>OX454268.1:19881395-21252058 GCA_949715065.1 Periphyllus acericola
GTATATTATTATTATTTAATAACGATACAATATTATTATCGTATTGTTATCGATGTACACGCGCAAACGGATCGATTAACGACCACGATCTTCATCATTACGTCTTGTACGACGCGTATTCTTATAATAATAATAGTATTCAAATTATAATCGTACGGTTAATGTCCGTGTGTAATATAGTGTAGTATCGCCGTATTGGTAGTTGTATTGTTATTGTAATTTGTAACTAGTGTCCAGAGCAGTAGTAGTTATTGCAAATTAATGATTATTGATCTAATTACATGTATTTTAATCTAGGGCTTAATAGGGCTGAAAAACGTAAAATATGCACGAAAAAGTTGTAAAATGTGCATGGAAAAATTTTAAAAATTCATAAAAACATATCAGAATTACAGAAGAAAACATGTAGTGCTTTATTAAAATAAGCCCAAAAACAAATGTAAAATATGAAAAAATAAATCTATTATATTTACAATATCAAATGCCAATCACGTTCCGGGTATACAACGTTGTCGGTGAGATATATTCGACTGCAACGATAACACTATGTTTTGTGTTCAATATTATTTAAAATATACATAGGTAAAGAAAGAAAGAAAATTTATTTTTTTTAGAAAATATTAAGTGTGCATATCATGATTATCAAGAATTATGCATTTCCCCCTATAATTGACGCAAAAAAATGCATCGAGACTTTCAATTTTTAAGCTTGGTCTGCTTAAATTAAAAGACATATAGAGTTATAAATGAATATGCTACTCTTATTATTTTATTCCTTTAGGTACATTTAAATACTCGCAAAAATCACACGGAATTGTGATCGCTTAAGTATTGTTATAATTTCACATTCGTTATAAGACATCAAGAAGGTTTATATATTATATATATTATATTATTATATTATTATTATTATTATATATATATATATATTATATAATATATTATATTGCAAGACGAGAAACCCGCAAACAACGAAGAAAATAAACCGAAAGTTCTGTGAATATAATTGCAAAAATTGAAGGGTTTTCTGCAACAACCATATAAGTCCGATTTTTTTTGAAAATTGACTATTGTACCAGAGCAGAAACTGCACTACGTTTTGGTGCAACATAAATGTGTTTTCTATTATAAGTTATTAAGTTAGATATTGGACATATATCTTATTATATACGTTTGGCACAACGATCGGATTTATGCTCATCCTCTAAAGTTTAAAGTTTTTAAAGGCAAACCAATCTGGTTGTTGCACTGAACCCCTCATTCGAGAAGTCGTGCATCGATGTTTTCATAAGGTTTTTATATAATATTCAGAAACGTAATCGATGACGAAGTAGCTTGTATACCTACATGATTTGTCATCGAATGTTATTGTTATGCATTGGCACAGTTCTATAGAATCACAGATGATATGCTCCAAACACGGTAAGACTTTATTAAAATTGTCGTCATAATCAATGTAAGTACCTTACGTTTTCGCTGCCCGGTCCGCGGCGCCAAATTAATTTTGTTATTTCATATCGTATTATGCGTATACGCGTGCGCGCGGGTGGGTGGGTACATCGCGTTTACAAGTTTAGATCTATTCGACGCGTTTACAGTATAACTATTATTACCGGTAACCTATATGGTATACAGCGTGTACTATACACAGTAGGTAGTAAACTAGTAACGGACCTTGCAGTCTTGGATATCGTACCGGGCACTCTTCAAAATACACGACGACGTGTTTGGATCGCTTTCATGACGTACAAAAACTTACGGCGGCGCGCACTCGGATTGCACGAAAAACTTATCACGACGCGTTCGTCACGGACGGTTGTATAACGGATTGAAGAAATCGACGACGACGACGATAATAATACTACTCCGTTCAGATGGTCTCCTTTACCGTTTAGTCTTGGGACGTGCCGACACAACGGATCTATATATATATAATATATATACACCTAATAATAATATTATACATTTATATGCGTTGGACCGGCCGTGATAATCTAATGAACATCTAGTGCGTTCGCTTATACAGCCAATATAAAGCAGGTTTTTTTTTACGCAAAACGTTTCTGCGTGAAATTCGTATATAAGCGTTTTATATTTCAATTCCGAAAAGGTGTACAGTAAAATGCTTATACGTTTTCGAGAAAGATAACAATGGTGTTCGCATTCGGAATATTATTATCCAAACAAGGCTAACATATTACGTAACATATATACGCAGAAAATACGTGTCGTAACAGAATCTTAGAGGAAGAAAATGATGTACATTAAGTATATCATCTTCGTCCTGCGGATGGAAATATCAAAACGTGTCACCTGCTGCAGTTGTAGGTGTCTGCACCGTGTATTAAACCGTTTTAGGATCCGAACAGTGTCCGGGCAAAGCGATGCGTTCACAGGTTTTTTTTAAGGTGTCCAAAACGGCGTCGTATAATATTAAAATTAGACTTATTTCTTGTAATCTGCAGCAGGGCAACTAGTTATGCGTCGTATAACGGCGTATATCTGAACGAAATCGGCGATACCTCGTTCTGCGGTTGTATATAACTGATATAACATTATATATTATTATAATATATATATGACGCACATTGTAGACGATACTGCGGTAGTTAGTTACATTGCATGACGTATCTTGCGTATACCAATCGTTTTAGTAAATGTATTTTTTTATTTATTTATTTAGCGTATGGTTTATGATAACACGCAGTATAGACTATAGACTATCGGTAATATGGTAACATATGGTAAATTAATAGGGAACAAAAAAAAATATAAGAAATAAAATACATAGTAATAGAATAACAGTGAATAATATTATTGCTAAGGCGACAAATCAATAAAATTGGTGTAAGTGTTTGAGTTCTAAGTTCTCAAGCCATTTAATGAACGAAGGAGGAGTTATAAGACAGCCGGTTCTGTATTCTCGATAGGAATGGATAGGACATTCAGAAACAATGTGGCTGATGGTCTCATCTCCGCAATCAATCATATTCTGGTGAATTCCCTAAGTCCCATTTGTATAAGGAATCTGCACATCTACCATGAGAGGTATTAAGTATAGCTATATTAAGTGTGCACTACAGGTCGCGTAGTAAATCAGAGCTGGCGGGTAAATGCTCTGGTGATATGCACAGTAGTCTTTACCGCGAGTGTTTATATTTGTCTCCAGTTTGCCATCAGTTCGAAGTTTGTGTTGGTTAAATCCGTAGCAGTTTTTATTGGGGGGCTTCTAGATTTCAATCGTATTTTGATCGCATCGTCTATAAAATAGTTGTTGGTTGTTGTTTTCTATTAACCAATATAAATATATAATTATATACCGTGTAGTAATCGAGATAATCTTATATTGCACGGCTGAGAAGAATTATATTACAATACTACTTTTAAAGTTATTGTTTTAATAATTGTTTGTTTTTTGATTGATATTCAGAATATTAATTAGCCACTGTCACGCTGTGGTATTATAAATCATAAAGATCAAAGATTTTATTTATATGAACTATCATAATGTTGTAGCTATTATATTGGCTATGGCCCTATAGGTATATAATTAAAACGGTTATCAACAAATATTTTTGCGTAGCAAAACAGACTTGTTTACCACATTTTATAAACATTTCAAAAAGGAATAATAGTTTATAGTGAAAATTTAAAACGATGATGAAATAAAATACTATGCGTCATTTCTTTTTTTAGTTTTTATAAATGTATTATATATTATAGCTATTGTATATATTATACGTGATATACTTGGTAATTTAAATAACTTCCAAAAATGTTCAAGAGTTGACATGGTTCCATTCGATTATAGATCGTATGTCAATGGAGTATAATGGATTTCGTTCATTTATAATTTACTCGTCCCAATACAAACACTTTTCAAGTGGAACACTGTTGGTAAAGTGTGCAATTTATTAGATTGAACAATTCTAATGCAACTGTTCATAGTAAAATTTATGTTTAGCATGATTTATTGATACTTAAAAGTTAAAACAGGGCACTTACATTTTTACTCACGATGAAGTGTAGAAACTAAACTTGTAAGACCATTAATTTACTGAAACGTTTTAAATAAAATGCATATAAAAAAAGTGTTTGAAAAAAATGACATACACACGGATATAGAATGCAGTTTGATCTTCCATCATGAAAAGTGAAAACGGTGCATGTAACAGAGCACCAAGTTCCTGGTTTTAGAAAATATTGCAATCGGAGCATAAGTACGTTTTGAAGTTTTGTTATAGACGTTTTCGCACACATAATGATCGCGAATACCACTCAATAGTATAATAATAATAACAATAACGAAAATGAATACGTGTAGTGCTCGTACATCATCGTATTATTATTAATACTATATGAGCTATTAACATTATAAAACAGTTTGTTTCACAACGACTGTTATACTCGCGGAGACCTACACAGGAAGCATCATTCAAGTGCGTTACTATTTCGTAAGATTAGAAAACAAATGGTAAAAGTCTTGGGAAATATATTATAAAGTGTAGTTAACGTATGATTCAGGTCCGGATGTTTCTGACCTAAAAAACAAGGAGTAAACATTTAAATCACTGCACACAACGATGTATGTGGCTATCCAGAAATTACTTTTAACAATTAATATAGACGTACCATAAGACCAGGCATCGAGTGCTCGATTTGCTCGCTCTGGACCTGCGCTTCACGCGATGGTGAGCAATGATTATTTACATCTAAAACGTGACAACAATCGCATATTTTAGAGTCGATCTCGGTTTACTCAAAAGTGGTTTTAAAATATTGTTGAAAATGATGGCACCAGCGTTATTTTTTCTTGTTTAGATGCATAGTCGACGAATTAAATTATACTTATAGTATATTAATTATTATTGCCGTCAATATGTTTCGATTGACCGAAAACAATACAAAACCGTGAAATAACAATAAACTCCAATAGATAACTAACAACTAAGCACGACATTTAAAAAACCTTCATGACAATATTCCGTTGACAAATAGTGATGAACACACATATACGTCATATATTATATTATATACCAAACAGAAATATTAACTCGTGTTATATGTAAATAATCATATTGCGTACACTAATCGTTTTAGCGACATTAGGTCAAGTACGTGTTTATTCATTTTTTAGGTTTTTTTTTCAAAATAAAAGCCAAGGCTTGAGGTACCTGTGCGACGCAGAGTTGGTCACTAGAAATATCCATGTTTACTATATATTCTATACCTAACAGACTTCGCGGCTCGTGTCGGACGTATACACGTCATAGGCCCGCGGGTATTTTTATAATAATATGTGTACGTGGCATTGACTATAACGGGGACACGAGTCGATTGTTTCCGAGTAGCACTTCAGATCGCCGACCGGATTTGTCAACTTTGTGCGACGGATGTGCCGGATGGAGCATGCGTAATCGCCGAAAACTTTAATGACGCACGCGTGATACCAAATTAAAACTATGACTTATTGTAAACAAACGAAAACTAGAAATGGAAAAGACGCTTGAAATCAACCGTAGTCAATAAACGATGATCAACTATATTCCGTGTCCGGTATATTATGACACATTTGAATTCCCGGCAATTGTATAATAATGAAATATATTATAATTTTATGTCATGGGCTTAATCTGAGATAATAATAGTATGTATTCTTAAATGTTTCTCGCTGAAAATATATATCTACAACTTTGAGTGTTACCTTAATATATATTTCGTCGTGTCATTTAGTCGTTATTCAATTAATTTTATGTTCCAGTTAAAATACGCTAACGTCATTTTTAAACGTAAATAGTATATTTTCATTTGCGACAAATAACGAATAACAATATAGTTTTGAATATTATTTTTATTCTACGCTTATAAAATGCTTATCAAAAATAGAGCGGCTAAGGTATAGATTTCAAAATTCAAACTCGTAAGTGGAACAAGACGGCTGTGCGAATGAAAATGAAGCTAACAGTTAAGAGTTTATTTAATTAAAAATAATAGTAATTTCACTTTCAGCGTCGTGTGACATTTGTATATATTTGTAAACAATGCACTATCTAACTTAGTAGAATGTGTACAGTATTATTATAGAAATACGTCGCGTAAAAAACGACGTTGTTGAGCAGACAACTTGAAAACTCAATACACGTACAATAATCGTAATATTCATATCGTATAAGTACCATACCGGTTTCGATATGGCGTTTTCTCGAAACATTTTAACATATATTACGTGGTTCAATAACCAAACGTTATCGTTTCAAGAGTCGAAGCGGCCACGTTTCCGCAGAGCCACGCAGTGTAAACGGTTCAAACGAAAAAAAGGAAAAAGAAACGGATACAAATCGGTTTGCGAGTCGAGGCAGTGGTTTTTCATTTAACTCTCATGTTGAGTGGATCCGGCTCTTGTTTTTGAAAGAGGAAAGAAGATCTTCTCCGCTTGAAAACTACGTTTGTATTTTTAACTGAAGAACTATGCAGACAGAAATTCACCGTCGTTAGCGTGCGGGCGTATCCCGACACCGAGTTACTACGACTATACGAATAGCTCTGTTTATTCAGTTCGTCGAGTCTGACATGAACGCGTCAAAGAAACGAAACACTTTTCCCTGAAGGTCGACGGTATACCCTTAAAAATCCACATAATATAGTGTACAATATTAAAATCATCGAAGCGTACAACATTATTATGTCGTTATAGATTATGTGAAGTACGTGCAAATAGTATACAATATATTGTGATTATAAATCTGTACAAATTATACAACAAATTTTGGTTCCGGTTTTAAGTATAATTTCCGACCTGCGGATGCCAGCGTAACCTATCTCGTTAAATTATTATTATTATGATTATTGTACTGTTATATTATGGTATATTGTATACGAATAACGTCCACGTTGCTGTCGCGCTTAAGGTGAAAATTATTTTAGCCCGCAACACGTTATCTGTGTACTATGCAACTGCTACGCCGAAAACCGCGATAATTGCATCGCGATCTACGTAATATAATATATTATAGGTATAATATTTATAATATAGGCTCACAATATGATATCCTCGAAAAACTCGAAAATTCTTTAGCGCACTCTTACAATATTGTACCTACCTACCTGCGAATTGGACGCCCAGGTATGCCGCACAGAGTCACATAAATTACGGTATTTCCACTTAAAACCGAGCGTGCGTTTTTTTAATATCGCGTATTATCTCTAACTGCAGTTTTTCCACGTGATGTAAGTCCATACACGCGTGTAGTCGGTTTTCTGAATCCGCATCGCACAGGGCGACCGGACCGGTGATTTAGGGCCCGGTGCAGTAAACTCCAATGACCTCATCCAACTGCACCGTTGGTCAAATAAGGTACCTCCTATAGAGCACATTATCCGAGTGGAATGTACAAATACCGTCAATAATGATAATTCATCGCGATCCGAAATCCGAATGTACTCAATTTGAACTTATTTCAAACGTCCTCGAGCGCACGGCTATAATATATACGTATGATGTATATTTTTTTTTCGCGTCATAATTGTTTCCGATTTTCAGTGCGTTCATATACCATGTTTCAGTTAACACGAGCACGTGCGTAAATATAAAACGCGTGTATAACAAATAACAATGGCTATAATATAGACGCGGTGCATCAAACTTCGAAGTACACTTTTCTGTAATACTCCACAGGTAACGCGTTAATACGTTTAATGCTATATCTGTATTAATACTGTTATTCGTTGCGTTAAAATGGCGCATAAGCATTAAATTGGTGTTGTAGTACTAAAAACAGTGTGCTATAGAATACTCGTGTTTTTCGCATATACGGACATATTTAAAATTCCCGCTTACGGCTAAAATATAATGATCAGGTGGATTTGAATTCCCTATAAGCTATCGAAGAAGTCTCCAAAAAATAGCCAAAAATTCCATCAAAAAGTGCTTTTAGCAGCAAAAATTCAGTTATTCAATGAATTTTTATTTTTGTATTATTTACCTCATTATTATAATTTACAAAAACCCTAACTCTTATAACAAAAAAAAACTAAAATTTGAAATGTTTGAATTGAGCAGCGACGATTATGGTGTTGAGAGAAATTATCTTTGTATAATATTAAAAATTAGTTGAATTAAATTGATCATCCTTTATATGGTACAATTATACATTAACATGAGCAAAATGACCGAAAAATGTTTAAAAATGCAAAATAAGTGTTTCATCTTTGAAGTATCTGTTTCACGAAATGAATGATGTGCTTGGAAAGCAATATTGTCCATAAGATCGTACTTAAAAAAGGATGCGCTTTGCATTGAAATCCAAGCTCTAACAATAATTGTCGTGCTCGGATATTTATCGATGCTTATTATTTTTTTTTCTAAAATTACAATTGCAAAATGTATTCGATACCAACGTAAACAAGGTATATGCAAAATATGTATCTTGGGACAATCACAGTCGACTATACATCACTAGAAAAACGCATCGCATATTATAATGGAAGTTTGGTACGCGATATTGTCTCCGAGTGCAAAGATCCCGCGCGGTCCGTTCGACGGGTATTTACATGTTTTTTGTTGTTCGTGTGCGCTGGTTGATAAGTCAAAACAACATATTATTATAATTATTATTATTTGTTTTCGCGTTTACAATCGCATATTATAATAGCACACACGAGACGCGACGCGTTTTTAAAAATAAGAACTTCCCGTCCAATCGGAGTGTCGCTTATTAGTTATTAGTTATTACGGATGCTATATATACGTAATACATACTATACATATTATAAACTTACGATGTACATAAAACGTACCACGAGACTCTATACGTCAATTAGGAGAGGCCGTTCAACTGTTACCGTCATCATCGTGGTCTTCATCGGTGTCGCGTCGGTTGCGGGCGGGTGTCGAACACGAGTGCGCAGATTTTATATAGGAGTGGGCGGCTGGTCACCACGCGGAAGTATAATGTCATGACGACGTGTTTCGCGATGATTTCCTAACCGGATTTCCTCGGCGACGCACGTGATTAAGACTCGATTTTAAAAGGGTAGGGCTTAGAAATCCGATTTTTATTAATCTCTTGTCCTTTGTTTGCGTGTGTACCCTGGTTAAGTGATATACATTTTTTACTCTATATGATTTCCTTATTCGTTTCAACGTTTTATCGATTTTCATCGTGGTCTTAATCGTAAAAATATTACTGTATATTATGTAAAATTATATTTTCAGAAACAAAAATGTTATCAAGGGAAGGGGGGATACACGACACCTATATAATGTATATTTATCCTCCTTCCCTTTCTCCCACCATAATTGAAACACCAGCATTCCCGATCTGTATCTGTCTCTCGCGACTGCAATACGTAATAGTCGTAGAGGATCACTCGGAATACTTTACCACTTCGAGGCGAATGATCCAAATACTAAGTTTTTTGATAAAAGCATTCAATTTATCTGACATTAGTAGAATGTTCTTTTCATGGCGTTGTAAAATTATATTTATGTCATTCAAATGTGAAAATATATCATTTAAATAAACCAAAAATAGTTTGGTTAATCGTGAATGAGATGATATTGTTACTGTTAAAATTTGTACTTAATATAGATAGGGGTGTCGCGAAGTGATTAACCCTATATTATACCTATTTTGGGTATCGCGACACCAAAAAAGTTGAGAAACGATGATCTTTTAACCTAACCTATAGTTTTCACATTAATATACTATTATGTTGCATATATATATATTGTACTATACTATACAAGGCTTTATAACAAACGAAAATATGATATTTGCCACTTTCTTAGAGACTCTTTGACCTTTTCATAAAAGTCCGAATAAAAAGTTGTACTAAATGTAATGGTTGTATTACATCATTATGTCCATCAAAAATATTTCATTCGAAATAAACCCCTTAATACGACCTCGTAGAAGATTCTACCGCGACCAGCTTTAAAAACTCGCTGCCCACAAACTGTAATGAGGCGAACGCGAACGTGAACAATTTGTATTATTATTTTATGTATATATCGAAGGACCTGATGTAGTAGTAAGCCCCTAGAATTTGAATTCATGCAAGTCAAGTTGTGAACGACTATACCGAGACCTTCTAATCGAGACATAAATGAATGCCTTTATAAGTGAATACCAAATGTACTCATTTGTAAATGAAACAATGAATGAAATACGATTATTTTACTTTTTACTAGCACCTGAAAACGCACATGCTTAAACCGTGGACAAACGATTTAAGCTATACCACTTATGAGCTATGTTATTGCGTATGGCTTTACAACGCACGATTCGGACAAACGGAGTAGGATAGAAAAAAAAAAACGGTATCAAGAAGATGACGCAATCGGATAACGGGGTATATACTTACGACGGACGTCTGAGCCGCGTGGCCGCATAATGTACACATCGTACGTATATGTACACCTCGGTTGCCAACCGACGACATTTTGGCACTCGTAAGGTCTATCAAATCATATACTACACACACGCACAGACAATGTCGTAGTATAATACGCGTCGTCCAGCGCTGTTGGCCAATAGCGGACGGGGGAAAAAAAAAACAAAAAAAAAATTATACCAATATATAACAGTTGAACGCAGCAGCACCAACCGACTTTTACCGAATTGACGAGTGTCCCCCGGAGCGGAGTAATAATTGTCCGAGAAATTATTTTAATCTCGTCACTCTACGGAAATAGGATTAAAAACGGTATATTTACATTATAATATTACACACACACATATATATATATATACTTCTGAATATCCTCTCGGTGTTGCCGTCGCGCCGCCGCGGTCGTCTCGATGCGCGCGCAAGGAGTCAACAAACTACGCGCACACACGCGCGCGCGCGATAAGTACCGCCGCAGCATCGTGCCCGCGTGAGAGTGCGTGCGAGGACGAACGGTAAGTAGACATTATGTAATTAAGTGTCTTTGGTGGTCTGTTGAAGCCCATCTCTCCGCTCTCGCGGCGCGTCCATACGCGTATATTATGTACGTGCGGTATTTATTTATATTGTATTTTTTTAAACGTATCACTCATCAGATCGCATTGACGTGCGTACCCCACAACTCCACTATACGTGCGCACAACGTATACAGTGCATATGCGGTGCGTGTAACACACTAATACACACCTACAAAACGACCGTTGTATTATGGTACTTTGTAAACTGCAGGCTTGACACTTTCCCACAGTATATTTGGGCGGCCGACACGAACTTAAGCTCTTGTACACATAAAACACTGTACACGGTCACCAGGGTTAAACACCGATAAAAATATTTTTTTTTTAATAAATAACCTATTTAAATACATCGTATTGTACACCGTACGTAAGGCCCACTATACTACCGCGCGCCGCCGCTGTATTCGGACCGTTATGATATATTGTAACAACATCATTTTGTATTATCTCTATTATTATTATTACTATCACTTCGTACAAATATGACAGTGTTATGTGTTTTTATTATATTTTATGCACCTCACCTATAAATTATTACATACGACGTGTTAAACGTTGTTGTAATTCGTTACGACAAAATGATAATACGTACAATAAAAACAAACGAAATAATAAAACACATAATATATGAAATGGAATAATTTAAACGGTTTAAAGTCACTTCGAACGCTTGCACAAGTCGGTTATATGACAGTATTATTTCATAAGGAATTGCGATTTTCGTGATAAATATTGATACGAAACAAAAAATCGATTATTATGTTACGTAATATTTGAGCACTTGTATATTTATATTAAGTTTTATAATTTTCCTGGAACGTGTGTCATATTATAGATTAAATGTGAACTTTTTATGACCTACAAGCGATTGCATTTTTAACAAGAACAATAAAATGAAGACTAGAAATTGACATTATGGTCAACTACAATATGATACACAGATACTATTATTTATATTAGTGAATTTTATAATCCGTAATCTCTCATGTCCTTATAAATATTTTCTTTTCTTTTATGAATTGGATAATTTGTCTGATCATCTTATTTTAAATTTTATATTCTTATCCAAATAGTATACATTATTCAAATTAATATCAATTAAGAAAAATCTCTGTGAAATTAACAGGTATACGAGTAGGACACGTGATTCACATTTTATAAAATTAAAAGACGTTTGGGATTTTTTAGTGAATCTAACTATTGCGTTAGTTTTTATTTTTAAAGTTTGATATGTGTAGACTTATATATAGTATTAGAAGTAGTCTAATACTTAAAATGTATTAATATACTATTTAGGATCGTTCATTAACACTATTAGGTTTGTTTACAACCATTGACTCGAGCGTATAAGTATAAATGAAATGGCAAATATCCAAAAAATATTATACATTTTTAAATTATTATCAAAATATTTATTTAATTATTATTTTTTTATCAATCAAAAGTGTAAATTGCTAGTTGAAAATAAAATGAAGCTGCACTGTATAATTTTTCAAGTAATTAACATCACATAATATTTGAAATAATTCGCGTTAAGTGACTATTCCTTTTAATTCGCAGATAATTTTTAATAGTTTATTATAGTATTATCAATGTTGATTAATGATTCGATAAGAATAATATCAAAATATATTCGAATTTATAGTAAATGAATATGTGGTATTTATCTTAACAAACGGATCATTTTAAAAGTTATTATTACCAATTAATTTTGCTTGTTGAAACAATTACCTACCAATAGTGTAATAATATTAAGTACTTATCTGATTACTTTTACTGTCGTTACGTCTCAATAAATCATAAAAAAGTTTTTATTCGTGCTTTACATTTTAGTATTATTAATGTATAATCAAGTAATTAAAAAAAAAAAAATTAAAAATGCTATATGTTTTTCTATTTTAATATCTTCATTTTTATTTTAAAGAATGCAATCACATTTAAAATGATTAAATTAGCTTTATTGTTAGAATTCCTTTTCATTATATCCTTAGGTTTTATACGGGAAACAAATTCCAGTGGTGTAATAGATCTGAATGGCGATGGAATGACGAGAATTCTATTAAATTGAACGACCAATTCACCAGCGACTACTATAATAGACTTTGCAGGTTTCATGCTATAGTAACATCGGAGTTATATAAACAGTAAGAAATCGTCTGGCATAATGAATAATTATTACTTATTGGATCATGTTTATTAGGAGCGAAGAAAAAATGTAAGAATCTCATAGCAAGTATAGAAATTGTGTACTAGAAATATATCTGTATAATTTTAATAATCTATCGTTCAAGTTAAAATGCATATGGGTAGACTCATCATAAATTAATAATACATCGGTATTATAAAACGATTTTGTACAAACTGAGTATTACATTAAAAATTCATCAATAGAAGATCGGTAATACAGTAACGCGATGATCATAGACTATATAGATTATTTTAAGACCAACATTATTTTCAACAATTCATAATTTTAACACAAAACGACTGAATTGTAAATAATGTTGAAAAAAGTATATCTTCGTTAACATGCTTTTATTTTTGTCAAAATGTTCCAAAAATTCAACATATTATTATAATATTATGCTTATATAACAAGTAATCAAAATGTCTGGCTTAATCATTGTTGATTATAACGATCATTACTTCATATTATAACCAAATGAATTAACATATCGCTACAACAGTCATAAAGATATGATACAGTCGATAGGTACATAACGATATATTAGTATTGTAGTAGAATTTGAATAATCATCGATTGAAAATCTGTATTTTTATAAAATATATACTTTTCATTTAAACTCAAATTTGGTCACTTACATTGCGTTTATCAAATAATAACTCATCCCAATGAGTTTGGGTATTACAATTTTAGAACTGAAATGGGTAGAAATCATTAATTCATCTCAATGGATGAATCATGACGAATGTGTCATCAAGTTTAAAACGATTAGATATTTTGTCAAAAAGTGAGTATGTCAGATTTCCAAAAAACGATTGACTGTAGTTATTATAATTAGAAATATATTTTAAACAAACAAATAATAATTACAGTACAATAATATGCGTTTCAAAAACGACATAAGATAAAATAAATAACGAAGATAAAATATATGACACACTAAATTTTTGTAATGAGTATTATGATAAGCTCAACGAATAAATAAGTATCTGTAATGTGTAAAAGTTTAAATTTCAAGTGATTTAAAACATATTCCCGTCCAAATTAACTGATCGATGTATATTTTAATTGTGTACGTAATATAACGAATGTTAACAAGTCGTAAAACTTCGTAATTAATGTGAAGAGTATAGGAAAAAACCTATGAAATCATTCTATAGTTGTTTAGTGAACATTAAATAATCGGTAGTCCTGAGTTTCTGACAACAATAAATCTTGTTGAAACCGAAATGATTACGTGCCAAAACGTCAGATAATTTGTGAATAATATACGAACGCATTATATATACACTACTCGTATATAGTGCTTTCTGTGCTTGGATAGCCTTTTGAACGGTCAGGGTATTTTAGTTTTATATTCAATTTCGTTTTCGAAAATAACTTACATTGTTATTCTTGACCTAATAATTAGATTTGTGATCATATTTTAATAAATAACACGTGTAAACAATTAAAGCTCATGTGTGTGTTCATAATCTTATATTTTGTGTTCATCTGATTTCATATTATATATTATTATATTATTATTATATAAAATATAATGGGTCTATAGTATTTATAGTCATAAATCATAATACTCATAATATTACAGATACCGACGCGGTGCAGCGCTGTGGCACCTGATTAAAGTTCATATTATGGGAGTACTTCGAGATAATCGAATAGAATTCAAGATTTCAAAAACCTTTTATTGAATCAAGTTATCGAATTCTAAGACCTATCTGGGTTAGTTAAATTTCATATGGGTCGCTCAGCGCAATTTAGTCTGTGAACTGTGATAAACACAACTTTCTACGATTTTTTTTTTTTCATACCGTGTCCCAAGGCTTTCTCAAAAACTAGTGATGCATTAGAAAAATAACTCGTCCAAAGTATACGCCAGCCGTGCGTAGAAGCAGTGGCGTATTATAAACACATTCGATGTATTATGAGATTTCCTAAGCTTTTTTTCACCACGTAGAATACAGAAAAACAGCGAACATCGCAGCAGTGTTGAGAATTCATCGTCCGTCGGTCACTGCAGGCGTCGTCGGCGGTTGGTGTATAATATAGTGACTGGAGATTATAATATAGTGTGCAACATAATTTATCTCGTGTCTCTTTCGGGATGCGATCTGAGTCAGTATGCAAAACGCGCGGTGTATATATAATTTTGTTTGTTTTTATACTCCTCTCTCTGATTGAGTAGGTGATGAAATGTCAGTTGATATATTTCGTTATAATACGCACGATGAACGTGTATTATAATAGTATTCCTCGAAGTTTTAAATTAGTCCCTTAATAACCGTTAAAGCATCACTCCTGCCGGTCGAAACTCGATGAGAGACGTAATACGTTGAGTCCATGCCAATGTAGAAGACACACAAGCGTATAACCATGCATATATATATATATATATATATATATATATTAAAACGCCTTCTCTGTTTCATATTATTATTATCATTATTATTATTATTATTATTATATCGTGTTATTGGGTTTCAGATGGCGTTTTAAGTCGGTTCGGAACGTTTAGAATAAACACACATAAATTCATGGCGCCGGACCGAAAACCGACGAGCCGTCGAGCCGGTGACAAATTGACGGCTCTCCGGAGTGCCCATTGATTCATTGATTCGTACGTGCAATACATGCATAGTATGTACACGGTTATACATCAGCCGAGTCGCATGGCCTCAAATGTAGGCCTAGTCGGATGCGAAAGATTATTCAACCGAGTACGCAAAATGGCCGATTTTATGATATTACCAATGTAGTATATGCACGAAACATCATACTGTTACCAGAAACGAGAATAGAATAAAAAGTGACTTGTGTCAGATGAACAAAATAAAAAAGGATGAAACTCTTGGGTCGGGTGAGGTACAGGGATGGGTCTTTAAAATTTAAACCAATGTACATTGCTCTCAAAAGAACTATTCTGAAAGAGGTGAAAGAGATCGGGTGAACCGCAGCTTATATTATATTATATCGTGTGATCAAAATTTGTTTAAATAATCAATTTCGTCAAATCTTCATTTTCCTTCGCTTCTGAAAAATATTTGCAACTATCCGATAAACATTTTTATAATTGGCTACAGATAAAATCTTATGAAAATCCTTGTGTCCATGCAATACATGAATAAGTCGATTCTCGATCTTGGTTGAAATTTTTTGCAATTTTTTCTCTCGTTTTCTCAGTTATTCTGAAAACTGTTGAGAAATTAAAAAAATTACTTTCTCAAAGCACCAATTAGACAAAATGTCCTATCAGAAAAGTATCAGGTTTGTTTATATCGAAGCACTACTTCTGGTCAAGATTGTGTACGCCGCCGCACAAAACAAACCAAATACATATCATGATAAAACTAATTTCTTGTTTCACCCAGAATCGATGGAGTACCTATACTAATATTACCAAAACACCTTTAGAATTGTAAAATATTTGTTTTGTACGTCATATAAACCGACGACGATGTTTGAAGATGGCAACATTTGTGTGCCCGATAAAGATAACCATAGGAACAATATGGAGTTTATCAAGTGCAAATTGATTTTTAAACAACTGCAATTGTTTGGTTATTCTGATAGGGAAAACTCAGATTTTAGGTGCTGCAGTGTATGTTAAAAAATATGCCATGTAGTGTTCACGAATCACTGATCACCGATCATTGGAACGCAAAATATCGCGTATTTCAAGCGAAAATTTTCAATCAAAACGGTTATCCAGACGTCCAGCGGTTATTAGAAAATATCTTTTTTGTTGGAAGTTTGTGAAACTTTGCCAGTTCGTAGCCTAATTCATTTTTGGGTGAACCATTTCGAGACTTCTAATAAGCTCCTTGTCCTAAACGTGCGTTATTAAATATGTATAATGTATTGATTTTGAGTGCAAGGTATTCGATTACTCTGTGGTTTCTACATCCTTCAACGTTTTGCATACACCTCTTTGTATAATAATATTGTTACATAGATATTTGAGTTATCTTCCGTAAAAAGTGCAAGTTGTTCAAGAGTTTTCTGACAAATATTACGATGTTAGATTTACTTTCTGCCTGCACGACCTATTGAGCGTGTGGAACAAAAATAAATCAAACATTTTAGATAATTTGATTATGTTCCGAACATGTTTTGTGTTTAGTATAGCCATGTAAATCATAATCGAAATATGCAACATTAGAGTGGTACGTTAACTCTCTATGATTTCACCATCGTATATAAGCGACTTTATTGTACCGTTTGTTGTGGAATACCGACAAAGGCATTATTAATTAGGCCTTACTTTTCAAAAACAAAGAGCATGTTACCAGAAAGTTAATTCAAATCGCTGAACATATTTGTGATAGTGAAAAAAACTTTTCAATACCTTTACTACGAGTGAAACATATAAATATGGACGGAGTATGGTTTGAACAGAACGAGGGCAACTGTGCGTACAGCTCGTCAATCTACGGTCACGTTAAAGAGACGTTTTCGACGAGCGATTATTCTCTCGACATGGCGATTACGGTTGGCGCCCTAGATGACCAGATTTAACAGTTTGTGATTTATTTTTATGGGAAATGTAATAGCCAAAGTCTATCCAATACAACTTTATATACAACAGTGAACGATCTGAAGAATAAAAATAACGACGGGAGAATATCATCTAAAAATGTACCAAAACATCATAAATAGAGTATTGTAGGCCGAACACTTAAATGCGTTGATCAAAATAGACGCATAATTTGATAGGTAAATATAATCTTTAGATCATGATTCATTAACTGTTAGGAGTAATAATAAAATAGTGTTTCATTTTCGTATGTATTTTTCATTTGGTTTTAGTTATTTGAATAAATCCGCGTCAAAAATTATTTTACAAAATGATCAGTTGTTAATAAACAATAGTGTATACTCAATATTACGTATGGTATCGAAAAATATAATATACAACATTAATTATCGTATATACCGCGTTTGAAGGCAGTATGCATCATATTTTGTGTATTATCGACGCCATAATCCGACCGATATATAAACGTGTGTCATTCCACCCGTTGGTGGCACTTGTAGAGACACGGTTATTATATAGACGATAATTATTAATATCGTTTCAAGTGTTTTACAATTTGTCGAGGATATAATTTTATCCAGTAGAAAACACTAAGAACGCGTCGGATCGAAACGACTCAAATATACCAAGTACGTGTCTCGTGAACCCTTGGTGCAGTGAGCCCACGTATTTCATATATATAATATGTATTATGTATAATATACAATGTTACGGCTAGTGTCCAAAGTACGTAGATAATCATAAGTTCAGCCAATTCTTTTGTCACATGTTAAAATATTAGACTTGAACCACAAATAAAAACGGATTATCATACTGATACAATAATACATTATTTTGAATTTGACATCCTGGGTAGTTAGGTGGGCGTGAGCTATGCACGTGGTAAGTCAAATGTTTTTAAGAATTGAAATAAACTGAGCACGTTGCTATAAAATAAATTTAACATAAATTCCAGTATTACATAATATTTTGATATTATTTAAAAATTGACATTGATTGCGAAATAAGTCTGCGTTCGATTCGATATATTTGAATAATAATGTAAGCATAAAATTTATCAATATTGTGCAATTAAATATGTCATAATAGTTTATCATCTAATAATAAAAAAATAAAAACAATAAGTAAATAATAAACTTTTAATGCTCATTTTTCAAAAACGGTGATTATTTTCCAGTCTTTAATTCAATAATTTGAATAGACCTATTTTTAAATTGAAATGTTTGTACAAATTATATGGTTAAACTAGATAAGGTCCGAAATCTAGTTACCAGCAAAATCAGTGGCAACATTTTTGATTAGATGGCTAATATTGACACTAACCGGACTAGCATGTATATACATATATGACATATATAGGGTGTCTCATAAAGTAAGCACTTTTTAAAAAATGAATAAATGAATACAATTTTAATGAAAATAAATACATTTGTGTGTATTAAAATTCAACATCTCCGATTTAACAATGAAAAAATGATATCCTACACATGACTCCTTTCACTGAGTTAGCATGTGTTAACATGCTCAACAAAAATTACCAATACTGTTCTCACAGACGTCTGACTGTATGTCGGTAATAACGCGTATATTTTCTGTCTTAAATTCTGGAATCCTCCGTGGTTTTATCATGTACACATGTATATCACCGAACCCCACAAAAAAAGTCGCAAGTTGTGAGGTCCTGGTGGCTGGCTGACCACTCTTGATCGCCACGAAAATAGATCACTCTACCCGGGAATTTTTCTTGGACTAAGGCGACCTAAGATCCACCGGCTTGAATCGCTGCATACGTTGAATTTTGTATCTTTTGTCAAAATTATTTGCAACGAACTTCGTGGAATACTCATCCACTGCGAATGTCCGCGAATCGATTTACGGTAGAATTTTCGCGAGAGTGACTTGTTGTTCATTGCGTTGAGTGCGATTTCGCCCGGGCGATTTCACATATACAACAGAACCAGTTGTTTAAAACTTCTTCGTCAACCACGAGGTGGGTACTTCTTTTCTTCCGAGTATTGTGCGTGGTTTTCTTACCCTAGCCGCCGCACTTTCATGATTTTGATCAAATTTTTTCACAGTGAAAACGCGCTGTTCGTTTGTTGGCAGCAAAACGAGTATTCATAGAAACAACCTCAAAAGAAAAAAATCGAATAATAGAATAAGTAACATATATGTGTGGTTTTGGTCACGACGCATAACTACGTTATTTAAAAGGGTCGTACGTAGATCGGGTAAAAGTTCGGTAACATTATATAGACAGCTATATATATAACACACTTACACACGTGTTGTTCTCAACTATGTACTATACGTTCAACACTCTTCCGTAGAATATAATATTGTGCACTACACTACTGCTACCGCTGCAGAACACTTGTGTACATTACATAAAACTAACACGCCGTGAAAAACGTTCTGTGGTTAATTCGGGAACACTTTTTTTTTTTAAAACACAGATTTTTTTTCTTCCTCCAATATCACCTCACAAATTCTTCCCATGGGGAGACGTTTCTCCTTGTCGTATCTCTTTGTATTTATAGTGATAAACTATTAATATTTGCTATGTTTAGACCTCATAAACTTATTTATTACGGTTTATTTTAACGTGAGCGCGCGCACCGCACTCGAGGTAAGTTATCGAAATACACTGCTAATCCCAACACGTCCCGTTCGACCACGGAAACACAGCTGTTCCATCTGGTCTATAAACGACAACTGTTCCGATCGAACGAAAGCGAATCAAATCCCTTTCACAGGGCTTGGACTTTTCTCTTTCTTAGAGTAACATAGAGTAATATACGTAAACCACGCGATTCCTAATGCGATTATCCATCTCCGCCGTGGACTCTTAAACGAACGATGCAACGAAAAATGATAATCAAAACATACTAAACTCGTTGTATGTATATTACTAACTCCAGCAAGTAGAAATAATTATCATTCCCTTTTCCCTCCGATTTCCGAGGATAGGTACCAAATACGAGTATTACTCGGAAATTCCTCCGTGTATTTATACACTCATTACGAAGTTAATGAAAATATCTTTTTAGTAAATCACATTTGTATATAATGTCCAACTACGTTATACCTGGGCTATAATTACCATACAAAAAGTTATACATTACGGCACGTAATTAAAAATGAAACAATGAATTTTCTCTTTTTGTTCTACCGATTATTCAAGGTTGTTTACGATTTCAGGTTGTCTCTGTTATTATTAGTACCTACTAATAACTATTATCATGAATTTTCTTTTCTCCGGGGAAATATTTCGAAAAAATATTCTATTTTTCAGTGTATCCGTATTTTAGAAACAATTTAGAATTTTTAGTATAATAATATTCATGTTCTAATCCTTAACTATACCAAGAGACATATTGGAACTACGGAGTTCAAATAATTGTTATTTTGGTTGAAAAATACCTATGAATTCCTGGCTTTCATACTAATAAAAAGTATATTAAATATCAAATATATTTTTGACATGTACTGGGTGTCCCATAGAGATTCACACAAAGCGGTATCTCCCGTGTTAATATATATAATCAAATTCTATTATTTTTTTATTAGCATCTCAGGATAAAGACAATTTAAAATGCGGCGATTTCGAACAGACATCTTTAAGAAGTAAGCGAGTTACACTACGGACATACATAATAACGAACCTAGGTACTTACTTACTATTATTTATTACTTTATAGTATAAAGACGTATTGTTATAACTTATACCTATTATTATACACATAATTATTTGCGTACATTTCGTACAGCAAAATATGTTTTTAAGTGAACAAAAATTTATATTTATTTTTAACGAAATTCTATCTATCGAATTTTTTTTAAAGAACCGTCAAGTTTGTAAAATAGAAGTTCGATATTATGAGCTGCTATACGTCGACGGTCACGTGCGCACGCGCGCTTTTTACGTTGCTGCTTCGGTGTGTGTGTATGTGTGTGTGTGTGTGTGTGTGTGTGTGTGTGTGTGTGTGTGTGTGTGTGTGTGTGTGCGTGTGTGCGTGTGTATTATACATTACGACTACTACTATACTACTATATATTACTATTAGGCACTACTACTACAAACACAGTTTATACGTGACGATAAATGTACACGAACGGACAACAACAATATACCATTGTGAATATTTGGGTGAAGTCGAGCGGAAGATGACAAATTCGTGGGAAATGACGGGAAACTACGAGGCAAAAAAAAATTTAATACGAAATACCCATCGGAAAGTAAAAATTACCGACGACGAGGACGTTTTAATATTACTGTATTATTTCGATTTCCCGAGAGCATTTATTTTAGAAAACATAATAATTACGTTGGGAGGGAAAGAAAATACGAATCGTCTTTTGTAAGAAAGAATACCCGTTTATACTCGCTCGCGCAGGCGTGTGTGAGTAGTGAGTGCACGGGTAACTTTATCAATATAAAGTCTCTTATACAAGGGACGACAGACAACTTTGAAAATCTCCGTTTAAGCTCTCCTCTCCGTCCCTCATCCCCGGCTCTCCTTGTATTCGTTTGCGCGTGTGTACGTACACGGTTCGCTCAGCTCCGCGTGCCTTTGCGCCAAACTTTCATCTCGTCGCCGCAGTCGGTACGGCGGGTGGGCAGTGTGTCGGGCGCCATATAACTGAGGCGCCGTCGGTCCTTTAAGATTGATAGCGACTCTAAAAACTATCGCTGCCACACCCTGTCCGTCCCCTTTCCCACTGAACGTCTCGACTTTTTCTCCCGATCCTTTATCCTCCACCACCATCACCATTGTCGTCGCCACCGCTACTATTATACTATACACTACTACTACTACGACTACTACTACTACCATTGATTTTACATACATATATTTAATCAATGCTGCTACAACTACTACTAATATTACTACTACTACTACTACTACTTCTACTACTAATACTACTACTCCAATACCATAAGACGGTTATAATACTGTACACTAGCTGAGGTCGTTGCCTGCTGTTGTCACGTGCGTGCGCGTAAAGGCACTTACACGTCGTCGCGTTTGGAATCTATATCAGTGATTTTTATCGTGTTTATATATTTACAAGAATACTGGGTACATTCATATATCTTTATATACACGTACAGGGTTGTCTCTTGTTTCCCCGATGAACACTAATTTTCACTCTTTCCCTTGTATAATTAGGTGTTTAGACGGCTCAGAAGAAACATTTTATAGCTAGAGACGTGTAATGAAGGAATTGCCCATTTCACCAAAGACATGTGTAGGCTGTTGTACTATTTTAACAAATATCCACTTGTTGCGTGCAACTGGTTACGTCTTAACGGCTCAAACAGGCGACTTTGTAGTATCTGACATCCTTACTCCGAACACGCATGGATCAGAATTCAATAACACGCAAACAATTAATCTTTAAACAACAAAAAACTATCAACTTCAAAAAAAAATCCTCCAAAAGTTCACACTAATAAAGCACCAATCTGAATCCTATCTTATTCAAACAACAGTCACCACGTACAAAGTTGCCATTATCGCAGACGATGCATTACTATATCTATAATTAATCCCGTAATATAGGAGTGATAACTTTGTACGTGATACTTACAAGGTCACCTAAATGTTTTATCAACATGGTGTTAAAGTTGAAAAATACAAATAAACGCTTTGAAAAGCACAGGAGTCAATAGTCATCATAATAATTGGCATATGCCGTTATTTCACAGCACTACCATTAAAATTGTACAATGAATCCTTCACTATAGGAAAACGCAGTCAAACACCTAGGAGTCACATCAGAAATAATAGACGCTAATCTGGTGGACCCATATCTACAAGACTAAAACTAGCGTTCTATTGCCTTTCGATGTTATTTCCTATACTAAAATAAAACATCAGTTAATGAATAATGAATAATGTTGGATTTTAATATACATTCCCTACTTCCCTACACACCCACGCTCGTCATGTCTGTGGAAATTGCTGAAACACACACTTCAAAAATATTAAAATTGTTCAAAATCAATTTTAGCAAATGCGCCAGGGTCCATACGAAATTAAAACTTACACAGAGACCTCATTAAAAAAAATTCTAAGCTAATAATTGCTTATTTATTGAATGTCTTAGTTGTTAGTTTTATATACTTACTTCCTTATATGAGTTATGATACCTTATAACTATTATCGTTAAATACTATGTAATATCCATCATGTTTAAAAATGTAACTGTGCAAATCAATATATCCTAGAATATAAATGTAGCAACGAAGGTAGGAACGTATTATGGTAAATGAAAAAAAAATACGAAATTAGGACCTGTGATCTGAAAACGACAAGCAAAAACGTGTTTGCCAAATTTGGCAAATCATTTTAACCTACGTACTTTCGAATTGGTAGATCAGCGTTTTAAAAATAAAATAGTTGGAGAAAACGTGTTCAGTCTGGAATTATTCCAGTTGCAGTACACGAAAACTGTCGTATAAAAAAATTTACGTATAAGAGAAAACAAATGAGTTGGTGAGGTTTGTGCTATTCTGTTTTTTTTTTTGTATCAACCGTTATTTGCTTCATGATATCCAATTTTATTCTCAATCTTTCACGATCTTCAAAGAGTTAAGTCTGATGTAACTATTTAGTCCATACAAACACTTTTTTCTATTGAAATATCAATTCTTCTCATAATAAAACATACAAAAATGCATAACAATATTTAAATGTCTTTTATTTTGAACTCGTGTACACGCATAATTTATATTAATAATTATATTTTCATAGTGGTTCAGCAGTGGAGTAAGGATCGCCCAAAAAAAAAAAAGTGAGGATCACCCAGGTTACAGCTTTATACACTGTTTTACAATTGGAAAATTATGAAACATCCTTTAGATCGGTTAAAATTACTAGTGAATTTAGATATTTTATTTTATCTATATCACCATTAATATTATATTTAGTTTCCATGAAAAATTATTGCATTTTAAACTGTAAAAAACAGTATAGTTATAATTATAATAATAGTCAATATTTGCCTAAAAGAAATTACTTGAAATTGTTAATATATTTTTAAACTGTAAAACGTAGTATGATAATATAGGTACAATATTTTACGCGAAGTTTCAAAAATGTCTTCGTAGCAAAAATATTACACCAAGACTTAACGCTGAATTGTTAATGGTATAACTTTATAAAAGTTTCACGTGAAATGAGCTTACTTAATAAAATTACTATACTAGAAATCTTTATTTTTTGTTGCAATATCACATTTAAGTAATCGTTATTTCGTAACTCAGTTACTGAGTTACATCCAGACAATTGGCGACGAAGATTCCGGATAACATATTATTTTTAAAGATGGTAAACTGTATAATATAACGGATATACCCTCAGAATTCGGATAGATATAAATTGTAGTTTCGGTAATTTTAATTTAGAGTCCGGAGTAAAATGTTATATCTACTGGTGATACTATAGCGAGACTCGTCTGCATTATTATTATGATGACTATTATTATTATCGCTGTAAGAAAGACGTCGCCGGATATTGGGTGGTATAATTCAGCGCAGACAAACGGTCAAGTTTCGGGTAGAATTATAACCTTGGTTTAAGTTACAATTGCTAAACGAGAAGCGAAGAAAAACCGTGATTTAGGGTTATGATAATTTGTCGAGACTAGACACTCAGACATTGTAAAAACATTTTTCAGCTGCTTGGTAGCCAAATAATAGGGTGGCGAACGCATAATTCAACATAAATGCGCCCATGAGATTAATAAATTTACCAAAACAGTTGTGTATAGGGTTATAATATAACTGGATAAACACTCAGTGATACTGCTCTACTGTACTGAAGAATAATCCGTTTTTGTCACGGATCCATTGTGTATGACTGTATAGGGGATGTAAAGTGGAATTCGACGCGACCGCCCTTGTTTCGTTTCAAAATCATTTCACACAGTTTTATTTAGGTATATCGGTTTTTTTGCGGATGGCTGATAAGCGTACATACAAATGGGTCGTTTTTGTATTAAATTTTTTTTTTTATATAAGACGTTTAGGCACGGGTAGGACGTGTAGAAGAAAAAATGAACAACTTGAAATTTGGTTTCAAAATTATATAGGTGTCGCGATATGAAAATGATAACAACATAATATTATAATATAGCGGTAGATTTATTTCTAGGGTTCAGTGTTAGCGTTTCTCTTAAAACGGAGAAATAATCGATAAATCATGATATACAGTTATATGCGTATAATATAATATACTGTAACTGTACTCCAAACTTCTACGGGATCATGTATAGCTATGTGTATTTTATGTGCGTAAACGCAGTGAAAATGATGGTTTGCAATAAACTCTTTACGTTTTAAAATAATTGTAACCACGCATCGCTGTTACACATCACCGTCTATGACAATGGTAATAATGCCATCATCGCTAAAACCGGTGGCGGCAATTATTCGAATATAGTATTGCCATTGCTTGTGTTGTCTGGCATATACACCGTAACACCCAATCATAAATGTCTTTGACACCTAATCCAATTGTTTACACCATTTGGCGGGGCCAGTCCAAATTAGCAGATTGTCTGCGCTACGAACCGGGCGCACACGGACATATTATAGTGACATGTGCACTTAATGGGCACTATAACATACTCGTAAAATGAATAAATTTAGTGTACGTTTGCTTCAGACCCTACCCCGATTCGAATATTCATCCACGGCGTTTAAATATAGTGGTATATATAGATGCATGTAAAAATACAAAAATCTCCTACGGTTATATAAGAATATAAGACCTGCAGCCAATGGTAATAGTGTATATGCACATACATATAATATGCAAGTATTAGAAAAGATATTTGACATTATATAATTTTTCGCAAAATCGTTTGTGGTGTTGTAAAAATAGAATAATTTTTTATTCTTCAATGTTCAAAGGTGTTCTTTTAATTTACATAGGTTCGATTTTACATTAATTAGTTACAATAAATCTAGTAAATTTCAACAATACGAGAAAAGAGCACGTGCCTTTGTTATACCTACTTAAATACTATTTATTATTTAATGTTACACGAGTTGATCACAATTGAATGTCATTACGGTTCAATACGAAATTATTATAATAAATTATTGTTTATATAGACCGCAAAGATGAAAGCGCATAATAAAATTAATTAAATTGTGGATAAAATGCACTGCTATGAAGCTGTAACAGTGTTCGAGTGCATATTATAAGAATTAATTTACGCAAATATATATTCTATTTTTACTTGAAAGAAAAATATTTTTATACCAACAGTAACAAAACCATAATTAAGTTTTAGTAAATCTCTACATTATATGCACATATGTTAAGTTAATCCATTCATATTCTATACTTTAAAAATATTGAAATTCGTTTAATACTACTTTTAAATGTTCCAAAACTCGATCATAGGTTCAATAGCTCATCGTGATCAACTCTATTCATGGTTGGAGGATAAAGGGTAATTATTGAAAACATTTTTTTTTGATAAAAATTAGGAATATGAATGTCTGAAAATTACTAATAGTTTACATTAAGTTATGTAAATTTAAAAAAGGACAAATACCAATATTAATACATTTACTCAATGTTCGCATGTGAAATTAATATTAGCATCTTATTATACCGTTCATTAATTAGTTGATTTCTTATTAATTTTATAGACGAATGTTGTGTATAAATACTACATATTGTTCTAAGTATAAAAATGTAGAAAATATTACAAAATATATAATATATTATTACTGTAGTGATTATTTATTGCTGTGATTTTTTTTTTTTTTTGTTAAAATTAGAGTATTTACAATCTATATTATGTAGTGTACAATAAGAAAGTGCGACAATTACAATATGACTAAATGTGAGCAGGTTAGCTATCCAGTAGTAGAATCTTCAACGGTTAGTGATTTGAATTTGGGAATTTATTGGTCCGCACACCAGCGTCTTTATAATCGACGGGGGATTGCCGTGATTAATTAAAATAATTTACTAGCCATCTTGAAATTAATTTTGGTCTTAAAGCAGATATTATTATAATGCCCATTTATAAACGTATACAAGACTCTACTCATCGTTTTATAGAGCTGTAATGTTTAGCTGAGAAATCAAGATATTTTTGATGCATTAAAATAATGATAAAAACGCCCACTTTTAGGTAATGCCTACTCACCTCGCACAACTCCCCGTAAATGAAATATGTATGTACAGTATTTATACATATTATATATTATTTAATCAAGTTAAAAACGTATTAAATGTGTTCTGGAAATCTAAACTTCTATGATCAATTCGTTAGTGTAAATGGAGGTTCATCGTTGGTCATAATTAAACATATATCACATTTTGTATCTAAATTAAAACTTGTTTGCATGATGATGTAGACATTCGTGACGTTGATGTTTCTAATATATGTCATGTGTAAACGGAGGATACTGCGTGTACACCTGTCTCAGAGATTAAATTTCAGTAACATGTGTACTGTATTATGTGGAAATGAACGTCTTCAGCTATCATATCATATTATTATGACGTATACGTTACAATATACTTGTCGAGATTTAAAAATTCCTGATGAAACACCTACTCGTACATACATATTGAATTATGTTATGATCAAACTAATTAATAAGCTCGATAATTTTATAATAGGTAAAATCTGTTTTATAATATAATAAATAAATGAACTCGATATTTTAACCATCCGGGTTTATATTTTCGATTCCCGTATAAGACGGTCTTTTGAGCGGGTCCCGTCTTAAGCGAGTTTTGCGGTGTAATACAAATTATAACAACTTTTTCGTCGTGCTCACCTTTTTTCGCATCACATAAATACTACTACATCGAGGGAACGTCGTTGGACACGCGGAAAACAGCGCACTGTTTCGGCACATCGTACATTATTATGTTATACGCGTACGGTTCTAAGACTTGTGGTTAGCGCGTGTAAAGGTATAATATTATAAGCGCACACGGTTATAACAACAGATAGACGGTGGCGGCGGGGTGGGTGAGAGTTGATGGCTATTATAGGCAGGTGAGGCGAGGTAAAAAAAAAATAATAATAATAATAATAACAACAAGACGGAGAAACGAAAAACTAATATTTGTGTTTGTCACTAGTGCGCGCGCACACACACACACACACGCACACAAGTACAAATTTATTTATACGAACACACGCACACGCGGAGCGTACTACACACACGCACGCACCACACTACTCGGGCAAGAAGAAACAATAGCCGGAGGCCGGATGAGCTTTTTAGCGGCGGTGGACCGACTGTTGCCCTGTAATTACTGGACCCCACAGGTCGGCGGCCCCTGCCCCTTAGCTGCCCATTAACGCACCCCCTCCCGGCCGCCGTCACCGCCACCGCATTACCTCGTTATACGCGGCGGCGGCGACGACGACGACGACCGGGCCGGGCCGGGACGCAAATTAAAAAAAAAAAAAAAAAACCGAACGCCGTTCTCATGCGCAGGTACCTACGATAGTGTGTAGTATATACCTTTATCGTACGTACGCACGCGCGCGTTTGTGCCACCGCAAAACCGTATACAGTTAGTATATATGTAATACACGTGCACGTACGGTATTACGTACATAATATTTACGTTTCATTATATTAAATATTATAACACGCAGACAATATGATCTTAAAGAGTTTTTTAGTTTGATAATTCGTACGCATAGATTGGGAGAGGAAGCGAATAACGTGTACGCGCTTATAGCGGTTTGGAAAATATACGATTTCGTTTTTTAAACCGTTTCCGATCGGTACTTCGTAAAAATTATTACAAAAATACTCACGGGCACTGATACTCACTGTTTGTTATTACTTTCTTACTCACTATTGTTACTTACTAACTTACTACTATTACTTACACTTACCCTTAATTAATTGTCATTACGACATTGTTTATTATGGTAAGTAGTGACCCATCACTTTTCGGTTCCAGAACTCTAGTATAATATTATTGCATCCGTCCCATAACGAGTTGAATTTCCACGCCGCCGTGCTGTTAATAATATTAAAAGGCATCAATCGGTTATCATTTTTTTCGAGTGATTGCTTTTATTACTTTTCCGCGAGATATTCTGTTTACTGTCGTACCAGCGATCGATGGATAACCATTTTTTTTTGGGATTATTATTAATGTTTCTTTTTCCAACCGAAACGGCAAAGAATTGTACAATAAACATACGAGTGTAGACTTTATAAAACACTTATTACAAACCACACACACACACACGCATGCACGCACGAGAAACAAATTGATGATAGTACTTAAATGTTTCGTTTTATTTGATAAATCGTTTTTAAACCAATTACGAGATCATTTTATTGAACAATAATAATTGATTGAGATTTGTTAATGTCAATGTCGTTAAAAAAATAATTCAAGTATAACGGTAGTAATAGTCTGTTCACGTAATTCTTGAGATCAGCGTCAAATTAATTACTGGTGATATATGTTAATGTTGAATAATATGAATAATTATTATTTATAAGTATTTAATTTATGTATAATACTGAGGTTCCGTTAAGTGTAAACCGTATATACTACAACATTATATATTGTTGAGTGTATAATAAACGTATACTTAACGCCAATATCTAAGCATTTAATAGATATAAACAATAACAAATTAACAAACATAATGTGAGCTGGGTGGTATATAACATTAATGCAGAGTACATTTAGTCCATGGGCGATACTACGATAGTTATATAAACAAATAAAACCAATAATAATAATAATAATAAAACATAACATTTATAAATACTCCGAAACCACCTAATGTAACTATAGTAAGTGACTATTTAAAACGCTTATACAGTTAGGGCGTACCACCTAAATCGATATAATCGAAAATTGTCGAAAAAACTAAACACGTGTATACTGTGCATAGTACTTATATAAATTTGCATTTTACCTACATATAATATGTATTTATATGTTTCAATTATTAAATTAAAAATTAAATATTCAAATTAAATTCGTTACTGTGCACTAGGTATATCTATATTTTATACTCATAACAAAATTGTATTATTAAAGAGTTGGAAGAAGTAAAAAAAAAAACCAAGTAGCTAGGTAAGCAAATTCTTTCTACCAATCAGAGATCTCAGTAGACTGTAGAACTCAAAATCTACCTTGAAAATCATACAAATAGAAATATGAGACATAACAGCAAATATTTTTCCATTAATATTTACATTTTTATAACTGTAATTGAAAACATTTCATATTGTGAAATATATTTATAACTTAGAAATATTATAAAAATGATAAAACTGTAGAAACTTATTGTATCGGCAAAGTTGTGATAAAAAACAAATTTTTTATTGTAATTAATATTATTATTGTAAATTAGCATACAGCGGGAGCTGTAAAATATATTTTGATTATATTTCTATAATTATATGATGTTTTTATTCTTTCAACTAAATTATTCAATAAATTAATTTGTTTTGCGTTTATTTCTAATAGTTAATACATAATAATGTTTTGCAAAGGCGTATTGGCTTTCTATAGAGTTAGTGAGTTTCTTTTCAACGTAGCAGCTGTGTGAATTATGCGGAAGCATCTCACAATGGGAGATGGCAAACTACGGAAAAATTACCTTTTTTCTTAAAGTTGATATGTAAACTGTGGCGAAACCGATAAAATATTTTATACAAATTGCGGAAATTTATTTTATGTACCTACTATGTAAATATACCGGTAACCCGCGGCCCGCGAACATTTTTTTGCGGTCCTTATAGTGCTTAAAAATGCAATTAAAGGTACGAGCTTATTTGATGTCAAAATTCTAATCTAATAAACTTATTCGAATTAAATAAAAATATAGTGATATTATACGAAAAATGTGTTTCTGATTGTCGATATTTAAAAGGTTTATAGCTTATGCCTTTAGTGCAGTATGTTGCAATTTTGTTATAAATAAATGTAGGTATTAATAATGTATCTTAAAATTGTATTTTTAATAATGAAAAGCTATGAAAAAAATCCAGCCCACGAAGTAAAAAAGGTTACCGAATCCTGGTATATACTATGCATATACCTACACAAGGATTTATGAGAAAAAAATAAAATAAAACCATTTTAAAATTACAAAAATATTATTATTAAAAATGCACGTTAAATTATAATAAATTATTAAAAATTATTTTAATATATCCTAGTTATCATAAAATCGAAAAAAACTAAAAACTTAAATAATAAAATAGTTATACCATTGTTAACTCAAATAAATTTATCATTTTGACATTTATTCTTAAAACAAACTTTTTCAAAAATTCATATTGAAATAAATAATACTTGAAATTCTTCTTGTAGATTGTAAAGTGTAGAGTTCTTATACATTTATGTAATGGTGGATGTTGATGATAAAAATATGCTTTAATTTTTTAATGGAATAATTTACATACATAATAAGTAATAATACATTGGTAATAATTATACGTATACATGGGTTATGTAAATATATATGTTATCGTATCGATATGCGCTTGTACAGTAAATAGTAGGTGTATGAAATAAATTGCCGTACTATGTGTAATGTATCTTACCGATCTCGTCGTAGATTGTTACCGCAGTTTACATGCAGACCTCATAATCATGCCGAAATAATAGCTGATAAGTCTATTATTTAAGAACACTATGTCTAGATAAACTAATAAATTAATACCGTTTTTTAATTATGGATATGTAATATTTTCATGTGTTAGGAATTTAGTAATTACCTTGAAAAATTAGCCACGACAACCTTGATACATGTGATTTCCCGTGCAAAAATGTACAAAATTGGCCTCGATTCAATCACAAAAGGGAATTAGTTGACGGCGGTGTGAGTAAATAACGAGAGATTAAAAGCGATTATTCTTAATTTTTAATAAATAAAATAAAAAAACAATACACCTAATAAGTGTTAAATGTAATCATTTATATATAACTGTAGAAAATTACTGATCACAGCTGAACACCTGATTTACTCACGTAATTTGGCTTTTAATCAGATTAATACTGTATGAAATCAACATTTAAATTGAGTGCGTCATTTAGTTTTTAAGTCTACTGTATAATGAACCCAATAAACTTTGTTTGAAAGTAACATTGATACAGTAATTTAACTCACCGACTTTCAACAAGGCAAAATAATTATAATTTTCAAGGTAAAATTAATTTCGAATAAACCAAAGTTCTTGTATGAAATTAATATATGGGTATTAAGTAAAAACAAAAATTCTGAGCAGCTACATATTTTTAACTATAGTATTAAATTAGGTAATTTCTTAGTTATTTTTATTATTTTTACTTAATATATAAAATAATAATAATATTGTATAAAAGATAATCCCTAATGGCACGTGGTTTGAATAAAATATTATTTTATATTTTCTTTAATTTTTAATTCAAGATGATATTCATAAAAATGAAAGTATTTTATGTAAAATCTAATTGCAGTCTAATAACTATGATTTTAAAGCTATAATTCATACTTAGGTATCCTTTTTTCTGTTTGAATTTAAGTGTGTCGCATATATTGTCATTAAATGAATTTCATACTCATCATTCATTAACAGTAGCATAATATATAATTATTTATTATTTATATTATTATATTATATATTATTTATATTATTATATTTATTCAAAAAATATTGGTTATATTTCAATCCTAGGGACATACACAACTTTTTTAATCATTATAAATTATAATCGACATTTTGATTGTCAAATCAGTTAAACCAATTTTTTTGTTATATGCTTGCTTTTGATCAAAATAGTCAATTGTTTTAAACAAAATCTCGCTTTAATTTATTGTATTTTAAAAACGATATAGGTAAGCTGTAGTAATAAAATCATAACATAACGCAACTGTATACATTTTATAGAAAATCGATATAAATATTGTATATTCGTTTTTATTAATTTCTTACCGGCATCTACTTTGAAGTATAAGTCTTAAATACGTTTACATATTTAAATAAAATTTAATTCGACAATATATATATATATGTTTTATTTATCAAATAGCCTCATACTTTTAACAGGTTAATAGTATGTGTTAACAATAATTTAAAATGTTGCATTTAAATTCCTATAGATATAATAAACTACAAAATTAGTTTTGGAAAATCATGTTTTTGTACTTGTAATTGCAGTCTTCAATATATATTTGATATAGATATCTATATATACAGTCTACACCTACTTGTAAATCGTGATGCACACCTATCCTAACAAAGTCTATACTTATAGTATTATTAATTGCACTTAATGAATTAAAATATAATTATGAAATGAATTTATTTATATTCGTATTAATTATTGGTTTAAATAACTAAAAAGCGTATGATATTAAAATGATTGTGCAGAACTATTGAATATTTATACTATACTGTGGAGACGCAATTACGCATTCATTTTTAACCACACAAAATGTACCGTTTAACAAAAAGTACAGTCATGCTTGGGTTCCCGAATAAAACCAAATAAATGGTTAATTCAAAAATCGTACTCGACACAATATTAATCGCGGTCGTGTATACATTTATTATACCCAATTCAGTACAATGTCATATCAAATATTATAATATAAATCAAATATTATAATATAATTATTACTTGAAGGTTGGTTATCGTTGAAATTCAATTAAACGTTTTTATAATTATCATTATTCGTACGTCACCGGTAAGTTAACGAGAGCAGTCATTGGATTTTACACTATATACCGCAAGACGTATATACTCGTATTGTGATATAATATAGAATATTCGACCGAAAATCGAATTTCGAAACGTTCTGTTCACATGAAATTATATTGCATATATACTATACATGTATAGATATTATTATATTGAAGTATTCGACAACTTCCCACAGACGACACCGTGCACGCATATACCTGCCACCCACCATATACGTATATACTATATATATATATATATAAATATACCGTTGTTGAATGGGATAAACGTTTTATTTTTTTCTCACATTATAAGAGAATAAAAATCCTACTTTGAAAACAGGTAAAGTGCATGACATGCCACCCAATTGGCAAAATCCTTACTGGAACACACGATTATGTGCGACCGGGGGCCTAGACACATTTTTCCCAAGATCGTGCTCGAGTGCCATTTGCCCGGATTATGCCGAATGATGGCCCTTTAATACACCATTACGTACAAAAGGCCATGGAAGACCGGAGATTCTTCGGGAAAAATCGTGTTATTGTTGTCCCTCGTTTGTGCCCGACGAATTCCTGCGTCCCTTTTCGTTCCCAAGGACGCCTATTACAGCACATATACCTAACTCAGGTCCGTGGGTGTTTTTGTTATTATTATTATTCCGATCGGAATAAGAAACGTCATTGGACTAATTTATATCGTTTTCAAATCTCTGTCGGGTTTCACACGTTTCGTAACAGAATGATTCGAAATCAATACAATTTACTCTCTTTCAGAAAACACTAACTGTGCACGAAGTATGTATAACGCAGTAATGCTGTGAAAAAAGGTTACAATCGAAAACGTGATTTATTGTCGTAAAATTACAAATATAATAGGTAATGTGGTGCGTACAGATAATAAATAATTACAAAAGATAATTCATGGTACTCGATGATACTAATAACAATTATTGTTCTGTTCTCAAGAAACCAAAAGAACTTTCTTTTAGCCAATTAAATAAAATTTTAAATGTATAAATAAACCTGCGTCATATAGCAAGCAAATTAAAATAAAAAAAAATATCAATCAAACTTATAAGTTATAAGTGTGTAAAATTTTCTATTTTAATTCAACAATGATTTTATGTTCAAATTGAATTTTTTACTTTACGATTTACAAAATTTGAATACATAATTATATTATTAAGTATTGATAATATTTAGAACGGTAAAAGTATTTACGATGAGTGTGTAGCCGTGTAGGTAATCGATTAACTTATAGTTAACGCCTACCGCTAGGTGATAAAATAATCATTATCATAACCCAACAGTTGTATCAGTTTAAGCAATAATATTTATAAATAATAATTTTAGCTTATTGCTTCTGGTGTTCACCACTTTATTAACTCAACACTCTATTATACGCAGAGTGTCCCACAAAGATAACTAACTGCAAAAAATAGTATATTAGACAGATTAGTGATTTGATATTACAGCGTTTTCGGATAATTTCGAGATACAATTATGTTAAGTATTAAAAAATATTTTTTTCGGTGAGCTAAAAATAATATTAAAAACCATGAGTAAAATGAAAATGAAAAATTGAAATGTGAACACGTACAGAAGAGCAAAATATATAAAATGGTTAACTTAAATTGTTTCAAAAATCATAAGATAGAAATAATTTTTTTTAAATATTTTACCAAAACATAAAATGTAGAAAAATATGAATATTTGTAGTCCTTGTTCTCGAGAGTCTTATAAAAAAATCAGAAATTTATTATACTCTTTATTTTAGTGGGTGTCGCAATGAGTATATCTTCACAGGGCATTATGTATATTATTTTATAAACTTTAAGCTAGAAAAAACTTATATTAATGTATACTTGGTATATTATATATATATATAAAGATTAAAGATATATAAATATATTGGATTTACAAAAGTTTTATAAAATATATGATTTTATATTATACACTTTTTTTTTACCGAAAAGTGTTTATAAAAACGTTTCTTATTTTTCTTAGAGTAAACTGAAATGAGTAATAAAGTAATGAGATTATCAATCTATAGCTGAACAAAGAGTAACCACTAACAGAAATTTTCTCCAAAAGTTTATTGATGGTTCGTCTGATGTTCCATTACTTCTTTTCTTTATCAACTTCAGACTCCCTCAACGTTCAACCCTCTCTATATTCCCAATTGTTCTTATATCCTATATATGCCATTGATGCGCCATTAATAATTATACAGTTGTAATAACCTAGTGGACCGTGTGATGCGTCCTACCTAACAATGATCCTACCTTCCTCTATTCAGCAGACATTAATACATTATTTAATTCTGAATCACTTCCTCTGACCTGTCATACTTAGTTGTACTCCTAATCCTATATTATTAACATAAGTGTAAATAGTTCTTAAAATATTATTTTGGCAACATAAAACTCGAGAATAATATATTACTTATAGTTAACCAAAGTAAACTTGATGGAAGCTTGGCAAAATAAATTACGTATTTTTCTAGGTGTATATAAATATAATAACATGACATATTAACATAATTTTAAGTGTACAATGATGTATATATAATATATTTTATTAATATATCTGACAAGAAATTTGCAACATTTTGGCTTCTAAATTTTAATAACTGCCAATTTTTTTCAAAGATTAAATCCATGTATACTCCAATGTCCCGTCGAATAAGATCTGTGTCAAGTATTAGGCTCCAAATGCATTTCCGGCTCCATGTTGATCAAAACATTGATTATGTTGAGCAAAGGTTCACAATCCAGTACAATGAAAATATACATAATCATCGTTCAATTTATTTAGTTATTTTGAACAATTAATGTTCATTTTCAATCCTATTGTATTGGTATAATCTATGGTTTAATTTTTTTTTTAAAAAAATCAAAATTAGATGTTGTAATACAAGTTGATAATGATTTAAATAAAATAAAATATAAATTATAGTGCAGACTAATAATTTTACTTACGTACTTTGTCCAAAATTATTCATACTCAGATCATTATCAATTTAGGTTTTATAGCTTTTGCAATGACGAAATATTTTATTATTTTTGAACGGAAAAGTACAATTATACTTACGTACATATATGTAGTGATATTATTCTATAAGTTTTTTAATTTAAGTTTATAATAAAGGCAGTCATCAATTTAATATCATAACTCATAAGTCATAACTATAATTAAGTAATAAATAATCCAATGTTCAATAATGATGATGCCATGTTTTTATGAGGCTAAAACAAAATGTACATCAATATTATTGTATTCAGTTATAATTTTATGTGATTTCAGATGAAAAATTATGAATGGCAAAACATTAGTCAGACCAATAACTACAATAATAATTACAGTTGTTATTTAATACAAGTATATTATATACTGCGATGTGTAGCGTCAAGCAAATTTGGAAGACCAAGATTTATGGTGAGTATTACGTTTACAATATTGTGACATCGTATGCAAAAATAAAAATAATTCATTATTTTACACTGTCATCCGTTTCATTGATACCTTTTAAATTGACATTCAGTATTCGGTACGTATTATCACAGTAGGTATCGAGTGAAATGTCGAATCCATTCGTTTCATTTATTAATATCGCCAGTAAAATTTGTTTTCAACTTTCCGCCTAAATAATTTTTTATTAGCTACAAAGAAAATCTTGTATCCATGATTCAATGATAGTAAATGATAAAATATATACTAGACTGAGATTATCCAATCTTTTGGAAAACTGGGCTACATTATGCGAGTAGAAATTGTCGTGGGCCACGTACCCTATTATAATAATGCACGATATTCGATTAATTTAAAGTTTATTTTATTTTTTATATGTTATAGTCTTATATTTTTAAAATAATTTTTTCTCAAAATATATATAGTTAATCGATTGTTTTGAAATTGAAGTAAAGGCTACATTAAAATCTACGGTGGGCCGCGGGTTGGACACCCTTATACTAGACGGTGATGGGTTTGATTCTCGATATGGTTGAAGTTTTTTGCAATTTTTTTATCTGTTTTTCTCAATCATTCGGGAAACTGTTGAGAAATTCAAAAATGACCCCACGTCAAAGTACCAACTAGATACCATTTCCTATCAATAACCTCCGATGGCCGTTCAGATCGGAGCGCTCCTACTGATCGAAATCATGTTCACTGGTAGAAAAAAAAAAGTAAGCACACATCATGATAAAATCATTGCATTTCCCCGGTTCACTCAGAATCAAAAAGTTATCAGTGAGAATAGCGGCACAGTGAAACGAGCGTATAGTAGTGTAATATGGATGTATTTGAGGTGGTTCGGTATGAGACCGTCCGCGAGGATCTTGCGCCAGGCGCTCGGAGCGAATAAATACAATAGCTCGCATAGCCGCCCTAAAGGTACATTCGTACTTATAGACAATTTATTAATACTAAACCACACTATTGTCTTAGGCATTAGTGTTCGACTTGATTTTGTGAAAACCGGCGGCTTAAAACACCCGTTCACACGAATCAGTAGTATTATTTGATGTATAAATTATACAGTACGGTGTGTGTCTGTGTGTGCAACCACAAATTTTTAGTCTGACACTAAAAAAGAAAAAAAAACCGCATATGAAATAATTAAAAGCGATCATAACTAACGTAGCACCATATACTTAACAGTAGAATGTTTACGCGCGGCAGCTGTGGCGGCGAAAAGGGACCCGCAACCGAGGAGTCATTCAAAGTTAGCCGCAGCGCGTATCACACGGTGAACACGCGCATACGGCGACGACGGCGGTGACGTCTATAAATAAGTAGTTGGCGGTGGAAAGACGTGTGCGCTGCCGTGATCTTAACCACGGTGTATATATTGTAATACAATAATGTAATGCGCACGTCCCGCGTTAACACGACTCGAGTGCGCTATATATGAAATTCACGGAATATCGGAAATTTTCATTACAAACAAAAAGTCGAGTCCCCAAAGCGTTTTTCACACCGTCGATCGGCTCGTATCTTAACCCCATACCCCCAACCTCACAACTCTCCGCGTACGCGTACTGAAATGGTATAAGTATTTTTATGTTGTCGCTCTCCTCTTCGAATAAAAGTCAATCGAATCAATTATTTACGAACGCGTTTAGGAAAGTTCGACAACATTATCCGCGTAGGGGGTGGAACCATTTTTTTTTTCACATACATATGTATAGTACGACATGACCCGGCATCTCCCGGAAATGTTAACAACGAGGCGTAATAACGATGTATCACGCCTCCGGCTCGCCTTAAATCTTGTGGCTATTACACTACAGTGTATTATAGTGTGCGCGCGCGAAAATTGAAATTCGGCTACGATGCCAAATGATTAAGATGTGGAGTGCTGTATGATGATTTACTAATCGCGGTTATAATATTTCCTACGATGTTATAAGTATTATAATATATTGTTGGCTCGAGAATTATTTTGATCTTGAATGTTTTCAAAGGCGATATTATGAAATCCTCGTGATAAAATCTATATATTGTGCTCGCGCGTGCTAAACGATTTTCTGGCTGTCGGTCGACTGCGGTAAGCCTAATATTATAATACAATTATATGGTGATGGTGACGAGGACGACAGTAAATATCGCGATATATAGATCGTAAATATGCACGTCGACTGATAAATGGCACTGAAAAATTTTCGGGTGGCCTCGAGCTAAAAAAAAACCTCGGCTTATTAACACCAAACAGAATATTATATTATAATTTACTATGTTATTATTCACAATATACATGTAACGAATTGTGTTTAATTGTTATCATTATATGGTGGTCGTCCTATGTATACCATAATATTTTACCACGCGCGCAACTCTATATACATCCCATTATGTTCCCACTGTATATGTCTTGGGGTATTTTTTTTTTGTTTTAGTGTGCTTGGCACTCGAGTGGTTCTATCCGCAACACCTCTCGAGCAATAATCTGCTGCTCTCTCCGCTCAAATAACCACGATCAATCGTCGATATCCCACATTTATTTATCAAAAGAAGAAAAAAAAACATCTGTTCATTTTCAACTTGTTTAGCCGAAATATACGATCTAAAATAAATTTAGTTTCAAAAGTACAGCGAGAACGCACACGACTTTATTGTGCAGCGAACGCATATTATATTATACGCGCGATGTACCGGCCAAATAAATTATATTCCAAGGACCATAATATATTACACGTGCCATAAATATATATATTTGTTTATTTATAAGTTCTCGTGGTATACGGTATATATATTGTATCATGAAATAAGCATTATCGCGGAATAAATATTTATTTCCTAACACATTTATGTCGATGTATTGCGTGCTGCAGGAGTTCTGCATGTGCATTATTGTTACGACGCAGAATTATTTAGAAACGCATTTGAAATACACGTGAAAAAACGAAAAACATGCAAAAAATAACGTTGTCTTACAAGTCCCGCGCTTAGCCGCATGCACTCGAAACGACACGAATAGAAATATAGAATTACGTCCGTGCTTCGCGGGTCGTCATTTTACGGTAAATTTTCTAAACTACATTGTACGTGTTTCACGAGACGTATGCGGAACAGACTTCAACACGTTCAAATAAATGCACGCGAGATCGTATATATATATATGGCGCACACTGGAACAAAGGTCGAATATGGGTGAGATGGGAAATACGAATGAATGTTATCCCGGAACCTTTTTCAGTTTACACATTTCATTGCTTTCTTTTTTTTTCAAATCACGCATTCGGTGTTCCTTAGAAAAATTTCAATTTTTAACTACCATTACGATGTTCTAGGGTTTTCATAAAATTTACTAGTTGTTATTAGGTATAAGATATTTATCATAAATATCTTTACGATCATGAAACATTACTTTACTACAATGTCATATATAAGAAGCAAAAAATGAAATAATTTGCCTCCAAAAGCAAGCTGGAGTTGGATACCCGAGTTATATCTAATCAAATCAATTAATATACAATTAAAATAGAAAACAACATTGTAATGGGTGCTATAAATAATTATAATATATATAAATAATGTAACTGTATATTATATAATTATATTATTAATTAGTTTAACGGAAGCGACGTTCAACCAAACATATTTATTACCTAATATATTTTTTAAGTGTAGGAAATCAATTATAATTACACGTGGAGTATAACATAATATACGAGTAGTTACGAAATTTTAACGTGCCCTAGCTTACATATTATATAGGGATAGTGTTGATTTCGACTGACAAACATTTTTAATCTAAATTAATGGCCGTAACGTGATGCACGACATATCGACGGTGCATAAAACAATTTGTAATTATAGCGTAAAAACAATACGAATAATCACCGCGATTGGCTCGCGTTCAAAGGAGAGATAGAGAGAGTGAGAGAGAGAGAGAGAGTGATGGAGAGAAAAATTGAACATTCTTGATCGTCACACGCGTCATGTTCGATTCTGCCGGCTCCGAACGTATAAACACCCATAGTGTAATATAACCAACTGTCACCGTCGGTCGGTCGTTCGCCCTCACCAATACACGCACACACTGCATTATTATTTTCTTTATGGGGCCAAAGTTTCCACCGACAAATGACAACAACAACGGCGGTTATTGTGCGCGCGTGTATATAAGCGCGTGTGAAAGCAACTGAAATCTAAATTTGGTCTCGTTCGTGTAAAATTGCGATCGTGTGCGTGTGCGCACGTATGCGCGTGTGTGTGTAGTAGTAGTAGTAGTAGTAGACTCGCAGTCAATAAACGACGACGAATCCGGCAGACCGACGACGACGACGACGACGACGACGACGACGAAGACGACGATTCCTTAGAGCATTGACTCTTTGCGCCGCTGGGGCCGGCGGTGGTGGCGGGGAAGGGCCGCGTTGGGCGAAGAAGGGTTAAGAAAAAGTCTGCTGCTGCTGCGGTCTCGTCGGTCGAACGGTGCAGAGCGCGGGGGTGGGTGTTTCTTGGCACGCCGTTCCGACGCTATTTCAAGATCACCGCGCGGCGGCTACGACTAAGACGACGAGGACGACGACGACGGGCTGTATATACACGCTACTCACCGCCGGAATATAATATACGTGGCTATATAGAGTACACATAATATATACACATGTATACGTATACGTATTATACTGGCAGTTATTAAACGCAAACGGCTCGTGTACACACGTACTTTTACATGTGTGTGTGTGTGTGTGTGCGACTTTCCCCTACCACCTTTCCCATCACCCCCGTCGCCGGTCTCTAATATGATATATTGTAATAAAACCGCAAAAGCGGTCGCCGTCCCGCGTGATTATTATATTATAACCACGTACATACATGTATACACGCATCGATGGCGGCGGCGGGGCGCCTCGACGAGACCGATTTCGCAAAGTTCTAAAATTTCAACCGTTGTCGTTTTATATAATAATAATAATAATAATATATTACGCTCGCGACTTTACGACGACGGTCGCCGAAGAGTTCCTACCCCCTCGCCAACATCATATCTCTAGTCGTTTCACCGTTCTTCTCGGTCTGCATACCGCGCGAGCCATGCGTTTAGCGTCGTGACAATATGTATGTGTAGTATATACACACTCTGCGTACGATCTGTTATAATCAAGGCCGAACTCAGGTTTTTTCCGCCTTAGTTATCTAATTTTTTCCGCCCCTATACAATAGCCATGTTAGAGGGGGGGGGTAAAGAAAAATAAATAAAATGAAAAAAAAACGGTCGAAACTAATTAAGTCGGTGAAAACTCCACGGTTAGTTTATATTTCTAAATATGGACCGGTTAGGTTAACTAACCTAACTTAGAAATAGAATTCCTAGTAAGGAAGGTTGAACTATTAATGTTCTAACTTTTGCGAAATAAAAAAAAAATTTTCGAAAATTATAAAATTGTTTTCAATAATTCTAATATAAGTTACTCGATATAATATCGATACATTGATGATATAATCATGTTTCTAGTCATCAGGATAAATATAATTATTTTATAGAATAACAACCAAATAAATTGTATGAAAAATCTTGTATCCATTAAAAATATACAAGTGAATAGTACGTGACGAAAATACTAGACGGTGCAGTGTTCGATTCTCGATTTCGGTTGAAATTTTTTGCAAATTTTACTCAGATTATTCAGAAAACTCCAAAAAATTCAAAAAATGTCCTCCTCGGAGTATTCAGAGTACCAATTAGACAACATTTTCTTTTGGAAAATTACCCGGTTTGTATGTATCAGGACAATCCTACTAGTCAAAATCGTGTTGACAGACACAGAACATACACACATAATCAAACCATAACCTATTCATTCCTTGTTTTGATCAGAATCTATAAAATACAAGACAAATATTTTGTAACCAACATTCTACACTAGCACGAGTTAAAAAAGTTATGTGAAATAAATACATTTTACATAAAAAATAACCTAAAAATATGTCTATAATGCACATTGCACACATTATATCAAAAAAATAAAATTTATATTGCGAGCTTTTTCTAGTGCAAAACCAGTCAACTAAGAATTAAATCAAAATGGTTCATTTAACTATACTATTGCTGTCTTAGGCGGTGGTTAGGCGGCTGTATATTTGGTATAAGGTATAACGTTGAACCGGCCTTTATTATAACCGTTGTGTGCGCAGTACATTACATTAAAAGCTCTCTGAAGACCTGTGACAACACCGCACCTCCGCTGGCATAGAAACAACAGTAGTCTGTAACACAACCTAGTACTTCACGTTCAAACACCTCTCCGTTAATATAGTCAAAATGTTATTAGATTTTATAAAATATATTTTTTATTATATTATCATAACTAGAGCTTGGAAGTTATAGGCACTACAAAAGCACGAAAAAATTGTAAAATATGCATGAAAAAATATCAAACAAGCATAAACATTTTAAACATTTAAAAAAAAAACATAGAATTTTGATATTAAAATAAGCCAAAAACAAATTTTAAATATGGAAAGATAGATTTATAATAGGTATTTTAAATATCAAAATATATCAATCATGTACAACGTTGTTGTTAAATTTATAGTCGACTGTATAAGATTACAAATTACAATAATAATGAATACTTACGTTAAATAATATTAAGTATTCAATTTTATTTAAAATACATAGAACAAGAAAGAAAAAAATTTTTTTGAAAAATATTGAATATGCATATGAAAATCAAGAAATATGCAATTTCCCCCTAAAATTAACGAAATATGCGAACAATTAGTTTTAAACTTCCATTGTATAATTAGGATTTCTAGATTGGTCTGCTATAAATCGACAGCATATAGAACAATATGTAACCCCTACAATGTCTGGATCCCTAATCATAACTATAATTGTTCGGCAGACACGGCCACTACTACATATATGACCATGATATTTTACCTAATTGTACCTTATTTTGTTCCTTCTCAAATGTAATTTTTCTCATCGCTTTTCAACTTCTCCCATGCGGTATTATGTAACTACAATCATAATAATATCGTTGCCATTGGTTTTAAGTCGGTTACATCTAAAATCGTTTTTTACTTCGAGTCACATCAACCCGACACTCAGTTCTTTCTTCCGTAAATAAAATTGATTTTATCTGAAACCAGTCGTAATTTTATTGTAATAATTACCCATCGATTCAGTGTTCTTCGACTAAAATTTCAATACTCATCGTTTTCTCATCTTGAAAATGAACTGTATACGATGGAGAAACCGAAACTATTTAATGGGAGTAATTTATTTTATGTCCAAATTCCGTCCAAAAAACCTTTTTTATACCAATTCCGTCCCGGTATAAAAAATGTATATACCTATGCCATCCCGGTTGAAAAAAAGTATGGACTAATTCCGTCCCTAATATAAAGGCTAACTATAATATTAGTACTTACAGTTTCATAATTTAATCGTTCATAAATATTACCATAGTAATATCAAAATTTAACTTATATTAATCGGAAGTTAAAACAAATATATTCATAAGTAACGACTGAAAAGTTTATTTATTGCAATAATTGAAATCAATATTATCTTTATTTTTTATATTATGATACTGCTGAATTTGACTGTCGACGTTATCAAGTCATACATGTATACATTAGTATAGTAGTGAAGTTAGTATAGTATAGTTTTATATACGTGTACTTAAAGTAGAATTAATGACTTACAAAATGTATATTTTATGAATAATGTAAAATATAAAAGGTACGTTATTGGAATAAAGGGGCTTAATGAGTATATCCATTTAAGTAACCTAAGACGGAATTAGTATAACTTTAAATTAAATTTTAATGTTTAAGATGGTCGACGGAACTCGGTTGTAGCCGTCATTATGATTATTAACAAAAAACTACGGGATGATTCGTATGTGCAGTAGAGTAAAGCTACAAAGTGAAAAAAAATATATGTTTGTTTACTATACGTACAACGCATTTTTTTATTTGTATCATGTACAAGGTGTTCCACCGGGATTTACACAACGTGATATCTCCCGTGTTAAAAGTGAGAGTCAAATTATATTATTTTTTATGAGTATCCCGGGGCAAAGACAATCTTACTGACAATAGTTTGGCAAATATAAGTGCATTGTTAACGAAATAAGAATTAACTAGGTATTTATTTTATAATTTTTATGAAATTCGAAAATAACCATTTTAAAGGGGTTCTTTTTCTGAAAATGTTGATGGTTTAACTTTCAGTTTTCATTTGATTCATTATTTTAAGTAATTTTATAAGTTTACAAAGAAATAATTTAAATAATTATTATCTCGTCATTTTTCGATAGTGTTATTTTTATTTAAAATTGTGTAAATACTCGTAGTACACCATTTTCGTATAAACTTGAAAAATTATTAAAAATCAAGAAGTTAATGAAATTTTGAAGTTGAACAATCAACATTTTCAAAAATTTTTGAAGATTATCTTCGAAGTTTATAAGATAAAAATTAAATTTTTAACTTCTTCAATAATACACTTCTATTTACCAGACTATTGTCACTAAAATTGTTTGTGTCCAGGGGTGATCATGAAAAGAACAGAATTTGACTATCTCTTTTAACATGGGAGATAACGCTGTGAGTAAATCCCGCTGGGATACCTGTATTATAATTTTTTTCAGTGGATATGTCCACAGGGTCATATTTATTCAAGGATAAATGGGATATTTGCACAGGGTCCACCGACAATAGTCAAACAAAATTAGTTGTACCTATACGTGTTTATCATAATGATATGGCTGATCAACAAAAACGGGATGAACATTTTTTTAATAAACATTGCATTTATATATATATTTCATTAAGGACCTGCATTTTTTAGATGTAATGTACCCATGAATTGGTAAATCAGCTCCTGTTAAAATATACGCTGCCGCAGTATTAAATTGTTACACACACCCGGGTCAACAATTACATCATTGCAATATAAATTAATGTGGAATACCTAGGGGAGAAAATATATATGATATTATAGACTACTCATCGAATATTGTATGGAACTCGAATCGGATCGACCGCTTATAGTGCTTGGGTATCGAAATCCGTATAATATACAGCTTCACGCCGCAAACGACGCAAAAACGTCATAATTATTATTGATATGTATCATCGACTTGTCGTGATAAATTTTCACGTTACCGATGAGTACATTCTAGGAGACGATGGATCGTTTTGTCGTTCATTCAGCGGCACGACTACTATACGACAGTGGAACAAGTCCAAAAATGGCAAATTAATCAATGAACACACGCGTACCGTATGATTATATACGAAACGAAGCTTGCGCAAATCTGTGCCAGAAAATACCATCCACGTAACAAACCGAATAATTAACAGATCCACGTCGTCGAATAAACTCGAACGCATGTTATTTTAAATAAAACAAATATGACCCTTCTCTTTCGCTCCTTTTTTTTTTCTCCGGGAGGGGCGTAAAAATACACTCGTACGTCCTAATGAGTCTCACGAGATGCATGCGCTTGTATGTATGTCTGTGTGTGTATTTTAGCCACGAGAGGAATATTTGGAGATTAGGGGACAACTCAATTGGCCATTATTAATAAACAGTCGCTCCCTCGTATAACATTTACGTTCCAAGGGTTACTATGGGACGTGTATGGAATTACCAGGATTTATTTTGTGGTGACAGATTGGGGCCTCTAATAATATCGAAACCGAACAAAACGAAACATAAATATAATTTAAGGCCTTACAAATACGCGCCATGTAAAATAATAACGTCTCCGTTGGCTTCAAAACTGTCGGATCGCATCTGTACTCTAATTTCTACGCCACGTTGGGCGACAATAAAATAACCGTGGCATTATCAAATTTGTATTTGACAATACACGATTAGACTAAGCCAACACGTACTGTAGGTACTTCTATATACTGTCATGTCATACCTTATAGCTTATATAAGTAAGATATCACAATAATATATAATATAAAGGGTAATAACTAAAAACACAACAGTTTTAAATCTTACTTCGAAATAAAATACATTTTTTAGAAATAGTACTGTATTTACTGGAAATTAAAATTAAACATATCTTTCTAATATTAATTTTAAAACTATAATTTTAAAAAATGATTGGATAACGCCGTAGCTTATACATTCATACTGTATTACTTCAATAATTCTAAGAAAATATTGATGAAATGTTTAGACTTTGTGTTTTAAACAAAACTATTTTGTATAAAATATTAAAGACACTATTACAATATTTCTTTTTTTTTGTAGCCAATAAATGGATAAAAAAATGTTACCTGGAAAGTCGCAAACAACTTTTATAAGCGTCGGAAAATGAAATTTTGACGAAATTAAGTATTTGAATGGATTTTGTTTACACGATATTAGTAATTTGATTGTTCTGTAAATATTAATCTTAGTAACTTAAAACATTTACTGAGTACTTATATTATAATAAAATAAACATTTTTAATTTTCAAAATTTTTTTTTTTTGACGTTAAAAGTTCAATTTTACAAGTTTCAATTAAAAAATTTGGTTCTACTTCTCTATCGGCTATCATTAGAAATATATAAACTGATCCACCCGATATCATTCACTCAAAATCGTTTTTTCTAGAGCAATAAACATTGGTCTCAGCTTTAAAAGACAAATACAACAATATCATTCCTCCATCCCTGTATGACCATGTAGTCTCACTCGACCTAGAAGTTTTATACATACAATATTATAATGTTGTTTCATGAATTGAGTTTTTTTTAAACGGATTTTGGCAATTAATCATTTAATAGGTTCGATTGAAATGACTCATGTTTTATTATGCAACAACTGATCTAGTTTCTATATAGCAAAACTATTTATACAACATCGATTTATTTTATTATTTTATGTTTTCACAGAAACTATGTTTTGTTAATATCGTTGTGTAGAAAAAAAAATATGTTTATAGTATAATTGCTGACCTAGATTTCAAAATTTTATTTTTTCTTATAAGTTTGAAGGGAGAACAACTATTTTTAATCCTTCATTTAGACTGGCAAACATTTACTGCAGAAATGAGCTTTTCACTGGTTCGAATATAGTATTATAATTTATAATATACACTTAAGATATACTCGTAATAGTGTTTCAGTTTTGTGCAAAATAGCAGGTTATTTCAAGAATTCGACTGAAAATGACTATAATTTGGATGAATATGAATTAACCTACATCGCATAACTTACATTTCACTTCCATTAACTTTAAGTGTATGTTACAACTTTTACAAGTAAGTCATATAGTATAATATTTTTATAAATACCCATATGTATGAGTAATAGTACCTACTGAGTCGGATATCGTCGTTGCTGAAGGTTTTTCCATTAATATTTAAACTTTTTCTCATGTCATCTCAACGTCACATAACTTTTTTATTTTTCCTTGTCAATGATAGATTGTTAAAAAATACGTAGTTATAAAATAATATATTAAGCAGAAAATAGGTAGTAGGTAGTAAGGTAATTTTATTAATTAAATAGAAAAATTTCATAAAAAAATCTTAAAGATAATTATAAATCTATATAAAATCGACATTCGACACGAACAAGACGCTTTTACCTTGTTTGTTATTTTCTAATAAAGGACATACAGGATAATCAGAAATTCATGTTAAAAAATTGTCGAGTGTCATATTAAAGTCGTATGCAATCATCGCCATTTTTTTCTAGATGAATTTCTAATACATATGCGTTACCAGTACTGTGATTAATTCAGCCAATTCCGGTACCTATTACGAATAAAGCAAATAAACATCTGTACAGACACACAAATACGTCGTGATGCATTTGAATGAATATTATCTTCAATGTGGACTGACGAAATAATCATGCATTTAAGTATTTACTAATGATTAGTTTTTCAACATTTTTTTTCACTATTTTAATTACTACGTTTAAAATAAAATATTTAACAATTATTAAAGCCTTAGAGGACAAAATTGCATTTTGTTCATTTATGTTTTTCAATAGTGCTCATGTGATATAAATGTCATTATATCCTTATTGGTTAACCAACGATATATGTTATCGAATGAATAAAAATTTTTTTGTTGTATAAATGAATAATAAAATATATATATATATATATATAGAATTGTTATATTTAATAAAAAAAAAATGGCCTCATTCATAATCATTTAATCGATTGTAATTTAAAAATTAATAATTTTTCACTCAAACTCAGGCTGATTGCCGATGCATTTAAATTATGATCATGTTTCATAACAATTTATATCTCGATCTAAACAAAATGAAATTTGTTTTTAACTAATATAGCCTTGAATCCGCTCGCTATTATCTATTTATTTACGTGTTTATAGAAAAATATAGAGGTTGAATGCATATTTGTAAACTGTATAATATCTATGCAAGAAAAGTGTACTCAGTTGTTGATATTGAACAGATGTATGTATTGTTGTTAAATAAAAATGCTGCCAACTTTGCACAGCGAAACAAGTGTTTTCTCAAATTCAAATATTTGTATACTATTTAAATATGTGTTTTCTGTCAACACTTATTCGGTTAGTGTACAAGTGCACTAACGATTTCATGCACTCATTTTTAATTCAAATTTATAAAGTACTTTCAATGAAACTTTTCTAGAACATTTTTCTTATAAGATAGAATTAAAATTATTTTAAAAAAATTACATGTCAGACAACTAGTCAGTATTGAAGTATAAAGAGTGAAAGATAAAGAAAAAGAAAAAGAAATATCGTAAAAAAGGTAGCTTGTTAGTTACTATGTAACTTCCATGTCTCATGGGTTTTAACATAATGATAAGGTTAAGAATAAAGAATAATAATATCATCGATATGTCAACTTAGAATTATTGAGATTAGTGATCGTCTACATTCTACATCAAGATGAGAAGAATAATTTTAAAATTACAAATGGATACTATATTATAATACGTAGGTACCTAAAATAAAATCAATTGAGTTTAGTATAATAATATAAGTATAACATGTAAAAATAAATCACATTAATATTTAACATCAATAATAGAACTTAAAATACGGTAAAACATAAAAAAGTTGTACTCTCTCACGTAGTATTAGTAATGACAGGAACACAATTTGATCAGCAAGAGGCATAAAAAGTGCCACTGATAATTCATGAGTCGACTAAGTGAATATATCAATCTCCCAAAAATTATTGAAGAATACTGGAATAGTCTTTAGTCGGAGACTAATATATTATAATGAAATCATACTCACTACCTTCTCACTTCTGAACTTGCGTCAAATATCGTTTGGCTCCCACAAAATTGGTTCCGCAATCACTGTTAAGGTCGGTGCATCGACCACGGCGACTAACAAATCGGTCAAGTGCGGAGAGAAATAAAGCGGTTGACAAATCACTTACCAAATCTAAGTGAACTGCGCGTGTAGCAATTAATACAAAAATGTATAAGTAATCCTTTGTGGTTTGACTCCGTCGCAGAGGTGCTGATTTTACACAAGAAAGGACCCACGAAATCCTGACCCACATGAGAAAACGCTTTTGTACTAATCAGTCTCTGTTTTGTCCCATACATGGTTGAAGAGGTTTGGGTCGTGCTCAAAAACAGGGTGCACATTTACGTAATTGTTTGCGAATAACACTACGTACAGAAATAATCCAATATTCTTGATGTATGAGGTCTTGTGTTGTTTGAGGTCCTTGGTGACAATGACGACGATGAACAAAGTTGATTAATAGTGAAGTTAACTGGGAATTATTCGGCAATAAGATCGGATGACGAGCTTCATATGGTAGATCAGATTGTTAAAAGCGACCGCCCACCCTGAGAAGACTTCCATCTGGATCTAAATAGGTTTTTAATAATCGGAGTTTGGTAGAGCAGTATCGTCCCAGGGATAGAATTTTCCAATCGTCAAGGAAATTCACACGTTGTATCCACCGGATCAAGGCAAGTAATGCTTCGTTCTTTTCTTTTGGTCCTGGTGGCTTACATCCGTTAAATACTGCGGGGTGGTGCACTAGACGTCTACGAAATCGTAACCAATACGCAGTGAAATGGAGAACCTTTGGAAGTTCAGCCGTTAAATGCAAGAGTTTATAATCGACTTCAGTTTGTGCTGATGGTAAGGTTTTTTTTTTTTTTTTCTTTATTTAGCCTTTAGTGATACTATTTAGCTCGACCATTAGATTAATAGATACATATATACAGATATTCAATTGGTAATTAATATATACAAAAATATGAGAAGGCAATTAAGGATTAATATATACAATAATAATAATAAAAAAAAAAAAAACAATTAGAGATTGATTATACAATTATATCGACAGTCCAGTCTCCAGGATAAAATTAATGGTTTTAATAATCACCCCCTCCACCCTTGAATTTAGGAGGGAGTGGGTATCGAAGGAAGTGCCCCGTGCCTCGATCTCCCTTTTGAGCCTGGCACGCTCCAGCCCCAGTGAGGGACACTCGAAAACCGATGGTAACGTTACCAGTTTGATTTCGGATTGGAGTTGTTCATAATTTTCAATGGTGGTGGAAATTACTGTCTGGGGCCATGTGTCTGCAGATTTGGTAAGAAACCTTGGACCAATGCACCAAATGGGATGATTAACGAGATATTTTGGAGTCAACCCACGGGTTGTACAGTCTGATGAATTTTGTGCGGTTGGAACATACGAGTATCTCCATTCTACGGACGATGTCAAATAATGTTGAAATTAAGTGACACGGTTAGCCACGAAGGTTTTCAGCCTAGCTGTGAGCATTTATATTCACGTAAGAACTACCGTAGAATCAGACCATTCAGTGGTTGTTTTGATCGGTAGTGAAGTCAAATTGGTTCGTAAATAGTCGAGTGTACGTGCAAGCTCAGTGCTACTCAGTTTTTGTCACTCATTCCGAAGGTTATCCGATTATCTGGGGAACCACAAAAGCCTCGACTGTGAACTGAGGGATTTCATGTCTCACTGGTCTGATAATTAAAACGGTTTTTGCTTTTATCGAAAGAATATCACAACGACGTGTTTCGCGAGCAAGCCCGGACCGGATTTCATCAGCGACGTAATTAAGACTCGATTTTAAAAGGGGAGAGGCTCAGAAATTTTTATTAGTCTCTTGTCCTTTGTTTACGCGTGCACCCTGGTTAAGGGATATACATTTTTATTCTATATAATTTCCTTATTCGTGTCAACGTTATATCGATGTTCATCGTGGTCTTAATCGTAAAAATATTACTATATATTATGTAAAATTATATTTTCAGAAACAAAAATGTCATCAAGGGGAGGGAGGACATATGATACCTATATAATGTATATTTATCCTACTTCCCTTCCTCCCACCATAATTGAAACACCAACATTCCCGATCTGTATTCGTTTCTCGCGACTGCAATACGTAATAGTCGTACAGGATCACTCGTACTACTTTAACACTTTTTGGCTTACATTTCTCATCCCTCTATATCAGCGTTTCTCAACCTGGGGGTCGCGATCACCTTGACTAGTGGTCACGTAAGTCAAAAATAATAAAACGATGATTACAAAATGAACATTTTTATTTAAAATTTTTTACTGAACAAAAATAATTACATGAAATAATAATAAGAAGAATAAAATAAGAATATACTTAAAAAAAATGAATGAAAATTATAAAATAAATAATTAGTGTGATTATTAAATTCGTTTTACAAACTTTTGTATTCATTTTTCTGAACAAGCCAAAACTTATTTAAGTCTTGAGATGAAAATTCTAGTCTTATCAGCTGATAATTCTATAAGTTGGTTGTGAGTTTCAACTGTTAATTTAGCAACAATATTTTCATCAAATAGATCAAGAACCCATCTGTTTAAAAAGTCATTGTTGTCACAAGAGAAGTATTCCCGTATTCTTATACCAGTACATAATATGGAAAACAAATATGTTTGGGTATAAAAATAAATACGTTTGAATTTTTTTTCTTTTCTAGTTTTGAATTTTACCTAAAATTATCTTATAAACTAAAAGTACAATATGACTACTATTTGCATCGATAGATGGCAATGCAGATTAAAGGCATTAAAGTAAGAATGGCATGAATACATTTTAAAATAAATGTTTGTTAGTTACACATCGAACTAGCAGATAGCACATATGATTTTTAATTAAGTTCATATTACATTTTAAGACGTATTTTATGCTTTTAAAATTCCTTAAATAAAAAAAAAAAAATGTGTAAACTCAAATAAATGTTTGCTTTCTATCTTATCTACATTCGTCTATAATGAGTAGGTTATTACTAATTGCGTTTAAAATAAACATTAACTGTTAAATGACGAATTTTTTTTAACTATTGAAAGACTTAGTAAAACCGACTATGTCACGTTTCTTAATTTAGAGATTCCTCATAAAACATACCATTACTTATTGCCAATTAAATTTCTCTGACGTGCAATCAGTTGATTAGAATAACCGATCAGTATTTTTAAAACTGGAACGTTTACACCATCCAAAATTTAAATTAAAACAATTGAAACACTTGAAATATATAATTGTAATATCATAAGAATAGCTTAATATTATCGAATTGTATTCAATAAAATCTGTTAATAATAATTTAGTTGAAATAGATACTTGAGACACTTATAATTACTATATCATGTATAGCAGTACTATTGTCCTTATAACTAAGTAGCGAGTTTAACATTTACATAGAGAATTATAATTTACACGTAATATAGATTTGAGGTGGTTAAGGGATCTCCAACGATTACTGATTAGTATTTTTAAGTTTTATCTTCAAGCTTAATCTCTTAGCTCTTAATCTGGCTTTAATAAACGAGGAGGTGCTTAAAGTCGAATTGAATTGTATTAGAAGTTGTAAATTAAACGTTCATTCTGTGTTGCATATAAAATTATAAACAGTTGAAACATGACATGTCGGTTTAATCGTTTCTGTAGCGCGCTCCATATTTTGTTCTTCACGGCAACGGTGTAACTGGTAGAATTCAATAGATAGCGCTTCAAGTAACCATATTTCCGCGTACTATAATAAAATAAAAATCATTATTCCCAGCAGTACATCGCGGTATCACACTACTTATCGTCTATACTCTATTGAGTATTGACATAATATTCTTTGACGCGATGTCGATTAATTTTCTTTATTTTTTAGCACTTTTAACCAACTTGATGAACAGATCTAGGCTTTGAAAAAAACCTAAGAGAATAGCTCAAAACGGATTTCTTTAATTCAACTTCAACTCATAATATTTTAAAAGTATACGATTCACAATTACCTAATTTTGGTACTTTTTACATTTTGTATAGACCAAATTTTTTTTTTTGTGAAATACATTATAAAAGGTGACATAATTTTTTTAATTTTAAGTTAATAGATGTAATATTTATGGAAATAATTGTTGTGTAGGAAATAAACAAAGATAATAATGTTTTTTAATAATAATAACATAATGATTTTCAACCAAATATTTCTAAGAAACCCTGTGTTTAATTATAAACTTTGGATATCAGAAACTGTCTGTCTTCTTAAGCGAACAACATACATCTTAAGGGTTGACATTTCAAAATTTACTATAGAGTATAGGCAATAGTACGTTTTAGAGTTTAGTTGGTTAATAAACATTGTTAATACTTTGCTACTTATTTCTGGTCTTTTTTAAATATTTGTTTGAATTCCAAATTTATTCGCTTTTAATCATTCGAAACCCCAAATGCCATAAGTATGAATAGTTATAGATTTCACGTTAAATTGCGCAAACCACGATTATCGGCTGATATTATTGTCAAAATCGATCATTTTCTACCAGTGATAACACTACAATGAAATTTAAGTACTTATAAGTCACAAATAACCATAAGCATATGGGCCTGGTTACTTCTTGCCACTCTGTGACGCTTTGATCATAGATAATTATTTTAGCCAGTTAGGTGCAGCATTTCGTTTGATATAGCTGAATAAAATTATCAATTACATTTATAATTTATATCATATTAAAAAGATTAAGCCTCGTTTTTTTTTAGTAAAATAGGTCAAATAATAAATTATATGTTGTTTCACAATAAAGAAATTTCAAGCTCTCACGGTTATTAATATTATCATAATATATTTACACTGTGGGCAATAGATGAAAATGATATAAAAACAACTATGATTAGACACGTAATCCGAAATAGCTTCTTATTTGATTTTTTGTGATTAAAGAATTACAAATAAATTGTATTTTATTCTACTTTAAAGTGTCTTTGAACTTATAAGTTATAGCACACATACTCGTATTATACTCGGTGTAATAAAGTACGAAGTTACGTTTCTAGGGTTATTGATATTTTGAAGATTTAAAGGTGTTTTCGGTATTTACCGAGAATGATATACATACTGAAGTGTATTTTCTGCAGGCCTCCAGACATGAATGAAAAAAAGTTAGGCAACGGTTGTTTACATCACGTAATAATACGGAAATAAATACAAAAGATCTGAACCGTATATCGAATTTACTAGAGAAGAAGATGCCATTTATAGTGTTTACATAGTGTTTACACTATTTGTTAAATTTTTTTCAATAAGGAAAAATAAGACCCCAACTTCTTGTCAGAGATTTTTGTTTATTGTGTCCATTGAATTCATTGTTTATAGAAGTTTTCTGTATCAAAAATATAATGCTGTAGAATGATATTATTTTTTAATTAAAATGTCATCAATATTTATCTTGTAGAAAACGTTTCCATTACTCATGTCCTCAAAATGAAATTCATTTCTATAACATTTTTGGTTATTTTTATCTACCGCGATTTTTGTTCACGCGAAACATACATAGTTGTTGTATTGTATGTATATATACTCGTATAGTTGTATATATTGTACAGTGTACACATACATTGTTGGTGATTATTTATTCATGGGAATTCACTGTTTCTACTTGTCATACCTACTTAAAGAACTACAGTTCAATAGATCTATATACGAGTACGTCTATGAACGACGCACAAATATTGTACTGCTTCTCCGACTTTACAAGTATTTCAAATAATTTTAGGAAATTATTGTTACCGGCGTTTTCTTACTGGGTTTTATATTCTTATGATATTTCTTATGATAAAATGTCATTATATTTGTCAAAAACTGCTTTGTCGGTAAAAATACATGTTACTTATTTAAATTACGTTTCATTACCTGTAATACAAAACTGATCATAAATTGCGAAAATGTTCACGTGGCATGAACATTGAAAGTTATCGGTTATCCCCATTAGACATTATTGTATTAACCTTATACTTTATAGCAATGTTTATATCATTATGTACGTAGATTTGTATATATCAGGAAATATATTATACTTTGTGCAGTACATAGGTAACATAAGATATTTATTATATAACATACAAACCAGAATGATTTGTATAAGACATGATTATGAGAATAACTGGAGTTACCTTAAAATTCATCAAACCATAGGAAAAAAATTATCACTTTTCTAATTCAATGAACGATAATAGTCTCCGTGTGCCTACAGGTTTTACGGGACATGGATATTAGGTACTACTGTAGTACTTAAACTAAATTAGGTACTGTACACGGCAGTAGTATATAAGCTACGGTGTGGTAAAAATGTACGCAGTGAGCTATACATGTTTTTAGATTCTTATTATTATTACGAGATATTCCACGATCGAAATAAATAAGTATAATAATATGGTGCCCGTAACTATCCGCGTGCATCCATAATGTACCGCGACAGAAGTGTTCACCGAAAACGAAAAATCATGATCGTTTCAGTAAACCAATCCTTCGCTTCGATCAGAATCTAAAATATTGTAGACTGCAGTTATCGATGGGTTTGAGTTTTGTTAAAAACTCATATGCAGCAGCGTGATATATACAGTCACAATACAGTCAACCACTATGCGTACACTGTTGTGATAAAGTATATCAATAATATAACACTCCAATTTATATCATATACAATATACATGTATGTTTAAATGCGGATAACTATTGTAATATGGCTGTATGACTGTATATATTTATATACTATTTATATACTGTTTATATATTGTATAATAATACATTTTACACGATATTATATTGTGCTGCTCGTTTCTGTAAAACGATTTCAAAAGACAATTGTCAGAGTGGCCGGACGATACGTTTCCGAACCTTTCGCCCAGTCAGCACTGCATATATATATATATAATTTATATATATATCATGCTGTAATTGTCTTTTCTGTCATGGGAGAATGATTTTTTTTCTCCTAACCACAACCCTCGGGCGCCGCCGTCAACCGGTATAATACGTAATAACGTTTTGGTGCGAAACAATAATAATAACTACCGGAATCCAATAAGGACGACGTTGTTCCCTTCGCATCGAATCCTATACATAACAATAAGGAAGTTGGCCCAGAGGCATGCTTTGCAGGAGGAGGCCGACCGGTGGTGTTGGTGGTGCGGACGAGACGGGGTGGCGCAGGATGATAAGCGTTTAAAAACGTATCACGGGATCTCATATACTTATAAACAGCGAAAGTGTATTTGCATAATGTACTGGATTGGCCGCAAGGTTGATGGGTTTCTGGCCAAGGATGACTTGGAAACCACCGCCGGGGCCATATCGTTTAGCTCACGCGGGGTGTCCGTCACGATAGTTATACGGATAGTAGGCGTGTCCAGGGTTCCAAAAGGCGCATGGACGTAGGACGCGCCTGAGCAGCTACTTACTGTTCGTTTATTATCGTCATCGTCGTATTAGTTATTATGCTGCTGTACGAACGCGTTTCATTTGAGTCGTAACTCTGTTTTAGTAGCCATAAAAAATTGAAGGACACCGCGATTTTCTTCAAAACTATCTTCCTTGTCCCTTCAAATTTAGTACGATGTAACCACCAAACGGGTTATAAGCAAATTTAGAAATTCAATTTATTTGAAAAAAAATTCTGTATCACTTAAAAATGACATGCTCATTATAGTTCTTTCACTAAGCTAAATAAAAATACTTTCAGAATTCAAATCGGAACTTAATATAAGCACTGGTGCAACTAGAGATCGTGATAAGACTATAGACCGAAACTATAACCCTCAAAACTTGATTTAATTTTAAGAATAGTGGTAGATACAAAAAAATTATCAAAATTATGATAGGTATACGTATAATTCTTTGGTTTTCCCTTCTTGATTTAACACCAGTTCAAATTTTTAAAACAGATATTTATATCATAAAACAAATTGAAAAATTATTTGAGTCTTATTCTTAACCGAAGTGTGCATTTTTTACCTAATTATGTAAAATAGTATTCCTGTAAAAGTTTAGTGTGAGTCAAAATAAAATAATAATATGTCTTCTTTGTTCAACTGTCGCTTCAAAATACCTCAAACAGTTGTAAAGTTTCATACGATCAAACCGTTCTAAACCTTGTTCTTGTACATAAGAGTCTAGTGTATAATATTACAGCAATACGAATTTTGTAATTTTTAGTACGAGTATTAAACTTGTTTATTACTCAAGTTGTCATCAAAATGTTTTGGTTTTATTTTAATGGCTCACTATTATCTAGTTATATACAACTATTAAAGCATTGTTACGCTCGTTTTAATCTATTTAAATATTCACGATGTATAATTTTATTTGAAAACAGTTTTTCAGTAAATACGCCTCAAATAAAATGTGTTATTGACTGATTTATTGGATGTCCGTCTTTCGTCTTAATAGTAGTGGTAAGACTCACCCAGTCTGACTAATTCCTTTGACAGCGAAAGAATACCGGTCATGTCTGGTACGTGTAGACTCTGATCTCGGCCTGATACAACAATTTGATGTAGGAATCCTTCGATCAACCTTCTCTTATATAAACCACATAATCAGTAAACAACCATAATATAATTATTCGTGACATTTAAAGATAATCATTTTTACAGGGCTTATTTTTCTGAAAATGTCGACGGTTCATTTTTCAGTGAAAATTTCAGCTACAAATCATGAATTCATGATTTGTAATAATTTTTTTAGTTAAAAAAGAAATAATTTTAACTATTATCACCTCTTCATTTTTCCGATTAGGTTTAGTGATAGTGTTATTATTGTTAAAAGTTGTGTAAATATAGTACACTATTTTCTTGTAAACTAGAAATATTATTAAAAATCAAGAAGTTAATAAAATTTGAAAGTTGAACCTTCTAAATTTTCAGGAAAAGAAATCTTATATAAAGGTTATCTCCAAAATGTATAAAAGTTATAAAATAAAAAATTTATTTTTCACTTCCTTAGTATACACTTAAATTTACCAAATTATTGTCAACAAAATTGCCTTTACCCAAGAAAACTCATTAAAAAAAAAACATAATTTTAATACCTCTATGTATTAACATGGGATATATCGTTCCGTGTAAATCCTAGTAAGATACCCTGTATACTATACATAACTGCCGTTAAATGTATGTATGGATTTTATCTAAACTAAGGGTCGGGCCGTGGATAGCATAGTTGGGGTCCGAGCCGTAGTTTCACATTTGATTTTACGTATACCTAAACGTAATTTCGTCAAACTATAAGGTAAAAATCGACATCCATTGCCCCATCTAAGCTAAGCACCTTTAATTATAATCAATACAATTATCATAATGTTTTTATTTTCAATACATTACATTTTTAATCTACAATTGAATACTCTAACTCAAGTTAGCTCAGTTACCAAACTCCAACCATACCAGGTTTAGTGGTTTTCAAACTACATGGGTGAACTTTCTTAGTATACCACGATATTTAAAAAAATAAATGCAAGACAAAAAAAACTTGAAAAAGAAAAATATTAGGGAATTACTCGTATGATAATCATTTAATAATCTATTTTAATATAACGTTTTTCCTAATATTAAGCTTAACGCACGCTCGTGGTTAAAATGTTGGTTGGATGTCAGTACAATATATTATTCCTTAATTAGAATTTTACTATAATCTGAGACGAAATAAATTTCATTGGCTTTTATCTGGTATTAATTTTTGGATACACCTAATCAAAAAAGTATTTAATTATTTGATTTATATTCTTCTTTCATTCGCTTGAATTGAATAAAATTATTATTCTTTAAGCTATAGTTTTATTAAACTTTGATAAACTCTCAAATTATAAAACTGTTTAAATTAAAATGGCTTTTATTAAAATAGTTCTTAAATGATAATTAAAATGCAGTTCTTGTATAACACTGTTTAATCTTAGATGAGACCAATAAAAAATGCGTTAAATGGAAAAGTGTTTTGGCACGTGACGCATAGGATTTAAATGCGTTTTATATATTTATCTCGAATTCTTTGTGTTAATATATTCCCGTTAAGATTATCTTTAAATAAGGCAAATAATAATATTTTATGAATTTATTTACTTTGGATGTCTTGGAACCTTTTTTATGACTTTGAATTTCCCAAAGAAAATTTTTTGTACAACAATATATTACATACATCTAAAGTAAACTTTTTTCATTTTACTTCTTTCAAAGAAACATTAAAGTAAATCATGCAGTTTTAACTTTTAAAGCAGTATATCTTATCGACTAAACCCCTATATCGAAAATATATTATTTAATACCCCTTACGGTATAGTTAAAAAATGGTATATTCTTGATGTTTTGTTATGAATCGTTTTTATTAGTAAGAAAACTCGATTAGGTAGTAAGTAATAACTAATAAGTAATAAGTAATAACTAACTGTATATATTCAGTTTAAACTTAAATTATTGGCTTTTGACTTTAGCAAATTATTTCAGCATAATCAGTTTTTATGCTATCATTTTTTTTCTTCACTTCAATTATTTTGTAAGTTCATTTTAACAATCATGTTAAATATTTATAATTAAAATATATTAAGTTTGTTTAAAAAACGATAACGATTTCGTTTTTAACAACGAAAGTTCTCAGTCGTTAATTATTCAAAATGTATAACAGTATATATATATATATATATATTAGGGTGGTCCTTATTTTTTAATCTGAATAATTTGTAGTCCGTACCCCCTAGATTTGTTAAGTTACCTGAGGAGGTAATTTGGGTAAAATTTGGAAGCTCTTACACAACCCCTTCTGGTGCCGACTTAGGGTTGAAATATGGCAAAATAGGGTAGTTTTGTTATTTTTCAAGTTTAATTCAAAAACCATAGCACTTAGCGTAAAAAATTATAGAATCTAAATTGTAGAACATAATGACGTCTATAAAAAATATTCAGTTATAATTTTTCATAGATACTTTCTTTTCCAAGAAAAATATTAAAAATCAAAAAAAATTTAATATTTTTGACAAAATCGATTTTTTAATTTATTTTAATATAATTATCAATTAGTTGGAGATACGATAAAATATTTTATATATACATTATTTTATTCATATGATTTACTCTGAGTTTCGCGGTCGTAACTATGGTATTTTCTACGATAATCTTGAACTGTCTGAAAATGAATAGCAAAAATTAGTATTGATTTATATAATAGTTATTGAGAAAATATATTTACTTGTAACAAAAACTGCTTTTGCTCTTCATTTTTGGTTATTTTACTATTAAATTCTTCCATCAGCTTAACATGGCGTTCGGCAGTATCGTTAACTACTTTTAATGATCCAATTATTTCTTTTCCTTTTTTATATTCTTCATTTTCTTCCCAGTATATTGGATCCAGTGATAAAAAATTAGTTTTAATATCAAATCTATCAAAAAGTTTTATTGATTTGTTCGTAATTAGATCAACTGGCAAATCTTGGCTTATAAAGTTAGGTATGTCTTCAGTATTCAATGAATGTTTTTTTTTAATTTCACCTACTTGTTCATAATCTTCATACTCATTCATTAACATTTTAATTGCCATTCTTTTTTTTTGATCAATGGTAACACGGTTGTCAAAAATTGAAAATGTTACACATTCTTCACTAAGATACCATAAATGATTAATAAATTTCTTTAATGCAGTTTCAGCTATATTTGTATCATCGTTCTTATAGCTATATAATTTTTTTATCAAAATTATGTCATTTACAGGAGCCTCTATTGAATTTGGAGCAGTGAACCACACTTCAGCATAACATTTAATTATAAAACAACAAATTCTTTTAAGTGACATTTCTTCTTTAGAAGTCAACTTAAACTGTTTTTTAAATAATAAAATTTTTAATGAATAAATACCCTTAGCCATCCATCGTGCCAAATGATAGGCTCCAGGTTTCCGAAAGTTAACATTTCCTTCAAGTTTTCCTCCAAGAAATATTACAATGAGCTGTAAAAATTCTTTATAGTCATCACGAGGGAAACAATCTTGAAGTTTTTTTTCTGCAAAATCTAATATCTCATCACGCACTTCATTTAATATATCGAAAGTCATAGGATCATCTGTCCACACTGAATATTCGCTTTTATCAATATTATTCCAATCATTAACGAATCTTTTAAATAGTGGTATATCTGGGCCAGACGATGGTGCAAATTTGGCTTCAATAAATACGGCATGTAAGATTATTTCGAAAATATGATGCCGGCAAGCTAGAAATAATACGTTTCTTTCTAATTTTTGCTCTAATAGAACGCAAGCACCGTTTAATCTACCAGAATTAGAAGCTGTGGTATCAAAAACAAATCCTTGTATTTTATCTAATAATCCCCAATTTTCTAATTCATCATATACTGCCGAACATATTTCACTGCCTGTGCCGCTCGAAAGGTGGGGAACTCCCAAAAGCTGTTCAGTTTTTTGGGACGTTATAACAACAGGAAGTCTATCACACTTTTCTTTTCCAGCTATAGTGGGCAGAATCTTAGAATCCCAGTGCACAATTCTATAATTTAAATTTAGATCTGCAAATTTAGATTTTGATTTCGTTTTGAAGGCAATTTACTACCGGTTATTTGGTTATTCATAATACCAACAAGAAAAATTTTATTTCGTGACATTGTAAAACACTAAACACTATACTCGGCAAACGCACTGTAATGATTAAATTCGAAAACGTTAAACGATAATATTATAGAAAAATTATTATAACTTCATATTATTTACGATAAGAGTATTATACGAAATATTTTACTCGTATACCCACGAATATAGCATTCTATATTTTAATATTATTATCAAAGAAAACAAATTTTAATTAAATTGTTATCAATGACTGTAAATTTTATCACCATTTTTTATTACCATTGAAAAACCGGCCAGTGAGCATTCTATTTATAATAAATGGTAGTTGCCAATACATTTCTTATTATTACGGCTGATATAGTCGTTTTCAAAACTTAATATTACATAAATCTGACTGTTACAATAAAATGGCTTATCAAACAACATTTTAACTTATTACCTTTTTTTTAGGAAATTTAATTTATTATAATTTGTATCTTGGATATTTTATTTTATCTCCAACGATTTGGCAAATATATTCAAATTAATGAAAAAATCAATTTTGTCAAAAATATTAAATTATTTTGATTTTTAATATATTTCTTGGAAAAGAAAGAATCTATGAAAAATTATGTCCGATTATTTTTTATAGAAATCATTGAGTTCTACAATTTATATTCTATACTTTTTTACGCTAAGTGCTATGGTTTTTGAATTAAATTTGAAAAATAACAAAACTACCCTATTTTGCCATATTTCAACCCTTAGTCGGCACCAGAAGGGGTTGTGTAAGAGCTTCCAAATTTTACCCAAATTACCTCCTCAGGTAACTTAACAAATCTAGGGGGTACGGACTAAAATATAGTTAAAAAAAAATATCACATATATAAATAAGGACCACCCTAATATATATACATATAAAGCGAGATTTTTGTATATACCTGCATATTTCAGCTCCGATTATTAATTTCTTCAACAAAGGCCATAAATTTCCCACGAATCCGATTATCAAAAAATGATTCAGTTGTTGCAAAGTTTATTTATAACCGTTCTCCCGGTATAATTATGGAATTATAATTTGAGAGGGAGAACGACACACGCGAGAGGTAAACAATCAGGGAGAGAGAGAGAGAGAGAGAGAGAGAGAAAGAAATAGAGCGAGAGAGAGAGACAACATGCGATATTTGCATAAGTGATATTCGTTGGTTTTAATTGGCCAGAAGATAACGTGGTTTATACGACCGTGTAAGAGACTTGTTCTTCAGGGTTTATCTCGTCAGATGAGGAAATTTACATAGGGACCTAAAAGACTGTCTTGGAAAAGGCACACGACGTCTTTTGATAGGGAGTATTTTACCGAGGCTTTTACGACCGTGGCCACCGCACACCCTTTTCCGTTTCGTTTTCGAAGCACTAATGACAAATTACACCGGAGGTGAAAGGCCGTACGCCGTACGATACTGAGAATTTGAAGGCAAAATCGTTATAATTATTAAGATCCCTGTATCTTCTATACAAACGTTCAAACTTTGTGTACAAGTTTACTATAGTAGAAATACATAAAACAGTTATAAACGGTGCAAATACGCCGACTGTTAATGTTTTAATAAAATTAAAACAGCGGTATTTAATTATTATTGTTTTTACAAATCCCATTGTTATCGCATTGAAACTAATTCATGCCCGATTAAATAAATCGACATAATGAGTAATACTGTTTTATTAAATATGAATGTTTAATAGCTCTGCAAACTACTTTAATTCGATTTGTATCGATATGATTGTTGATAAAATTTATATTCCGCTATGACTGCGCGACACGTAAAAATAGTAATGATTATTGATTAAATCATGATGAAGATGATAGGCTTTGATATTATTATTTATGTTTTAATAAGATGGTTCCCTAGTTAGAAATATCGATACTAGAGTTATTAACTGTCTTCTTTGTTCCCTAATTTTGGTGAATATTTTTTCATTCTACTTCTTAAGAAATAAAAACAGTTACAATTTGGTCTTGATCATTTTTAATTTTATTGTTCAGTACACGCGGATTTCATTAACGTGTCCAAAATAAAATCTTAAAGTGACCAATTTAATTGAACACGCTATTTATTAACTTTATGAAAGATTTATATTTTTATATTTCAAGTTACCATTCTCGCTGAAGTCCCAATAACGGTTAGCTCCTTCGATCACGACTACTGTCTCGATGTCTACTTATTTATTATTGTAAATTGTAAATTTGTAAATATTGTTAAACTTTTCTCACTTATACTTATTGTAAAAAAAAATTTACAGATTGTACAACAAAAAATAAATGACGAAAAAAGAAAAAAAAATTACCATTCTAAAGATGCTCTGTATACAAAATAATATGTATTCATACTTCATACAAATTTTAACAATAATAAAGTTTTAAATATTCATTCTTAATCGATCTGCACGAATATATTTTTACTGTGACTCGCAGATAAATGTAATAAATGAAATATAAAAAGTTCTTAAATTGTGTATAATTTACAGTGATAAATTTAGTAAAAATGAAATATTGTATTTACAATGCTTACATAATAATATATTATTGTTCGTTATAGAAATAATTCATACAAATTTGGGCAAATCACAAACAATTTAAATTGTTTATGAAATACGTTGTTTATATATATCTGTATATAACTGTTTAAATCTGAAACTATATATATAACAAAATATTCCAATCGTCAGTATAACGAATCGAATTTAGTCTGTTTCGTTTTATTTATTTATTTATTTATTTATATAGCACATTTGTTCAAATTATTTTAAACGCAAGCCAAAATTATTTTGTATAAGTTATTTCAATATAGACCCTCGTCAAAGTTTACTGGTGAATTTAATTTGTAATTCAAGCACTTAACGCGTCCTATTTTGTTTATAACAATTTTCCTTCGTGGAGGGGTGCGCCGACACGCATAATATACACCCGAACAAACAAGCTACTATTTGAATATCACCTGGTCGTAAATATTTTTGTTATTTCAGGATTTTTTACAAATCCACTCCGCGATTTACGTTTTTGGTCAACCATAATAATAATTCGTTTTTTTTTTAATTAGTACTATTTAACAGCTACATAAACTTTTCAACGATTGTCATTTAACTCTTAATACGTACAAAACGTTGCATCAATAATGGTGTCTACATATAAAAGGTGTATTATAATATGTTTGCATGTTACGTATATACAAGTGAATTTTCAAAAACAAATACATAGTAGACATCTAGTACTAAATTTCATCACGTTTTTTTGTAAATAATCTTGAACAATTTCTATACAAATTACAATAATACTAATTATAATAATTTGTAATAATAATATACTTCTCACTTAACTCCTATTATTCATTCCATAATTAATTTTATAAATCCCGGTGTATTCCTAATTTAAATATCTGTTATAACTATAAATCCTATACACATCATATATATACGTATATTATAAATATCTATAATTGTACTGCTTTAATGTCTTTGATAAAATAATAATAATAAGAATACATATTTATTGAATCAATAATTCAAAGTGTTTACCTATTTTTTTGAGGAAAACAAAAATAAAACTATTCAATACAAATATTCAGCCAAATTAACTAAGTAAACCAAGTAGATTGGCTCAAATGGTTTGAATTTTTACCGAGGGGAAGGGTCAAAATGCAAATGCCCATCTCTCCCCCAAAAATTACGGCACCCAAGGATTAACATCAATAACTTCAGCATTAGTTTCTTTTTTGTTTTTAAAGGAACTTAAACTTCAAAATTATCAAGGTGATAAGCAAAACGGTTTTATTAAGCCTAACCTTGTATACGTATAGACCTTGTACGATTTGACACGTCACGCATCTACTGAATTATTATTATTATTAATGGAAATGTCCTTTGAAGATCTCTGACCAAGCATCCTGTAGCCGTATTCTCTAGGATGTCAACGGAACACACAGTGGACAACCGCTGTGTAAATATGCGCATATTGCTTAGGTTAGTTAATATCACATAGTGTACAACTATATTATATTATTATGTAACATAGAAGTCAACGTCGTACATTGTAATATATGTTATGCACCTCATCTATTAAAACGCTGTCTCACTCGCCCGCGAAAGAGTTGTAGGTATATAGCAATACCACTATACTATATCATTTGAATTCGACAATTCGCACAAGTACAACGTGAGGGGAGCATATTTTTAAGGGTGTGAATTAACGTACGGTGAAGTAACAAAACGCTGACACGGAGAGAAACTCTCACGCACCCGGGGTTACTCGCTGCAGCATTAGGTATACAGTGTGTATGATGTGTACTCTATCTGATACGTTACAATATTGTACGTGTACTTGGGCGCGTGTGCCCGCTCGTGTACTGCTAAGGAACGTGACGAATGCGGCCAGAAGTTAGACTTTCCCACACCGTCACCGCACAAAGCAGTAATAGCGCACGACGGCGATATACGGCGGTGATTGGTCACGCAGCACGCGGTGACAAACGGCAGAGCGCGAACGCGATATGATTTTATTATATTATAATCCGTCTCGGGTCTGCTGCTCAGCCACCGGGTACGAAACGATCTTGCGCATGGGAGAGGGGCATATTTTAAACATTATAAAAATATACAAATATATACACGTACCAAGTACGTCGTACTCATGCCCAACCCGAAAACATTTATCCCATAATACGTTTTGAGGAAATCATAGCTATATCGTAAAATGTTATGTATAGTTGAATTCCTTTTTTTTTAACAACAAAATGCAATTTTCGAACTGCAAAATCTTCGGGTCTTTCATTTTTTCACCCTCATCAAAGCTGATTCTAGAATTTATTGCTATTTGATCATCAACATAATATTATATATTTGTGACGGTTTTTTTTTTTTAATGTTCTGCAGATTTTTATTTTAATACCACGGTTTGCTAAGTATAGAATATAGGAAAACAATGTGTACACAGTAGGGGGAAGAAATTCAGTGCGAGCTGTACGTACTGGCTGCTAAGTGTATTCACCATACCTGAAACACATATATAAGTAATTTTACACATTATTAACACGTGTTTTAAATGAACCGAAAATGTACTGTTAACATAGTATTTTACACCGAACACGGATCCTAAAGACGTAAACAAAACCGGGAAACGAGTGTGTTACGCGAGACCCTTATAGTTTCCCTCTTTTATCTACCACTGGTTTAGACCGGCCGAGCGAGCGGCACACCGATGAGGAGTACGACGACCGCGACGACGATAATACGTGAACACGTTGTTATATTATTAATATTTATGACTCGCGTTCGCCACGGTCCGCGTGCAAATCGGGCGAGGGTCGTCTGAAAAATAAAAATAAAAAAAAAGAACGCACCACGAGGGGTGGCTTCGTATGTTGGACAATACTGCGATTGCACTGCTGCACGCGCGGAAAGGATTAGCCGTTTAATAGAACAAACAATGGCGCGAATATCGTGTACACAAACGATGTGGTCATAAGGTTATGCGGCTCACTGAGCGCGGGTTCGAACGCGAGTTTCAACTTTCAAGTGTAGTGACGCTCCCGATTCCCTGGGATCTAGAATAAAATAACCGTATTACACTCATATCTACACTATATACCTTGGACCAGACACGCATAACATATTAGTTGAAAAATTAAAATTAAGATCGCGTGCTCTGGCCCCTGTATGATAAAAAATGAATGTGTGGAAATTCATGGACAACATAGCTGTCTATCATAAGACACTAAACGACTAAACATTTATTTTAGATTCTTGTTTGCAGTATAAACGTATTTTCAAATTTTTTCAAACACAAAAGTTTTGAAATTTTATGGGATATCGGTAAAACCAATAAAGCTTTTAGATGTTGAAAAGGTAAAACCTCGTAAATCATTAATACTATAAAAACATTCTGGGTCTATAAGTGAAAAAATATGTGATCCACAGTTTCACATTCCACTAAAATCGAAGTGGGTATATATTATATTAGTTTGTGGAGATTCCCGGTCGAAACCTCTATTCAATTATTCAAATTTTTAATTAAAAATATAAATATAACTATGATTTTTTTTTTCGAACTTGAGTGAGGATCTAAATTTTGCCGATCGGCCGATTTGATTATATTTATTATGTGTTTGCAATTTACCGGACAACTATTTTTGCAAAAGTTTCAGAACGGAATCTTCGATAAGACACATTTATGAATAAAAATGATCGTTGATTTTAAGTGACTTCAGCTACAAGAATGCGGTATAAATACACATTTGTGTGGTTGAAATAATCAAGTTTCGTTATAAAAGTGTATGCGTGTTATGTATCGTAATACAGCGATGTACTTGTACCATTCATATTTCAATATTTTAACATAGGGTTATTGGGGTTGAAATTTATGCGTAATTGTAATATTATCTGATTCCTACTACTGCGAACAGTCCGAACCAATTTTCGCTTATGGTACCTACTCTCATGTAGTCATGCAGTTACAGTATTGTTATAAATGAATAATTAATTATTCATTGTAAAATATAAATGTTAGGCATTGATGTTCGCAATTGTTGCTGGGCTGATTATAATAATAATAATATATACATAGGGTAATGAACGCTGTACAGGATTTTATCAGGAAGGAATTCTAATGATTTATTCCACTCCCCCCCCCCACTCATCCCACTGTTACCATAGTAATTTTTGAATATTTTTATTGTCGAATGATTTAGAGTTTAGACCATATATTTTCACAAACAAAATATGTCAATAAATTATTACGTTAAATAAAAATTTTGGAAAATATTTTAATGAAAGTTTTATTGTATTCAACTCTGAAATTAACCGTTTAAACTTCCGTCACTTTGAACACCTGTAACTGAAGCCTACTTCAAATATCTAAAATCTCAACTGTGAATAAAACCCAATATATGCCTATCGTGGATCAAGCACCTATTCCGCTTATAGTATATACGAGTATCATACTCGTATATACTATAATATTTATACCATAATGGTGAGATATTATTAAGCGCGTTCGGCCGTTCGGCGTGTATTGGCACTCGTGTAAAACAGTCATAGTTGTAGGTATACTACCGAAAAGGTTTCACACAATTTCAATCAAAATTCGAACATGTTATGGCCTTACCATGTATAGTTTCCGGCTAATAACGTTTACGCGTGTACGTAGAGATTGACTATAAATATTTGTAATTTCTGAACATTCGTTTTAGATGTGGAAAAAGGTGAAAAAATGTTTTTGCATTATTTATTAGGGTCAGAGAGAATGGGGATAACAATTGTAAAGGTTATATATTAATATAATGCTATATTTATATATAGGTACGCTATTATACTACTACCGCAAAACTTACTTTTTTAAAACTCACGGGAACATAAATAAATAACACTTTTATACCAATTGCCTTCTTTTTATGGCTATTATTTTTTAACTCGCCCAACGCATAATAATGTAATAATAATTATCCAACCGACTGATCGTCATCAAGTCGTTTGGTTTCGTGTCTTGTGAAGAGAAGGTACTACGTTTGCCGCGCGAAAAAAAAAGCCACAACGCACTTATCAACCCACGGTTTGGTAGGAGTAAATTATAAATATTCATAACCGTTTCTGTATCGTTCCAGTCGGTTAAGTCGGCGAAACTTTTTTGGACTGGTCGACCGCGGCGGCCATTTTTCGAGGTGCGTCAATTTTATCGCGAAAACGATATTTTAAAACGGTTTTCGACTACCTGGGCCTAATCATAATAATATTAATAATAATCATCGTCATAACGAACGCGGCACCGCGTTGTTTGTTTTCGATAATATAATATTAATATAGCTGCAACAACAAACGGATTACAATCATAATCGCCGGTTGCTGCTCCAACGGGTTTTAATTAAAACCTCTCTAAACGATGTTTTTCTCCCACGGGCTCGATGATGATGATGATGATAATAATATTGTAATTTATATAGCCGCGTTTACGGTTCCCGATGCATCCGACCCTGCCGTCATCGCTTACCATCGCATCAACTCCGCCACAGGGGTAATTGTTAATTACCTCGGTATGAATATTATTATTATTATTTTATGGTAGAATAATATATTATATTATATTGTATTCAGTCCTTTACTGTAAACGACCTTCTATGCCCTATAGGCGTTTCGTCCAAAAGACGATCACCGTGTATAATGTGTTTTGCGTATAACAACAGTGGTTTCGAAAAGAATCACTAAAATATCGAATGATAAAATGTATGTGTGATTTAGCCATCTAGGGTTAATTTTCTATGTATAACATTGAATATACTAACGTAGGTAAGTTATCTAGGATCAATTTTCTACACACAAACTTTGATATATGTATTATGTAAATCAATGAAGTTTTAGTGATTCAGAAAATTAATTATCCAACGAATTTTTAACTTCTGTGAAGTATCTGTTATCGTGAATAATAGGGCACACCAAAATCGTCTAGTTAAGCTTTTAACGTGCAATTAATTGCAGATTAGTATCAGATTTAAACCTAAGAATAATCGAACGTTTTGCAATAATACGTATGGTCCACGAGTTCAATTCACTTGTTCGACAATATTTCCAACACTGTATCTGGTATCATATTAATTCAAAAATGTAAGATATGCTCCATCGACAATTACCTATTGGTCGATTACCGTGTGGGATTCTTATAGTATAATTGGCCGTATCCTGTTTTATCCTGTTCAAACCTATTTTCGAGACATAAAATAAAATAATCTAAACAAGATAAAAATACAGATATTTTATAATACTCTTCCAGTGAATTACAAGAATAATTATTCCTATAATTTTGTTTATTCGTAGTGTGAGGAATTTTAATTTCTGCATCAAAATACACTCTACTCTAGATAATTTACTAGTCTCTTGAAAGATTGGTTTAAACGATTCATTTGAATTTTTCCTCATATGAATCAGCCTCTTTATAATATCTTTAGCATAATCAAGAGCAGATAGTAAAGATCACGCTTAGGGCTTTGCAAATAATGAGACAATGATAGGTGAAACTTTATAGATTTTCACAGACATGTAATGAAATTACTAAACACTTTTTTCTACAGCTGCCCAAAGTGAACAAGCCTTTGCTGAAATTGCACGATGTGCTTCTTGAATATTTTGCAAACTTACTATAATTGTCAAATTTGGCTTTACTTAATCCCAAGTTATAAGAAAAATGTATACAACTAATTTTGCTTGCGTTTCGTTGGAGGGTCCCTCTTCCGCGTGTGCCTGGTTTAAACGTATAATTTGTCCTTGCATCAATAAGAGTATGCGTACTTGTTTTATCATTGCTTACGAACCGAAATAATGCCGACCGAATATTGTCATCATTAAACCGTATCATACGTGAGCAGCCGTAATATTATACTATCATCATCATCATCGTGGTCGTCATCAGACGTATTTACGTGACATGCACCGTCTGAAGAATATTGTACACAAGACCACTCTCAGGACTTTCAAGGCACTTCTATATTTTTCGACCTCTACCTAAATAATTTGGATATAAATAAAAAGATTTATTGTAATTATATTTTTTTTTCGATTTTACAACAGTGAAAAAGTAAATAATACATTTATATTATTCATACATTTGAAATATATAATATCAAATATACTATATTATTAATCACTACTAAATTTAATATTATATTTACAAGACGAACTGTAGATCATTTTAATTTAACATCCTTTCCGTATTTCCATTTTAAGACGCAATTCGAGCGTAATACGTTTTAGCAAAAACTTGATTATTCACCAAAAAAAAATGTGAAAAATGTAATACAGCTAAAGTAGTATACGCTGTATCATTATTAAGTAGTATACCGATAAAGCTTTTACCACACGCGCTCAGTGTTTCGATACCAATAATATTATATATTAATTTATCAAATAAAATATTATATTATATTATAATAGTATAGTATTACGTCCACTAACCGTAACGACGCTAATTTTTCAAAAGTTTTTTGCACAATCGTTTGGCACCGGCGATATCAGCCTGTTTCTAAAGTTTCCGAGACCGCCGAAGAAATGGACGTGGTGGTAAGAACAGCGGCATCGGCGGTGGAAATCGAAGGGTTTGTCGAGATCGCGAACTCGGTCGTCTGCGGTGCAGTGCAGACGCCTGTCGGAAAAGTTTTTCTACCACCCCCCCACTAACCGGATCTATGGCAAAGTGGTTGACCGCGATTGAACCATTTTGGACCACCGCGGTCAGTGTCCCTAGAACTGACGAGCGTCGAACTATTGCGGGTCGCCGCGCCGTTTCGTTGGGTGTCCGTGGCCAGTCGTCGCCCACCCGATCGAATTACGTGGATTACGAGAATGGTCGGTGCGGCATTTCGTCGGGCTCGTCGCCAGCAATTGACCACTTGATCGAATCGGAAAACGCGAGCACGGTCCTCGCAAACGCCATTCCGTGAAAATATGCGGACCCAATGACCATAGCTGCTGCACCAACTGCACTGGCCGTAACCGCCACGCCACCGGCCGCAGTCGTGAAATCACCGGCCGTAACCGCACCATCGGCCAGTCCAAAAGGCAGCCGGTTGCGGGTGGGTCAATCGCGAGAACCGAAGTCGACAAGCCGTTGAAACTGCCAATGCGACCAACAATAATTAAAATATTAAGAATTTTTTTATTTCCATAGCCCGTTGGAAAAACGTAAACCTAATTTCATTTGTCTATTTGTTATGGCCATATTGACGATTAATGTTCTGCAAACTATAATATTTTAAGTGTTTAGTTGTATTATGCTATTTTTAACTACGAACAGAACCTGCAACCTGATTACATATTTTGAATAACTTAGTATTGATTGATTTTAAACAATACTTTTTACAACCGGTTGAATTCAAGTTGAAACTAAATAATTTAGTTGACCAACTTAGCTTGCCCTTACCGAGTAATACATTTTATGAAAACATATAATACCACTCACTAGCTGACTTATCAGTGTACAGCTAAAACTACAATATCGATGCATTTGAAATTTTGGTTGAATACAGTTATTACGAACTATAGTAAGGATTCTTCGAAAATTGCATTTTTAAGGGTCGAAACAGTTTTGGGCTCTAAGCTGGACGCATACATTTTTTCACATTTTGGTTTTGTACTTATAGGATGTATTTTATTTTGTTTAATATGCGGATTTTAATAAATATCGATTGTGGTATACTTATACGAGTACGTAAATTAATATAGAATAAATAAATAAAAATAAGTATCATTAGAGTATACTGTGATCTTTTTTCGACCTACAATATTTTTACATCGAAAAAGTAATTACTCTAATCTAAAATGTTAAAATATCTCCTAGACTAGTTTCAAATTATAAAATTGATAAAATATAGATAAAATAATATACAACAAATTGATTTTGCCTATTTTAAAATGATATATTATTATATTTTATCTGTTTTTTTTTATATAAATCTTATATAATATAATATAATATAGACTATAGTAATATTATACACTAGTATATAACAATAACGTCTGGAAATTAAGAACCAATTGAGTCGTCTTAGGCTCAAACGGTAAAGTTTGGTATTCACTAGCTATTACGGACTTCGCCCGTACTAAAGTTGATAATTGATAGGTATTAGCTGTGATCTGTCCGGATATATTATGTTCATGACGTTTCTTTACCCAAAAACACTGTTGCAATGCTCTGAAGCACGTTGAAGCATTGAAAAACGTTATTCATACATTGTTTTTAACAGTCCAACCCTCCTTCATGGCCTGTGCATTCGAATGTTTGGGGTCCTTAGAATGTTTTAATTTATGTTTTCACATACGACACGTGTTTACATATACATGTATACTGTATGTACGCAGTGTGCATATGTAAATATTATATTACAGCAGAGACTAAATACGTGAAAATAAAAACGGCGTATTACTCGTTATTCATCACGATGTTACGCTAAGTATGACATATGCGTGTGTTACAATATAATATATACTATATAATACATGTATGTAACAAACATTATGCGTACAGCAATAAAAAGTAAAAAAGATTTTTATCATTGTGGAAGCGTATTATGCAGAAAAGCACGTACAGTTACTCAAAACAATAATATAACAGACGAAAATATTCAAGTGTATAAAACTATAAGCAATCGTATTTTTCGGTTAGAAAAAAATAACATCGGTCAAGATATGAACGTTTTATTTACGTAAGTTTTTATCAGCATTGCGTCTTATTATAATAGTCAGCACGCATCACTACCAGGAATTCGAGAAAACATCGGAGAAACCATAAACGCGACACGAGTATCAACAATGTACAATACTGTAATACATGTAAATGGTACTATCCTCGTCCCTGTTGATAGAGGGAAGAGAAAAAGTGAACTTGATTAGAATATTAGAACGTGGGTTGACTGGTTATAGTGCGTGCAGATTTTCGGAGGGAAAATATCACGTGACCCATCTCCGTACAATAATATAGCTCTCGGGATCCCATATGCACGAATGCATAACATACCTATATATCACAGTTTCGCGTGTATTCCGTACACGGATCATGTCTGTCTCGATATTATTATACTCGAAGGTACAACAAGCGTATCAACGACTGTCAATGCTATACCCAATCATCAGTAAAAAATCTACCACACAAAAAAAAATGCTCGCTACAGTAAGTTATACAAACAAATTCTTCGTCCCATATGCATGTCCGATATGGGGTAAATGTGCTCCAACACATCTCAATAAAATTCAAATATTTCAAAATAAAATACTTCGCATATTAACAAACGCACCTTGGTTCGTCAGAAATAGCTCGTTACACAAAGTTCTTCAAATCCCTCTTATCAATGATTTCATTAAAAATACGGCCAAGAACTTCCACAACACTTTAGAAAAACTGAAGCACGCCACTACCAATTACATATCGGACGGTCGTCACTTCAGTGAAGGCTTAAGAGAGGTCGCCTCCACTACATGATGCAAAGTAGTACCGATCCACGTAGCTGTTAAGCAATCATGCAATTAGCTTTATTTTTATTGTGAATGAAAAATTGAGACTGGTAACATATATACCATTTTCACATTCTAAAAAAAAAATGTATATATTATACGCGCGCACGTCGCGTAACTACGTGCGAAATACAGAGTGTTCCGCGTAGTCGACGGTGATGCTAAAGCGAACCCTTAATATGCGATACTATAATACGAGTAATATAATACCATGATGTACCGTGCGATAAGAACTCGTGTTGCGTGTACGTATATGCGTATGTACGACTAATTGAACCGGTCCGTACTCGCGCGTGCAAATAAGCGCACGTCGTGTCGCGCGAGTGCGCCAACTCTTTACCCCGTACGGTTGAATATCGTAAATTACAATAATATATTACACAGTTTACGGGTTAATTTACCCGTGACGTTTAGCGACGTTCGACTGTACCGCGGTGCGTACAAGATTGACAAATCCCCGGTCGCCGCGCGCTGCACGTGTCGGGCACGCGCGTCGAATCAGTTACGGCTGGCCGTGCGCCGCACCTAGCCCGGTTGTCGGTGGTGTATCATGACGATTGTAATAATAATAATAATAATAATTATTATAGGGCTCGGATGTTGTTGCGTTAGCAACTTTTTTTCCATTGCTTGGATTTATTGCTAAGTAGATTTTAAATTCATCTCATGCAAGTACGAATTTATACCTAAAAGTTTTTAGTGCAACTTTTTGCAATTTCGTCCATTTTTTCAATTTGATTACAATTTTGGACATTTTTTTCTATTTGATTGTAATTTTGTTGATTTTTCTCATTTATTGTACAATTTTATATACTTGTAAATTGTTAAAAGGTAAGATGTATGTTAAAAATTTAAAATATAATATAGTATTTGATTGTTATTCCGGGATTTAGGTAGACCTAATGCGAAAAGACAATGCCGCGGTTATTATTAATACATTATTTTCCAGAAACTAAATATGACGATACGTATATCGAGACTTGTAGATTGTACCATTGTAGTTTTAAGTTTATAAATAGAATTTTAGTTCAGTCTTCACTTATTCATTGTTCGGTCGTTTAGTGTCGTCGCATGTTTCGTCGTATTTCACGTTTGTGTCTTATTATTTCGTATTGACGTCAAGAATTCCGAAAATTAAGCAATCAGTGTCTTTTTTTGTGCAATTTTTAAGTGCAATTTTGGCTATTTTTTACTGCAATAGTGCAATCAATTTTCAACGTTTTTTAGTGCAATAACTTCCGAGCCCTAATAATAAACGATGCGTCGCGGCGACCTTACCGGTCCTATAGAAAACATCACGCTCTATACCAGTGTTTCTCAACCTCTCTTAAGTTACCACCCCCTTGAGCGGCAATCAATTTTTTAACGCCCTCCTATGTGAGAATTCTAAAGTTTAAGATAATACAGTGTAATAAAATATAATGTGCACGCACAATCGCCAAAATAAGAAAGATAATAAATTGGAAAAAAATCAAAGATAAGTTATTGTGCATTTCTCAACATAGTACCATTGATTGTAAATACTAGTATTTATATAGATAGCTATTATATGGATTATCAAGTATGTATTATTTTTAGGTCGCACCATGTGCAACGTTTTTGCGTGAACACCCTCGCCGCCCCCCTACCACCCAAACCTAGTTCACCGCCCCCCTACCACCCAAAACTAGTTCATCGCCCCTCGATAACCCTTCACCGCCCACTGGGGGGCGACATCGCCCCCGTTGAGAACCACTACTCTATACTTATATGCTGGGGCTCTGACGTGCACACATCTACCCCCCGGGCCTGCGCTCCAGCGTGTATAGCCATAGCCAACGGTAGCTAACAGTTCGGTAGGTTTGTAAACACAATTACAATTACAATTACTGTTACTGTTAGTTTTTAGCTTTTAGACTCTGAGTGAAACGAGGAATGCGTTGATTATACCATGACGTGTGTTCATTTTTTTTTTGTGTATGTCATCACGATATATCCTAGTAAAACTTATGCTATCATCAATAACAGTATAAGTTTCCGATTCCAAATGTTGTCTTTTTGGTGCATTTGAGATGTCATTTTTTGAATTTCTCAACGGATTTCCCTAAAATTACGGAAAACTGACGAAAAATAGCAAACAAATTGGCAACATTTACGGAATCCCAATATGGATTTTTTTTTTATTGTAATTCAAAAATTATTGATTTCAGAGACTTAAAATTTTCCTTGAATATTTATATGGCTATTTTTTAGAGATGGAGTAAATTTAAAATGGTTTTTGTACTATTTATAACTATATTAAATTTGAGAGTTTTCTTAGTTTTTTTTCGTAAAATGTCAATAAAAATATTTTTATAATTTGAAATTTTAAGACAATGTTTTTCGTACATAGTTCTTTCTTACGTGAAAAAATGTCAAAAATCTGAACTCACAAATTTTATAGGAAAGCATTTGATTTTGAAGTGTTGATAAAAATCAATAAAAATCACGAAATCTGTCTAATTTTTTGTAGCTATATTTTTAATTACACCTTACAATCTTAAGATTTTATTATCAGGAACACTACAGTTTTATTCCTGGAACCAAAATATGTGCTAAACTGTTGTTTTATTTAGAATTTGTATTTCGTATTCGATTGTTGAGCGAGAGACGTTTGAAAAATCCCCGAAGAGTCATAAAAATGGCAAGCTATATACCGCATAAAAAATAGTTATTTTTTCAGGGGACAACCTCATGTCTGATCACAGCTTGAACGAGCCCTGGGGACCAATCGCTTATTTGAAACCAGAACAGAGACTAATACTCATCCCCTCCAGTAACTATACGTATATACACATAGTTACACGCTTGTTTGTACCATAAAATATAAAATAGTTATTATCTCAAATCAGTTATCACTGTATTCAGTTTCAAATATTATGTTATTATCTTAGGAAATAAATCACATACAAGTAGTGATTGATTTTTGCTTTCGTGTCAATAATATCGATAAACCACATAACTGCATTCATAAGTTATTCGAATAAATGTAAAACATTTTGCTGTCATTTATATGTGTATAATAGTTTAAAAGATTTAAATGAATTAACAAGAATTATTGGATGATATGGATAACAAGATAATTGGTTATATAATATGCATATTTTTCTAACATGAAGTAATAGATCATGATTTTATTTAATCTTTATTGGAATTTAAAATGGGATAGAATTATTTTGACATAGTATAATCAAATGTTTATGTAAGTTTATATAGGCGTCTCCTGGCGCTATTGGTATTATATCAGTTTATGATTCATTTAACACTTTAAACGATAAAAAGTTGTGATTACAAGTTAAAAGAATATTTTTTATTATGAATTTCATCAATTGTAATTTTAAACTTATAATATCGTTCTATACCTCATTTTTATTTCAATAAATACCCGTATACTGGTGTTTAATAGTTCCATATATTTTAAATTAATTTAATAACATAATAATATCTGATGAATATGCTGCAGGTGTACAAACGAATTGTTTATAAATTTATCTATTAATTCTGCATAATATCAATATGATAATAAAGCATGAGAGATAAGTATAAATGCTGGTACAAAGTATCATTTAACCATCATTAGATTAATAGTAAGTATTTAGTATATATTAAGTATCAAATTGTATTAAAGAAAAATACTGAGTAGGTACTATATTAGTGATATTATGTATATTTGTTTCATCACTAGTAAACTAGTCCGATCAACCTTGAAGTATTTCTTATGTGTTGTGAACGCTGTATCTTCTAGGTCAAGTCAAACATTTGACAATTATTAAAAATGAATAACTGTCTAATATTTCCCCGTCCTACTTACAGAGTTTATAAAATATAGAGAACGTCGGCCCTCTTTCGCTTCAGCACTACAACTTGTTTAATTAAACTTTTTTAAACTAAGAATAATAGAGTTAGACCCATAATTTATTCGTATATTAAATAGAGAGAATTTCCGAATAGTGTAATAAAACATTTTATCAAATTTTATTTATCAGACTTATGGACACTATGTAATAATAAAATCGATTTATGTATTATTCGTTACTCTCAGTTAAATAGCACTTTAAAAAAATGTAAACACTTTTTGGCAAATAACGTCATAATTATGAATTATGGTAAATTGTATCTATGATCCAACATGTATTTTACTCACTTACGATGTAAATAAATGGAAGCATGGCCGTATAATATTATATCATAAACAAATAAGCAAATCATAAATGTTATGAAAAATGGTCAAAATTCTAATCAATCGAAATAGAACAATAAACCGGTTGATTCAGTTGGAAATTATCTATCACGTACTATTATCAAATAGTAAGCATAGTAATATTTATATTTTCTAACCAGTACATTTTTGTACAATCAATTAAAAAATTTTTTTTCGAAGGTGAAATCGTACACAACAATTTAAAATTGTTTTAGTATAAAAGCCAAACACTGGTCAAACGGTGGACATAAATCACTAATTCGATTCAGATCGAGTTCTTCAAAAATGAACGCTTTAAGCATAGTAGCAATATTTGCAGTGGCTTTTTTGACTATCGAGGTAAGAAAGAATGTATTATCATACTTAAATTATTAATTACAAAACCCAAACCTAATCAAATCAATATGATAAATTAATAATAAAAACATATATTTTTTCGTATTTTTATCAAGGCCAAGCTAAATTCATGCGGAGATTTTAAAAGCCTGTCGTCATGCTGTGGCCCAAAGCCGTCTTATGTACAACTGCCATTATCCTACAGTCCAACTCCTTATGCTCCCTTCCCACCTACAGCTCTACTTCCATCCTCTACTCCACAGAAACCCTGCGCACCAACTCCACAGGCCTCATATCAAACTCGGGACTCCCCAAAGAAGATCTATTTCCAAAACCTAGCTTACTCTACTCCATTCCCGTCTCCTTACCCTGCGCCATGTGCTCCGCCACCACTCTCTTACCCGGCTCCATGTTCTCCGTTGCCGATCTCCTGTCCATCACTTTCTACGCCTCAATCTTCTTATTTGCCCCAGTCTTTAGAAACAGCCTCTTTTGACCCTTCTCCTTTGGCTATCTTTAACAGTATAAAATCTTCAGCGTCTTGCGGTTTTGCACCCCAGTACGACGCTCCACCGCCACCTTTACCTTCTCGTAAAGTCCAGCCACTCCCTTCTCCAAAATTCATACCTGTCCAATTGAAACCATTACCGAATTATAAAGCACCATCATGCGGCGCTAATGCTTTACCTCCCAGTTCTTGCCAAACCGGATTCGGCATAAACCCATCATTACTTTCGGCACTTAATTACGGCCCTTCACCGTACGGATCTAAATAATATTTTCTTCGTTAAAACCATAGATATCACCATTTTGAGATTTTATTGAGTAAACATTTTTTAATTTCATTTTGTTATATTTCTGTAGACTGTATATTTGTGTATTTTAGCTTACATTTTTTATGATACTGTAAAATAAAATTAATTTATATATTTAGAATGTGAGTGTTTATCCTTATTTATTATTGAGTATTATTAATATTTTATGGTAATACAAAAATACTTTTATATTATATAATGTATAATAATTTAGAAATAAACATTTTGTTTCATTTAGTTCAAGCTTCAAACTATTACAATAATAAATGGTGATGAGTGATGACTGCAAGAATCTATTTTTCACAATCAGCATGTAAACTATTATTTTATTTTTGTAGCTTTCAGTTTTTAATATTTTTTGAAAAATATCTTAAATTTTTAACTGTAAGTTGTTGGTTTTACAGTGTGTTTATACTTAAATAGCGTTTAAATTACTTTAAAACAAAATGAGTAAAATGAGAGTAAAAATAACAATCTAATATTTTTTAGTCGAAGTTGTAATATCACTAAATTAGTACATATCCCATAACAATCTTATCAATATGCCTAGTTATAATATTATCACAATATAATGTTGTAACATTATTCTAAATACTTCTAATTAGTGATTAACATCCGCTGTATATGAATACAATTTAGATAAAAAGCTATAATTATTTATTATGCAATAATTTAGAACGTGCTTGAAAAAATAATGAATTGCCAACAGTTTTACGTATATAAACGCAAAAAAAACTTTGCCACTCTCTAGCTTGTACTAAAAATCGCACTGTTTGAGATAATTTAATGAAGTGAAGAACAATATGGCTGATTTTGTAATTCTAGTGACCGTAGCTATGGTGTTAGTAATAACCAAGGTAAGAAACAACAAGTAAAAACTTTTTTAAATATTATTTATATTTCTTATTTTAAATTAAATAATAAAAATGTCAGTTTTCGTGAATTATTTTAATGGATAATCGTTTTCGACTCAATTGATTACTAAAAATAGCTTTCAATAGGTCCATCATTAACACCGATAATTATACTTTCATTATTATTATCAAAATAACTTTTTAATAATAAAATGATATTTCATCAAAATATTTCACCGTTGCGTTATAGTTTCAATTAGTATTAATGATTAACAAATCATTTAAAACTCCTAGTAATTAAAGACGTTTCTGGTTTGTTTAGGTTGGAAATGCGGGAATGCGTTCAATTTCCTCTTGTGGATTATTTGGAATAAATCCCGACTCAATGGACTTATTTCCAAATACTGAATACACTTCAGCATTGTCATCTCCGTTGCCTTTACCAAGTTCAGTTTCTACATCAGCCTCTATTTTTGTATCAAAACCTTCACTGAATTTGATTCTTTCGCCAGCTTCAAACGACAAAATTGAACAATCACCTAAATCAGCTATTTCAATTGCTGGTTTAGATTCGTCCACTGAATCTGCTACACATCGTTTGTTAAGTTCGACCATTAATTCTTCAGTCATGCCATCGGACATACTATCTTCAACACGTACTGCGTTGTTACCGAGTTCCACCTCATCAACGTCCTCTGAATATACTCCTAAACCTTTATTGAGTTCTAACTCGATTCCTGCAGCTCTATCATCTAATACTGCTCCATCTAATACTTCGACCATACCATTGTTTATACCGAGTTTAACTACAGAACGATCATTTGCATCTAATCTTTCACATTTTTTCAAGCCATTTCTAACCGAGTTTCCGTCGTCTACACCATCTCCGGGACATTCGCCAGATTTATTTATTCCTTCAGAAGTTACTCCGACACCAGAGTCATCTTCAAATTTAGTATCCGAATATAATATTAAACTGGCTTTACTAGAACTTTTATTGAAGTTCTCGACTGAATTGGATCAACAATAACTATTCAGTGTTATATGAGATATGACTGCTTTTTTAACCAATTATTCTAAAACTTAATAGGCTTTTTTATATTTTATCTATTTGTGTACTACCTTTAATCCGTTTGAATCACTTAGAGCTATTTTTTTTTTAAGTAATAATAGCTTAGCTACATTTTTACCATTGTTATCATATTCAATGTAATTCATAATTGTCCATAATAATAAATTATATTATGTAATAATTGTAATCGATAATTTGTTATAAATACTAATAAATATTTTAAATATTATATTGTTAACAAGTGAATATTTTTTTGACTATGGTGATTTTAATACTATGTATTTAATTAGCATCACCCATATGTATATTACCGATGTTTGGGTTTCTTATAGTTAGTTTTCTATTAATACTATTGATGCTTTTATCAAATGTTTTTATAATAAATGTCTAACACGTTCATTTATTAGCTCTTATTAATATACTAAACAAATTAACATATAGTTTAAATATAATTAACACTCGTAGTTATTCTATTCCCTCATATTAATTACTAACGTTCGTAAATAGAAACATGAATAAATGCGTAAAACAATTACACACAACTGATTTACACAATTTAATTTGGCAAATATTTCCAACTTTGGTATTTTAATGGTTATTTTAAAACATCAACTAATGTAATAAATGTTAGGTTATATAATTAAAATATAATGTTTTGATCAATAAGTCCGAACGGTTTACTGATATTGTAACTCTGCTAACGTTAAACACGGACATCATGAGTGTTATTATAATAATAATATGATAACTGGACTCCTATTAGCATTTGAATGCGTCTCGGGACGACTAACTTGTGTTCCACACTCGTAATTATCTATTTCGTATGATAATTTTTACCATTTGCACTAAAAATATGTGACAGAACATTTATAACGGCAATGTAGTGCTGAATTACATAGTAGTCAGATGATGGGCTGCTAGTATGCTGCCGCACGGCTTTATCGATAGCTATCGCTAAATCATTCGTTGCATAAACTATGATGGACCAAGGCTGCACTGCAAATCATTCATTCGGATATCGCCGCAAGTCGCAAATATTACCGAGTTCTTCACGAAACTTCCTATTCAACATTTTAAGTGGACGCAGACACTAAAAGACTGGATTAATACACGTGTTCAACGATTGGCAATTATTAACCATAATTATTGTTTCTAGCGTTGAAAACATGTTTACTTTTAATCAAGTCGAATTCGAACGATTACAGCAACGTCTAAATGTCTAATCGTGTTGCGTTTTCGTTTGCCGCTAGCGATTTTAACAATAAGATGTCGTATTATAAAAAACGATATAACTATATGAATGTATGCAATTTGACCTAGTGTATAATATATGCTTAGTGCCGTACTGTTATCGGTACCGATGATAACAAATAACAATACACGAAAAAAATAAAATTTTCAGCGAGTCTTTTTTAATACAATGTCATCGTATAGTCTCCCATCATATTAAGTATAATAATATACGTATAGTGATAAGATAAACAATAAACAATATCAGAATATCAAGTTACAGTGGTTTTCTCGTAAAAGTAAACAAACCACAAGTATCAATTTATTTTTAATGTATGTGTAAAAATCATTAAATGAATTATTCGATTTACTCAGTTCATAATTATAATTTTATTTATTCATCTCGATTATCATTTACACGCTTACGGATACGTGGTGCAGAAAGATTACTTTTCTTTTCGTAGTATGTTGGTGGAAAATAAAAATGAACAAATATACACGTAAGCGGTATAGTTTTAGCCACAACATTAAAATAATAATAAATATATTATTTTTTCGTTAGTGTTAAACAAGTGGAACGAATTAGTTTAAGTTGAAGTTAACTTATCTCCCTGATGGCAATTAAAAACAAAAACCCCATTCGTATCGTTCGTATGGGGGGAGGGGGGGGGCAGCTTTGTCGAAAATCGCTTAAACGAGTAAAACGAATGGCCTTTTAAATTATAACAGAGATGTGCGTAATCCATATTTTATTCATAGCCCGATGGGCGAGGGACAGAGCTAAACAAATGTTTTGTACTGATAGAAATAATAACGCGTGATGACGTTTGTAAATGTATACGGAAGAAACAAATAATAAATTTCCTCCTGATCAAAAGATGAAATGGTGTTTCTGGAGATCCTGTACTATAACCGTCTGAGTCTTCCTTTTTTCCTGTTGCAAAACATCACACCGCCGCACAGGACGCACCTACACGGCACGCTGTCGGATTATTGCCGACAGGCGGATAGTATGCGCCCGAACCGGTTGCCTGCGAGTGGTTCGCGCTACTGTGGGATCGGCACAAGAGAACGCGGTTTCTTGCACCGGGACATCAAGATAGAAAGCGACGCATCCGGTCGATCGTCTTGAGCTTGTGCGGGCCCACGAAGCGGCGGCGGAGATGTCGCGAAGATGACGTCAGGGACGGACGACCTCAACCGGTCGCTGAGCGGCACCGCGGCCGCTTCGTGGGCCCGCACAAGCCCAAGTCGACCCAACCGAATGTCGCCAAAACTGCCGGCCCACGGCCTGTACCTGTTTGGTGTCCGGGCGGTTTCCGTTCCCGCGCGCGGACCGCTGCACTAACGAATCGGATGACTCGACTGGACGGGTACGTTATCGGTGAAGGCGACTGCGCGTGACCGCAACCACTGCGCCCGTGAGCGATGAACGCGGTCAACGGGATTCGGGGGAGGATCTCGAGTGCGATCGTTTTTCAGCGAGCATGTGAAGACGACGGTCAGAGGGAATCGACTCTATCGTGACGGATGAAACAGGAATATGAGTGGTAAATGAGTCAGTCCAAATAGTCAAATAGATAAATGAATACGATCAGCTATTAAGTATTGACGGGAAAATATTGCGAACTCCCTTGTACATGTTATTACAAATCGTTGAAATAATAAAATTCGTACTTGTCAGATGTTTATCATCGTTCCGATTTTAACCGATAAGTGTGTGGCGTAGAGATCAATTTGATTTAAAAATAATCGCTGACGACGAAGGTCGTGTGAAAAATAACAGCATGACGTTCACGTTTATACATATGTATAGTATATCTTACAGTAGTAATACGATATCTACAACGACATTGTACGTACTTCGCAGTGCACACACGCCAACTCTCGAATATGGTGTTAAAGTGATATTATTTTTGAAAATACTATTAAAGAACACATTCGAATTAAAAACGGAGTAATATCGTGTCGTATAACAGCATGTACGTATATATTACTCCTCCGTCGTCGTCATCGTCGCGTTTCCGTCCTTCTCGCCCCTTTATTGTCCACCGCCAGCCAGTAGTCAGCTCCTCCCCGTCATCACCAACCGACACGATTTAAATGGACAATAACAATAATAATTTCGTCTTTCTCTCCTCGGTACACACACACACATCACACAATACATATATATATATATACTCGTATACTATATTTATATCTGTGAAAATACGACGCAGCAATTTCGCTTAGTAGAGCTCGTCGACCCGGCGCGCGAACAGAAGGAACATCGCATGAGAACGGCGACAATATGATGGCCAGGCGCCCGTCTGCCGACTGCGTTCTATATTATATTATATTATATACCCTTATAATCCCGCGCGCCGGTGTGTTGTAAACCGATTACCGCCACTGATGCACGCGCAGCAGACACGAGAGAAACGCTATACGATGATAGTGACGATATCGCCACCGCAACTTTTATTGGTCCGTGTACGTGTACGTTGGTGTGTGTGTGCGTGTGTGTGCGTGTGTGTGCGTGCGTGCGTGCGTGTGTGTGTGTGTGTGTGTGTGTGTGTGTGTGTGTGTGTGTGTGTGTGTGTGTGTGTGTGTGTGTGTGTGTGTGTGTGTGTGTGTGTGTGTGTGTGTGTGTGTGTGTTTGTGTATCTGTGTGTACACTTCACGCGTAAAGCAATAATAACAGTTTGCCGCCACGTTTAACCGACACACTGGGCCTTTATACGCGGCCTTTATATGCTGTGTACATAGATATATACATATTTATATTTAATATTATATCTGTGGGTGCGTGTATGTGTATGGTATTAATAACGGAAGGATAATAAATGATCTTCTCCGTGAAGTCCGAGGGTGGGGAAGAGCAGATTTTCATATTCATTTTATGGTTGGCCGGACGGACTTTCAACCACGTCCTGCACACATGCACTATTGCACTCGTACCACAGCATGATGACGTTCCGATGGGGATTCAGCTGCAGCTGGGTTCAAAAAACAACACTGTCCCGGGGAATGATTATCTTCCCCGTCGATCCGTATTGTATTATCTTACGATTATAATAATAATATATTTTACTTAGCGCGTTTCGTGCTCGGTTCGTGTGCTTCCGTAGCTCCCTCTACGGTCGCTATATTTCTGCTATTAGCACTGACGAAAAGTTGTGGTCAAATATTATTGTATCGTATTCTATGTACACACGTATGGTCTCGGCGGCGTCTCGCTAAATTAATTTTCCCAAAATACAGAATCAAATCGAATACAATCAAATAACGCTCGTTCGTGAACGATAATTATAATAAATTAATAATTATATACGTGTACAACTACGTCAGCATTATTGTTTCCCATTCTGTTTGTTGATTCTGAGTAATATAACTAGCTGAATTACCCGACTTCGCGCAGATGAGTCTTGGCCGAGGCCAACATTTTTTTAAATCCCTTCTTCTCCAACATCTGGAGCATTAAAGGAAACACTATGTCAAATTTCAAGTTCATCGTTTTTGACTTTTTGAGATATTGCGTTCAGTCTGTCAATGAATGGTAATTTAATTTTATGTATATAGATTGTCCTTCGCAGGATATTTATCGAAAAAATAATAAACTTCTAAACAAATACGCCGTCAAAGGTCGTCACGTACAATTATAATTGTTTTTAGAAAGTAAAATAAATAATACGAACGTGCACAAGTCTGATTGGCCGTTGTCTTTTTATTATCATGTTAATTTTCATATGTTACCTTTTGTCTTTAGTGCGTGTTTATAATATAAGCACAAGTACAGCACACAATGAATGAAACAGAATATTATTATTAAACACATTATACGTTTTAATTACCAAAAGTACAATACAAGTTATACATACGAAAATAGCGCTCGTAGCAGTAATGTTATAAAAAATATGTACGCTAGACAAAAGGTTAGATTTCACAACACGTAATAGTATTAATTAATGATATTTCTCAGGTTCACCACAAGTATAGGTATATCGTAATAATTATAGCTTGATAATATTAGATTTTGATTCTTACTTAAGTTTTTTTAATTCATTATTATTGAAAACTTTCAGCTACCTACTTGATATTTTATTAGGTAAAATAAAAAATGTATTTCAATTTAAAGTGAAATGCGTTTTAACTTTGATTATTCAAAAATTATTATGATTGATTATTCAACAATAAGATGACGAGAAAACTTAAAGTTTAGTTTTTATGCTTAGACTTCGTGCACTATTTTGTTGAATGATTTATGAATAATATACACTGAAAGTAAATCAATGTTGACAGACAATTTAATATCCTCCGTTCGTAAGAATCTAAATTATTACAACAATTTATACTGCACGTTGAATAAAATTAATGAAACAGGTATTATTGACAAATATTTATTCATTTCGTATGTGTATTATTAAAATGTATAAAATAATACTGAATACATGATGTGTATGCTGATATATTTACATATTATAAATTATTATTTATGATCTATTGAAAATAATATTATTTATTTTATATTTTTCTTATAACATCATTATATATTGAATTATTTCTTCAAATGAAGACTGAAAATGACAAAGCTATCCTCTTGCATGTAGTATTATTACCATCAAACCATTTTAATCATCGTTTTTGAGTACCTAATTCATAAAAATAAGATTAATTTTAATAAATTATATATTCAACAATAATTCGTCATTATAATTAATTATTTGAGTCATGTTTTTCTTTCATACCTATATATTTCACAATTCAAACTATTACATTTACATTCTACATACTGTATTTAGAAAATGTTTCAGGTATACAAAATAATATACTAAATTATGTTTGGACACTTTCGTAAAACTATAAGGCTTTTGAAGTAATATTTATAATTATTATATGCAAAAGCCGATCGGCGTAAATAAAAAAAATAAAAAAAATTATAATACTTACAATAGGTATTCAAAAATTGAAAATGTTAGTTCTTTTATATGGAATTTCCAGAAAAGTATACGAAATAATAGATATTGTTAGAAAGGGTAGTCCAGTAACATATAAATCGATCACATGGAACTAATCTCACCCGACGTTTACGAAAAACTGCACAACACATAATTTTATTATGAGAATTTTACTTTGGGCGTGTAAAATGATTAGACAATATTTCTATATAAAGTGTCACTTTGAATAGCCATTTGCCTATTTGGTTTTATTAACCATTTATATCAACATAACGCGTTCGCCTTTAAACTTCACGAAAAATGTGGTTAACATTAAAGTAGTAACTGTAACAATTGTATAATGTATGTAAATTGAATATTTAGGTGCAGTACGTGCAGATAATAATTTTTTAAACGTTAAAAAGTTTTAACTTTTAATCTTAGCGTTGGATCATAATTAGGGCCCGGAAGTTCATGCACAAAAAACTATCAAAATATGCGAAAATATGCAAACTAAAATTTCATTTTTGAACTCATCAGGTTGTGATTCAAATTTGTAGCTCATCCAGCAACTTTTTGATGCACTCATTAAAAACATGCAAATGCATGAACTTCCGGGCCCTAATCATAATATATAAATATCGGTTTTCAGATAATGGGATGTATATTATAATACTATTCAATGTAATGAACTATGAAGTCGTCATTAATATAAATATTGTACATATGATATATTACATCAGTGACCTACACAGATTTCAAATTTTTTTCACTCCCTGTTCACTTCCCAACACTAGAATCTTGTCCGAGTATCGGACTGACTCGATTTAAAAAGACAATTTTCCAACACTGAACCTCTTTTTTAACATAATTATTTTCAATTGATAAAGATACAATACTTAATAACACTTTGGAAATTAAATAATAAGATATTTTATATATATATATATATATATATATAATATTCGTTTACTTGTTTATTTTCATTGTACTTAATTATTTTAAATCAACCATTATTGTTACATCGTTAAAGGTTACTCACTGAGATCTTAGTATTGTAATCGACTATCTATGACTTTCTAATTACTTAAAAAATCTTCCTCAAATATAAAAAATAATCGTTATCAACAACGTAAACGGTAAAACTGAAAGTGGAACAATAACAAAAAAAAAAAACAATGAATCAAATCGATGTGCACAAGTGTTGTTTTTCATGTGTGTTTATTGCAAAACAGCACCCTTTTTGTCGATTCAAAAAACACGATTTTGGACCAATTTCAACACACATAAGAATATAGTTTTAGTCTTTTTGCATGCTATCGTCATTTCCACTACGTGAATTTCATGACGAAGAGGTCCCCCCCAACAATCTCTTAACACATGAATCGAAAACCCGTTAAGGGGAATGTGGTCGTTAGCACTATCATGTGTGACAGGTGTATTTTGAACTGTAGCCAAATACTTTGGGTATCGGTGATTGGTTGGCGTTTTCAAATTGGATTTACCAAAATTTTGAGTGACGACAATGTACGGGATTATCAGATTAATGTGCTGTAGGCAATAAAAAATAATACGTAATCTTTTTTTTAAACTCATTTGCGGCGTAGAAAAATCTGAACATCACGAATATAATTATATAAATACATAGTACATAGTTATATATAAACTATTATTCTTACTATAGGAAAATATAATTAGAGTAGTGTATATTTATACGAATCAAATAACAGAGGGTTGGCGCTAGTCAGTAGTCAGCTTAAAAAAAAACAGAAAAATAAAGACCTTTAAATGCGCTAGTCCTTGCAAAACAAACTTTAAGATTTTCTATTGGATATAAAAAACTTTACGGACTTGTTAAATTCCAAACTTAGAAGCCATTCGAAAAATGTTTGTTTTGCTAAATATAATTTTTACTCCGAATAAGAGGATTGTTTTTTTCTATTAACATAGTTGTCCCACTAGAAGTAAAACTTGATTAATGGACACTTAAAAGTTGTAAGTTTATTTTTTAAATGTGAACGACTTAATAAATCTTTTTAATTCTTATCTACGTTACTGTATTGATGAAGTATTCTATAAGATTAATTGACATCATTTCTGTTTTCTAAAGGTTTAAGGTACATTAAATAGTTTTTAAAAATATGAAATAAAGTAAACATAAACTACAAAATACAAAAAGGAAAAACACATCGTTGTAAAACCAAAATAATATTTTTGATATCGTTTATATTATTTAAAATTACATTTCAAATATACCTATTACAATATGTGATAAGGAAGAAAAAAAGTCCATAAAAACATAAATTGTGTTTTTCCGGAGCCAAAATAATAGAAAAGGGTTCCTATACGTTTTCTCGAATGGTTTGGATAAATGTACCGTACATCAAAACTCAAAAGTAATTATAAGTAATCAAGAAAAAGCGTTGTGTATTTTTAACGAAAAATGGTTACTTTGTAACGTAGAACTCAGTATCGGCCTATTAAGTAGTATTTCACTGTAGCGGTAGTCTCACCAAAGGTCCATGGAATCATGTTTTTAAGGCATCATTATTAAATATATTATATAGACACATAAATATGTTTACTTTCAAATATTTTGAAACAAAACATTTTGTCAAATGTAAGTATATCCATGAATATATTTTATCTATAGATCAATAAAATATGTAATTTTTTCATAATAACCATAATATGTATTATGCATACAATAAGAAGTTATCTTAATTATAAAAGTAACTATAGAATTAATAATTTTGAACCAATTATAAATATACATTTGATAAAACACAAATATACATTTTCTTATTTAATTTTCGATTCAGCGTGAACAAGGAATATATTGCTGTTTAATATTTTTTGTGTCTGTCATAACGATTTGTTATTTAAAATACTCAGGTGTTTATAAACTTCATAGAATATAGTATATAGAATCAAATGCGGAAGAAACTATTGAGATAAAATGAAAGTATGTCTTAAGAGAATATGTTAAGAAAATATCGTAGTATAATTTAACAAACTTTTTTTAAACTTCAAGAAGCTTATTTTTGATAATTTCGAGAAGTGGTTTATAGATATTCATTATAACATAATATGGAAGTTATCGTTTTATCGTTATATTTATTGTGGTACAGAGTTGAGAAGAGGTCAATCCAAGATGTTTCCGATTCGTATATATAATAGTGACTTTGATCATGATTCAGCTGAATCCACACCATAATATAATATCTGGTATATTTTTACTCTGATGTTTTTTTAACATGCACATAACATATAATATATATATATATACATGTATAAAAATATATTATGTATACTCACATGCGTATGAACCGGATATAAAATATGTATATATTATATGTAGCGTTTGCGTACGAGTGATCTTGGTTTTTTTCTAGAGGGTAAGGGGATGAAGGTGATGTTTGATGGGTCAGATAAGCCACGACTGGCATCACACACACACACACACACACACACACACACACACACACATACACTTTCTCACACTATCACAAAGGTCCATTTGAATAAACGGAACATCAGTCAGCCAGAGCGTATGATTCAATTTGAGTTGTCTCATATATATATATATATACATAAATACAACCCTCGTCACTCCGCGCACCCCAAATCCGGATTTATGGATGTTAGGGACTTGGGGTGGCCGCTACCACCGTCGCTGCTGCCGTCCAAAAGGAGTAATTGATACTGATTTACGACTGAACCCGAATCGGATTGACTACATAAGTCATAGCCCGGAATAATATCATCATCATCATGACGAACAAATTTTAACACTCGAATATCGTGAAAATTACTGTGTACGAGTGTCTATACGAGTGTCCATGAAACGACGGTATATATACAATATACATGCGTAGTTAATTCATATCAAATACTATTATTATTGATGAAGCAATTAACTTTATTGTGTACAGGTTCTTATACGTAAGGATTCAAAGATCGGGAAGGTGGTCAAGCCAATACTGTAAACTATTGGATGAAGCCTGCAGTACAAACGTATTCGTGATGAGGTAGATATTTGGGTTGAAAGACATTATCGATATTTTTAAGGTGTCAACACCAGTATACAAATTGGTTTCAACATTTAATCTCGAAACCACGATCTGTTCGACTTAGAAACGTAAACATTAAATAATTATATAAAAATTACACAACAAAATTATACGCGAATAGTACGGTAAGTAAAAGTAAAACCTTGGTGTTTTATATGTTCCATTTTCAAGTGTTCGAACAGTAGGTATATATGCATGGGTAATATGACTCCACATACCTATTGTTTTTAATTATTCCTGGGGTCTGAAACTGTATGAAAATTGGTTGTTGACATTTTTGGAGAAATATGGTAATATGGTTGTCGCTATTCGGATGCACACCCAACCTTTTATAATATTATACAACTATAATACCTACATAACGCATACGCAATCGCGCTCGTGCCGGCTGTTATTGGTCCTAAAACGTTATTTTTAAGAGTAGCCGTCTCTCTCTCTCTCTCTCTCTCTCTATTGCACCGTTATATCACATTATTATGTATTATGTGCGATAATAATATTAACAATCTGTGCGCGTGTGCGTGTGTCTGTGTGGGAGCTTTTGTACGCTTTTCGAGTTCACTTTGGCTAGATTGGTCGCCCGCCGCCATATGCAACGCCTCAGCCGACCGTATATCATCGGACGAGATTTAATTTGGAAAATGGAATTGGCTTGTTTTTCGACGAGAGAACCGTTGGCGACAGCAAACTGCCATATTGGCGCGGCCCTTTTTATTTTTATTATTGTTATAAGCCCCGCGCCACGTACTACATACCACCACGCCGCTACTACACCATGCAAGTGGCGCTGGCTGTCGTTCGGTTATATGTACATACATATAGTTGACACCGAACTGAATTTAATCATTTTTTTTTTCACTCGTCCCATGCACCACCGCCACTTTTCTAGAGACAATAAGCTAAAGTAGCCTATGGTCCCCGGAGCTAACGGTGATGGTGGAGGCGGCGAATGGAAATACAAAAACGAGTAAAAAGTTTTGACGCAGTTTGGTATATATAAAAAAAAAAAAAAAGTTGAAATTTATCGCGTGACAAGTGGACGTGCGTATTTGGTAATATGTGATACTATTATATTATTATAGTGTTGAAATCGTATATCGCTTTTGTAAGAACGGCGGCGGATGTGAATGTTCACCGAAGAATTTTTCGTTGGAATTTATTGATCTTAAAGCGAAAAGAATATTGTACAGTACGCGTATATCAAATAAATAATATGCACTTGCAAGTATTTGACATTCCGAACGTGTTACGGCTTTTGCAAACGTTGCCTTCTACATTTAAAAGCGTTATATTGAATGTAACGTACCGGAGTTCAGATACCCGCAGTTAATAATTGATGGGCTATTTTATTTCAGTAAACAACTATGTCAATTACCATTTACCTATATGGCTTAAATTGTAGGCGGTCAACAACATAACACAATATACAATATACTGCAATAGATTAAATAACTCGGTGAGACGTTGTCGATGTTATTGATATTTTTCCTTGATAAATGTTGACCTAAGAATTAGTTTTTAATAGAAACGTATAATTTATTTAAGGTTATAATTTAATTTTTAATAAACAGTTTTTAAAAGTTGAGCGTTAATAATATAGTAGCTTTAAGATATTGTATATATTGAAAACGTACATTGAGTACCACGACACAGCTAAATGTGTCTCTAGTTTATGAGAATAGGTACTAGGAAACAAATAACAATTTACGCATTTACACTTTTGAGCTATTGCATAAAAACATTCTAAACGTTATTTATTTAAAAAACAAAATAGTAAAAGTAAAGTATCAATAATATGCGCAATGAGCCACTGCAGTTTTCAATATTTATGTCAATATACCTACTTTACGTCCTACCTGATATATTGGCGTACTATTAATAATAGTAAATTAATTATGGAAATAGTATTATTAATGATTAAAAGCGTAGGTACTTAATGTTTTCCTATTGTATACATAATACAGGTTAGGTTAATAAATTAGTTAGTTTATTAAATAAATATTTTGAATAGAATGAAGAAGGTACTTATAGGTAGATGAGACACAGTGGCGTATGCAAAATGTACTGATGGCCTAATCTATGGGTCTGTCCCCCCTTCACAGTTCACTCAAAACTACGTAAATTGTTATTATTATTAATAAATTGGTATTGTTATAATTATGATTTTTATTCTAATTCATTGTATTTAAATAAATATAATAAAAATATTGAAGTTGATTTATATTTAATTTGTATTGTCTGTGTCTAATGAACTTCTATCAATGTTTACCCCACTTATGTAATATCGAAATATCTCAAAAAATAAAAATCAGAAAAACATTTTTGGGGCATCATTGATAATCGTTTTACTATCATACTATATAATTTAATGTAAAAAAATAGTGGGTATCAAAGTTACCCCACATGGTGGGAAACATTGATAGTTACATTAAATAATTAAAATGTATGTGAAAAAATTTTTAAAAATATTATTTTTTTTTAGTTCAAACAAGGAAATTATATAATTTAACTTAATAAATTATTAAATTAAAGGTTTATTCTTTTTGATATCAGATAAACAAAGCATGATTAAAAAAAACTGAAGAAAATTATCAAAGTTACCCCATTTTACGGTACGCATAACTATATGCGTTTTAAGTACATACCACATGAATTATAACTTTATAAGTAATTTTAAACGTATAATATGTAGAAGGTTTTCCCGACAGAGGAAATTTAGGCAGTGAGGGCGAGGGCCTCGACATGTACGTATTCGTATTCAGATCAGTGTAGTCAACGATGGCACCCGAATCGAATGCATGAGAATCCATTGCGGGGCGAGCTGTCGTACGATATTCCGGTGCGACTTCAATTGTTCGCCGCCGCCGCCGCCGCGCCGGCCGGACCCGGATAAATATGTAGAGGGGTACTCCACACGTAGAACGGGTCCCGACAACCGTAACCAAACTATACCGCACTACGGGTAGGACGGGCGGGCACGTGTGTGCGCGGGCGCGCGCCCGTTTTTGGAGTAGATATATTTGAGTTGCGCTGTGGGATGGAGGGGGGGAGGGCGAACGCGTCACGTCGCTTCCGGATCGCGTCCGTCGGCAGCGATAGGAAAACCAACGCGCCAAGCCCCTAGGCGCGCGAGTGCGGTGTGCGTAGGGACGGACGAGAACTGCGGTGGCAGCGGCGGCGGTGAACTTTGCGCAAATAGACGGAAACCCGCGCGACTCGTTCCGGTCATGTTTTATTTATGTACCGCCCTCGTCTGTTCCGCGCGATTGTATTATACGTATTAAACCGTGTACATATACACGTCGTTACGCGGTGTGTGCGCGCGTATTATTATTACTATTACTATTATTGTTATTATTATTATTATTATTATTGTTGTCACCGTGATGGCGCGCGCGCGCTCGCGCATGTGGCCCGGAAACAACAATGCGCGAACTAGCTAGCGATTTCGGCGCGCCGGACGGGACGAGCGGTGACCGCGGAGGGCTATTAATCTCTTCACAGGTTTTCCGGAACCAATAACGAGCGTAGGACTGCTGCTTTGACGTGCGGGGTGCGGACGGGTTGACCGCCGCAGTCGCGAACGGGGGGTGGGAAGGGGATAGGGGTGGGTTTAAGGGGAGAGAGAAAACGCTCGGCCGACAGGTGTGGCGTGCTGCGCGCTACCCGCCGCCCCTCGCGTGCTCACAATACGATACGGACGCACAATGGCCGCTGCGGATTTCGTCCCCCGCTCGTTTCGTACCGCAGCGCCCTTCTGCACGGTTCAGGTGCGCCGTTCGCGTGTACCATGCCACGATATCGTTATATATTATCATTTACATCCGGTTTTGCGCCGTAACACAGTGTACAATACAAATACGAATACGTGTAGTACGTGTAGCACTACCTGCGCGGGTATACCATATAATATTATACGTCATGTACACCATTGTCACGGTGATTATCCGCGAACACCGCAGCTCGTGTCGAAACTTCCGTCGCCGCGTCCGTCTGGCATTCTTCCGCCGCCGCGCCGTTCGACCCCGTAAATCTATATCGCTTTCAATAAAACTCGCTTTCAATGGATATTCCGGTTTTTCCACCGAATCTGTTCGGCCCTCGTTAACGCACTTGCTGCGCGTAATATATTATTGTACACATGTCGTATTGCAACTGTGTAATAATAACGTAGAACAACCCCTCGCGGATACTTCAACTGCTTCACGCGGCTATCTATGTATTCAGTTGTTTACATAAATATTTAGTTTGAATGAGGTAAACTTATAAAAATCTGTCAATACATTTCGTCAGTCACTATCTTCGAAAGTTCTACCTTTGGCTTCTTCACGGCAATACTTAAGCGAATTAAAATCCGCGTCTCGAGACAAAAAAATTATCCAGTTCAGGCGTTTAAAATGTCCTGTGTAAGCCACGACTCGATTGTGTGGGATAACTTAGATCGTCGTCTAGTAGTATATAGTTCTTGAGATCTTATAATAACTAATTATGATGGTAATAAATTATAATGACAAAATACCGTGTATAACGTCTTTACCTATACTTATAGTCACCACTCACCAAGATTCGTCTCTTCCCCGGTATGAATTATTTTATTTTATGGATGATCACTTTAAAAATGTATACATCAAGTTAGCTGCAAATGTTGCAACCTAAACTTAGTAAAAGTCAAGTACGTAATTGTACCTTATTGTATATTGCTATAGTATTCAACAATTTGACAAAACCCGGTCGGGTTTATATTATCGGGTTGGATATCATTTTAATATTCTTTAGAAGCAAGCTCACACATTTTGGGAGAGAATGAGATTTTTTACCGACTATCATTAATCAATATATATTTTCATACCAAAACGTAATTGAGAAGATGTAGAATAATTAAATCGCTAACTGACTGTTATTGACGGTGATATTTAGGTACAAGCTACCGTAAGTCCATACCACATATATTTTGAAAAAAAAAACAAAGAACAGCATTCGTAATGAGTGGAACTTAGAAAGGTATTCATCAACATTTTATTACAAATTATAGAATATAGGTCAATGATAAATTCTACTTTTATTAAATGTGAAAAATAATGATAACTATACCGAAATTGTGATTAACGATTACCGGCTTAAAATATTTTTTTTCTCTTAAAAAGTGTTTTTTATTCAATCTGTTTCAAAATAGAGCAATAATAACAATTGATGAAGGTAAACATAAAATTAAATTAATTAAATTAAATAAATAAAAATAAATGTCAGATTGGACGGATTGTAGAGGCGTCTCAGTGGAGGAACTACGACACCACTGTCTTTTGAGCCTTTTAACTGGGTTTCCTGGGATAGTAACAGATGATAGCTCAGAGATTAGATGATTTTTATGGTGAGTTAGGTGACGGTTAAAACGTTTGTAATGGGTTTTGGCTATTTCAGAGACGTATGGGATTTTGAAGTCGGGGTGGAGAGTGGAGTGGAGTAGTTGGCTTAAATTGTATGCAGACACAAAATAAAACATACACAAATCATGATTAAACCAATACATTCCTCATTTCACTCAGAATCTGAACAACGGACATTAGATATAATTCACACAATTTTAAGACCTTCTAAAGATGATTCAATTCATGACAGTTAAAAAGAAAAATTTAAGCTAGAAAAAATTAAAGTAGTAAAAATATAACCGCTAGCGATTTGATAAATTTAATATTTAAATAATATTTGATAGAACATTGAAATTGTTTTTAAGATGCTTTGATTAAAATATTTTCTAAATAATTTCTAAAATGTTTATATCATAACACGTGATAGTGGTATTTAACAAACTTTAGTAAAGAAAATATTTATAAAATCTAGTCTAGAAAATGCTATAATACACTTTTCTTAAATCTATGTAAATCAGTATAATATATTAATATATATATAATATAAGATTTGAAAAATTAAAATTGCATTTGAAACACTACGTCGTTGGTTATGTTATATAGACACTTGAAAACCCCGAAAATTATTTCCCTGCGTGATCATATTGTTACCTTAAAACGCCGGATAATATTGGATTTATAATACGTATAATTACATTTTATGAACCACTTACTTGAAATAATATTCGTTCTTCATGATGGCGTTCAATTGAGGGCGAATAAAAGAAAAATAATTTACTTTTGAGATTATAATAGCGCCTTACAGGACAAAAGCTATAAATTGTGTTAAGGCGGTTGAACTCGTGTCTCGTACACTATACAGTGTATACACTATACAGTATACACTATATGTTACATATGGTAAATACTAATTCGTACTCGACAAGTGTATAGTCAAGTATAGCCAAGCACATACATACATGTGAGATTTAAATTGTTAATTCAAACATTAACCTGTACTTATCCAATAAACAGACTTCGAGCTTTGTTCGAGATTAACTTTTATTTTTTATATAATGCAAGTATTTTGTGTCGCCAAAGTTTTAACTCCGATATCGAAATATCATTTCATTATTTTTATCGAACGAATCGTCTTTATAAAACTCAATCAAACTAATAAATTCATCTTTTTCGAGTGTTGACATTTCTAGCGATTTTGGAAATACATTTTCAAATCTTTTAGTATTTCTTAATGTTCAATATAATAACGTTCAACTTAATTAATAAATAGGTCTAAATAAGGTATTTTTTTGTTTACTCGCAATTCGTGGCAATGATACTGAAAAATCCATTTTTTGTGCTACATCGGATGTTTTTATATAGATATTATGAAAATATTCATCAATATTACTTCTAACTGTTTTTAATTCAGTTAGTGTCACATTAGCTAAAAACATAGCTTCTCTTAACGTAATGTAATTTTATTGACAGTGGTAGTCAAATTGTAAATATTTTGGATAATAAAAAATAGTGATATGATTAATTCTCCTTGTAAAATTGAGTGTCTTAAATTATTTGCTCGACTTGAGGTATCACCATCGTTCCAATTACTAATAGTATTTAAAGAATCCATAACACATTCTAAATGTTCAATAAAGTCATGCACAGAATGAAAATGTTCAATTCATCTAGTAGCACAATTTCGTTTTAATGTTCTTGTATTAATAGATCCATAAAACTCTTCTGTATAGATGGGGAAAGTATATTTTTTCGTTTGCCAATATGTTGCCAACGGATATAATGGACTAACATGAGACCTAACACCATTAAATTTCCCAGACATTGCTGCAGCACCGTCGCAACATTGCCCACGTAAATATTTAAGATCTAATCCAAATTACTTTAAATTTTCTATAGTTAGAGCTCCTAAACCTTTACCAGTTAAATCGTTTGTGGGAACGAATTATAAAAAATGTTCTCTGACAACTAATTCATCTATGTCAACATATTTAACATATATATGCACTTGCTTTAAACCTGATATGTCGGCAGTTTCATCAGCAAGGACAGTAAAACATTTTGCTTTATTTATTTTGGTTACAATTTTATTAAGTATAATTATGTTGCAAGAATCAACGAATAGCGTACTGCCTTGTTGAACTTTCCAACGTTTTATAAAAGTTCGTAATATTCTTAGTATAGGTATATCTTAATACGAGTTCCTATATAATAATATTACATTTATAATGGTCTTATTATTATGTCTCGTATTTAATGAAAATTATTTTGTTACTCAATTTTAGATATTGATTCATTATAATAAACCTTTATATAGTAATAATTATCTGTATTAATACATATTTATTTGTAAGATCATATATTCCATTTATGCTCCAGAGCTACGGTTAATTATATTCAAAAGAACCTGACTTCTTCCCTGATTATCTTATATTTAACAGGTCATCCCCGACCACGTTACGTGAGACTTAGGACCACTTGGTGGTAATATTTGAATAAATTACCAAAAAAATTAAAGAAAGAAATCATTTATTTTTTATTTATTTATTTTTGTATTTCAATGTTTCAAGGGCACATAGTACAGAGTAAATTACTATAATACCCATGTTATATATATAATATATAATAGTAGAATGAATTAGAATCAAAATTGTAAGATATTGTAAATTAATGAAATTTAAAAATTATTCAAGAATATTGTACAAAAGTTGTAGGAAAGTATAAGTGAAAAAATGTATTTAGGAATGCGTCAAAAAAATTTAAAAAAAACTATGCATCATTGGTGCTCTTGAATTTCGAATTTATAATAGTTTGGCTGTGTACTTTACGGTTTCTATCATTAACCCTCGTTCTGCCGTAAGTCCATTCTTTAGATAGATTTAAGTAATCTGAAAATAAATTAACGGGAATGTAAGTTTGTATGTAAGAATTCAAAGATTTGATCTATGTTGTTATAGATATTAAAAAATAATGATTACCTAGTCTAGTCAGTTTGCTTTTAATAACAAAAGGAGCTGGTGCAATCTTGAGCCTTTGAGCATTAACTTGCAGCTCCTTTTGTTTATCGGAAAGCGAGCCCCATACGGACTTCAAAAAATCTGAAATCGCAAAAAGTCCAAAACGATATTATTAGATGTGAAATTTGCCTGTTCAATAATGATTATTAAATAAGGATAAGATATTTAAAACAGTCTATATATTAAAAGTGTACAATAAGGTATTAGGTTAAGACTATAAGGTATTAGTGTTGTAAGATAAAAATCACTTTACATAAGTCTTACATAATCGCCGTAATCTTGGACAAAAGTTATAATACTTAAGTATAATTTAAATTATATATATTCACGCCTTAAAATTTGTGTCTTAATAAATTTAGTTTTGAAAATGGGCAAATGACGCTTATGTCGTAAATGGAGGCAATTTTCTACCTGCGCACTTCCATCTCGAGTGGAAATTAAAAGTAAATATATTTAGTTACAATGTAATTACTAAGAAAACTTATCACTTATACTTCTAATCGTCTGTTTTTTATAAAAACAATTTTATTTCTGCCGCCCGAGATATATCCTTATAGCACCGGACTATGGGTATACATTAAACAGTTATGTGTGGACTTACCAAACGCGGTGATCTGCTCCGTTGACGGTGGTAAAACAGCCTTCGGGGTGACGATCCTGATTGCGGAGGCCTCAAAGAGGACTCGTTCGATGGTCGGCCCGAACTCGCGTACCATGATATCTAATAGACGCACCCGTAGGAGCTTCTGGTTATTGGCGAAGGACGTGGTGGCTTCAATGGGGTGTGACGGGGGCTGAGGTGTCGCGACCGCCAGCACGTCCGGTGCAGGCAAGGCGACCACCAGCTGTCCGTCCACCGCATTTGTTGGACCAGAGGTCTCGGTCTAAACGGTTTTATATATAATAATAAGGATGTGAAGGAGCGATGTGTAATATGTTAACATATTTTATTATTTTTCATTTCAATCATCACTACAAATTATGTTGTGAGTGAGATGTGGGACCTTCTGAACTACTGTATTTTAAAAAAAATATAGATGTTGAAAGTGATTTAGTGAAAATAAGTTCAATACTGTCAAATATTATGTTATTGTAGAACAACGATAAAAGCACATGCAATTAAAAAGTTGAAATTATAGAATTAAAATTAAATCTAATCAAGTAAATTAAATGCTATTCAAAATTCGGTCTCCTTATCAACGCGCGTATCATAAAGTTATTGATTGTTAATCAATTATTATCCCCTTATCCCAATCGACAATGACAGCATACACCGATTTCTATGGTCAACGTTTATCTATTTCAAATTTTTTTTCCATATTTTTTTTAGCGTCAGAAATTTCTCGTGGACACAACGGTCATTCTGCTATTTAAAGGTCGATCTTAAAATATTTCTTACTCGGGTGTTTTCGTTGGCGATGGGGATGTTCTCTGGATGGGCACTTGTGGTTACGGTTGCCACGGCGGTTGGCGACACGACCCTCGGCAGATACTCCGATGACGATGAATCAGCGACCACCGTTTTTTCAGTGGCACCGCGGCTAGTGGCCACGCCGACTTGAGGACGATCGTCCACGTGAACGGTCACATCACCGGGCACAACGTAGCTGGTGGCCACGCTATGCCGGGAGCAACCGTCCACGTACACGGTATCGTCGCCACAAGCGACGTGACAGGTGGCCACGATGTCCTGAGTGTATCCGTCTACGTAGATGGTTTCGTCGCCACAAGCGACGTGATGGGTGGTCACCGTGGCCTGGGACCAACCATCTACGTACGAGATTTCGCCGCCACAAGCGACGTGGCGGGTGGCCACCGTGGCCTGAGAGCATCCGTCTACGCAGATGGTTTCGTCGCCACAAGCGACGTGGTGGGTGGCCACCGTGGCCTGGGACCAACCATCTACGTACGAGAGTTCGTGGCCGGACGCAACGTCGCACGTGGCCAAACTCGTCTGGGTGGCCGCATCCACACAAGCACCCTTCCCGTCTTCACCGCACGCCACCTGCGCGCGTACGATCAAGTCGCCGACCCGCTGGCCGGTGTTCAGCGCGCCCATGATGCACCGACGATGCGCGAAGCGGCGGCAAGCTGTAAAGCGGTAAGTGTACGCTCGCGTTTAAACATGCACACTTTCGAAGCATACCGAATTTCGCTTACCGTCGCACTTGATCATACGGCTGAACACCTTCGACCGTCTGCAAATCACGCAGTCCACCAGTAAGCTCATCACTCTTTTGCCGACCGCATCAAAAGTGCAACGGCACTCTCGATCGTCGGGGCTGAAAAAATATTAAACTATTACGTATGTAGAATCGTACACGCCGCGAGGGTTGTTCAGATCGAACGATGGACGTGGACACGGTCAGGTAAAGGTGAACGAACATTTTTTTTTTAATTGATTTAACTCGTCGACGGTAATTATATGCTCGTATGTATTCATAGATCACGTAGCTTTTATTACCTCGTCGTCGTCGTTGTCCTCATTTTTTCGAAGAAAATCATTTTTTCGTAAATTGAACAGTGGAACGGTTTTATGGTCAGTTCGGTTAACACGCAGAATGTCAAGTGATGTCGATCCGTACGATCCGCAGCAGGTAAATTTTCGTTGCTACACATTTGCCGGGCGACGTTTAACGTGTTAAAACGAGTAAAACATATCGTCATGGCCAACGGGAAAATTGGCTAAAACTAAATCCGGTTTGTAGATAAATACCACTTTCAAAACGAAATGAAACTCATATTTAGAAAAAAACTAGGGAATGTACACGCAAGGGATGCTTCAACACCGGATCCTCCAATTATATAAGGCCTCATGCATCACAAACCTGTGAAGTGCATAGGTAATCATATATGAATTTTCCTTAAAATATGGTTAAAGATTGTAGTAAACACGAAGCAATAAAAACTATTAGCGAGTATTTTTTTACGTTGATAAAATTACTTTATGTTGTGACTTTTGAACACGACTACAATTGATATATAAATGTAAAGGAAATCAATAATATTATCATGTATTTTATTATTTCAACTAAACACGAAAGCGCATAGTTATTTTTGGTTACAAATCAGTCAACATTTAAAATTGTATTTAACCATTTCGTATTTATTTGTTAGTTATAACTCATTATTTTCGTTTTCTTCGACCCGTTTTTTCCCAACTTTTTGTTCCCGTCGGAAGCAGAAGATTATATAATTTCGCTGTATTTAGACATGATATATAATAAAAAAAGACACCACGTATAATTATATTGAATACAAGAAATTAAGTACTTTAACTTTTATAATATTTATTACTTAATTATTTGTGAGAAGTATTCGTACACTTCACAGTGTTGAATAAATACGAAATAAAATATAATTCGCGGATGTTTAACACCTAATATGTTCCTGAAATGTAACCTCAACCAATCGTCAATAATGATTACAACCGTTTAGAATAAAATTATATTGCTACAAAAGCCGAATAAGGGGTGCTAATAGTGAGCTTGAAGGTGTTAAGCACCTCCTAGCACCGCTGTTAAATACACCAATGGGTAAATTATAGCATTGGAAAAATATTACAATTCGTCCACGAGTATGTTGATTATATTAATATTAAAGAGTATTTTTATGTCGGTGTATTATATTGTTTAATGCTCCGTTTAGGTAACGATTGACAATGATGCGGGTGGACTCGATGAGGACCATACGTCAAGGGCAGCTGTAAGCGTTGGAACTATCTTAATTTATTTTAAACAAAAACCAATGTAACCATAAATTAATAGCGAAAGATAAAACGTATTAAAAGTTCGTCAGGGGAGGTGTGAGAGACGTTACGGCGAGAAGTGTCGGAACGCCGCGACGAACGGGGAAGTGATCCAACGCGAGTGAGCCATTTTATATGGTACAATTAATATGAACAGAAAGGTTAGGTTAAGGTTGTAATTATGAAGTGTCTGGAATGTGCAACTTCACTTTGTCAGTTGTAAATCTACTGCTAATGCTACTACTCGTATCTTTGAATAGTTGACGTTTGTCCAACTAAACTGTCAATCATTCTAAACTCAGTCTATCTAATACTGTAGAATTTTCTTATGGCCAACATTGCTATGTCGAATTTTTCGTTGTCTTGAACTACACTGCAATTCCCTTGAAACTACCCATACACAGAACAGCTTCCCGAGTACCGAAATTTGTCACAAATAACATTTTTATCATGGTAAGGACATACAATACTCACTACTCAGTACAGTGATTTTGTTGAAGTCATAGTTCATAGTTTCATACCATTCAATATGAAATGGAAATTTATATGCGAAAATTGAATGTCCCAACAATTACAGGTAGTTCTATAGACCATGGTTATCATATTATGGAGGGCTCTCAGATGATAAATGGAATTGTGTTGCCGAACATCTTAATTTGGATTATAAATTACTTTCAGGGATCTTAAAAAACAAACTTTAATGACAATTTTTTTAAAAAAAATGCATTTATTAAATATTAAAGTTCATATATAGGTAATAGATAATGGTAAGGTAATGGAAAAATATGCCTCTCATAAATCTACAGTACAGTATTTTAATTTATAGTGTATTCATATCTCATATTTTCATTTTATATCTAACTTAGGTCCTAGTTATATAAAAATATAATATATATTATGCGGGCATGTAATGAAGAAATATTTTATAAAACAAATTTATTTTTTTTTTTTAGTTATATTTAGACCAATAGCACTTTTGAATGAATCATCCATAGCCCATAAGTGTACAAATTAAAAATTAGACAAATATTCAGGGTGAGCAATGAATGCAGTCATTATATATTATAAAGAATATTTTTCAAATCATTCATATCTCAATATATTGTGTGGTACTAAGTATATAATATTTCATTTGTGAAATATTTAAATGTAAAACTTTTTGAGCATCAACGTGATTTATTCTTAATTTTCTTATCAGTAATATAAAAAAGATATCAACGCTGCAAATTACAAGCAGTTCCAATAGGTCGCACTCGCACCTCCGATCAACCTCATTGATCAGACTACTTGTCAAAAGATGAATAACATCAGGTTTTTGTTTGCTTTCATTATATTTTGTCTTCATGTTTGGTTTAACGCTTTAATAAAAAACGATGATAAAAAATTATTGAAATGTTCAGATGTTGGGACCCGATAATTTATGTATAAGCTTGTTCAATTATAACAACCTATATTTAAAAATTCATAATTTACATTTTATCAACCTAACCGCGTTGGTATCGTTCAGTTTTTCCGAATAAATTGTTGATGTTAATTAAACAACACGAAAAGGCACCTTAAATCATTCGGGTAGTGCTAATTATATTACAATGGTCACAAATATATTGCTTCAATCTTATCAAAAAATCGTTTTTCGATTGCGTTTCGAACATTTTCGTTGTCTTATGATTTTGCGTCTGATTTCGAATCCGTTAAGTCTTAAAATATAATTTAGAGAATTTATTTTTCGCTCAACGTTCATAACAGTTCCACATTTTCCCAAATACAGATTTATTTCAAGTATTAATAAATAATAATTTTTGTTTCAAAGATTTCAAATTTATATTTATTTATAATAGTGTTCACTTATATTCTTTAATTCATCTTACATGTCCCACCCGTTTGAAATGTAGACTTTAAATATATGAGGATATAAAACAAATAAAGATTACTTCATAATATACCATAATATATATCGTAATGGTAAAAAAAATCTATAAAATATAGGATATGTTTAACGATATTATTTTAACCAATTAATCAAATATCAAATAAAAAAAAAAAAAGCGTAATATATTATTATATTACTTATGTTACACTGTCATCTGTACGTCAAATAACACATTCATTCACACTCGTGCGCGCATAATAAGTTATGAGCTTATGACGTACTATATTATATATGTTTTGGTATCTGTGGTTAGTCGATTTTCACACACCGGCGAAGGCCAAGGGTATTTTATTATTGTTATTAATAAAGCTTTTAAAAGCATGTGCGATCGTATGGTCGGGAGGGAGGCTGATATTCCTTTCGGAGGGATTTATATTTCCAGCTGTTATCTACTCGTACAGCGTACCGCGACGATGTATTATATCGGACAGGGATATATAATATACATATATATATATTCACTCGCAATGGTGGCGCTTGGTGAAGGGTATATAAGATGGTGGCAGAGAGAACTTTATATATATTATACAGTTGCAGGCGAAGGATATAACACACATAACGCAGGGCGTCATCCGTTCCGGCCGGCATGAATAGCGCCGCCAGGCTCCGTCTTGTAGATTTCCACTTTTATTGACCTCTCCACCCTACGCGCGATCCTGCACCCACTCACATTCTTACACACACACACACACACTCATCTCCTATTCGGCTAAGAAGACCTAAATAGCGTGTGTGTGTGCGTGTAAGTATTTCGCCTTTTTTCTCCATTTTTTTTCTTTTGCGTTTCCCGGAAAAATATGCGAAGGAGCGCGGGGGTTATATATGATTTATGGTCATCTGTGGTAATAGTCGTTAGGGCTTCCTCGGTGCCTTCGGTCAATATGGGTGGCGTATGATAACAGAGAGAGGAACAGAGAGGGATCGAGAGAAAGAGAGAGAGAGAGAGAAGGAGAGAGAGAGGAGAGAGAGAGGGGAAAACGTACCAAAGATAGACAGCGGTGGCAGGATACGCGTGTTATTTTTATTTAGTTTTTTTACGGCGGTATATATAAGATATTTTTCAGAACCCTCAGCAGAGACGAGACAATAAAAACCCGAAGTTTCTATTTTTTTTACGACGGATTTTTGATTTTTGCATTTTTATAAGACGTCTGTGCGGGTATTTTGCGAACAAATTATACATTCACTAGAAATGCGAAAAACTCGCACAAAGTAATAATAATAATAACGCACTGTTGTTTTATGATCGTTCGGGGACCCGGTTGTGTTTGGAGATGAATAAAAAAAAATTGAACCTATCATGGTTTAAAAGTAAATTATTAGTCGGGCGATTGTAATAAAAACAACAAATGCTCAAGTCAAACTTTGCCTTATCGTATACCGTATATTTAATGTTATTGTTTCACTAAAACTTTTCGGGGGATGACACCTATTATATGGGTAATGGTATTCGTTACATAGCCGTATTACCAGTAGGTTCAAATATGGTCCGCTAGAAAATATTTTAGTTGTTTTCGGTTTCTATACTTTTTTGTATTAACGCCAATTATTTCGTTGTTGATTTAATAATAATACGACTATATTCTTGCAAGTTGCGATGTTATTTTAAACTGATTTAGTATATTTTTTAATCCGCCATTCAATGCTATGTAATAATGTCAATTTACAGTTGTTATGCGGATTATAGTTTAAAAATCGAAAATTAAATACGATGGTATATTATTTAAAAATGTAGCAACTTACTTGATAAAAATTGAAAATATTAAACAGTCCTGACCACTCTCAAATCATTCTTTATATTTAGCAAGAGTTTGTAAATCCAGTCTAGCAATTTACAAGTCAATCCCTTGAACAGGGTGAGCTTTCAAAGTCATATACCTAGCGCCCTTCAAAGTTATCCCACAGAGAGTTCCAACAGGTCTCCAATAATTTCTTATATTTTGCAAGAGTTTGCAAGTTCGGTCTCGCAATTTTCATGTAGAATCCTTGGCCAGGGTGAGCTTTCAAAGTTTTATTGTAGTTTTACAGGAGTTTAACTCACCCTGGCCAAAAGATTGACTTGCAAATTACTCTTGCTGGAATGATTTTAGATCACTTTATAGTTTGTAATATTTGGAAAACAACTAGAGCATTGGTAAAAAAAGGCTTTTCAAAAATACCACCACATATATCAAACTTCCAAGGTTAACAATATAGATGACCACTACTTTTTTAGAATTATTCAAGCATTTCTAATCTTTAAAACCTATTCGAGAAAATATGATATTGAATATGTTGTGTTTTTAAACCGTCGGTTTTGCTCATATGGGATATACAAGGTACGACACTTAGGAGTGGAAAATCGAATGCGAGATATTTTGACGCAAATATAATTGGACGCAAGACGTCATATTAATTATTATATGGTCGCAAGAACAATAATGATTTAATGCCACTGATACGTGAACAAAATATATTGGATGGGCTGAACTTTTTTGTGTTAAAAATATTGAATATCCATATAAATTTATATCAATTCATTTATTGGAATTCTATCATTATATATTAATGGCATATTAGTAATGAAGTATGATAATAAACATTTAAATGTATGACATATAGGTATAGGTCAATCTTTGATGTTATCGCACTATCGTTATAATTATTATGTAATACCGATGATTGTCATGTAATATTTTTGATAACTGAATGGCTAGTCCGTTTAATCGTCCCATAGTTGGTCTTATCGTGGGAAAAATAATTGTACATTAAAATATATATTGTATAGTAAATACATATAATTACCGTAATAAAGTCAAAATTGTATGTCTCAAATTATAATTTCTTCTATTCTATCAGTATACGTTTTACTATAACTTTAATTAAATTACAAAATAACTAATCATCCGTAATTTTAATTATAGCTATAGTCAATAATTCAAATCCTCTCTCCCCAAATGTCGGCATACCATTTATGTAGTTTGTAAGGCGTAAGCAGCAATTCAAGCGCCATGCCATCAATTCAACTACCTATTACGTTCACTTAAAAATCTACCCTTTTTATTCATAAACATTTTGATTAAAGCTGGAAAACTTGATTTAAATGTATTGACTGTACAACCTGGGCAACTACTTGAGTGTACCCAGTGATTATTCAGTGGACGAGTGTAAAGAGTCATAACAATATTCTCGGTAAATTAATAATTTTTTGAATATGAGATTGATCGAAGTACCTACCGATAATGGTTTACAGTTTGTAAGGGATTTAAAATTTCAACGAGTATTTTTAGCAATAAATAAATTATGTGATACCAAAATCATATGGTATAGATGGAAAAAATATACCGTAACGTTTCCATAGAGCTTTTAAATAATAAATCACATTTACTGTAGTTATAACGTTAGTTATAGTTAGTATATAAGTGATTAGCTAATATTATAGATTAGATAGCCGAGTTTAAGGCTTACACTTTTAAAATAATTAAATATAATAAATAGGAAATAGGTACTTCAAATAAAAGGATATAAAAAGCAAACCATCATATTTTAATACTTTTTTTATTTTAATTAAATAGATCTAAATGATATTATTAGCAGTGTATCTAATAAATACTAATAATAATTCAGCAAATAACAGTTCAGACACTTAACACTATAATTATATATGCGCGTAGCAAAAAAGACATAATAATATTTTGATAATGTAATACTTATAATATACATAATAATTTAACACAAAACGAAATGAGAAATAGTAAAACGCTAAATAACGATTATTTTCGGTAACAATATTGATTACATAAGACTTATACAATAAAAAATAAATAAAATACAGTTATCAATACTATATTAACACACTCTATTAATAGTTTTTTTGAAGTATATTAAAATGATTCATATTTCAATGATAGCTAGTTACTTTATATATTTATATTATAGTTATAAAGAGATGAAATAAAGTCTACAAGAATTATGGAGAGATTTAATTAATAAGTACAATCAACAAAAGTTTCAACTGATCATTTACCATAAATCGGACGATTGGTAACAATGATGGTAGGATACATGACATAATAAATACTGCATGGCATTTGTGATATTTCCAAACAATACGTCGCGAAAATAGTGTGTGAATAGGTTACCCTCTCTATATACAGATGCATTTTAAAATCGTTATCATTTGATTTCGGTCCATTTAATTTTAATATTAAAATTATACAAACAGCGATCACATGACACTATTTATTAAGGCCAAAGGGGCATTTTAATCTATTTATCGGACCCCATTACAAAATTAAATTCCACCACCCTCCCCCAATCCACGGACACGGTTAATTATTACTCGTATTCGGCTATGATTTGTATAGACATTTGTCATTTTCGTCGACCCTAATGGTCACCACCCTTGTTTTCGCATTAGAGGGTAAAGTGCGTGCATGGAAAAAAAAAAGAAAACTACAAGAACTACCCAAATCGGCTTTAAGTTAGAAAAAAAATATTGCCCGTGTATAGTAATTGAAAATTACGATCGCCTTGGACTAGGTTTTTTTCAAGTCCGATTAAATGATTACATATCTTTGCAAGTTACAACGTATATCTTGAGTTAAACTGTTAACAATTGAATAATCGAATAAATGCGCTAAAAGAAACTTCTATACGTAAATACTTACGTACTTGTATACTTGGATAATTTTAAACCTTTGTGAAAAAACCGATCGAGAATAATATTGTAGGTACATAAAAAATATCTTACAAAACTAATACTACTTGAACTTTGAATATGATATTATAATATTAGTTAGACCGTATTTCGTTGTGTACGTCTTGCGTTATTGCGTTATTTGGCTAAAACGCGCTATATCCGTATAGTTTATATTTCTAAAGAATAACTTATAATAATTTTCGCTCTAAAAGTTTAGCATGCAAAACTCGCTCGTCACATGGGAAAAACAGAGGTTATGTATTGTATTGATCAATACTCCGATGAACGGTGTTGTATCCTACGTAATATGTACACATAAAGTGATATTTTATTATATTCATACTTACTTTATGTATACGATAAGTAAAAAAAAAAAGAAGAAAAATCAACTAAAACAAACCGCGTTTGTCGAGTCTATAGTAGTGTTTTCCTAGATTAGAGATCTTCGTGTGAGGAGGACTTTGCTATAATAGAGTTTCGTCGTTTACTCACTCGGGAATCCGTCGACCGCACAATCTCAACAACGACGACGACACGCGTGGATCTGATGTGCGGGCGGGCGGTGGCTGGGCGTCTAGTTACGGCGGTCGTCCGCGAGTCGAGCGTACGAGGTGGTGCGCCTGCGGCCACCCGCGGCCGCCTTACGTCATTTCGCGCCCTGCTGCTGCTGCTGCTGGTGGTGGTGGTGATGGTTCTGGTGGTGCTGCTGCACCGGCGCGTCGTCTTCGTCGTCCAGCCGGTCGCCCTCCTTGTCCTGGTGCGCGGTCATGTGCCGCGTCAGATGGTGCCGTTCGCGGAAGCTCTCGTCGCACACCGGGCACCGAAGCTTGTCCATGTCCCGGCGCTTTTTCGCGTCCGCGCCACCACCCGATCCGCCGATGCCCGTGCCGCCCGAGCCGCCCAAGCCGCCACCCCCGCCGCCGCCGCCGTCGCCCTTGTGGTGCGAGCGCATGTGGTACACCAGGTCGGACGTCATGCGAAAGCTCACGTTGCACTTGGCGCACACGTTCTGCGACGGCAACGTGAGCGCGGCCGCGGCGATGGACGCGGGCAACAGCATCGCCGGCAGTGCGGCCACCGCGGCTGCGGCCGCCGGCCCGAACTGCAGAGGAGACGGCGACGGTAGCGATTGCTGATGCTGATGCTGCTGGTGGTGCTGGTGCTGATGCTGGTGCTGCTGCTGATGTTGCTGATGCTGTTGTTGCAGCGGTTGCAGCGGTTGCAGCGGTGACGGGTAGTCTTTGCAGCCGGCCGCAGTGGACTGCGATCTCGACGGCATCATCATGGCGAACGGCGTGCGGAAACCCAACGGGAACGGCGACATGAAATGCGCCGCGGCCGACGGCAGGGGTGGGCTGAGGCTGCACTCGTGCTGCTGGTGCTGCTGGTGCAGGTAGGTGCTGAACTCGATCAGTGGCGGCGTGGCCGGCGACGAGGCAGGTGACAGGGCCAGCGGCGGATCCGGCGACACCACTTTGGTAAACGCCGACCGGGCGACGGGCTGCGCGGCGGCGGACGGCGGCAGTGGTCGCGGCCGCCGTTTGCTCAGGTCGTCCGGTGCCATCAGGAACGCCACGTCGAAACTGCGCTTCTGCGGCCTCTGGTGCAGCGCGACCGCGGGCAGCGACGTCACCTGCTGCGCCAATTCGGTGGCCGTGGGAGGCGAGTACCGAGACGATGGCGAAGACGACGCGGTCGTCACGTTTCGGTGATGGTGGACGTCCATTGTCATTCTGCTGAGCTGGCTGTAATCTGAAATCATGTACAAACAAGATTCAATTATTATATTGTTTCACTGCTCCGGGGAGAAAACTGCAAGACAGTTGTAAAACTATAAAGCGGCACATGGACTCTCACGTCTGCTCTGGGGCGGATTGAAATGTGATCGAAATCATCTTAAAACCGGATCACAGCCTTTTATCGAATAATCGACTCGTCAGTCGTGGTGCGTACAACAATGCGTTGCAACAATTAATTGCAAATCACTTGTACTGTCACCTAAGTCGTATACGATAATATTATATGAACTTGCAAAATCGACTGTCCGAAATCCATCAATCAGCGAAATCACCATCGATGCAGCGCATGTATAATGCGGACAAAGATGAACAGAATGGAACATCAACGCCGATTCGATTACGTTCCAACCCCATGTGCGTGCAGTAAAACAGTGTATTATAATTTACAATCATCGCAGTGTACCGCGCGCAGGGACACGAAACCAATGATGCTCACCCGCTCCGCAAAGGACTTGACCAACTTATGGTTGGTTTGTTCGAAACAACGTGTTTATTGCACTTTAAATTTAAAACTTCCGTGTTAACGGTCGAGCGTTTTGTAATACAAAGTATGGTCAACACGCATACAAACGCATCGATAGAATGTGTATGTAAATGCGTCATGAAATACTAACAGACAACAGTGATTTTGAATGAGGTATAAAAACACCGATTGGTTGGACAGTATATAAAATTCATAGTTCTCCGATGAATGTATTCACCTCGTTCGATCACTCGCGATGGAAAAAAATATACTAATATTATGGTTCTCCCGATTCCGGATAACACGGAAATCCAGCGTGAAAAATATCCAAGTACTGAAATATCGTTAATTTGATTTTCATGATGGAGACTTTTCGGCCGCTCACTCCACCAATCATTCGATCGGTCTCGTTGAGTATTTTTATCTTTGTTCTCGAAACTGGTTGAAGAATAATATTTATTGATACTACTGATTTCCAGAAAATTAGTGGGAAAATGCGCCATGCCTAACACATGTTTTTTTGGCTACTGCTATCGCTCAACAGATAATATTCTGACACGTTCACCATTCATTTCACCATTCATCATTCATATCAACAGATATATTCCACTACATACGTACATCCAATATTTATAAGTATTCCATACCAATGTGAACGAATAATCAAATGTAACATTATCTTCACAGAACTGTAAATTGGTATGTATGAATATATTTTTTCGTTTTGTAATTAATTCTTATTACATCATTATAATATGGTCTATGGCCTTATTGACCTTAAAAATGTATACCTATAATTTAAATGTGATATCTTAAATCAAGATGATACCCTATTTTAGTGTATGTTTACTTGAGTTGTGTTTTAGTATCGAAACATCGTAAAATGTTTATTATTTTACAAGTGTTAAGTAAAAGCCACTTCACCGCTTGAATGCGTATGAAAATCACTTTCGAATGTATTATAAGTTAGAAAAGATTTCTTTTTTGCGGACAAAGGTTAAATTTTTTTATATAAAAATGTGTGTGAAGAAATTATTTACATAGTATATCATTACTGTCTAAAACTTTTATTTAATGCTTTCATTTTTTAATTACTTGTTATAAGCACTTTTTATTAATTTACATGATGTACCTAAATGAGAGTTATTTACTCCATATGATTATAATAATCTATTATTTATTTTGTCAAAAACCATTGTTGTAAATCAAGAAATTATTATTATTACACAGTTTATGGCTTCATGTGTCAGGATACGCTGAATTGTACTCATTCTATGATTATCAATATAAATAATTTTAATTCATATAGTCTATAATGTGCATCAGGTGCATCAGGTGTTTATAATTACCATAATTTACAATGATTGTAGCATTAACCACTTAACCTTTAAAAGTTTAAAGTTATGGTTTTGAATAGGCACCAAGCTTGGAAACGCATCGTTACTTACAGCTCAAAGTTTTATATGAATGATTTAGTCAATGCATATATACATCTACAAATGCCTTAAACAATGTTTACAATGCCTACACACGGTACGTTGAACATCGAAAAACTGACCACTTGTTGATTTTAAAGGGATAGATTATGACGATTCTGTATAAGTACTTTTGTTCAATAAATATAAAAGGGTTCTCTGATGAACTTTTTTAATCCAAACCGAAGTGCTTCTATACAGAAAGCTCAAGGCTATACAAATCTTGCTCGTAATATACCGATAAAAAAAACTACTAGGTTTATATTTTTTAATCATACCTATAACTTATAGTTTGATACCTATGTATGTACTCTAAGAATATAATTTAACGGATGCTAAACAATGAACTAATTATCGTATCTTGCAGGAGGTGATTACTATTTAATTTTTTACTTAATTTTTACTAATCGCCGTTTTTACCTCATATTTTCTTATAAGTCCTTATTAGATAATTCCTTTATCTCTTCTGTTCTGCACAACTTATTAGCAACTCCGTTTGTTTGTTTTTAATAAAAATGACAACAATAGGATGTATATATACTTTATAGTGTTTTTACATTTACATTATGTTTTATTTCATATTTTTTGGCATTATATTATTATTATTATAAATACCAAATAGTTGTCTTAATACTTTTTATTTTTTTCTTGTATGTACGAGTATTTAAATTTAGATACAATGAACATTGAACATAACACATTATAGCAAATTATGCAATGAATGATGACTAATATGTCTGTATATGGTTATTTTACAGCCGACTATCCCTGGATGGATTTTCTTACATCAAAGCCACTATTAGCAATAATTTGTACCCATTTATGTGCAAACTGGGGAAACTATACGTTACTCATATATTTACCAAACTACATAAACAGTGACTATAAAGATTAAATTCTAAAATTATGATATCAATCAAATATTTATTTATTTTAATATACAGAAGTTTGGTACTTAGACATTAAGTACTCAAGCGTTTGGTCTGCGTTACCATACATTTTCTTGTCCGTCACTCTCCATTTTGTTGGATTTTTTGGAGACTGGCTTAGGAAGAACAAAAGACTTGATACTACTTCAGTACGTATTCATATGTTAGTGTATATATGATGTAGAGTATGTTTAAAAGTTGAATGTTGAACTTTATAGGTAAGAAAGCTTTTCTGTTGCAGTGCTTTTTTAAGTCAAACGCTATTCTTGTACTTAACAGCATATGCAACGACTACACAAGCATTTATAGCTTATTTATCGATCACACTAGGACTTGGAGCATTTTCCTGGGCTGGGTTCACGTAATTTTGAACTAGCTTTAGAGACGTCGCTTCAAAAGTACCTATTGATGGTTTTTTTTTATTTCCCAGCGTTAACCATTTGGATATAGGTCCTCAATATGCCAGCATATTAATGGCAATCTCCAACACGTTTGCTACTACGCCAGGTATCGTTAGCCCTGTTCTAATCAGTTATATCAAAAAAATACAAGTAAGAATTTAAATACTACATATGGTTCAATTTAAAAACTTTTATTTAAGTTAAATATATTTTTAGAGAGAGGAAGCGTGGACAACGATGTTCTTAATTACTAGTGGAGTGTTTTTATTCGGAGCAATATTCTACGGCATATTTGCTTCAGGAGAACGACAACCATGGGCCATAGTCAACACAGTAGAACGGAATACAATTATTATAAGACGTTCAATTGTATGATACAATAGTAAAGTGAATAATCGGAACAAAAAGACTACAAAATTGAATTATATTTTTTCTTTTTCTGTTTTAAAACATTATTATAAAATTTAAAAATGCAAACATTAATTTCAATATACTACTAGATTATAATTTATGTGCTCGAATGGAAAAAAAAACCATGGGGTACTCGAAAATAGTTATAATTAAATTAATTAAAAAGAAAGTAATACTCCAAAAATGCCTATACCCCACGAGTGTATATAACTACAATTCAATTAGTATTTAATCCGATGTGGCTATGATTAAGAAATAAATAAAAAAATACCAAATTTATATACCATAAATATATAATGTTTATTTTTTTAAAAGCAAGCGATTTGAATTTCTCCAGTGTATATTTCATTGATCACATGTCCGACTGACCGTCAGATAAAATAAATAGCAAAATACTTCATGAAAACATTTCAAAATGACTTATATGTATTGAAATTATTATAAGCCACGTAAAGCCGCTCTCCGGTAAACATGTAAATGCGTCTCAATGACTATAATCATCGGGACACCAAATGCGTCATGCTTAGTGGAAAAAATGTAAACGCATCATATCGTGAACTGTTCTATTGATCATAAAAATATTTGAATACGTAACATACGTGAAATATACTTATTATACGGAGGGATCAAAATTCCACCTCTTTGAAATACTAAGTTGTATGACGTTTTGTTTAAGCGACGGTTGTAGTAATAGCTTAAAATAATAATAATTTTAAAAAACGTAATGTTTTGTAATTGAACCATAAGAGGACCTTTATATAACACCAGCCTAATACGACATTATACTTTTCGTTTTCCACCGAGTGAAAAATAAATAAAAAATTTAGTTTTATTTCAAAAGCTTAGTACCAACGTAGATGACATTTGATATTTGAAATACTAACTGAATAGAATTTAAATTCCTACACAAATAAAGAAATGTTTATAAAAAAATTATTTTTAAATGTATTTGAATGAATACACAGGGAGTCTCGTTACGATTTTTCTTGGTATAGTGAAATTAGTCAAATTCACAATTTTATATTTTAACTAGATTTTTGGTTTTTAGTAAGAATTTAAAACATTTTATTTTATTATTTTCGAACAATGTGAAAATAAATAAACTAATTTTGTCGGAACATTTCGATGTTTCAACCTTCCGTGTTCATTATCCTCTTGCTAAACATGTAACTTGTATTACATTTTTTTTAGTTTATTGAGTAATAATTTATTAGGTTATAAAACAAAACTAAACAGAAAACGAGATTATAAATTCTATCAAAGCACTATTATAGTCTTATATTTAGTAATAGTTGGGTTACAGGAAAAATGTACAAATAAATAATTATAATCACACGTAGTTATCAATTATAATTCTTAATAAACATCTCTATTTAAATTAATTATCACAATTTCACTTCGTACAAATGCATTGGTAAAATCAAAAAATAAATTTAATATTAGTTTGAACTTAAAATACAAACATATTGCGCTGTTTTCTCATATTTTTAGCGTATATTTTATAAATTATAAATGTACTAACATTAATATATGTAATATAAGTATATTAATCCCAATAACAACGGTAATAACTGTTAAAAATAAAATATGTTTCGTACCTGTATTCATCCACGAATTGGGTCGTCCGTTCCGAAAAGGCAAACAGCGTCAATTCACTTGCACCCGTTTCCAACGCCAACGATACACTCTCATCCACGCGGCACGTGCTGTACGCAATAAGGACTCAGGGTCCTGTGTATTCGAGGCGGAGCCGAATCAGACCAATCCCTGTCCACCGGGGGCGTCTCAGCGCATATGCCCTGTGCCGCCGACGACGCCCTGATCCCTTTCTATACGGTTCGCATCATTTTAAATATTTTCTATGTGCTTTGGTATGTTTTTATTTTTTTTTCCTCCTGACCATGACCATTAGAGTTAGACAGGCAGCGACACGACGGGGCGGGAAAGAGGTAGGGTGGGTTCAGATGGGGAGAATGAAATTAAAAAACAATAAAATATAAACCAGAGCACAGACGTACATGTGGTCTAAAAGTCGAGTGGCCTTATGGTGTATGTTTTACGCTGGGACGAGGGAACCCCTTAGATCGATGAATACATTATAAACCTTCTATGTATGAGTTTTCATTATACCACCACGACAAGTGCCTCGGATTCGAGTGTTTTTCACAAATATGGTCCGTGATCCGACAAGAAAATGTTTCGGATATATTTAAGCTTTACTTTTAAATACAAAACTTTAGAAATTAAAAATTTGGTCAAATTTGTAGTAGGTTATTTCAACTTATAGCCTACAGTTAGTACCTATAGTAATCTACATTTTCCTTATTATGTTCTGAATACAATTTTAACCATAACACATTATACGGAATATGTTGGTTACTGTAGTATGTAAGTTAAATTATAAAACGCAATATCAATATTTAAATATATCTTATTCACAAAAAAAAAGATTAATTATTTTTTCAAGTTAGTCATAATATAATTGAATTCTCATCTTCGCATAACTGTGTAAAATGTTTACGGTCTTACATTTATTTATAATAAATTTCATGTCATTAATTATATTTATATAATATGATTATGTCCATTAAAATTATTTTATAAATATTTAATAAATGTGTTTTTATATACACAGTATTTCCAAACATAATTTTCCCTCAAAATAAATATAATAGATATTAAAATTATAATGAAAATATATTAGCTATTAACATATCAAAATCAAGCTTAATCTACATTTAAAAATGTATTGTAATTTTATTTCATTTTGTTGGTATTACTTTATCGCCTATAACGAAATTCCGAATTCGAAAATATTTATAATAGTTAATACTTTGTACTTCACATTTATACTAAATATTATAATTTATCTAATTTCTTGAAAGCACTAAAATCTTAATTTTAAATTTTTTATTTATTTATTCTCGACTAAAATAATTTTGCAAATAACGTAAATATTTAGAATATAAAACATAACAATCAATAAAACCATTAAACTTCAAGGTAACTACATAAAAAATAAAACAATTTTTCTAAAAATATTCCTGAAAGAGTGATATAGAATCTTATAGCTTATATAAATATTATACATAGGTATCTTATAGGTAAACATAAAAAACGCGTATTACATTAGCTTCTTGTTAGTTGTTACCAGGTATCAGAATTATGAGTGCATTGATTTAGATAATTGTGTACGTTTTTAATCAAATAGCATTGTAAAAAAATCCATATCACAGGTTTGTACTCCAACCATATGTAATCTATAAATGTTTGATTGAATATTTTGGCCAATATAAAATGTATATGATTGCGATTTATTGTACAGCAAAACGTCATGTATTACATATACAACTATTAGCATTAATCAATTATTGTACTCAAATCGACGTGTGATTATTATGTGAAAAACGACAGCAGTTTAATGTAGAATTAATGCTGTTTAGGTCAAATTAATACTGCAAGGGCTGTATGAATGGAAACAATCGTAATAATTGAATACACGCAGTAAATACTTGATCACAATTATTATTATAAATAATATTTCGTAATCTCCACAAACACATAAAAACGTAAAGCCATATTATACTCGTATTATAAAGTGAACACAGTTACAATAATTGTGCTTATAATTCGATACGATATTCTAATACAAATACTAATGATCTAGTATAGTATGCAACAAAAACATTCTTACATTTTTTACATCAATTTATCCGTCCCAAGGTTGATAAAACTATCAGACGGAAACTCTAACCGGATAAAACATAAAACGACTTTTGTTTTACAAATAAAACACGAGCGTTGAGCATGAATAAAAAATAATAATAACCAAAAGGAAAAAACGCACTTAAGTGCAATTTTTTAATGTCATTATTATTCGGGTTAATATCATGCCGGGTTTCCGTCATCTCAGAAAATGTATGTATAAAATATACAAGAAGAGGCCGAATGTATAATATATACATGTATAAATAATATGATATTTTTTTCTAGTATAAAAGAGAATATTCAAAGAGGGAAAAAAAGTATTCGAGGACCTGCGAAAAGATAAATGCCTTGTGGAAGTCGTTAAAGAATAATGTTCTCCGGTTCGGTGTTGCCACGCTGCGGTATAGTGGTAGACGGAAAACCATCGCGGCAATATGACCCCCTCGGCGATTTTTCATATCCTCCGCCTTTTATATTCAAATAATATATATTCGGCCATAAATATGGCTGTTTAACAGTAAAAAATGATAATTTTACATCCCTCATCCACTACCACTACACCAAACCGCAAGGTTTTGTCGTCTAGAAATTCTGATTTTTATTATTCCTACGTCTCCAAGAGTTTTTTTTAAAACACACAATTTCTTATTTTTTCATTTTAACTCTTATTTTATTACTTTTCTTGGATACATTACAAAAATTCCCATGTAAAAACCATCCCTTGTGTCTCATACCGTACGCAAAGTGTCTACACAAAACCCGTGTTCGACTTTCACATTAAATGTATACATATTACATATATTATAAAATATATTATATATTCGTGTAATTTTATTAGTGCATTATTTTTTTTTTTCATTTGCACTTGTAAAAATCATAAGAACTGTCATTGAAATAAAAACTAATCTTAAATGTTCTTAAATGTTCTTAAATGTTTTTAATTTCATGACTTATGTACAATGTCTGTAAAGAAAACACATAGTCAGTAAAACTTTTAACAGTAGGTAAGTAAATAACTATTTTATTATATCCAAATGTCGTAAATATTTTTGAGGTGAGTTCTCACTCCTAACTACTTTTAAAATGCAAAATGTTATAGAAATTATGAAATCATTCAATTTCATTTGTTCAACAAAAAAAACATGTTAATGAGTTTGGTGAACTACGTTATATTATAACTAGATACAGATAATAACCAAGTATCTTATATTGTGTAATGTGTTTTCTATCTGTATAGGTCATATCGTAAAACCATTACGATTATCAAAGCAACTGCAGCCTACTAAATAATATTTCCCACTCATAAAACATGCGAAATATCACATTCATATTTTTTAATCACACCAGTTCTTATCTTTATAAGTAATAAATAATACTGCCAATGTTCTGTAACTCTCATAGTTTTTAAGTTTGGTTTGAGACGAAGCAGCTCAGAAATAATCGCTTCAAGTACGGAGTATAACGGGCTGCAATTAAATCGACTTGATTCAGAACTCTATGACCACCGACAACAATTAATTATAACAAAAATGTCTTCAATAGTGTGTATACATTTTCCAATCCTAAATATTTGTGTACATTATGTAATTATTAAGTATATGAACGATAATTGTATAGAATGCATGATGTAATTCGTTTACATTTTATTTACATTTTATGGTTTACCGCAATAATAATTAAAAACCGCGTACACATACGTACTGTGCGTCTTGTGTTCCATACTTTTTTTCTTAACTAATATTTTTATTTTCACAGTCTGTTACAAAATACAAATATGAAAAAAATATATAAATAAGACACGATTATCCGAATGAATAATCCTCCCTTTGAAGAAACTTCTATTCTCATATTTAAATACTTTTTTGTTTGTATATCCTCATACTTTTTTTCGTATTGTTTTATTCATCTAAACAATATTGGTAATAAATAATAATATTTCTTCGTAATTATCTGTACAGTATAACTCGTAAATATAACAAAAATACACTTTAACGTAAATTAATGAGAAAATTACAAATATACCATGACTGAATCGTTTAATAAAATGTTAAAATCCTACTGAGAGAGGTGTTAGTTTTTTAAGGAAACGCCGCAGGCCTTGTCAACTCCGTTTTAAGTCTGTGCGACGTAATTCCCGTTCCATGTCCTTTTTCCTGGTCTCTCCCCTTAGGCGTGACAAAAGAGGAATTAAGCATCCGGGAAAGTGTTTAGCAGAAATTTGTTAGCGCGGTTTTGTGTACGTGCTGCGAATACAGCATCAATTACAAATTGTTATGACCGCTCACATTCCCCCTGATTGTTTTCGTATTCAAGACGAATCCGTGTGCTGGAAAATCCGGTCGAATAAGTTTAGAACGGCTCAGTCCTATTGGACAGGTCATTTTCAGGATTTACTTCTCCTAGGTTGGTTTAATTCTTTCGCTAAAATAAATTAACGCTAATCTATATAATAATGGCATGTATTATGCATATTAGTAAATCAAACAGTGTTTCAAATAAATGCTATCTTTAAGCCAAAGAATAAAATGAAAACAATATACCTCATGACGAATAATTACTATATAATCTTTAATTTTCTGTCCTTACAAATACTTTTGAGTATGAAGAAATTAAAAAGATTTTGTGTGCCATTATAATTATTACATTTCTACATCGTGCCACGTATAATATTATAACTTATAAGCGCAATAAAAATGAATACCGTCATATTTAAGAACACTTCTAACCAGAACCAGTACAAATGTATTTTATTTCACATTCCTGTTATTTTTTCCTTCTTTGCGTTGTAAGTACCACGCTCAATCAGTCATGTATAGTATAAGTGTAAAACAAATCGTCAACGATTGTCAAGTGCCAAAATTATCTAAATTAATTTGAATTAATCCTTGTAATTCTGAACCGAATAGGTTAATTTTATAATAAATAAAACAATATAATACATATAAGTAAATTTAATATGTACTATATATACTTCATTATTCGAAAACAACGTAATAAAAGTGCATAAAGTAGTAGTACTTCAAAACCAATTTCGATGTTATAACAAACATCTTTTAGTTTCTATTTTGCGTATTGTACAGTTTTTAGATTATACTATATGAAATTAAATCTAAAATCTTTAATCTCCATTCCACCATATACTACTTTGTACGTTTATATTTGAATACTTACAAACACCTTTTATACGAGTACATCACGCAATAACTATAAATGATGCTATATATATAAATATCTGATTAAAATCATTTAAGCTTATCTACGTGTAGTTTTTTTTTCAAATCGAAATTACTTTTTCAGATTTAGATGACAGATAAACAATCACATTTAAATTCAAAAATTGCACTGTGGCTTTCATACGTCACCCACGATTTATGCGTATTTTTTTATTTTTTACAACAAGGGTGTGATAGAGGGTGTCCAGCTTTGAGCAATTATTGAAGATTAGTTTTTTCATTCCGGGGTTGGAACTGATAACCGCAAACAAAAAATAAAATAAAACTGTAAACCGATTTAGAAATGGACAGTCCCTCTGCGGTGCGTATACCATAAATAATCATTTTGTACATCCTTCTATATTATAATGTCTGAGGGATTTTTTCGATCGCACGCGATGTATACAGCTTAACGTGTGATATATTTGAATTTAATAATAATTTTATAATATACAATTTTTAAATCCGCAAATCAGGGGTTTTCAAAGGCAATTTCATCCGTTACATTGGATTTAAAATTATCTTAGTATATGTGTAATTCATGAGACACCTTTTCACTTCACGTTTATCGTGCATAGTTTAAAATCACTAAAAGGTCAATAATAATAGTGTACTTAAATTGTTTTGTAATGATAAAACGTGTCTTTGTAAACATACTTCTAAATTAATTAATTCAACTCACAATTAGCTTGGTTAATTTGTACATAATATAAGTCAAGGTTAATACTTAATTAATTTTGAATAAAGGCGTAGACTGTAGATCCTTACCTACTTAAGTTTCGATGGTATTTCTCGATACTTTGTGTTTCCAATAATATACATTTTACCATACCTATAGTACTTATCGATATTCAAATGGTTAACAATTTATTTTCAGTTTTATTTTCCAATTAAAAAATATTTACATAAAATAAAATAATATTTATAAAATTTGTATCGAACATTACATAATATATAATACGAGTATACGTATAAATAACTAACAACGTCCTCTAGAACTTAACTGAGTTACATTATTGAATGCTTATAGTCTGTATTCTAGTCGATGAGACAATAATATTATGCTGGCACTCAAATCTGATATTAGACAATTTTCGAATAAAAACACAAGTAATAATAGATTTATTTTAACTCAAAATAAACCAATGTATTCAGAAATTACCAATAAAAATACGAGTAGTGCTTACATCAACTAGCATCGAAATTGTTTATGAATGTCTTGGATTTTATGATAAGGTAAAGTAGGTTTAACTTGCTACTTAATAATTTTGATTTGGATTTAAGTCGTATGAGCAATCAGGTATCTGATAATTTAGATCTAGGTATTTTAATTGATATTTTTTCCTACTTCTCGTAAACGCTTGTACTAGTAAACGTTCATTAATGCAAATAAGACATTTATAAGAACGTAATTAATTTTGACATCTCACCTGGTAGGCCATATTTTTAAAAATTGTTCGATATATGCTCTGAGATTTTGAGATGCTACCAATCATCATCATCATCATTAGAAAACAGTTTAGTGAACAGCTAATGTAATATTTGTAAATGTTAGGGATGCTTGATGTAAGTATGTCGTCCAGATCTGATGAGAAACTCCTAATTAAAAGACTTTGGTTTCTACTTGGAAATATTTTCGAGATAAAATTAGATTAATAAATAAAATGGGACTGATAAAAATTAATTTAATCTGACAATAGAACTACACTTTATAAAAACACCGAAAAACTGGCTGTCCAGTGTTACCTGATTGGATTCACAGTTTGCTATAATTTATTAGTTTAAAAAAAATAGTTCAATTTATCATATTTTTTGCTAAGCCGTAGAATATCCTAGAAAACTGAAATCGAATTTTAATAGTTATAAATTATAATCATAAACAATAATACTAACAGTTCTTTGGAACTCGAAAAATGTCATGTACCTAAAATGTATCAAAAAGAGTACATAAATTAACTTATACTAAACAATAATCTTTTTTTTTAAATAAAAATAGTTTTACCTCGAAAAATGATTTACTCTATTTACTAATTTTCCGAAAAACATTATGAGTACCGATTCTGGTATAGGACTCTAGTGGTCACATTTGGGTATATACACGAGAAGAGATAAAGATAATGCGGGGATGGGAATCGTCCCCAATATAGGACATACACAAAGCAATACTAATCGTCACGTCGATTCCGATTTGTATAATATGATTGTGTACAATAGTCGTACTGCGGTGAGTCGAAAAACGTGACGTCACGGACGATAAATAATAATAATAACGTTGTAATGTATTCATTCGTTGCAAACTGCCCCGATGCTTATTGTTATTTGTTCGGGTGTTTAAAAAAAAACCAATGAACTCTTATATATTATTCATACGAACAGGCGCGCACGCACACACACACACACACACACACACACACACACAAACCCTTCTGTTTGGCACTAACAATGCTCTCTCTCGGGCCGTGGCAATAATAATAAGCTGTCGAAAAAAAATTCGAACGAACGGTAATAAACGCATTTGGTTTACTGCCGGAAACTTCTCGAGGGCGCTGTTGATTACGATTCTATTAGTCGGATTTCGCATATACAGAACGTCACCCGCGGCGAGGCGAGCAAGCAAATGGAATATATAGGGATGAATTATTTTTGTCCGTGCTTTCAGTTGTCGCCGTCGCGGGGTCTGCCGATTGATCGTTTCTCAGCAAATCGTTCATATTTTACTGCGTTCGTGATATTTTTCTATAACTGCGACGCGTCATTGACGATGATGATGTCAATAATAATAATATTTGTAATTGTTTCCGTCGTCCTTTTCCTGTGGTACGTACCGACCGGCATACATACATCTCGTAAACACCAAAAATCCAAAATCCTCGTGCTCTCTCCCGCGACCGCAACGCGCAACGGTGTTATTTTAATGCGATAATGCCCGAATTTATTCTTCGGTACCACGAAAACAGCCTTTTCCTGAGACATTTCCCGACTCACTTCTACCTCGTGACTTTATACATACCAACGACTTCGAGTTTAAACTTCGTTTACTGGTTTACGCTTGTCGTTTCTACGACGATAATATAAATTATTGTGTGTCGTTTATACCCTATATATAGACTACAGTCTATTACAGATCAGTAAATTTTTACTATTTTCCAATTTCCGTTTACGGCCAATTACGGTATGAGTACACGCGAAATTCACCGTTTGAATATGTAGAGTGATCAATAATCATCTTTACATTTGAATAATTTCACAATGATTCAGGCTGCTTCTAATATACTATAACAATATAATTGTAATTAGTTTACAAGTGTTTTCTATACACAACATCTATAATCCTTGTAAACAGTTTTATTCTAAATATATCGTAATCAGTGTAGTCCAACTGATACTATAATAACCAAGTGCACGTAACAGTAACTATTATAATGTCTAGTAAAAAAGCATATATGACATAGGTTTTACTCGTGGTAAACGGTAAACCGATGTGCAAAGTGTAGCAATATAGTATAAACTTGATTCGATGAAACAATGTTAATTGAAACAAAGCATTTGCTGTTAAGCTCGAAAATTAATATTGCAATACGTTAAAAAAAACCTCGATAAGAATGGCTTAAAAAATAAATAAATAATAGGCAGTTATAAATAATAAACAATACACATCGCGGTGCGCACGTTCATCGTATTATAAGGCAACATTTGCAGCAACTGTCTTCAGCCCTTTCCTAGCACCATGTTAGGTATACGTAAATGTAAACTACGTTCAGCCAACATTGATATATGTAATGCATAATATATAATATATGTAAATAATAATATATCGTTCATGTATGGTACATTTCAATATTGCGTTATCACTCGTGCGACGCGGTGTATTCGATTACGTTCCACGTGATACATTACAACGCGTGTGACATATAAATAGTATACTGTATACAGTTATAATAACGCGTGGGGTATACCCTTAACTCGTCGTTTATGGGTTTTGAAAAAATAATAAAACTCGATATTTCGATCTCCCTTCCCCTCACCAGCCCCCTCCCCCCCCCACTCGCCCAATCGAATCAAAACCAATCGAAACGCATTATTCGCGAGCTAGTGCGCCGCGGCCGTGTCTTCAGATCGAATAAACACGAGAACGAATGCGAAAGTATCGTAAAACGCAAAACGTGCGTATAGAATAATAATCGCGGTCGCCGACACGCGTTAAATTCGATTAAAAACATCTCTCGGGAAACGCGGCGGAAGATTGTCGAATCATCGCCGGCACTATCCGTCTATAACTTCGTAATGATAATATTACATACCATTACGACCTGTTCGCCGGAACGGCGACGACCGCGGGCCCACCCCCAGCGCGTATATTTTTTAGATCTCGTTGATTTTCTTTTGATTTTCCGCACGTCACCGCCGTTAGGTTAGTGTATGGGACTCGCGGCCGCGCGTGTCGCGTCACGTTACGAAAACCGTTTTTCGCGCTCGCTTGTGCGATTTCGTTTATAATACGTATTACAGATTAATCACAATGCAATGTCCGGGCCATAATAATACATTTGCACACCCAACGGATGAAAAAGCGCACACGGCAAACCCGACTTTGCGGAGTCAAAAGTTTTACTCGATTCAATTCCATAACACACACACACACACACACACACACACACACACACACACACACACGGCGGAGAAACGGTGAGGATATTATAGCGAACGAATGAAGCAAGAAAAGATTTCCGGATAGGACGTCATCCGCATCGTGTCGACTTATTGCGCGACAGCTATACATGTGTAGTATATATACTCCGCGGCGACGGTTCCCCCGAGACGGCCGGGGAGGAGAAAGGTCGCACCGCATATATATTTCTAGTTTCACCAACGCAGGGGAGGGTGGGCGGCAAATCATCAATAATTGTGGCTTCGGGACAGACGCGCGGAGACCGTACCGGGGCCGAAACGCGACACACACACGCGCGCGCGTACACTCATCTCTCCTCGAACGGGCCCGACGATTCCCCAGGTGGCAAAATACCAATTACACAGGGCCCGATCAATCAATCGCTTTTCAATCGGCCGGGAAACTGATCGAATTTGGTCGGGCGTAACGAACTGAAACGAATCCGCCGCCGTCGCCGCCGGAGAGTTTGCTGTGTGACACCCGCACTTGTCAAGACGAACGCCGTTTGCAAAGCCATTATTTCTCGGCTTTCGTTCGGTGACTGCTTTTGCGCACGTTTAATCTTCGCCGCTTTACGTCTCGCGCATCCGTTTCGCCGCGAATTTATTGGAAATCGCTTCGAACAGAGGTCAGGGAGTGTATTACATACGTAAACGTGACGCAGCACTCGGTGTTATGCTATACGTCACGTGTACATACACCGTCGTATGATACGTCGTGGGGTGTGTATATTAGGTGCACAACGACTATAACAGCCGGCGTACTGGCGAGACCCTGGCACGAAGTCGATTATCGCGGTTTGGATGGGTGAAATGCATTATAGGTTGAAAAAACCGTCGGGTATGCATGTTCGTACACGTCCTCAAGTATAGGTTCGGACGGAAACTGTTTTGAGAATTTACTCGAGAAATTTCAGTTTGTACCTACTTGCAGTGTTTTTCCTAGTGGGGGGCGAATTATAACTTTACCACTATAGGGCATGGTTAGGTCGTGTGGCTGTGTACCCAATTCTTCGTGTTGCACGATTTGTTATTTAATCTGTCCGGGTCACGGCTAGATTTTCGTTGGAACCGTCACCCTTTTTATTTTAATTCATTATACGACACATCGGACGTTCTTAAAATCACATGATTTCCGTTATCGATTCTCGTATATTGAAGTTAAGTAGTTGTGAACGGATGCAGTATTTACCGTGGTGGGCACGTGATAGATTTTTCTAAAAGGTCAGAATTTTGTTCGTTTCCGCGGGCTAAAATCATGGATCCATTTCACGTCATACATTTTGTTTGCGTCATTTTTTTGATTCGTTATAACTCAACCCTCCCGTGCTAATGTTGTAAATAAATGTTCACCTGTTAAGTCGATCCGTATACACAATGCAACTGCAGCTATAGTCACGAGGGCGCATACAAAGAGGAGGGGGAGGCAACGGGGACAATTTTTTTTCACAAAAAATTATTTAAAAGTTGATCAAAATGCATTTTTTAACATGGTTTAATATGGTTTCGCAGGTATTGAATTAAACTTTAATTAAATTTTACGTTCAAAATGAATAGTTGGTGCATTCCAGAACCGCTCACCAGTATTTCTGTGGACAGTATTATGACAGGTTTCTGTACACAACTAATTTTTATGTTGATTAATAATAAGACGATTCCGATGCCTATTCGTATAAATGTATACACATTGCCCCCGCCCTGGTATAGTCGCTGAAACAGAGATTGCAGTTCATAATATCATAGTCTCTGCAGAACACGTCTTACAGTGATTTACGTCCACTTTCCCGACATATCACAATATTTACCCCGCCGCCGGTCCGTTTCGTACGAGTTTTTCGCATTATGCAGCGTACGGTGCGACTCGAACATATACGTCGCGTCGTGCTGCTGCAGGGCTATGAATACAAATAATTAGCGACTATCGCGGGCGCACGCGTGATATCACAATACTCGTTTCGGTCCATTATGCGCGTATGCGCGTGCGCAGAGCATCGTGAAAGTCGTACAGTCGGAGTCCTCGAAAAGTGGATTACCGCGGAGCGAGCACTCGACCAGCAGCGGACGGGCGCGTCGCGCGCGTTACAATGACTCAACCGATGTGCAATATAATATTGTACACCCTCGCCGCGACCCCGTCGTCGGACCCGCGGGATCTTGTGCGTCGACAATGTATTATTATTATTATTATTATTATTATGCGCGGGACGGCATATGGGCGCGCGACTAAAAACGTTCCATATGCTGTGCGGAAAAGGTTGATTAACGCGGGCGGCCCCCGTCGAGTGCAGCGGACGATACCGCGGAGCGACGCGCGGTCGGCGGGGAGGCGGGCTGCGGGGACAGCGGTATATAGTGTACACCTCTACTCGCGGTGGTTCTCGTGCACAAAAGCGCACCGCATCTGCTCTGCACAGTACGAATCCCCGCAGCAACACATGTTAGCTGCCCAACACGATGCTCGTTAAACGCTCTCGCCGCCACGGTTATAGGTCGTGTCGGTGTCGTACGTGTAAGTCGAGGGCGAGGGCCGCCGACGGGAATAATGATAATAAATAATCACGCGCCGAGATATCGTATAATACGTACAGTCCATGTGGTTTTCGCCGCGAAAGCGTATTTAATCCGCCGTGGCCGATGAACATAATGTTCACGTAAATATAATATATACCAATATATTATGTATAGCGCGGTTTCGACGTACACCGTGTGCACTGTACCTACCCCAGATGTTCGACGTTCAAATCGTCCGGTTGGAACATTGATACCGCGCGGTTCGCCGGCGGTACGCGAAGGCCGCAATGTCGTGTAGGTTTATTCAACTGTTCGTAAACATTCAGCGCGATTCGGCGAATTGCGTGCGCCAACACACGATTCCGCATGGTCTTAAATGCACCGTAATCGTACCATCGTCCGTTAAACGTGCGCGGTTTTAGAACGTTTCGACAAAGCGCAGCAGCGGACAAATAATATAATAATTATTATCGTAGCAAAATATTCCCAAGACCCATTACGTACAGGTTTTAATGTCAGTGACACACTTACACACTCACACTTCGAACGTTTGTATACACTCGAAAAATATGATCGGTTCACGTGAACAAATAATTAGTTCTGAAGGAGGTAAAGAATTAGCATTAGTACATTTGATTAAAGTAGGAACAAAGATTGTGTTTTGAAATGGAAATGTTCGGATGATAAAAATTGTACATTGTACATTTCTTCTGACCCAAGAAAACTTTGGTTTGTGACTTTTCGGGTAGTCATATAATCATACAGCAGAATCGAAGTAAAAAATCGACAGGTAGGTTATACGGCGAACCACAGCGACGGGCAGAATATGAGTAAATGAGTATTAATAATATGAGTCAAACCTGTGCCTGTCAAATCCATATTGTAACGTACAAAATGTTGTCGTCTATGCGGAAACGCAGCATTTAAAATCAAGTGGAATCGTGTATATGTACATAATAAATATGTATGAAATTTGCGGAATCCTGTACGTTTATAAATGGTTATAGAATTCTACTCCACCGGGTACACCGCGCTCAGTATTAATATTATAGATACGAGTTCTTGCTGTCCGACACGTATTTCAAAATCAAAAAACCGAAAAGCACACAGCTTCAGTTTTTTTGATGTGTTGCTCATCGGTTTACGCTACACTCCGTGTCCCCAGTCCTCGCTCACTAGAATCGCGTTATTCTTTGCTGAAGGCTATAATATATATTCACTGTCACTTGCTAGCTAGTACCTTACAACGTTTAGACGCTCCTCATTACTATACATCAAGTCTCGTCGATGCTGCTTCCAGCTGTAAGCAATAGCCACTACCTAGATTCGATAATTTCGTTTCTTTTTGCGAACCGATACCTCGTTGACACTGACATGTACACATTTAAATATTTGTATACTGCGCGTAGTTGGCAACCATAGGAGAGGAACATATTATTATCTTTTTAGTTCCCTAGGAAAATGACACCATCGGAGCACGTAATATTTGGGAAATACATTTTCTACTAGAAGCATTTCTAAAATCAGTAAATTCATCAATGAGATCTTTATTATCAATTTTCATATAACATATCAAATCGTGCTATATATTTTTTTTTTCATGAATAACTAATTTTTCCTAAGTTAAATAGTTCTGCGAATCTATCTATGATTTTACAGTTCATAAGAATTTAACAGGTACCTATATTGTCTATATTTAGAATAATAAGACAATATAATAAAATGAACTTATCAATCAATTGCAATTAAATGGTAGAACACAATTTATTAACTGACAATACTTAAATAAAAACAAAAATGTTGATTCATATCAATAATAATGAACCGATAGTGGTGATAAAAAGAGTAAATATAAAACAATTGAACTACAGCAAAATATATATTAAATATCATAAGTATTAAGTAGAAATTACAATTTAAAGTACAATACTATATATATTTCTTAAACTTTATATACTACCGTTGTATTGTTAACGAGTTTAAATATAATATATCTACTTTCTACTTATACAGGTTTATTACTCTACATTTTAGAAAAATAATATCGGTAAAACCACAGTAATGGGTATACTAATTTAAATATTTTATGCCAAGACTTCAACTTCATTTTTTAAGATATATTATTAAAAATTATTAGTTTAGCGACACAATAAAACAATACAATAAATGATCAGTGATCACTTATACGTATTGTAGGTACACGCCCGCACATATTTCTTATATATATTATAGTGGCCGCTCATAGCATTTTCCGCGTTAAAAATAAAACATTTATTATATTCATATAGTTTGGAGTAATTTTCTTGATAAACTTGATTTGTTATATTTTCTATTAGTTGACCAACACTAATCGTTTCAGCGATATGTATACACACGCATGTGCAGAATGCAGATGTAAATGTTAATAGATTATTCCAAAGTCCTAACGAGTTCGTACTTACAATGAATCTATTTGAAAACGAATTATCAACTACAAATGTTCTAATCAAAGTTTTTGTCGTTCTGATAGAACTAAAAACCATTTAGTTCTTCGGGGATGCTTTTTTTAAACATACTTTAACAAAATACGAATGACTATTAAATTGACCTGCCAGCTAGAATTGCCCGAGCCCCGAGGGGTGACGACCCTTCGTTATAACAACCATCCACCCCTTACTTGTAAAGGGCCACCTGTTCTCTGCAAGTGCGATTCATTATGTCCCTTCGTATACCCTCTTGTGTGACACTCGTTTATCGAAGTGTTGCAAACCGATGGAAGAAGTGGTAAAATAAAATATATATATAAACCAAGATACATTGAAATCTAATTATTTGACCATGTTCGTTCTTTTGACAATTCAAATTGTACATAGTAAAATTTTTATACATGATGTATAACTTATCTGAAGACAGATTCAAACTAACTGCATACAACATAACATTTTATAACAATTTACAACTGCTTACGTTTTAACAAATTTAATATTGGATTGTCCTCTGAAACCTATTTTTAATCACCAAAATTAACAAAACATCGATTTTAAAAATCTTATGAAGTATATCTTGCTCAAAATTATAATTAACTGAAAAAAATGAGTACACCTAGTAAAATAATCCAAATTATCAAAAATTAGGCTTATAATTAATATTTAAAAACTATGTGTATATGTTATAATTATCAACATGTTAATCGCATTTCTATAATGTTTCAGAACAAAAGCAAAATACATTTATAAATAAATAATCAAAATATAATTAAAACCACAAAACTAGTTCCATTATAATTTTTTTTTTAATAAAAAAAATTAACTATCTAAATAAGAAAATTCTTCGTTGCGTGCTATCTCTTTTTCTATTGGATAATTTTTATGAAAAAATAATAAATATAGTTCGTGTAAATTTAATTTACTACATTTTAATCCATAGTTAACACAGATTGATCAAAAATCAGAACTTCAATATTCTAATAATAAATATGCATATTATATGGAGTGACTTAACTTAAGTCAGCTAATAAATGTAATATACCTTACTGTTATCAAATGCACATTGCACAGGTATCAATTAATGCGCAAGATTCAATATTATAATATTATTATTAAATCTAATATACAGGATGATTTTTTAACCATGCTCACCCCCTATTTTGGCTGTCAAATTGCTTAAATTTGGATTAATTTTTTTATGTTTAAGTTAACATAAAACTTTTCCAAAACTTTTTTTTCATGCCACCCTTAAAGGTTTTCTATAGCGATACAAACAGTTTTTTTCAAATGGAAATACTCTTTTTTTATTATGGTATTTTATTGAGATTATTTTTCTGTAGATTTTGATGTATCGAATCAAAATTTGAGCGAATAATTTTGAATATTTCCAATTTAAGTATTAGGGAAAATGTTCATTTGATTACCTAGCTAATCTGTTAATATTGTGATTTACGATATCATTTGTAATCACATGTAATCCCTAATTGCTTCTGATTCGAGATAACACAAATTTTATAAATATATTACGTAATTATATACATTATTACACAATTATATACATAATTTTATAATTATATTACGCAATTTTAAATTTGAATAATTCCAGAAAAATTAACTGAATAATATTTTGAGTAAAAACTATGATGTTCCTATTTGAAAAAACAAAGTTTGTAAAGCCATATGAGTGCAGAACACCTTTGAGGTGACATGAAAAAAAAGTTTTTGACAATATAGGTTTTATGGTTACTTGAACATCAAGAAAAAAATCCAAATTTAACAATTTTTACGACCACAAAAAATCACCCTGTATATGAAACTATAAGATATTTATCAATATAGATTGATTTATTTCATATTATATATTTATATTAGTATATTACATTTTTATAATATTAAAGATGAAACATTACTGAACAAAATGATTTGTCGTTTAAAAATATACATATATTTGTAAGACGTCACGAATAATGCTACAGTATTGAAAACGAACCGTCGGCTGCTATATATTATTAGATTAATGCGATATTACGAGAGACGAGATAACACACTTGGATTTCCTGAGCGACACGACTTGTTCGTCCGGTGTAATAAAGTTATTATCGCATTGTTTCCTCCGCAAAAGGGAACCATTAATCAGCGAAAACGGCACCGTCTTGCTGTACAATCTGCATTTCAGCCTCATTAACTTTCATTATATTATACACGCGGAGATATGGCACACACAACTGTAAGACAAACGGCGCACTGCGCATCCCGGAGTCCCTAGACAATGGTTTAACCCTTAAAACATCCCTTGAAACACATAACGCACATGTATATTAAATACTTCTGTGTTTCCGCGTAATATTCTATTATCTCTTCCATCTGGTGTTTGAATATGCCCGACCAGTCCTTCTCTCGACTCATTTACCTCTTTCGGTCGTTAACTCGCCCTTAACTATGTTCTTTTGTTGCAATACGACACCGCCCGAATTGCTAACATCAGTGGTATACAAAAACCCTAACCCTAACATTTTTTTTATTTTATTTTTGCGATAATGGAGACTCATCAATTTAGGATAGGTGTATAAAAAACTTTATAACGACATTGTTAAGTTCAATGGACGGTCGTCCGCCTTCATAACTATGAGAAAAAATATTAAATTCATTCGGTTTTGCTGTGCTGTCCATCGTAGAACTGAGAAATGTGGAAACGGAGCTTATGATGTTTCGCCATGTCTCGAAGTACCGCAAACCCAAAAACGAGCTGTGATAGAAGTAGAATACACATTATACCTTGAACTGCTCTTTCAACGGGCATTGTATTTATCAATAAAAATAACAATTGCAATGGCAATTGGAGAATCAACGAAAACATCCAAAATGCTGCTAAATCTGGAATCTATGTACAGTAAAACGCATACAATGTTAAATATTGAATCATTTTTAATTATACTAATATTACTTTTTCCTTGAGGTTCCCCTGAACTCCTAGATATAGTCTGGCGCATTCCAACATAAATATCAAAAATAACGATACGGAAATGATAGTTTGAAACAACATGTTCAAACAACTAAACTAAAAACAATATTTTCACAAATTAAAAATCTCACAATTTTTTTTTTTTAAATAGAACTTACGTTCATCAAAATCAATGATACAAACGTATAAAGCCAAAAAGGAAAATAAACAATATTAAAGTATAATGACATTTGTAGTGGAAGGCTGGATACAATTTCATTACCTGAAACAAATTTTACAATAATTACACATTTTTTAAAATCACTATTTTTACTAAAATTTTAAGCTTAAATATGAAACAAGACTTAATAAATAGTATTCAATTTTTATTGGAACTAATTAACGAATTCTGTTGAAAATGTCCCATTATCATAATACCAAAATTGTGCTTATTATTTAAGTAGTAAAAAATTAAACACATACCAAAAGCAGATCCAACTTTTTCATCGGAAGGAATAGATGGAAATATACGATCAGTAAAGTTTATCATTGTTTGTCGCCAGCTGTCACTCATTTTTATTAAAGTAGATATTGTTTAATAACCAACGGATTAAAACTAAACAAAAAATACAAATAATAAAAACAAACATTGATCATGTCTTCCAACAAAGATTTTAGAAACCAATTCGAGCATTATTGTATCAATAGATATTATAATATCATGAATCGATTTGTTTTGAAAAAATTGTATAATTTCAACCATCACATTAATTTATATAATTTCCAATTATAACAACTATTTTATTTATATAATTAAATGTATCATGCATATTTTAAATTTAAAATTAGGTACATAATTATAAAATTATCTTGGAAGCTTATAAAACTATGGTATAACACATGGTAAAAAGCGTATCCCTATATATTTTCTAAATTATTATTATTAAAATTGTTCAGCAATTAAGAAAGTAATTAAATAAAAAATAATCAGAGGACTTCATTCTTTTTCATTAAATGTATGAATGAGAATAAAATTTAAGAAGCACTAAATTACAATTTACAAGACACGTTTCTCAGACGTTACTGTCGTGACTTGTACGTAGCGCGACACTAATAATTTCAAGCACAGTCGAAATTGTTCTAAAAATACAATTTGAACTTGTAAAACATAAAATATTGTAACTACCAATAAAAATGTAATTCTATAATAGTCAAAAGCCTACACTGTTTTATGCTTATCCCTCGCAAAAAAAATGTATAACATTATTTTTAGAAAATAAACTCCCTACTTAATGAATTTGCATACAAACATACGGGAATAGGTACCACTTCAGAATATAGAGATACTATGATAACGCCGTAATAACCTAATTCGGCACTTAACAATTCGCTACAGTGCATCAGTCGTCACTCGTTGTTTGTATTTTGTTGAACGAAATGTCTATGTAATAATTAATAATGTTAATTAATTAGTGGATATAATAATGATAAAAGTTTTTCCACAGAATAATAAAAATCTACCAGTATACCAATAAAGGTAATTGATTTTTTTGTGTAATTTCACTCAATGTAAAACCTTTGATTTCGAATTTCAATAATATTTTTGTTAAGGTTTTTTTTATGAAACTGAAAACATGTTTTTAATATTTTAACGAGCTTGTTTTATACATAATGTCTGACACTATAACCTTATCTTCTATTTAACTCTAAATGTATGTACAATGTACATATAATATAGGTTAGTTATTTAAGTGCCTCTACCTTTGAAATAACTACACTAATTATTAAACCATCTGAATTATAATATAACATTATAATCCCTGAATTATTTGATAATTTATTGTCTTTATGTGAATCCATAGTCCAGATATATATATATATATATATATATATATATACATATGTGAAACGTATAATGGCTACCTGATGCCCTGATGTAGTCGCACGAGGAATGATAAAAAAATTTTTCCAGAAAATATGTCTTCTCGGATTCCTACTGTTACGAGTGTCACGTTATTCCAGCTGAAATATTCGTAAACAATTCGAAGCGAACAAAACGGTCGCGAAACAGTTGAATAACACACCTCTTGCAAACTACGATTTTTTCGATTCTTGAAGTCTGTTTAAACTGCCGCCAAACAGCATACGACCAACGAGATAATATTATATTACAATAATAAAGTTAATTTACTCAAACGAAAACGCCGACTGCGAAAGACGGACGTGTTGTGTTTACACGTTTTTTAGCAAGCGAAGTTACACGGTTTTTCGAATAATCATTATTTCTACTCTAGGGTGTCGGCGTTTTGTTTTCCATCGCGTTTCCATGGCACCCCCGCACGAGACCGGTTGATCGGTAAAAAATGCTCAACGTAATCAACGCTGTACGCGCTCACCCGATGACTGTAGAACCGCTGAGCAAATCTCGCACGATTCCTGATTCCACGGTCTACGCGATCTCTTCCATGAATCGTAACGGTCGCGTTATCAATGTATCGCATTATCACAGTACAAAATCCACCAAATGAGTACTGACCACCGACCGACCGTCGACGTGACGGTGAGAAATTTACAGCGAAACGTCTTTGTGGATCTGATATTCTGATTTCTGATGATCCACTAATGTTCGTCTCGATTCGCCGTTGATTCGATTTCCGACCGTTCTTTTCGGTTGATTATGCGATCGTTCACTCCGTGATCTCTCAACATCAGTGTCCCTCCGCGTTCTACATATCGTTTTCTGTGCCGGCATCTTTTTCAATAAAAAAAAAAAATGTTCCGTTCCATACTTTTCGCGGCGTTCATTTTGACAGTCGTGGTCGCTAAAAAATCGCCAGCCGACGAAAAGCCGTCTTGGGCCCAAAAAGACATTAGATATTACTCAGAGGCCGATATGGAGAGATTGCTTGATCAATGGGAGGTAAACTTTAATTAAGGCTTTTAGCATTGCCATGGAGAAATGTAAACTTAATAAATTAGACTTTACTGTGTTACCGGACGTGCCTGAGTACTCAGTATGGGTGGGTGATTGTTAATTAACTTAAATTTAATGTTCTAGGAAGATGAAGAACCTTTAGAACCCGATGAACTACCTGAACACCTGAGACCTCCTGTCATTATTGATCCAAATTTAGTAAGTATATTTGTTTACTTTCATTTTATAACATATTTGCCTTTCACAAACTACTTATTTTCGATAAAAATAAAATTATCATTTTTATATTTTTTTTATGATGTACAAGTTATGTTTTCAATTTTGAATGGCTTATTATAAAAATCTTATTTGGAAAATCGTAAATTTACAGTAAGACGAGGAAACTCTTTCTCACCCCATTATCAGATCACTGCTGGTGTTACCCAAGGTAGTGATCTAGCACCCGACCTTTATAATATCTACACCGCTGATATCCCACAAACTCCTAACACATTATTAGCCACCTTTGCCGATGACACGGCTCTATTATCTTCGCATAACAATATCACTACTGCTGCCCAAAACTTGCAATATCACACGAGCCTCATCGAAACTTGATGCAAAAACTGGTTGATAAAAATTAATGAGACCAAGTCAGTGCAAGTCACTTTTTCACTTCGTCGGGATATATGTCCCTTAATCAAATTCAATAACAAAAACATTCCTGTCTCCAGTGAAACAAAATATCTAGGAATTATATTAGATAAACGGCTTACATGGGGTCCCCACTTTAAAAACAAAAGAAAAATGGCTAATATTAGACTTCACCTTTTTCGACCACTCTTAAAGTCCAAACTTCAAATTAAATTAAAAATGATACTGTACAAAACCATAATTAGACCCTTTTGGTCTTATGGTATACAAATCTGGGGCCCAGCCAAACCCTCAAATATTCGTCCCATTCAGTCCTTCCAAAATATAACATTACATATTATTACCGGAGCCCCATGGTATATAACAAACCAAGCTCTACACAAAGATCTACAAATAAAAACAGTTAAAGAACTGGCAATACAACATTACAAATGTTTTCATACGAAACTTGCATCGAATACAAACCCCCTGATTCACACTATGTTCACTAATCATATTCCTGACGAACCACCTCGCAGACTAAAAAGAAATTGGAATCGTGACTTAATTTAATAAACTATTAAATAATAAAAATAAAAATATATATATATATATATATATATTACCTCTAGAACACAAACTCTAAGAACTATGTGAGGTATTACCAATGGGTGACTTCCTCAATCATGATATTCATGAACCAAAAAACATTATATGTGTCCATCTCATTGACTCATTGTACAAATAATTGTGTATAGATTGGCCATAATAAATTAATAAATAAAAATAATATTGTTACGATGCTTTAAAAATTTTGAATGGCTTAAATTAAAACCTTCTAATACTTTTTATATAAAATCATTTAAAAACTGTGTGTAACAACTTATTTTGTATTTTTAGGTAAGAAATGATCCTGATGCTTTTTTAAAACTATCCAAAAAAGGTGTAACTTTAATGACCTTTGTAAAAGTATCACCAAAGTATAACAAAGATGGAGTTGAAAAAATAACTAAACTTTGGCAATCAAGTTTATGGAACAATCATATTCAGGCAGAAAGGTTTGAAAAATTTAATGTTTTTGGTGTTATCAATACACTGGTAAAATATAAAATATAAATTACCTCATATGTAATTTACAAAAAAAAATGTACCCATAAAAAATAAAATAATCTTTAATCTAGCCTTTGTATGTTGGAAAAATGTCATACCATCATTGTACCAATTACTGATTACTACTTTGATTACAATACTTTGAAAGCTAATTTGTTCTTTTGAAATGTATGAATTAAATAAATCAAAACTAATCCAATCTCTTTTCTTAGACTGATTAAATTTTTTTTTTTCTATCATAGTTCAAATTAATAGGTTAACCTTTGAATTTTAATTGGTGTAGTTTAATTAGTATAATACAATAAAAATATAGAAAAAATACTTTATACATTCGTATTTGCATCATTTTAATTATAATTTTATTACTAGGTATAACATCCTGATTTTATATAATTTTAAAATAATATTGAACAATCTCATAGAATAATAGTTTTAAAGTAAATATTACATTATAATGAAAAATATAAAATTGGATGTAGCACATCATAACACTGCCTATTGAAACGGACCTATCTCCAACCAATGAGTCAAATAACATCGAAAACTGTGAAATATGTTGTAAATGATAATCTTAACTTTACTTTAGTCACAACTCATAAGAGTAAAATCATAATTTTGTCTCACTGGACAAGCTTATTATATTATTAATAATTTTTAAAAGCTAAATCAATAGTTGAGAGTTTAGGACCATTAAATTCACATTATTATTGATAATATATTCATTCGTTCAATTTGTTGAAAGTTAATTCTTGTGTAATATGAATACCAAATAAAATAAATTAAAATGTATTATTCTATTGAATGACTAATATATTTAAAATACAAATATAACTTAAAATAATAAATATGTATTTTACTTTTTGTGTTGAAAACCTTTCGCACACTTATTTTTGTAAGAATAGTTAATATTCTTTATTCGTATGTAAATAGAAAACAGAAAAGTGCTCTGTGTATCTTATCTTATTGTGTTATCTATAGGTGAACTTTGTGTCTACATTTGAAATTAACATTTATAGTCAGTTGGCTATAATTGTAGGTTAGTAGTACTTATAAAAAAAATACTTAATATTAATTGGTAATATAATATATAAAATAATGAATACCGTAAGACCATTAAAAGCAAATAAAGTACACTAGATGTTGAATTGTGGCAATTTCTCAGCTCATTTTTTGTTATAGATTTATGGTTGATGATAATCGAGCTATATTCATGTACAAAGATGGCTCACAAGCTTGGGATGCAAAGGATTTCCTTATACAACAAGAAGACTGTGTTGATGTAACAATTGAAAGTAAAGTTTATAAAGGTCCTGCTTCTCCATTTGTAAGTATTCTTTATAATGTTCAATATGATATATATTGTACAATAGGCTTGTTAACATTCTACATAATCAATAAAATTAACCCTCATTGATTATTTGTATACCACATATGTTTTTTAAACTTTAAACATGTATCTTACTTTTTATTGTAAATATTTAAGTTTATGACAAAAAAATTTGTTAGGTACACTTTATAGCAATTTATCAAAAAAATATTTGAGTGTTTAATATAAATTTTAGTAATAATAAAAAAATTAATTAAATTTAAAATACATTTTTTCAGGTTCAAGGAGACGTTGAAAAGGTGGAATTATAATTGTTATTTTCTGTTAATTAAGATAATTTATTTCCATATACTGTTAGCAATAAATATAAAAATGAAAAGTTTTTTGTTTATATATATTATTGGCTTTTTAGATATAGCCAGTCTCGGTACAATAATGCCCTCATTTAATCGTCGTCTCAGGAAATTTGGTGCTACACATTTCCAAATAACCCTTTTAGAATCCCTATTTTCAAGTTGTCAATTTATTACAGGTCCTGTTGTCGGTACCTTAAGTGATCGTTATGGCCGCAAACCATTGCTTTTACTTTCAATGATATTTAGTATTTTTGCTTTTTTTGCTATGGGACATTGTTATGTTTACCTATCAATAGCTGTCATCCGATTGATGTTAGGTTGTTTTAAACATACCCAGATGTTAGGAAAATCATTAATTGGGGATAATGTTCCTAAATCTTTACAATTAAGCACACATGGGAAATTAAATAGTTTCATTTCATTAGCATTTATGATCGCACCAGTATATGGTGGATATATGTCAGAATATGAGAATGGTTTTTACTATCTATCATACTCGTCCGGTTTACTTTGTATCATAAATGCCATTGTTATTGCTTTTTGTGTTCCTACGAAAAAAATTCAGTCAACTGGTCAAAATAAAAATATGTTTCAACATTTAAAAGAAGTTGATTGGTTGGAATATTGGCCACTGTTTTTTATGAAAATGATGTACACTACAACATTATCAGTAATGATGGTATCATTTATTTTTGTGCTTGGAGAAACTTATAAGTTCACACCATCCCAAGTAGGTTATACAATATCATTAAACAGTTCAATCGGTGTTTGTACCGGATTTGCAGTTGCTAGATTGGAACCATTCATTCGTAAATATAATTTGTTTAAAAAGTGTTTCTTTAGCTTTATTTTACTATTTTTTGGATACTTGTGCTTGGCATTTGCTCCCAATTTTATGGTTTTCATGTTGTGCTTGATTCCAATTAGCGCAGCAGGTACTCTGATTGATGTATTTTTAAATCAAATTCTTTCTGAAACCTGCAAGGATGAAAATAGAGGAACTCTGGAAGGTGCCATGACTAGTTCTAATTCAATAGCCCGATCAATTACTCCCATGGTAGCTGGAATGGCTATGGATATATATGGTTCTTGTGGAGCATTTTTATTTGGAGCTCTAGCTGCTATTTCGGCCGCAATATTAGCTAAAATGTATGATGGCAAAGTCAAACGATTATAAATTAGGCACAATATTTTTTTAACATTTTATTTGAATGAATCTACTTTTTATGCAATGTTTTATTAGTTATTGCATGTTCAATATTTTTTAATTTAATATAAGTTTGATTCTATAATATTATCTAATATGTAATTAAAACATTAATATTATTATTTTTAAGAGTTGAATACTTAAAATCTATTACATTTTGTCATTTAAGATACAACTAAATATTTTAAGTTTTGTATTTGATATCTTGCTAAACAAATATGATGAAATATATTACTACAATGTGACTCATATTATGATACAATATAATAATATACTGTTTTGGGCAGATTTTGGCAAAAAGAAAATGCTTCTGTTCAAAATCATCTTCACTGGGTATAACTTATCAATAACACAACTGTTATGATGTTTTTCTCTTTTTATATATTGTAAATATATAACAGTAATTAAAGAAATGTTGTAAAATTGTTTCTTGTTGAGTAAATTAAATAAGAAGTTAAATAAATAAGTGATTTCAATATACCTATGTTAACAATATATTAAATCTGAATATTATAAAACAGCACAGATTAAGATATTACTTTTATTATAAATCATACTAATAACTATTCTGTATTACTTTCAATTACTAAGTTAAAATTATTCTTTGTCTGTTATTTTTGTAATAAAAATGATCAAAATAATTATTGTTTGTATACTTTTTTACGACTATTTATGATTGTTCAATTTTAAAATGTTGTGTTCATTCACTTGGAATACAAATAATTATACCTTCAGTGATTATTTGTAAATTCCAGTTCAACAATAGTCTAGAATCTTTAACAAATTGAGTAAATATTCTTTGTGAATAATTTTATTCAGCTATTAAACAAGTAATCAGTGTGTTCAAATATTTATAATATTTATTAATTACAGAGGTGAGCATTCAACTTTTTGAAAACTCATAAACTGAAATATTTAGTTCTTATTGTTAGTTTATAAACATAATAACTTTACTAGTTTAAATGATTATTGTTGTTTCCTAGTTTTTTCAAGTAAAATTAAAAAAATATTCAACCAAGTTAAAATATAAATATTTGTTTTTGAAAATATCTTTTCACTCTTGTAATTGAAGAACTTCAAATTTTATATTTTTCCGTTATATTGACTAAAAGTTAGTTATTGAATATTTTTACTTAATTGCCTACATTTGTTTAATCACTTAATATTAAACAATCATCAATGATTCAATTTTGGCAACATAATGTTTTATTTAAGTCTTTAAATTATTTAGTGTCTTCCATCCATTTTTACAGCTCTCCTTACATGTATATCACGCTTTATTTATACTTTACTAAAAAAACACCTTAAATAAATAGTTAGATTTCAAAATTGTCTAATTTGGTAATGAAATGTAACACAATTTTGAGATAAGTTGTGATGCATATAAATAAATACTGTAATATAATATAGTTCACATGATGAAAATGAACAAAACTTTACATTCATGAATAATAAATGTGCAAATACTATAGAAAATACATTGAAATATTTTTATTTAACCAAATAAAAAAATTGGTTTGATGAATGCAAGTTGCACATAGGATATAAAATAAAACAAATTATGTATAGATATTGTACCTATTTTATGGTTTACTTGGATAGAAAATCAGTAAAACTTCTTAGGATAAAAAAAAATACATTTATGTGACAAATTATAAACAGCAGGTTATTAATATCAATATTACAATAGTTTTTTCAATTTCTATTATATTTATAAGTTTATAACTAATCAACTTGTTGAAATAAGTATAATATAATCACATGAAACAATGTTTACACTGATGTTTGGTAAATACTATTGAAAAAAAAAAACTTAGTTTGCCAACGCTTGTTTTTCATTTTGCTCATGATACTTCTTCATCCTACCCTCAAGTTCGGGTCTAAAATGTCGAATCAATCCTTGTACAGGCCATGCGGCACCATCTCCTAGAGCACAAATTGTGTGACCTTCTATTTGCTTACTAATCTCCCACAGCATATCAATTTCTGAAGACTGGGCTTGACCATCAACAAATCTGTACATTATTTTATTCATCCAATTAATGCCTTCGCGACAAGGTGTACATTGACCACATGACTCGTGCTTATAGAACATAATTAAACGAGCAATAGCTTTTACAATATCGGTTTGCTTGTTCATTACAATCAGAGCTGCTGTTCCTAAACTTGTTTGAGCAGCTACCAAACCATCAAAGTCCATAATAGCCGTCTCGCAAACATGTTTTGGTATAAGAGGAGTTGAGGAACCTCCAGGAATCACAGCTAATAAATTATCCCAACCACCTATTATACCACCAGCATGACGCTCAATTAATTCCTTCAATGGAATTGACATCTCTTCCTCAACAGTACAAGGATTGTTCACATGGCCAGATATGTTGAAAAGCTTTGTTCCGGAATTTCTAGGTCTTCCTAGACCCAAAAACCACGCTCCACCACGACGGCAAATAGTAGGTGCAACAGCTACAGTTTCAACATTGGAAACTGTGGTAGGGCAGCCAAAAACACCAACATCAGCTGGGAAAGGAGGCTTCAACCTAGGTTTGCCTTGTTTGCCTTCAAGAGACTCAATCAAGGCCGTTTCTTCGCCACAAATATAAGCACCAGCTCCTCGATGGACAAATACATCAAAGTCAAAGCCAGAGTTGCATGCATTTTTTCCTATGAGACCTGCTTGATATGCTTCACAAATTGCTTGTTGCAAATTTGAAGCTTCATTGTAAAATTCGCCACGTATATAAATGTAGGCAGCACAAGCTCCCATTGCACGACCAGCAACCAAACATCCTTCAATAAGCTTATGGGGATCGTGTCTCATAATTTCACGATCTTTACAAGTACCTGGTTCTCCTTCATCAGCATTAACAACCAAATATTTTGGACGACCATCAGATGGCTTATTCATAAAACTCCATTTCATTCCAGTTGGGAAACCAGCCCCACCACGTCCTCTCAAACCAGAAGTTTTAACTTCATTTATAATGTAGTCAGTACCTTTTATCAAAATCTCTTTTGTCTTATACCAATCACCACGTTTCAGCGCTCCCTTCAGTTGCCAATCGTGACGTCCATACAGATTAGTGAAAATTCTGTCTGAATCGGAGAGGTTACCGTAGGATGATTTTAATTCAGGTGTAGCTGCTGCTGTAGTATTTTGACGTATTTGCAAAACATTTTTGAATGACAAACTTGATAATCCGAAAGCTGCATGACCTTTAGGCACCAAGTTTGACCTCACCAACGCCGCACTGTTCATATTTTTTTTTCGATATTCAACTGTAAAATTTAAGTGATATTAATAAAAAAAGTATTTAGAAGTTAATAAACAGAATTAAGTACAAATTCACAAACCTTCAGGCTAGTTAAAATACGATTATTATTCACAAAAATAGTCAATTACTTCTGCACCAAGCACTTTTGGTTCCAAGTTGCTCGAAATTGTGAAATTGTGATAATGTGATAATGTTATCATTGCGATTATTCCAGCTACAATTAACCGAGTTGACCGAACCAAGGTTGACGAATAACTATTCCTATCATACAGATAACAATTTGCTTGTTTATTTCTTAAAAATAAATATAAAAAAAAAACAGAAACTGAAAAATGATGTACGTAATCCGTACCAGCTTGTGTAATGTTAATAATATGTAATTATACAATCAAATCATTGCTATCATTTTAAATTATTCAAATCACTGATACTCAACATGAACAATCATTGGAATCGTTATATTATTTCTATTTCGATTGTATTAATTAATGATAACCGAGCTTAATGTACCTATTGTTGTAAATTGTTATTCATAATCATCATTACATTTATTAGTTCTATAAAAAAGTCTTGTGTGAGAAAAAAAAAATGTTTGGTACTAAAATATATCATCTATGGTAATTATGAATATAACCGTTGACCTTGTGGCTTATGTAATTTGTATTTGATTTCATTTATAGTTACTATTTATTGTGTTAATCATTTTCGGTGTACTTATTTCAATTACAATTCAATTTTTATTTTTTTTTTATAGGTTGAAAATTGATAATGGTTAAAGTACTACACATATCTCGAATAACCAAAATGATGAATGGTAAATTATAAATATTTCTTACTTGTATAAAGTTTTTAATTGTTATCTATTATAGGGTTTTTCTGACTTGAGCGAGTTCAAATAATCATCATAGGTAAGCCTTAAACTTTATTCAAACTCTTAACTCATAAGTATATATTAAGATAAAAACTAGATATTTCTCTTATTTAAATTACTTTATTAAATAATAAATATTTAGTATTCTTGGATTCTTCAGTAATTTAATTTAAGCTGTTAATAAAAATTAAAACATCATCATAAAACTTGATTTTATCAGTTTTTCTATATCATTTTAAAAACCTAATTAGTTAAAAGACTCAAATAATACAAACTTATAAAGTAATAAGTATCTAATAGTTTTACTGTTAAAAAGTTTAAATTACATTCAATTTCTTTAGTTAATTCAGTGAAGATGGATTTCATTTGGAAATTACCAAAATCTTATTGAATTGCTAGAAATTAATTTAATACATTTTTATAATGTTATTGCCTTATTAATACATACCATATTTTTTGAATCAATCACAAGTTACTAATGCTCAAAATAATCGATTAATTTCCTAAACCAGGTTCACATCATCTTTACAATAATCAATATAATTGTTTTTATAGTACATATTTTAATCTAAATATGGCGAACCATAACAATTCATTGGCATATTTTTTTATTCTCACACATTTCTTCCAAAAATCCTCAATCATAAATTCTCAATAAATATAATTGTAGGTATAATATATACCTGAAATTCATAGTTTAAAAATAATATGTTATTGTTTTTTAAAGTATTATTGTATTAATTTGAAATATTAACAAAAATGATTAAACTATTTGATTTTTTTTTTCAGGAACCTGACCTTCCAACAATGTTCAAATATTCATATATATATGTTATTGTATTTCTGGACTTGATCAGCATTAGCCTCATCATACCTGTATGGGGAACTCATTTACGTTCTTTAGGCGCTAGTCATTTTCATATAGCCTTGTTAGGTTCTACTTATTCATTTCTACAATTTTTATCGGGTACACCAATTGGTGCACTCAGTGATCGTTATGGTCGAAAGATTGTTCTCATAGTAACAATATGCATTTGTGCCATAGCTTATTTCTTCCTAGGCTATGTAAAATCATTTATCTTAATCGTATTAATACGTATTATTCAAGGATGCTTAAAACATTCACAACTCTTATGCAAGACATTAGTTAATGATCACGTACCAGCTGACCAACAGACTGCAGTTTATGGCCGAATGAACGGATTTTCTTCACTCTCTTTTGTTATTGGCCCCATAATTGGTGGTCATCTTATGGAAAAAAGTGAAGGATTTTACAGCTTGGCCTGTTACACTTCTGTAATATTTTTAATTAACGCTTTAGTTGTTTGGATTACAGTTCCAAACACAACTGTAAAAAAAGAAAAAATAAGTGCATCACCTTTTAATGATTTAATGGAAGTTAATTGGAAAGAATGTTGGCCTGCATTCTCATTAAAAATGTTAGGGGCTGCTGCATTGTTTGCATATTTTAGTTCAGTTGGGCTTGCAATGAATGAAAAGTTCAATTTATCACCATCGGAAGCTGGTTATACAGGTGCTTTACAAGGACTAACTGGTGGAATAACTGGATTTGCCGCTGGAAAAATAGAAAAAATATTTCCAACTAAAAATCCATTTACCAAATGTTTCTATTCATTCATATTATTGGGCATAGGTTTTATTGGTTTAACCTTAGCTCCAAACATAATAATATTTATGGTAGCTATGATTCCAATCAGTGCTTCAAGTACACTCTTAAGAGGTTTCAACAATGAAATAATGTATGAACTATCATCATCTGATCACAAAGGTCTTGTAGCTGGTGCTGGAGCTAGTGCAACTGCAATATCAAGATTTATAGCCCCCATAGTGTGTGGATTTACCATGGATACATTTGGAAATAGCTCTGGGTTTCTGTTATCTGCCTTATTTTCATTTACTGGGGCATTACTATCTATATCCCTAACTAAAAGATCAAAATTCCATGTCGAATAGACTAAAAGATGTTCGTTAATATTTTCTAAATGTACCAAATTATTAATTTTTGGGTTTGTAGTTGGAAAATATGAAATAAAAACAAAGTACTGGGTTTCAAATAAAAAGATGCTATTAATTTTAATGAATATTAATTATAATTTATAATCTTAATTTATATTATAACTCGTAATGAATTTAATTAGTATAGTGAGAATTTTAAATTGGGTAAACCATCACTTTAGGTAGGTATGTATTAATATTTTATCTTTTAACTAAAATAATAATGTTCTATTTAGTATTATATAGAATCTATATTATAGATAACTAGAGTTTTAAAATTATAATATATGTTTGTTATGTAAAAATAAATGTTTATCTGTGTTATAGTTATTACTTAATTTCACTTCCCAAATATTTGTACAAATTTAACCACATAATATATTCTTAAACTCATTGAATTAAATAAATTCATGAATACTGTACATAGATGTACATTTGAAAAATGTACTCCATAGGTTATCAATAAAAATTAATAATATTATGATTATTTGTATTTTATCTTTTTATGTGTGATATAAATATATATTTATATTTATGTACTTTTATATTTCAATAAAATGATTGTATCAATAAAATAAGTTTACAAATTTGAAGTACTATTTATTTTGTTCTTTATTAATATTTGGTAATCTTTACCTCTATTGAAATCACTTGTATCTTTATTCTTTATAATATGTTCCATTATTTATATATTATTTATACATAATTTTTATACTGAATGGAGTTATTGGTTTGAAAATGTATTATATTGTTTAATTTTTAATACCCAAACTATTTCCGTTTTCTTAATTTAAAATTGTAATATATATATATATATATATTGGCTTGTATTCATATATTTATCGATTCTAATATACTTCAAATTAATTTTATGTACGTTATTCATAACACTGCAATCTACAATTAATTTTGTTTGAGGGTTTTCCAAAAAACCTGCTTAAAACAGATTCATAATTATAAAGAAACCTAAATTGGACAATTTAGACAAACAAACCTATAGACACTGTTATAGTAGGATACAAATATGTTTCACACTTATCTGATATCATACACAAAATTTAATTTTTGCTTATTTACGTTTTTTTATTGCTATTTTGCTGACTGAGTTTTTAGTGCTATTTTTGGGTATATTTTCACATAATATAGGATATAATCACGTTTTGTTGAAAATAATTATTTTACTTGGTTATATTATTAAAAATATTTAAGATATTAGAAATAAATAGGTCTCCGTGAATAATATTTCATGTTTATTAACAGCTTGTAATTCAACGAATCCAGCCAGTCCTTAGCCGATAATGAGCCTAAATATTTTACTCCCTGGTATAATTAGTAATTAGTAAATGTAATTATTAATAACATTTTTATAATTATAATTTCTTCAAGTTAAATGCATATTTTTTGATGTTTCGTACTATATAGCCCATATTTTGGATTTTTTAACTGCACATTTAAGAGCTAAAATGTAACATTTTTAGTACTACAACTTCCGAACCCGGGTTATAAGTTATTACCTATATTTTTGAGTATTTTACAGCAGACTATAAATGATAATTTCATGTAGGTAGTCTGTGATTTGACTGAGTATAATGTTACAACGTAAAAACAACTTGCAGTTAAAATCATACGTGTTTTCTGTACCTACCTAGTAGTAACGGTACCTATACCGTTTTGAGTTTCGACATAAACACGAAAGGGAAACAATAAACACCATTCAACCATTGTATGTATTAATCAACTCTATTTTTTTTTTTACGTCTGAATTCCTGTACATTATACAGTTGCTCCAAGTGTTGGTAGGAATTTTTGTAATATTATTGTCCACCGAGTTAAGATAGAATTAAGTCGACCTTGTCAGTTGCTCACACGCATCGATTAAGTTATACGTACTTGTTTATACATAGATGTGCCTACTTATCAGGTTTCCAAAGTGGTGATATAATAGACAAAAAAAACATTCACGTATCACGTATAACATTTTGTTCTTCGATTGTACGTGACCTGCAGTCATCTTATTATTATTTAAAAAAAATTTAGTGAGGGGACATTATAACCAACAATCTTCTGGCAGAGGCCAGAGATAACATAAATTATGTCATTGATATATTTAATGTGGAAAAATTGTAATTCGTCGATATTATAACTACGATACCTACAGCCTACAGAGAATGATTTCAAGACATTTTTTAAACGAAGAAAAAAGCATAGATTCATTAAAACAAACGATTTCTTCGCCGAGAATGCTACAGTACAAGACGTATACCTATAGAGGCGTACATAGCTGCATACATAATAATAGGTATAACGCACATAGTGTCAGTAAAATATAATATAAACAAAACAGCGATAAGTAGGATGAAGTTGCAGCTGTTGAACTCATGGCATTAATGTTATAATAACAACAAGATTTTATAATGAAGGCGTAATTATTTGTTATCTTATTTGCAAAAGTACCTACGCGCGTTTTCTGTAAATACGAATCCGATAACGTTGAACGATAAATCGTCCTCACGATTAGCTGTTATAAAAAACAATGTCCCAACGAATGGGCACTGGGTATATAAATCGCTGGACTCTCCGAAATAAGCGTCTTCAAGTGAATGAATTGTTCAAGTTACACCACATAGGAAAAAATGACGAAAATGAAAATTGTATTTGTCTTAATGGTGACAACTCTAAATTTGGTATGTATATAATATACCTACACTTCATTACATTATAACAATAACGCTTTTGAAAATTAGATGATTTTTTATTTTGAAACATGTTTTGCTTGATATAACTGGTACTTTATATAATTATTTTAATACGGTATTGAATCTTTAATTATATTTTCATTTGAATTATTATTTTTACAATTACTTTTGTCTTGATTGTTTGATAAAAATCATTAGTTATAATCTTCATTCTTTAGTGACAAATAATTTTAGGTAGATATTTAAAATCGAAAACTAACCGGCTTATGCGTTTTTATATTTTTTAGATTAATAGTTTACCAACATTGGACTATTCTAATGATACGCCTCTCACGGGCCTTTCTCAAGAACTAATAAGCATTTTAAGAAATTCACGGCTCAATTCACTATCGTCATTATCTCCTAATTTTCCCAAAGGTAATCCTTCCTCTGACACTTCACCGGCATCGTCTTTTACCTTAAACCCATCCACGAATTACAACAACCCGACCTCGAATTTACCAACGTCACACGACCCACCGCTAAACAATCCCACGGAGCCTAATAGTGATTATTTAAGTTCACCATCTACGACTCCGGTTTCCGATTCAGCCCCAATACCTCAAACGGACTCCAATAAAGCGTTCAATCTTGACACATTACTAAATTATAGCCGGAACAACCATAACTCATTACTATCAAGTTTGCTTCAAAAATCTGTCCCGAATTCATATCCAGATACTACTCAGCTGTTACAATCTTTATTGCGTCCTTCAACCTCTGCAGATACGTTGCCTCCGAAAATAATGCCAACTGTAGCTTCTCCTTCAGATCCAAGTACTGGCCCACAACCAAACTTTTCACAGTATCAAAAACCTCATCCAAAACTATTATCAATAGAACCAATGACCTTATCGCCAAAAGCTAATGAAGAAATACTAAAACTATTATCAAGTTCCCCAGCATCGCCATTACAAGAACCTATTAAAAACTCTGAACCCAATAGTGTACTCACTCCAGATTCAAACCTCCTTCCAGATACTCCTTTACTTATTCCTCCGAGTTTACCTGATTCGCCTTATAAGGATTCTACAGTTTCACAACCATCACCATCACCACCACCACCACCATCACCATCACCACCCCCACCATCCCCGACCCCACCATCACCATCATCTGATACTTTGTCTGCAAATCAGCTATTAAATGTCTTAGTCAGTTCACCATCTGTCGTGAAAGAATTGACTTCCCTTCTTGAAAGCTTTTCTGCTCAAAACTCAAATTCAAGCCCTATACAAACCGCGGCTAATCAACAACCACCAGGCACCAGCTAATAAATCCTCTACAAACCAATCATTTATAAACTTATTATCAGCTTTACCTTGTAATCGACAAAAAATCCTATAAATTTTAATCCTTTAAATATTAGTTCATAAATAACTGTAAACACTATAATAATATATTATTTTATTTTATACTTATCTTATATTCAATTTTATAACATTGTATTTTACAAAATTATATTGAAACACACATATTATAATTTATACCTTTTATACCTATCTATATAATATTATAAATTATGATTATACAAGAACAAGATGTAGTGATATACTTTATTCATCGAAAATAATTAGTTGAAATTGTATAACTGAAATGGTAAGGTGCAAATAACACTAAAATTATTACTATGATATAATATAATCGTAATGATACGATATTATCATTCCTTGATTTTTCAATTGTTCGTATATTTATTTCAGTAATTTAGAATGATAATATTATCAATCACGCATAAATTAAAATTATATCAGTTTTACCCCACGATATTAATTATGTAGTAAACAATTTTTATCGGAACAAAATGCTAACGAAATCCGATATCATCATTCACTATCGATAGATTCGACTGAAATTCACGTTATTGTCAATGAAGACTATTTTAGACCGTTTAACTAATATTTGAGGAGGGTGATCTCGAATAATACATATAATAATAATAATACATTATTCGTCTCTTCTCCCAACTATTTGGAGTTGGTCACCTGATCGTTATTAGTTCTCCGTATTGTATGTAGTTAAAGCGCTCAACCTGAGAGTTACACGAGAGTCTAAAATAAAGTGATACGAAATAGAAGTAACAAATTGCGAACAGTCGCTTTTCAGCGACGACTCATGAATTCGAGTTTTCCGGACGCAACCATAATACGAATAACAATCGGCGGCATCGTCCGTGAAAACGAAAAAGCACCGCTTCAACATCAACGAGTGAATTACGTACAGGATATAATTTTAACAACGGTAACAACGTATTACGTTCTTTATTATAAACGACAGTGCGTGTAGCACACAAATAAATTACAGCGCAGCGCACAAACGTATACAATACGCGCAGTGCGAGTCGTTTCGGGCGAAAAAATGTGACGCGAGAATATTTTGTGCAAAAGGTTTGGCAAAATGATTAGGACGTGGCGGCGGCGCCGTACGAGCGGCAACCGGGAGGAGAGTTGGTCCGAACTGGTCCGAGCGCGGTCCCTACGGTTCGGCGGTGCTGACGCCATGCACTTGCCGGTGCGACCGCATCAGACGGTTGTTGCCGTACCGCTTGCCGCACACGTCGCACCGTATGGTGCGTCTGGTGCGTTCCGGGCCGCCGCCGGCCGCGTTGCACGCGACCACCTCGGACCAGATCTGCGCGCCGTGCTTGGCGCGCACGTGCTCGGTGAGCGAGTCCACGTCGCTCGCGTACAGACCGCACACGCCGCACAGCGCCGCCCTGGCGTCCGGGTGCTCTTTGGCCACGTGCTTGCTGAACGCGGTCCGGCTGGCGGACAGGCGGCCGCAGAGCTCGCACGTGTACGGCACCTGGCCGCCGGCGGACGCGACGTGATGCGACCAGTGCGCGACGCTCGCGGATATCGACGAGAACCGTCTGCCGCAGTCGGCCGCGGGGCACGTCAACCTCAGGTCGTCCCCGTGCATCCGCCGCACGTGCTTCCAAAGAGCCTGCTTGTCCGCGTGGCACGTGAAACACTTCTCGCACACCTCGACGGCCGTGGCCGCGCGCTGCGGGTGCTTGGACTCCGCCGGCGCCACCGCGGCAGCCGCGTTCGCCGTGGCCGCGCGGCTGCAACCACCGCGGCTGGTGTACGCCAGAAAGTGATCGGCTACCGGCATCGGGTCGGAGTTCAGGAAATCCATCTGCGAAACGTAAAGACAACGGCGAGTTACAATTTATGCAGTACGGCGATCGGGTGCACCAATGGATCGCCAAGTTATATGGCGGTAAGCTACATATGGCATAGGTATACAAAGGTGTATACTTCTTAAACACACATTTTCCACTTGCAAATGTCATCTCTTACCAGGCCCAACAATATCAAGTGTTTCTCGATGACTTACAATATTATTATTAACCTTCTATAAATATAATAACTACTGTTGCTTCTGTCACCTTAACAAAGATTCTACACACGTCTTGTAATTTGTTTTTGCCCACTGTTAAACACAAACTTTTTACTGAATTGTAAACTATTTATATTAGTTGGTATTAACAATTGCTATTATCTATTATCTACAGTTGGAAGTAAAAATTAAAGAAACAGCTAGACCACTGTTGGGTGAGTTACAAGGATGAATGAATAATTATACTGTCATATTGGTCTTTTAAATTTGAAACCAATGTACCGTTGCTTTCGAAAACATGTTTCTGTCTGAAAGACGTGGGGAGGATCAGTTTATACTGATATCCGGTAATTTTTTTTCGTTCGCTGGAAAGAGAAACTTCTCTAGTTTATTATAATATATTTTCATGTCTTAAGTACTATCACTGAAATGGAAATAAACTTTTAACTACGAAAAATTAGGCGATTTCACGATTTTTAATGAATTTTATCAAATTTTCAAATTCAAACGCTTATTTATACGTTTATTACAATTTTTTTTGAGATTTTTTTACACGAGTATAGTCAATGTATAAGAAACATTATACTAAAACTTTAAAATATAAAAATCAACCAATATTTTTTTATTGACATTTTAAGAAAAAAAAACTAAGAAAACATTCAAATTTCAAAAAGCTATAAATAGTATAAAAATAATCCAAAATCGTTTGAAATTTACACCATCTCTAAAAAATAGCCATATAAATATTTGGTGAAAATTTCAACACCCTACGATTAATATTTTTTCAATTTTTTGTCAGTTTTCCACCATTTTTGGGAAACCTGTTGAGAAATTCAAAAAAACGCTTATTTAATGTACCAACTTGACAACATTTAGAATCGGAAACCTATACTATTATTGTTGATAAGACCACGTTAACTAGGAAAAATCGTAATGACATACACAAAAAATCAAACACACATCATGGTAAAACTAATACAAACTTCATTTTTCAGTAATGAGTCAACTAATTACTTTTTTTAACATTAATAATGAAATAAAATGTTTTAGAATGCATTTTAAAGTACCTTAATTTCTAAAAGAAATTTCAATTTTTACAATTTTTTGGGTGTCGATTTCACAACCCTAGTTTTATGGGTTTGAAATTCGTTAATACATTACTTTAATTTTTAACATTTAAAATATAACAGGTGCTTACATAAAAAACAAATAATATTAATAGTAAATGATACAATTACAGTTCAAGATTATAACATGTGTGAAATATGTTTCATACTAGATGCCCAATATCCTTAAAGCCACCAATCTAATATAGTAAATTGTTGCGGGTCGTAGCAGTCTCTGTCTCTGTATATTACTCATTGACGGATATTTGGTCACACGATTACATGATACTTTGAGCGGTGGGTGTCGAGAGGAGGAGCTTGACATGGCATAAATCATAAATATAAACACAAAAAGACTACAATTCATTAAGCCTTATGGCATGTGTCTTAACTCTTAATACATTCCAAATGGAGGGAGTCTAGCTTCCCAATGACCATTCTACTCGTAATATCCGTCAACGATAAACTTAAATAGTATTTATAAAAACTAAAATATTAAATATTATTAAGTATAATTACTATGTATAAATAATCCATTTCAATAACAGCGCTATTCAAACGTAGATCTGGAATAAAAAAATAGAACCGTAAGATTTTTTGCGGGACGAAAAAATAAATTTGATGTTCAATCAATAAAATATTGACAGGGAATGAAGACTATTTTCATTTGTTTTTCACATTACCAACGAGAGACAACTATATAATAGTAGCAACGATACTTAAATACTCTACATAACAACGGAACACTATAATAAATAAATTATATTATAAGTGCCAATGTAATATATACAAGACGAGAGTATTAGATTTTATCAAACCTATATTATATTTATGCTTATATAAATGAGGTGGATTCAAAGAAGATGGCTGAAGATGCTATAGCATTCCTCGACCCATTTCATCTAAGTTGACCTTTTGATGGTTTTTGTTATAGATCTGTCATGTAAATGATTACTATTTAATTCTAATACATTTTATTACATGCTTCTCGGTTTTGTCGCATTAGTTTTATTGTATAAAATATTACAATCTAAGAACTTATATGTATAAGTTAGTTAAATACTTACATGTTATAGGTTTAACTGTATTAAACTTAGCCAAAAATAAACTATATAGGTAGTGGTCAGTGGACATCAGTAATATTATAAAATTATACTTCGTTAGTAATTTCGTACCCGTACGTGATCTACTAAACTTAATTTAAGCAGTACATAATCTACCCGAAAATAGAATTGAATCACCTTGTTTGTAGTTTCCCTTAAACTAAAAATGCATGTTTCAAATCCGTAAGAAAATCGTCAAATACATACCATCAAATATCGCTTAATTTACACTGCAAGTTTTTTGGACGAAACTCCAAAGAATGTCGAACGACTCAGTGCTTCAGAACTTGGCATTAATTGTGTTATAAAATATATCATACATGATATAGTGGTGTATCCAGGAATTTTTGGAGGGGGAGCGGGCTCAGTTACAGGATCAGTTATACATCATAAGTTCATACATTCATACATTCATACATTCTATACATTTAAGTCTACAAAATTTCATAACAATAAAAAAAAACCATACATTTAAATCAAATGTATTATTTTATTTTATATTATTTGAGATTGTTTAGATTATTATTTAAGATTTACTGAAATTTCGGGGAAGGGAGGCCTGAAGCCCCATCAGCCCCCATGGACACGTCACTGACATTATATTATATACTTAGCGATCGAGCATAATTATGTTTTTCGATTTCGGGATTACTGGCAGGTCGCGTACGACATCATACCTATATTATAATGACTTAGACTTAAGACTTTAGAGCAATATCGTATTCTTACGTAGGACATCAGACGAATATTATTCTTATTACCCACACGCTATAAGAAAATATCTATGATTAAAGTTTTTTGAAAAATAACGAACTTAAATACTACAGACGTAATTGAATAATAGAGCAACAGCTGACTAGAAATATTACAATAAGTATTTTTACAACGACGGTGATAATAGCGATAACCCATATAGAGCTGGTTGAGAGGGAGCTCCGAGCTAGTGTCATAAATGGTTGTACAATATTCAGGGTAGAAGAGAACGATGGAAGTTTTTGAATTACACGGCGGTCCTAATAAAATCTGCTTCAGAATGCTCGGAGCGATTTGTGGCTGATCAAAGTATTAAAATACGTCAGGAATTAATCCACTATCCACTGGTCACGGAACGAGCTGATTCACAGCGCCCGCGCCGCGCCAGTTGCAACTTACAGAGCTGCCATGCATCAAACACAAGTTCTTCTCAGACCGATATAATTAAGTGCTTTAATTAATTATTATTTTGATGCGTGTATGGCATATTATATTTAAATTTTTTTACAAGCACTTACTTTGTGCTACACTGAATACATTTTTAACAAACTACGCTAATAACTTTAGCAGTTTAGTGTGTTACGTAAGTATGGCTAAAGTTATGCCTCCTACAAATATGATAACGTATTTTTAATTTAAATTCTAGGAATGCTTCTTAATAATAAAACTTTTGAACAAAGTAATAAAAGTTAACAAAACATTTTACATATAAATAGTAACTGTTATAGTATTCAGTATTCAATATACACAGATCGCTAGAAGTGCTGTATATATGTGTCCACTACTATAGTTACTACTTTCTACCCATAGGGCATAGGCGCAAACAACGTTTGAGATTTGTGGGGGGATGGCGGCAGGAGCATTAGTTGGTCAATAAAGTAATATTGTGGAAGCAATAAATACCTAAAAAATGTTCTTTGCTATACTAGATTTCCAATACATTATATAATCATATACGTATAATACCTTCAAAAGATTTCTACATTTTTAGCTATTTATAGATAAAACTTTATGTTTTCTTAACTTTTTTTAGTAAATTGTCTACCAAATAATATTTTGGTTTGATATAAGTCTTGAAAATGTAATAAAATATCTTCTTAAATATCTATATTACTGATTAATGAAAAAAGATTGAGTATAATTTAAAAAAAGATTTATGAGCACTTGAATAATAAATTTAGACTAAGACACATCACGAAAATCCACCAAATTGTTGTAGTTAAAATGTATACGACTTTCAATTTTAAGACTTAAAAGTTTGATAAAAAATTTTTATAAGATTTTTGTCGGTTACCATAACAAAAAACATTTACCTGAGAGTAGGAAAAAATGTTATACGCATTAAAAAAGTAATTTTATTGTGTGTACAATGTACATGCTTCTGTGTATAAACGTTGTGGGAGGCTATTGAAATGTTTGCGGGGCTTGGCCCCTAAATCCACCCCTATTTGTGCCTATGTACCTACCTAATATTTAATGACTAAATTATTAGATTCCGAGTGAAACGAGGAGTGTATTGGCTTTATCATCTTTGTTTTTTTTTTATTTATGTACACGATTTCAACTAGAAGATCACAATCATGAGAGGTTAAATTGATAGAAAATTGTATCTAGTTTAATTGAGGTGATAATTTATCGAATTTCTCAACAGTTTCTCTTATAATTGAGAAAATAGAAAAAAAAAATTATAAAAACTTCAACAGCGACCAAAAATTGAACCCTGTACAATCTAGTAAATTTCTTCACGCACTGTCTACTCCTTTATGATTCATGGATACAAGATTTTTCTGACGATATTCTTTGTAGCCAATATAAAATTTTACCGGAAAGTGGCAAATAAATTGTATAAGTGTTAGAAAATTAAATGACGGTATATTTAGATCACACCGTATTAGTTATTTGGTTGTTATTCAATAAACATTGATTGTAGCGACTCGAAACAATTACTGTGTACCTACTAATATATGCACTTAATTACTATTTCATAATTTTCGAAATATTTTTTTTTTTTCAAAGTTAAAACATTAAAAGTTCAACCTACCTTATAAGGAAATCTGGTTTTACAAATAAATCAACCATCTTAAGAAATATAAACTGATTCACTCGATCTCTTTCATCCAGAATCGTTGTCTCGAAAGCAGTGGTACACCACAGAAATTAGGATCACTGAAGGCGTGTTCATTAGAACCAAAAATTAAACATTGAAAACAATCAAGCGCATTTTTAGATTTTGAATAGAGAAGCCAATTCTTTTTTTGCGTTCGCCATTATGAAAACACCTTTCAAATATGTCTTATGGAAGTTTTCTAATTTTTTTCCGCATAAACGTTTTGTACTTTTGAAGTCAATATCAATCAATCAATTTAAGAAAAGGCGGATTTTTTAACAAATATTCAATTGTATCAGAATCTAAATTCCATTCTGCTGGATCTGACCCGGGAAATTGTTTTGATATGGATACATTTTTTGAAGAGTAGGTAATATGTTCTAAGTTTGGAGACGAAATTTCATTGTTTTTATGTTTCAGCTAATTAATCAATCGCAGATAAATTACTAGAATTAAGTTCGTTATTATTGAGTTTTTCTACAATTTTGTAGTTTTGAACACTTGAATATGATTTTTAAAACCAAAGAATAAAACTGTGACGTCGAACAACAAAATTGAATTCAATAGAACCAAAGCTAAATAAAAATTATTCAAATACATCACAAAATCTGTCATTACTATCTAATGGAATATTAAAAAAAAATGTCTATGTAAATTCGAACGTAATAGCCAAAGATGGTTCGTAATTTGTATGAAATAAAATACCACTTAACGTCAAGTTATGTACTAAAATCCTACTTTTCGGTTAGTGTAATATAAAGATATATTTTTTATCATTACGTAATATTTCAAAACTTTACCTTTTTAAAAAAGCTATCTAATTTTGCCATTTTTGCAATAACTTTTTCTGCTTTCTAACTTTTTTTCTAATGCTATTTTTTGACATTTCGAACCACTCAGTCTCGTTCTTTTCATTATTACTAAACTACCAGGTACTAGTACTACTTCGTTGCTACAAGTAACTGACAAATCACAATATCAAAATATTAGTTTAAAACTTTAAAGGTTGAACTCGTCAACTGCTCATGAAACACTACACGTTTACACTACTAAAGCGAACTACAGATATTGACCAGCGTCCGCCGTCCAGCATTGTGTAAAACAAATTGTCGATCAAAAATACGATTATATATTTAATCAAAGCTTATACCTATATATAGCCAATAGGCTACTTCTATGAATTATTGTAATCGAAATCGAGAAGACATCGTATAACACGTCAACATGCGGGTTCCGCTCTAATATAATGTGTTATTATCTGTTATTATGTACGATATTCGATTCCAATTTTCAATACTTATTTTAAGAATTAGGATAGTCGATGAATGGCAATAATTATTATAACGACAATTATTCACATTTGATTCCATTATCTGTAGAATTCAGAATTGAGAAATACAAATAATTTAACATTATTTTCAATTTCAATTTACAAATTATTTTTAAAAATGTCCATAGTAACTGAACTGTTAAAAAATATTTTAACATATTGTAATTTATTGGACTGGTAGTGTAAATTTTGCCGCCTGGAGCAAGTACTCCATTTGCACCTAGTATAATACGGCCCCTGCTTAGTACTTAATACAATAAAAATAAATTAAACTTACCTTGGCTATTAAAGGTTTTTCTTGTTGAATATTGAAATTATGGTGTCAGTATTAGGTACTTCGTCATTCAGTTACGCTATCAATTTATGAAAGCGGAAGAAAACGACTTATTAGTTACGCTGGTGAGCGATGACTGAATCCACGGATTGTAGGAACTAAGAGGGTAGCCTAAGATTCCCTGGTATTGATGACCGTCATCGATACCAACTGATCATATTATAAACAAAACTTTGTTGGTTTTTCTACAATTAACAAGTTAAAAACTGTACAATAGACACAGCATTCCCGACATAAGCGATAATAGAGGTTGAAACCTTTAAGGACCGTAGCCGGGCGTAGCCTTCTAAAATGGGTTAATAATTTGTTATATTTGAGCCACGTATATTTTACTGATATCTCATTAATTAGTTCATACGAAATGTGTACACAAATCCAAGTGAGCTATTACAATATTGTTGTTCGAAAAATAATCGTATATATATAATATATATAGGGACCTATTAGTAATTTTCTTAATAATCTATCTATTTAATTTCTAATTTTTTTTTAAAGTCAGGAATCCCAAGTATAATCCTTACCCCTCGCACCTTCAATATTCATAGAAATACCAAGCATATACAAACATAATTACATAAAAACTAGTGAAACTCCTTTTTGGCAACTTTTCAGGTAAAAAAATTTTAATGATGAAAAAGAAAAAAATTATAAAAAATTTCGTATCCAATTTTTAAGTCTGAAGTATTGAAAGTCTTATGCATTTTTAACTACAAAAATGCTGTAGATTTTCGTGATTTTTGTCTTTTTAATGTTCATCTTCTAATAATCTAATTAATGTTTATCATTTTCTTACATTATACTCAATTTTTTTTTTCAATAATCGGTAAATAAATAAATAATAATGTGTATTATGAACTTAGTATTAAATGTTCAAGACCATTTAGTCAAATCAAAATTATTTTGTTGACATTTTACGAAAAAAACTATGAAATTTTAAAATATTCGTATAAATATAGGCTGTAAAAATCTTTTGAAAATTATAAACGATAGTATAATAGGAATCGGTGAAAAAGTTGCGACGAAAAATATGAAATCAATTTTATTGTAAACTTGTGTGCTGTATATTTTATGCAGTTGTATTTGACTTTTCGTCTGTTTTTCTGAATTATTTGGAAAATTGTTAGTACTTTGAAAAAAGTCCCATTTTTAGTAACAACTATGGCTGTACAGACATGGTAATTGATAAGTACCAGCTAGACACAATATCTCATAAATTACTTACATTTATTATCGTGATAATCGAAGCAATCCTCCTAGTCGAAACTTGAAATGTTGTAGGTACAGCAATTAGCAAAGATACATAAAAATAAACATATCATATCAAAATCAATACATTCCTTATTTTTTTGAGAATCTTAATGGAGCGTTGGTGGGTTATTAAAATTAAAATTGTTTAAATAGGTACATATTTATAATCTTACAAATTATAATATTGTTTATATCATAAGGCTCCCTATAAAAAAAAGTTGACCAAGGCAGCAGGGGCCAAAAATATGTAGCGCCGTTACTACTATAAGTTTGTAACATATTTCGTTCACTCAGAATGTAAAAAATAAAAATAAATGTAATATGCCATTATAAAATAATAACATTAAAAATATAATAAGCAATTAGAATTTTAATATTCTGCTCATGGCTCATCCACATAGTGTTAAATCGTTACATAATTTACATGTCAGGATGGCCGAGCGGTCTAAGGCGCCAGACTCAAGGTATACCTTGGCCTATCAATATAGGCTTGAACAGAGCATTCTGGTCCTCATCTGAGGGCGTGGGTTCGAATCCCACTTCTGACAAATTTTTTGTTATATCAAACATTTTTTTTTCTCATTTGATCCACTTTGAAAACTTGTTTTTTTTTATTCGTTTACATGTCCCACCTGACCAATTCGGAAATCTCCCGAAAAAATGAAGATAATCAAATTCTGTGTTTTTTAAGAATTTCCAAGAATTAGGACTAAAGATATTTCATATTTTAATTAAAAGTTGTGTTTCGGTAAAAAAGTTAAAAAAATTATTTTTATATCCATTTTCAATAATAAATTTTTGGAAATTAAAAAAATTATTAAAAATCATGAGGTTAATGAAAACAACATTTTAAAACGTTAAAATTGTCAGAAAAATAACCTCTTCATTATTTTCGAAAATAATTTTTTTAAATTTTTACCAAAACATTAAATACAAATAAAATATAAAATACTTGTAGTCCTTGTCAATGTGAGTCTTCTGAAAAAAACATAATTTGATTATCTTCATTTTCTCAAGAAAAATCATAATGAATAAATCCTTGGTGGGACACCAGTATATCTCTATATGTTGTAATTTACATTCAGATATCGGATGTTCTCACATCTCAGTGTTTAAAAATGTACCTAATATGAGTAATGAATTGTTAAATAAATTCAAAATATAATCTAGTGGATTATGTGATACTTTGATATTTTAGGTAAGCTTAAGTTTATGCGCCGGACTGCCGAACGGTTAGGGCGCGTAGGCGTAATGCGTAATGCGTATTGTCGTAGGGTACACAAGCGATGTAATTCAAAAAATGAAAACGAGCGAGGCTTATCACTTATCAGTTATCACATAGTAACGCGCTAAAACTATAATATCCATCTCTGTGCCCGGGTCGATTTGTTGTTATTCTTTGATAAGGCTGATAACAAGAACACTTTTTGTTTACTACATTGTTTACTCGCTTCTCGCCTAAAAAACTAATGATTTAATTTTATTAAGATTTGTGTACTTTGAGTTCTGAGTAATGTACATCATGTACATTATTATAATTTGAAAGATTTTTTATTTAATCTCTCTACCCTTTAGTTTTGTTTTCATTTGAAGATATTGAAAAACTAATTTCATAGTTCCTATTTACTGTCAATATGATGAACATTGACTATGAAAATATTCAAAAGTAAGTCCAAAGAAAATCAGTTTATGTATATTAATCAATTGTATCTTTTACAGTGTTAAATAAAGTATTCCTTTTACATATTTTATTTTGCAAAAAGTTAAAAGAAGTCTTATGATTTATTTGTAGTACCTATCTACTTTTCAAATTTTCTTAGTAAAACAAATTGTTTTATGTGGATACTTGTATTTCAATATGTTTACTTCATATTAGTCTTACATATATGATATTTCTAAACAATTACATTTTGATATTGTATTACCTACCGTTCAAATAATGTCTGTTATTATAATTAATTGGTTTTTGAAAATTATAATTTTAAAGATAGGTTTTTACAAATTGATGAGTCAATGCTGAATTTTTTTACCTATTAGGTAATTGAGAAATATATTTGCAACTATATTATATTAATTATTAATAAAACATTTAAAAATTTTCATGAAACTATATTTTTACATGTAATTAGTAAGCTCTTTCTAAAAGAATAAAACATTTTATTTTAACCAATAACTCTAAATAAATTCACATAGTTATATGATTGTTCTTAATTGTATTTTTAGGTATCCTACTGTAGAATGTGCTCTTTGTGGATTCTTGTTTCGCAATAAAATTAGTTTGAAAAACCATTTAGACTCTATGCACAATGGCAATAAAGGTTTACCAGGTTTTGTATCTAAAAGGCCTAGAAAATGTACTGATTTACGGTGTATGGAAAAAGGATGCCGGTGTAAATTTTACAATAAACAACTATTTATTAGTCATTTGAAATTTAATCATCAAATTGATTTTGACATACGCTGTTTGAATTTTACTTCTGAAGATGGTAATATATTTTTAATTTAATTAATACATAACATGTTTTCTTTAGATTGTATGCTGTAAACTTACAATATATTTATTTTTAGAGTTCTTAACATGGAAAGAAGATTTTGAACAAAAAAATAACAGTCGCTATGTCCGTGTTACTGGTTGTAAAACACTTCATGATGGTAAAAAACTTTCTTATTATTATTGTAATCGGTCCACTTATTTCACTAGTAAATCCAAGGGAGTAAGAAAACGAAATACTCCTATTAAAGTTAAAGGTTTATGTACAGCATCCATGAAAGAAATTCAAAACACTGATGGCTCTATTGAAATATTATTGTGCGCTACACACTATGGTCACGACATATCATCTGAGCATATGAGAATGACAAAACGTGAACGAGATGAAATTACTGAACTCATTCAACAAGGTGATCATCCAGATTTTGTTATCAATGCTGCCCGTGCCAAGGCATCAGATTCATTAGGACGTATGCATATGTTAAATAGAAAAGATATTAAGAATATAGAACGCAAATTAGGAATAAGACATCCAGGATTTATCAAACAAAGAACAATTAATGATCTCAGTACAGATAGATGGATTCTAAAACTACAACATACTCCTGATAATCCTATTGTTTTTTATAAACCTAATAATGTAGCTTATGAAAACTTTGAACTAAATGATCTTATGTTAATATTCATGACTCAAAATCAACAACACTGGATTAATAAATTTGGGACTGACGGAATATTTATGGTTACTGAAATGAGCATGGTTAGGGCTCGATTATATTTGACTGTATTGTATGTATGTGATGAATTTAACGTTATGTTGCCAGTATGTTTCATGATGTGTAATGATAGTAAAATTTACCAATCATTCTTTTTAAATGCAGTTTATAACAAAATTGGTACTATTTATGCTAAAGCATTAATTACCGATGACAATTATGACTTGTATGAAAATTGGTGTTCAATTATGTCCCCTGTTAAGCATGTAATCAATCAAAGATACATTGATAATCAGATAATAGAAAAGCTTCAGGTTGAAATTGAAGATCAGGACATACAACATGAAATATATGATAAGATATGCTCATTTTTTAATGCACCTGACAAATTCGTTAAAGATGAAATTAATAATTATACAAATAATTATCTCAAAATGAATAATAAAACAAAATTATTTGGAATATTTTTTGATCATATGTTTGCTAGTAGAGCAGATATGTGGGCATTTTGTTATTTAAAAGAATCTCTTAATTTAAATGAAATGATAGATATTAACACAGTATACAATCAGATGATTGTTCTCTGTGAAAATAGAAAACATTTTACTCCTAATTTATCAAAAAATATGCATATTTTTTTCACAGCACTTTTAGATATTCAAAAAACTAGAAAAACTAAAATTGAAGAAACTAATATTTCTATATCAAACAGTCATAAAAATGCTTTGTGTTATAACTCTACTCATATTTTTCCTGTTACTAGTGATATGTGGAGAATAAGATTAGAAGATGGTACAAGAAATAATTTTGTAACTGTTTCCCGGAAATTTTGTAAAATCATTGATTGTACTGTAAAATGTAGTGCGTGTTATGATATTTGTGCCCATATCTATGAGTGTTCGTGTAGCAAAGGAGAAATTAATATATGTGAACATGTTCATATGTTGGGAATTTTTAATAAACGGATCCAAAACGATTTAGGTGATCAAGTAAAGAAAGAAGATTTAGATGTTAAAGATTTAAAAACAAATATTTTGATAAAATTGAAAAGAATTGTTGGCAATATAAACTTTGTTAATGATGAAGAAACACTCAGAACAATCAGTATGTCGTTGAGTAGAGTTGAAAATAGTGTTGCTAAAGTTAAAAATTCACATGACTTTTATGATGATTAATACATTGTATTACTTAGTATTATTAAGGATTAAAATAATTTTTTTTTTTTGTATAACCTAAATTTGATGTATGTTTTTTTTAGTTATTGTATCATATTTGTACTATAAATAATTTATTCTTTATTCCATTCAAAAAGAGAATGCACTGGTTCTGCGCATATTGAATGGTAACCATAGAAGCACTAGCTCCTTCTGCTAATCATATCATGCAGTGGCATTGCTAATGTTAATTTCCAACCATGACCGACAAGTAGTGATCATTTTTTTTTATAGATCTGGACGGTTTATTGGTAGGACTATAGAGGTGTGCATCTCTGGGTACAAACTTATCATCATATAGTATATTCTCTTTTGGAACAGAATATATACTCATTGTGCTTATATATAATTAGAATACCCTTTGTAAATATTATTTTAACTGTCATCATATAGTGTATATCTAGTCTAAATTTGCATAATATGTAATTGTTGTGAATCTTAAAATCCAAAAATATTGAATGTTCCATTATTATTAAAAATTAAGCATACTATTGAATAATAATTGCAATGTGTTTGAATAAAAGATTGAAGTATACAAATTTATCTATAATATTGTAGAAATAAATTGTTAAACTATAAAGTTTCAATAAAAAAAGGATACAAATTTAGTTTTGATGATAGCAAATTGGGACTTAGTTTTTGATACACAAATGTTTCATAATTGCAACATATTTGCATACACATTGCAGTTTGAATAACTTTTAATACAATGTTCTACAATAAGCCTATAGGCTAGGTGGTCGGTAATAGATAGACCCGAGGAGGAGTGGAAAAAACCTGGACTGCCAATAATTTTTTAGTTTCACGTTTGTCTGTTTAATCTATTTTTAGAATGTTTAAAATATAAAATATATTTTCCTTTTACAATTTAAACGCAATTAGCCTTATTAGTTTTAACATTAAATTGTATATGGTACAGAGTGTTTCGAGTACAATGATAAATACTTACCTACTGTTTACAACTTGTTTTCTGGACTCTGATAATTTTTTTCTTATTGTTCAGAATCCTTATGAAACTAATTGCCTACCTCTGTTATAGCCCATTGGCTATAATAGTGCATAACATTATGAAACTGTATAACTTCTATCTTTCATATTATTTTACGGTTTGTACAATTTATAAAAATAAGATAATCATTAAACTTGTAATATTATAAATAACCATACAATTATTTAAACTAAAATTTGACAGAAATGATTTGTAACTTTTAAAATAAACATGAACAAATTAAACATTTATTCTATGAGAAATTATAATGATTAATGATCAATATTTAGTAAAAATGAAGACATAACTTTTTATGCTCATCATTCATCAAAGGTAACTTATAGAATATTATATTTACTGTTTACCATAGATTTAAATGAAGAACTTAATAATGTTCTATCTGTTAAATAATTATATGTAATAGAAAACATAATTTTACCTTTTATTTGTTGTGTTTGATATACGTACTATAAATATATCATTCTTTGTGATATTTAACTTGCTTTTAATTCATGCTGTAATAATAATGAAATATATTGGTTTGACATTGACCGTGTAACAGAGTAATAGGGACTCATTTTTACTGATATCATTATGTTTTCTTCATTGCAGACATGTATTGAGTGCGTATATACGTTAAATGTATTAATATATTTAAAGTACCTATAGTTGAGTAAAAACTCCGAGTGTCAAAATTATTAGGTTGGTAATAATTATAAATTTCAGTATTTCCAATGGTCTCCTTAAACGAGAACAGCTATGAATTATTTTTGTCACAATGATTTTAGGGATGTCATGACTTACCATTTATTATAATTTCTTATTTGGAGATTTCATAAACATTGCTAATGGTCAATGGAGCGTGGTGTGACGTAATGATTAGTCGCGGTCGCTGTTCAGCGCTGCGGTTAATCACCGTCCGGCGTCGCTAGGTCCCGGAAGGGTGACCACCTAGGTCCTAGGTTATCAGTGACGAATATACGTACCATTTACACATACATGTTCCAGAGACCAACCATTACTACCCTACAGCTAATGGCCATAGTTTCCAAAGCTTAAAATACTAATAAAAAAAAAGAAATTGCTAATATTCAAGAATCAAGGATGGTCAGCGCCCAGAGGTCACCTATCTGGCTACCTGTGAAAACATTTTAGTAACAGCTCAAAATATTTTCATATAATATGTGGTAACAGTAGGTATGTAATTAATAATTAATCATTGGCAAACTGATTATTTTGTTCACCACGCTGTACTGCGAAAACGATAAAAAAAAAGGAAAATCATCAATTACAAAAAAGTAGCAGATTATTGTATCACGCATAGGTTTTTATTATTTTAGAGAAACCAGCAGAAATTTAACTCAATCTTAATTGGTACATATTTTATACTACAGTAAAAGTGATAACATTTCAATAAGATTTTTCCAAATAATATTTTTCAAATATCTATAATTACGACTTTTTGTCTCCAACAAATACATAATAACGGTACAGAATACAATTATACAATATAAGATAGACACATAGTAATTAGCACAATAATATTCATTGGTATTAGTAGTGTATTACCCAAAAATGGTAAATATTATTAAATATGTTAATATGTATGCGTTAATCGTTATAAATAATATACTTTGATAATCTTGGTTTGAATTTTAAACTATAAGTATAGGCACACAATACTAATATTATGTCCTATGCTTCTATATTTTATGTATTTAATAACTAAGACTCGGACGTCTTGCATTTGTTTTCACTGATTATAATTGTTTTCTAATGAATAATTAACTTGTTATTTATGAACTAAGCATTTTTTATATTAGACAAAGCCATAGAGACAAAATTAATAACCACATTCAATGTACCTATTTACACACTAAATGCAATTATTTGCAACGTTGAGCGTTTTTATAACGTTTTAACAAATTTAATTTAAGACCCAATGTTAATTTGGTATTGTACAATGACACACAATGTGAGTTGTAATAAATTATAAAGACGTAGGTTTGAACATGTTGAGTTTCATGAAAAATAATTATTGATTTACTCTGATACCATTTGTGCTTGCGGCTATTAATTTATTAATAGGTATTTAATATTAATTAACGCGCAGAATCGGTCATTATATGGGTAGTATCCTTATAATGGTTGTTCGTTTGTAACATCAGGATAGTTAATTCTTCTCAATAATACAGAACATAAAAGATAATATATAAATAGTAAATTCATCCTAATATGTCTGTACCACGGAGTCAAATTTAGCCATCTATAATATATATAGTTATATTATAGTTTGGCTACGTTTAAATGTCCCTATTCAGTATTCGTATAGTGCATAGCCGCATAGGTGTATATTACGGTTAGATGATAGTATGATACTAATACGAGTAATTACGTCTTACTAAATAGAGCATTTAAATTGTTTTAGATATTGATATGAGAAAAATGAATAGAAACTAGAAACAACGGAAAAACTTGACGTCATTATTTGAAATTATTAATTTATAAATGTGTAATTACATTTTATTTAAATATTATATCATGAATAAACAACCAAAGCAATTATTAATTCTAATGAACAAAAAAAAGACTTACATAATTTAATGATTCGTTTATGGTTTTGCCGTTATAAAATAACACAACTAATTTAAATACAACACACAAAACAACAATTGATCACAAATTTATAGTTTTTAAATATAGCTACATAAATTATAGATATTTATTTGATACACAGAAATCAGTTCCTTTCAGATTTTAGTGCAATAATATCTGAGCCCTAAACTAATATTGTATATAAATATAGGAATAGGAATTTTTTTTTTCAACAACAATTAATTACCGACATTGAATACTTATATACCTACTATATTAAAATTGAAAACGAAGTTAATGTAAAAAACAAACTTTTGCGGCAGGTTAAATGAAAAAAAATGAAAATTTTACTGGCCGGTCAACCACCGAAACGTATACTTGGTCATCTTCGTATTTTCACAAAAAAAGATCGTAGCATTGCCACATACATAGAAAAATGTAATTTTTGTAAATCATATAAAATACACTATAAATACCCCGGTTCGGTATAGTCTCGCTGAGGTAAAAGCTTGGAGTTGGCGCGTCAGGTACGGAAGCAGGACTATAAAATAATAGCAGGAGCCAGGAGGAGGAATATGTCGTGTACTCGTGTGCCGTGTCCGCGGCTACCGCTCGCCTATATATAGTTGGTTCAACAAGAGAAGAGGACTGAACAAAAACCAAAACTCATCCATCCCCATCAAAACGTGCACTTATCGGACCATCCGTTTCCTAATTGATTTTTCCGAAAAGTTCCTTGCGCGTCGCAGTCCAACCCTCCCGTCGAACCAACGGTATAATAATTTTGGTGCTTTCGCAAAAACGGGATGATTTCGCGTCGTCATCGAACTAATATTATGTAACGGGGTCCGGGGCCGCGGTAGTCGCGTCGTTTAGGAAGACGTCAAATCGTCCGCCGAATCGTCGTCGCTCGTGTAACAACTTTGGCTGTTGGTCGAGTCCGATGAACGGTTGAGCGGGTGATAGTGACGGTGATGGTGTTTTTGCGACGGCCGCGGACCGTGGTGTTGGTGCACGGACGACGACGTCCTTCGCCTGCGCCGCGGCGGCGGCGGCCGCTGCTGCTGTCCCGCGTTGTCCACGCTGCAACCGCTGCCACCACTGCTCAACGTCGGCGTGGCCGGCGCGGTCTGTCCGGCACCGGCCACCGACGTGGTCGACGGGCCCGCGGCCACGCTCACCTGATGGTAACCCGACTCGTCGTCGTCGCCAGCGCCGCCGCTCTGCACCGACATGGAACGCGTGCGACGTCTGCCGCATCGTAACTGATCTCGATCCGCAGTCCCGCTTATGGACTCCAACCGCACGCTGTTCGGGTCGGCCTGTTCAAAAACGTGTTTTCGTATTTTTATACATCGAGTCACAAGACGGGTCGTGTTACATCACGACGAACCGCCGTAAGCTCAAAAGTACAATACACTTAGGTATTTCATTAAGGTTTAAAATTATACAAAAAAATCGGGTCATTCGAGTTTTGTCAAAAAGTATTATAATTTCTATATTTATAAATACTTTCATATGGCTGTTAATATTTTATAAAAAATCACATACAACGTGAACTGCGTTCAAGGAGCTTTTTTTCGTTGTTTAAAATGTTTAATAATAAAACAATATCATTATTGTCTGCTCGTCTATAATTGACGAGGAAAAAATCCTACTACGAAATTTCAAATTAACTCGAAATGAGATAGAAGATAATCAAAAAGTTGGTGTGGAAATACTACAAGTGAGAGAGTTAAACGTATACAACATTAAATCATAAATTAATACGTTTTCTTTGTGAACTTAAGGAATTATTTTCAACTTGAGTGACAATAATTTTCCACTGCACTTAAGTTAAAAAATAATAAATTTAAGTGTTCCAAAACTTTCAATTTTAAATTCCTCCCGTTAAAAGATACAATATTCACTGTAGTCTATAATACAACTAAATTAAATATTTCATTCTGTAAACTTATACAGTTATAACATCAATTAGCTAATTGATTTCTATGCTATATACTACAGAGACAGACTACTGATTTTTATAGTTCTGTTATAACATTTTTTAATTGTAAAATTTTTCAATCCAGAGTTTTAAGGGGAATGTATAATACTCAAAGAGTGATTTTTTTTCAAAGAATTTTAGAGTTGTAAAAAAGTAACTGTATAACTTCATAAATCAAAAGTTAGGAAAAAAGTATACTTTAAATAACATATCATGGTTTATTTTAGTTATAAAAATTATCCTTAGGTATAGGAAAAACTGTAAATATATTAAAAATATTTTTTTTCTTCGTATAGATGTAGATTCTGTTGTATTCTAATGTTGTAATCTATATATAGAAATGTTTCGAGTCGAAAAATATACAAATTAATAGTTCGTGACAAAAATACTAGACAGTGCATTATACAAGGTTAAATTTATATATATATTATATATTCAGAAAACTGTTGAAAAATTAAAAAAATGACCTACAGTACTAATAAGACGAAATTTTCTTTCAGAAAAGTACCATGGTTATATACATCGGATGGAATGATGGATCCTTCTGAACGAAATTGTATACACAGATGCAGTAAAAAAACACACATAATGATAAAACCAATACATTCCTCGTTTCACGCAAAATCTAAAAAATATCAAAAATAAACTATCGCAATCAAATGTACACCCTTGAGTTGTCCACGAGGGCCATTGAACTCTTATATTTCACGAGACAACATTTTGATACCAAACTTGGATTATGATTTAAACAAATTTAAGCAGTTCAATACTTGTTGCATGCAACCGAAAACATGTGCAACAGTTTAACATTGAATACATAACTCATAAGTAATACATATTTCATAATACATAAGCCGAGTGTATCGGTATTGGTATCAATGATATGACCGTTTCACATTAAAATCGCACAAGAAATGTCAAATCTTCGTGATAAACCTTAAAAACGTATAAGAAATACCTGATAGGCAAGTGCCGACAAGAGGTCCCGGTCGGGAACCACACCTAATGGCATGATTTCGTCCAAAATTACCCTAGCTGCGATCTTGTGATACTGGATGATGGGCGCGAAGTGTTCCCGGAATAACGAACGCCAGTCTGCTTCCTCAGAATCGGGATTGTTATTGTCGGCAGCATCGGCGGCACATTTTTTCGCCCACATCAGCGCAGCCTGTGTATAAACAAATGCACGCAAACACACGCACATGAAGAATAATATAATATAAACAGTGATGTAACAGATATATTTTAACCCTAATAATCTACATTGTGATTATATATTACACATATGTAGTTCAAAAAAATATACAATAGTTGTAAGTACAAACTTGAACTCTTTATTGTTGCTAATTTATGTATTATTTTTTTATAGTTTTATTCGTGTTTCTTTTTTTTTATATATATAAATATACCCTTTTCGAAATATCCATTAAATGTTCATACTCTATTATCTGTATTCTATATAACTGTTATTGATTATAACTAATGGAGTTGTTTATAAAATACAATAAAACCAGAAGGTGATAAAGTATTATACAGCCAATTAAACATGTTATGTTATTATATAAAGTATATACTAAATAACTACATGAGGACTATATACTCGCCTGGAATTTCGTCAGCTCATCTGCTCGTAACTCGTCCCGCGATAGTATAAGTCGGACAACATGTTGCGGCAGTAAAGTAAACGATCCGAGGGTGAGCACGCGTCCGCCGTTCTCGTCTACGAACTCGAGCACCTTTGGGATTTGTATTCATATGATTTTATCCAATCACATAATTTCGTTCAAATTAATTTTTTTAATATTTCTATAGGCTTATTTACTTACACGGTACAGTGTAGTTATAATTATATTTACAGGTAAAAAATCAAAACGATCAAAATGTTTCTGCTAAATCAATGCAAAACAACATAAAAAAAAATCGTCAACACATCATCTTATTACAAAAATAATGTTTATTTTAATAAATCAATTGTACACATACAATAAAGACATTTACATTAATAAATACATGAATTAACAAACATAAACAACAACACACTAAATTTTATAGCATTATTTCATAATTTTTTCATGTTTCACATTTATTAAGAAAGTTAAAAGTACGGATATTTAATATCATTTATGTATCCATCTACATGAACAATTCAATACTGGTCAAATAAATGATGCTATAATTCAATGAAATAATAAATAATATCTAAGGCTATGATTTTATTGTAAATGCATTATAGTGTCTATATAATAATAAGTTTCATATCACATCTTCTAAAATTGTTTTCGTTTTATTTTTCTTATACCTATTAAATTATTTACTAGGTAAAGATAAAATAAACGATTTCTTAATTTTGATCCAATTGAAAGATTTTTTTATTTACTTTATCTATATTAATTTAAGTTTTTGATTTTCAAATACTTATAAGTTTTAACTTAAGACAAAAAGTTGCTCACCGCTAATTTATTCATACTATTGATTTAACATCAACATTATAAATATTTTAAATAGTTAAGGTTTTGCGATAAATGTACATACAATTTATTTTTAATGTTTCATTAGGTAATAAAAAAAAGTTCTGGCAGTAGATATTATTAAATACTATTTATTATTTACTTAGAGTTCACAATTTTAATTAAAAATTAAAAATATATATTTATGTACATTTTATGTATAATGTTTTAGGCTATATTATATAGTATATTTTAATAAAGTACATACAATCAAAACCCTAGAATAATGAGTGTTTTAAGTTTTGAAATTTAAAATCCCTTCTCAAAAACAGCTCCATAGGACTGAAAATGTTTATGAAAATAATTACTAGTTACTTTTAATATCCTGTTTCATTATACATTAGTATGCAATTATAAACTTTTATGTTGAGCAAATATAATTGAAACGTCAGTCTCGGCATGCTTTTTGAGTTTTATTATAATTTGGATGCATAATTATACTTTACATAATACTCAGGTGAAACTCTCTGAGAACGATTGTTTTTGGTGCTAAAAATGAACGATTCTTTTATGATTTCCTACATATGTTATTCGAACTAAGAAACTATACCAAATAAAGTTTGCGCAAACATTTGAATTGAGTAATTATTATAATATATGTAAACACTATTAAAATTATATATTATTTTTGGAATAATAATGACTATATTATGATTATTTTGAATGAAAATAGTGTTACATTTTAGAGATTGCAAAGGGTGAAATGGTTTTCAAAAACATACAACTAGTATTCATTGAAATAAATTACAAGCATATATGTAATAAGTTTGAGGAAATAAGCGACCGTGTGTTCTCATGAAAATAATCGTGTATTGCACGGAAAATAAATTCCAGTCACTGCAAAAAGGTTAATGTAAATAAAGATTCCTTTGTACCTACTCGCTGCAAATCGATTGAAACTTTGCTAACCCCCATGTATGCGTCACTGATAAAAATAAAATAAAATAAAACGTAATCGGGAATCTCGTCAGATTATTATATTGGTACCAACGCAGCAACGTCTACGTATTTACACGCACTATACGTCTATACGTCTATACCCACTCATTTGTACGCATATAATACTTCTATAACTTTAATATCCTAATACCAAACACTGTACCTATTATAACGTGATAATGACATCCTATACACCAGGGGTGGCTAACCTATTGCACATGTGGAAAATTTCAATGGCACTCGAAAATATGTATTTAAATTATTTCACTAAAAATGTACTAAATACTCTTCTGACCTTAAAACTTTATCCACTTAGAAACAGTAACAAAAATCACACTAAAAATATAATATTATTTTTATAATGTATACAATTCAATAGGTAACACCTAATTCAAAGATATTATTTAATACATAGCTTATTAAATAAAAACAAACCTACAGTAAAATATAAAATTATATTAGTAACTTTATTTTCTTTTTTTGGGCCTGTGAACAATATTTAAATCCTTGATTGGAAAAATTTGACGCTAGACCCTAAAAAGGTTCGACACCTCTGCCATGTACGATATATCTATATATGGCTATATCACGATGATGATTGATGATCTGGTATAGGGTATTTGCTTTTTATCCTTTTATAATTATAATTATCTACACACATAATCAGAGTAGCAGTATAAAAAAAATCCCCAGTACCTACTTAGGTATGCAATATAAACATGTGAAAAAACTAAAACACAACGAAAAAACACCGAAGGGTTCATTTGAGTGTCTACACACACGCGTACCTATATGCATACACATTACACACACATACACAAAATAAACTTACAAAAAAAAACCGAAAACAAAAACATAAAACGTAAAAAAAATGTAAAAAAAACCAGCGCACGCCCGCACACACACATACGCAGGCGCGCCATCGACAAGACCAACTATATGTACAACAAATATCGCATCCCGAGAGTGTACAACGATATCGTATACATTTAAAAAACATCTACCACCTTTTTTTCATCTCGATAAAACTTAGTAACTATGTTTTTCGTAAGTAAATGATTCTGTACTTGTTTTGTTATTCATTTTGCATTCAATATTAATTAAAAAGTATTTGAAATATTTTTTATTTATTTCCGGATAATTTTGTATGCGTTTTCTGTGTCCAAATTGACTCGAACTCAAAAAAAAATAAACTAAAAATTGATTAACATAACAAACTTGTTAGTAAACAGCGTGTATTCTTTATAAATTACGAGTATCTTCCAAAATAATTTTACCGAGATAAATTATCATACGTTATCATATGAGTATGTGCCAATAACATTGTCTTAATATTATTATGTTGGTAGAAAATGTACGCGAAGGACGTGAAAATAAACACTTACGATAACCATTCATACAAACATCCAAACATTTTCCAGCTATTGGAAGTTCTGAAAAACGTACAGACAAATGTTTATATGAAAATACTAAACACGTATCTGACAAAAAAAATGACCATTGATCGTAAAAAATAAGACTTTATTGATAACGTTATGTATCAATATGAAAAAAAAATATTAATCCGTCTAGAGCTTATTAAAAGTTGGCATACAAAAATGTGCCTACAAATTAAAATTAAATGAGTAATTAATTAATTATTAAAAAAAAAGTTTGTTATCAGTAGCCGTCGCAACAAGTTGTTCTCTGAGATTTGATTACTAAATTAAGTAAACTTCAATTTTTTTTCCCAACTTTATAAATGTCTCCTAATAAAGGAGACAGTTCTCCTCAAACTCGAAATCTTCCGGATGGACACTTCAAGAAAGAGACTACTAGAAAGAACACTACCTCATTTACACCACCATATCAAAATAAAAATAGATATTCTCCACTCCAAAACATCGACGACGTAAACAAGACGGAACAAGACGTTTTATAAAGTGATATCAAAAATTAAAAATTAAAATAAGACTATCACAAATCCGATCCATGACAAGAATTACACAACCATAATACTCAATCCAAATACTCAAAATAAACACTTACGAGTAAATAAAGATAGCATCATTTGCTATTATTGTATTACAAAAAGCTAATAAAAAAAAAAAAAAGATAGCACCAAAAAGCATTACTCATACGCTTCTGCATGTAATAATAATAGTAATAACAATTATTATAAAAGCAAATCAACTAATAACGCGGATAACGATATATATTTTATGAAAACACTCCTACCACTTATAAATACATTTGTTACTCAATTTATGCAGAAAATAATAGAAAATCTGCCCACCATTATAAATAGTTTAAAAATTTAAACTAAATTAAAACACAAATGTATTTCCATAATACTTTTTTATTAAATTGGAACGCCAATGGTCTAAAAACAAACAACTCACTTATTAAAGAGAAACCAGACTGGGATATTTTTTCTAATGAAGTGTAAAAAAACCTGAAAATACCAAAAGATATATCAACGGTACGAATAGCAGAACAATCAGCCGATAACTTCACGTCAATACAGCAGCCACACAGGCCTATTCAAACTCATTACCACTAAATGTCAAAGAAATCCAGCAGTTAAAAAACAACTTCACAAAATAACCAAAGAAATAAAAATAGGTATACAGAATTATCGCGTATTCACCTATAACAATTATTTGTCGAATACACATCCGGAAGAATCAATATCTTCTCAAAAATTCCACATAAAACGTTTTCTCCTAATTATAAAAATAATATTAAAATCGACCTATGACTAAAAAGATCTCTAGAACAATCTAATTATTCAGTTCAAAAACTTATACTCGTAAGCTACGTATCACCATATGAAATTAAAAAAATTATAAACAATTTACGAATAAAATTGATGAAGAAAATATACCTTGGCAACTGTTAGTTAAGTTAATTAAGTAACCTAACTTAACTAATCTTGGCGTAACTTTGGACCAATAGCTCACGTGGCGGCCTCATATATCGAAAAAACTCCAATTAACGTATGCCTTTCAATGTTTCAAAATGTTCTCTTTTAATTTACAAACAAATCCTACGCCTATAACTCACTTATGCCTGCCCAGTGTGGGAAAAATGTGCATCCTCATTCCTCACAAATGAAAAAGATACAAATATTCCAGAATAAAGTGCTAAGAGTAATAGCAAATACTCCTTGGTTCATAAGAAACGTAGATCCACACAAAGACTTCAAAATTCAAGAAATCCAAGACCACATTAAAGCTCTGGTGAATGATTTCCATTCTTCGCGCCTCAACTCAACAGGCTCACTCTATTATAATCATAGATATATACTATTACCTATTAGTAAATATCTATGATTGTAATCTACATGTACGCCGTCCACTCGACCTCCTAAATTAAGCTACACTTATACCTATACCGTAGTATACCACATTTTATTATAAAGTTATAACTATAAATATTATCAAAACTTTGTAAATGTAGATTTCTATAAAAATACATATATTATATTAATTGCAAAATTGTGAACCAAACGAACCATACATGTACATTTTCATAACTATTAATTATTCATTTTCATTTTCATCACGTTAGCCGATTTGGCTAGGAATGTCTTATTAAATAAATAAATAAAAAAATGAATTATTATTATAATTATTTAAAACATTGTTATTGATATTGATTTGTTTTATTCGTACCCGCCTGAAAAAAACCACAGACGCAATGCGACCATAAATCTTTTATTTCGCCCGAAATTCGGATGTACTAAAATGTATAACCCGCGCACATTTAAACTGTTATCTCTTATGTACCTACTCTCGAGATGGTATATTATGTTATATGCATTACATTAATATTCGCAACATCACACGGAAATATTATATACTCGCACACGATGTATAATATCAATATACATATCATATAGGTAATGGCGGTAATCTATATACAGGGATAGTCAGGGAATAGGAGATGGTGTGGTGATGGTATGGTGGTAATGATGGTGGTGGTGATGATAATGTGTCATACTGTATATTACATTTTATACAATATGCGGTTAGTAAAATATAATGGATACAACAGCTTCGTACTTTTTGCACCAGAGATTTGGTGCACTTGTAGTGGATGTAACGTTCCGCGGACGCCAACAGCGCGCAAGCCGTGTCCACGGTTATGCCGCCTCCGGTGTCGGCGAAACCCGTACACGCGGCCCGCAACTCATCCAACCCGTAACAGTCGGCAGCGTTCAGTACTCCTAACAGAAAAATAGAAAAACATAACGCGATACCGATATTGACTGAGAAAAACCTCAGAACAGTCATAACCTTATACATCTGCAGTATACCTGTTACGCGCAATATTACCAATGTCTTGTTTATTTTAATATTTTAAAAATTACACGGTCTATGAATATAAATATTAATTCTAATAATTACAAACAAGAGCTGAACGCTCCTAAGATGTTCATTAGCGTGCATATCATATTATACCCTAGCATCAAGCTGTATTCATTAACGTATTATGTGATTAATAAATAACTCTGTAAATTGTGGTGACGTGGCATTTGTGCACCCCTTAAATACCTACGACCTACGTCAATGCATATGTGCGCAAGTAAACTACTAGTGTAGTGGATTTTGCAAAGGTGATGCTGCTCAACTGCTTAAGACCAACGTTTATGACAGTTTGAAAAATTGTTTTTATTTTTTAGAATGTCAGTTAAAAATAAATAGTTTATCTAATTAATTCATAAATATTTATAAATTATTGATATCTGTAATGTAAGAAAATTATTCCGATATTTTTCGTCAAGATTGTCTCTATATAGAATAAACATTCAACGATATGCTCCTTACGGTCTTATGTGTATATTTTGTATTTAAGCATTATGAATATTCTATAATAAACGTGACCATGATTGAAAGTGAGGGTTTAAGATGTCGAATATCCGCGTCTTTATCGCACAAGTGGTGAAGAATTCATACTAGCCCCTTGTGGAATGCCGAATGTACCTCGGGATTATATATAATAATTAATAAAGATAATACAAGAAGCTTAGAGCAACTTATAGTGGACTTTTGACGCCAAGCATTTTTCGATTTAGTTTCCTTATATATTTCATTGAAAATAGCATAATATAAAAATATACAGAAATTCATGAGAACGACAAAATCTAACTAAATCATGTGTGTTACAACTACATGATATATTTTACTTTAGATCCTTTCCGTAAGTAAAAACTCAGTTAAAAACTTAATATTCTACACATTTTTTACATTCATTAACATTATTTGTTACCAGTGCTACCACAAGAACTCTTTATATTTTTAGTGCAACTTCATTGCGTATTTAAATAATTTTTTACCGCTCATAGATAATATGAACATGAGGACAGAAATATGTAAAAACCTTACCTTTTTTAATAAAAATGTCTAGATATTTATTTTAAAATGAGATAAAACCTCTTTATGTGATCTTACCTCAAATTAAATTTATAACCGATAATAATTTTGAGCGTATATTAGGATACCTAAGTCAGACTATAATAGTATTAAGAACAGGCGCTTTATTAATATTATTATTTTAATTATATCTTAAAGTTTAGACAAAGGATTATGAACGTGTGGTGATATATATACCACTTATACGTTATATGCGGACTTGCGGTAATTGTATACTACAAATACCCTTCCTCTTGTACATCACAACTTTATACAACAATATTATTATCAGTGATAAACTCTTTGATCATTATTAATTTAAATTTAAATAGCCGATATTTTTTACTATTTTTAAATAAACTATAATCAAAATTAAGTACAAAATATAAGGGAACTGCGAGTGGAAACTATTTTTGGAACAATGAAATTGATCAAAAGTGTTGTTTTTATTGATTTTTAGTAAATAAAATTGGTATAAAAATTACATGCAGATTTACCAATCAAAATATTAAAACTTGAATGTTATGTCTGATTTAAATTAATTAAAATTACGTACCAGCTACGACGCTGTTAAATTTCTGTAATCCAAGATTTTCTTTTTTTTTATGTTTAAATCTGCATGAATTAATATGACAAATGACGATCCTGATTCGGCGAATCAGTTTTTTTAATCACAACTAGGATCTCGAAATATGAATTTCACTAAGTATAATTGAGGCGTAACTTTTCGAGTTAAGTAAAATAAAATTGACGATTAAACATTTTGTATTAGAGGGAGTCTTTATTTGTCAATACTATTGTCTAGTACCTATACCTATTACTAAGTTGTAGTGTACAAGATATACGTTAATAACGGGTTTTAAACTATTTATATGTAAATAAAAAATATTAAGTAAACAGAATCACAGTGACTACTTAAACTTTAAATTTTAAGTGATGCGACTATACGAGGAATTTATTGATTTTATCATGATGTTTGATGTTTGCGTATATTATTTTCGGTCTGTTAACATGATTTCGACCAGAAGGAGTGATCTAAACATCAACGGTTTTTTTTGTTTCTGATACCAAATCTTGTCTTACTGGTGATTTCTGTAGGTTAGGTTCGTCAGTGACGAGAATAGAGGAACTTGATATAGATTTAGTATTCCATAATGTGTTTAAGCCTTTTTTAGAAAAAACATTAGTATCAATGGACATCCCTTACAATAGTCAATAGCCACAGATTTTTTTTTATGACTGTAGTTTTTTCCTACACATTATATTTGCCACCACCATATTACACATAGTTTATTATACGAGTATAATACATAAATATAGGGTGTTTAACCACCTCCCAATATTTTTTTCTATTTGAGCCACTGGAGAACAGACCCATACGCACCCAAGTATTTAAAAGAAACTAATTACAAATTACAATATATGTATATTCGCGCTGCTGCTGTACCTGAGTATCAAGCACTAAGCACAAACCAGCCTACTTATATTTACCTAGAATTCTAGAATAAAGTTATTATATTATAATATATGTAAATTTCAATACCTGTATATATTTTATAAATTAAATATTTGTACGTGCAATGTGCATAACACAAATGATTATATTCTGACGTGTACTTACCCAGTAACGTTCGTGGTTGTAATGTCACACAACCCGTATGTACATATTCAACTAACTGTCGGAATACATCAGCGTCGAATTCTTCAATTACGATAACTGTCGGAGATGTTACAATCGTCGAAGCATTATTTCCTATCGTGGTTGTTCCGACAGAACTTCCTCGTTTATACTTCGACCAAGACGTCGATGTGTTGGTTCCGGCAGATGAAATTTTATTATTGTTTTTAATACTATTCCTATTTGGTGGTGATTTTTGTTGTTGCTGTTATTCAGTTTTTTTTATCGAAAACAACATAAAATACAAGTATACTTTAATTATATTTATATTGGGTACATTCATAAATAAGTAATTTGATAGAAACATAATAATCTTATTTTTACTTATAAAATCAATTTATCAAAACTGTATTTTGTTACACATTTGGACGACCAAAAACTGTATTATTAGTGATTTATGAACATATGTACTAGTATGTAAACGAAAAATATTATTTCACTGATCACTGATTATCATAGAAAATATAAATTTTATTACACGAATGTAGTTTAAAATTTAAAACTTAAGATCTAAGTCCTTCAATTAATGTATTGAATAATGTCGTTATATAAAATAAATTTTAATAAATCAAAATGTACAGTGGTGCAATTTAGTTATAAAAAAAATGTAGAGGTTATAAACATCTACATTGTTTTTATTATGATGATCTGTCATGATTTAATATTGAAATTATGAGACATAAACGCTAAATATAAAAGAAATTATTATATTTTGTTCTATTAGAAATTTCAGAAAAATAAGTACGCAAACATTTGCTTTGTGTTTGCAGACAATTTAAAGCATATGAAACTAGTTGTTTCAACGTTCAACCCACGTCACTATCTTCTACATATATAATATACTGGATAAATATTATAATTCCATCATTTGTGCAAATTATGTAAATACGTTTTTAAAAGATTAATCGTTATTTAATAAGCTTTGAAAGTAGATAATTAACACATAATTCAATAAATGTCTTATTACATTATTGTTAAATAATTAATGATAATTAACAATAATGTCTTATAACATTATTGTTAAATAATGTACGAAGATGAAAAGGAAAATTAATTAATATACTCGTATTAACTTTAAAGTCTCAATCATTGTGCTTGTGCTTTAATGACTCATGTATATCAAAATATTATACGAGTAAATTACAATGATGGCTATCAATTAACCCGTTACCAATTGTAGCTGTGATCTTAAAATAATTTTAATTACCTACCTGAATAACGTTAAATATATTTAGCATAATTAATAATTTATGTCATTAATTAAAATCACATACATACCCGTGATTGATACTGCTGTTGATGATTGTGTTGAAATATCAACAATGGTTCTGAACTACGTTTCAACAGCATTCTCAATCTATTTTGCTGTTGAGGACTTTGACTACCACTTGCCGCACTAGATAACTGCTTAATTAAGCCTCCACTTCGTTTCGATGAACCACTCCCAATTGAGTGTTGTTGGTGTTGTAGTGGTTTGCCACTCGTGTCATATAACATTTTATAAAACACCCTATTATATAAAATACAATTCAAACAATTAACCTAAGAATACAATTATAATAAGTCTTTTTTTTTATTTAATATCTTTAGGTAATTCATTTTTGCCATAATATTGTTTGCAGTAAGTGAAAAAAAAATATGAACATAAGAGCAATGTAAAAACATACATAAATTATAAAATAATGTTTACATGCAACTTTAATAAATATATATTGTTTACATTTTGCGCAGTGAGTGAAATAAGCGAGTTTAACTAATATTACTATACTATCTAAGTTATAACTAATCCTTTAAAACTGGGCGATCAAAGTAGCTGCCATTAGAGTTAACATTTTGATTCGTATTTTGATAAAATGTTGAAAGAACTATTCCAGTATTACATTAGTTGTGTTCGAATTTTCGCGATGAAATTCTTCAACAATTTCAGAAAGCTCCATTATAGATTGACAAGTGAGAACTCTATTAAATGATACTTTAAAGAAGTAATTTAATGGGATATTCAGTATATTTTTCTAGAAACTGCAAAAAATACTTTCCCAAGAAACAATAAGACAGAGAGTATATTATCCTTTTTTCATAAAATTTATGTAATGGGTAAAACAATTATCCTTGGGACTAGATGCTTTCACCGAAACTTTTCTTAAGTAGATAATATTCATGTGTCAATCATTTTTGCGTTTTTAAAAGAATTTTTATTTGTAAAATTATTATAAATTTTATATCGATTGGAAATATATACCACTAAATTTTAATTTTAATTCAAAATATCTCGAAGACCTAAGTCAACTAATTTAAGGTTAACCAATACATTGTTTTAGATAAGAAACATTAAGCAAACCATAATTTGACATTTATGTATGTATATATACATTATTTAATCCCCTTTTAAAAAAGTTTTATTTTAGAATTTGAAGTTGTAATTTTATATTAGTTTTTTTGATCCAGTTATTTTATTATTACAAAAACTTAGCATTTGAAAAACGTCTTCGTTTATCACAAAATATTATGTTAAAAATGAGGGTACTTTATAAGGTTTTTCCTAAAAATATAAAACTAACAGTCAAATAATCCATGAATTAAGCAGTATTTAATATTTACCGTTGTTTTGTACAAAATATGACAATGATGGATCTCCTGATGGAAAATGGCTGTGTGAGAGATAATTATTTAATCTTTTTATTTTTCTTACTATGTGTTAATTATTTTGTCTAAACAAAAACTATATTTTAGTTTCTGGCATTGAAAGTAGTCTGATTAAGCCTAGTTTATGAATTTATTACACATTATATTATTTGGTTTTAGACTACATTTAATATAATTTTTACTTGTATGCATCAGTGAAATAACTTGCAAAATTTTGGTATACATATTAACAAATTATTACTTACCGACTTCTGGCCGCAAGTATTGCCTTGACAGCACATACAGGTTCGCGTGTTTCTCCAACTAAAAATGTAACGTCACAAACTTCTGGAATAGCCGCAAGAAATTTCAAATCATCAGCCAATCCACCTTTATATTCAAATAGAGTCTCGTCCGTTGCAGTGGATGTTGTCGTAACAGCATATTGTTGTTCCATCCTTATAATTATTCTGTGTATATTGTAATAATGTAGGTACACATATCATTAATAATTTAATTTTGCAGATACTTTATTATTTTATGGTTATAAAATAATTTTATGTAATTAAGGGGTTAATATTTATTATAATATATCTACTAGTTGCGATTCAAAATGTTTATTTTACAACGAATTTGTGTAGCGTAGTTTATATGCTTGTGGGATGAAGTTTCTATTTTATTTTTATTATTTTACAGTTATATGATACACAATATGTACACTAAGTATAGCACAATAAGTATAAGTGATATCGAATTACGAGCATGTATTTTTGAATAATAAATCACCTGTCCCAGTGAAATTTTATTGGGAATTCAAATTTGGTTTAAGAATGAATTTCGATAGAAGTGAAAAATATGAGAGACAAAATTTTCCAATTATAACTTATAATATGGTATATAGAGTAGTCTGAGTAAATATATTTAAATTTATATGTTTTAGGTTTGTTCTATAATAATGAAACTGAATTATTGTTTGACATTACTACAGAACGACGATATGTTTTTTTTTTTTTATCATCACTTTTGTATAAATGTTTGTTTAGGGCATTTAAGCTGTTGACTTTAGAAAGAAAAAGAAAGTATCACAGAAAAACTTAATTGTAATTTCATCTATTTTATCTAAATTTCAAACACCTGTAAATAGCATAAAAATGGTTGAAATCTTTTGAAATTTACACTATCTCTGAAAATAGCCATGTAAATATTTGGTGAAATTTTCAAGTCCTAACGATTAATGATCTTTAAGTTACAATGAAAGAAAAATATCAAAATTAGCATTCCATAAATGTAGCAGTTTTTTGGTAATTTTTCGTCAGTTTTCCGCCATTATTGAGAAAACTGTATTGAGAAATTCAAAAAATGATAGCTCAGCTCTAACGTACTAACTAGACAACATTTCGAATCGGAAATATAAACTAGTATTATTGATAAGATAACGTTTTTTATGAAAAATCGTGATGACATACAAACAAAATAAAAAACACACATCATGGTAAGACCAATACATTACTCGTCAAAAATGCACAATAAAGCAGAAGAAAATTAAAAAAATATTTGATCAACTCGAAATTGTAATGTAATTTATCATTTTGAGCACCATATTATACATAGTGTTCTTTTGAAATGCAGATATGTAGTATTGCCGCTAAATTTCAATCAACAGTTAATACCGAACTCGTATGTACTGTACTCGAATTCATTCTGGAAGTCAAATAGAATTTCAAAACAATGCGTAAAATGTACACAGACAACAGGTGAAATTAGCGAGTTTTAGCCCTGTCTGTGCGATAATAATATCGCCCCATTTACGTTATAATTGATTACATATTACTAGTACAGTCATATTATACGTATAATTATTGTATTATCAAATCAATGATATGGCGTGACGCGCGTGTACACAAAATAAGACGTGTTTACGAATTTCCGTGCGACGACCCACGGTACGGCGAGTAGTCCGGGGACGACCGGACTGCGAAAACGAGACGTGTTGCGAAAACGAGTGAGGTGCACTGCGCAGAAATATTTCGGCGTATTATTTGCGTACGCGGCGAAAAACGGCGGTTGACATTTCAAACTTACCGTTTGCGGTGCGCGGGCGAAAAACTCAGACGTGCACGCGCGATGCAGCTACGGCAAGACACGGAGACCGTGGTACTGTACGTAATATTTTGGTGCGCGAAATAAATGTATCGTTCACGGTCGGCAAACGTTCCCGCTCGTGCGCACGTGCGCCGTACGATTTGCGTACGCACGACCGTAGAATAAAATACGGATCGGCGGCGGCGGCGGCGGCGATGACCGTACGACGTCGGAGGCGCTCGTCAGACTACTGTTCGACGGACGTGTGTGGTGCCCGCGCGCCGGCGTCCCCGTGTTATTATTATTACGACACGAGCGAATGACAATATAATAATGTAATAATGATAATAGACGGTAACGCGGACGCGTAATAGCGTATAATAATCATCTTGGAAAGCGGCGTTATGACGACGACGACGACGACGACGCCGGGGGCGTTAGCGGCGGCGGCGGCGGGAAACGATAAGGGATGCGCGAATGGTTGTGACGTAAGTACAGGGGGTAGAGCGGTTACGTATTACTATATACGTTTGTATAGAAGTGGAGGGAAACGAGCGAGCTCTTGCTGCAAAAGCTCCGCGGTCCGACTGCTGCGAGCTCGCGGCGGCGGCGGCGGCGGCGGCGATGGCGGCGGCCCGCGCAAGTTCGCCGAGACCAATCGATATATATGTATTGTATACATACTCTCTATGCGTACGTACGCGGACGCTGGGCTGTAATAAATGCGTCGTTTCGTTACTGCTTACTAATATTATTATTATTATTATCGTAATTACTATGTAAACCGATTTGAGAGAGCACGAGAGCACGCTTCTTCGAATTTCACGATACCGTTTTGCCGTGCGTTTTTCGCACCCCCATCGTATAAGATTCTGCGTGTGCAACTGCAGTGCTTGTACGTGTCTTATAGGTGTATTCTGTACATCTTAAAATCCCTAAAACAGAAGTATACAATGCCAAAATATCACATTAAACCTTTAAAACGTCTAAAAATGCAAAATAAAAAATTATAAAATACAATTTGTTGTAATATATGACTCAAATTTTGGGTTAAAAAAGCTATACGTTCTATAAAAAATTCACTTAATATTAATTTCAACTAGGGTAACGTCAAAAATCTAATTGCTCCTCATTAATACTGCAATATGTTAATATAATCTATATTATTATTATATGACTAGCCTGCAAAACATTTTTGGTGTACATATTATTTCTTTATTAATTTTTAATGTTTGTGTGTGTAACGGTGAACGTGTAGTTGTGTGTTTTTGCAACCAGAGAGATATTTTGAAAAAATAAATAGGTGTCTCAACCGCGTATCGATATGATGATTACAAAAATAATAAATCGAATTCCAAAATGCCAGTCTAGATAAATTAATATAATACACTTATACACATAAAGACTAAATATACTGAATATTATATAGATTATAGACTTAAATGCAATAAGTATTTAATATTTTATATTGGTAAAACAAATAGAGATTTCAAAACTAGATACAAAGAACACGTTCCTGAAATAAAATGAAAAAATATTGCTCTAAATTAAAATTTTGTAATACGTGAGTTAGAAAATACCCATGTTCCATACAATATTAGTTTCGATATAAATGACTCCGAAGTAGTGTAAAACCAATACAGTGTTTACGTTGCATGTTTTACACAATGAAGTCGGGGAAAATAAATAAACAGATTATAAAAACAATATTCTCTTACTAAATTTAATTTTCTATGCGTAAAAATGTAAAAAATTTTAATTTGTGTTATTTCATTTTATTTTATAAGTTTATTTTTTTTCAATAAAAATCGTTCGTAAATATTTACACACATTACACAATAATTATCTAGACAAGAACTTTTATTTTTAGTTATTACTTATATTGATTTATAATACTTAATAATACTGTCATTATGCTACAAGTATTAAAAATAATAATTGTATTTAAATATTGCATTAATAATAATAATTTTAAGCAAACGTTTACATATACAGTTATGAGTTAAATGCCAGTGTCATGTATCACACTGATGAGTTGTTGGTTACGTATACTTACCTAATATTGTAAAAAAATTAAAATTTCAATAAATTCTATTATAATCATTTATGAATATAAATTTGATTGAAAAATCGTAATTTAGACGAAACTTTATACTTATAATTAATAACTATTATAATATTATTTGATCAGATATATATTATCCATAATATTTTCTGCAACAGTCTTGCGTCACTATAATTAGGTACCAAACATATTGGAAATATTTTTTTAATATATTTTTAATTGGATATCGTATTCTATCTATCGTACTCCATGTGCGACTGTGTGAAACGACGCAAAGATGTATTACGTTCACCATTCATTTATTTTCAATAAGTAACCTAATAGTTCTTGTGGCGCACTCCACGCAGACGATACGTATTTAATCTGGTCTAGTGAATGCTGGATTTTAAACTCGTTGAAAATCGTCGAATGCAATAATTATACAATGTGTATTGTAAAAAAAACTAATATTTGTTTTTTTTTTCACGTATGATTTCTGCATCACAAAGGATCACAAAATAGGTGCCTATTTAAATCACAATTAAGACAGTATATAAGATAATACATTTTTTCGCGGGCTTTCTCGCAAGAATTCACATTGTTCTGATTTTTACTACATTCGGTTTTTCTCTTTCTCTCTATCTCTATCTCTCTATCTCTCAACATACGTGTAGTGCTGATAGATTGAACCGTGCTTAAGGTAGTGCAAAACGTTAGTTTCGTCCGATTTCCGTGATACACAATAATTTACACCGCGGCCGTCGTCGTACATTACTACAGCCGGAAAACCGCTGCCGTCGTGGTGACATGATATTTGAATGTCAAAACTGCATTGTACGATTGTTAGAGTACACGTCGTACGCGATACGAAACAATAATAACGCGGAAAATCTACGATTGCGTGGATACACGGAGGAGTATAATTTCCCAAACCATTCTACTATACTCGGCGTGTACCCATGTAATATATTATAATACTATAACGTTATGCGCACGTAACTATATATTATTATACCGGGTGTGCTGCAGTCATTACGGGGATTTTCCATTTTCAGTCACATAAACTCCGGTGTATTCAGAGTTCTCTTACGCTGACCGCGAGCTGAATCCCGGTAGCCCGGTATAAAGTATATGCGTCAACGTCATGTATGGCATAATGTACTAAGAGTATCTTTACGTTAATCTACCACGTCCAGCGGGTTTGCTGATTCACGACCCCGTCCCGTGTTTAGTATTAACTAATAAACCTACCACCCTCGAATATCGACTTTTCGTGGACACCAACTTGATCGTTATTGTTAGCAGTACATTTCACGTGTCTGACGTGTCTCGGAAAATACTTCATAAAGAAAATAATATGCATTTGAATCACTAATGAGCTTAATTAAACATTAAATATTGGTTCACAATAATGCTGCTTTTTAAATTGTTTCTTATCTGACAATATTTTTTAGGTATACAAAAAAATTCTTCTCAATTTATTATGATTTCAGAAAAAAGAGTAAATATGTAAAACGCGAGATAATTTTTGTATTTCAACGTGAAAATATTATAAGGACACACTAACTCTTATAAGTATATATTCCAAGCTACTTTATAAAATATCTCCCTAACGCAAAAAAATCGTAAACGTGTCACTTCTTAAGTACTTATTACAATATATTATTATGGATATTTTCACTTTCAATTTGCATTTAAGGAAAATAATTACATTTTAAAAATAATAAATACCTCATTTTCATACCTACGCAGAGACTTTTTTATCGAAAATTGCACGCTTTTGAAATAATTCAGTTGTTAGTAAACTACTCTAATACAAAATATGATCTGGTAATAGACTTTTGCGAGAATGGAATTAATTTTATCAAAAATGTATTAAGTTTTTATTAACCAATTTAAAAAAGTAATGGCAGTCCTATTCCATTATAACTTTTTTACTTTTAAAATAATAGATAAGTATAAACAAGAACAATAAATTATAAGTTTGCTCTTCAGAAAAAATAATTTTGTGACGAATTATATTATACCTATAAGTTTATTTTTAATTTAAATCAATGTTTTACCATGAGAAATTCATCACAACTTAAAACTTTACTTCGATCGTTTTACTCCTATGAAACTAAAAAAAGGCGTTTGATCTAGTTTTAAATTGTATTATAATTATTTTTCTTTGTTAATATAAAATAACTGAATTACCCGTCGTTGCCGGGTTTAAGTATAAAAAATATGTATGGCCCGACGTTAATCGGACGGCGGCAGACCAAGACAGACGATTGCCCTGTTAGTTCACCCGGCGCGGCCTGGCTAAAGCGAAGATCTTTAATAAAATAACTTTAATGGGTATATAATGAAAAATAATAATCTATGACAACAATTTACAAAATTTCTTTACAAACTAAATTTGACGTATTTCCTGTTGGTGCCAAAATAACTTAACTTGTGGACGTACTGACTCTGGAGCATACCACATAAAATTGTCCATGCGAAAAACAATCTTTTCTTACATCGATCCCTGCAATTTTCAAGTTTTGACCTTGTAATGTATTTATTGGCATAGCAAAATATACTTTGACAGGAAACTCCATTCTCTTGAATTGGAATGGATAATCTGATGGTATCATTGTTATACGAGGAATAAAAACTGATTCACCTTTTGCAGATCCAGTCATAATTTGAGCTTCTATCAGATATTTTTGAAGACCAGTAGTACGTAGACGTGTCCCATTGCATAAATTTGGTGGGCTAAGCTCCTTGAATTTTGTACAAGTATATAACCTATGTGACTCGTTACAACACGCACATTTATCCTTACTCCCATCCATTGCAGCTAAAGAGATATTTTTTGAACTAGAACCATAAGTCATATTTTTAATCGCAGGAGTCTTAACTGCATTATCCTGGTCATTCCAGGCTTCTACTGTTTCGAATGCTGTGCACCGATTTGTTATGAACCCCTCCAGATCCTCATATTTGGGCATTTCCGTATCGAGCTGACGCAATTGCCATTCTAAAGATGTAGTCCGATCCAGTTTGCTAAGCATAATTGTGACCAACCAAGCGTCCCAATGTTGTACCGGTTGTCCAATAATTTTCAAAGCTGATACGTGCGTATTCACGTAGGAATTTAATTCCTGTAGTTATGCTGCTGAAGGGTTTATCACCCATGAGCAGTCCAACAAAGCACGTATGTGCGACTGAATCGTTAAACAACGATTGTCGTATCGCTTCTTTAACTTTTCTAAATCTACTTCGTTTTAACCTCTGTTAATGGTATGGCCTTTATAACATCTAATGCTATTTCACTTACACTAGACCGTAAATAATAAAACTTTTGAATTACCGTTAAACTTTCATCATTATGGACCATCGCTAAGAAACTATCGTAAAAGGGTCTCCATTCCTCGATTTTTCCTTTAAATACGGGTAACTCAATCGGAGGCAATCTTGTCCGTTGTGATACCGCGTTATGCCCGAATAACACATTGGCTCCTTGAGAACTATTAGATTTTTTTTTTATTTATAATTTGTTGAATCAGTGATCGCATTGCGAAATAATCCTGTTCAATTTATCTTTTTCATCTTCGACTTCTTCACCATGTTCACTACACACAGAAAATATATTTTCCAATATACCTTGATTAAGATGTGAAGTTATAATATATTCAAACCCTAAATCTTTTTGCTGTTGATATAACATGATTATTGATTATAGCATTTAATGTCCAAACCATACTATCAAAACATGGAATTTTCAAAACATATCTTTTAATTGGATTACACAATTCGAGGTAATTTACCCAAATGTTGACGTCGTTTAAAACCTTTAATTGATTAGGTCATTAGGACGACCATCAGTTATTGCACAACAAAAATAATTTAAAGAATATAAATTTTACTATAATAAATAAATATAATAAATTGTTCATATCTTTTACGAAATCAACTGCAGCTGTTTCGGACTTAATCTGACCCGTACTAGCCGTACTTATATCATTGATTTAATATACTATATGTAAAGCTAATTTACAGTTTATATTTTGAAAAGGTCCGGGTTGAATATGTGGATCTGTAATTTTTATTAGACTTCTGCTAGTTTCGCTATTTTTATCAATTTCGTAGGCATTTCTGCTATATTTAAATGATACTTCATTACCTTTATATTTAAAATTATATCTGAGAAAGTTATTTCTACAATTTTTAAAAATACATGGAACTACAGAAAATATTTTTTATTATTTTCTTTAAAGTACGGGTTTTCTTTATTTATACTTAATTTTTTTTAAATATTATTAATACCTTACTTTATTATTTTACCTTATTATTAATATTTAATACTGATCGCAAACAATTACAGTTACATTTAAATTTAAATCAAAGCTATGGAAATTACATCTAAAATAATATCACTCAAAATGTTTGATCCATTGACATATTCGATAAAAATTTGCAAAAGGTAATTTCCATTGACCATTTATAAGCCCCTCACCATGAATACCATGGCTTGTAAAACCAATAATTTTGTTCTACCTTTACAACCCATATTTTCATTACCCTCGACCATATCTAAAAATGTTGAGCATTCGAGAAAAGATTTTATTTTCATTTCATCAAAAACAATAACGCAACATTTTTCTAAATCGGTCATTGTTTCAACTTTTGGTATATTTGAATATTTCTACTTTACCGGGAACCCATTTTTTTTGGAATTTTAATTTTTTCAGTTCAATGTATGTTTGAACACTGAATACTATGGTGCAAACGAAAACTGACGAAAATCATTATTTTAAAGTTTTCAGTTTTATTTGAATAGTATGTGTTGGAAATATTATTACTTATCTATTAACCGAAGGTGGTTTTACACAACAAGCGAGGAATATTTTCGTTTTAAATGTCCGAGCGAGCGAGTAACCTCGCAGGCAGATAGTGTACTTTTTAACATAGGCAGTGCCGTATTACCGCTTAGGCTGTGTAGACTAAAGCCTAGGGCGGCAAATTTTTTTGGTGTGTCCCAAAAACTACGTTGAGATATTATTTTTAAATATAATATATAAAAACATGCAATAATATAATATATAAAATAATATTATTAGTTATAAAGTATAAGAAAATATATGTTTAGGTTCTGAAATGGTATACAGGGTAGTAAGGGCCCTTTGGAATACTAGGCTCCAGGCCGGGTAAACTCTCAATCCGGTCCTGCCCATGATGAATTGTGTGCTTGCGATGGAAAGCGTTGAAAACGCTGGATTATGCGACAATGAAGGTAAGATTTTTATTAATAAATCTAGAACAGTGGTCGGCAACCGGCGGCCCGCGAGTCTTTTGAATACGGCCCGCTATTCTACAACAACGAAATTTAATTGAATATCATATCAAAAAAAATCATATTGTATAAATATAATTGAACGTTTCTATCAATCACATTTTATAATGGTAGATATACCTTGACAGTTACCGATAAGATAGAGTAGATACGAATTACGACGAGTGTATTTGGGTTATAATCTTAATTTTCGATTGTGTTCAGTAATCACTAATCACTGTTCAGTAATATTGCGTTTTTCGTACGGGTATGTGCGGATTGCGTTGTGTGCAGTTTTAATATCATTATAATTTAGATTTTATATATTTTACAGTGATCGTTTATTTGACTGTTAATTTAAAGTTAATTTAAATTTTAAACTAATTATAATGAATGCCAGTAAAAAAAGAAAATTCTGAATGTCGTGTATTTCAGCATAAATGGATCAATCAATTTGTTATTGAAAATAAAGAAAAAGTCATGTGCCTTGTTTGTCGTGATCTAATTTCTGTATTGAAAGAATACAATATTAAACGGCATTATGAATCCAAGCATAAAGTTAAATATGACTCCTTATACGGACAGTTCAGAGAAATTGAAGTTAATAAACTACAAAAAGCTCTAACCGGAGAATAAACGATCTTTTCAAAAGTAACTATGCAAAATAAAGCCATTATTTTCGCCAGTGTGAATGTAGCTATGTTAATTGCGAAAGAGAGAAAACCATTTACAGACGCAGAATTTGTCAAAAAATGTGTACTAAGCATGGCCGGTAATATTTGTCCAGATATTGTACATAAGCTTGAAGAAGTCCCATTATCTGCTCGTACAATAACAAGACGTATTGAAGATGTTGGTGACAATTTATTCAATCAACTGATAAAAAAAACCAAAACATTTCAATATTTTTCGTTAGCACTTGATGAAAGTACAGATATTGTTGACTCTGCACAGTTAATTGTATTTATTCGAGGAATTAATGAAAAGTTTGAAAAAACTGAAGAAATTGCCTTGAAGAAAGTTTTAAACAGTTTTTTTTCTAAGTAAATAATTTGGAATATAAAATTTTTATTTTTGTCTGGCCCGCGAACTCTTTTTAATTTATGAATGTGGCCCGGGAGTCTAAAAAGGTTGCCGACCACTGATCTAGAACATAAGTTTATATACATTAGGGGTATGTTATTTTCTATAAGGTTTTTTTTAGTTTCTATCGGGGTTAGCTAAGTTTTTTTTTCTGTAGGGCCAGAAAATTATAAGAAATCTAATAACGAAAATACCGAAGCTGCAGGGAAAATAATATAGTTGGAAATTTTGTCCGTGAACAGAGCATTCAAAACCTCGGTCAGGGTGATTTTCGCGGATACAAATATAGGGGAGTGTTGGGGTCGAAGCGGGTGAATTTTAAATTCTACTGACGCTTCGAATGATTTAATATTGTATTATATTATACTCGTATTATGCAAAAACGTACACCAAATCAATTTACATAGCATTATATTGTGTGAGAGTGCTGAGAACATAAGTAACGCACCTCACAACCACAAGTCGCAACCGTGTCAGGACGTCGTCGGGTTTACTACCAGGTACAAATAGGGACGTTGCGATACAACAGATACCAATAAAGTATCGATACTTTTCTTTCGATACAATGACTTACTTTTTGTATCGATACCATGGTTTTGGACAATTGGCGCATGGTGAAGGATTATAATTATAACAAATTCACAGAAATCACACTATTCGACGTCTATATAGACATAGAGTTATTACTTATTTCCAAAGTATCCGTTTACTGATAAATCATCTATTTTTAAATAATATCTACAATGAATTCGGGGAAATACTCGAATACTCCATACGAGGACAATATCGGGTGATGTCATCGCTATTTTGTTAGTTTTTTTTTCTCTTTTCTTACACGAATCTGTACATGCATGTACGTTGTATCGTGAACCGGAAACGATTCATAGAAATTGTTTCTACGCAAGCTTCTAGGACAGCGATCCTCACTACGCTGCTCACGAGCCACATGCGGCCCTCGGAACGATTTTTTGCGGTTCTCAGACTGATTGTTAAGGATAGATAAACATAAATTTTAGAGTTATTGAAACAAATATTTCAGGATCAAACGACACCGCACACGTGGAGTATATTTTACACAACTTAATATATAGTAGATAGTCCGCAGTCTGCACTCAACGTAAATCATATTAGCTTAGAGACAAGAAAACGGTCGAGCCGACGGCAGCGTTACTGAAAACAGTGGAAACAGTTTTTATTTGTGTATGTCAACAACTTTTCTTCTAGAAAACGTTATCCTATCAAAATCTTCCCGGGAGGTTTTCGATCCCAAATGTTAAAAACTTTCACAATCGTCAGAAAATTATATTTTGATGAAATAGGATGTTTTCGCGATATCGTTTGAAAGGTGTAAGTTATTTCATCGTAACTGAACGTATAATAATCGGAAGGACTTGACATTTTTTACAGAACACTTTTGTAAACATTTTTTAGAGATTGTGTAAATTTCAAAAGATTTGTAATTTAGATAAAATAATAATCAAGTCTTTAACTTTTGTGTAGGGATTCCTGTTTAAAAAGTTATCTTTTTACTTTTTAATAAATATAAACATTATATAAACTGATCCTCCCGACCTCTGTCGCTCAGAATCGTGTTTTCGAAATCGATGGTACATAGGTTTCAAATTTAAAAGATCAATACAGCAGTATAATTCACCCATCCATGTAATCTCTACCGTGGAGTTTTATCTGACCTAGGAGTCTCGCTCTTTTTTTTGTTGTTTGTTCTAAGCTAAGAAAAGTTGGACATAACGTCTCTACGACATCTCGGTTTAATGGGTATATACTGTCAAATACAAACGTTTTATATATTGAATCAATATAAATATTTATAATCGTTTTACTATTTGGCAATAAATTCGATTTTATTGTTATTTTTCATTATGCCGAGGCATTATTAGACTATTCCTAGACTTCTGTAGAACGCTAATGTTATGTTAGATAAGATATAATATGAAGTTTAGAATGGTATTTCTTAATCAAAGAATGTTTTTTATTTTAACAATTTATTTGCAATTTATTTACTGCAGCATACAGCTGATGCGTGACATATAGAACTACATACATAAAATATTATTTTTTATACCCAACTATTTTTTTTAGTTTGACGTTATTTGATCTGAATGTGCATTTGACAAAACTTCAATAAGATAATTAATAATGTTTATTGAGCACTGTTGGACATTGGTACATCAATAAGTGAATGCACTTTTCACCAAGGTACACTGATGTAGAAAAGTATAATTTTATATCAATTGTATACACATATTATACAAAACCGGTACGGCATTCTATAGATTACCTAGTCATACTATGATTTAATACTATAATTTTTCTGCTCGTCTTAGGTATTCCATAGAATGGTTAGGTATTTTATAAAATTCTAGATTGAACACTTCGCCGGTAACACATATGTATACTATATAGTTAGCTGTCATGCAAAGTCAAGTGTTCCAAGACGGTTTATCGACGATGTCTGGATCGTCGTGCAATAGGTCGGAGCACACATTGTATAATACGAGTACTATCTGAATTACCTAGCCTCACGCGGGATATATTTTACTATTTTAGATTGGAGCAAAAATTATTTTACTGATTATACCATTTCGATGTGAAAAAAAGTTTAGATTGAAAAAAGCGCACAACCGTCTTATATTCTAATGATACCTATTTATTTTTATTCAGTTGTACTATATTAAGTTCTATACCTCATCGGTAGTTTATAACTAAATTAACATATAAAAAAAAAAAATTTCCTAGGTGACCAAAAAGTGAAAAAAGTTGTACATCTAGCCTAACATTTTTTTGATCCTTAAAAATGCTGTTTTCGAATAGCCTTTATTATACATGGTAAGTAATAAGTATATTACCTCAATATTTCAAGTGAATCGGTATGGTAGTTTTGGCTGTACGCTGATCAGTCAGTGAGCGAGTGGTATTTGAATTATATGTGTGTAGATTCCACCCATCACTCTCACATGCAATGAGTCTACAACACATATTTTTAATATAAATCAATTATAACTCTCCTTTGGTCATACGGTATCCAAATTTAGGCCAAGCAAAATCGTCTAACATAAGACCTATACAAGCTTTCTAATGTATACGTCATCGACAAACAGCTGGAGCTCCATGGTACATATATTATGATAAATAGTGCACTTCATAAAGAATTACTAATTCTAACAGTAAACGAAATAGCAACTAGACATTACAAACTATTCCACTCTAAACTCCATTCCAACCAAAACTCGTCGCTCTCCAGTATGCCATCGATCACCATTCCTAACAGTCCACCAAGAAGACTTAAAACTTAAAAGAAACGAAATAGACGCTTTTACTTAAAAAAAATTTAAAAAACGGTTCTCCCACTAAGAACCCATAAAATTAAATAAGAGGTAATGTTGCTGGACGGATCCCCCCAATCAAGTTAATCGAGACATTTTATTAAATTTTATATTGTTGTCATCTCATTTAATTATTATGCTCGTTTGTATAGATTGTAAATAAAGTTTGTTTAATAAATAAAAATATAAAAAATGTATAGCTTACATTATCCTGTGCATCAGTGATACGAGTACGACGAAAGTATTATTTTGGAGCAATTTATCCTTTAACGTTGATGGCGTGTGTGGGGTGGGTACTGGATTCAGTGAGATATTACAACACTAGGCTAGATCGATGGAATAAAATACGACATCAATATTTTTAATAAATTAACATAATATATTAATATAATATTATAATTTATTCAATGTCATATTGTTAGCAAGTTCCTTACAAACCGTAGTAAATAAACACAGGATACAACATCGTTTTTAAAACGAAAACCCGGTAAATGTGAATTGCATATTATCGCGTAACGTTACGTGCATAATATTATTATAATGTAGAAGCAATATCAAGTGTGTTGTACGTTACAACTATAATGTTGTGCGCGTTAATGTACAGGGATATATTTGAATGAAAAATAAAAACTATTAGAGTGTAAAACGTTTGATATCGCGTGGGCGGTGAAAATAAAAACCATTCATCAAAAAAAAAATGTTGTTGAAGTATAATTTTTAACAATGATTTCAAATTTTAAAAATCGTATTTTATTAGGTATTAACAAAAAATGGATGGGTGCCGCAAACTTTACAATAAAAAAAATAATTTACCTAATGGTCACCCTAGTTTACATGATTCGAAATAAATTATGTAAGAAATAATACAATCCAAAAAAATCTTTCGAGCAAGTGACCGGTTCATCACACGAAAACCCCGTGTGGGCGTAGAGTTCATCGTGCGGCGTTGCGCTCCGTTCGATTAGAAGAATATCAACAGCATTGGAAATGGTCGTTATGAAAACAGCCACCACGCCGTCGGGTCCGTATCAATGTTTGTAATGATCATATTCGTACTATTTCGTACCTGTGTGGAACGGCCAAATAAGGATCGATCCAGTGTCGCCACCTATGCGATCGGCACATTTATGTAATCACGAACTTTTTAGACGCAATTTCGGTCACTCGTTTTTTAAATATATACATATATATATATATATATATAAATGTGTATACATATTGTATCTAGATGAAATGTATGTATATAATAACACGATAAACTTCGCATAATTTTGAAAAGCCAAAAACACGCTAGTCAATATGTACTATGTTTACATTTACTGTCGGTCATAAGCTTGTTTGGGGTTGTGAACGACAATATTGTAGTACATTTAAGTATTTATAAGCAAATATATATATTTAAAAAACAAATGACCAAAAGTACGACTAAAAACGTTCCGACCGCAAATGTGCTGACCGCATCGGTGCCGCGAGCATCGGTCAAATTATCTTCGACGATGACGCCCATCGGTTCTTCATCTTTGATTCCGTCAACGTCGCAGTTCCTCGGGCTTTTTGCCCTCGATAACTGCGCGACTGCAGTCATATCGATCGATATGTCCTCTTCTATCGCTTCATTGCAGTCGTCTATCTCAGATTGTATTGGACTGGTGTACCCTGAGCAACTGCTGCGTTCGGTTTCGTCCAAACACTGAGTTCCGGTTGAATCGCAAACCCCGATAACAGTGATAACCGATGAATCATAAAATGCAGAAATCATTGAATCGCTGTCGTCTTCCATCGTGTCCATATGTTCTTCGGTGAAGATTTCGTCCTCTTCGGATGACGGTACCGAGGACAAATCCTGCGAGCCGTTTTCCTCGGTACTGCTAGTGGACCATCCGGTGCTTGCCGCCTGTCGTCTATAGATAGTCAAGTTAATCGGAGTAGTGGACCATTCTTGGTCTTTGACGATGCTTCGCATCAACAATTCAGATCCAGTTTCCGATGGTTCAAAGGTAGAGCTATTTGCTATTTTCATTGCAGTCGTATTATCGATTGATTTTTCATTTTTTGTCACTTCAATATTATCGTCCATTTTAGACAATATTGAGATGGCGAGATCAGTGCAGCTGCTCGTCTGACTGGTTGATCCCGTCGTGGTGCTCAACGTTTCCGTTTTGGATTTTATTCTGTTCACGAGCAGCGCGATTGTATCGTATATCCTTTTTATTTTTCCGTGTGTTCTCCGTTTTTTGTCGACAACTATATCGTTGCGTTTGTCGAACGCCGTCAGTGACATCGACAATTTCGCAAGGGGATCAGAACCACTAGTTACGGCGCCTGACGACTTCAAGGGGGAGTTTTCTAGTAACCTTGAGGATTTAAAAACCGACGGGACGTCGTTCAATGACGCTTCGTCCCCAGGTGCGGTGTTTTTCACATTACTATGGCCCGATTGAACTCGCGCCTTTAGAGCTTTTACTATATCCTAGGGACAAATATCGGTTTCAGATACATATCAGGTAGAAACTCATAGGGCTTATTAAAATATTATTTATTTACTTTGGCGCATAGTTGTATACGGGACCTTACGGGAGCATCAATGGGTGTTTCGTGGTATTTGCAAATACAAACATTGATGTTTTTCGCCCCAGTATCGAATTTCGTGTTGCGCGAATCTTTCATGTTCACCCTGTCCACAGCTTCCTGGTTTTTGCAAAGGTCGCTGAGGTAACATTTCTTGTGGACATACGTTTTACATCCTATATATTTTATAACCACAATTATAGTCGTAGTTATAACACCACATCTGATGAAAGACGAAAAGCGAAGTTTCGTTTGGAAAAAAACTCCAATCCTTCGTTTCTCGCGTTCTTACGATTTTAATAAATACAATGTTCAATACATAATACGTACTTTTACACCGCAACATATTTGAGTACATTCGTCGGGTATCACACGAACTGCATTTCCGGAAAATGCAACGAACGTAACTCACGATCAAATACTTTCCTTGAAAATTATTTCCATAGACATGTTGACAAATAGCCTCCATCATCTATTGAATTGAATTGATCGAGATAAATGTGCAAAAAAATACTGTATAGGTCGAGCGATGTGTTATTATAAAATATAATAATTATTCGGACGTGACAAATACTAATAACTAGTTTTTCGATTTTCAACAATAAACTCATGCTTAAATGTAGCGTATAGCAACTAACTATAACAACCAAATTTTTGCTTGGCAAAAATAATTTGGCCAATCGCTTTTAATAGTATAATTAACGTGACCATACGTCCCGCTTTTGAGCTAAGTGTCCCGCTGTCCCCAAAGAACATAAAAATGTCCCACTTTAAGAAAAGTTGACTTGTGGTAAGTATTTATTGATCACATATTATTATTATTATTATACTTATTAATATATTAGTTCCATTTTTCTATTGCCATTTTTTTACAAATAGTTTATGTTTTTTTCCAATAAAAAAATTGTTATTTTTTGCAAAATGATGGGGTTTCCTTATTAAAATGTACAGGTGTCCCGCTTTGAAGAAAAAAAAATATGGTCACGTTAAGTATAATATAAGAATAATAATGATGACAATCATGAGTTTTCTCCTAGGATCATCCTAGCAAATCATAGGTAAACAGATATAATAATTTTAAGAAAAAAGAAGTTAAAACACATAATGTTGGACAAGAATATTTGTTAAATTCTCGTTGGAGCTAAAATAGAATTGACAAAATCATCGTTATAATTTCAAAACTAATTACGTGCGTCAAATTCTGATTTCACCAACATTTATTTCACCTTAAAAATGACAGTCACACAAAAAAATGGGTACCCGGTTAAGTAGAAATGTTCCCATTTACCTGGTTTCAAATGAACCACAATAATTGGAATTCATACAATTGTAATTTGGACAATGGTATATTTAATCTATGATAGTATGGATAATTAAATATTATGTACGATTCGGTACCAACTGCCAAATCAATAGTAATTATTGAACTATTAAATTTATATCGTAATACAGTGGTGGCTAAACTTTTTTTACCTCGGGCCATGGAAAAAAATTTTTTTTTACCGCGGGCCATAAAATTTTTTTTTACTTTTAAGTCATCAGAATTTTAGGTATAGCCGTATAGGTATATAATTTCATATTTAACGACATTTTTATTGTACTTAATAATTTTAATGACTTTATTTAATACTTAACTTAATAATTACTACAAATAAAAAAAATTAAATCAGCTTTTCCGATTTTCCGTTTTTTGTTAAACATAATGAACTTTTACAATACACGACGTAATAACAACATTAACTTTATATTAGTTACGTCCTGACCACAGACCAATAATGATTCGTACATACATCGTTATACAACACGATGGCTGTAGAAACTACAATCATTGATTAAGTATACTTAATCAATGCTACAATGTAGATAAAATTGGTCGCCCAATAAAATACGAAAATAATATAAGATACGAATATACGATAATGCTATTTATATTATTAGGTGACATTGTAACAACAAAAAAGCTACGATATGGCGATTCGGGATTAAATATGAAGAGAGTATACTGTATTTTTAATTTTTTTTTTTTTACGTTAATGTAAAATATTATAGTTCTTTCGCGGGCCAGATATTACATGATGGCGGGCCGGAGTTGGTTCGCGGGCCGTAGTTTGGCCACCACTGTCGTAATACACTAAACTTTATGGTATATTAGCATTTTTCAAATACTCTACAATTACAATCACAAATTGGAATCAGTGAAATTAAAAAACCGTCAATTTTTAATTTCGTGAACAATTATTATATTTTCGGTTGGTCTTTTATATTTCTAAGTTGGTAGCTTAACATTTTTGCTTATTTTTTTTTTATCTCTTCGGAAGAACTGGTCTTTTATCATCGATGATAACTTATCATGAAGTTTGTGGGCATATGGCAATGGTTTTCCCTCGCAACTCGAAGCTGAAAATCGTGATTGTCGTGCGTGTGCAAAGTTCGCAAGTGCAAACCGACATCAATACTCGTTAGTCATCTCTGATTATTAAATAGTGAGTTTTGAGCTTATGACCGCTGACCTTGTGTTAGAGAATTTTACATTTTTAATTTTCAGTATAAAATATGAATTTATGTGTTGTCTTTCGTTTATTTATTTAATCTATGATTACTGATTATATCTACTCTTCTTAATTAGTTTTGACCTTTGACTACAGTTTATTTATTTGAAATTTGGTGCGTGTAATATATTTTGTTGGCAGGCGTCTGCATCATGGACACCAACAGTGATTGTAAGATGGAATGTGATGATGAGTCTTTTTTCGTTCAGAAAATGAGAAGACTCAGCTTTGAAGCTGACAAAGATGAACTAGAGACGGTAGTCACAAACTGCCTACCATCATCACCTCCCAATGGATCCCGGTTGATCACGCCTGAGCTCGGTGTAGATTCTTCTACGCCATTTCTTCAACCGCGGGCCCTACACAAAGTGCAACTCAGAGGACAGTCACCGTTGAGCGATGAATCTATTCGCACCAATAAGTTCCGCTTGTCGGTCAATCCATTCACACCAACTGGCATCAGTATATTAAAAAACAAAAATCGCAAGAAACTGTGTCCTGGGGAAAGTAGTTCCCTTAGTAGTGAATCTAGTCATAATAGCAGCAGTTGTCTATCTACTCCACCCAACAATAAGACTTCGCCTTCGATTGATCCGATCATCAGAGATCTTATGAACGAAGGTGAAGTAACCAACGTCAGTATATATGATTTGCAGACTTCTCGTTTCAATGAAGAGTTTAGAATGGATGATTTTATTGCCACTGGTGCTTTTGGTGAGGTATACAAGTGCACAAATTTATTAGATGGCATTTCATATGCCATTAAAAAGACCAAGAAGGCAATATACAAAAGTCAAGAGTATTTTATTCGTAAAGAAGTATATGCACATTCGGTGATTGGACGACATCCAAATATTGTCTCATATTTTACAGCATGGCATGAGAGAGGCCATATTTATATTCAAACAGAATTTTGTAATGGTGGTACTTTGGAACGTATGATTCACGAGTCTGATCATGTGTTCTGTGATAGTGCTCTAAGACGACTGTTATGCCATGTATGCAAAGGTCTTGCTCACATTCATTCAAAAAAACTTGCACATTTGGACATAAAAGCAGCTAATATACTGATATACCATACACATGGTGCATTGTTATTTGCTGAAGATCTAGATGATGATGAAACAATTGATAAAGATATTGTTTATAAGATTGGAGATTTTGGACACACAGTATGTGTTGAAGATGTGCAAACTATTGAAGATGGAGATTGTCGTTATTTACCTAAAGAAATATTACGTGATGATTATTCTCAGTTACAAAAAGCTGATGTATTTTCAACTGCGTTGACTGTGTATGAGGCAGCTACTAAAAAAGATTTACCTAAAAATGGACCAGAATGGCACCGCTTAAGGGATGGTGAATTTTCATTACCCCAAACTCCAGTTTTTAGTACAGGACTAGAAAAAATGTTGAAAAAAATGGTTGATTTGAATCCTTCCAACAGGCCAAATGCTTCCACTGTTGTTAATCTTTTGCTTAGCAGAGGAATGGCAGCTATAAAACAACAACAGGATGAAATGGAGCTATGGAAATTAAGCTCTAATTTCCTACGATATTCTGTTGAAACTCAAACACCAACAAAAATAAGTGCTGGACAGAGAAAATATGAAAACTTAAAACTTTACCGTACTAGAAAAGAAAGGAAAAGTGAAAGATTAGTTGGCAGGAAAATGATGAGATCCTGTAGTACTCCTAATGTTTAACTGTGTTAAGCTACCCGTGTAATATTAATTTAATTTATTTGGTTTTTTTATTTTTTTCTTTGAGTAAAGAAATATTTTGAGACTCGTTGGCTAGCATTGCAAACAGTATTTAATTATTAGTTGCTACCTTCAATTTTTTTTATTATTATTATTAACATAGTTTTGTAGCATTATTGTATATTATATCACTGTTATAGGACGTAATAATTATTTTCAAATATATTAAGTATCTAACTCTTGTCTAAAATTTGCAAAGGATTTTAAAGCCTAACCACTAACACAGTAACACCTATTTATAAATTGCCTATCTATATATAATCATGTTTTGATTTAATTACTATTTATTTATCAATTATTTTAATTTTTATTTGCATGCATCAATTATTGTTAAGATCAACTATTTGATTAACATTCCTGTTAAAAAATAATGAATACAGTTGTTATAATTTTTTTTTTCATTTTAAATGTGGTCTTGTGTTTGTCAGCAATGCCTTTAATAAAAGACTATTGATTTTTTTTATTTTATTATTTATTTGTTATCACATTCAGTATTATGATTACTGTTTTGCACTTTTTTAAGTAACAACTTTGGTTGATGTTATTGATGTTCATAATAATATATCACAATCATTCAATAAAATTATATATTATATATTATTCTTAGTAATAAAATAAAATAACACATCATATTATGATAAGCTAAATCAAAGTTAAAAACAATTCTGTAATTGAAAGTATAATTTTTTGTAGTAGTAGAGATGTATACATCCTAATGATCAGACTGACACGGCTTTTAACTTTTCATTAACATTAACTAAATAAAAGTCAGTCATATAGCAATATAACTAGGCAAAAAACTTCAATATAATATTTACCCATAATTATTCTATTTTTTTACATTTTACTGATTACATATTCTCATTATTTTATACCTACTACTTTATTTATTTATTTATACTATATAGTATATAATTTGAAAAAATCGGTCATGATTACAAGTGTAATAGCACAGCATAGTGGCTTATTTAGGGTAGTGTCACAAGGGGAGGGTATTCAAGAATATTAATACACATGTATAATCAAAAGCTGACTGGCATTTAAATTGTATGTAACATAAAAATAAAATAATTTTTTACCAAATTATAAAACAAGTCCAATTTCCTCGAGGATAGAGAAATATTGTACAAAAATAGGATTGAGAACTTGGCGTGACAGTTATATTTTTATGTAGAATCATGGAATACCCATTTAGACATTTAGTTGTTTCAAATCAAAAATTTTAGAATACTATAAAACATAAAATAAACAATAAGAGTTTAATTGTCATTTGTCAAGCTGAATAGTGTTACTACAGTTCTTAAAAATATAAAACAACAAAAGAACAATTTTTATTAAAATCCAGAGTTTCTTAAATAATTTTTTACATGTTTAAGATTTGAAGTCAAGAGTGACTGTTGAGACAGGTAGTGAACAATAAACACACAATTTTCACTTAACATCAGACAACAAGTTAATATTTAATACACGATACATGTATTACATAGATTGAATAAGTGTAGATAGTGGAAAAATTTACATTTTATTTCGGACTACCTCGTTTTTAACTTTTTTTGAAATAAGGGATAGATTTAAAATTATTATTTATTACATATTATTTCCATATAAATGTATAATATAATTTTAAAAACCTCCCGGGTTGGGGGGGGCTGGATATGGATTATCACCATCATATTATCATCCCTCACTACGTAAATACGTCACTAGCATAGAACAGATGAAATGTCATCTATTTTTTGATACAAAATTCATCTAGATTCTAGGTATTCCACACTAATATTAGTTTCAATTTTTCAAACCGATGAAAGTGAAATGAAATTGAATTTTAGTATTTTTACAAAACGAATGCAAGTAGATATTACCATTGTAACTTCTAACAGCTATTCGCAATTAAGTAATAACATAGTTTTAAGCATGACTAAGATTGATTATGACTAGATCTATTTAGTCACGGTTTGAAGTTTGAACATAAAAAAGTAAAATATAATAAATATAAATAATTATTCCCATAATGGTGGGGGTAGTTAGCTGTTATCACTTATCGCTGCAAACAGTTTTCTGTTTACGAGTGTAAACTTTTTTTTATCGATAGGGGTTACAATTTGTTCAAACTAAATAATAAATAGAAACTAATTGTTTTATTAAAAGAACGATCAACTTTTTTCAAAATGGGCAAGGGTTTCAATAACTATATGTGTAAAAAGTTCTTTCATCCGGCTTCGAGAGACAATTTAAAACGAGTAAGTTTTTTTATCATTCATTCATACCATAGATTTAATGTACTTGTAGTGCTTAATTACTAATTCAGTATAATATTAATTTTATTTATTTATAGTCACAAGTAGGAAACTCAAACTTTTTTTTGGTGATTTTATTCTTACAAACATATACATATTATATGTATGTACTTCTGAAAAGTTGCCTGGGTGAAACCTAAATACAAGTGAGAACTGAAGTATCTCGTCAACAACATTATAAATTAGTTTATATAAATTAAAATAATAAAATTTTGTTTTAAGAATTTCTTTAATTCCCTCTATACTTAAAAAATATATGTTATTTTTATCCTAAAGTTTCCTGATATTCAATCATCTTGTCAACCAATAAGCTTTCCGACCAAAAATTAATCCTTTGGTGTATTTCCCCCTTAATAAACAAAAAACAAATTATTTCACAAATTCACCTAGTATACAATTTGATTGACTATCTTGCAACTATTTGTAAAGAAAAAATGTTTCTTAGCTACCCATTTTGACATTGCTTTCTCACTGCTTTGCCCCAATTTCGGCTGATATCCCTTTGAATGCTAGATCATATCTAACATTTTCCGTTTATATTTACTTTATATAGACCTCATGTGTCATCCTTGTATTCTAAATGGATTATAATAATTAACTCATCTGAGTTTCATTGTAAACATAGTCCTATTTATTACTTACTTGATATTTAGTCAATATTCTACTTAGTTTAAAATAAAATGAATTATTTTTAAATGTTCTTGATGCCTATTTGAGTACATGATGTCAGAGTTAGATTGTAACTTACAATGCAGTCAAAAAATTAATCTTTAGCAAAATACTAATATCCTATTCAATTATTTTTGTTTTAAACTATACTTTATTGACTAAAAACACATTTTATGAAATATTAAAATCTTTATTTTTAATTATTTTACTAACATAGGTATGGATGGCTGAACAAAAATCAGTAAAAGATAAAAAACGTCAAGAAGAACTACGTCTTCAATATGAAAAAGAACAAGATCTCTATAATAACAAGTATGGTATATCTTTTTTAGTGATAATAATATTTATATAACATTGTATTACTTATTTTATTTTTCAGAGCCCTATTGTCAAAAGAAAGTAAAGATAAGTTGAGTGTAAACTTTATGTATGAACCACCACCTGGTGCAAAAAAAGAAAGAGAACGTGAAGATAATGAGCCAGAGTATAAATTTGAATGGCAAAGGAAATTTAACGCTCCTAGAGAAGAGTAAGAAAACATTATATGTTGTATAAATGTACTAAATAGATTTAATATCTAAATAAAATTATTCCAATATTAGTTAAAGTAGTGTCAAATTTGATTGATTAAGTTAAAATTAAGTTAATTATTTTAAGCACCATTATCAATATGTCATTCATAGATTTTTCAACTCTTACTAGTTAATACTACTAACATTTTTAATTTTTAGAATAAAAAATATTTATTAATTAAATACATTTATTATCAAAATTGTAAATACATTAATTTCCTTAATTTATTTCTCATATAGAATTAAATATTTTTATTTAATAGAAATCAATCTCATTAAAACTATTCTTATTTTAGTTATTGCAAAGGAGATCAAGAAATTCGAGATCAGCCATTTGGTATTCAAGTGAGAAATGTACGATGTATCAAATGCCACAAATGGGGTCATATTAATACCGGTAAGCGGATTTTCATGCATTTATATAATTAAAATCATAATTTTTTTGCTAATATATTTATCTTCATTTTTGATTTTGATCAAATTAGTTTTTAATAATTATATATAATTAATATATATATATGTATAATAAAAATTTTGATATTTCATAGACAAAGAATGTCCCTTATTCAATCAAGCAAGTATATCAGAAGCTTTAACAGACGTTTCATCAGCAAATGGTACCAGTGCTAATAAAAAAACAAAAGAATTGATAAAACAAATGCGAGAAGATGGTTTGGCACTGAAAAAAAGTGCTGCTTCTACTCAACAACAAATATCTTTCGCGGTAAGATAATATTACTAATTAATAAATAGTAATTACATAATAATTTAATGAAACAAAAACATTTTTCATTTTTAAAAGTCTATATAATTTATTTATTTTAAAGTACTCATGACAAGATTAAAATAGTTATTACAGAATATAATTTATTATTTATTCAAAGAAAATGACTTAGAATGTTTTGATAAGAATAAGAATAATACCGAAATACTTTAAAATAACTGTCTTTATAAGGAATTCCAATATTAAGAAATTCCCCATACAAATGATTAAATAAAAAAATAATAAAATACATATATTCCTATGTACATTGATAATTTTTATTAAATTCCTCTATAATTTTCTGATTTATGTCATACTATTTTTAGAATGGAGAAGACAGTGACACAGAACTATTCATGTATGTGAAAACATTGACTAGGAAGAAGAAAATGAAATTACTCAAGTAAAATATTAACTTTATTATAATTAATAATACTATCATTTCATATTTTATGTGTAATACCATTGATTATAAATACTAGTATTTATAATCAATGGTAATACTTAAATATTCACCAATGTAATAATGTATTTATTTTAGACGTTTGGATAGAATGGACAAAATTATGATGAAGGAACAAAAATTAATTTCAAAACAAGAAAAAAAATCCAAAAAACAAAAGAAAAATAAAAAACAAAGCAGTAGTGATAGTTCTGATGCATCAGATTAATTCAATTTGATAATTTGCAATTTTGTATGTATGTTTGTAAACATACTTTGATATAATATGTATATTGTGGTATAATAAAACAATAAATATAATTTGGTTCTCGATTAAATAAAGAATTCTCATTGTAATATAATAATTCATTATATATTTATATGGACACTTAATAATAGCATATAAGATACATATGCATTGATAAGTTCTTACTTTACTTCAGTTCAACTGGAAATATTGAAAATGTAAGATTTATCACAGAACACATATGGAAATACTTAAGAACTAAATTAAATAAATGCTTGACAATTAAATCCTTATTTGAAAGTAATCAGTAAGTTAAAGTGGTATTTGAGGTTTATTGGTCAGAATTATCATCATATAGACCCGGATTGAAGTAAAACTTCTTATTGAAACCTCTGTATGTCCATTCAGTTGTTTGAAACCCATGTGCTACGCTATTCAGCCTTCCAATTTCCATGTCCACCTAGAATAAATAAAAATAAAATAAATTTTACAAATTTTTTAATTTTAATGTTAATATAAATAACCTTTTCCATCATTGTGTTCAAATCTAATTCCCAAGCATTTTCACGAATTACTTCACACAATTTTTGTACAAACCATGATCCGTTTATAGGATCGCGTTTAGCATAATACCCTATAAAATAAAATATAAATTCAATGGTAGCTACACAATTAATTACTCAGTTATAAAAAAAATTAAATAAATAATTCTTGCAAATAATAATTATATAATAATTTTGTACAACATACCAGGAACAGTGGCGTATGCTATGAATACATTTTCATATCGACGCTTGACAATATATTCAATAGAAGAATTAGTACTATCGTTCTGTAATCGATTATTTGTATTTACGAATGATTTATGTCCATAGTCGATATTATCTCCTCTATAACAATATATCATATAAACTTTAGCTTCAGAACAATGATGTTTTAACTTACCGGCACGCTTGTATAAAAAACAATTTGGGTACATTTCTTTTAGAATTGTAGGGCTCAAATTGTTCAACTAACCATTCTGTATTAAATCTTATTCCATCTGCAGTAAGCAAATCAGATGATCTGGGAGAATCTTTTCCAGCTTCACCATGACTCATAATAAAAACCACAATAGAGTCAGTTTTCGCATTATCGCACTTTTCAACAAACTGTTTCATAACTTCCTTCAGTTCCTAAAAAAAATTATTTTAGTTAATATACCTAATGAAAAATTAACACATATAACTGGTTTTATACTTTTTCAGTTGGATCTACTTTTAGTTCAATATCATATCCAAGGCCAGTAAATAATTGCATTAAACTTTCAACATCTACATTTGAACCAGTTCTTTCCGGTTTATTTATTATTTTGTTTATATTTAAAATTAATGCATAGCCTTTTGGATTTGATCCCATAGGATAAGCCTGAAAAATAAATATTTAATTAGAAAATAGTATAAAATATATTTATTAAGTATTAAAATAAATCATACAATGACATGTAAAGTTTCATCCATGCGTCTACGTTGAGGATGAATTTTGACATATGGCAATGAAACATGATTTAAATCAATATTACTTATTTCATTATTTAATAAATCATTTGACTTATATTCTGTAGTTTCAATGCTGAAATACATATAACAAATAAATACTTTAAAAACACAAACTAAATAAATATCTCAAAAATAGCAACCTAACATAGAAGCTATCAAAATGTTGACGTAGCTGTTGAGATGTTCCCCTATGGTTTTTGTTTCACCATTTAGCTGATCCCCATAACTGTTTATATAATATATTATATAATTATTTATGAACAGATATGATATTACCCAGTTTAAATATTTTTATTGTTGTCGATTACCAACAATCAATGGTAGTTGCGATAATCAAGAAGTACCAAAGTCCAAAATAATATTAAAAAATTTTCATTTTCTTAAACGAGATGGTTATCACTTATCAGATATTTGTTATCAACAAAGCTAAACTAGTGTTGTTTTTACACAACTGCATTTATTATACCAATCAATTCCATCAAACTGTATTTATAATCAATGATAACTACAAAAAATGTTGGTAGCAAATATAATATAATGCTCGAATAATGAAACAATAAAGAGATGCGCGTGCACCAACAATACATGAAAGATATTTAGCATTTAATGCAACTAAATAAGGTTTGAACTGGAGTTAAATCAATAATCAAAAATACCTTGATTTTGAAGACAGTAGAATGTTGCGAGCTTTAATGTTGGATGTATCTTCCAACGTTCTACAGAGAGCTGAAAATGCATTAGGTCCACGTCCTTGAATCAATTTATACAGATTATATTTTTGACGAGCACCTTCCTTTGGTCCCTTCATAAATATAAACAAAATGAAAAAATGCTGTAAATTTGTGTAAATGTGTTTAAAATAGCTTAAGAAAGAAATCCATACCAAAATATGATCTTTCATCCATTTATTAATTATATCTTTTTCTAGTAAATTATTTACGATGGCTTCAACATTAGACGTAACAATTACTAAGTCTGATAATTGATGGTTGATTAACTTTCGATGTTGTGTTTCCATTGTGAATGAGCAAAAAAATGTATTTGAGCAATTGAGCAAATTACCTATGAACAAACAAATTCTAAAACTAATGCAATTTTCGTAAGCATTGATCTAGGTAGGCATATTTTTAACAATACTAAGAAACTAAAAACAACAATAAAGGGAATTAGTAAGTACTAAGTAGCACGATTATGTTTTAAACTGTAGAAGTGTAAAATTCTGAATAAGTATTTACTATTTACTATTTAGTAGCTATTGTTGATAACAGTATTATTATTATTATTATTCTAATGATTTATATTTTATACTGATAATTGATAACAACTAGTACAAAAAAAAATAAAAATAGAAACTCCTTGAAATAAAATTTAACAAATGTATTATTCTTATACATTTAATAAATTAGTAATATTTAGTAGTTTAGTACTATAACTATAGTAGCCTTCTCATTAAGAGAATGTTGCCGGGTATTGGTGTTTTTGGAACAGGTAATTTTAAATATCATCAAATAAATATTTTTAATATTCATTATTAAACCTCAATTAAAATTTAAATAGTTACATCTAGTTTCTGATAATTCCTAATAGAATTTTATTTTAAGCCCAATCAATTTAATGTTTACAATTTAACCTATTGTTAAAATATGTAATAATTAGTTAATGTTCACATTTTTCACAAAGGTATTCAGATTAAGTTCTTTAAGATTTAAATATTATAATCATACCTATTTAAATTATAGTAAAAAAAAAATGTAATAATATTATTTTTACAAGCTTAATAATTATTACTTCAAACTTGTCATACACAACTGCCTTTATTATAGTGTTTTAGTAATTGTAGTGGAGAATCCATTTTTAGACACAAATTAATAATATAAATTAAAAATGGTGCCTTATTGGGTGTTTTTGAATCAATACACAAATATGATCAAATATAACCCTTGAATTAATTATGTATAAAAATTGTGTAACCATTATTTTTAATTTATTAACAGGCAAAGTAATTGAAATAATCGTCCCCTTTTTGCGTGATAAGGGTTTTAAAGTTGAAGCAATATGGGGTCGCACAATGAATGAAGCTGAAGAAGCTGCTAAACGTCTTCAAATACCTTATTGGACTAATAAAATTGATAATGTACTTCTAAGGAAAGATGTTGATCTAATTTTCATTGTGTGCTCTCCTAATCTTCATGCACAAATAGCAGTTAAAGCACTAGGCATCGGGAAACATGTTCTATGTGATAAACCAGCTGGTCTGTGTCAAAGTGAAGCCATCAAAATGGTTCATGCTGCCCAGTATTATCCTTCACTTATCTCAGTCGTCAACCATAGCTTGAGATTTTTACCAGCATTTGTTCAAATGAAAAAACAGATCAATGAAAATAGAATTGGAAATGTCTTTTTATGTGACGTAAAAGTACAAATGGGTCGTTTGTACGGTGATAATTATAATTGGTTATGTGACAAGACAATGGGCGGTGGTGTACTTACATTAGTTGGTAGCCATGTTATAGATCTTATTACATATTTAACTGAACAAAAAGCTATCCGTGTACATGGTATTGTTAAAACATTTAATAAAGATTTCAAATGCATGACCGGTGTTAGACAAGTGACAAGTCCAGATTTTTGTACTTTTCAAATGGAAATGGCCGACAGGTCTTTAGTTACAGTTACATTGAATAATCATCTAGCTGGAACGTATGTCCAAGAAGTACTCATGTGTGGCACTGAAGGTAATCTAATAGTCAAAGGTGGAGACTTATACAAGGACAAAGATGAAGTACTGTACTTGGATGTAGAAGATATGCAAAAATCAGATGCAATAAATGTAGTGTCTGCAGATATTATGCCCAGACCTTGTATGAAAGGTTTGTTAAAAATGATAAGTGCTTTACGAGAGGCTTTTTTACCAGTAGAAGACAAAAGGGGTTGGGTAAAAGAACCAGTCTCATCTGCAGCCACTTTTGAAGATAGCTTGTATGTTCAAGCAGTAATTGATGCAATACGAGCTTCTAGTTCAAACAAAGAATGGGTAAAAGTTGAAGTTATCACCGAAGAACCAGATCCAAATCCTTTATTGAGTGCGGCTGTAAGAAAAAGTGGGATGTCCATGTAGTCCATAAAAATATAATTAAAGTACATTTAAATGTTACAATTATTGGCATTTTTACTTAAATAGTTTATTTTTAATTGTATACATTTTTATAACAAAAATATAATTATCTTTTAAACAGGATCTCATTTTTATCATAATTATGTAATGTAAATAGTATATTTTAATTTTACAAATAAAATAAAACAGTTAAGTTATTGGTCCATTTAGTTCAATCGATGTATGTTTACTTAACTGAGGAAGGAATTGATTGAATTTCAGATATGTAGCTGAAACAAAAATTAATAAACAATTTAGTAATACTAATATTTTTTTTTTTTAACTGCCTGTGACATTTTTATTTAAACGACCAAAGGTCTTTATAAATACAATACATTGTGAGTGAGTACAATAATATGATAATTTATAATAATAACAATTACTTAAATATATATTATACATGACGTGTATGGGGTTGTAACTCCAATGAGATTTCAGATTCCAAATGTTGTCGTAGTTTAAAGTTTTTAAACATTTCAATATCAATATGACTTAAAAATGTAGTAAATTGTACAAGAAAAGTTGCTCTTTCCAGCGAACCAAAAAAAAATTTACGGGAGAAACTTAAAATTTTGTACAAGCGTTAGAAAATTATATTTTGATAAAATCTGGTGTTTTTGAAATATTGCTAAAACAGTGTGTTTTTTATCGTAACTCAAAGTCTAATAATCGGAGGGACTTGAAATTTTTACAGAACACATATATAAACATTTTCTAGAAATGGTGTACATTTTAAAAGATTTAAAAAAATGTTATGCTATTTATGGGTATTTGAAATTTAGATAAAATAGAAAAAATGAAAACCACGACTATGACTTTTTATAGGGTTTCCTGTTTAAAATGTTATGTTTTTATTAAATATAAATATCCTTCCGACTTCTTTCACTCAGAAACGTGTTTATGAAAGCAATGGTACATTGGTTTCAAATTTAAAAGACTAATACAGCAGTATAATTCACCCAACTCAGGAGTGTTTCCCTTTTTTATATTTTATTTATATTGATATTATTAGAAATATTTATTAATAATCATTAATTAATAAATTATTTATATGCTTAAGATTGAAAGAGTTAGGCCAGTATATTGCCAACTTTATTTTTAATATTGATTTATTAATAAATTCAAAGATGTGATTATTTGTTTTTTAATTGTTGGGAGTATAAAAGGAAATATTATCTATTTCATTGCAATTATGTTATAAACTGATAACTAATGAATTGCATGTAAAATTTCATACTTTGTCATTTCTTTAATCTGTTTGTCAATTTCTTCCTCAACTTTTTCTAATTCTTTTTCACAAGTCATCAAATCATTATACTTCTGATCCAATGCTGATATTGTCTGTTCTAATTCATCTACATTATCCACAAGCTTTTGAGCCGTTTCTTGTGTATCAGTTTTAACTACTTCAGTCCCAATAGATTCCAACAAAACCTTAGCATCATCTAAATTAAATTTCATTCAATAATATTTATCAATTTTTAAAACATATAAGCTGTTCAATTACTTACCAGTCAGTAGCGGAGCTTCTGTTTCATCTATAGCTTTCAAATCTTCTTCGATTTCTTCTTCAACTAGCACAGTAGGACACTGCGGAATAAGAGGCTTTTTATTACTCATCATTATTGTATTATAATATGTACAATTTTCTTGTTCACAGTACTGTGATCACACAATTTATAATTTTAGTAATAGTCAAAACACCAAATATTTAATATCAAAATTAGAACTGATTAGATACTAGAATACTCATTAATAGCTTAGATCTCGCATAAAATGTTGTATTTTAAATCATTTTTAATTGGACAATATATTTACTCCCAAGTGTACTTCGTAATATTATACACATTGCACACAGACACAATACACAGGTCACCAGCAGCAATACAAAGATAATATTATAATCACGAAAACCTTATCATGTCCGTGAAGATCGCCTAGTGGCGGACCTCCACACTATCTACCACAACACTACTGAGGCCCTCACGCTCCTCCACTCGAGCGACCTCCATGAGCCGCCCGACTGACGCGTGACGGCCGACATCGACACGACCCGCTCTCTTCTCTCGACGCACTACGACTTCGAAGCTCCGTTTCTGCACTCAACACGGCGACACTTCATGTTGTACTGTAACCGCGCTTTTTCCGCCGTACCCCAACACTATTCGTACGCGAGGCTTGTCCGCGCCGTCACGCAATCTTACGCGACACCGTATGGTCGTCGTGATTTTTGTTAATTTATATTAATAAAAACTGTTTGTCTTACTACGAAAACCTCGTGATCGCTTTATTAACTGGTGACCTCCGTACTCGACCCTGTTGACGGCGACACACGCGACGTCGCCACACTCTCATCATTAGCAGGGCCTGATTTACCAATTCGTGGGCCCAGTACATTTTACAATTTTGAGCCCCAAATTGTCCATCTCTATTTTCTTCAATGCTAAAATAAAAATGTACGCATAATATATTTTTAAATTAATGCTGTATATAATTAGTATATGAGAAGTTGGATCATAGAATAAATATTAGGTATATTATATAGGTAATAAATAATATATAGGTATCAAATTAAATGTTTTTACGTTTAATGTTATAAATCTAATTTTATTTCAGGTTTCACAAACATTTCCTTGCTTTTTGCTTAGAAAAGTGGTCATTAACATCATCAAAATTTAGGTTTGCTGTGATATCACTTTCAATAGATAATATTCCCAGAGCGTCTATATTTTCTTGACTCAATGTAAATCGTAATCTATTTTTAATTCTTTTTAATGAAGAAAATTATCGTTCGCTGGAACAATTTGTAAGAAAAATTTGTAGACACGTCTTGAAATGCATGTGATATTTGCATATCTTTAATGAATTTAAGTTTGGCAGCGGGATTTCTTGATATTTGATGAGAAAAAATTAAACTATGAAATTGTAACCATTCATCTGCAAAATTATCAGGATCCAAATCTAGTTCATTTGTGTACATTGATTGTAAATTTTTTATTTGGTTGATAAATTCCTTTCTATCAGGATTTTTAGTGAATAAAAATCCAAATTTTTCTTCTACTTCAATATAGGCCATTTTTCGTTTATTCAATTCAGCTATAAATTTATCACAAATATCATAATGAATATCACTCATAAACTTCGCTCTTGGATCTAATTGTCTAAGTTTAATAATTATTCAGATAGACATAAAAACCGTTTACCGACATTTTAGTTAATATTTATTTATTCCAAAACCGAATCGATAGAGGAAAAAACTATTGTTATTTGTTAATGTCCTTGATTTTTTATCAATCACTCGTTGTGCACATGATACAGATGTATATTCTATGTCCACTGTCTATAATATTACCATTCTATCCGCTTATTCTATGTATTTTATTTTATTAGCCATTTTCATTCGTACTGAAAAGAAATCAATCAATTTTTGCTCATTATATAATGTGTGTAACTTATAACTTAAAATATTTTAACGGTGTTTTTTTTATAATTTATAAACAAGTTCTTAACATTGATCAGTGAACGGCCGTTTTCGATATTCCGATCCTGTAGATTCAAGAGAATCGCGATGAGTATAAACTCATGAGTTAATACCCTGGTGACCTATCATGCGCATTAGTGCATGGTTTTCTTCGTGCGTAACAATAACGGAGAGTTGTATATTATTGGTTTGCAATAAAACGCATTATTATTGTCTTGCATAATAAATGTCTGCGCATTGACCAACACCAAAGGGTAAGTTTTTCAATTTAAATTAATTTTATATTTTCTAAAATAAAAATAAATTATCATTAGGGCCAGGATTTCAATGCATGGTGCATCTTTTTTTTCTTAGACAATGCTTTCCAAGTACATGGGTAAATGGATTCAAGCAACAGATACTTTCCGAATAAAACTATATTCTTTTAGATTTAACGTGTATTTAGATTAGTTTTACGCAATAGGCAGTTACCTATTTTTATTCCGTCTTTAATATCCGACAGTTTTATATATTTCATCGTCTCTTAAGAATTCCTGTATTGTGAAAGGTCAGTAACTCTACATTCGGGGCCATAGTGGGCAACATCTCAAGGGGAGTACCTCAGTAGTTTTGTTTCCATCATGGACCGCGTTGGTGGTAACCGTTTGCTAGTCGTTAGGTTATAAAAATTCCTAAAGTTCGGAAATCTATTTGAGGTATTTTACAATAGTTAATTGGGTGTTTCACTGGTTGGTAGTCTTTTAGTTGGAGGAAAAAATTTACATTTGGGATTTACGTGGTTTTAGAGTAGTTTTACGGAATAGGCAGTTTAAATTTAAACGGTTATTAATAAAATTCGTATACGTTTACCTACGTGATTTTTTTTCTATTTTAATTACAAAACTTTTTATGTTCAATAGTGTGGTTTAACCAACCTGTTTATGAAATAAGATACCATTGTTGTACTAATACCATTGTTTTTTTTATTCTTATAGGGAATATTAAATTGGCCGATTTGACTTTCGATCAATTAAATAATCGGCATGTATGCAATTTACATTGTAACCCAACAGAATTTAAAAACATAAATTTACAACAAAGACTGAATATGAATTTATATCTAACCGGGCAAGTCAGAGAACAAAATATAAATTCCTTTCGGGTAGAACAAATCAGAGATCAACTTATTAATCAAGATCAAAATGTGAACAATTACTACTGCAGTGATTTGACTTATGATTAAATTTTATCTTCGTCCTAGCTCTAAGGAGTAAAAATGCATTCAAATTATATCTATTTTAAACTTATTGGTTATAATAATATTAAAAACAAACTTTAAGTTGAATTAACTATAATTAAAAATTAGCTGTTCGAACAATTAATCATTATTTTATACTTTTTTATATAAATAATAAATAAATTGGCACCGTAATATTCAACATGTAAAGCTAAATAATATTAGATTCCGTGAAATCATATTTAAAAATTCTATTTTTTTTGGCAAAAACCATCACGTTCTTTAATTTTTATGACATAATTTACCCAATTTGTTTTGAAGTTTGGTATTTAGTTTTTCTTATTGAGAAATGCCTCTCAAGAATTTTTCCCAGTTCCTAATTTTTTGTTTAGGTTTCATTGATTTTAAAATATTAAATAGTAAAGCTGTAATATTAAATGTTGGAAAAAATCTCAATTTCTAATAATAATTAAATTACGTGATACCTAACTCGAGTCCTTATGAATATAACTTATTGACTGCCATATATCCAACATAAATATCAATATATACAAGTTCTCATTTAAATTTCTCTTGATTGTTTAAGCCATATCTCATTAATTATGCTATTGTTACTTGTTGTTTACTTTAATCACAAAATAGGTCAAATAGAATCGACTGTGACTTTATCAACGAATCACGCATTCCGCATAACGTAGTGATGATATAACAATATGTTTTTTTTTCTATGACCAAAATTAAATCCAATAAAGTTTTATACCAAGTATATGGGGACACGGACACACGTAGCATGACTATATAAATGTATGTTATCAAATAAATGATGATTATATACTACTAACTTCGAATCGTTTATGCAAATTGAACACGCCTGTCGGCCTACCTGAACACGGTGTGCATTAATAACGTAAAGTGCGCATCAAACGAACGTACAATAATAATAGTCGACGCGAATATATACAATATAATAATGATGTGTACCGCAAGTTTTTGGTGAAGTTGATCGTTCCGAACGATTCGACGATAATACGGTACATTAAAGCGATTGAAATGAGGTATAGTTTCAATAGTTCAGTATAGTGTTGACCACTGTGCGGTATACCAAAAGGCCGCGGTAGCGAAAGCCTAGTGCGTATAACAACCCCGCGTTCGAGCGTCGCAAGTTCACAATCACGAATGATAATATAATAATTACAAGTCGGCACGAACAAGGAGACGCATATGGTGTCCGCAGCGCTTAAGGCGTGGGCGACGTCGGTATACTGGACGGGAAAGGTGACCGGGACCTTGGTGGCCGAGACCATGCGGGTGGTGCAACCCCTCGCGCGCCGCCGCCGCCGCCCCCGACACGAGTTCACCGCGGGCCCGTCGGCCGACCGGTGGCGATGGGCCAGGCCGCGGTTGTGGAACGCAGCGTGCCTGGCGGCCGTGGCGCATCGGATCTGCGCAGAGACGTGGCCCGCGACGGTGCAGGCCATCAGCCACCAGCCGCAGATGTCGTGTTACGACGCCGTTTGCGACGGCGCGTGGTGCGTGTACGCGTGCGTGTACTACGCGGCCGCCTGGCTCGACCGGGCGTCGGAGGTGTGCGCGTTGGTGGCCGCGGCCACGTGGCGCCGCCGGTCCACGGTGCGGTGTCTGAACTCGGCCGCCGCCGGATGCGCGGACGCCGATGACCGCAGCGGGCGGCCGCGGGCGTGCGACGTGCCGCGGAACGCGTACCTGATCGTGGCGTTTCCGGTCGTCCAGTTCGCGATGGCCGCCGCGAGCCAGGTGTCTCCGTCCCGGGACGGCGTGTGGCGCGCTGCGATCGGCACCGTGGCCGCGGTGGCCAGTTGCGCGCCGGTCGCGGCCAACGGGACCGCGGCCGCGCTGCTCACCGTGGCCCACAGCAGCATGCGGTCCATCAACCACCGGATAACTCGCGTTCGGCCCGCCGGACGCCGCCAACGCCACGGCCATCCCGTAGCTCGTGGTGGTGACGACGACGACGACGGCCGGCTGCAGCGCATCGATATCGCGCGTCTCGCGCACAAGCACTGGAAAGTCACCGAGCTGGTGACGGACGGCGTGTGCGGCGCGTACAGTGTCGACCTCATGGCGGCCGTCCTGTTGGCCGCCGTGCGTGTTACGTACGTGGCCATATCGGTGTTCCACTGTCTGACTCAGGACGTGAGCGGTGACGGGGACGCCCGGGCCATTATTTCGCCGACCGCCGTCGTGCAGCTGATCGCGTGGTTTGGACAGTTTGCCTATTTGGCGCGCACGTGCGACGAACTAACCGCTCAAGTACGTAAACTTCAGTGCATCCCTGTAATATATCTCGTTTCGTTCATTGAAATATCAGTGATTGCAAATGTGTACGTTGTACAGCTAATGGCAGAAGTCCGAGAAGAAACAAATAGTACTCAAGTAAAAAAAAACAAAAATCAAATAGACGTATATAGGTATTCAGATCAGTTGCTATTGTTCAGCCGACGCGCACGGACGTGTTCATGTTCGCTTGCTCATTCAATTATTCATTATAGTAATTTAATATAATTGGTCATTACTTATTTGCAATTATTGTCTCCAACTCCAATCTTACCGGGTGGGCCTACTTCTCCGTCCTAGACACCAACGATACGGATTTAACAATAAAAAAAAAACAAGGCCACATATCCTGTTTCACGATTATGTTTCGACTATGGATCTTTCCTTTTTGCCTCCGCCTCTCTTACGTACCGTAGAAAAATTAATTACATTTTGTTTTCTTGTCTCCGTACCATTATCGGCGCCTTGTACTCTTCCCCTTTAGCTAGCCTCGAAACTGAATGTGTCTGCCTTCCAATCCATCTCAGAAGTCAGTACCTAGCTGGAAAATTCCTTCTAAAATGTTTATCCTCCCCCAACCACTAGCTCTATGAAATTGTTGCTCCTATCAAAACTTCTTGGACCTATGTACCTAAAAAACACTTCCTATTCTCGTTTCAGTCGCTTCCTCATTTTCGACTTTCTCTGCATTAATTTAACGATCTGGTTACAATTATACGACATCTCGTACCTTGCATTAGTACATGTTCCCGAAGTTACCGTCTCTCCCAACTTCCTTGGTTACTCTCCCAGAGAACTAACTCGCCTCCCCGACACCCTCGTGAACTCCTTGTTCAATGACTGCACTCTGTACAATTTTCCAATCCCCTACTAGTATTCACAGATGGTTCTGTGTCAACCAGTACGGTCGGCTGCTCCTTTTTATTCCTTCACTCAGTATTGCCTATCGTTGCATTCAACCGGTTGGTGGAAATACTTCCGTCGTCGGGATCAAGGGGATAGATTATAATAATTAACTATAGATAATATTCTTTTTATTTTTTTTTAAACAAAAAGAACCATTATACTATAAATTTATATTGAATGGTGTTGACTAGTGTCCCGCCTGATATAGGTAGTTTTCGCCTATAAAAGTCATAGAGAAATTATTATTTCATTATAATATGTGCTTATACAAATTGTATTTATTTGATCAAATATAGTCGAGTGAAATGTTCGACAATTTAAATTCATTGTTATTGGATATTTTCAAAGCAAGTCGTATATCTGGAGAAACATATCCAAGTCAAGTACAAGAAATTGAAGCGGTGAGTATGTTGCACACGTAACCATACGTTAATGGTATTGTTGGACTTGGATCCATATAGTTAACTAGGCACCATTAAATTAGATCCTAGCTCCTTCATTCCAGGTCAGTGTTATAAATAGATATATAATAATAATATTATCTAAATATTTCCTATAGGTGCGTATTATAGACGAAATAGTACCAAGTCTAGAGTTATTGGTTAATTTTCATAAACAATTTTACCTTTATATATATTTATGTTACGGTAAAAGTACGAAGACAGGTGAAACCTAGGATATACACAATTGTCTGGTCGAACCCAAATGATTTTAGTAGTTCGGACTTTTACAATCAAGTTTTGGTAAATCTTAGGATTAACAATCGGTTTTTAATAAAAGTCCAAGATTCAATTTTTTTTCAATTCTGTGATAATTTTTACCTTACTAGAAATTCGTACATTACTTCAATATGATTTATTTATTTATTTTTATTTAATTTATTTCACAAACATATGAATACTGACATGTGAATTATACATATCAATTTAAAAATAAAAATAATTATTATTGAAGTGTATTTATTTTTATTTTTAATTTACATTCTTTATTTTATTTTATTTTTTTATCTTGACCATACACTTACACATTCAATCAAAAAGCATAATTATTAGGTAAATAATAAAAGTGGTTCTTAGGTACTTGTAAGTTATTAGTTTTTTTTTTTTCTTTATTTAGCCTTTAGTTATAATAACTAAAGTTATTAGTTAATATTGTATAATATACTGTTTGTTATATTATTAGTCTACTAAAAAATATTGTATTTAAATTAATGCCTGTCCAGGCGTATATCAATAAAAATAAAAAATAAAATAAATAAAATAATAGCACTGTGTTGTACAAACAATTTTTCTCGCTATAATTGTGTCTTTAATGTTTAATGGAACATGTTTAATTGATGATTATTTAGTAAATTGATATCGGGGCCTATTGGGAGTAATTATACAAGCTGTATTAGTTTTACGATTGTCGCGGTTAATATTACGAGCATAATACACACATTCAATGTGTCATTTAAAATACGATTTTATGAAGTTTTAAATGATGTTGTCGAATTAAAAAACAATAAAAATAATTTTTATAAAGCCGACGAAAAATCTAATGTATTTTTAAGTGAAGTTAAAGAAGCTAAATCTGTTAGAAAACAGTTCACCATCGGCTACTTAAATGATTTGATATTTTTAATAATGTCTGAAAAGAAAAATTGATTGCTCCGATGAATGATGACTCCGAAGAAATGCGTTATTATGTTCATAATAATGAGTTCTATCAAATTATCCATGATGTTCATATTGCAATCTTAATTTGCTAGGTTACGATACATTATAATATTTTAACTAATTTAAATATGTTTGGAATACAGGTGCAAGAATTTATGCGTCAAGTAGCAGCACGTAAAGTCACTGTACACGCTTGTAGTGGCCTAATAATGTTAAATCTATCTCTGATAACAACGGTAATGTATGAAAATATGAAATTTATCACTATATTATAATATGCTAATGACAAACAATTTATAATTTTTTAGATAATCGGAGTCACATTAACTTATTTCATAGTTCTGCTACAGTTCGAATCATCACACGATGATATTCATAATAACACAATTACACAATAACTACCGATCAATGCGTTTTATAAATTGCTCATTCATTATAAAACATTAACAAGGCAGCAAATATTAAATAAGGAGGATTAATTTTAAAATGCTATTTGTTTCTTTATCCAACACGGATTGTTTTATTTTAGATGAATTGTTCTCTGCATAATTATTTTAGTCGTAAACTGAAAAAGTTTTGTTTTTTTATTAGTATATTAATTATAAATTTGTAAAAACAATTAAGTGTATTATTTTTACTTATAAATATTCAACTAAATAGTGTTCCATTCACCATTGGATCAGACTGCAAATGTCTATGCAGTTTAACTGAATTCTACTCGCTTCATTGTATTGGTTGCAAATTTCAATAACTCGTAAAATAAATTTCTTATTATTTTTAATATCCAGGTGATGCTTTTAATAGTATTTATGCGTACATATTTTTCGACGATTACGGTTGTATATTGTTGTGGCGGTGAACAAAAGTAAATTATTTTAATACCTCTAGGTAATGAACAACAATTAATGAGTATACATGTAAGATAAAGAATATAAATAACTGTTTTCAACGTTCCACTGCTTATCTCATAGCGAGTGGAAAAATATTTTGAATATTCGAAGGGTGTTTAAACTCATTTCTGAATAATATTATTGTTATACGATTTTTAACTATGCAAAGAATCTGGATATTGTATTAATATAAATCGATACGAAAATTTGTTCTTCGAACAAGCTTGAACGCACTTCGAAAATATAAAATATTATTCGAGTGACTATAAGTAGGCGCATAGAGTATGGCAATATTTTATTTAATATTATTAACTAATCATCTGATGGTTAAGAATGTGTTTATTGCACATCTTTAATATATTCTTGATGAAAAGTGAAAATGCTTATAATAACAGAGGGTACCGTGATATTTAATAATTTAGATTTTACTAATCGTCGAACTATAGTCGATAGGTTATTCCGAACGTGTATCTGTTGTCGGTGTACAATCGACCCGGGTATTGGTCGATGCTAATTATTTTCACTACGAGACCCATTTTTTGTCGCGTACCTCTACAAGTTCTTTAAGAAATACCATACCATATTACGTATTTACGTGCATCTTTTTATTAGGTTTGTTGTATGTGCCAACTAGGCCAAAATTTAATTATTATAAAAATGGTCAAATAGACAAAGTTTATTAGTAAGATAGGCCAGTGAAGCAAATGAGCTGAGGTAGCATATTGTAAATTAATATTTAAGACAGCCGGTTGGTCGGACGAGACCGGGGCAGAGGGTGTGTGTTTCGGTTGAAGCACGTATGTATAGAGACTATAACATGTTAAAAAATAAGCTCAAAAGGAATTCGATAAATCAAATATTTAAAGATAGGTTTGAATTTGGCGAATTCCATCATTTGTATTGTGAGTTACGTTCCAACAAAAAATTATTCCACACGTACACGTGTATGACAATAAATACATTTGATTATATAAAAAAGGCTATAGAACATGAATGTTATCACATCACAACGAATTTCAAAGTACTAATATCTGTGGAAGAGAGACTACTTATTACACTAAGGTAAGCATATTAATTTAATAAATAAAATAGTAAAAATGAATAGTTTTTATATTGAACCTATATAAATAAAATACATGAAAATAAATGTTTATAAAGTAAGACATTTTTATTACATAGTATACTTGAATTAAAACAATAAAATAAAACAACTTTTGTAATTGACTCCAATAAAATATTTAAAAACCACTTTATTAATTAATAAAAATAACAAATTAACAATAACGTATCAAAATATTTTGTATTTCGTTTCTAACTTGTAATTTCTGAATAGGACTCATATTTTTAAAATAAGGAAGAATAGATTTAAAGAAATGCATGTCTTCATCATCAGTTTGAGCAGGTGATTCGGTTAGTGCAGCCAGTTTTCTTGTTTCTAAATCAATTAATTGTTGTTCGAAATTATAGCAAGTTTCTTGTTTTTTTGATCTCTTTTTTTTTTTTTTTTTGTGTAGTTGTAATTGAAATTGATGGAGGTGATGAAAAAATATTATCATCAGTACATATGTTTTGTTCTGATGACTGATCAATGTCATCAATTTCATTATATTCCTCGATTTCTTCAGTTTCATCTACATCCGATATATTTCCGTCACTTCTTCTTGAAATGGCAGTATCCTTCAAAAATAACATTGCACGAAAATAACACCATTTTCCTTTGTAGAGTGAGGCGTATTCTTGACTACTACCAGAACGATTGGAAGGAATTTTTTTCAATTCTTTTAAAAATTGATCGCGAAGACTTCTCCATTTTCTTTTAATGTCTTCTTCTGTGAAATTAAATTTAAACACTATAGAAATGTAATCCAATTTAAAATTAAAATTAATTTGTAATGGGAATAGATGTTTTTTTTTATGTTTTACGCTTTCTAATTATTTTGTTTTATTAAATTATTATTAGTTTTGAATGCTATTTTTATGTTATTCACATTATTATTTAACATTTTTGCGAATTTGTTAGATAAATTATATATTATACTATATTTCATACTACAATAATTAACTATATTGGTAGTTGGTTTTTGAATTATTTTTTGTTTTATACGTTTATGCATTTTATTAACGGTATTTAAGTTAAAATTATTTTTATGGACAATATTATAGATAATGCCAAGTTCATGCTGATAGTTATGTTTATTTAGAGGAATACGTTCAAGTCTATACAAAATTGCGTTAAAAAAAGATATTTTTTGAGAATAAAGAATACATTTTGTGGTATTATCGAATCAGTTTAAATTGGTAATTTATTATGATTGATGTTGGATCATATGGAAAGGACAGTGATGGAGGTGTATTATCAAATTCAAACATTTTAAAACGTCTTGAAAATAAAACTCTCAAGTTACCTTATCCTAATAAACTACTTAATTCTTATATAATTGGTCCGTATACTTTCATTGCCGATGAAGCATTTCCTTTGCGAACATACATGATGCGACCATACCCAAGAAGGTTGTTGAATGATGAAAATAAAAGATACTTCAATTATAGACTTTCAAGAGCTCGAATGACGATTGAATGTGCTTTTGGTATAGCTGCAGCAAAATTTAGAATTTTACTGAAATGTATTGAAACAAAAGTGGAAAATGCTGACCACATAGTAAAAGCAATTTGTATACTACACAATGTCATTATCGATTTGGAAAAAAATTTAGTATCTACTAATTATTTTAACACAGAAACATCAAATCATATGAATAGTAATTTACCCAGGGATTTAACAGTTTGTATGAGAAATAATAGAACATCCAGAGAGGCAGAAAATATAAGAAGTAGCTTAAGTATTTTTTTTCGACTAATATATTGTAAAGTTCAAATAATATTTGGATATAAGTATTCTTGGTTTATAAATTAATTAATTGTTCGTAATATTTGAATGACAGTAAACTACACATTATTATTAAATATACACAACTTAACCAGTATTTACTAATAACTAACAAATTATTAGTGATGGGCACAACCGAATGAAAACTATCGAACTAATCGATAGTTTAAAACTATCGAATTAGCCGGTAGTTAAAAACTATCGAGTTGGTACTATCGACATCTTCGAACTATCGGATACCATCGAACCATCGGTTTTCATCGAACTATCGGTTTTCATCGAACCATCGGTTTTCATCGACCTATCGGTAATGATCACGGTTGTACATAGTATCTACAGCCGTGGTAATCATATATCTGTTATCATCGAATTATCAAAATCTGTTTATGATTATCGATGAGAAAAAAATTGGAGTGACAAATGAGTAATGACAATGATTCTAACATAATATATATAATTATGATAACTGATTTTTCACGGTTTGTGACGATTAGAGTGACTACTGAGTACTGACTACCTTTTCGATTTTTTCCAATCTCAACTATTCTGTTAGTCTCATTAGTCATTATGTCAAAAAAAAATTCATCAATTGTATGGAAATATTTTAAAAAAGATGTCAATAACCCCACAACAGCCTTCTGTATGTTGTGTAAAAATTCATACAAAAGATCTTCACGGACCACTAATTTGTTAGCGCACCGTCATCTTAAGTCTTATTTCTTTATAAACTTGAGACTTGAGATCCCACTTGGCCACTTTTGAGTTCGGACTAGTAAAAAACTCACTACGAAGAGTCAAACTACAGTCAATATATAAAAACGCAACAGTTTATTCGGATAATGCAATTACAATTAAAAATAAAATATATAAATAGATACAAAAGCCCCGGCGCTGGACTCTCCGGGTTCATGTTCGAATAAAACTATCGAATACTTTGTTCGACCGTTCGATGGTTCGAATAAAACTATCGAATACGTTGTTCGATGGTTCGAATAAAACTATCGAATACTTTGTTCGATGGTTCGAATAAAAACTATCGAATAATTTTTCCGATAGTTCGAATACTTTTTCGATAGTTTCGATAGTTAAAATTATTCGCTCATGCAATTATTCATTCGAATAATTATTCGATAGTTTTACATAATCTATCGAATGTAGTCGATAGTCAAAACCATTCAGTTGTGCCCATCACTACAAATTATCCAATTTGAACGATTGCTTATCTAAACTGTGTAAAAATACAATTTTATAATAATTATTATTCTATAATTTTTTCATAATTATATTTATTTAACAGGTATATATTTTAGTATATAACTTACTTGATATTCCAAGTTCTTTGGAAACACAATCCCACTCTTTGTCCATAACAGCGCGATCTTTAAATTTTGGGTCCCATTTGTTCCAAAGAACGGTTCTTTTTTGAATTTCTTTAATTAATTGATCCATAGTAGTTGCCCGCAGTAGTTGCCCGCAGCGCGTTGCGTTGAAAAATAAAACATGTTCTATAATTTGTGCGGTGCGATAAAACGCATCGCACACATCGCACGACCGGTTAGGACTTGTCCGTACTTTGTCGCAGTTTGTTTTATTTACGTGCACGCATCACCCCGCACCCGCAACGCACGCATTACACGGATCCAGTTAGGACATAGCGTAATGGTGGCGAGCTCTGGTTTCAAATTTTGAACTAACAAACTGCCGTCATTTTTTTGCGTCAATATTGTTACATTGGTAAAATGTACGAGAGTGGTTTCACCTTATCTTCTCTACATCGTGATAACGGTATAACACCGTTCGAAAATCAAAACATCCGATGTCTATGTAATTATTTCCAAAATACTGAATATTATTAATTCTTAATAACCGTGTTGTAATAAATGCATTGACATTTGATTATATTTGGACATTTTGCTTGTAGCTTATAGATTCGTTGCGAGGAATATCAATACGTTAACGATGAAGCCTGGAATAGTTGCTGATGAAATGTTCCCCGAAGGAGGAACTAGTGCTATAATGGAGATGGATGAGGAAGTAATTTAAATAAGAAAAACTAAATATTCTGTTTCTATATTAAATTATTATATTTATTATTCATAGACGGGAGGAAATATTGTGTTTGAAATGAATGAAAAAAATCTACAGGCTGATTTTTATAACGGTAAGCATTTAGAAAAACTTAAAAATGTGCTACCAAATGGTGTTATGGTAGATACTGTTATGATGTGTAAATATTAAATACCAACAATAGGTAACATATTTAAATATTTTTTCTTCTTAATACTATAAGGTCACATTGATCTGTTTTCTTTGTTTATTTTCAAATCAATAGATAAATATGTACAGTGGATTCCGCTTAATGTGGGCACCGGTTAATATGGACATCCGCTCATTGTGGGCAAACAGGTCTGGTCCCAATACAAATGTATATTAACAATGTTAAATAAAACCGCTTAATACGGGCACTCAATTCGGTTTATGTGGGCAATTTTTTTTTATCAGCGTTAGAATATACACATATTTATTTAAAAACGACATATTTAATCAGGTTTCGTCGTATCTATGAGATTGTGTTTATCGAAAGTAATAAAAATCATTACCATTCAAATCTTAATGGGATTTTGCGTGTGCATGGTGAAAAAGCAAGTGCTGATGAATACGCCTCTAATGATTGGAAAGCTAACAGGCTAAAAATAATTTTGAACGACTTTTCCCCAGATAACATATTTAATGCAGATGAAACTGGACTGTTTTATCGAGCGACACCTGACGGTTCTTTATGTTTCAAAAAGGAAGTTCTATCTGGTTCAAAAAAAGCAATGGAGAGGATTACAGTTTTATTATGTGTCAATATGATTGAGAGTGATAAAAGAAATCTGCTAGTAGTGGGGAAAAGCTTAAAACCTCGATGCTTTAAAAATTTGTCTATAAATAAAATGCCAGTGCATTAAAATATTAATTTAATTTAATTTATTATATTTAGTTTTATTTATATAGAAATTATTAAAACATTTTTTTCAATTACATATATGGCAATAAAAACTTTTTATTAGAAATTTTTTTTTTTCAACTAATTTCGGTTTTTATGGGCAGCCGCTTAATGTGGGCAAACAGGGCTGGTCCCGACGTGCCCACATTAAGCGGAATCCACTGTATATCTCTTCTATACATTTTTCAAATAGTCCGTTCAGTAGAATTAAGTATATGCTCTTTTTAAATGAATAAAATTAAAATTAAAATATTTTTTATAATAATTTTACTTCATAAAGTATGATGACACTAATAAATTCAATTTTAAGATATAATCTCATTCTCTGTTAAGTAAATACTGCTTTATTTGCTGATAAAATTAAAGAATAGAACACAATTTTTTGTGCCAAATTTATCTACTGTGCCTCTGTTCTCTGTTGGTTGACATTTTTACCTATTATACTTGTATTTACTCGTATAAAATATTTTGTCTAATGGGCCATGATGCAATCTAAGTCATCACAGTGCTCTATCCTAAAACCTCATATCATATAGAGTTAAACTATTTTATATCATTATTTTTGAGGGTTCACCAAAAAACTAAGAAAACTTGCAATTTTTTAAAAATTTATTTCCATTTCATATTATTATACCAACATATAGTTAATGTATAATATTACCTATGTAATACAAATGAATTTGTATTTACATACATTTTCTCTTTGCTAGTTTTTATTGTAGTTTTGAAACTAAGGTTCAAAATGTTTTGCTTAAACTAAGAAGTATGATCAATTTTATTTGTTATATTCTTCCTATTAATTACATGTACATCATAATTCATAACTATGGCTTGGATTTAAATATAAGTACATTTTTTTAAATATAGATGAATAATTCATTTGTTTCGTGTGATTTATTATTTTACTTTACATATTTCACAATAATTCCTTTTTTCCTATATATTTAGATAATTCTGATTATCAAGATGAATATATTATTCTATTTGTCAACCTATTTCTAGGTTACATTTTATTACAGATACCCGAAAATGTAACAATATTGTTCTGTTGATTTAAAATTTTTTTTTTTTTCTTTATTTAGCCTTTAGTAATACTATTTAGCTCTGATTTTAAATTGTTTTATGTAATTGGTTTTACTACGGTATTGGCCATTATTTATACTTAAAAATTTAAATATGCCCAATGAATTTTAGATACTTAACATGTTTTTAAAATATTCATTAATTTTAATCAATTTTACAATTTTTAAGATACTATAATATACCTTTTTTTAATAGGATCTTTCGAACCATAAATTCAATAATTAAAACCTGTAAGTATATGAAATATTTTGAGTTTTTCAGCATATATTTTGGTAGTATAAATACATTAAAAATTAAAATCCAAGCCCTAGTTATTACTTTTAATTTAATCTATTATTCCTGAAAATAATTATTAATTAGAGTCATAATGTATAATATATTGTTTGTATGTTTTTTTTTAGATTTTGATGATCTTAATGATGACGAAGACTTTTAAAATAAAAAGAAATGTCAACTCACAATAAAAATTATGTCATTTTTGTAATAAAGTAATTATAATAATCAGGCCTACTTTGAATGTCTATCACAATATTTTTTTGATGTATAATATAACATAATATGAATACATTTAGTGGAATAAAGTTCATTTTTTGTATTTATTATATTTTAATTATTTAATACAATGGTTTGTATAAAAAGTTTCAAAAATGTTTTTAAATTTCTGATTATTTAAGTAAATATATTTTTTCAAATGTACAAATAATACTATTTTAAGTGGTACATGTATCATATAATTTCAAGGCTTAATTATATAGTAGAACAACTCTTCATTTGTATTGTTACACATCCCGTGACCTACAAATGTTATTTTGAATAAATGTTGTCATTAAATGATAGACTGAACCGTGTATTATAATTTATAATCATTGCATAATATTATTTTTAATTTTTGGTATTACATATTACTAATTTTTTTGTGTTATTTTTTTAATTCGATATTTCATAGAATTTAAAAACAATGCCTTCTTATTGTAGTTATTATTTTTATATCATACATAACATTTCAAAGTGCAGTTTCTACTCTAATATAGCTTAATAAATGGTCAAAACAATTACTGAAGTTACAGAAATAAACTAATATTGTAGTTTTCCAATATATTAAATTTCAAAAAACTATGGACAATCAATGGTTAAATTGGGTGGCACGATGAAAATAAGACCAAGGGCCTAATACTGATTGTCAACAATTTAACTTGTTAATTACTATGCAATATTTTTGTTTTTGTCAAATTTTATGATTTGAACTGTTTAATTATTCTATAGTATAAAAATTGATTATGCAAAATAACAAATAGATTCGTTGGCAAGCTATTGTGATGCTGGGAGGATTTTTAGTATGGTAAGACTACTCAATATCTTGTGGTATACACAATTGATTATATTGAATATGCTATATTTATTTGCTCTGCATAGTATCAATTTTAAAAAATGAAAAAGAATTAATCACTGATATAGAAATGGGTCCTTCCTTTTTTAATTAAAAGCAGTAAAAATTGTAATAAAATAATTCTAAATATAGCAACATGTAATAGTACTTAATTAAAGGGTTGATTTATATTGAAGAAGTTGTTATTATGATTTGGACCAACTAGCTTATAAATCCACAGGCATTATAAACTAGTGTTAAGTTACATTTACCAAAAATTAAATGGTTCTCGATGATATCACTTTTAAAAGTTCATATGCATAAAAAATATTTATAGATCATTTTTAAATTGTTTATTATATATAGAACATGATTCAATACAGAACAAAGTTTAACTTAAAATAATTTGATCCATTGTAAGAAAAAATTGAGCACTTGAATTTACATTTTAATGGTTATTAACAAAATAAAGATAAAATTGTAGTTCAAATATATTTTATATTTAATCCCAATAAGGCTCATCTATTTCATAATTGTCAACATCATAATTTTTGATGATATTTTTATTTCTAGCCTGTTGAGCTTGGATTACATGTGGTTGCATTTCTTCGGCTTGAATCCTTGGTTTGTTAGGACATACTTTTAAGTGACTAGCCATTTGATGTTTATCCAAATAATAGTAATGGCCGTAAGGACATTGTATTTTATCTGGATAGTTCTTCTTACATTTTAACAGATGGTATGGCAACCTATGACGTCGGAGATGGTGCGCTGGATTCAATGGACATTCTACCATGTCCAAATAGTAAATTCCAAAATCAATTAATTCACGTTTAGGAGAATCAGAATTTGATTCCTGTGATGACGACATTGTTTTTATTTTTTTGATGAAAAACTAGTTAACTGCCTGAAAAAATATTTTGAATGGATTAAAATATATTTTTATCAAATACAAACAAAATATAGCAATAAACGAATTAAAATATTTTTAAAAACCATCTGATTACATAAAATATTGTATACTTTATGAGGATTATATATATGATTAAATCTCAAGAATAAATTCAAACTTAGGATAGAACTTATAAACCATTAAGAAATATTTAATTAAAACAAAATAGCTCTTCAATTAGCTTTTAGTATAATCTAGGGAAGGTTTTTATACTAATTATTAGTAATATTATAGACTAATACCGAATAAAATATTTAAAACCCTAATGAAAAGCATGAACAATATATAAAAAATAAATACTCTAGTTCAACTTTACACAGAATTAAAAGTATAACGTTAAGTATAATAATAGCTTCATAAATCTTAAAAGTTTTTTGTTATATGATCAATTTTCAAACAGATTTAATGGGATTTCAATTTTCTTATACCATAAGAATATATCAATGTATCAAAGATAAGATTATTCCAAAAGACCAGGAAGTAATTTTTATTTTATTAACAAAATGTATACTGAACTTGACAATTCAAAACAAGTCAAGTACCTCACACATTATTTGAGTAGAATGCGTAACATAGTTATCAATTTCAATCTTAAAAAAAATATAATATTACTTGTAATTTGTAAACAAAACTATTAAAGTACTCCAATTAATTCAAACGTCACATTTATGTAAGTAACAATCACTATAGAACAATTACAAACCGTACAATGAAAAAACAGACTTATTAAATGGAAAGATCTGAGAAGACAAATGTAAACACTGTTCAAATTTCAACTGTTTATAAATTTCTATTTTCTACAGTAGTTTACTACTTATGGAATAAAGATAACCTATCAACAATTCTTATCAATTTATTAATATTGTATTATCTGTGGGGCTCGGCGAGACCGTGAATTGTAACATATATTTTATAAAAGGTCTTTTCCCACTTGTTACTTGTACAACGAACGACGACGGTTGCAACCAGGGGCGGAGTGGCCCACCGGGATACCGGGAAAAATCCCGGTAGCCTAGGCCCTAGAGTATAAATAGAAAAAAAAATAGGGAAATAATGTAGACATAGATAATGTGAATTTTCTATCGTTTCTATTATATATATAATTCTTACGTGCGCATGTGGATATGATCGATCAGCGATAATGATCATAAACTGTATCTAGATTTTTCGGTGTACCGCGGGAATTGGGTGAGACAATAAGACAATAATCAAGTATAAAAATAACTGAGTCATAAGTGAGTGAATGAGTCATTGTTATAGTTACAGACTTACAGTAATCGTTTAAGCATACAGTATGATGGACTAGTGGAGTACCTACTTATTTATATTTCAAACATCCTAACAAGTTTTGTTTTAAATATTTAAATTTTTCTTCCTCATGGAAATATTTAAAAAAATCTGTAAATGACAAGTATAATATGAAATATGAAGATGGCGAAGATACTGAAGATGATGAACATTTAAATTCATATACAATAAAACAATGTAAAAGTTGTCAAAACTGTCCTCTTTGTTGTTACAAGCAGTGTTGAATTCAGACATTTTTTCTAGGGGAGGCTCCCGTTTTTTAGTCGTTGGTCATACTTTTTGGTATTAATTAAACTAGCTTGAGTGCAACTCTTTATAAGTATGTATAACTTTTTTTTTCAGTGGGATACTTTGGATGTGGCATACTTGGTAGTATGTCGTATGTGCTATTTCTTCTGTAGCCAAAAAATAAATTCTGCGAAAAAGGATTGAAAAATTTTTTCTGTTCATTTTACATTCTTCGGAACTTTGATTTATAATTTGACTGTAGACAGGATTTTTCGAGGCCTGTAAAGTAAGTCTTTCTTGCTCTACACTACGAATATGTGAATATTTAATATGTTTATTCAATTTACCACCTTTTCCCAGAGCTTATTTATAATTTATAAATGGTGTATTGATGAATTTTCCTCCAGTGCTAACCAATAATACGGAATCATTTACAGCATGTTTTTCACATAATTTACAAAAAGCCCCGTCACGTTGAATATCAAAATAAAGCCACGGGAAATCATTTTTACATTTTTTATTATATATGTAATCGTTTTACTTTAAATTTTTTCGAAGAGGTAGTCAATTCATCTTCATCTGTATCATGATTAAATTCTTGGTGTTCTGATGTTTTAACTATTTTATTTTGTGAAAAATAATCGAAATAATAATTGAAGATAATAAAATCGTAACGGGTATTAAATTTTGGAGAAATCAGTTATCACTTTGGATAACTAATTTTGGTAATGTTGTTCAGTCCTGCTCTCGCTCAGTTCATCTCAACAGTCGTTACCTAATACTTAGTCAGTAATTTAAAATGTTTAGCAATTTAATATGTCTTCATCTGAGGATGACGTTGTTGCATATTTATACAAAAAATAAATAGATAATATATATTTCGTTATATGGATACGGTGGTAATTTGTATGGAACTGGAGACAAAACCGTGCATGTCGAGTTGCTTTAAACAGTTTCAAATAAGTTTCGTGCAAGTTGAATCACTTTTCAGTCACGTTGCGACCGGTGAGAACATGTTCATTGGTTTTAGTACACTTGGTCGCGTTTCAATCGAGTTGCAATTGCAAGTTGCTCTGGTGAGAACAATGTCTTAAATGTTAGGGTAAACCTTAACCGAACCGCCATCTTTGTGTACTCATGTCGAATTGTATCTTAATAAACATTGTGGTCCGCAAGCCATACGTCTGCATTATTTCTTTCTTTAATAATCAATAAGACAATAACCTAACTCTTCTGTGTTCTGTGATCTTACTTAAGTTAAAGTTATCAACAGCAATAACCAAAAATCTATTGATAATTTATCTATTATCTATTATCAAATTAATTATCTATGTCTAGTATAATCTATATTCTATCATAGGATATTATCAAAATAGCTTGGGACCACAGATGAATTGTATATTTGTATCTAATCTGTGTTGGAACAATGGTTAAGAAATAGTTTCTATTTTTTTTTTAACTGTAAGTCCTATGGGAAACTGCAAAACCCTCCAACACCAAAAAGATCCAAGCCTTTCAATCCATCTGCCTCCGCCTACTTTCCTCTGCACCCTGGTACATAACGAACAACAATCTCCATAAAGATCTTAAAATGCAAACCTTAAATCAAACCGCTAAAATGTACTATGCTAGATTCCACAATAAACTCCAATCACATTCAAATCCATTAATTACTAAATTATCAACAAAAACTCTACCCGATAACCCTCAACGAAGGTTAAAAAGAAAATGGTGTAGGGACCTTTTGTCCTAGATTATAAATAATAAAAAAAAAAAAATCCATACTAATCCGACATTAAATTAATACTATCACGTGCTGGGTGTTACCACTGGGTAATTTCCCAAAATCATAATATTTACTGTTATTATATGTATTATTTTATCTCATCTAATTAATGTGCATATTGTTGTATAGATTTTAGATTGTCTTTTACCCAATAAAAAAAAAAAAAACCAAGTCCGAGGTGGATATATCCACCTTGCGGCTTGCACCTTGCACTACTCACTACTACAAATTGACTATAGTATATTAATTAAATTTTTTTTTTATCTTTTTTAAACTTTGGTTGCTCTGGCCATTAGTTACATTTATATAAGTTAACATTCAAATATTATGAATTATACATAGTACATTAATAGTTATTTTTATTATACATGGACTTTTTTATCTTTAAATTTCTTTGTCAAGTCTTGTATCCTTGAGAAAGAGGATGATGTCGTCAGTTATTGTAACATCAGTGGTTTCAAGTAGGTTTGGAGGAATGTTGAATTTGATTCCTGCGTTGCAGTGTGAATTATGTGTTAAACTATTAGTATCTCATCACATGTATTGCAAATGTTTGTCTCTTGGTTGTCCTTTAGATAATCGTTAGTGTCCAAATCTTAATCTGTTGATTATTGTATTTATTTTTCTAATAGTTTGAGTCCATGGTTCTATATTTGGTTTTATCTTACTTAATTTTGTAGTTTGTTTCCAAGTAATGTGTGTGTGTTTGTATGTAATGCAACAGTCTTTTTTTATGTAAGAGAATATTTTTTGATTATAAATTGGTATTTCGGTTGTAGTAACAGCATTTTCATCAGGTAGGTCGGCTTCTCCATATCCACAAATATTGCAGTGTCCAGGTATCCACATTAGAGTGATAATTTTATTTGATTATTTTAGTTCATGAATTTTATTAACTATTACTGCGAAAATATATTGAGTTGAAAATAATTAATTTTTGTATACTGTGTGTTATACTTAGGGAGTGTATTGTATTTTTCGATGGGATTATTATTTATATGGTTGAGGGCCATCATAATTTTATTTTTATATATTTATTCTATAATCAATGGTTACAAGTTTATAACAGACAATCAGCCACTATCTTCTGAGCCACCACAATACGCTTTAAGTGTTAAGTCTACCATCTGACCATCTACCACTACAACCTCCCATCTGACAAACAAATATTCAATAATTTATCCAACTTAATTAAAAAACAAATACAAAAATATAAATCAGAATTTTTTCATGAAAAATATACATCTCTTAACACCAATGACGGCTCCTTGTGGAAAACCACGAAAAATATTCTTAAAATTAAAGAACAAATCCCCCCTTTAAAAGATTCAAATGGTGTATTAGCTATATCTGACAATGATAAGGCCAATCTCTTTGGAAACCATCTTTCAAAAATATTTACCCCCCACCAAAACATAAACCCAGAGCCTGAACATCTAAACGCAATAAACAATTTTTTAAATAGTCCACTACCCATGAGTCTTCCAGCAAAGCACACCACACCGAATGAAGTCAAACAAATAATTAATAAACTAAAAATAGGGAAATCACCTGGATATGATCTAATCTCGAACAAAATGCTCAAATATTTACCAAATAAAACATTAATACTCCTAACATTCATTTATAATTCCATGCTGAGACTCTCTTACTTCCCTTTAACTTGGAAGTTCTCCATTGTAATACTCATACATAAACCTCAAAAACCAAAACACCTAACATCTTCTTACAGGCCAATCAGTCTTCTTCCTACTTTAGGGAAAATATTCGAAAAAATTATCCTAAAAAGAATAAGACCAATAATAAATTCCCAGAACATAATACCTCACTCACAATTTGGCTTCAGAACAAACCACTCAACAATACATCAAATCCACCGACTCACCGATATAATAGCAACTTCTTTCGAAAATAAAAAATACTGCCCTGGAGTTTTCTTAGATGTAGCCCAGGCGTTTGACCGCGTATGGCACAATGGCCTCCTCTATAAATTAAAACAATTCCTTCCAGCTCCATATTATCTGTTAATCCGCTCCTACCTTACCATCCGAACTTTTTCAGTTAGGCAAGGCAGCTCAACATCCTCTTTCTTTCCAATACTTGCTGGAGTCCCACAAGGCAGTGATCTCTCCCCTGATCTATTTAACATATATACATCCGACATCCCCAAAACAGACCACACAACCATCGCAACCTATGCTGACGACACAGCCATTCTTGCTCCCAACATAGATCCAGTAATAGCTTCATCCTCTCTCCAAAACCATCCCGATCTAATAAACACCTCGGCAACCAGATGGCGAGTTAAAATAAACCCTGAAAAATCTTTTCATGTTCCGTTTACTCTTAAAAAAAAAGACTCTCCACCGCTCCAACTACAAGGAATCGCTATTCCCATCACTTCCCAAGTAAAATACTTAGGGATTATAATTGACAAAAGACTTACATGGGGCCCTCACCTAAAATCCAAAAGAAAACTTTCAAATTACCGCCTACACCAACTTCGCCCAATACTAAAATCTAAACTCTCAATAAATTCTAAACTAACCATATACAAATCTTTACTAAGGCCCATCTGGGCATACTGCTCGCAAATCTGGGGAAGTGCCAAACCGTCCCAAATTCAAACGATCCAGTCCTTCCAATCAATAACACTCCGCCTCATTGTCTCTGCTCCCTGGTACGTCACTAATAACTCTCTCCACAAAGATTTAAAAATTCAAACTGTCCAACAATTAACCAAACTACACTATCACAAATTCCACAATAAACTACAGCACAACCAAAATCCTCTTATATCTAAATTATCCTCCCTCACATTGCCTGATAACCCCACCCGCCGTCTCAAGAGACGCTGGTGTCGGGATCAACTTCAAAATTGAGAAAAAAAAAAAACAAAACAAATTACTGAGTCTGGAGGGTTCTATCATTGGGTAGTCGCCCTCATCTTATATATTTCTTTTGTACAGCATATTTACCTATTGTATAACCAATACAGATTGTAAATTTATATTTTAATAAAAAAAAGTCTACCATAGCAAATTAAAATAAAATGCAAACAGGTGATACATTTTATTAAACAACGCAATTAATTAAAATAGAAAAGTATTAATTCTAAGCATATGCAATTTGATAAATTATAACAATAAAATATAATAAGCAAGAATAAATGAAAACATTTAATATTAATTTATAGATAGTAAAGAAACATATTTTAAGTAGAGACCAATTTATCAATTTTCTTCTTCTCTACGCTTCTTTTTTTTTCTTTGCCATTATCTTATACAGCAAAGTGTCCTATTTACATAATTATATAATAAGTTAAAATATATGAGACTGCTTTTGATTTTTGTGTTCATTACAAGGGAATGATATTGGAAAATTTAGAACATCATCTACAATGAGATCAAATACATTTTTATGTTCAGAATGTGTAACTTCTTCCTACGTTGTTAATGTATTACAAAAAAGTTTGATTAGTAATTTAAGTACTGTTTTTTAAGGTTATTAACAACACTGAATTTAATATTGGCAAGATCAAAATTACATACCTGAATCATGTAATATTTAAGTAAAACACTAAAAAGTACAATATTTATTAAAACTTATCAGAAAATTGAAAACTTTAAACTATTGGCTATGATATTATAATTTTTTATTTTAATTTCATCATGCATTCATGCCGTTCATCTGTTGTCCATACTCTATTACCACTATAACAGTATGACCATATAATTAATTCTGTGGTATAACCTGTAATGGTGAGAAACTATCGATAGCATCATCGATACTATCGATAGTTTTAACTATCGTCTAATATCGATATTTAATTTTTGGCTATCGATAGTAAACGATAGTCCTTTTTTTTTTTTCTTTATTTAGCCTTTAGTTACACTATTTAGCTCGACCATTAGATTAATAAGATACATATATACAGATATTACTATTGGTGATTAATATATACAAAAGTATAAGAAGACAATTAAGGATTAATATATACAATAATAATAATAAAAAAAAAAAAAAAACAATTAGAGATTGATTATACAATTATATAGACAATCCAGTCTCCAGGATAAAATTAATAGTTTTAATAATCACCCCCTCCACCCTTGAATTTAGGAGGGAGTGGGTATCGAAGGAAGTGCCCCGTGCCTCGATCTCCCTTTTGAGCCTGGCACGCTCCAGCCCCAATGAGGGACACTCGAAAACCAGGTGTGTGAAGTCGCAAGGACTTTCAGTATTATGGAATGTGCAAAGGGGAGAATTATTTAAGTTTAATTTAAATGAATGGCTGGGAAGGAGGAAATGGCCCACCCGAAGGCGATTTTGCCGTATAATATAGGGCCTAGAAAGATCTAGGTCCTGAAACCATGTTTTCCCTCCAGGAATTTTTTGGATTTAAATTTTGATGCAAAGTCTGCGGGAAGATTTGTCCAATGTAGGGACCAGAGTTTGGAGACATGACGGATTAAGAGAGGTATGAAGTCGGTCCAAGGTAAACGAATTAAAGACGGTAAGATATTAAAAGAAGCTTCTTTGGCAAGCCTGTCAGCCATTTCGTTGCCGAGAATGCCAACATGGCTCGGAATCCAAATTAACTGAACTTGGAAATTGGATTGGTTGAGTAAATGTAGATGGTGTTTAATTTGAAAAATCAGAGGAGATAATTTTGAGTTAAAAGGATTAGTTATAAGAGATTGAAGACAAGACATAGAATCAGAAGCAATTAAATAGTTATCGGAAGGTGAATTGGAAATAAATAAAAGAGCATCGAGAATAGCATAGCATTCAGCAGTAAAGGAAGAGGAAGAAGGAGGAAGATTATTGGAGAAGGAGATGTGAAATTTAGGAATGTAGAAAGAATAACCAGCTGATATAGGAGAAACTGAGCCATCTGTGTAGATGATGGTGAAGTTAGGATAATTGAGATTCGTGTAATTTGAGAAATGATCATTGACAAAGGAGGAAGACATTGATGTAAGCATTGAAGAAGGCATATCAAAGAAGTTTTCAATTTGAACTAAAGGTGTAAAAAGCAGAGATTCGTATGATTGTTCATAGAGAGAAAATTTGTTTGGTCTGATGACATATTGGCGAAAATTATAAAGAGAATTGGCTGCGATTGAAAGCACAGGCATTGATTTAGAAGTATAGCGCCAAGTGATAAAGAGAGAATAGAAGGTATCGAAAATATCGTTATTTGGATGAGCTAAAGATTTTAAAATTAATTTACTTGCCAGCCAGCGGAACCTGATATTAAAAGGAGGACAATTTGTTTCAATTTCGATCGCAGGTACCGGGGTGGATCTAACATATCCCATAATGGTTCTGAGACAGGACGCTAGGAGTATATTTATCTTTTTCCAGTTTGAATAGGCGGTTGAGCCGAATAGGAAGCAACCGTATTCTAGTTTAGAGCGTATGATTGAGCGATAGATGGACAATAGGCAGGAGGGGTGAGAACCCCACCATGTATTGGCAACCGTTCTAAGGAAATTAGACCAGCGAGTCGTGAGAGCGGAAAGTGATGTGATGTGGGGTAACCAACGAAGTTTGGTATCTAGAGTGACACCTAAATAAGTGACGGTAGTATCAAAAGGAATTTGAAAATTGTCTAGGAAAATGTGAGGATGATCATTATATCTGTGCCGAGTAAAGATAACGGATTTGCATTTCTCGGGAGCAATTTCCAGAGATATATTGGTTAAAATATTTTTTAAATCTATGAGAGCAGAGTTTAGGGAGTCTATGGCGAGATGTAGATATTTATTTGAAGAAAAGATGACCATATCGTCAGCGTAGATGAGACATTTATGTCTGGACAGAGAGAGACTGTTTGCGACGATGCTCATGTAAATATTAAAAAGTAAAGGACTGAGGCAGCTTCCTTGCGGTAGCCCTGTGTAAGTTGTACGTGCATTAGAATTCCCAAATGGAGAAAAGAAAACGAGGTTTCTTTTGTTAAATAAAGAGAGAATTAAATTACCAAAAACCGGAGGAGCATTCAATGAGATAAGGTGATCAACAAGAATTTGTATGTTAACGGAGTCAAACGCCCCCCGGATGTCAATAAAGGTGGTAACAAGAAATTCTTTGTTATTGAAAGAATGGTAGATATTACCAGTGAAAGTTGAGAGACAGTCGATGGTACCCATACCTTTCCTAAATGCGAAAAGATTGGGAGGCAATATTGAGTTGGATTCTAGCCACCAATCAAGTCTAGTTTTAAGTATATGTTCAAAAACTTTACATAGTGAAGAGGAAAGTGCAATAGGACGAAACGAGATATTTGAGTTTGATTTTGGTATAGGGATCACCCTATAGAAACTCCAGGAATGCGGGAATTGTTGTGTAGCTAATATGTTATTTAGAATATTAAGAAGAGAAACTAAAGCAATTTCAGGAAGTTGTTTTAATAAAGCAGGAGAGATATTATCAAGTCCAGGTGCAATGGATTTACGAGATGAGATGGCAAACTTTAATTCAGACATAAACGATAGTCCTTATCTGAGTCTTAAAATTATGTAAGACCTATATAATATTATTCTATTAATAATCTATTAAGTAATCTCTGGGTTTAACTCATTAGTTTTCCCAGAAATACCTAAAATGGTTATATTTGTATTTTGTTCTTATAACAAATCAAGGAAAAATCCGTTTAGTATGTCACTATGTCAGTGATTAGTCTCAAGTCTCGACGACAGTCATTTATTAGTTTATGTACTTTGTAATGTGTTTGGTGTAATCGTGTCAAATATTTATTTTAATATGTCTCGTCGACAAATTTCAAACGTTTGGTTACATTTTACGAGAAACAAGTAAAAAGACTAAGGCAACACTAGCAATTTAAGGGATAAAAAAAACTATCGATAACTATCGATAATAATCGATGGTAATTTTTTTCGGGGGGGGGGGGGGGGGTTCTGAATAAATATGACAAACTAATTTGTTTTGAATTTTGTTATATTTTTATTCTAATTATAGTATTATACATGATGACAATATAGTACATAATGCTTATTGATGAATTTAAAGTGAATACATATTTATCTTATTATAGGTGTATATACATAATATATATTTATAAATGTATCTTAATTTTTCTCTTTGATGTTTTGGCAAGTTCATCTATGACAGCACTGACATCCAAGTTAATATCGCAATGTATGTTTAAACGTACTTGTCCAGAAAAATTTCTTAAGTATGTTTTCAAACGACGGAGTGTCGAAAATGTTCGTTCTCCGGTGGCAGTAGATACTGGAAGTGTTATGAAAATTTTAAGAAGTGTGGATATTATTGGATAAACGTCTGGGCTTGTTTCGAAGTATACATCAATAGCATTTTTGTTCATATATATAGATAACTATAATATAATATTCAGCTATCAACACTTGTTATTAATTACAATTTTTGTAATTATTGTGTTTTATTTTTTACATGGTATATGATATTATATTATTATTTGAATATTTAGCAATTTTTTTAAAACTTTACAATTTTTTGGGGGGGGTTATAACCCCCCCTGGATACGTCACTGCTACGGATAATGACCCTATCTAAACAATTTTTTTTTGTGGAATCCAAAGTAACTCAAGAAAACATATAGATCTTATAATTAATAATATTAGACACGTGATTCCAGTTCAAATTTCACAAAGATGAGGCGAAAATTCCATGAAACAGCATGTGTTCAGTTCAAAATGGGATACCGGCGTGACCACATTATGAACGAAATTTTTGGAGGTAATAAATTCGTAATGTACTAATATAGTATAGAGCACTAGAGCATAGACACTAAAGCACTGAATAAATAAAATTTCATCTATTTTGTGATTCGTGGCTGCTGCCAATGCTATTCAGATAAACGAAAGATCACCTACGTATCTTAACCGTGGTTGGAACAATGGTTATAGTTGGTTGTAGATAATTATCTAGGTGGTATGTACCACGGTTGTACGTAATACATTTTAGAATTTAGGATGAACCTACCTAACTGTATTTTATTTTTTAATAAATCCCCCGAGAAGGCTAACGAGAAACTGGTGTCGAGATTTATTAAAAAAAAAAAAAACATATAAAAAGATAGTCAAAAGTGTTACTACTGGGTAACTCCTTTTAATCAAGTCACTCATGTCATCAAATAAAAAATGATCAAATATGCTTATTGTGAAAATAAAACTTATAGATTGCATGTATTCTAATAAAAAAAATAAAATAAAATAAATATATCTGTCACTGCTCTTCAAACATGGAATATGTAAAATATGTAGACATAAGGATAGTAGACTGTATTGACTATAGTATACCGTTAAAGAATTTGCTATGTGTTTATTTTTCTTTAAATGTTAGCTGTTTAAAAGATCTCTGTTCTATTTTAAATTTGGCAACGGGGAGAATTATCAGGGAATGGTCAAAGGAGAGTGAAAATTTGAAAACGAGTGATAAATGAAGGTATTTTGGGATCTACTGGGAACATTTGGATGGAAGTAAAAGACTAAGGTGGGTACATATATAGTTTGCATTTTTAGATCGTGATGCAATGATACCCAAGTATTTTTAAAGACATACGCACATACGACATACCATGAACCAAGAGTATAGTGATGAGGTCCAGACTTATGAATGGAATGGAGAGCTCAAGGAGGACTTGGCTTCTCCCCAAAGACCGTATTTCACGAAAAACTCTCAAAATAGAATTACCACACATTACACAACAGGATTACTACAAGGGTTAAAATTCTAGGGTATAAGGCTATTGATTAAAGATCACACTAAAGGTGAATAGTAAAATAATATGAAGGCATTTTGGTATAATTAACGCATCAAAATATTTTATATTACACAAAAATCGAACGAAATATTTTAATCTTTCAGTACCGACTTTATATTTTGAAAAAAAATTAGATTATTTTCACTTTGTTTATCATGTAAATAAGTGATTATGACATTTTTAAATTGTCAGCCTACTTATTTCCATCGAATTTGCAATGTACATTGTAACCTGATCGCATAAAAATAACACATTTGAACCGAACATTGCTTTGATTTTTGATTTGTGCACGATCTGATTCCTGATACAGAACAGCCAAAAATTCAGTTTCCTTTGAAATAACTGTGGTTTATTGAGTATAAAATATAAATCAACCAATTTGTATTATTTTTACGAGTGATATTTCGATATACTTATAAAATTAGGCCTATAATTTATAACACAGCATATTCACGTTTATCCTTGTTTTTATAATAAATATATGTAGAAAACCTATAAGTATAAAAGTATAGCATTTATTTTAAAATAAGCTCTTTAGATTCTAAAATCAATGCTAATATTATGTTTTTTTGTAGTAACTCAATACAATTATTTTTAGTCGTAATATATAATCAGATCAATCTGATATTACAGAGTAACAAATGAACATTTTCAGCGCATTTTCTAATTTTGAATTGTAGTCTTATAACTTATATCATTTTAATTTCTATTGGCTGTCAGGCTCCATTGAATATTTTTTAACAAAGTTTCCTATACAATATTATAATATATAATATTATATGCAATCTACATGGTTCTTAATATAAATATTGAATTAAATAATGTATACAATAAATACACCTATAAGGTAGGATTGCTGTTAGTCCTTCTGTAATATTCTGATAGTCAACATGGCACATGCTCGTACATTGAATAATAAAATTATATTTTTATATGATGATGATCTATCGTGCCAGAAGATTTTGTATTATATAGCCATATAGGCAGTGCCATAGCCACGATTATGCAGGGGGGAAGTTGAAGTATGAATTCAACTATTAGATTTTAGTTTTTTTTTGCTCAATTCTTATGTATATACTCATATTGAGCCATTCAAGAACCAAGTTCAGTGGTGTACATAGAAAATAAAAAAATTAATAAATCAATTGATATACACTATACTCGTATTATGAAAGTTTTACAATATTTTACTGTTAATTTACAACAAATTTATTTTTCTTGTTTTCATTGGTAATGGATTCGAAACGTCTTCCGGCTGTATTATATAATACCTATGAATAGTCGTGGTGGTTGAAAAATCATGATAAATATTAAATGATAATCTATTATCTTGGTCTCTGAAAAAGATAAATGATAATTTACTTATCTGTGATAATACTTTTTCTAACAATATGAGAAAACTAATTATTACAGTAGAATTAACAAATTAAATAATAATATGAATACATTTATTAGGTTAAAACACATGAAAAAAGCAATATGTTACTTTAAAGTTTAAACACCCAAAACTCATCCGAGCTAAGCCATTGCATATAGGTAATAGTCAATAGGTATTGTATACTTTTGGATCGTTGTTCGATGTTTATTAGTTCATAACGTAATGTTATAGACACGTAGAGCTGCAAATTTATAGGTGTTTCTGGATTACCCATTTACTCTTTTACCTTAGCCTTGTATACTTTTTAGTGGCCATGACCAGAATAAATGTTTAGATCCAGTGTCGGCATAGCCTTAGTCGCTGCCCGCTGGGTCATGATCGAAGTTGAGGCCACTTCTCTTTTACTTTTATATTATTATTTTGGGTTTTGTGAATCTTATTCTAAAATGTTATTTATTTGTAATTCGTATACTCGATACCAATCTACGAACGCACGAGCACTAATTTGAACAAAATCCTTGTATAAATACTGTTGACCAGTAGGTCCTTTTTTAATTTGAATCCAAGGCCGAGCGGGAACAACTTATCGTTATCACAATACTAAACTCACTCATCCCCCAACAAACAGGGCCTTAGCTTTCAATGTTACTATTTTTAAACTTTTAACAAGGTATGTGTTTTTCGGTGTACCTAAATTGTTTACTAGATTGAATATTCTATATAACATATTTTCATGTGTCAATCCGTCAAGCTGTTTAAATTATAAAAACTTTAAACTTTTAATTTAAGTAATATATTGTATATATGTACTATTATGTACATACCAATATACATTATAGGTACCATTGATTTAGTATTTAATAAATTATTATACACAATATAATACAAATTACAATATATATATATACTTAACTATATGAGTATTTATAAAAAAATAGTATTATGTTTATGTATTTATGTAGGTATATCGCAAATATAAATTTTAAATGTGAGACCGTTACAAGATTATACACTCAACACTGATACTGTGATATGCTCAACTTCGATAAACTCAAAATAGACCATTTACTTTTAAAATCTAGTTAGAATAATGTAATATAATTAAAAAAAAATGTTTGCGGTCAATTTTTAATTTTTTTTATCTACGATATGATTAAATAGATTTACACGCAATAATAATTATATGTCCTACATAAATACGAATTTTTCTTTCGAATATTGAATGTTGTTCCGTGTTCGAACTTCGGAGTATAACATTTTTAGGTAGAATTTGATGTTAGTAATATACGAGTATAATAGTGTATCGTAATTTATGGAACAAGTTATACTGATTATAGACTTAGATCATAATATACACTGCCGTCTGCCGTCCATTGGCATAAATGCATAATATGACAATCAGTGGCGTGCGCAGGGGGAGGTTAGGGGTTATATCCCTCCCATTGAATTTTTTCCTGTGAAATTTGAATATAGATACTGATATTAGTGATATTAAAAGAGTGTCAGGTCACAAAAAAAAATTTAGATGAATTAATTATTTCCAAAAATAATATGGCAGAAGAATTGTGTAGGTTAACAATTTATGTACCATCCTTAAATAAATTTTTCCTAGATTTAGTTCTCACTCCACCACCAGAAAACATCCCCCCCATAGGAAATTCCGGGGCATGCCACTGATGACACTGGAACATCGAAAGGTATATAATACAATTATATATCAATGAAATGTACACGGTCCCACAGTCGACAGGGTTATGAAGCATAGCAATTGGACCCAATGTCATGTGCATGTGCATTGTGCGTTCATCGTTTAACATAGTCGCTCCCGCCTCCACGTCCCGTGTTATCTATGACGCATGCGTAATAGAGACTTTGTGCCCAAAAACGGCCAACTACAGTTCTATCCAGTGTAGAGTACAATATGATCTAAGATCAATGACCTTAGACGTGTACGTAATAAAAGATGTCTATTGTTTATGGGAATTATCCATAAATACTAAAGATAAGAAAACCAAGCTCGGGCGTCGGGCGACCATAGTTATGCGTCAGATAACCTCTTATAGAAAAAATATAAAAGTACCCAATAACTTATTTGTGATTTTTTTATTAAAAGAAATTTATTTCGTCATTGAATATTGAAATACTGAAAAATGACGTGTTAGTTATTTTTATCCGGCGAACAAAGTCGATTGAATACCGGCCCTCGGGATTAATTTTGTCATTTATATTTAAAAAAAATTATCAATAGATCTTTCATGAACATTAAAAAAATTTAAGACTGATATCAATAAGATTAAATACCAAATTTAAAAAGTTGGAGTACATATCTTTTAAATCACTTACTTTACCAAAGTGAATAGGTATGTATTTCATAATATGCAGAAATATAATCTTCACTTGGGTAAAAAAATGCACTGTAATATTCTATTATATAATGTATGATTCTTGTTATAAACCAGTTATACAAGTCAAACACAAATACAATTTTAATGTTTTAAATTTTAAATTTTAATATATTCTTATTATTTTACATTTTATATTTTCATTATAATATAATTGGTCGATAATTTATCTTAGATAAAATATTCAAATTTGTACCATTGTATACATTGTGCTAACTTCAAATACCATTGAAACACACATAATATTATCTTATATATGTATTACAATAATAATATAATATTTAGTTCTTTGTTACTTTAGTCATAATAATTAATTGGAAATGAATTGGAAATGAATTGGAAATGAATTGGAAATGAATTGGAAATTAATTATTAAATATTAGTTACCTATTAATAGGGCTAGGAACTTATAGGAGTTTACAAGTTATTCAATAATCATTCATAACATAGCTGTCATATAGAAATTTGTTTCGTAGTAATAAGAGTTTTAAGCAATCATTTTTATTTTGCATATTTTGCTCCTTTAGCTCTTTTTTTCCAATAAGTGTATATTTTTCTATATTTGTATTTTTAGTACACATCTGAATTTTATAGAAACTGGAAATAAAAAAAGATTAAAATGGTTAAGTATAAATTATTAAATAATCTATCTACCTAGGCCCTAGGTCCTAGTGTTTTAAAATTATTAATTCATGAACACAATTTATTAATTTTTTTTTTTGTTTTGGTATTGTGAAAAAAAAAATAATAATAAATACATTTTTAATTTGCGGTTATTAATGAAAAATAAAATATTTTTAAGACAATATTTGAGCATTTTTGCATATTTTTAGAGCATATATGATAATTTTTAAGGGCATAAATGCATGCATATTTTAAGGTTTTTTGGAGTATGAAGTATTGAAGTCCTTAGCCCTAGTTATAATATAACTACATTGTATTATAATGTAATAAATAATAATCAAATTATAATATAATTTGGTTGTATGAAATTGTTGATAAAGGTTTTCTTCGTTAGACATAAGTTCAGTGTATATAGTTGTACTTGTTTTATATTACACAATGTACACATTATGATGTATAAGTGGATGTACTGTATAATTACTAAATTGTTGTTAAATCGAGTTATTAGTAGAAAAAGTAGGTAATTAGTTGATATAATATGATTCTTTGTACACACTTAACAGATTTATACATATATACAGGGTGGGGCACTGAAACGGCCGATTTTAAAAATGGATTTTCATATTTTATATTTTAATATAAGAATTCCCGCTAGATATTATTGGTTCAAAGACAACATGTCATTTAGTAATTATTATGGAACAGTGGAGTGGTGAACAACGTGCTTATGCGATAAAATCGTTTTACAAAAATAATGACAGTTACGTAGCCGTACAGCGTTCATATCGTCTTCATTTTTTAATCTTGGACGCCATGATTCGGTACCATCGGCTAGGGCTATTCAAATATGGATGACCAACTTTGAAGAAACGGGTTCAACATTAAAAAATAAGTACGCACGAATAAAATCCATTCGCCCACCTGAAAACATCGCTGCTATCAGCGCTGCTCTCATAAAGAGCCCAAAACGTTCTGCACGAAAACATGCGTCATCGTTAAACTTAACCAGTAGAAGTCTACGTCGGATTTTACACAGTGACCTAAACTTTCACCCATATAAGGTGCATTGGCCACCTCGATCACCTGATTTATCAGTATGTAACTTCTTTTTGTGGGGGGTATTTAAAAAGTAAAGTCTATGCACAGAAACCTCGAAATATTGATGAACTTAAAAACAGAATTAAAGAGTGTTTGAGAAGAGATGGCCATCATCTTGAGGACATAATTTTTAAAAAAATAATTGGCAAGTTATATACTTCATTATACTAAATAATAATTAATTTGTATTCGTTTTTTTTATTTTATAATTTATCTTTGAAAATCGGCTGTTTCAGTGCCCCACCCTGTATGTATTAACAATTATTGATATTAGACATTATAGTAATATTTATAAAAACGTAATGACTAATTAGTATAAAGCTAATAAACAGTATTACAGTAATAACTCATAATGCAGAATACGGCATTTAAATTGATCACCGCTTTAATTGTGGATTCTAAGACTTGTCTTAATTATAACTTTTATGAGATCTTTTAACTGTTGCACTTACACTGTTACAGTGCTGCTGACGTATAGTAGCAATGTAGTATAATAATTAATAGGTAAGTACATTTTAACAGTTTAACCCTCCATTAACAAGTGTTTTACATTTTAAAATTGTGTACTTACATTAATGTAATAATAAAATTAATACTAGGAGGATATTTAAAAAAATATTAATAAAATGGAATAAGACTTGAAAAAGTATTTGTAAAAAATAAATGTACATTCCTATTTATATAAAAATGTATAATACAAATAATTAGGTAGACACATAATAGCTAAGTACATGATCAATAACGATAAATATTATTTATCTAGTTCAATAACAATGCATTTATTAAAAATATTTCATAGGGCATATTATATTAAGGCGGGTCCAGACAGGCAACATTTGTGCCGCGCAGTATTTACAATGTACATGTTCACATGGCACGCGCTGAATTTGTCGACCGACACATAAACTGTTTTCATCAATTATTAAGTCATCAATTATAATCATTCATTAGTTGATTACAAAATGACGTCGGATGAAGATGTAGTTTGTACCCTAAACTTGTTATAAACATACAAACTTCATCAAAGATCACCAAAATTATAAAGATAGTGGGTTCGCCCGAATTTACAGATTCGAGAATATGTTAATGAACAAATTAAATTTTGAAAAAATAATTTTGCTTAGTAGGGGCTTTCATTGTAAAATAAGACACCAACATGAGGGAAGCAATTTCAGTGCAAGAAAGGCTGGCAGTCACTACGATTTTTAGTTACTGCTAGTGACTGTTTTATAAGTCTGCCGCACGTCATAGATCGAAAACGGTCCACACGAGTGCGGCTTTTCTTTGATCTAGACCGCTAACTTTTGCCACATGGCATCGAAAAAAGCCGCAAACACGAGTATTCAACATGACATCATAGTTGAGCCGCGGCGCTATGATGCTTCGCTATAATGTCTGGACCATCATTTACATTGCACAATATTATGACATTAAAATAAAGATTACCACAAAAACGATATTATTGAAGATTAGATAAAATAATTCTTCTAAATTTTTGCTTTTAATTTATCAGAAAAATAATTATTATATCATAGCTATAAATATTTTAAATTTAATATGATTAATTTTGTAGTACGCGTGACTTCATTAATAATAATTTTTACTTTGTATATGCATCGATGATTTCATAAATAACAATAAGCATAATAAGAAATATAGTTAGATAAATATAATATGAATAAAGTATAAAGTTAACATTTAATGTAATGATAAATTTACGTAAAAATAAAACGTGTGTTCTTTGTTCATTAATGCAACTCAGTAAAATAACTATTTAATCTCATTGTTGTAATGTTTTAAAACGAAAGAAAAAAATAATACTAATAAAAATTACATACACTGTTAAATGCTAATGATTAATGAGTAGTGGTCTAATTCTTCAATTGCATCAATATGATAACATACATAATATTACACATTACATTTAAGGGGATTACAAGCCATGATTTTCTTTCCTTTTTTTCAAACGCGCAACATAAGGATTTGGACGTTTTCAATTTCCAACGTACCGATTTATCTATTGCTGCGATAAGAATTTTGAAAACTGATTTGAATTTGTCGTAAAGTCTTCTTTAAATGGATTTTCGCACATGTTTTAAATTTTGTACTTGACATACCCAAAAATTAACTTTTGTTGATTTTTATGTTTCCAATTTATGTAATTCTCTTTTGTGAAATGTTGAGAGACAAAATCAAAAAAAGTGGAAAAGTTGATTTAAAATAGATTTAACAACAGATTTAAATCAGTTTTCAAAATCCTTATTACATTAATTGATCGATCGGTACGTCGGAAATAGAAAACATCTAAATCCCTATGTTGCGCTTGTGATAGACAGAGACTCATGGCTTGCAATCCCCTTTATATTAAGCATTATAATTTTTAATCATTGACTGCATATTAACTGAGTTTTGATTTAAATGAGATGAATTGTATATTTACTATGAAATTTCAAAATTGTTAAGACAATAATAAATATCCATAAGCTAACTATTAAATAACAGTAAAATGTATGAAAATTAAAAAACATTTTACTACAGGAAATCTTGAGTCTTAAAAGGAAGAACCTATTTATATTTTAACTGTTATTCTGTTAGTCAGTTATTTATGAAATGGTACCGATGTACATTTAGAGACCAATAGTCCATATAGTTAAGACATTTAAGATTTAATTATTACGTTCCATGCCATTTAAATTTTACTCAATGTTCGGACGAGTGACGAGTCAGTCGTCAGTTGATTTAAATTAGATTTTTTACAGGACTCAAACACTCAGTATTTAATAAAAACATTTAAAAGAAAATAAGAGATCAAAAACAATAATATTAAAATTACAAATTAGGTTTCCAGATTAAGACTGGATACTTGGAATATTATGTAGTTATAGGCAAAAGGCCTCGTAATGTAGATTACAATGATTACAACTGTTGTCAAACCAATCTAATGGATTATGGTTGTAAAACTAAAAAAATGTATGCATACTATATGGGTGTCCCACCGCGATTTACATCTCTCGTGTTTATAGAGATAATCAAATTCTGTTTTTTTTTAGCATCTTGTTGACAAAAGTTTGATAAGTATAAGTGTATTACTATAGAAGTTATTAAATTAACTTTTTATTTTATTATTTTTTCTGAAATTCTAAGATGGCTATTTTATTGGGTTTCTACCTTCTATACATGAACATTTTGACGGTTCAGTTTTCATTGCATTCATGAATTTTAATATTTTTTTTTATTTTACAAAGACATAATGTAGGTAAATTATTATCACCTCGTAATTTTTCTGATGAGGTTTGCTGATAATGACATAATGTTATTATTATTTAAAATTGTGTAAATAGTAATCTATTTTCTTGTAAACTAAAATAATTATTAAAAATAATGGATTTAATGACAATTGGAGGTTGAACCGTCAATATTTTCAGATTATTCGAAGACATTACGTAACACTGGCATATTAAAATCAAATACAATTGATCTATATCAATTTGACGATTCCCCGAAGAACTATTGTTGGGAAATAAAATATAATAAGATACTTGTCTTAAAAGTATCATGTTTTGCGATCAACTGTCGACCGTATTCGATGTATTAAAATCAAGATGAATAAAACCGAGAAGTCGGAACGATGAAGTCCTCGGTAAATCATCGACGACACGTTTCGAGAGCGGTTCGAATACTGTGAACCTAAAAGGTAAGGGGCAATTTTCAAACGAAAAAACGGAGTGAGGACACCAGTACGCGATGGTATATAGAATGAAAATTGGCAAGTTGAACACGGACAGGCGGGCACAACGGGTACCAACTATATCAGACAACACTGCATTACAATCGGCCGGGGCGGTTACGTAATAACATGCGGCCTCGGGACCGGTATCAGCTGCTGCGTCACGATTTTGAAAATAAACGAAAAACAGGAAAGCGTCGGAACACGGTCCGAGACCGTGCGTACTGCGTTGTAACGATGTCGCTTCGTGCTGCCGAAGCTTATCAGCGAACGAACCGCAAAGTGGACCGAATAGTAATTTTGGATTGCAGAATGAATGCGGCGGGGAACGGAGCGCGTTTTGTGTTGTTACTCGTTATGAAATCGGAACGGGCACCGCAAAATGGCAATAGCCGCGGCCGTGCCGTTTGGACCGTCGTCGCGGGGAGAGAGGAAAAAAAAAAAAAAAAGAAAAAACAGAACCAACGGGACACACGCACTCGCACCGGCGGCGCACGAATTATAATCGCGCCGAGGAGCGAAAGACCATTATACAGTTATCACCGTCGGCCGTTCGACCAGTGCCGTCGACCAGTCGTTCCGTACAGCGATTCAGTTCGTGCGCCCGTGTCGTTATCGCTGCTCGTTAGTCGGCGTCGCAAAGTGTGTTCGCCGGAATTCCCCCGTAGCCGGTCTTGTCCGTCCGGTGCACCGATTTCGGCTAATAATAACACGTCGTTGTTGTTGTTGTGCGTTATGTAAACGACCGATGAACGTTTGAATCTAATAATATTGTAAAATCGAACAATAAGCAATAACGCACCTGCAGCCGTCGCTCGTCGGACGTTCTCTCCGTCACCGTTGTCCGTGAAACGTCTCGATACACCTGTTTTTTTTCGGTTACGATTTTGCTCATCCGCGCCGCGCAGTGTGCTACAACGCCGACGGCTCGTGCTCACCGAACAGTATAACCGTAACAATATTTCTATCGCGGCCGTGTAACTTTCATATTTTTCATTTTATCAGCTAGTCTCTTGTTACGCGAGACACTCGCATCACCATCGGTATTTATATGGAGTTGGCCGACGTCGACCGATTTTGCGGTTCTCCTTTTTGGGTAAGTCGGTCCTCTTGTGAATTCTAGTAATGTTCATACCGGTTACTGTTCGCCAAACACCACGTGCCTAACATTACCCGGGCTTAATATGTTCCCCTTACTCTCTCTTCTAACTCGGGATAACCGTTACACTCTTTGTCTGGGATACAACATACTGAATATCCAACTAACCATTGGGTTTACGTTACTAATTAATAACTTAAATTCTCTTTTATTTTTCAGGATTCCAATCTATCGTGGAACACCACAGATCCCGATGTTACGCTGTGTTTTGAGAAAACTGTTCTTATCTGGGCCCCGTGCCTATTCTTATGGGTATTCTCCCCATTAGAAGTATATTATTTGGTACGCAGTCAATACAGAGACATACCATGGAATTGGCTCAATTTATCAAAATTGGTATGTTCACTATGTTTCTTATTAGGTACCAAACGATTGTGATGTATGTGTTATAATTAAAAATAATTTATTATTTTTCTTGATAATATCAAATATAAAATCAAACAAGGTAGGTAATTGACGTCATTAAATGAAGAAAAAAATATTTATTTAGGCTGATAATGTAAAAGATAAATGTTTTTACTTCTTAATGGAACTTTAACTAGGTAGAGTATAACTGTCAACAATTTTAAGTAACAACTTTTAAAAGTATTTTAAAATCGTGGCCTGTGTCACTATTAATCATCAGTTTTTAATTTATTATTATTTAACTATGGTGACTATGGCCATTAACTGTAGGGTAGTAATGGTTGGTTTTTGGGACATGGCTTTGTCATGAAAAACCTGGATGGTCACTTGTCCGAGATTTAGTGACACCGGACGGTGATTAACCGCAGCACCCTGCATTTACACCATGCCCATTTTTATCTAAGATTTTTTATTATTTTTCATTTAAATTTATTATTCATAATCTTGATGTTGAATATAGATATATTTTTGATTAGTTGTATTACTGTGATCAAAATTAATTGTCTTAATTCTGATTGATCTGTCGCTTGTAGTATATTAATTTTAATTCATATCATAATATTTACTATGTTTAATTAATTAATCTAGTCTAATGAATAATTACATTATTGTTAAGATAATTTTTAAAGTATCTATTCATATCTAGTATTTAATATTTAATATGTTGCACAATAATCATAAGAAAATTAAATTAATGTGTTAATATATTTATTATTTACTGGTTTCTGGATTGTCCACACTATCTGTAATAGTTCTGATAAATTAAACATGCTGTGAATGACATTTATATGATATAAGTAATTGTATAATTATTTATATACATTTGTTGTATAAATATATAATACAATTATGTAATGTTCTATTCTATAGTAAAATGACAAAAAAGTTGTTGAAAATGTTAGTATTAAATACTTATTACACCTATTTATAGTTCTTCAATTATTATTTCATATATTACCTCATTATTGATTGTTTGTTATATAATAAAAGATAAAATTATATTTATATTAAAAGAAAACAAAAAAATTAGGTATTAATATTTGTTAATGTTTTAAATATTTTATTGAATTATATTTTTTATTTTTTGTTTTAAATCATAAAATGACAGTTTTTATTATTTTTATAATTAAAATATAGAATCTCTATTGATACTATGTTATATTTGTAATATAGGTATTTATAAATAGTATATTAAAAAATTGTAATGACCTACAAACTGTATCAAAGTTTAGTAAATGACCTAACTAACGTTTGTATTGTATTAGATAACATTCATTATTAACATAGTATTGTTGAATAATGATTAATTTATTTCTATTCTTAAACTAGACATTTTATTTAAAACACTTCAAGTATTTTTTATCCTTAAAGTTATGGTTTGATATTTGATTGTTTTTTCTCACCAATTAAATAAAATTTTACTAATAAATTTTCTTTTATTTTTTCTTTGCAGTTTTAAATAAATAATGTTTATAATAGTTATTCATACTTTTCTTTATTGTCAATATTATTTGTATAATAAATTAAAATAAAATAAAATGTGTTTAGGACAATAATTATTTGTATTATTTGATTACTTATCCATAAAATCAACAATAATTTAAACAATTTATTGCACCAAATTGTAAACAAATTTACTGATAAGCAATCATGTATAATATTACTGTAAATTAAAAAAGTTTTTATTATTTGTCTTTGTTTTAATAAAAAAATAATTACATTTTTTAAAATTTTAGTAATTTATCTGAGGGTATGTATAAATATATTTTAGGTATCTTCTAAAATTATATTATGAAAGAGTTATTTAACTCTACTATAAATTTTAGGTTTTAACTTGTTTGTTTACAATTAAATAATAACTCTAATTTAATCTAATACTCTCAATATTTTACTATTATTTATGACATAATATTACTAAAATTTAAATAGGTCAACGGCTTTTTAATGTCCTTGGTTATTTTACTGTACAGTCTATTTAAAATAACTTAGATTTATTACTTTGTATGAAAACATTTCCAGATTTATGCTTAACATTTTAAATGTAAGCATTTATATATTATTATTTATTTCTTATATGTGTATTGAACTTTATATCAACTAATCATATTTTAAAAGAATTTGATAAGTTATTTTCATAAATTATTTATCATTTGTTTAATATTTACATATTGAAAACAATAATTAATATGTATTTCTGATATTTTTTAAAACAAATAAATCATATAAATTCAGTTAAAAAGTATTAAAGACTTGTAATGTAGGTAATTAATTGTATTAATTAAAATATTTGTTTATTATTTGAACTAAAATTTTACAATTCAAGTTCATATTAAAGAATTTTTATTTTTTATTTTATAATTTCGATTGATGTATATCACTGTAGATCACAATGTACTCCCATAACTATAAAGAAAAATATTACTTTACTTAGGTTTTGTAAATATTTTTGTTTTTTATTTAAGTATTTAAAACATTAATTTAATTGTATACATTTACATTCTACAATATATATCTATTATTATTATTATTATTTAAGATTCTAAGTGATACTAGAAATGTATTGGTTTTATTATGATGTATGTTCTTTTTTTGTCTGTGAAGACAATTTCAACCAGAATGATTGCTTCAATGTATACTGATTCTGGTACTTTTCTGAAAGAACATTTCTATAAGTTGGTTTAATGGGATGGTAATTTTTTTAATCCTCGACAGTTTTTGAATAATTGAGAAAAATCCAATTTCAAAAACTTCAACTGATATTGAGTTTATGGCTTTCGGACACTAGACTCTAGTATATTTGTCATGCACTATCCACTTATTAATTTTATAAAAATTAATCAAAGGAACTCGAAACATTCATATGTTAGCAATTTATCAATATTATATCAATATTAAATATTAGCATAGAAATCTCATAATTTTTAAAACATTTTTCTTTTTTTTTTAAAAAAGTTTAACTTACTTTTTTTTTTTTTTTTATAATTTTTTTTTGAAATATTCAATCTATGCCCAGGCATAATAAGAATATGTGCTACAAGCAATTTCACATGTAAAGGGTGAGGGAAGAAACCATCCAGTGATCGCACTTCCTTTTGCTTATTTATAAATGGTTCTCATATATAAATTATTGTGTTATTTGTCATTAAGAAGGTCTCTACACCAGTTTCTTTTTAGTCGACGCGGTGGATTTCCAGGAATTGTGTGAGTAGCCAGTCCGGATATAAGAGGATTTGAGTGAGAGGGCAGTTTATGGAAGAAGCGTTTGTAGAAAGATTTGGCTTCTTCATGTATAGTTTTAATTTTTAAGTCAGAATGGATAGAAAGGTTTGAAACATAATATGGGGCATTGATGATGGAGCGAAGGATTTTATTTTGTGTGATTTGTATTTTATTGCGATTCAATTTCTTGGTATTGCCCCAGAGTTGGAGTCCATATGTCCACATAGGCTTTATTAAGGATTTGTATATGAGCAACTTGACATTTAATTTTGTATGTTTATTAGTTAATAATATTTTAAGCTGTCGCTGACGTGCATTTAGGGCAAGTTTTTTTTCCCTTACGTGTAATGCCCAAGTGAGGCTCCGATCAATAGTTAGCCCTAGGTACTTTACCGATTGAGATGAAGGGATAGGTATATTATTTAAGGAAACTTCGGGACAGGGGGCAAGTCTAAGTGTAAAGGTAGTGTATAGCGATTTTGACTGATTAACTTTAACTCTCCATTTGTCGTACCAATTTGACATTAAGTTAAGATGATGTTGAAGATTTAGGGAAGCAGAAATTGGGTCTTCATTAATTGCTATGATTGCCTTGTCGTCCGCAAACTCAGCTACTAATGTGTTTGGAGTGGTAGGTTGATCAGCGGCATATATATTATATAGAATTGGTGACAGTATGCCACCCTGAGGGACACCTGCACTAATGTTTGCAATGTTTGAGAAAGATGAACCAAACCTGACTTGGAAGTGACGGTCTGTTAGGTATGATTTTATCAACAGGTAGTACGTTGGTGGAAGAAAAAGTTTTAATTTATATAAAAGTCCCTCATGCCAGACGCGATCAAACGCCTGAGACACATCAAGGAACACGCAGGAGCAATATTTTTTTTTTCAAGAGAAAAAGATATGGCATCTACTTACTTTATGAAATTTGATTCTACTATTATGTCGATTATCTTTAGAAATATAAACTGATCCAACTCTTTCACTCAGAATAGTTTTTTTTTCAAGAGTAATGGTGCATTGGTTTCAAGTTGAAAAGACCCATCCCTATATATAATCCGAAGTCTCACCTAGGAGTTTCGTCCGTTGTTATTATTATTATTATTATTATAATATATATATATATATATATATATATATTATTTAGTTTTATTAAAATGTATTTTTTTTTTATTGTTACTTTAATATTTATTGACTAAATATGTATATATTATAAGTTTAATTTGTTTATTCTTTTAATTTTAAATGTTCTTTTTAATTGCTATATAGTGTATATAATATATAAAAACTAAGTTTTTTACCAAAAATTTGATATTTTAATAATGATGAATTTGATATTTTGTCATTATTTAGGCTGGTACAGCTTTATTATGTCTTCTTTCAATACTCGATATTGTATATGCAATAATTCAATATTCCTCTGAGATGGCCATATATTCTGTGGATTTTTACTCTCCACTTGTAAAACTGATTACATTTGTAAGTATTATTATTATTATTATTATTAGTACCTTTTTAATACATTCACAACATAAATTGATTTTAATGTTTTAATTCTTTAAACTCGTAAGAGTCTTAAGGCTCAGTTTTTTAAACCTTTAAGAGCTAATAATTAACTTTTTCTGTTGTGCTTGTTTTAGTGTTCGTAAAATATTTGTAATTTATTAATGAATTTATTTTTAGGGATTTGTTATGGTTTTAATAAGTGCCAATCGTGCAAGAGGTTTAAGATCATCTGGGTTAATATTTTTGTTTTGGTTATTCTTAGCAATTTTTGGAGTAATTCAATATCGAACAGAATTTCGATTAGCTTATTCCGGCGTAAGATAATAATATAATACATTTATTGATAATATTCGTTAATTAATGTACAATATTAACCATAATGTTTTTATTTATATTTAGTTACCTTTTGAAAAATATCCATTAATAAGTTACATGGTGTACTACCCACTTGTTTTGATACAGTTTGTTTTAAATTTCTTTGCTGATTCTGATCCTAGGTTATCAAATTATCCCCCTGTTGAAGTAAGTTTTATTTAATATTTTAAATAATTTTGCAGGTTAATATCTCTAAAAACAATAACTCAATTTTTAGAAACCAAGTCCTGAAATGACAGCATCATATCCATCACGTTTATTATTTACTTGGTTTGATGCATTAGCATGGACTGGTTATAACCGTCCTTTAGAATCTAAAGATTTATGGAATATGAACTATGAAGACAGTTCACGAGTAGTAGTCCCTACCTTTGATAAACATTGGGAACGTTCATTAATTAAGGCTAAGTAAGTATATTTTATATTTCATTATAATGTTCAACGAATATAATTTATTTTTGATATTTAATTATTGAATTAAATAGTAAAAAGTAAAAAACACATTTTCTTATTTCAGTAATTTTATAATAAGTAAATTTATAATAATTCAATTTTTCCTATGAATTTAAATAATTAGATGCAATTTTATCTATAATTTAACCGTAAAATATTTATAAACCTTGTTTGAATTTGTTTGCTTTGAAAGTTATTAGTTTCTGAGAGAAGTAAAAAAAGCTCTATAAGTAATGGCATTTTTTTATTTTACTTTTTGAAGCAGAAAATATGTTGTATAAATTTAATTTTGACTCATCATATTTTGTATATAAAAGATTTTTTTTTTTTTAGTACAGCTACAACTATTAAGGTTATTAGCTTGTGTTGGTGGGGGGGGGGGTTATTTGTGAGTCAAACTGGTGTTTTTGGAACCGTTGGTAGGGAGGAGGGGAAGGTGAATTATCTCCAGATAGTTGCCACTCGGAAAGCAAAATTGTCAGTGGCCAGATTCGAATCAGTGATAAAGCATTTTAAGCACAGTCACTTGGCTGCTTAATTACCTGCTTAACCATGCCACCTACTTATAAATTGATTTGTCAATCTTATAAAATTTAAATTGCTTGTGAGATCATATAAAAGTCAAGTGTTGCTTTTTATATTAATATTTAATTTTATGGTTGGTAAATGGTTGGGTATGGTGTACAAACATTATAAATGTTCCTCTTTTACAGCTAGTAAATTGAATGCCTACTTTTGATTTCTTCAATCTTACTACTTCTGGCAAATTTTCTAGTATACTGTTTTGAGTAGTTACTAATTAATTCATCTGACTCTGATTCAGCTGCACTAAACAATTCTATAAATATTCATTTTGTATCTACATTATTTACTTCCCAACATACTCAAGTCTGTGTTTCGTTATAAGAGGAAATGTATATTTAAAAATATTTTATTTTCTATTGTTCACACTTTGAGAAGCAATATTTCGTGATAGGGAAAAAGAGAATTACAATTTATGATTTAATGGTTAGATATTAATTTTAAACATTTGTTCGATTAAGATGATAATTTTTTGTTAAAATATTTTGAATACATATTTAGATTTATATTTGAATATTTTATTATATAACTAAAAATCTTCAGAATTTCATAGATCTTTGTCATTAATATAAATAGTATATTTCTAATTTTTCCAGTTGCTTGTGTTTAAAAGAAATATTTTACAGGTTATTAGATACAGCGAAAGCATCTTACATTAAACATAAATCTGACGGAAGTATAGAAATATCACCAACTGAATATTCAAGAATTACTCATGATAGTAAGAATCATAAAGAAGCATCTATTCTTCCTGCTTTATGTAAATCATTTGGTCGTACATTTTTGTTTGGATCATTTCTAAAAATTATTGAAGATTGTTTAGTTTTTGTCAGTCCTCAAGTTCTTAAGTAAGTATTAATTTGCCAATGTGAACCACAATTGCCTTTAGAACAAATCATTTTTACTTGAATATTTTTAATTTGTTTTTTGTCAGGTATTTGATAGCATTTGTAGGAAATAAAGATGAGCCATTATGGAGAGGTTATTTTTATGTTTTTCTTATGATGTTAACTGCAACATTGCAAACATTGATATTGTCGCAGTACTTTCATCGTATGTATCTTGTTGGTTTGCGTATTCGAACTGTACTTACTTCTGCAATATATCGAAAGGTAAAATTTTGTAATATTTTTACAGTTAGATACATTTTTATACTTGATTTTAATTAATTAAATGTTATTATATCTAATTCTAAGGCTTTAAGAATTTCAAATACAGCTAGAAAAACATTTACTGTGGGTGAAATTGTGAATTTAATGGCTGTTGACGCTCATAGGTTTGTCGATTTGACTACTTACTTGAATATGATTTGGTCTGCTCCATTCCAAATTGCTCTTGCAATTTACTTTTTATGGCAATCATTGGGGCCCAGTGTACTTGCTGGCTTATTTGTGATGATTGTTTTGATTCCAATAAATGGTGTTGTAGCTGCTAAAGCAAGAAATCTTCAAATCAAACAAATGAAGAACAAAGACCAAAGAGTTAAATTAATGAATGAAATTCTTTCTGGAATCAAAGTAATATTATTTTGATTAGTTTGGATCACTATTAATTTGGTTGTATTTTTAGGTTTTAAAATTATATGCCTGGGAACCAAGTTTTGAACAAAAAGTGTTAGATATCCGTGGCAAAGAAATTAAAGTTCTTCGTACCGCAGCTTATTTAAATGCAGCTACTTCATTTATTTGGGCTTGTGCTCCATTTTTGGTTAATACAAGTTTAAACTATTATTATATTCAAATTTACATGATTGATATTTTAAAATTTATTAATTCAATAATTGAATAATTAATTGTATATATGTATAGTAATTTATGAATATGCCATATTTTTATTTTTAGGTTTCATTGGTAACTTTTGCCGTGTATGTATTATCTGATGACTCTCATATATTAGATGCACAAACTGCTTTTGTTTCATTGTCTCTATTCAACATTTTACGTTTCCCCTTATCTATGCTACCAATGTTTGTGTCAAATGTGGTTCAAGTATGCTATTAAAACCTACCCAACACTTATAAGTATTTTGTTTAATGTCCTATTAATATTTTATTATTTTATAGTCCAGTGTATCTGTCAAGAGAATCAATAAATTTATGAATTCTGAAGAATTAGATCCAGATTCTGTGACTCATGATTCCGATGAAAGTATGTTAATATATTTATGGTTTACAAATTTATTATTAATTTTATTTATGATTTGCAGAGGATCCACTTGTTATTGAAAATGGGACATTCACATGGGGTGAATCAACTGAAACACCTATATTATCAAATATAAATTTACGAATTTCATCTGGACAATTGGTTGCTGTAGTTGGCACTGTAGGTTCTGGAAAGAGTTCTTTGGTGTCTGCTTTTCTTGGCGAAATGGATAAAACTTCTGGTAGAGTTAATACTAAAGTAAGTGTGTAAATATTAATTGTATAACATGATTAATATTAATAAATCACTTTGTAGGGTTCAATAGCATATGTACCACAGCAAGCTTGGATTCAAAATTCATCTCTGAAGGATAATATTTTGTTTGGTCAGTCACTTAGTGATAGAGCTTATAATAAAGTTATTGATGCATGTGCATTGAAAGCTGACTTCCAAATGCTACCAGCAGGGGATAACACTGAAATAGGTGAAAAAGTATGTTTGATATATCTACGATATAAAAAATTATTTATAATTTGAAAACTATTTTTCATAGGGTATAAATTTAAGTGGAGGTCAAAAACAAAGAGTAAGCTTAGCTAGAGCTGTTTACAAAGAAAGTGATATCTATTTCTTAGATGATCCATTAAGTGCTGTTGATTCACATGTGGGGAAACATATTTTTGAACAAGTTATTGGACCTACTGGATTATTGCGTAAAAAGGTAATAATAATTGATCACATTAAATTACATTTTATGAACTTAATTTTTTTTTTATAATTTTAGACTAGAGTCTTGGTTACTCATAGTGTTACATATCTTAGAGATGTAGACTTAATTGTGGTTATAAAGGATGGTAAAATTTCGGAGTCTGGTACTTATAAAGAGTTACTAGATAAAAAGGAAGATTTTGCTGATTTCCTAATATTGCATATGCAAGACCAAAGTATAGATAAAGTCGATGAAAATGGTAAAAAAAAAACTTAATTGTGTTAAAAATGAATGTTAAATAAACATTGACGGTTCATCAATATAATATTTTTAGAAATTGATAAGTTATTAGAAGATGCACCAGCAGATTTAAAAGAAAAATATATGAGACAAAGAAGTGAATCAAATTCTAATGCTTCAATGCAAAGGTTCATATATTATCTTTTGTATATTTAAGCTTGCACGTATTAATTGTTAATAAATTTTAAATTTTAGACAAAGATCTATTGATTCTGAAAAAAGCGCTCCTCTACCTGTTGTTGAACAGCAAGCTAAACTTATTGAAGTGGAAAAATCAGAAACGGGCAGTGTAAATATGATTTTAAATTATATTCAAACCTAATGAATTATGAATTTATTTATTTTTACTTACTATAATTAAATATTTTGGTTATAGGTAAAATGGGATGTTTATGTACATTATTTGAAGTCCATTGGACCATTTTTGTGTATAACTACAATAATTCTAAGTATTATATTCCAAGGATTTTCAATTTCATCTAATATTTGGCTATCAGTATGGTCCAATGATAACAGTTCCCATGTTCACGGAAAGGAAAATGTAAACAAAAGAAATTTGTATTTATCTGTCTACGGACTGCTTGGACTTGGTCAAGGTAGGTTTTAATACTCTTAAAATAGTTTACAGGTATAATTTATTTTAAACAAAAATACAGTTAATTTTTGTGTTTAACCCGTGTTAGGATTTTAAGGTGAATTATATTTAATAATATAATTTTATTAACTGTATTATAAGAGTTATGTATAACTCATTAATGTATATATATGATGATATATTGCAATATTATACAACTTAAAATGCATAATTATTGAAAGACTATTTGAGTATTGAGAAAATAATCTTTTTATTTTGTGGACTTTTAATTTATGAGAAATTGTTGTAATAATAAAACTTTCAATAGATACATTTAGGAAAAGCGAGATTATTTTAATCACAAATCAATACTTTGTTGTAACTAAACTATAAATTAGTTATTTTATTTTACCTCTGACTATTGACTAAAGTCGAAATATTAATGGTACTTATTTAATAATTAATCGAATCACGCATTTCTTACCACCCACCCCCGTCATCCTGCTAGTTGTACATGTAGTGGGCATACTAAATTACTGGTTGGTTTTTGTGATCAGTGATATATGCTCAATATAACCTTACAATATGCATTTATAATTGTTAATTGATAGTTCATTCCAATTTTGTTAATCTAATTATTTCAGTTTGAAATCATAAGCTTTTGTATATGTAATATATTAACACATGGTTTTGGATATCAAGAATTGATGTTAATCAGTAAAAATACTCTAGTTTAATGTTAAATTATTGGTATATTCTAAATTATCTGAGAAAAACAGCAATAACTCAAAATTTTCAATAGTAAAACATTATTAAGTAAGCTACTGAAAAAGTAGTATTTTATTAGAATTAGAATTTATATAAGTTAAACCAGTTAAGATATGGTGTAATTGATATTTAATTATTTTTATGTTCTGTCTGTGATTTGATGTTAACCTTAAAAATATATGAATATTAATAATTAATATTATTAACTCATATTTGTATCTATATATATCAAAATAGTTTTATACTGCTGTTAATATTTTTTTCCATTTGTGAATGTAATTATTTATATTATTATTAGTTGTGATGTTAGTAGAAATACAAATGTATTCTTAGTGTTATTGAATCATTATATTTTAATGTGTAATTAATTAATTACTGCTAAAACATCTGTAATAGATTAACATAAATTAATTCATGTACCTATTCATTTTAGTTTATTTTAAATATTTTTGATTTGGTATAGTTGTTTCGACGGTGACAGCAGCAATTGCTTTATCGTTAGGCACAGTAGTAGCTGCTGAAAAGTTATATCAATTGATCAATGAACGAATATTCAAGAATCCACTAAGCCTGTTTGATACAACACCTATTGGTCGTATATTGAATAGAGTATCTAAGGACATTGATACTATTGATAATGTTTTGCCATTCACAATAAGATCAACTATTCAAACTGTATTTTCGGTAAATTCGGATTAAAGTGAATTTTATGTATTATGTTGTGTGCAAATAATTTTTCATATTTTTAACAAATTGTGCATATTTTATAATCAGGACTCAGATTTTATTGTATTTACTATTTTTATAACTTAACTAAGCCTAAAAGTAAATTCTATTCATTATGTTGGGAAAAAAGGGTTATTATTTTTTTCTAATTTTGTTGTCCTAAAAAAAAATACAACAAATCAACTTAATTTGTTTATATTTTAATATTTATCATTTTTTTCAGTATCTATTCTATACATTTTAAAAATTTGTTGGTTTGCCAAAAATTATTAGTCATATACTTCTACTATTTTCTGTTATAAATATTAATTACATAACTTTATTCTTCTATAAAGAATTTTAATTCAGTTTTATTAAATAGATTGTATTGAATTCTATTTTTTTTTTATGATCACCGAAATTAAATACCTGGGCAGTTAAATTGCTCTTATTCAAATTTCTATAAACAGTTTTATAAACTATACTATGAAATCTTAGTTCTGATTAAAAAATAATTTTTCAATTTAATGCTTTATTTATATTTATATAAATGTAGTTATGAAATCTTAACTGTTTATTTTCATTTCATTCTTTGTTATTTGGTCATTTTCTTTTAATATCGTAGTACCTATATGTAAAGCTTTATATTAGTATTTTTAATCTTCATGCAACATGTTTGTATAGTTGGCTGTGTAAATATTATTAATTACATTCAATGTAATTTGAGTTTTTAACTAGTAGTTATTTTTTATTTTTGTAACATTGAGATTAGTTACTACTTTTTAATTCATACTACTGAAACTATTTTATGTGATTTGAAGTGCATTCAGTTGACATTTGATAATACAATAAATTCAGTATATTTTTTTTATAATAAACATGTATAGTTATCTGTAAAAAAAGTGAAAAACTTAATTTTTGTATACCTTTTTTACAATATACTTGTAATTGATAACATTTATATGGCTATTCAACTTTATTCTACAACTAACAACTTACATCTTTAAAAAGCTATTGAATTCTAATGCTTACAGCGCTTATGCAGTAAAACCTTTAATAACTATTATTGTATTTGTGATTTTGTATACTACTATATTAAATACATTTATGGGAATTTTAATGTTACATATAATATTAAAATTGGTATATTTGTTGGTGGGCTTCCAGTAGAATTTGTTATGTTTATGGGTTCATTTTCTATATGATTATAATGTATAATAATTTGATTTTGTACTCTGAATTCAAATATTGAACGTTGTCAGTTATGAAATCATAAATATAATAATTATAAACTGTATATTTAAAATTGTATTTGGATTGCAACTTTGTTTTTATAAAAAACTTATTTTTTCTCTATTGGCTTTAGGTGTTGCACTTGAAAATAGGTTATTTATTTTAAATGTAAAAAATATAAAAACAGTATTTTTCTTAAACTCACTTGATAAAAGGTTTTTCAGATTTTAATTCTTCTTTTCGCTTCTATTAATATATTTTACCAATAATTTTGCAGTGTTAACCGTAGTATTTGGCACGACCACATTATATGTTGGTTGTCTGAAAGCTTCTCAAATTTTGCATAACAGCATGCTTAAGACTATAATGCACGCAAAAATGAGCTTCTTTAATGTTACGCCTATAGGGCGAATATTAAATAGAGTTGCAAAAGATGTTGATATTATTGACATAACATTGCCTCCAATATTGCTGTCGTGGAATAGATGTCTGATTATGGTAAGTGAATAGGATAATATCTTAATTTCCACTAGTACATGGTATGATTTATGAAGCACTTCAGTGTTTTCATATTGGTACAATAGAAATGCATTATTCTTGACAAAAATAGTTCAATAAAAAATTAAATTACTAAATTGTTAATTATGCTTGTGAATATTAAATAAATAATATTGTATGTAATAACCAATAGTATTATTGTATTAAAATGTAATCATTAAGAAAATAGAAAATATAATTGAAAACTTTTATTTTAATGTGGAAATAAAATGCAACAGATGCAATTAAAGTTAAGCTTGTGTTTTTGTAATTCTTCTCCACTATCTGTAGATAATATATGTATTTAATTTCATATGGCTTTTGTAATACTTAATAAGTAATTTTTACTGCTTATGCATGATAAAAATATAATTTTAATTTATTTTTAAATTATTAAATTATTAAGACATAACACTTAGTATCAATCTTGACTTGTCTTATATTATAAGAGCAGTCTTTATTTTGTAAATGTTCTTTTTTACTTTTAAAATAACTTGATTTTATTTAAAATATTAAATGTACAAGAAGCTTATTTTTTAATTGATTATCACATACATTATTACTTAGTATTATTATCAATAATAATTTTACCTTGTATAATAATTAAGCTATTTATGATAGGAATATTATATTGTTATATAATATTCTTTATCAGTACTACACTAATTAAATATTCATTTTGATGTTTATTATTGATAATAATTTAGATGTATAAAAAAAAATAAAAAAAAATATAAATATATTACCATAAGTTAATAGGTGTTCTTAAATTGAATATTTTAATCAAAGGCTTTATTTTAGTTTGATTTGAAAACCAAGTGATAAAATAGATCACATTTTTACACCTTCAGAAAATGTTTTTTCTATTTTGTGTTTTGGTGTTATGCATCAGTATATTTTTGTCAAGGTTAGGTTTTATGGCAATAATAAGAAACTAAGTAGTTTATTATTTGGAACAATAAATAAAAAACTCAATTTCAATGTCTTATATGATGTAAGTTGGAGAGCTTTCACAGCTATAGAGAAATTAATTTTATTACCTATTATAAGTTAAAGTTGCTACTCACTTATCATATTCCTTAAGAAAGATGTAAATATAGTCTTAAATTCCTTATTTGACGATGTTCCTGATTTTAATAAATAGTCTAAAATATAAATATAAAAAATGTAAAATTAATTTCAGTTGCCTGTATTTAAAGTATGATAATTATTAATTTTAGATTTTCAACTAAAATATTTAGTTGTGTGTAATTCATATAATCAAAAAATGATTAAAAATTATATCTTAAATAATTTAAATATTTTTCCATCTGATGGTTACTATAATATTTTATATATAATTGTTATTTTCTTTTATTATTTTACTAAAATTTCAAAATCATGTAAATTAATATTTTCCTCTTGTAGTCTTAAGTTGAAGTTCTGCTGTTCATAATTTTAACATAATTTGAATTTGCATGAATAATTTGTAATGTTTTTAATAATAAGTATACAATTTAGAGTATAGTAGATTTTGATGTTAATTAATATTATATTAACTAAGGAGTGTTTGTATTATTTTGTAAATGCTCAATATTGTTTATCAGGTATATTTAAAAAAGAACCATAGAGTATTGGTGTATAAGGCAATATAATTTATTATTATGGGTGTGTAAATTTGATTTTGTGATAGTAATGAACTTTTGAAATTTTCTTTAACTTATAATTTTTATTAATTCAACACAAAGTCAAAGGTAATTGTTGAGAAGAAATAAATGTATATCTTAAGTTTTTATTCGTATCTATATGTATATTATACTTAATCTATATATCTATGTAAATACCTGTATTCGTGTGCATTTATTATGGTCATCCTTAAACTATATCTAAATAAGGAACTTAATATTAATAATTGATACATACATTTCTTTTGTGTTGTATAAAAATGTAAAAATATATGATCTCTAAGGCAGGGAATTTGAAATATTTGTTCAACTTAAGATTATTTGAATATATTTTTATTTATTCTATGGTTCCATGGTACTGCTGCCATTGGGTCCCATAGGAGATCATATATTATTCTCAATATTTACAGGGATATTTGAATTTTTTGCTGACCTATGCTTGTGTTTGGGTGCATGGAAGGCGTCTGTCATGTTGCATAATTACATGGCAGGAAACGTTTTTCGAAACCCGATGAGATTTTTTGATGCTACTCCAACTGGTCGAATATTGTCCCGTTTCGCAAGTGATGTAGAAATTGTTGACAATCTTTCTCAACAGATATCTGACACAGTTTATTGTTTTACAGATGTACGTGTCATTTTGTTTTAATTATGTATATTTTGATGTCTAGAACTGACTGTTATGCTTTATTAAATACTTATAATCTTATTAACTAATTTAATCTCCTTGTTATATATTACTGCTCTGGGTAATGCATTTCGTTGTTAACTTATAAGTTTTATATACTCACCTTTTACTTTTCCTGGTTAATAGTTTTGCTATCGGAATAAGAGTTTATTGTCTTTTAGTTAAATATGTATTAAAATATTTAAATTACTTTAAAAAATAAAATAAACCCATAATTGATTTAGTTAAATTCTTGTTTCAAAAATTTGCAATATGTATATATATATACTCACATGATTATAAATATTTTGCTAAGAAAATTGTACTTAATGAATATCAAGTATAGATGTAATGTAATTTTAAATAAAACTTCTATTGTATTTTACTTTCCGTTTGGTAATTGATTAGCACGATTTAATATACTGATTTAATATAAACTTATATAATATTTTAATTTAAAAAAAAATTGCAGAGAACTATTTGGTTTAAAATATAAACGTTAGATGGATTTATTTCAAATAAACTTTATTTACCTAAATACTAATATTATGTACGTGTAAAGTTAAAAGTATATGATTAATGTAATTTTAATGCAATTAAGATATTTTAAAATAAGTAGGTACTTAGTTTACTCTAAATTTTGTAACATTTAATTAGTTTTTTAGTAATTTAATTATATTATGGTTATACTCAAGTAATTTTATTTTGTTAGACAAGTATAAAAATTTCTTATAGCAAATCTATGAAAACAAAATCATATTGTGTACTAATAGTGGTATAAGATTTTATGAAGAAAAATAAATGTAAACATATGAGGAAGAAAATTTTTTAAAAAGTATAAATGTATATCTTTATTCTTGACTGATTATCGCTTTTTGTATCTAGTCATTCTTAAATAATTTTGCATATGCTTGGGTATGAATTGAATGGTGTAAATTAATAAAAAAAAATTGCTTATTGGATTTTAAACTAAAAAAACACTTTGTTTTATACACTTTTCTGTTTGATAGGTCATTGGAACATTAGTCGTAATAAGTTACAGCACACCTGTGTTCGTACTTGTGATTTTTCCTATTGGTATCATATATTATTTTATTCAGGTAATTATTATTATTATTTTTTGGTGATGATTTTGATTTTTAAAATAATTATGTTTTTTCTAGAGATTTTATGTTGCTACATCTCGTCAACTTAAAAGACTCGAGTCTGTATCTCGTTCTCCAATTTATTCACATTTCAGTGAAACAGTTACAGGGGCATCATCAATTCGGGCTTATGGTGTAGAATCCAAATTTATACTTCAATCTGAACAAAAAGTTGATTTCAATCAAACTTGTTACTATCCAAGTACAGTGGCTAATAGGTATTATAAATTTGTATTAATGTATGGTGTATGATATTAATTTACTTTATTTTATTTCAGATGGTTAGCTGTAAGGTTAGAAACCATTGGAAACTTTATAATTTTTTTTGCATCTATGTTCTCTGTATTGGGAAGAGATACATTAAGTCCAGGTATTGTTGGTTTGTCAGTCAGTTATGCATTACAGGTATGTATTCATTTTTTTTATGTTTAATAAAAATTGGTTTTATAAAAAAATTAATTTTGTTTATTTAAGATCACTCAAACTCTTAATTGGTTAGTTCGCATGACTTCTGAAGTTGAAACTAATATTGTAGCAGTAGAACGTATCAAAGAATATGGAGAAACACCTCAAGTAATTTTTACAAATTATACTTATTTGTTTTAAATATCTTTCATTTCACTTAAAATGTATATGTACTTGTTCTTATTTTAGGAAGCACCATGGGAAGTTCCATCAAATTTACCGCCTAAAGATTGGCCGACCACTGGCGAAGTTCAATTTAAAGATCTTAAAGTGCGTTATCGCGAAGGATTAGATTTAGCATTGAAAGGCTTAGATATATTTGTGGAAGGAGGTACAAAGGTGATTATTAAAAAATATATATTCTACTTCATTGATAAAATTACATTATAAAACGAAAAAAAAAAAATAGGTGGGTATTGTTGGACGTACTGGAGCTGGAAAATCTTCATTGACTCTTAGTTTATTCCGTATTGTCGAAGCTGCTGAAGGATCAATTCTTGTTGATGGTGTTGATATATCTAGTATTGGATTGCATACATTGCGTAGTCGTCTCACAATTATTCCACAGGTAACTATATTAAATATTAATCCATTTATTGTCAAGACCCAAGTGTTATAATAATAATAAAAAAAAACAACAAATATTTTATTTATAAATAAAGATAAAACTAAAAATTTTAATTTATTTCTGTTAGGATCCAGTATTATTTTCTGGAACATTAAGAATGAATTTGGATCCTACTAATTGTAATTCAGACGAACGGTTATGGAATGCTTTAGAACTAGCACATTTGAAGACACATATCAAAGGACTAACAGGTGGTTTGGACCATGAAGTTTCTGAAGGAGGAGACAATTTGAGGTAATTTTTTTCTTAACTTTTTATGGTAGTACTTAAATATACATATGTATTTAATTATGTCGTTTATTGTTGTATTACCAAGTGTGGGCCAAAGACAATTGGTGTGTTTAGCAAGAGCATTGTTAAGAAAGACAAAACTGTTAGTATTAGATGAAGCAACAGCAGCAATCGATTTGGAAACAGATGACCTTATACAAACAACCATACGATCAGAATTCAAAGACTGTACAGTATTGACAATTGCTCATCGTCTAAACACCATTATGGATTCTGACAAGTATGTTTAAACAATTTTTATTTATATTTAGCCTTATCATGTACACTGTTCAGTAGTTTATTATATTTGTTTTTTTTTCCATAGGGTAATAGTTTTGGATAATGGTCTTATGGTTGAATACGACTCACCAAAAAATCTACTGCAAGAAAAATCGTCAGTTTTCTACTTGATGGCAAAAGACGCTGGTCTAGTGCAATAAATGAATTACGTACTTATTGTCCACCTTTAATGCCATGTCATCTTGGATTGTTGTTCCAGTCGCAGCAAACCCTTATTATTTCATCATTCATTAATCGGGCAAAATTGTTGAGGAAAGATTATTTAAAAGTATACCTTTAAACGTTTATTTTGTGAATGAGTTTTGTTCATACTTTAATTTTAAAATATTTGTTTTTAATACTAAGCCGTCCGTGTTACATGCAAATACTTGCCATTTGTTTGAGGTTACTCATTTTAATTTTTATTTATGTAAAAAGAAAAACATTACATAAAAAAAAGTATGCTCAAACATAATATTTTATTCAGAATAACAGTGATTTTTTCTTACAAACAAATAAATGAATATATAATATAATATATATTTTTTAAAAATATTGCATTTTATAATTGTTTATTTTATTTATTTTTTTAAATACTTTTTGTGAAACACTGAGATGTCATGTGTTCATGGAGGTGATTTTCTGTAGATTGTTATGGTATACACTTTGCCATTAGTACCACAGTGTCTTGTTTCTCATCGCATACAATTCCTTTTACTGTTAATCAGTTGTATTGTTTGACGTGACTCGTTGGCCACAGTTGGCTCGTCGCAGTCCAAGAATGGCAGCCATCTCAACCACGAGTATGAACAGTATCCTTCCGTATTTTCGCGACTGGCCGGCAAATCCTTGATAGCATACTCGACAGCCGCTTTCCGTGCAGCCTGTTGTACCTTTGGTGATTCCAGCGCCTCGGCCAGTCGAGCCTTGTCATTGCCCGATCTACCTTCTAGGCCGGCCACATTGTATAGTATTTCGGCTGGGAACCCATTGGCGTTGGCCTGTACCAACGCTTCTCCGAGATTAGAGCTGCCAGCCACCTTGTGTAGAAAATGAAAACAAATTGTATTTCACTTGTGCTGCAAATATTAAAAATGGACGAACCTCCTCCTCCCCGCAGCAGTACGTGAGACTGAGAGAAGTGTTTCATCACCATAGTATACCAGATACCTATTTCGTTCTATCAATAATTATTATAAGATGTAAAAAAACCTGAATGAAAGGTTATGATATAAAAAAAAAAATGTATCACGTAGAACTCGCTAAACACGATGAGTACCCATATTTGTATTGCTAATACCATTGATCGAGTTGATTATAGAATTTGTTCCACGCCACTCGACGCAATACTAGTACAAACCAGAATGTACTAATAATAATAAGCACTCCCGTAACTCGTAAGGGCACCAATGAGCATGCTAATAAAAAGCGTACGAGTACACTAGTGAGGGAAAAAGTGAGAAAACCAGTAACGATTCCAGTGGTGTATTCACAATATATTTTTGGAGGGGGCTTCATCATGACGAAAATAATATTTTATAAATCTGTATAAAATGCTCGAAATTAAATTTTAATATTATTGTTTAAGAATTAAAAATGACACTATAAACTCAAGCTTTCCTCTTTCATCTGCCAATTCGTCAATAACTTTCGGTATCGGTCCAAATAATAAGTCTCGATGAAAAACAAACGACAGAATAAATAGAAGTAGTGATAACGACAAAGATCCAATGGTCGTCCCAACTATCTCCACGGTTAGTTGTATACAATATTATTCCACGAACAATAGCCTGTGTTTCGACTTGCACAACCGTAAACGCTAATATAATCGTATCAGGGTTTTATTGGACGTTTATAAATATGATATATAGTTGTATTGAATTAATAACATTTATAAGTTGTTATTCGAGTTCATAAGATTGACAAACTTTAATTTTATCGACGTATTTTGAATTTGAGATCTTTGAAAATTCTTTGGGGGGAGGGGAAATCTACACCCCCCCCACCCCTGGAACCATAAATGCGCCACTGAACGATTCGCATCCGATGAGCGGCGGGACAACAAACGGACGTTTTGAACAAAACGCGGAATTCGTTTGTAGCGACGCGGATTACCTCGATTTTTTTTTTTATGTATTCCCGTTGCTATGATAATGCATGTTTGTCGGTACGTTAAAAACTTAAAAGCTGCGACCGGAAATCTCGCTCGACGGGTGGCGTTGAGCTATACGCACCCTTCGTTCACCTCCCCTACCCCGCCGGCGGCGACGCGGGCACTTAAATTTTGTTATTTCAACGTTATAAGCCGGGGTGCGTGTAAACCAACGGCCGGCTGCTTGTGATTTCTGCGTTTAACCGATTTCATCTGATCGACCTATTGCATTTTAATGATTTACAAACACCGCCGCCGTCGACCTACTTCAATAATAATAATAATAATAATAATAATAATAATAATAATAAACAACACTCGCGAGTTTATTTCGTTTGTTCCCGGTACAGCGACGTTATAGCCGCACTGACCGGGTTAACGTTTGACCAATCTCGAAGGGAGATCAAATTGCGCAATAGCGGTGGACGGAGATCATATCGATGTGGGAGGAAAATATGTATTCGTCCCAGTGACAGATCTGGTGGTTCGGACAGGGTGGACAGCCAGCTGCCCGTAACAAGATGTTTGGCTCATACTCGTAAAAAATGAAAAATAAACAAATAGCAGTTTCCGCCCAAGGCCGATATATTATTAATTATTACGGATCACGTAATTTATTTTTTCCCACCGTAAAATTTCAAAATGATAATACATATGTCACTTGTAAACTATGAAGTCCATATTAGGAATAAGGAAAAATAGGTACGTTTGTTGGTATTTTATTTTTTACGCGATAATTTACTGATTAGGGAAAAATTTCGCGATTAAGGATTTGTCACCTAAATTTTAGGTCGAGTTTATTTATAAATGTATACTTGCCCATGCGAGACTTGCGTCCTAGAACCGCACCAGTTTCGCTCGCTACCGCTTTATCCCGAATTCACTCTGGCCCGAGGAAGAGCTTTTTATTATTCGGATAGATGGGTAGTAATAGTTGTATTAATACAACAACAATATTGTTATTTTACGAACTAATTATTTATTGTATTGTACGTCGAAATAATTTAGAAGTAAACGAAAAAAAAAATTAGAAAATATTCAATAAAAGTTGACTTTGAAATATTATGAGTATGACGTATTAACGAATATTAACTATATATTATAATCTATGTGTACGCAATGTCGCAATCATGATGTTAATTCCTATTTTTTTGAAAAAACACCTGAAACAATAAAAGACATTTTTATCTTATTATTTACTATCAGGTGCCACAGGGTATTTGCAAATATTTCCTACAAATGTTTATCCAGGGGGTAAAAATCACTTGAGAATAAAAGTAGAAACTCTTCTTAGAAGTAACAGGTGATAATTAGTTATTACTCCTCATATCTTTAGTAATTAAATGATTAAATTGAAAATTATGAAATGTTTATTATATTATATTATATTTTTTATAAATGTTAATATTAGTACCTACTCAATATAATATACTTAGTACAATATGATACGATATATCGGTAATATAATTAAGTGTATATTTCGAATCGTTACGATTAATATTTATAGAACAATAACCAAATAAAGAAAACCTTTTGTTTTTGTAAAATCTTTATCCATAAATATAAACAAGTAGATAGTGCGTGACGTAATACACTGGATTACTAGACGGTGCGGCCCCACGATCTCTGTTGTAGTTTTTGGCAATTTTTTCTCCGTATTCTCGATTATTCGGAAATTAAAAAATGAGCTCCCCCCGCCCCAAAGTACCAACTAGACGAAATTTCCTTTTAGAAAATTACCAGGTTAGTGAATATCGGAGTAATTCTTCTGGTCGAAATCGTGTACACAAAGAAAAACGAAGAACGGATCATGTCATCATGATAAAAGTATAAAACCGATATATTCCTTGTTTCACTTAGAGTATTTAAATAAAGTGTGGTCTAGATTTTCACAGCTGTAAAAAAAAAAAAAAAAGAGTGTAACTATAGTTAATATTATATATTTATATATGACTTTACAGGGGCAGTGTAAACCACGAATAATTTTATTAATCGCAATCTCCTAAGCACAATAGTTTATATTAACTGAACATAATATTTATTTATGTATTCCGCAGCGTACAGTCACATTCTGCGCACGCATGATCGCATCATATATCGCGCACACTTGGACTTGGCTACCCCAAACACTCGTAAGCACTAAAACCGACGACCCCTACGACTCTCAACTTGGGTTGGCAAAACGTTCCGAGTGGGAAAAACGAATATTGTGAATTTGTGAAAGCCGAAAGGGGTTTAAAGTGGCCTCTTCAATCTCCCTTTTATCATACCACCATGTAGTGTATGTATACAGGCTCGTAATGAAAACTGAAACCCTAGTCTCAATAATCAGAACGCTAAGTAGTATAGTTCGGTACACACACCCAAAATTCACAAACATAATTTATAATATATATAATATAATTTATATACGCTGTAGTTACATACTTTCAAGTATCAATACGTAGGCGGTAGGTTGTCTACTGCAGTTTTACTTGTCTTTTTAGGATTGTAATTTCACAGACTAATTTCGCACGAGGCTTCGGTGCCGGACGAAGTTAATTATTATTATTGGCGCATACGATTTTCAGTTTTTCGTACTGAAGTGAACCATCGACGATGATACGTTTGACATGTCCTCGTACACCGATCGCGGCGCGTACACGGATTCACATACACACAAACACACCCGGGCATATCCGTACTATAATATATATTTTAATGTCTCGTCGTACGTAATACTGAAAATTATAACAAGAAATAATACAAACATAATAATAATTTTTGGAACGCCAAGGTGGTAAATTCATTTTAAATACAATAACTATAATTAACCATTTATAATGTAAAATATTTTTAGTTCAGATAGCTTAAAATAATTTTGGGGGCTTTTTCTTAGTTAGTGGTCCAATCCCCTCAAACCTCCTCCCTTAAACACACCCATGGCCTGCAGGGTAATTCATATTTATAAGCGCGTAAAAAAATCTCCATTTTGGCTAAATACGCTTCGTGTGTAATACGGATATACAAAAAATGATTTAATATTTATTATGACAGTGTGTTATCTTATATCGCCTAACGCTTTTCTCTGTGGCTTGACGTCTTTTTTTCATTTTTTTTTTTTGCTTCCTCATAACGATGGTCTGATGGGATTATTTTTAACGATTTTTCATGTCGTCACCGACAGTCAAAAAAAATGTACACACGTACAGTGTACAAATAAAGGTCAATGCGTATTTTCGCTTTCAGTTTATATTTATATTATATAGTTTATATTCTATATACGTACCAATACTGTATATCGTATACGTCTTATAAGCGCGATTGAGAATCTTAAGCTTAAGATGTCGATATTTACTTGAAATATACTATCATTGACTATGAAAGAATGTACCACTTCTCATCGAATAAATTTCCTCTGTATCCACGTAGTTAATTTAATGAGAGCTATTATATCTACTGTATAACTAGCCAATTTTTTATTTTTGTTCAAAATTATAGTAGATAATAATTTATGAACATTTTTGTATTGAACCTATATAAGTGCGAATTTAATTAAAATGATTACTGGTTGGATGAAGAAGTTTATACCTACTACCTATACATAATTCTGTTTTTTAAGACAAGTAATTTTAATACAACTTACAAGCACATGCAATTTCTGTTTAACAATAATCATTTAAATTTTAAATTACAATAAAATACAAGCAAGATACCATTTTACAGATACGTTTTACAATTTATATACTTCTTCAATCATAATTTTTTTTTTGAAAGACTGCAGGAGACAAACATCGGTCTCCTTCCGTGTTTTACCGGATTTTTATGATTCATCACTTTTTTTTATCATCAGAAATCATTTTGTACTTATCATCACTATAAGTAACTACTCGTATAATAAGCACTACATTATTATGTACAAAATTAATAAGGTAATAAAAAAGTATGACAAGGCGGGAGCCTATCGCTATCCGTTAATAAATTAATTTTAGTTGAGTTTGTAATCTAAGACTTAAGAGCTCTCGACACCAGCGCTTTTTGATACCTCTACAGTATTTAAATGACCATGGGGGATTTTCGGGAAGATTGGGTGAGGATATATGTGAAACAGATGGATTGGAGTGATATTGCAGTTTGGGGTAAAAAGTTTCATAATAATTTTTGGCTTGTTGATCAAAAGCTTCTATTTTTAAGTTTCTGTGTAATAACTCATTCGTCACGTACCCAAGAGGACTAAGCCCTAAAGTAATAGTATGGAGAGTGATGGGCTGAAAAGCCTAGACAATGTACGACCAGGTTGGTATGGGTTAGCATTATCTCAAATTAGAACATTAAATACTCAAATGGTAGATAAGTACCTAAGGATTGGATTTTGTGCGAGTTGACACTAGGTCGAATCTGATTTTGCGGAACGCTCTATGGCTGTTGACTGGAGGGTCCTCAATCACGATCTAAGACTTATAGTACAGTGCCTATAAAGACCACCATGGATTTAAGAAAGGATATAATGAAATATTTGAATAAATATATAAATAAAATAGAAATACATAGGATATCAGATAAAGTGTAGTAAGTAAAACTGAATTTTGGTGAGCAGGATAGCCATATCGGCATAAATTCCTAAAATTGGGTTTAATATTTCAGGAATGTTTATATACCCATATATACAATTTGTTTAATATTCGAGGAAGAGATTGTTTCCTTGAAGAACTCTTGTAGAGATGGATTTAATTCTCAGGAGGATTTCAAGTAATTTATAATATCTTAGAATTTTATCATTATATTAATATTTAATATATTTTATTAATAATGTATAGTTAGTGTCCATCTAATTATATTACTACCTATATCTTCTATCTAATTCAATGTCAAATTGTCCGGTCTCGGAATTTATTAAAATAAGTGATAAAATAAATCATAAAATTATAAATTATAACATATTATTCATAATTTCCGCTAGCTTCCTAATTTGAATAATAATTGTAAATATTTTGTAAATTTTTTTTGTAAATAGTAATTGCATTGCTGTAATGTTTCTGACAATGGCAAAAAAAAAAAATAATAATAATATATTATAATAAGATACTCGTATAGCATGTATTATATAATCATTAGGGCTAGGAAAATGATGCACTAAAAATCTACGATAAAGACATTAAAAAATTGCCAATAATGCTCCAAAAAAAGCATTTTAACCAGGAAAATGCAACAAACGATTAAAGAATTGTCGGCATAACGTATTAACGAACACTGATGTGACTTATGGGCCATGGCCGTACGTTAGCACGCGAATATAAACCCTCATGGAAGTTCCTATAATTAGTGAATGCTAAATAATATTTTTGTAAATTTTTTTTATAGACATAGTAAACAAGTCAATAAATATCGTTGTCATTGCGTCTGAAGTCCAGATATTCAACGTAACCTCAACTCCCCACTCGGTAATCACTTTGACAAAATCTAAGAATTTATTTTCGGAAATATTTTCCGATAAGGTGAAGCCACGAAATATATATAGTAATGAAAATAAATTGATAAAGAATAATTTAGATAAATAAGTACGTAAATGTTATAAAAATATCAAATATGCGTATAATTAACAAAAACTAAATAAAAAGCTAATAAACTGACAGTAAAGTACCAAAAAAGCATTTATTTACGAATATCATAAGAAAATGCAAAAAAAGCAAAATCAAAATTGTAAATTTGAACTCTGTGATGTATGAATCGAATTTTGTTTTTGATTAGCTATGTCCTGGAGTACTAAGAAAGAAAATGCAAATGCTACAAAATCCTAGCCCTAATAATCATTCATCAATATGAATAGGAAATCTTAATTGGATTTTTCGCATTATGCAAAAACAATTTATTATTTTTTATAGTAAAATACTAGAACTTTAATAGTAATTCACACTTAAAAGCCATTTACATAGGATTTATCAGTCTTCATCTGAATACGTCGCCAAAGAAACATTATTTATGGGTCGTATGATACAGATAAATGCATAAATGTATAATAGAATAAAGAAGATGAATATTCATATACGTTGTTCAAGTTAAAAGCTTCAGCATTGTTACTTTGTTATTTTCTAATTTTTAATAAAATTTAAAATAAATGTACACAAGAATTTTTGAGTCAAGGAAGGTTGGCGGCTTATTTAGATAATATGTACTACTGAAATAATAATATTTTTAATATCAATTTAAAAATAATATTTAAAATTAATTTCTGGCTGTAATTCTAAATTATTATTATTCGTACGGCAATCAGTAAATGAGCTCCGCTCAACGGGATGATTTATTAAACGATTTTATTTATTCATCACTTTTAAGACAACAACGTCGCATCATCTCTAATAATAATCTCCCGCTAGTGACCTACCCTACCCAATGTACATACTCACCGAGCACAGCCCGTCTGACCTTTTTTGCTGTACATGCACATCTGTTGTAACTCGTAAAAACTGTAAATCCCATGGATTGCACTTAACAAATTACAATTTATATGAAATATGAGTACTAAAAGAGAAATTGAAGACTGTAAAAATAATTGTTTTTATCAAATTAGATTAAATGTTTAACTACGCGTTAAATTAATAATGAATAAATTACAAATATATTATTTTTTTGTACTTCTGGACTTTTGTTTCCATTACTATAGCTTGTAAAGCATAATAATAACCACAAGTTGTTCATTTTTAAATTGTAAATAAGGTTAAGAATATGTTTAAAATAAGTTATTTTTTAACTAAGAAAAATGGACGTCTAAACATGAATAATCGTGCAAAATATTGATGTTCTATACTTTTATTATAAAATACATAATTAACGTTGTGAATTTAGAAAGTTGATCAAATTTAATCGTATATTGAATCCAGTCTATAAATAAAACGGTATTTGAAAAAAAATTAATAATAATAGAAAGAGTGCCGAGTGTCTGAATTTAGGAGAGTAAATATTGTAATATTACTGCATTATGGGCGCATCACACTGGCATACTGCTGTGCACAATGGTATGTATTGCCTGACATTGTTTGTAGAAAGTTAATTAGGTATTGTGTATCTATTATTGATAGCTAAAAACAGTTTATTTGAATTTATCACTGTGCGAGTTATGTATATATCAAGTGACACGGTTGCGGCGGCGTCCGTTCATGACAGCGCGTGTACATAATGCTCACTAATAATATATGTGTATTATAACACGCGTTTTTTAATTATCTAGGTAATTTATGCACATGTAGTGTATACAATACGCTATCATATTTCGTTTAATATGAATAGTTAATATGCCTACGTGTACAGTGGCGTATCCAGAAATTTTTTTCGGGGGGGGGGGGGGGTTATGAAAAAGAATTTCTTAAGTATGTTTTCAAACGACGGAGTGTCGAAAATGTTCGTTCTCCGGTGGCAGTAGACACTGGAAGTGTTATGAAAATTTTAAAAAGTGTGGATATTATTGGATAAACGTCTGGGCTTGTTTCGAAGTATACTTCAATACAATTTTTGTTCATATATATAGATAACTATAATATAATATTCAGCTATAAACACTTGTTATTAATTACAATTTTTTTAATTATTGTGTTTTATTTTTACATGGTATATGATATTATATTATTATAGTATTTGAATATTTAGCAATTTTTTTTAAATTTCACAATTTTCGGGGGGGGGGGTTATAACTCCCTAACCCCCCCCCCCCCTTGGATACGCCACTGTACGTGTATAATAGTGCGTGAACGCTTTTGTATGTTGCCCGTGGTATTTGATAACTTGTGAAAAATAGAACGTGCTTGTAACAGTGACCTCCGAAAAAATATTGTTACTATTAAGCCGATTTACTCGTTTGTGGACTTAACTATTGTATTAACAGCAATAATTATTATGAATCGCGCGCACGAGAACGTTACACTGGCACGAGTCTATTGGGTTATAGACTATATCGTATAATACTATATGGTCGTTAGGGGTGTGTAGAACGACGATTTTCCGTGCGGATAAAATTACAATGGTAACTGCAGTTATTGCGTCAAAACGATCGCGATGTATTGGAACTATTAACTTTAAACTAGTGAGAAACTTTTCCCTTGGCACTCGATCGGGCTTTAATCGACTTCGGACACAGTCGTCGCGTAATTTTTATTAAAATAATTATTGCAGTCGCAATAAGTTCTAAGACGGATCCTGATTAAGCCGGCGTAAGACGTTATTGACTATGGATTTCATGAGATTCCGTTTAAATGCGATTCCACAGAATATAATTTTAAAAAGTTTAAATTTCTACTTAAAAGTGTGAAAACTTTCTAGAAAATAAAACAGCAAATCAATATTCCAACTAAGAAATATTTATTTAGAAATGTAAATGTTTAATACATATACATTCTACCTTTATAAATAGAAAAAATTATAAAACATATATATGTATATTGTATATAATATCAAGTGTACTACTGTAGGTATATGTTATTTATACATAGTTAAATACGTTGCTTTCGTTCAGAAAAGTCACTGAAATATAAGAACATTTGCTAAGTAAAAATTTCGTAAATCAATTTTCAGTACCTTAAAACAAATTGATATGCCAGGGATGGGCAACTGGCGGTCCGCGAACCTTATATGTATTTTATTATTTAATTATTATATCGATATAACGTTTATCGTAAAATTTAGATATGAATTCTTATCTAATATTGAATAATAATTAAATATAAAAAAAATGTAAATTGTAAACATTTTATTGACCTTTTTTATGCTTTCTAAGTTTTCTGGCCCGCTAGATTTTCACTTTCAAAAAATTAGCCGTCTAGTAGCATTGAGTTGGCCATCACTGCTATATACCATTCTACAATGTATAGTATATTAGTATGTCTAATATGGACATGAAAATGTTTGAAATCATGAAAATTGATCATAACTTCATCTGTATGCACGTGGTCAAACATAATTATTATTATATCATCATTTTCGTGATTTTGCTCTGCTGCATAAACATATTATACTGTTTTTGTATACGAACGTAAACTAAATATATATATATATATATATATATATATATATATGTAACCGATTAAAATTTAATTATCATTCATGCCCATGTATAGATAGAAGAACAATATTGTTTTCGTATTTCAATATGCTGCGCGAAACACGAAACACTGCTGCAATAGTGAAATACATAATTTAATAATGTAGACATTTTTATTGTACACCTTTAAATTTTAATTACCGCAACCGCTGCCCGCAGTGTATTATGGTTCTTTTGACTGAAATCTTTTCATGGTTCCTGTAGTTGGTACCGACAGATCGCTAGGGACTTTTTTACTAGCTATGTTTTACATCATTTCATCGTTAAAAAAACATTATAAAAGGTATTTTTCCGAAGCCGATCAACGTTGTCGGTTATATTTTTCTGTAATCGAGTCGACGACAGATTATTTGCCGTGAAAATATTAATCCACTCGTATATATCATCATCATTGATTAAAAATACTATTTATTTATGTATTTATAATCAATGGTATCGCGTATAAAAGACACGCTCATGTCGACGAGCTTAATATTTAATTAAATTTTTTTCCAAACGCATCCACAAACGTACACAATACGTAGACGGTTCAATTGAACGTGGTTAAGGCGACTTGAGTATTATAGTATATTATATAATATTCTCAGGTATACCCAAACACTCATCTTAACTATAAAAAGCATCTCGCTGCTATGAGTACTCGCTTACAATATTTATGCACTGAAATTGGTTTTTTTTTAAACCTCGATATAACCTAAGTAAAGTGGATTTATACTGCGTATACAAACTTTATAATTTAGGGGTTAAAAAATAAAAAAATTACCAGAAATTTCGTTCGACTAAATGTGTGTATAACATACATCATACGGTGTATACAACTCGCATCGTATTATATTATATAGTCTTTCGTTGGATATTAGCTTTCAAATATATTTTCCAAATGATTGTGTGCGCATTGATGTGACAGCAGACGGGCCCTATGGCTAAATTGTCTCATGGGAATCGCCCCACAGTCTATATAATGCGTTTGTTGTATAAGGAACGTTAAGGTTCTTTTTTCGGGTTCTGTTTTTAAATTAAATTTTCACTACATCTCGTTATTAGGTAACGCAGAAAAAAAAAATACCGAAAATAAACCGAGGGAAAAATATAAAAAATTCATAATAATATGTTTATATACTCGCGCACATGCGTTTAAAAGCATAACAAAAGGGTGTATATTGTTATAAACATCAAAGAAAAGAAAAATCGACGGTCATAACACTGGTATTGTTCCTATATCATATTATACTCTTACGTTTTCCATGCGGCGCATAACTCATTTTACTCCTTTTAACCCCTTTAGGAGATGAATTTTCAAAAATCCTTTTCCAGCGGATGCCCACGTCGTAATAGCTATCTGTGTGCCAAATGTCGGCCCGACCCGTCCAGTGGTTTGAGCTGTGCGACGATTAATCAGCCAGTCGGTCAGAACGAGTATTCTTGTACGTAATATGCGAGGATACATAATATGAAGTAATACAACGGTAGACATACCATCCAAGACGCCGTCGGGTTTTCGTTTCAGCGAGTCTTCACATTCGCAAACGCGTGTATGAAGAATATAGATTTCAGATTTATATAACCTAACTGCGCTGTGCATCCCCCTATATGCGGAGAATCGACCGGTGGACATAGTTTATTATTCATGTTCACCGGGGTTCACGGGTTCGTGCATAACGTGTGCACGTGACTCGGTTAAGACCGCGGTGTATCGCGTATTATAATATTATTACGCACACGAAATTTTAGCGACAAACATATAAGTAAACACCATAACGAAATTATGACGGACGTCTGCGCGTACACGATGAGGAGGTTAAGAGTTTTTTTTTTTCCCCCGGCAATATAGTATACGGTAATTATTTTATTTATATTTCTCGTGCCGGTCATGGTATGGCTACAATAATATTTATAATAATAATAATAATATTCACGTGTGTGCGAGATTGTGTTTGCTGTTTGCCGTCTGACGGCCTGGTATTCGCCGCACGGCGCATTCATGAATAAGTTATTACCGCTGTACATCGTCAGTATATAATATGCACTGTATATTATATACGCATAATGTACGTGTAAAAATAAATTGTAACGTTCGTGGTGCGTGCGTGTATACGGAGTGATTCATTTAACCCGAGGCTCTTGCCGGTGTAAATCATATACGATGGACCATCCGACGATGGACGCGAAGTTAGTTGGAGTGACTTCGAAGGAGCTATGGAACATAATAATTTCGCTCGCCCATAAGGACGATATATTGTGACGACGAGAAGGAAAAGTTGCATCTCAGGAAGAAGGAATTTTGCCACGACTATGACGGACACGTTTGTTAACTAGCGGATGAAGTCATACTTAACTCGTTTAGCGTATTATGTATTATTAAACTGTATTAAAAAATATGTAAAAGTCGTGTGCGTCAACGTAGTATAGCTATATCATACAGCTGATGTCTTTTTAATATATTATGGGGTTTAATGTTTGAATAATAACTATAATTATATCCTCATGAATATCAATTATTATTATTATACACACATAATGTTTTAAATGTCGTTTCTGTTAAAACGTTTCAGAGCAAATTGTGTGTCTTGCAACCCAAGTACCTACTCGTATATGATCGTCCAACGCACAACTCATTAAACTCTTGGTACAGCAGCATTGACACATTACATAGATACGTCTACGTGGATTTAATGTATAATAAAATGTGACAAATTTCTTGTTCTATAGCTATAGCAAGAACGTGTTAATCCGTGATTCTAGTAATTTTACTACGCGCGTGACATACCAAATGCGATGAAAGAATTTGCGGACTTTTGAAATTCGCATTATGTGACTATTAATAAAGGATTTCGAGACATTTGTACAAATACACAGAATGACATTTTTCTCACACAGTTATCGCTGATGGGGAAAAAAAATCGTGCGCACGGTATAAATTTGTCTGACGAGCGAAGAAATTAAAAATAATTAACAATCAAGTTTTTATGAAATACATTTCATTCTCATGATGACATTTGTGAGTATTTGTTGATTTTTTTTTTTTATTAATACGTTGATATTTATCCCGAGTAATTTGTTCCATAGATATTATATTATATAGTTTCAATGTTTACGTTCTTTTTTGGTTTTAAGGTACCCAAGGTTAAATAGTCTCGAAAAATAACAAAAAAAATTAATCCAATGTGATAGTTGAACGATTGACGGGTAAATTGTGTGTAGTTTATTTATTATATACATGACGTACTGCTGTATTGTATTATGAAAATTGTCTGAACAGCAGTGCTAAAATCAATATCTAGTCAAATGGATAAAAATACTATGAGTATTATTTCGTGTTTGATTTTTATATTATATATACCTGAACTGTAAATTTTATATGTATTATGATTATTGATTTATGAATATCTATTTTATAGCAGGTTTTATTATTATTAATAAGATATAATGTATTAACGTGTAATAACTAGCAATGTATAAATAAAATACTAAGTGGTGGTTAAAATTGCCGATGTTTGGTACTTTTATGCTTTGAACAAGTAGGTATACATGGCACATGGTTATCATGTGTTTTCGGTTTGTTTTCTAGTTGTATATTAAACACATTCGTATTAATTATTTTGTTTGGGCGAACGAATTCGAATTCGAATGAAGGTTCAGAGCTTGATAAATGCAATACTGTTAAATGTCTCGTTTGCTCAATATCTGCTTTTTATAGGGTTCTGTATATCGAATTTCATTAGAGTAACAGTAATACAGTACATTCCAACATTTCCAGCGGTATAGCACATTGCTTTTTTAATTAATCGACTTCGATAAATCTTTTGGCGTTTCATCGATTTTTTTCATCCATTATTTGTGTATATTGCATTATATTAAGTACGAAGACTGACGTTCAATTATTCGGAAGTATTTGTTTATATTTTTAATTTAGTTACATTTAATCTTCTTTATACACAATTGTTTTCACATTTTTGCAGTTATATATGTAATTTTAAACATTGACAAGACATTGTAATAATTCGTACTTATTCGTAATAAATTCATGTATCATTTTAAAGGTGTATGATTTTTTTTCATACGTATAATATAATAGATTGATTGTAGTTGTATTAAATCTATTTAAATCTATATACTAGAATACTAGATGATAGCGTGATTAATATATCAGATATATATTAGAATACCTACTTTTACTCTATTTCGGACAGCAAAAACTGTATTATTATAATTGCATTAAATTTATATAATTTCAGTGGTAGGTACGTAAAAAAATATCTAGTACATAGTGTGGCGCAGTAGTTAGCTCCGGTTACCAATCGGCTCTGCGGTTAAGTTGCATCCGTCGCGTCTCTTGCTCCCGGATGGGTGACCACCCGGGTGCTTACAGCGACGAAGCCATGTCTCCACATAAAAACCACACGATTACCGACACACTAAAAACATAACCATGATGGTAACCTAGTGTAACAATAGTAGCTTATTAGTTATTACTTATTATACAAGCCGTATAAGTTGTATAACCATATAGCTGCCACGAGCGAGTTGAAACGAAAAAAGAAAATTAACTCGATATAAAGGTTTTTTCGTACTTAAATTGTTATATTATTGATCGTAGAAAAACATTTTTTTTTTTTTTTTTACAACGAAATGTAAAGTTATGTTGATTTTGATAAATGAACAGCGACGTTGTTTAAGTATGTGTGTAATTCTATATTTTGTTAGAAGTTCACTGTCCAATATTTACAGCAGGTAACGGCTCTGCTGTTGCAGCCTAGCATACGGTGCAGATCGATATCATCGTCCTTGTGCTCGAACTATACACTATACACACGTATAATATATGCTTACCGACCCATTCGTGCATCGAATGGTGTGTAGGTACTGTGTACAGTCCGTTGCCGGATATGATAACAATATCAAATATGTATGGTAATTATTGCTACGCGTATTTTGAATTGTATAAGTAATTTATCGTCGACCATACGCGTGCCTACAAGGCAAACGAAACGGCGAAAAATATCGTGCCGCTCGCAGATTCCACGAGTGTACGTTGCATACGACATCGCAGCGCGTTTTATAATAATTTAAAACCGTCGTTTTTTATTGCCGCGGCCTTCTCGCATCGATTCGTACGTGAAAATCAAACGGTAAAAACGTTTAAGTGCGTAAATCGAAAGTCGTGTGTACGTAGATGGTTCGCAAGGGACGCATTATTACATTTTATGTGTCCTATTCCACGGAACAAAAAAAAAGTATAAACATACATGTATACATGTATAATATAGATGTATACGTATAAGTATACGAATCCCCAAGACGGAGAAAAATCCTCCAATCTGGGAAAAGCTAGTCCGTATGTGCGGCAAGAGAAAAATATCTCCGTCAATATTGGGGAACGTCGACACGCATTTCATAGGATTCCTCATCTTGAAAAAAGAAAATTTTATCGTATGTATTATTTGATAACCAGTGGTGGATTCGTGCCTAATTTGAGGGGAAGGGGCAAAATAATTTACAAAATAATAACAATAGTTTAAGTTTAATAACTCCACTTTATACTGAATAGGTACATTTACTATTACAATTTATTATATAAATATCGAAAATTAAAGTACTATTATAATATAAGACCTGGTAAACATTTTTAAATTAACACCGCTTAACATAAACAAACATTATTTGAGATTGAAGAATAAGAAATTTAAATACGAAACTCTATGGGGAACGGAAATATCGATATTCGGCAACTATGGTGTTTGGGGGAGGGGCCCACCCATGGATGCGTCACTGCCCATCACCTATCCTAATAACGCGGCAACATAACTCTATATCTGGATGTCGCACTAGTAGTATGAAAAGTATCTCGCTATCTCGCTATCTTCAACCGTAAATACACGATATGGTGAAAGAAAATATGACGTGTTATAATATGCGCTACAGAAGAGATCGAAAATTTGCTCACGTTTGTTATAGAAATATAGTAAAAATGTGTATGAATAAAATGTTGAAAAATGGTCAGTACCTAACCGCGCGGTATTATTCGAATTTGAATGATTACGGGGCCAGGTACGCCACTTGCGAATCGTTCGTAGTCATAATAATATATACTCTAAATGCCGTTTTTAGGACGGACCAAAAGACCGGTCGCGATTAGAAATTGTCGGCCGATAAAAAAAAAAACGTATACCTATATAAGTTATATATAAGGGAAAAACGATACTTTTTATAGGTTAACTTGTACGATACGACCGTCGTCGTCGTTACAGTCGTCTCTCTCTCCTCTCTTTCTATTAGCAGTTTTATATTTTATTTATTTTTCGTTAACTTCAATCGTTATTAAACAAGACCGTAAATGTATACAAGCACGCGTGTTCGCCGGTCACGTCATTTAAGATTAAGACTACATACACTGAATGTAAAAATAACACCAGTAGTTACGCGTGGACACTTAAAAATAATACGATGCGCGTATAGATACGACTTAATGTAGTTTTGCTCAATAGTTTTTCGCGTATTTTACCGGGGTAATTAACTATATTATTATATTTTCAACAGCTCTCGAAAAACCGTCCCGACGCACGGTTCTACAACGATTTCTCGAGACCGCTCGAAACACCAGCATACAATAGATTATTATTATTACCGGAATCGAAAATATTACAATAAAATAAATAGTTTTTTAAGTTTTGAGGGCTTTCAAATTATTAATGTATTATACGTACACGGTACACTGCATATTATCCATCCGTTACCGCGACGCACAACGCTCTATAACTAGGCCGACTCGGCCGAGTGCTGTATACTTTTACGTCGAACGCGAACCGTGTGCGTGTACCCATAATACATATATTATAATAATGAAATTCCAATCATAATCTCTTTTCCGTGTGGCGCGCGCTCAAAGCTTTCCGAGCGGATGCGAGTTCGTCGAAATCGGATCGCATAAATTGCACGTTTATTTCACATTTTCATTTATACCTTCACCTTCCATTTATATTAGAATAATATAATTGTTTCCATACATATTACATACCAGACCGCGTAAGGCTTACCGTGAAAATGTTAATGCGCTGTTGGACTACTTGGCCTCTCCTCATCTTATCGTCGGGCACCGATCCGTGGCGGCGTAGGTACTCCGCACGGTGCGTTATTATTTATTAACATTATTATTTTTATTATTATTGTACGTATGCAATATTACGATTTCGAACATTTCCCGATCCCCGAGCGGCTGCTGGCTGTATGACGTAGAGTGACGCGTGTAAACGGCAAAAAAAATCCTTCTCTCCCTCCTCCGAACACCGACGCGCCAATATGTCTGAGCGCAAAACGTTCCGCAGTATTTCAGACATTTTGATAAATACATTTTGAGACACTGTAACTCAACACGTATATGACCCCATCAACTGTAATAGAATATTGTATTTTCTAAAGCACTTAGGGAATTGTGTTCTTCTCGAGTTTCTAGTGCACGCGTTTTGTAATGTAAGTATACGAATTCATCTAAAATATTATTAAACGAAAAATGCAATGTCTGGACGTCGGAGGGCCGCGTGCATGTGATAGCCAATATATTATCATACTAAAACCGTGGGCGCGTGTCGAATACGTTGATCCGATAATTTTTATAAATAAATGTACTCGTGTGTGTGTCTATATAGGGATGCCCGGAGGTGTATTATAGAAAATTGACGAAAACCATTAGACGTTTTTCAATTAACTATATTATATTAATGTAATCGTAATTTTCGTAGCATCAGAAGAACGGCGACTTCACCATCTGGTTTTGAAAAATATATCTAGTCCATCTCGTGCTACCGTTGATAAATCGAAAATAATGATCATCAAAATCGTTTGACGGACACGCGATATAACGCGTATAATATTATGGGCGTATATTTTGTACATAACACTCGTAACGTTTGAAATATCGAGGTTTAATTAATTATAATCCGCACAGCGAGTCGAATACATATGGTATTATATTTATCACTGTAAGTTTAACTTTCGTGCGTAAATAAGTGTCGTGAAACAAAGAACACCCCCATTAATAATAGTAATAATAATAATTCCGAAATATATATTATTATATATGATGGCGCGTTTATTTTCACAGCTCATTTTTACAAATCAGCCCTGTCAACAGTTGATACCTATATACTCTCTCGTATACTTTTGATGTATATATTTATATATTAGATCCACGTAATATGTCGTCATGCCGTATACGGTGCACGAGGAGTTATTGCCGGAAGAAAAACACATTTCCCACCCCGGATTAAGCACGTACACCCTATATATAAAACACCGAGCGAGCAAGAGGGGTGGACGTATTATATTTATCGTCAGCCACGAGACCGTATACATTACTTTCGGCCTGTAATTATTATAATGTAACGAAGTAGAGGAGCTCTCTATCCGGTTGACATGTCGATGACTTTATTGTTGGCGTATTGCGTTATTGTCACACGTCATACGTTAATTCGATAATGTTCGAGACGTTATGAAATCAATCGTGAGAACGCGCGCGGAAAACGCATCACGCAAAACAGAATTGTATTTCACTTATGGCCCGCGCAGTTCGTCGCTGTACTGCAGAAGATGAAATTATAATAATATTTTATGGAAGCATTCACCTACGACTGTTGTATTATAATAGCTGCACTGCTTTCTCAGAGTTTAGAACTACCACATTATTATCTAAGACCCATTATAGATTGTTTTTGGACGAAACGCGATTAATACAGGTTCTGATTTTCAAGTTGAGTCGGTATAAGATTTAGATCAAGAACGCGTGTTAAGGAAATTCGCCAACCGTTTCGACTTTTGGCATAGTTCCATTTTGAAATCAGTGGCACAGCTAGTGGTGAACGGTTAGCCCAGCATAAAATATTATAAACAATACCCTCCTCTAGATTATACTCGCCCACAACAGCTTTCATTCTATTTAAACAATATATAATGGCTGGTATATACAATATTATATATACTGCGAGCAAATGTTCTTACGATAGCCGTTATTTTCGTTTACATTATACAAGATTTAGAATATTATAGTTATCGAAATACTAAACAAAAATACACTTAGCGCTCAGAATATAAAAAGTTAAAAGGTTTGAAAAGTATTTTTTCAAATAAACCTATTTAAAAGTTATGTGTTAACCAAATAAATATATTTTACACTTAATTTCCAGTATTTGAATAGGTTTTTCAAAATGAAAAATAATTAATCATTTTCTTCATAAACTTTCAATAAAATATGTAAATTACAACCGCTAAATTATTACTGGTTAATATTATTATTTTATGGGCTAAATTCAAATCAAAATGTAATTTACTACGTTCGTAATACGATACTGAATTTAAAAATATTTTTCCTCTAAAGCATTGTTATTATTTCTCGTACCATTTATTATTATAATTTATAACCATTAAATAAATGTAGGTACGCATCGTGTGTATACAGTTGTACAATGTACAGTGTAGTTTAATACATATTTTATAGAACTGGAGAAGTGGAAGTTGGCTAGATAAGTTATGATGAACGTCTCACACAACTTATAGCTCTCTTATACTGGATGATAAAAATTAAACGACAATAATTCATCAATAAAGTGTAGACCTTGCTAGTCTAAGAACCGACCGCGAATGATTGATAATATTCTTATTGCGTTGTAATAATATTGTATTTTACATTGAAAAATTCGTGGTAATTGTAAAAGAAAATACAGCACAACAAATACTTGTATTGTAGACCGTACTACGAACGTCTGAAAATGAAACGTCGTCGGTTAGGTGGAATGTTGTTCGTTTTTATTGAATAATGGAAATATGCGGGGTGTCAGTTAAAATATAATATATTATGTTGTCCAGTAGGTATATTTTGAAAACATCCGAGTATTGAAAATCCTGCGTGGGGGCGCGATGAAGTGCACGTATATAATATAATATAATACATAATGGGACGACGGTTATACCTGTTGATTAAACCGTCTTTTGTGGAATTTCCTCGAAGGTTGTATTCAAAAGCACGTAATATATTATTATTATTATTATTATTATTATATATACCTAGTCCCTGCGCAGTTGAATGGGAATCAGGAATAAAATGCTGATAATAATAACACGTATAATAATAGTAATAAAATATAAGGGGTGGATAAATGGTTTTAGGGACTATTATAATACGTATACTATGCGCGTCTTACCGGTGACTGCATTGGCGAGGCTGCGATGAATAAAATACAAACGGCCAGGTAGTTCGCCCGAATCATCGTGATCATATGCTGGGATCGAATGATTTCTTCGTGCACGTATATTAAATGAAAAATAAAACGTAACGTTTGTGCGCAGCGGCTCGTCGATTCGCAGTGTCCGGGTGTTCACGGGCAGACGGGGAAAGTGTGAATAGTATAATATAATTGTGGATAAATGAAAAAAAAAAAAAAAAACCCGAAGAACCGAACGAAATAAAAAACAAACGCGTTCCTACACAGTAGAGATTAGATACAATTGTTTTCGTCCCCATGTCTAATGGTATTCTTTTAACGTTTTGCACGTCCTGCACGCGTGCATTGTTCGTCGTTATCTACCCTTGCAGGTACGGGTTGGCCGTGGACTTGTTTCGTTAGTCGTGTGCATATACGTGTTGCATGTGTTTAAAACACGACTCGAGCCCACTGCAGCCGAATTCAACCGGCCGTGATCACAATATATTAATATTAAATTGCAGAGCGATAACGTTTCGTCGTGGGCGGAAACGGCTTCGGAGAAATCGCTGTTTCCGACCACCGGTGTGTGCTGTACAACATTATATTGCATTGCGCGCGCGCGTGTACAATAATAATAACAATAATAATGTACATGATAATCACCGGAAACCGATCCGCGTATAGGCCGTACCGAGAGTGGCCCAGATACTCGTGTTCCGTACAACGCATAGGTATACGGCATGTACTGCAGGAGCGCTGCATTGTTGTCGTTTCAGGAGCCGCGGCACTGTAGTGCACAATATAATACGCCTCCCGCGTACGCGCGTGCACTACACACATCGTAGTTATGGCCTCGTGTACAGCACTGTACATACATATAGTGCGTAGAGTCGATAATACATGTATAGCCATAGCGGCTCGGTATAATACGGTATACCATAGCCAGGCGCGGCTCAAGTAATAATTGTACACACCTAGGCAAACTCAAGTTTTGCCGCCCCTTATACATGTAAATAGTGTATCAAATATTTTTTCACATAAACTACTAAAATATATTGAATTCTGAGTTCATCATACTTATTTGTATAAAGTTAACAATTGGTATATTTATAGACAAGTAAATCCCTACTAATTTAAATAAAACAAAACAATTTAAAAATAGTTGTCTTATAATATAAATGTTAGTAAAAATTCAATATAAATATTAACATCGTATTAGATTAGAACTTGACTTTTCTTGCTTTTGCGTTAGCGAAATATGATACAACTTCTTCCATGTCCATATTATATTATTATAGGCTAATTCTTTCTCGATTGAATAATGGCAAATGTTCTTCTGAATTCTGATGAAAGTCGGCAGGCAAATGAAAATAAAATTAACTTATCTGTAAACGTCAGTCGGTATTTGGTGCCTATTTTTAGTCAATAATATTCGTCAACAGTGCGTTTTGTGAAAGAGTTAAAATTGAAAACAACAAAACACGTTATCGGTGCCAGACAAAACTGATTCACAGAACCGATTAAAAACCGTCAAGAGAACACCGCAACTTGCTACGGTCGACGGTCGACCAAAAGCGTAAACACACATTTATGTTTGTCCGATCATAGTATCATACTGACCAAATTTTATATTTTTTTATTGATTTTTATTTTTCACTACACACGATTTAATATAAGTAGGTACTAGAAATCTTTTTAAAAATTATCTAGTATACATAAATGTTAAATGCCGCCTCTGAAAAATGCCGCCCTAGGCGTGGGCCTATACCGCCTACCCCTTGAGCCGGGCCTGACCAATGACCATAGCCGTACTGTAGTGGTGATAATAATAATAGTATCGGTGTGGTCATTAGCAATAACAGTAGTACTTATATATACCGTACACTCGGTCCATGCTGTGTATACGAACGCGTTTCAAAGACCGTAAATGCACAGCGTGTGTGCTTGCGTGTACATAATATTATTGCGGCCGAACAAACGTCCGAAAGCATTGCACATACTCGTATACCTAGGGATAGATCCCCCCATGAGATGAGATGTGTTTGTACAAATAGTTGAAATACAATTTTATAAATTTTTACGAAACTAAAAAAAATATAATGTTTAGTTGCATTAGTTACATTAGTACATTATTGAGTTATAAATATTTACTCGATAAACGATAAGCTTAAAAATGAATGGTCTGTTTCACTTTTACATATTATCTTATTTATTAACAAACACGAGGTACCCTGCCACACACTATGGCTACGTTCAGACGGCGATATTTTTCTCGTACACGGGATTTTATCGCAGTGGCGCACACCTATGAAATATATGGTACAAATAGTAAAATCAATAATCACCCACCTACCAGTTCATCAGTCAAATATCGATAACATACATTTAACATGATTTTTTCTAACTTAAGGACACGGACACCCCACCATGGCACCATTAATATACCTGATTCATTGAACCACCTTGACCCCCCCCCCTTGGGCGCCACTGTTTTATCGTATGGAGCAGTGGCAGCGGGTGTTAGAACTGTACGTTTACACGAAGACTGTGTGCTAAAAATCCCGTATTCGTGAAATTTTTCTCACCGAATACCGTACGAACGTGTCACTAAGATTCGATATATCCAGGGCTCGAAATGGACCGGAACGCAGTTCCGGTTCACGACAAAAAAATTGTTGGCGTTCCGGTTCGTAAAAAAAATACGTTTATCGTTCCGGTTCAAACAAATTTTTACTGTACCTACTACCTACCATATTTTTGTAAAATTTAAACATTTTGCAGAATTGTGCATTGTAAAATATTTAATAAGCGACAAACGACTGCGACGCATTAGTTAATTTATTGCTTATCTTTAGATAATCGTAGTCCGCCGATAATGTAGTTACTAGTTTGTCTATATTCCAACGATACGTACCTATGTATTTTTAACGTGCGATAAGAAATACTATGGAACGGTGCATAAGACGTTTTGACATCCCCACGTGCCTGCAGTTTTGTACATACGTTCCCGCAAGTTAGCCGGAAATTCTTTATCAATCGTAAAAGTTTTGATTTTTCTGAGTGGCAGCAAACCATGTGATCAGTGGCGTATTTTGTATGCTTTTTAGGGGGGTGTCCAGTTAATATAGGTAATAGGTATATACTTATTTGTTAATTGGTTTCAATATTTCTCTGTTTTACGTCTACTACCACTAAGTTCATAATATATTCATCAAATATTGTAATGAAACATTTTTTATTTATTTAATTAAAAGTAGTAAATAGTAAGTTATTAAAAATAAAAGCAAATAATAATAATTTTTAAAATAGAAAATAATAAATACACTTAAGAGTATTATATAAATTAATATTTAAATAATAAATTCAAGACGCCTTTTTTTTTAAGCTCAATTCCTTCATAACATCATCAGTAGTAATTTGTTCATTTCTGTGAATCGATAACATGGCCAAACCATTTAATCTCTTCTATAATAAAATTTAAAATATATTAGTTTTAAATAAATAAAATAAACTATTAATAAATTATATTTACTTGAGATATCGTGTTTCGTAAGTAAGTCTTTATTCTTTTTAAATTTAAAAAGGTTCTGTCATTCGATGATGAAGAAACTGGTAATGTTGCAAAGATTTGTAGCAATTTAAAAACATTTGGATATATTTCTTGATTGCATAGTATTATTGCTTCCATTGCGTTTTTTGGTAAATTACAAGTCTCAACATTTTTTAAACGCCTTTGCCATTGATTATATTCTGATAATAAAATAGAATCTTGACATTCACTTAAATCAGTCGTGTAAGTTTTTGCCAAATTCAAAAATGTCGTTTTATTTTGTTCAACAGATATTAGCGATTTAAAATCTAAAATTGTATTTTTGTGGTCGATGAATCTTTTAATTCAATCTCTATTCTCTTTACTTTATTTATATGAAATAATTATAATACAAAAATTGTATTTTCTAGGTCATAATAGTTTTATAATTAAAAATGCATAATGGATGATTATTCTAAGTCTAACGCTCATGTGAATATGTGATCCTAGTATTAATACTTAAATATAATAATAATAAAGCAACGAGAAAAAATGACTTAAAAATATTACGATTCTATATAATTTAGATAAAGAACATTATATAATATGCCTATTATTAGTTTGAAAAATACTTAATTATAATGTTTTAATTTTAAATTTTAATGAATATTAATTTACGAATTATGTGCACTTGTGAAAAAAAAATATAAATAATATAGATACTCACCAATGACAATACTATGATAATATTACTATCATACTATTTCACTGTATATTTTATCTGCCTTGTTTCTTCGACGACGATTAAATGAAAAATGATTCAAATTTAATTGATAAATAATATGTTTTAAAATAAATGTACATGGACATTTAAAATCCAATGTATTAATACATATTAAAAAAAAACATCATTGTAATATATTTATATCTAAATATACACAAATTCCCGCTGGAAAAAACAAGTAACACAGACGCATGAAGGCACGGGCCATGGAGCCGCAAGATAAAAATATAAATTGCATGTATACTGTAATAGAATAATAATAATTAATAACATAATATCATTTAAACATATTAATATACATTAGTACCTATATAGGTAGTAATCATCATCGGTCACAATAATTTAATAATTATTACTATATATTTTGTTTGTTACATTCGATATCAGTGGTGCTATAAGAATAACAGTTTTATAAATAATTAAAACTATAATAGGATAATAAGTACATTATTTAAAACTAAATAAATGTTTTTCCTAATTAGTTTAGGACTTTATATAATATTAAAATAGTTCATAACGAATCACATATTTTTATTTGTCAAATTCCCTTTAAAATTTATCAAAATTAAAGATTGAATTTTTTTTTTTTTTGGTTTGGGGGTGTCCAGACACCGTGGACACCCCCCCAAAATACGCCACTGCATGTGATCATATTGATACTCGTATGTTTTGATTAGCGTTTAGTATCGTTTAAGCTGCAGTAATACATGTATTATATTTTGCCGATCATTAATTACATTAGTTTATAGCGTGTATTATTCCATGCGAAAAATATGAGTTCTTCTTTACTAAATTGGGTAAATAAACGTTCTAAGTCCAATGATGAATGTGATAATTCATCAAATAAAAAACTGTGCGTTGAAAGTGAACAATGAACATATATTATCTAATAAAGAATCAAATAAAAATATGGAACTAGTGACTTGCCCGAATGTTGGAATAAAGGTCAGTACGAAAATTTCAAGACTGTAAATGAGTGGCTAGTAGTTAAAAATAAAGCATTAGGTTGTTTAATTTGTAAAAATATAACAAATTTAGGATTATCTGTTGTTGATAAAACTCTTCGCTTTTCCAAACCTTGGCAAGACTGTTCTATAATTTCGAATGGAAATTCAAAAGAAACTCAAATGTCGAGTTTGAGAAAAAAAATGTTTGAACACAAAAAATCTGACGCTCATCTTAGAGCAGTAGAATTACATAAACAATCAAAAGAAAAACAAATAGAAAAAAGTTTCGAAAATGCATTGAAATCAAAGTTCTCTACTACTGAAAAAGTTTTTAGAACTGTTTATAAAATTGTAAAAACTCAAAGGCCTTTTGTTGATTTACCAAATGAAACAGATTTATAAGTTTTAATGGAATAAATATGGGAAACATTTTACATACCGATAAAACGTGTGCGGATATAGCACTCCACATTGCATCAGAGATGAAAAAAATTATTTGCCAAAATATAATTTTAACTAAAACAAAAATATCTATTTTAATCGACGAATCAACTACTCTTAGTAAATTAACAACATTAGTAGTTGTTGTTCGTGCATTTATTGAAGATTTTCCCGGTGAACCTTATACTTTTAATCTTGACTTAATTGAACTCCCTAATACCTCTGCTGAAACTATTACTAAATCATTACTTGATTGTTTGGGTGGATACGGATTTGATCAAATTTTTTTAAATGAATGTTTTATTGCGTTTGCATGTGACGGAGCTTCTGTTATGATCGGAAAAGATTCGGGAGTAGCCACGCGACTTAAAATTCAATTTCCTAAATTAATTATTTGGCATTGTTCAAATCACCGTTTGGAACTGGCAGTAGGTGATGTTGTTGCCGAAGTTTGTGGTATAAACCATTTTAAAATATTTATGGATAAACTTTATACTTTATTCCACCAGTCACCTAAAAAACAAAACGAGTTAAAAAAAGCTGCTAGTTCATTAGAAGTACAAATTTTGAAAATTGGTAGAATTTTGTCAGTTCGATGGATAGCATCAAGCAAACGCACAGTTAATGCAGTCATAAATAATTTTTCTGTTTTGTGTGAACATTTCAACTTGGCTTCAACGGACTCTACCAGAGACTCTAAAGAAAGAAGTAAATACTGTGGATTGTTTAAAATGATAACAAGTATAGAATTTGTTAGTAATTTAAATACCATGTCTGATGCTTTAGACGAATTAGGAGATTTATCAGAATATTTACAAAAACGTAGTATTACATTAGTAGACGCTGATAAATCTATAAGAACAACAACACGTGTATTAGATTCTATGGCAACCGATCCGGGTCCAAAATTAACTGACGCATTAAAAGAAATAAAGAACAAAATGTCGTATAAAAATGTAATATTACACAGTGGCAATGTTCCTAAAATAAATTCTGCACAATTTTACAAAAGCCTAGCTAATAATTTAAAATCTCGAATGATGACTACCAGTTCATCAAATGTCAGTCGTAATGAAAAAAATCGCCAAGACAATGAAAAAACGTTTAAAAACTTACTTGATAATATTGAAAAATTGAATCCAAAAAATTGGCCACTTTCGAATGATGGCCAAATAGAAAACATACAATTTGGTGACTGCAATATTCGTAATTTATGTCAACAATTTCAAATTGATGAAAAAAGCACTATTCAAAGTTTTAGAATTTATAAAATGGACTTGGGCAAAAAGGAAATTCCAGAAGATTTGAAACCCCTTTATAAATCAATTGCAACGATTCCAGTATCGACTAGCGAATGTGAACGAAATTTTAGTTCTATGAACGAAATCATGTCACCACTAAGAACTTCATTAAATATAAAAACCGTTGCTGCTCTTTTATTTATTAATTGCGTCGGACCACCTCTAACGAAATTCGAACCAGAAAAATACGTTCGATCTTGGTTATTGAATGGTCGACATTTAGCTGATGATACCGCAAGTCGTAAAAGAAAACAAAAGTGTGATAAGACCTATGAATCGCTGTGGAAGTTATTGTAAATAAAATTGTATTGACGCTGTACTTTTTGAGTTATAAATATAGAATTTAAATAAATATAAGTTATAAGTAGTTCTTTAAACATTTTATATTTTTATTTTTATTTTATATAATATATACATATTCGTAAGTAAGTAAAATAAGGTAAAAATGTATTTAAATTTTTAAAAGGGCTGAAAATATAAAGTGAGTTTCATAAAATAGTAGATACAACTTATATATTATTAAAAAAGGGTTAGTATTTCAGGAAGAAGAAATTATAATTTTGGTCGGGTAAAGCCCCCAATTCTATGGTATGTACCTACTCAAAAAACAGCGTTCCGGTTCAAAAAATGTTCCATTTCGAGCACTGGATATATCTTGAATGTATTTTAACGAACACGTGATAAAGTAGTAATTATCTTTATATTGTTTACATATATATTTTTCCGTATCAGTTTTCGACGTTCCCGCAGTAGTTAGCAGCCGTGTGTTCGACGTGTTTGTGTACTTTTACATGTATATATTGTATATTGTACATTACACACCGTGTCCTTCTCGCGCTGCAAAATCATTTATTACTTTTTGTTATTATTTTACATCTCAAATACCTATCAAAATGGAGTAAAAAAAAAAGAAAGGAAATTAGCTACTAATAATAATGTATTAAACTTTTTTAAAAAGAAGCCTGAACCTGACGTAAGTATTACAATTTTAAATTGCGAGTATTTAAAATACTAAACATTTATAGGCCCAGAATTAAATGTTTTAAAATCGTACAATATGTGCATGTATTTTTTACTATTATTAGTTATTAGCATTACAACTCGCACAAATTATGCAAAATTAAAAAAAACACCAGTAAAAAATTTAAATTTAACTTTTTTAAAATTTAAATTTAACTTTTTTAGTAAATATCTAATCGAAATATTTGATTTAAGATTTAAAGATTAGGTAGTATTGTAGTAGATATTAGATAATGTTTATTGTATTTCATTGCTGACCACAGTTTATTCAGTAACTATTATGTTGATTATCAAAATTTTCAATGAGTCTTAAAAAAATAGAATTCAATAATTTATAATAATTAAAAAGAAAATGTAATTCTATTTTATCTGTACATTTTCTTGATGTTTAAGGAAAACAGAGAAATATGATCAGATAGATGAACCAGATGTATCAACTCATGTTAAAAATGAAACCAAGAAACAAATAAGATTCATGATTAGTTTTTACTCACCTAATACTTTATACTTGTGCATAAATTACTATTTAGTCTAAAATTGATACATCATAAGTCAATAATAGTAGTATGTAATACCTGCAGCTTAACTGCTATCACTAGCTTTAATAATTTATGTTGTGACATAGCTTTGTTTATTAGATGCGATTTGTTATCAGACAAAGAAAAATTTACCATAAGCTTTTCAAATGCCAATGCCTTAAGTCTGGTTTATTCTGAACTATAGTTAATATCGACATCATGTAATATAAATTACATTGTTTTATTATTTTTGTTTAAAATCTGTAGGTACTGACCAATTTATGGTTACCAAATCATAACTATGAATTTACATTGAATGAAAAAAACAAAAAAATAGGTTTTAAATTGTTTATTTGGAAGTTGAAGGTGGAGCTTTTTGTAAGCATTGTGTAGTGTTTTCATCAACCTTTAAAATATTTGGTTACTGAAGTATTTGATGGTTGGAAAAAAACTAAAGAGGTAGAACTTAAGCAATAATATAGTAATACTAATATTGAATATATAAATTATTTAATCACATCAATTTTATTTTCCTCTGAATAAATCATTATTATATTGTTGTCATTTTAAATATATGGTAGGTATTTCGAGCTCATTCTGCATTAAAGTACCACACATTTTCTGTTTTGAAATCCAATGAAATTTTAAAAATGTATTTGAATAAAGATTGTAGAACGACTGGATACAGATAGGTATGTAATTATTTATTAGTTTAATTTGTTAAGTACTTTTATACATTTTTTTTTCAGAGGTAAACAAATCAAGGTAAAGCGATAGATAGAGAGCGACTTAATCCAATCATTGATTGTGTCATTCTTTGTGGTCTTCAAGAGATTGCTCTACGTGGGCATAAAGATTTAGAGATTATGTAAAAATTGATAGTATGTTATACATAAGTTAATTTTATAGTTTTTACGTATTATATATTGTAAAATAATGTCACTATTGAACTCAAAACATTTTTCTTTCATATTATAGTGGAAGAATGTTCATTAAAATAAAGGAAATTTTAGAGCCATACTAAAATTCAGATCACATGGTGATGAACTGATGACTGATGAGTATATAAAAAATCTTATTACCAGTGAAGGGCGAAACAAATACCTAACTCCTCAAGTACAAATTTAAATCATAACTGCATGTGGGGACATTATACTACGAAAAATAGTTAAAGATGTAAATGCTTCACAATGTTTTTCAGTTTTAGTAGTAAACTACTGATATTTATACTTCTGAGCAAATGTCTCTGTTTGTTAGATATGTTGATGAAAATAATTGTATCCATGAGAGATTCCTGAAATGTAAAATTATTAACAGTTTAACTGGTTGTGATTTAGCTGAATCACTACTAACAATACTAACGGTAAATTAAAATAATATTATGTTTTTAATTAATTAATACTTTAATGGATATTTTGTAAATAGGTCTGAATAGTTGTGAAATTAATTTGATAATTAAGTTTTTAGACTGTTTTCCATTATGAAATAAAAGCAATTTACACCACAAGGTTTTCAGATCAGAAATAACGATTGAATTCACTGCATTGTTTTTAGTATAAAAACCGAAAATAAATATAACAGTAGAAAATTTTTTTTTTAAACCTTAGGTAAATCAAAATGTAGTAATGTACCAATAACTCATTTAAAATGCATCAATATGATAATTCAAATAATATTGTAAACCTTTAAGTATTTAATAATTTATATGACTTTTTTTGAACAAAATCAATGTACAAAGATGGTAGATCATTATATCATGATAAAAAACCAATTTAACAGAAAATTTAATCAACTTGAAGTCAGAGATGAAGGTAGGTGTGATTTAGATTGGTCTTGGAAAAAACAGTTTCTCGTTGTTGCAGTTTAAGGCAGGTAAATGGCAGGTCACAGGTAAAACAGACTATAAAAAATGAAAATCAATTTTTGTAGCTTAATAATTAGCAACACAGGGTGATATTAGAACAAAGTTATAAATTAATTTACCATCATTAACACAAACACTGTATGATTAAATTTTGTTTTGTTTCTGTGTGGACTCAACTTAAAAGTTACATATTTCTTAACATAATATATTGGTTCTAACACAACTATAAATATTAGTAAGAGTCTCTTTAAAACTTATAAATATTTAGTTAGACTAAATAGTTTATCAGTTATACAGGGCTGTTCTCACGTCTACTTAGACTGTCTCTCATTACCTGCATAATATTAATTAATTAATTATCTTAGCATTTCCCCAATATCTTCTTAATACCTAACAAAAAATCTGTAGTGGTCATGAAAAATATAATAAACTTTGTATTGTAAGCTGGTTTTGTTATTTAAATATTTATTATTATTCTTCTTCTTATTTGATTTTTTTTTTGTTTTATTTTTGTTGTTTTTTTTTTGATCTTGTTTCTATACTAGTGATTCCTATTAATTAATTAAAACTATCAATTGATATAAATTTTCAATTTGTTTTCCAATAACATTTTAAGTTTATTTTTTTTGAAAGTCAATTGTTTTATAATTCATCTAAATCATATTTCCTGTGGGAGTCTAATTTATTTTGGTATTTTTAAGTTGTATTTTCTATAAGAATGTTTAGTTTTAATTTTATAAATGACACAGTTTAAAATTTTGTCTGATATTTAAATTAAATTGTTTAAGTTTTTATTAATACAGTAACCTGTGAAATGTAAATAATGACAAATAAATATAACTTTAATCAAATGTATTCAAATTGACTCCCATTTATTTATTAAAATTATCATATCTATTAATTTTAATATAAATTTTCAATAATATTTTCAAAGGCATTCTAATTAAGTTATACATACTTTGTTATTATTAGGGCTCGGAAGTTATAGGAGTTAAAAAAGGCAAAATATGCACAAAAAATTATTTTTGTATTATGTAAAAATATATATAGAATAAAAGTTATTTGAAAAATTATATTAACTTTTTTTTAATTCATTAAACATATAGATTATTATAACCGTCATACCTGTATAATATACTAAATGTATTGCATTGAATAACCAGAACTTTCTTGATATTTTCTATATCAAACGAACGACAGTTGTCTGCAAGTATATTTTTGTAGCGCGAAAAACTTCTTTCAACATCCGATGAAGTTATGGGTGCATACTTAAAGTGCACCAAGTCATTTCCATTTAAGCCTTCTGGTAGTCCTTCCATTGACGTTGCTTCAGCAGTTAAAATGCTTGATATTTTTTTTAAATCATTAAAACCAGTTTTTTTCCAAAAAATTTTTTTAATTTTTCTTTGATTGCATTGCCAGCCTGGTCAATAATGTGCTCTACAGACTGATTTCACTGTCGCTATTGATTCATGTAACGGGAGTTTTTGTTTTTCAAGTTGTGTTATTGTCGTCGGTAAAAAACCATAATTTGCATGAATGAAAATTAAGTTCATTTCCACAGAACGGTCACTTACAATGATTTTAGCTTCTCTAATAGAAACCGCATCGCTCGAATCTAGAAGTTGTAAAACTTTGTATGTTTCTTTAAAATACTGACAGTAGTATGAAGCTGCTTGTAGCTGTCCCCCAACGTGTTAATATGGGCTCCGGCGGAAATGGAATTCCAGGAGCTTCAGTTTTAAATTATATAGTAAGAGACGGTGCTTTTAAAAATACTTGTTTTACCCTCGATATTAATTTATCTACCGTTGGGAAATGACTACGTATTTCTTCTGCTATTCCATGCATTCCGTGAGCCAAACATGTGACGTGTATCATTTTTGAGTAAAATGCTTTTAAAACTATACCATATTTATTCATATACGGAGCCGCATCGCTCATAAATAAAAGTACTTCATCGTGCCGGATTCCATCTAGCCACAAAATAAACATTGATTCATCAAATAATTTAGGTATTGTTGAAAAATTAACTTTATCAAGAACTTCGGATGTCAATAAAAATATGTCACCAGGTTCATCTACCAATAATGTTCAGACTATTACGTTCGCAATAAATCTACTACCTTTGACGTCAGTACTTTCATCGATAGATACCTAAATTTTATTCCCAACGACCTGTTTTCTAATTTTATCGATTGTTTCTTCGTAACGTTCATTTAAATACGTTTTTCTTAGAGTAGATTCACATGGAATATCTTTAAGGGTATATTTTTCTAGGAATGACCGAAATTCAGTATTCATAATTTTATTAAGAGGAATATTGGCACACATCATTGACTTACATAAATCTTTTGAAAATTCACACTTTTTGGAGGTACTTGAAGACAAAAACTGTTGTGTAGTTGATACCTTCATACTATTCGTTGACTATTTAATAACCGCTCATGTTTATTCGTTTTTATATGCCGAGTTACCGTAAATCGTTTTTCGCAGATCTTACAAAATAGAATAGTACCGTCTGTTGAAAAAACATTCTCGCCGAATTATAAAATGAATTTTCTAGTTTCTGAAATTTTCGGCTTGTTATAATTTTTTAAAACACTTAGGTAGATTTCACAGAGCACGGACGAATTTACTACACGCGAAAGTTCACACACGACTGACGGGGAAAATATACTTGTCCATATAATTCAGTCATATACCTATAAATACACTATTATATAGAACAAATTCGATTAACGATAACGTCGATAACGTTAGTGCAATAAAGATAAATACGCTCAGTTAATTTAATGCGATAAAGTGACTATATGGTTACGGTACGGTATGGCGACTGTATGCTACATTAAATAATAGGAAGTAAAATAATAAAACCATAATTATTAGAAAAAAACATAAATTTGTATAGAAAATATTAAACGAGCATAAAAATCAATTGAAAATTGAGAAATATGCACTTTTTTTCTAAAATTGACAAAATATGCAAAAAAATGCATTTTTAATTTTTGTATTTAAACTCATCATTGTATGGAACGGATTTCTAGCTTGGTCTGCTATAAATTGGGAACATACAGAAAAATATGCAACTCCTACAACTTCCGAGTCTTAGTCATTATGTATATTATTAAACACACTTCTGCATTATAAAAAACTTGAAATTTAATTTTTATACTCGAAAAAATTGAAATAAAACTCGAAATTGTCATTGAAATTACCTACTACTTGAAAATATCTAAAAAAATTGGAAAATGGCCAATAAATGAAAATTTAAATAAATGAATAGGAATCGCTTTAAAAGGCATTTGATTTAAGTTATCTTTATATGTCATTATTTTCATTAAAAAGACATGTACGACATAATACTCGTACTATTATAAGGTCGAAAAATTTAATTTTTATCGTAGAAAAAATTGAAAGTAACATATCACTATAAAAATAAATATTTAGTAATATAATGTATATTTAATACTCTTACCATGCAAAATAAACTCAAATATTCAGTAGAACATATTTTGACAATGTTGGCTGTATGCCCGTATAAAATAATACGGGATTAAATATCACGCAACAAAAAATACTTCTATCAGAATTTCGTCTTTCACTTTTCAGTATCTTACAAAACGAGAAACATGATAGAATTCGAATAAAGTGTCGAGGGCGACGAGAGAACGAGCCCACCGCCGTTGAGTTTATCTGACACGAAATTCAAAATTGTACAAGTACAATACACTACGCGAATACGCGATAAATAATTAATCGGACGAAACCGCACCGTATACCGTAAACGACTAGCGACAACTGAGTACTGAGTACAATTAGTATTCCGTAGCACTGTCTATGATTAAACTAATGACTGCGGTTCTGCTTTTGTCCCCTGGGTTGATATTTATATTTATATAATAGGGCGGTGTTCTAGACCAACCACGGCCGTGAGTATCTGGGTTTTTCCCATTATTATCCAATGATCACGAGTAATTTATAGTTCCTATGTTGCTATTGGTTGCTATTGTGTTTCAGTTACAATAGCATACGCCTCCTACGCCTACGCTAGAATGTGTTATCGCCAAATCGTGCATATAAAAGACCATAAAATTGCCTTCTAGAGTCAGTCACTCTTTCGACTCCATGGTAGTAAGACCCACCCGGGCAGACTTACACCATGCTCTCTCTCACGCTCTCTGTCTCTCTCTCTCTCTCTCTGTCTCTCTGTCTCTCTCTCTCTCTCTCTCTGCCTCTCTTTTTTTCTCTCGCTCGGTTGGGTTAGGTAGGGTTAGGTAAAGTTAGAGTTTAGGTAAGGTTAGGGCTAGGTAAGGTTAGGGCTAGGTAAGGTTAGGGCTAGGTAAGGTTAGGGCTAGGTAAGGTTAGGGCTAGGTAAGGTTAGGGTTAGGTAAGTTAAGTTTAGTTAAGGTAATATAAGTTTAGGTTAAGTACCATGTATGTATTGTAAAATATATAAATTGTAAAATGTATGTACTGTTCTCTTTCTCTCTCTCTCACGCTCTCTTTCTCTCACGCTCTCTCTCTCTCTGTCTCTCTGTCTCTCTCTCTCTGTCTCTCTGCCTCTATCTCTCTTTCTCTTTATCATGTGATAGGATAGGTTAGGTAAGATTAGGGTTAGGAAAGATTAGGGCTAGGTAAGGTTAGGGCTAGTTAGGGTTAGGTAAGTTAAGTTAAGTTTAGGTTAAGTACCATGTATGTATTGTAAAATGTATGTACTGTTCTCTCGCTCTCTCCCTCTCTTGGTCTTTCTTTCTCTCTCTCTCTCTCTCTCTCTCTCTGTCTTTCTTTCTGTCTCTCTCTTTCTCTCTCTCTTTTTTTCTCTTTATCATGTGATAGGATAGGTAAGTTTAGGGTTAGGTAAGGTTAGGGTTAGGTAAAGTTAGGGTTAGGTAAGGTTAGGTTCCCCCCATGGAACCCACCTTGTCGTGGTGGGGGGGCTCACGGTCCCGTAACTGAGACCGTGCTAAGCGGTTCCAACCCTGATCAGGTTCTATTCGGTAATTTATATATTTCAAATATGTACCACTCTTATCTTTCAGACTCCAGACAAATTTGAAATTGGATTGCCGTTCTTCGATGTCCAAAACTCTATCACAAAACATATAAGATAATATCCTATATCACTGCACCAGTATCGTATCAGACTTCCAGAGCGTCTGTTTTACCATTAGTAAGTTATCTTTTAAGTATACTTCAAATGCCAACACCTTTATTGCTATATTTTTTACCTTTTTTTTAGCCTGAACCAAATGCAATTGTGCGTGTCTTTAAGATAGGTAATCGCCATTTTCATCATTTAATAGTGTCTGCTGCTGTGAGCTGGATGCATAGAAATACATAATTAGATTCGTGCATAGAACATTAGTACCTAGTTCAGTATTATAGTCAAGTAATGATTGCATATGCCTGTTTGACATTCAAAGAAGTTCATATAAATTAAACGTAAGTATAAGCCTGTACTTTAAAATTTAAAGTTTTTGCCTTAATAATAAGTTTGTATATGAAATATGAATTGCTTCTAATGCATCTGAACGTTCGGCTATTCACATTTGTTAAAAGCAAGTTCGTACGGTCAGTACTCCCCTTAACATCAAAATGTATTCGTCCGTTTTATACTTTTAAAACCTATCAGCTTAGAGCTAACATTTATTATTCTTTCATCCAAATTAAAATATTAATTCCTAAGATCGCCAGCTTAACCCAGTACGAGTTATAGGAGTCAATACTTTGATTTTACATAACACATTTTAACATTTTGTAACATTTTATATTACAGGATTATTCAATACCTCTTTATGTAACAGCAAGATTACAATTAAATGTTAAAATACATCCAATCAAAGATATAAAGTAATTTAATTTAATTTGTGTAAATGTATAATCTTTATGAAAGTTAAATTTATTATTATTACTTTTTTTAGAGTTTTAATAAATGTGTCCGAAGTCTTTTAACCTGTATTTAGTTTGCTTCTACATTTGAAATTCCAAAAAAAAATTTTCTGACCAATTGTTTGTTATAAACGTATAACCAATTTTCATTCCTTACTTCTATTATAATTTAAATTGTTTCTTTTTCTGAAGTCTTAATGTTCATGGAATAAGTATATTATATAAAGTAAAAAACATAATTCATTAGTAGTTTAAGTGACCAAAGTTTGTCCATAATCAAATAGATTTACCTTATTTGTATATGTATACTTATGACATTATTACCTAAAATACTATTTATTAATATTTTATAACCTTACTTTAAATATTGATTGAATATATTGATAGTGAATAAGAAATATATTTTTGATAACCAATTTTTTTATATACTCATAATCTTTTTTTAATAATATACTTTGCTTTATATTTGTCATCTTTTCATATTTCCCATTATTTATCAAAATGTTATTCCTTTCTTAAAGATTAATTAACACATTTTAAAAGTCTTTAATATATATTTATGCACTATTTATTAAATATAAAATTTGCATTTATTAGACTATGTTATGTTAACGAGACCATAATTTATGACAAAAGGAAATATGTAATTGCCATTAAAAGATATAAGTACTGTATCAACATTTTATTTTATTATTCACTTATGGTTTAATTTTTTTTCAATCTCTTATATTTGCAGAATAATACTAATGTTAAACTATTGTTAATATCGTAATTATTGTACAATTTGTACTATATATTAATACATTTTATTCTGGAGCTGTGGTATTTTTTTCTACCAAATTTTATAGCACTATTTAACAAGTATAGTTTGGTTTCTATAAAAATTCTGAATATGTGGAAAACAAGAAGATAATAATATAATGGAAAAATAACATATTATAATATTATACGCCTAATAATAACGTCAATTATTATACATTTTAAATTAAAAAAAAGTGGAGACTTTAGGGTAGGGTGAGTTACAGGCATAGATGGGTGAATTATACTGCTGTTTTGGTCTTTCAAATTTGAAACCAATGTAACCAATGTAATTGCTTTCGAAAACATGATTCTGAGTGTAAGATGTCTGGAGGATGACTTTATATTTAAAAATTCTTTTAAAAAAGTGATAGTCTTGATTAACATTTTATCTAAATTTAAAATACCTATAAATAGCATAAAATTGAAAATCTTTTGAAATTTATACAATCCCAGAAAATGATTATAGAATTGTTTATTGTTGTGTAAAGCCCTATGATTATTATATTTTCAGTAACAATGAAATAACTAACATCATTAATCATATCTTGAAAACACCTGATTTCATCCAAATAAAATTTTTTGACGCTTATAATATTTTTTTACGCTTCTCCGGTAAATTTGTTTTTGGTTTGCTGGAAAGAAGGACGTCTCTAGTACATTTGCAAGTCTAAAGTATGTTATTATTTACTACATTCAACAAATGACTGCATTATTAAAAGCTAGACATATTTAATTTAAATATTAGAGTATATCATTTATAAAATTAAAATAAAACTAAAAATTATTTTTGAATAAAAAAGCAAAAAAAAAAATTGGAAATGAGTCTAGAGCTCCTATAGGAAATTTGATTTAGGTTATTTAAAAAAAAAAAATTGTTTCACTCAGAATCTAAAATTATGCAATTAAATAGTTTGAACATTATATATTTATATGTATTTATTGATAAAATGTTCTGGATAAAGTAGAAAATGTTAAAAATAAAACAATTTGTTTTAACTGTCTTTGGTAAATTAAATTTGTTATATAGAAGAAATGTGTGGATAGTTGATGATTTTTAAAACGTTTATAAGGAATTTTTTTTTGGGGGGGGATGAAGCCTCTCAACAAGTGCTATGAAATGTTCTTTTGAAATCCACCCCTCATAAAACATTCTTAATTACGCCCCTGTACCAGTGGTACTACGCACACGCTCGCTCGGACCCACACATGCACGTACCGCTTATACGCGCCTACGCGGTTCACGATGCCTTACGAATGGGTACGTTTTACGTGTACGTCTAAAGTTCATATTATTTTGTACGAGTGCGTTGCTGGTTTCGAAAAACTGCGTTTTCGCAATTTCAAGGGCCCGGCAGTGTAACATATACGTTCAGTAGCAGTGCATTTTATCTTAATTACACGGACGCAACGACTTACGATTTCGAAAACTATAAATAACATTTGCGCGCAAATCGATACGGTAGTATTCTATACTTCTCTCTCGGATGCGTTCGATTTCGTTCTCGCAAATGTCGTGCTCGCCAAAGCTTTACCGGACGAGTGCAGTTGCACAACGAACAATATAGTACATACCGCTACGTACGTACCTGACACCGTTCATGATAGGAAGAAAAAAACGATTTTTACAAAATCCACCCGGATTATAGTTCATATTGTTTGTTCTTCTTCTCTACTTGGTACGTGATAATACAATCATTTGTATGATGATGATAACTCCGAAAAAATGTTTGCGAGGTGCGAAAAAATCACACGAGTACCTGCCGCGGGTACAACATGGACTATATGTCTATATATAATATGTATACGTCACCTGTATAAATACGACCTACAGCTATATGCTCATCGTGCTACATATCGCTGCTACAGCCTCAACTCGCGCAGAATATTCGTGGTTTTTTGCGCTGAGCATTTAATTGTTTTCGGCTTGTCTAAAAGCAACGGTCCTATAGTGGTAAACAAAAATATTTTATCAAATAAGGCAAAGTCAATATTGATTTAGCTGTAATGTGGCGGCAAATGCAAACAAGGGAATTATTACATTGCGCGTGCTGTATATAAGCGTTGAATAATGAGCAAACAGTGCTGTGCGTTTCGTAAAAGCTAAAAGCCTGCAGGTATGTAAAACTAAACAATAATAATACTACTAATAATAATCATAATAATACTAATAATAATAAATAATAATAATCATAATAATAAATAATAAAAAAAATAATAATAGAATATTCGAGAAAGAGGCAAGAGTTAAAAACTTTTTAGTTTGGCAATATAAGTTTATTGTTTTGAAAATAAAATGAAATAAATGTAATTTTTAGATTACACAACGGTGATCAGTGGACGCAGTTACAATAAAGATTTAATCTGTATTTTGTTAAGTTGATTGTGATTTGCTACCGAACAGAACTAAAAAGTTTGATACTTTTATTTGCATTCACGGAAGTGTTATATTTTTCAAGATTTTGTTCTCAAGTATATGCACGCTTATGAAATAATGTGCACGACGAGATGCTTTTATTATTGTTTTTTAAGTATAATTTTATGTTTGTATAAAATTGGCAATTACCATGTTGAACAAAATGAAATAATAACACAGGTAAGTTGTTTACAAAAACTCATTGTATTATCTTTTCTTAAAATTAGTAAAATTCTGCGGCGCGCGGGAAAGAAGAAAAACGCTGTTAAGGGGTATAGAAAACATAATTAACCCTCTTATTGTTCTTAAAGTAAATTAATGTTTGCGGATATACTTGGTTGCATTTCGAAACAATAAGTTTGTTTGTTTTTTTTATTTTTTTTTTTTGCAAAAAGTAATTTAGTATATTTTTCTTTTCCATTAGAAAGTAATGAAATTGAAAAATTATAGAAGACAACCCGGCAGAAACTTTCGAACTTGGCGCGTTTGCCGATGCGAAAGACGAGTAAAACGAAATAAATATAGTACTCGTACTTATATAGTGGTATGAAAGGAAAGAGAAAAAGTACGTTAATTGGAATTGTTAACATTTTGGACGAATGCGAGTAGGGAAATCGAGAAAATAAAAATAATATTATGACATTCGTCGAACGCAAGTATAATAATGCAATATCAGAAACAAGTAACAACCAAACAACGTACGAAACCTATAACAATAATATTCATCGATTTATTTTATACGAATACGCTCAATATAATATTATATAATCTAATCTTTCACATCCAATTCCGATATCGATGTCAAAGAACCGTTTTAGCCGTGTTGGTTGCAGTGCGAGCAAAGAAAGAATCGGTACCATGGTTCTCCTGGCGATGATTATTAATTTCTCGTCTCGTTTCACAGAACGATAACTTCACAGATCCTACAAAGATTCGCCAGTCAAATGAGTATATTTTGCTAAGGCGCATACAGAGATGCTGTGTATAGTTATACGCATACGGCGAGTTGTGTTTATACAATCGGACTTCAGTCCAGCGAAACTCTACACAATGAATTTTTTTTATGGAACAATGAAATTTGCATTAAAACGTATAGAGTTAGCACTCGTAATAATAATCTTTGGTTAATAATTTAACGAGCTATAGTACGGGCTCACATCACAATATCATCTATACTAATATACATATTAATAATATTTATTAGTTATTTTATTACTGTATAACATTATTATTTTAAATTGTTATTACCTAATATTATTATTAGCATATATTTCGTATAGCGAAAACGAGTTTGTTAAGTGAAAATAATTGTATTTATACTTAACGAATGCTTTTCAACGAACCGTCAAGTTCGTTAAAAAGAGGTTCGATATTGTACTTATGGTTTACAGTTCATATACAGCTATTCTGAAGTTTACCAACCCCACACGAATATATTTACGACTAATTCGGCGTTTTAAGCGTTAATATAAAACAATATGTGCGTGTGTGTGTGACTGGGTATTAAATTATTTTTTAGACTTTTAAGTTTTAACAAATAATTATATTTCAAACAACATGTTATACTTAATTATAATTGTTGGTAAATTCTTATGATATTAATAAGTTTTTGTAATTTAAGGCAACTCATAGGGGATGAGGGGGTGATTTGAATAGGTTACCACAGAATAAATTCATATCCCCCCCCCCCAAGGAAAAATCCTAAATACACCACTGTTGTGTGTGTTCGCGTTTCAACGAATCCCCGTAAACGTATTAGATATGCATATAACACGTGTGTTCGACGATACCAGGTATGGAAACTTTTGCGTGAGGCCATTGCTGCCGTCACTGCGCTGTTAATTATATGCTATTATAGTAGGTATACGGTTTGTTATTAACACGTTTACCGGTGTTACCGCATTCCCTCCCGTGCGTCATTTATCTTCTACGTGTATATCACGTGCATACACGGTGCGTGTAAAAGTCGGTACACTATACCACGGTCTGCATCATATCCGTCAATATCACACATCACGGGTATAACCTGTACGTCGCGCCGCCCGTGTGCGTGGACACAAAATACTACTACTGTTACACGCACACCGCCCACACTCGCCCACCCACACTATATGCTCATATGTGTCTATAACCGATAATACGACATCGATGGGTACACTAGTGTATTATGTGTTATAATACGTCGGACGAACGGTCGATCACGCACCTACGTATGTAGCGCGCATTTTTCACTATTCCTTTCCAGAGACGGTTCAGTTGTTGCACAAGTTGAAGGTTTCACACTACACGCGCCCAATCCCGCAATTGACTGTAAAATATTTTCAACACAATCTCGGTCAGAACATGATACTATATAAAATCGTTTCCGTTGATCGCAAATTTGCCACAGTGTACGCATTCGGATATGGCGTCCTGTTTTTATTCATTTTGTAATAACATAAATGTTTTACATTTCTTTGAAATCACTTGAACCAATCAAGTAGTATAACTACGAATTAACTATAAATAATACTGAAAAATTGATACAGTCCGTTAATTGTAAACAGTTTTTGAACAGTGTATTGATTAGACTTAGTACAACGTGTCCATGTGGTATATCATCACCATTTCAGCAGATTAAACGTGAGGTCGAAGCATAACGGGCATATACGACTTTTTTCAAAAATATCTCACCCTAGAGACTTGCTACTCGACGGAAGTACATATAATTTGGACTAGTTGGACTGTTCTCGTGGTAGTGGATTGATCGGCTCGTCTGGAATTCGCACTTGTGTGCATAGCTTTTTTGATGAATTCTCATCCGGCTTCTCATCGATCTCGATACATTCTACCCCAGTCTCGATACGTGCGTCCGGAACCTCGATAAGCACCGCATTCGATCTTTTGTGACCTTTTTCAACGGCGGTGGGTATCTCATCGACGCGTATCTCCATGGCAGCTGAAATCTCCTCGACGCGTATCCCTCTACAATGGGTCTATCTGCAACGGGAGAGTCCACCCAATATTAGTGGTATTTCCCCGAGCGGTTTAGCTTCCACAGTTGGCTGTTCCTCCTCAGGTCTGACCGCAGCCAAGATCTTTCGAGGTTTATTACACTATAATCGACTTTTTAGGTTTCTTGTTATTATCGACGGTCCTTCGATATGCTTTGGTATTAAAAAATAAAAACGGCGAGTAGCAGTTGTGTTGATACAATGTAATTTGTATGCGTAAATTGTTATATTTTGAAGTGGTTAGTAAATACGATGGATTGTCGTCAATTTTACATGGTCGAAACCTATGTTTTCCATAATGTATTTTTTACCATCTTAAGTTTGTCCTGTGGTGATAAAGACTTTTATTTTTCAAATGGGAACACCATATTTTTTAGGCAATATATTATTCAATCGATTTTTCTGAAATTAGTGATGAATGAGGATGTAACGTAGTAAAAATTCGGGCAAATACTCTCGGAGTTATTCAAATTTAACATTGCGTATTGAAAGTGTAAAATTCGCGTTATCTTGAATTAGTAGCAATTAGCGATAACATGTAATTACAAATTATAACATAATATTAGGTATTATAAGGCTATTTTCCTTCATACTTAAATCAGAATAATTCAAAGACTACTCGTTTGAAAGTTGATTTCGGTACATGAACATTTACAGAAAAATAACCCTAATGAAATACCGTAGTGAGAATGGGATGTTTCCATTTTAAAAACAAAACTTTTTATCTCCACAGGACATACTTCAGGTGGTGTGAAAAAATACATTGCGGAAAACATATTTTTATCTTAACTTGAACATTAAAAAAAAAAAATTGAAAATTAAAGCCTTTTTACGACCAAAAAAGGGGTGAGCACTGCTAAGAAATCACCCTGTATACTACTATAATATAACATGTATATTCCACGAGGATTTACTAATCGTGATATTTCCTACATTTATAATGACAACGAAACTAAGATTTTTTTTTTTATCTAATTCACATCACTAAATATCAAGTTCTTTGGTTTTTTAAGTATGTAATAGTTTTTTTTCATATATATTTTTAAAAGTTTAGTATCATTATATCAGTAACAAAGTATCTACTTAATTTTTTCAGACCAAATGTCAGAACTGAGTAAATATTTATTTTAAAGCCCCCCCCTCCCATTGAAAAATCCTGCGTACGCCACTGGTTCTTATACCATTGTGTAAAAATTAATCATATTATGTAATACAATACAGATAATCGGTACAGATTATATAATTTTCCATGGCTAGTTGGTACAGTTATAACACTTATAACTTTTAAGTTCATAAGAGATCTATCTAGTGAGCGATTTAATTCATCGGCGTACCCCACCTATTTCTCTAATAAATCAATCCCTACAATATATTGTAGGTAATATTGTTTCTAAGATTTTTATATTGACAGACATGTTCGCGTTTCCCCTTCCGTTCGTTTGACAGACACTTTGAAAATAATAATATGGTATAGTCAAGTGTGTTCTAGTACTCCTGAAATAGTAGCTGGCGGAGGACGTATTTCCGAGCGGTGTTGCAAATAAAAAAATACTGTATCGCAGAAAAAGTCGTTTTGAGATATGTATATGTGCGTGTAGTGTGTACAATGACTTTTTACAGTTCTGAAACTTTAGTGCAAGTACACGGTATATCTATACGTGCGGTGTGTACACATAACACGTGCGTGCGTCTAAGACAATTGAAAAACACCAAAATAAATAATGTTGAAAAAAAAGTCATATCCTTTGGTTTGGCGCTATACACGTCCGGACGTGTGAATGCTACTCGGAAACAATTATTTTTACTGATTTCTTGGCTCGTTATTTTCACTTTTTTCACTCAACGATATTATTATTATTACCTCTCGATCCCCGTCATGTGTTACAATACGCACACGACCACAATACCATACATATATAATATGACATTTTATACCTGCAGCACCACACAACCAAGATATTATTAAAATATCTTACTTGAATACAAATGGTAGCTGCAGTCGTCTTTGTACGCCGAACCAATGACGGATTTCCGATTGATTACAGATAACGGACCCATCGGGCGGGCGTCATCGGCTTACACCAGAAACGAACCTTCCGTTTTCGGCCAAACTAGAGAAAACATCATTTCTTTTTCCACCAATTTATTATACTTGGGTTTGTAAAGTTTGGGAACCCCTTGACGCATCTGAATAATTACTTCTACTACTTTTTGTCATTATACTGTATAGTATGATGTACAGTAGTCAGTAACAGTACTTGTATAAGCCATATAGGTCCACACTATGGTTTATTTGGAGTCTTTCAGATATATATTTTATACAAGTGGGTTTTATACCCACGTCTTTATCTACGTAGAATACTGATCTGATAGAGCAGTGGTTCCCAACCTTTTTTATTCCACGCCCCATTTGTAGATTTTCGAAACTCTCGCCCCCCCCCTTCTATAACATGAAAAATATATCACTTTTTTGTGTACTTTACAAAGAAATTATAAAATACGAGTATCCGAGATGAATTCAATTTTATTGATGATAATAATTATAAAATACAAATCATAGTAAAATAGTAAGTAATATAATATAATGACATTTAAAATTTATAAATGTGAAGGCTGGCAACACTTTTCTTTAGACAATTTTTTGATGTTTGGCTCAATGTTTGTTTATCAATACTTAATCAATATCTTTATTGATTATATTTATGTCTCTTTATCAATCCTCAATAACCGGTCGTTATTAATTTTTCATATTTTCCCTACATTTTAAAATAAAAATAATAGTAGAGTACTGGATTTAGACCGATTTTCGGTCACCGAACGGTGTGTGCAACTGTGATATATAATTTTAACTGAAGACAAGTTACAGCCATGTCTCGATGTCCGTGAAAATAATTATGAGTAAGCTCAGTAAACGTGACAAATGACAATCCACAAATAATAATTAATAATTTTAAATTTTGCAAAGCTCCTTGGTATATGTATTAATAAATCATGTAAGGCAAAATTATTCGCAAAATCATAGGTATAATATTAATACATGCATATTGTATACATATGTAATAAAATAAATAATAATGAAACACACTTTTTCTAAAGATTCATTTTGTCGGTATTTTTTTCATAAATGTTCGTCTTGGTAATTAAACGTCAATGAGTTCCTAAAATTTAAAATTCTATATATTTTATCTGGCGGAAAAAGTTATGATATTTTCTCTAGTTCAGCGGAAAACGGAAAAGTCATTATTGGCAGAAACCAGTGACGCCGAATTGGTCGAGTCTCTTCAGACTTATAGTTATGGTGACCAGATATTAAAAAAAAAAGAAGTACATCGGTATAATATGTATAATATAATATATAAATGGATAAAAATTATAATAGAACATAAATTTAAACTCCTTTATTACTTTATTTTAATACTTACATAAAGTATCATAGATTTTTAATCAAACAGTTAAAAATAAAATATATATATTATAAAACTTAAACCATGTGACTAGCATAAAAAACAAAACTTATTGACAAACTCTTAACAACAACAAAAAAAACAACTGGTTATTACTTCAATATTTTTGACATATTTTAACTCAAACATTAAATTTACTTAATATTAAACTAAGTTAAATATATTAATAAGCAATTAAGTTAAAAAGGAACAAATATCACTATTTTAAATATTTTTGGGATCCATTTATTTCTTTGAGTATTTTTTGATCTGTTTTCAGCATATTAAACATTTCATGACACGTTTCATCAAAATTCTGTAAAATTCTTTTACAATATTATATTAATTTTACTTTTTTTTCGACCATTTTGACGAATTTGGGTAACTTTAACATTATTTCATTTACAGTTATTACATCATTACAAAGAAGTACATTTTAGTGTACTTTATCAATTTACGTAGGACAGTAGGACAAGTATTTAAAAATCAGTACTGTCCTTATAAAATAAGTACGTCCGGTCACCATACTTATAGTACCCACCTCCTAGCCGATTATGTCTGTTGATTACGTACAGGACATTTAAATTGAATTGCATGCGCACTGCACGCGTTCGTCTAGGGCGTATAGCCTGGGCACAGGCAGAGGTGGACGTTTGGTCGGGGTGTCACGTGGACTATTTCATAAAATGAGTGGGGGAGGGTTGGGGGAGGGTTGAGCCGGGTTCGCACTACGCCGTGCCGTGTGTTTTATACCAATGCATACCACGAACGTTTTCTTTATATATATGCTGCTACCCATTAAATCTCGGTTTCGCATTATATTGTACCGTGTTCGCGTAGAATGTATGTCAGTAACCGCACGTTCAAAAGTTGGACGAATTCAACATTGCGGTAGCGCACGGTCACTTCGGCGATAACGGGGTGAGCACTTCTCGTACACGTGTACCGCGAGGTATAATCGCAAATGCAACCCCGTGGTTCCGCGTGGTCACCGTGGTCACCCCCCCGACCGGTGACGAGCGTTTCACACGACGGTGGTTAGGGGGAGAGCTGTGCTCGCGGTGGTTTATTGAACCGACGCGAAACACTGTGTGTACACCAGCCGCGGCGCGTGTGACGCGATTTGTCAACGCCCCGTGTACGGTCTGCTCGTATAATGGCATCAAAGTCGTCTTCGTCGATCTCCGCGAGGAATTCTCTCGCGCCGTTACGAGCCGGATCACACGGTCATTATATGTATAATATTTTCCCATGGCTTTTCGACCGCCGCCGCCGCCTAGGAAACAATAGTTGTGTACGTCGCATCACACATTATACATAGGATTACGTTGTACAGACAGACACACACACGCGCGCGCGCGCTTATAAATGTCGTCTTGCAATGTACATATATGCTATAAATAAAGGTGCATATATGCGCGTACACGACGAAATAATTATCGAAATAATAACAAAAATAATATTATCGTTGTGTAATTATATAGTTATCACGTCGTTGCGTATACCTACATACATTATTGTCAAGACTCGGCAGTTGGGCGTCCCGAAAACGACCTGTGGCGGCTGCACGGGTCTGAGGGGTATAATACGACGTATAATATTTATACAATTACTGTTACCGTCAACGACGTTGTTGTCATTTGAAATGTCGTTTAAAATGGCTTCTACGCATGCACTACGTGTCACGCACGCTGCATTAGATAATGTAATAATACGTCGTGGGCTCGTCGTGAACAGTACATAAAGTGACCTCAGGTCGGAGTCGCACAGCTAAACGCGTACAATCACTGTTCTCGTTACAGTGCACTGAATGGAACCTGCGAGAGGCTGTTATAATTTTTACCGAAACGATTTTTTCGAAATTTGCTGTATTAAGCACGGACCACGTGTAATAAATATATACCAGATTGCAGACAGGTACTCCGGTACTCGCACACAGTATATTTTTATACGCATATTTTATATTTATTAAGCGCTTAATACGTAAATGTACAAAATATATGATTTCACAAAAATGTATACCACGTTAGCACCAACGGTACCAAGGTAATTGCACCCGAAGTATTGTTGTACAAACATCAATATTATAGTTTATACATCAGTATTCATTAGTTCGCAAATCCATCACATGTACACCGTATTCCCAATTCAGTAAATCCTTATCATTTCTCGTCCGGTGAATTTATAATTTTGTTTTCGACGTGGCAGCATGAAGCGTTATAGACGTCCGTAAATGCAGACAAGTTGTACAACTATATTGATTAAGCGCGTACCTATTTAAATAAAGCATACGTGATATTATATTGAATGCAATATTAAAAATCGAATTTCACATCAAAAGTAATGTTAGTGTTGCAGTTGTACAATCGTACGTGGCACACCTGTTTGTATGTAAAAAAACTGTAGTTATTTATTTTCACGCGAAAAAGCTCATTACGCTGGTACATCGAAATTGATTGGATACATTTCACAAAACCATCTTTAACCTGTTAACCTGATTCGCCCATCAACCTGAGATACCCATGCACCTAAGAAGAATAGGAATTGTGGTTTCAAAGTCTAAATCTAAGCTTACAGTTACGTTGGACCATCAATTTGTGGTCGTTAGCAAAACCTAAACGACCGTTAACATTAAAATTATCGATTTTTCGATGAAATAAGAAAACAATGCTGGAACGGTGATACGTAGAAAATGTGAAAACGATGAATGCAAAACGAATTATTTTTTATGTTGTTCGAATTGTACCTCTTATATCTTCGGAACAAGTTTTAAAATATTATATGATTCTTGTAGCGTAAATGATTTAAAATTGTTCAAATATTTGTCAAAGTTATGGTGAAAGCAGTATCTCTTATTATTTCTCCAATCGTCTGTTGTACGCTAACGTATACGTCTATAAGAAAAAATAACTATAAAATGTGTAAGTAGAATAATAATTCATTCGAGTATTCTACGTATCCGGATTTGTTAAGAAGTTTAATGAATCGGGACAGATATGCCCGAAGTTATTTTCATTTTGATTATTATCAAAACTGTATTATTCTCAATTATTCGCATATATTTGAATGATTATATATTTAAACAAATATATTATGTATTATAAAAATACAAAATATCGCGTGGTTATTTATTATTTTCAATTTCATTCTAGTCTTTTCCATTGTAAATTACAAATAATCCATATACAGTGAATAGGTGGGTCAGAATATTGGTAAATGGGTTCTTTGGTAGAATTCTTTTATAAGCCGTCTGTAGGAATTCATCTAAATTTGTCTGGGTAATCTTTACAAGACTCTTTAAATTACACTCATGGGCGGCCATTTTCACATTGACAATATTTCAACCCAATGTTTCATTCCATATATACGTATACATTTTTATCGAGTATTACTCCAAGGCAATTTGGTTCACGGCTATATCTTTTATTATACGAAAACCTGATTCTGTTTAAACGTTAAATTACCTATACCCTTAGACAGTAGATTAACATCCTTTTGTAAAGTATATAAAATACCGGTACATTAGGGACTCCATTATTATGTCTTATGCATCGTCGGTTTTTTACAGTTATTTGTAGATGTCTAATAAAATCCGACAATTCTGTAACCCAACGAGTGAACACTGAACAGACATAATATAATATATTTATGTATGCACTATGTTTATTTTCTTTTGTGAAAAAACAAAGGCAATTTTTAGCAAACGCAAAATCTGTAATGCGTCTAAGTGTTACTAAAAGTGCTCGGACGAACAAGGTTTGTGTTTAATTTTGATGTCTTTAAACTAAAAAAATTAAGCTTAAAGATAGTCTAAAAAAAATTAATATAACCACTTCGTAGTGAATTTTGCTGAAAATTGAATAAACCGAGACTGTTTAAAAAAATGTCGTCGCATAAAGGAGAATTTCAGAGAACCTTTGTATTATAAATATCGGTAATATGCTTCTTTTTTTTTAAGATGATTACTTTCACAAAAAGTAAGTTAATTTTTTTATATCTAATGAGTTTTTTATTTTTACTTATAGTCTGTAGATGATTTAATATCGATGCTAACTCGCATAATCTTGAACGCGTTTATGGAAGAAAACGAAAAAAAAGATTTTTTTGTTTCCAATGGAAGCCAAAAATAATGAAAAAAAAGATGCCTAGTTAAATTAATGTTACTAAAATAGAATCTATTCTCTTATGCTTATTGGAAATTTGTCAATGAAGCAAAACGAAATCAGTTATTTCTTCCGAAATAGTTACAGTTCAGCAAACTTAGTGCTTCGACCCAATAGTAAGATTAAAACGTCATTAAGCCTCACGAAAAAAAAAAACTTAATACTATATATAGCGTTAACTATTGCAGAAATTAAATACGTAGTTTATACGTCCGTGTCAAATAGGTTTAAAAAGGTTTCTGTGATCGACACGTCTTTACTAAAGGTTTTGTAATTGCAAATATATAAGTTATAAATTATTTCTGTATTCGAGGATCAATAGAGATATACTACGTACATTATATTTCACTAAGTTTCAAAACTCGAAAAATTGAATAACATTTTAGTAACATTACATAATTTTCTTATCATATTAAAATAGGCATATAGCTAGGCACCGAAATTACTAAAAAGTAGTAGTAGTTGATTCTTACATTGTTTTATTATGGCTAAACATTTAATACAATCTTACAATATGTTTTCGTAATTTCCATCTTTTATAAATTTGAATGTGTTTCTGATGGCTGTCTCGTTCAATACCTCTATTATGCTTAACCGTTTAAACGTTGGTTTTATTATTCATATTATGTTTCTATTTAATTATGGAAAAATAATTCCAAAAAATAAATTGTTAAAATATTTAGTGTAAAAAAAATAAATAATAGGAATTCTGATAGAAATTTTTTATTAGGAAACAAATTAATTATAGCCATTAGTCAATGTACATGGGTTCTTAACTGTGTAATGGTGTCTAGAAATGTAAATGTTGAGCCGCTTGGACCAAGTTTTTAAGCTTTGACCGGAGAATAGCAAGTTGAAACCTTCTCAGTCAGTCCAGGTCGGCCACTGTCATTATAGCCGGGACTATTTTCCACAAAAAATGAGATACCGTTTTCTTCCACTGTCAATTTTCCTAAAAAAAAAAAATTCCTTTTTACTCTACAAATAAAAACCATTTTCATCCACTATACATTTTCTTCCAAATATTTTTTAATTTATCATCTTCAATATAGTGAACTACGAACTCTTGCGAGTCTTTTCACTCGCATTTTATAGAAAATGTTTATAAATAAAGCCCAAACGTATTTCTCTGTCTAAATATTCCAAAACAACTATAAACCGCAGTATGTTAAAATTAGAAGTACAGGATGTGTATTTACACTCCAAAAATGTCGAAAGACTATCGAGCAAATAAACGACGTAAAGCAATCAACGAGGCAATAATCAACTACAAAAATATAAATAGCTATGTAAAAATTAAAATTAAATTTTAACTATACATAAATATTATAAAATATATGGATTTTGTTTTTACTGGTATGCATTTATTGAAAAAATAGCATACAATTATAAAAAAGTTGAATTATTAAAATAATTTGTTTGGTTTTTTAATTATTTCGTAAACAATAATACATAATATGTTAATTTACGTTATAAAAATAAAAACAGCAATAATAAATAATAATTGGTTTTTTTTATGAAAATTAAATATAAGTAATCATATGTGTTCCTAAATTAGTTAAAAAATAGTAAGCGTGTGCTGATGTAACTGTCATTATTTTATTTTAACATGGATAGTAGAGAATTGCATATTTTATGGTGACCGGTAAGTGGTGGGAAATTAATAATAAATAAGTGCATCTACATGGTAAATAGAGGAAAATGGATCAAAACTTTATCTGGAGGAAAATGGAAATGGAGTAAAATGGACAGTGGAAGAAAACGGTACCTCACTTTTGGAGGAAAATAGCTCCGGCCGTCATTATTAAATTTCAAAAATATTAATCACATATTCGTGGACGACAACGGCAGGTCGAACAGTTGTGCTTGGAATTTTCCGTCCGAACCAGGGCTTAAAGATATTACTTTGAATAAGAAAAAAATAAAAATAAATAAATAAAAGAAGAAGCAATATTATAAGTTGTAGAAAGTTTCTATTTTCCCATGTTGCGGCGCATTGCGATACATTTAAAGTGTATAGTGGCTTCCAACCACCACCGGTCTTAGCGGGAGAAATATATACTTGAACGTTCGCCAAAGATTTTGAATCATCGTTATAAGTGATAATTTAGTTTATGACGTTCCGGAGAAGTAATTCCCTTGCGTTCGTGAATATACTCTGTTAAAGCTACACGCGCGCCTACACATCATGTTGCGCCGCAGAGTACGTGCAATTATCGAAGTACTATAAATACACACTTTTTCTTGTATTTTCCGCGCTGTATCCGCAGTCGACTGACAAGTTTATGCGACTGGCTATTGACGGTATTGTACGATTTTTGGAAAGTGTGTATAGGAGAAAACACAATGCGCGTGGAAAAATAACGCATTCTAATCGTTGAAATGTACGTGCGTTGCGCAAGTGTGGAATAAATATGTACGCGAAAACATAAATACGCGAGCATATACTGTTACGATTATAATTTAAATCTACAAAGATGAACGAGATGAACGATAAATTCGACTTCTGTGAGAAACATGTTTCAAATCACGAATTCGAGTACACGCATTGTCAACGCGATGGACGTCGCCTCGCTGGCACTTGGTACATGACTTTCAAAACAATATACAATATTCATCAATGGTATCATATATTTTTTTTTAATTCTGTCTATCCGTTTAACATGTTGAGTTAAAACGATGTGTTGAAATGCATTGTCTTTTTTTTAAGCGTATTCAGAAGAAAATTGAAGATTTATTTAAAAATGTGTTCATTATAAAGATTATAATTTATAAACGAAAATATAGTAAAGTTAACGATCGGAATTTGTTCAAATAGTACTTTACAGATGTAATTTTTAGAATATCCTATTATTTTTCACCAAAATTTATAGAATCCAAGGACTTGGACCTACTAGTTTTTTTCTTTTTTTACTGTTAAAGAGGAAAACTTTTATATTATTTTATAACATTTTACAAACCCTAGAGATTTGAAATGTTGTCAAATTATTTATAGAAGTATTTTTATAGACGTGACATGATTTTCAAAAAAACGACGAAAAAGAATATATTATAAGGTTTCTAGCAGTTGTAAAGTTTTTCCTGGTTTTTACTTTGTAAAATTTGAAATTTTATTTTTCGAGCCAAGGTTGAAATCCGCCCCAGGTAAATATCAAAAAACCCATTGGAAAAATAATGTCCTATTTTACACTCTTCTATACTGACAACGAGCATTAACATTTCATTATGTGTGAGTATAAGTTGTATAAATGTAATAGAATCACACAAAGTATAATATATTATTATATTTTTAACGAAATCGGTTACTTATAAGATATTGAAGTTTGCGAAAAATAAATTAGTTTTCCATTGAATTTTGTTAAAACTAATACTTCTAGAAGTAACAGTACTGTTAAGTTTGTTATTCGTATAATATTGTACTGGTAATACAACGACCAACGCGCATAAACCTGCGTTGCATTTTAGACTTTCGAGTGTTGTAAAATATGAAAAATTAGATTTATGGTTTAGCGGTGGCCAGTGACTGGTGACTATTGTGAGGTTACGACTCTATAGTAGTTAACTTGTGAAATGTTATAGAATTTAAATTTGAAATACGTTGTTTCCGCAATACGGGTAATAAATAATAATTGCGAATAACTCTATAATAACACTGTAGTGTAATTCGTACCAGCGGTTTAGAAACGCACAGTCATTAATACGACCTATATTTTACTACTGTCCGTGTGACGATTGAGTATGCACCAATTTACTTCATTGTACTTACTCTACATATATCGTCCAACATTATGGTTGACCGAAAAACACCGTATTCGTCAATTGATGACCAATGGATACTTTCTCTATTTTATTTCATTTGTGACGGGTTATAATAAACGGCAGATAACTCATATCTATACATGTATACACCGTGTTCATTGTACGCAGTCGCTCGCGGCTTATTAAAAGATTAATCGAACGACGGATAACGAGTATAGTGCCATTATTGCATAAAAATTGTTTTTAAATACATCACCAACCAGGCCTTGCCATTTTTTAAAAAAAAAATAAAAAACGTAATGATAGAGTTCAACTATTATTTAATATGATGACCAAACGATGACAATATATTGTGTTATTTCATTCATATATACAGAGTGATCCACTGGGATTTACTCAGAGCGATATCTCCCGTGTTAATAGAGATAATCAAATTTTTTTTTTTTTTTATAAGCATATTTAGGAAGACGAAATTTTGTTGACAATAGTTTGGTAAATATAAGTGTATTAAAAAAATAAAACATTTATTTTTTATTTTATCAGTCTTATACATTGTGAAGATAGCCACTTTTTAGGGCTTACTTTTTAGAAAATGTTGACGGTTCAACTTTCAATTTTCATTAACTTCTTAATTTTTAATAATTTTTCTAGTTTACAAGAAAATAGTGTAGGTACTATTCACATAATTTGAAATAATAATAAATTAATAACATTATCAGTGAACCTCATCGGAAAATGACGAGGTGATAATAATTTACATTTCTTTATAAACTAAAAAAATTATCAAAAATCATGAAACTAATGAAAACTGAAAGTTGAAGGTCGACATTTTCAGAAAAAGAAGTTTTACAAAATAGCAGTCTTCGAATTTCACAAAAATTATAAAATAAAAAAAAAGTTAATATCTTAACTGCTTTAAAAATACATTTATATTTAATAAACTATCGTCAGTAAAATTTCCTTTACCCAGGGATGCTCATTAAAAAAAAAGAATTATAATACGGTTATGTGACTGCTTTTGAAAATTGAGCTTTGAAATTTTTTACAGGTTGTTCAATACTTCGTATTGGACACAAAGTTCAGACGAGGACATCCGGATTGTTATTCTCTCTCGGCCGCCGGCACCCGTTGCTGCGTGAATTTTTCAGTCGGCGAAACTTAAGTGGCCACGACGAGTAGATAGCCAACATATAGTATTCGGAATAAGTTGGCCGAAACGCCTGGGCACCGGTCTAAGAATAGATTTCTATGCGTTTTAATTCCCTTGTCGATTTACCCTCTTCACTATTTAGTCTCGACTAATGCGTTTGCATTCTGAAATTCCCGTTGAAATATTTACTGTGGCCGATTCCATAAGAGCGCAGCGAGCACATTGCTGATTCACTGCGACTTCCATATAATACGCACGTCTGTCGAAACGCTAAAAGGATATTGTTCAATAATTGATTTATTCGTGCTCACAGAGAGAAAAATAAATGTCAATGTTCTTTATTGTATCGTATAAAGTATCGACTATACATAGCATTGTTTGTTGTGCGTTGGTGAGTTGATAGATATTTTATAATATCAATCTATAATACCCATGTATATTTATACTCTATGTATTATTTATTTATATCCACCAAGCTAGTCGTGCGAGCGCGGTTATGTCTGTATAGATGCTATAATAATAATATAATACAGCAGGTAGCATAATTTGTGGTTATTTTTTATCTATTAGCAATGACATTTTTCCTGGCCGAACCTTTTCTCCGGGTATCCTCTTTTCCTCTTTTCTTTTTCTAGAGGGGATTAGAATTCATGTCGAAAATAGGTGTGCCGTCCATTTTACTATTTTTTGTTGTTGTAATTTTTCGTCTGTTTTTCTCAATTATTCGTAAAACTGTCGAGAAATCGCTGTAATAATCTCTACTATAGTGCACAAAAAGTTTCTCCTAAGCCGTTTTAGTATCGGTTTGTAGAAATATCCTATAGCTTTGTACTTTGCCTTTTATCATACAAGATTTATATATCAAATAACACGGGCAGCGGGGAGGGGGGGACTGCAGCTCCCTTAGCCCCCCTGGATACGCCACTGCTTGTGATGCAGACGCAATACACGTATTGTACCGTGTGTATATTGAATACGGTTTTCGATGCCCCAAATTGATATCAATAATATCACATTATGTACAAGTGTTCGAAATCGAAAGCAAAAGTCAGTGAATGGTATATGTTACTGTGAACTTATATTATTGTAACACGCGGTTGACCCGAGGGAAGAATGATATTTTATTATCATAAAAAACGATTAATTATGCCGGTAAATATTCAATAGTCACCCTGTCACCTTGTACGTTTATCAAAGGTTTGTTTTATTGAAAACTAATTAACATTGAATAGTATTTATCAATGATATATTATGTATACAGCAGCTATGTAGTAGTACATTTATTGAGGGACAAAACAAGCCAACTGTTTCCAAAGTCAAATTTTTAAAGTGTTTTTTTAAATAGTATTAAATTAAAATTAAATTACAATGGTTGTAGGGTTTAAGATCAAACAAACATGAACGATGTTATATTATGACATTATGTAAGATAAATTAGCATTTATATTGGCATTGGTAAGCACATAAAATAATATGAGAAATCTTAAATTAGTTTTGTAAACCATCTCCTTAATATCTGTAAAATTAAAATAAGTTTAAACTAGAGAAATTAAATATTGAATATTTGAAGTATTGTAAATCATAACAAAAATTTTAAAAAGACAGTGTTTCTAAGAATAGTTATACATGTATCATATATTGCAAATTACATTTTTGAACAAGAGAACTCTCATTAAGACATATCATTTGGAAAGCTTAAAATACGATGGTTAAAAATATTTCAGCAAATGTTAGTTTATAAATTATATCGAAATGACAAATTTAAATTATTTTACTACACATGTAAACACAATCAAATAGTAACTGTTGTACCCAAACGGTCTGTTTTGACATTAAAGGGATTAGGGAGTACAACTTTGTTGAAGATCCGATGTAGGAAAATAACATAAGGTGTGTACACTTACAAGCACAACTAGTTGAAATGTACAACACAATAATGTGCAGGCGAATTCAATTTGCCCGTTAAAGGGTGTACATTTGTCCCAATTATGTGTAATAGCGGGTTATATTTACCCAGATGTCCAGACATGCGTGTAATTTTTAACTAGTAGACTTGTAAATTTACAAATTAATTTAATTTACCCGAAAAAGTAAGTTCCAAAATTGTAACTTGTTTAAATAACAATATAATTTTTCAAGCTTCGAGCCACTCAAATTTACAAGAAAAAAATGCTAAAGAAATAATAGGACATTTAATGATGATTAGGAAACAATTGATGCATATGATGGATAATTGTATTTTTTTATTGTGTCTAAATTGCAATACCGAAAACCTAAAATTTTGTTTAGACAATCATAAAAAAAACAGAATAAGGTCTTAGGTCAGGTGATATGTAGGAATGGGTCTTTTAAACTTGAAACCAGTGTAACATTGCTTTAAAAAAAACGATTATGAGTAAAAGAGGTCGGGTGAATCAGTTTATATTTCTAAAAATGGTCGTAGTAGAGGTCATAGTAAAATCGACATAGTAGAGGAAACAATTTTTTTTAAAAATGTAGGTTTAACTTTTGCAAAAAAAAAAAATGTTTCGAAAATTATGAAATTTCTATTAAATGTTGATATCGATATTAATATGTATCGATAACAAATGTTGGTTTTGAGTAGTTACGACTAATATGTATATTGTATATTGAATAACAATCAAATAAAGCAAATCTTATGAAAAATCTTGTATCTATGAAAAATAAACAAGTGGATAGTTCTTGATGAAAATACCAGACGTTGCTGAGGGTTTGATTCTCAATCACGGTTAACGTTTTTGCACTTTTTATTCGGTTTTTTTCAATTCATCAGAAAACTATTGAGAAATTCAAAAAATGACCAACCTAATAAAAATGTCCTTTCAGAAAATTACCAGGTTATATACATTAGAGCAATCCTTCGGGTCGAAATCGTGTACACAGACACGAAAAAAAAACACACATTTTAATAAAACCAATATATTTCTAACTTAACTCTGAATCTAAAAATGGAGATGAATTTTAAACACAATAAATTGTTCGACTAAGCCGAAAGTGTGTTTGCCAGTATTGTCACAAATTAATTTTTGTAAGTTTATCTGTTCCATTTAAGTTTGCATTATAGCCTTGTCGACTGTTAAAATAGAAGATTTTAATTTGTTTTAAAGTTCTTTAAAACTGCTTTCGATTGGTATAGTTGACATTGAAACGTTCCGTTGCTATTTGTTATTTTCATTAATTTGAATAATAATAATTTTATTATATTATAATTATGTATTAATTTTACTTATAAAAGATTGCAAATTGAGCCTTTGAATTAAAATTATTCTGAACGGTATATTAACTCATCTAGACACTCTACTAAATGCAGCAATTCATAGATAATAATGTATTATATATGTGTCACTCGTCAAATATTATTACGCAGGCACAACGAATAAACATGATGTTGTTCAACGATTTGACGAATATTGATCGGCAATGATCACAATATCATATCCTTGCAGCGGTCGAAGTACCAACGAAATATTTGTCCGCTCATCGCACTAACCCAATATTGTCACACTCGATGACGGAATGGTCCATATGGATGCCGGGAAAAATCTCGTTTTTCTTCGGTCTGCTGGCCGTACCTGAAGACAGAATGTGTTTTAAAAATATAGTAATAACGATCGTGGATTAATATATAAATATTGATATATTATACAACCATTTGCAGTATATTACCAGTATATTAAATCTTTGTAACGATTAATTTATTATTTTTGATATCTATGAAACCATTCGTCACCACTTCACCAGCATCAATTCGCTGAAGGCATGTAATCGCGTGACGTGCGTACACGCACATCGTACACCGTCTATTTTCATTCGTCCAACAATAAATGATAATGCTTGTAAGTTATAGTGGGTGGTGACTGGTGGGTCAAGTATCCATTATTTTATCAGCAGACAGCTTTTGAGCGATAAAATAGATAAAATAGTGCAGTAATTCATATACGTTTCAAAATGATTATTCTCTTTCAAACGTATTATTTATTTTTATTTTTAGTATTTATTTTTCCTCAAACTGAGTGATGGAAAAAAATGCGGCACTGATAAGAAAAGAGAAAAAAGTGAAAAATGATATATGTTATCCGAGAAAAAATGAGAAAATATGAACTCAAATGATTATTTAAGTGACGGTCAGTAAAAATTGATACCGAAATAATTATATCCGCTTTTAATTAACAGTTATTCACCACTAACCAATATTGTGTTTCTCGTCGTAAATATTGAAATATCTAATAAAATACATATTTTTTATATTGTTATATATATTTTTTTTTGTTATACAACTTATAATGGAACGTTTGCAGAAGATGTTGCTGTTTTTTCTTCTTCAGAACAACGATGAAAAAGCTGACGAAATTGACAAGTGAACCATGCCTGAATAATTATTATCATCTTCGACTACTGTTTTTCTAAGCAACCGGTGCTGTCGTTTTCACGTACAATTTTGTTTAATATTATTTTCATCAAAGGTAAAAACCATCGAAACAGCGGCGTACGATTTAACGTAGTGCAAGCCCGGAGAACAATATATATATAGTTTTAGTTTTCACGATTACAAAGCATATAATATAATATTATATTGTTCGCAACATATTATTGTTTTGTTGTATCGCCGTGTCTCCCTACTAGCCGTGAGAGATCAATGACAAAAAAAAAAAATCTCCCCGGTTTTTCTTAAGCCGGTACATTTTACGTCACATAGATTTTACGCCGAGAAAGCGTATAAACAAGCGAGCTGCGTATTTCGTGGGATCGGGTGTACGAGTTTTACGTAATATCATACTATTATTATAATCATTATTACTATTATACTCTCAGGTGCGCGCATAATAATAATGCTGCTCGTGTCGTAATGGCAACGGGGGAAATACATTTTGCTCAGCCATTTCGGAGTAGGTACGCGGTGAAAAATTGTTTTACCGTCGGAAAACGTTATAGCCGCCAACGTCAAGTCGAGAATAATAATTGTTATTGCTGCGCGTTACACTGCAGAAAAATGGTCACCTGCATTGCGTCCTCGAAAAAAGTATACTTTGACGAGGGAAAATTAATTCGACCGGTAACTTCCGTCGCGCGTCGTTTTGGCGGCGCAAGTCGAATGTATCTCGTTGTAATACTGTCGAGTGATCGTGTGGTTAAAATCGATATTCGACAGTATTAGGTGATCAATAAACTATTGTACCGAGTGTATATTCTGCTAGACCAGTGGTTCTTAACCTTTTTTAGTTCAGCGCCCCCTTTATCGTAATAACTAACTGCTATCGCCCCCACCCCCTCATGCAAAATCAAAATTTCTTCTAATTAATATATATATATATATATTTATTTATTCATCAGTATATTATAACATTATTAATTAAAGTAAAAACTCTTATTTTTAGATAGTAATGGTTATATTTTACACCACTTAACAAAAAAATTTTACTTTACTATACAAAAAGAATTATTTAACTAGGAAAAAAAAAAATTATATCCATCAATGACTGCCCTGAGCCTGTTGAGTAGCTGCTAACGTGGCGATGTCTGGTTCGATATTGGTCAAAGCTAAACGTAGATCACCTTTGTTACAAATGTTCTACCAATTTCTTTCTTTCGTCAAAAGCTGAACAACAAAGCTGAATCCTTTTTCAACTAGATAGGTTGACGGGAAAGAAAGAAGCAACAATTTAACTAGTTGCCATAGTTGTGGATAAGTGTCTTTAAGCTTGATCCAGGCAAATTACGATTATAAACAAGACGTTCCCGATACGTAAAATGCGATTAGATAACATTCTGTATGTCGTTGTGTACCGTACGCAATTACAATTTATTATACTGATTTCACGTTCAATTATTTGTAGTGTTGTTATATAATATTAATAAATTGTATTATTTTCAATCTCCGAGTTTGAAAAAGCTCACCGCCCCCTCAACGCTCCCTTCAAAACTATTGCCCCCCAGAAAGATCAAAATGCCCCCAAGGGGGCGACACCGCCCCCGTTAAGAACCACTGTGCTAGACTGTCAAACCAAATGCTACAATGCAATGACAATAATTTTAATAACTTTTTTTTTTGATAGGGTTAAGTATTTTAATTATATTATGCCATAATATATTCATAGGTACCAACGAGTGGTTATTATTGTAATTGTTGTACAATATATTTTTTAAATTTCATATAAATTGTTTTATTATAGCTCTTCTTGCAATCAACGTACATGTAAAATTTTTCGTACTCGTCCGTGTTAGTGAAATTATTTTCTTTTTATACTCAAAATTTATACCCATAGACCATAGTGGATTAAGATGAAAGAAAGCTGAAAGAGAGGTTTGAAAACGTCTTCACGAAAGATGTGTAGGTACAAATAATCGATTTTTCGGGACGCAACTAGGTTATGGAAAAAAGGCAACCTGGACGCAAGTGGGCTATGACCTGTTTTTGACCTTTTTGATCCGGACGCTATATACTATTACCTATTAAATGAATTATGCGATGCGAGTATAGTATGCACCGCTGAAAACAAACGCGTCAGAAATAATGAAAAAGTATAATTCATCACGAAACCGTCAGATACGGCACTCAAATACTTGGTATAATCGGTATACATATATGTGTATTGTACAATTTAAGTTCAGTTTTGCTTTGAACATTTTTAAATATAAAATTGCAATTGAATAATATAATGTGCATAGTTAATGAAGAAGTGTGCATTTAGCCAAGCAATTATTCATAGCAAATGTAGTAAATATATAAAAATATACTGATTTAAAATCGCTGCATGCGTAATGCATGCACAATAACTTGAAATCTAGTAAAAAAAAAAAACATTAAATTAGTGAAAATTGTTTGTTATAATAATTGTTTCTTGTTGTTGACAATAATTAAACTTTATTCGTAGAAATGACGTATTACTTATAAAAGTTTTCCAGTTAAAATAATTATTTTAAATCGAAAAATCGGCAACAATATAATATATCATATTTTTAGAACACGCAAATTGAAACACTGATATTTGAGTCGCCTGGAAAAATTATGAAATATATTTTTGTTTCAATTACAGTACGGTCAGATTAAACACTAATATACGAGAGAGAAAAAACGAAAATATAATCAAACAAGGCGTATCAATTACTCAAATAGTAGGTTATATATCATGCCAAAGGTGTTTCTGCGTCGCACGACGGTGTGTGTCCCAAGCGGCAAGTTTGGCAGACAAATTTAACGCGAAGATAGACTTGACACGTATACCTAGTACATTCGTATCGCGTTCAGAATAATATTCACGACGAATTATTGCAATGCCATATTATATGCTCGACACGCCGTGGTATAATAACATGCATTTCTGGCCAATTGTCCGACACCTGTGTGATATAAGATTCAATTCAAATCGGACAAATCATGTGCGAATATACAATATAATAATTATAACAAGCGTCTTATTGTGTACATGAATACGGTCTGTGTTATAATAAAAGTGATGTTATTCTGGCAACAATGTTATCGCAATTTATTTCCAATTTAAACTATCTAATCAGCCCACTCATTTCCCCCTTACCGATGTTTTACATAAACGCTAAACTCCATAGTTTTCTCCATTTGTCTATTCCTATTCCATTGCTTAATTTTACTATAATATATGCAACCTACACAGCAATTCATTATCCCAATATTTTTTATTTTATTTTGAACATGTCTCATTGTAATCAAATAGGTATTATGCACTGTATAACGTATCCGTATTGTATACTTCATTATTATCGATATTAATAAATATTGTAATTATTGTTGTGCCGTCGTGTTTTTATGAATAAAAGTACTAAAATTTAAAAAAAATAAATAAAGCTATATAGTACCTACGCACGATACGCAGCTACAGTGCAAATATTTTAGTGTAAAATGAAAAACTCGCGTCCATTTTAACGGGGGGATAAATGAAAAGAAAATGTTGGGAAATTTTTAAAATTTACATCTCCCTGGCGTGGTTTTGGTTCAATTTGAACGTTGTTACACAATGCGCGATTGCGCGGTGAGTGTTTCGCAACACGAAACCGACAAGCATACAATGTAATAGAAATAATAATAATAATAATAATAATATAAACGTCTCGAACAATAGGCCCAATGACGAACCATAACATGCATTAAAATGCAATATGTGTTTACACACTCTTTGACACATACGCGTGTAATACATAAGACACGCGTACGCTAACCGACAACGATTTGTTTACTGTACGTTATACTGACAGCGATGACTTAATAAAAATAAAAATGATAACGAGTAAAAATCGTCTACCACGTGTGTCTTTACCGAACACGCCGCGTGCAGTATTGTAATGTTTTACTATAAGTCGAACGGACACCGAAGTGTATGTATCGAATCGCACCACTTGGAACGTTACGCAACCGTGCACGGTATGGCGAATGAGTAAACGAGTAACGTATACACTCATCTGAAATCGGAATCGTTTAATCAATCGTTTGACGATCAAAGACACGTCATACCGAGAAACGGAGAAACCAATTCAGACGAATAGCGAATTAGTGTTTGCGTTCATTTAGAATCATTTCGTGGAGTACGTCTCACCTTAAGTACTACTGCGGGTGTACGAATAAGGGTGCACATGCGTATACACGTATATAATATATATATACATAAACATCAAACATATACATACCTATAGGTCAGTGGCGCAACCAGAATTTTTTTAAAGGGGGGGGGGTCCAAAAGTATAATTATTTTAAATTAACATGCAAATGTAATTATTATTTTATTGTTTGTTTAATGTAAATATTGTAATTACGAGTATAATGTAAAATTGAATGACAGTTAAATGTAAAAAATAAAGGTAGGTATGTACAATGTTGTAGAGTTTATAAAATGAAATCTAAGCGATGTTTTGTACTGCTTAAATTATTTATTACTTCCTCAGGTGTTACACTGACTTCGTAGTGGATATTGAGAGCAGCTAACCCATTGAGTCTGCTTTCTGATGTGGTATTTCTCAAGTAACATTTGATTCTTTTAAGTGAGGAAAATGATCTTTCCGCCTCACATGAAGTAATTGGAAGTGTGATAAGTATATATATATATAGCTTATATATATTTGGGAAGAAATCGGGATTGCATTCATTAAGTATTTGAATTACACTATTATATTGGATATTACTGTCAGTCAAACAACGATTCCATAAAATGGTTTCTGATTTAACTCGATAAAAATCATCAATATCGTTAGCATAAAACTCAACAAGTTCTCTAAGTTTTTCTTCATCAAACGCTGAACTTTTAAGTAACATTTGAAATCCACATATTATATTTTGATGATTAACAAAACGATAATTTAATTGTTGTACAAACAAATCAAGAAATGGTAGAAACAAAGTAATTCCATAATATTTTTCGGGATCTTTTGTTGGAATATTAGCTCGGTTTATTTTTGTCAAACATTTTTATTATTTTAGAAAGATACGACACGGTTCAAAGGGGGGGGGGTCCGGACCCGGGGACCCACCCCCTGGTTGCGCCACTGCAGTATAGGTACATATTATTACAGCGCTAGCGCTATGTACCACGTGCACAGTAGGTACATAATAGGTTGTACATAGGTTGCGCATCGTACAAGTGAAAGTCTAGGCTAGTATATATATATAGGTAAATTTATTATATTATACTCCGAAGTAGCGCACACATTGCATTGAGAAAATCGTATTGTCGGTCGATGTAGGCGATGATTACTGCATTGTACGCACGTATAAGCGAGTGCAGCATCCGTACACTCATAAAAAATATACCACGATCGTATTATTTCGATTAAAAATGCGCTGCGGAGTACAGAGGAATCGTAAATAAAAAACTCTTGTCTCCTCTATGAGTTTGTACGTTATGGAGACAACATTTTTCTTTTATAATTTATATTTTAAATTGTATTGTTATGAAACAATAACAAAGTGTACCATCTACTCGTATATCGATTCATCTATATACCTATCCATCTGACCATCTATATACCTATCTATCTAGCTATTTATCTATATTCGTTGGACGGTGCCCATCCGAGTAAATTTCCATTACATTTTTTCGAGTGACGAACCTATTTCGCGTACATTATTATATAGGTTGTACGACACCGTATACTGACAGTTATAGTTAAATATATTACAGTAAACAGAGAGTTCGAGAAGTGTTAAGAATTTGCATGTTCAGGAAGAAAAATGCTAGAAGAATTCTGTAATTAATTAATCACTGGGCATCGAAAATGAAACTGAACACAAATTTATGTAATATATTATACCAAGATATATGTCTAAGGGGGGTTTGGCTTGTTTACCTCTTCCCCCTCTGAAATGTTAACAAATATTTAAAAATTTAATTAAATTTGAGCTAAATTGTATGAATGTTCACCGAGGTTATAGTTTTATTATATAAGCAATTGCGGTAGTGGCTAAGACTGGCCGACACCGAGTAATAAATTATAATCTATAATTATTTTATTTTGTTTTATACCTACAATTACTTTTTAAAATATACATCTAATAAGACTGTAAATGATTAATATTTACAATATAAATATAATATTATTTTTAAATTGACTATTATACTATTGTATGCCAACTTCTGTTATATTTCATAATTCAGAGTTCAACAAACACGTTTATAAGTTTATAATACATAAATATTAATAGGTTTATAAGACCCCTCTCCTTACACTCACAAAAAATTGTCTAGGAACGCCCCTGAATTTGTACCTTGCAGAAGTAAAACGACGTGAAGATGGGGAACGGAAGGTTGAAGGCTTATTTTTTATTATTAGGATGTAACGTCCGGTTCAACAGCGGGAGGCTTAGTACAGCTATATATGCTGTAAAACAAGTGTTGAAGGAAATCATAGGGTACTTAATGAAACAGTATATTTTTTTATTACCATAATATACTACGATGGCGTATGAGTCAAAAAGTGTAAAAAGTTATCATTAAAAATAAAATATCCATCTTTATGCATTCCATAATTACTATGTAACGTGTAACTTACCTTATATATTCCTCGGTATGGATCTCACAAAAAAAAAATGCATAATTCAACCAACTTTTGACTATAAAATATTTCCTTGGTGCCATGAAATAGCCTTAATACATGATTTTCTTAGACAAAACGTCAAGAAATGTAAAATAAAATAAGAATATGAGAAATAACATGAATAATTTTAATAAAATTTGAACCACAACAGTAAAATAGTAATATCAGTGAAGAAAAGTAGTACACGACTGGTAAATAATGTGAACATGATTATAATAATACAATATGATACATACTTAATAATCAAATATATATAATATATATTCATAAATATTTGTATAGATAAATGTTCAATTATTCACATTTGTGTGGATCCAATAATGTATATTTGAATAATGTTACATTTTTAACTTACTTAATAACGCATTAGTATTTTTAACTAAAGTATATAAATAATGTTAAAGATATCTTTGACTGGTAGAAGTGAATAATGGAATAAAGCAATTTCATAACCATTTACATTACTCATAAGTCAATTATGTATTAAAATATTGAAACTTAAACATAACTAGATAATTATTTTCACAATTAGTTTTAAAAGTATTAATTTAAAACTTAGAATTATACCTATTACCTAGTATGCCGAACAGGGTCGGGTGAAAGTACTGTGATAAACTGTTCTCACCTAATCCTCGGTTCAAACAGGAAAAAAAAAGTATGCCGAACAGGGACTAAAAAGAAAAATAATCTAAATACTTCTGGAAAATAAATGTGGCCATTAACTATATTATATATAATTTATAGATCTGACGTTAGTCATGTAAGTTAGTTACAAGAGCTAAATTTTAACAATGTATGACTCCATCAGAAAAGTGACATTACTATACATAATTATTTGCAACAATCGAAAAAATGTAAGAAAATTATTTTGAAAACGTTCTAGTTGATTTATTAGATAATATGGTGAACATTATAGTGAATAATAATTTAATTATATGATTTATGTTTATATGGGTAATAATTTGAATTTTTAATGGAGGAATACAAAATAAAACTATTTTCTCGTGTATTTACAATATTCTATTTTACTTATTCATTAAATAGTAAATCTTTAACCTTATATTAATATTAGACATTTGTTTTCAAGATCATGGGCTCTCATAATTTTAAAATGTATAATAAAAGAATAATTTCACAATGCTCAATTTTATCTAATTAAATATCTTGAAAATTTAATGATTAAAAATTAACATTTTTTATGATAATTTAAATTTAATAAATCAACCTTTACTTGTAATCAAATTAAAAGAGAATAATTCTAAAAATGTGAACTTAGAATTTAGATAATTATCCACGTACTTTATCTATTTATAGCCAAAATCAGGACTAAATATAAGAAAAATATATGTAGAGAGAATAATACACCATCTTAAATGTTTTTTTTCATCTATACAAGTACGGCTATACATTGTTGGTTTTAGAGTGTTGAAAGTATTGTTCAAGGAGATATTTTGAAAGAAATGTCAGAGTACTTAAATCCCTGGCGTCCCCTAACTTCTGACCCTGATCATGGACGTATCTAAAATAAAGTAACCTCTCAAGTAATAGAATTGTATGTAATACATTCACGGTGGATGTCCACGTGGCGTTTCCCTTATTCGCCACATAATAATCCGATTACGCGGTCGGATACATACTATGGATGGCATTATAATGGTTTTAGATTCATCGATGTTTATATTTTTACAGAGGAAAAAGGATGAACACAGCGTAAAATAAATAACAATCCTACGAATCTTTTCGCGTGAACGCGGCGAGATATTCCACATAGGCATACGTACCATGATAGAATGACTTGTAGACTTGTGCATGATAATATTATGTTAACGTGATCCGCGAAAAAGATTCTCGTGCGTAAAATAATATTATAGCCGTTGTTAAAATGTGAACAGAATCGCAAAAATCACTATAACTAGTCAAAATAATATGTTAGAACTACGAACTGGCGAGTCCAAACTTTACGGCGAAGCAAACTGCGTTATAGTTGTATTAAAATGTTGATAAACCGAGATGACTGCGATTAAATAAAAAATGTATACATCTCCGTAACCGACTGAATTATATTATATGCTTGCTCTGACGATTCTACGATTCTATAACGCAACCTAATAGCTCAAATATTTTGTTATACCTATAGAACATTCGATCAAAGTTTTCATAGTAAATACATATGTACGCATAGGCTTATGTAATGTCCATAGTATACCATGTTCTACAGGTCATTAAAAAGTTAACAATGCCAGCGACTATTTTCAATAATCTGCTGTTTAACGTTTGTAACGTTAAATATTTAGAAAGGCGCGGTTAGGTTGCGGTGATTTGTACAATTGAGAATATATTATTAGATACACATTGCAACGTTTGCAATATTGTAAGAATCAAACACAAAATGTAAACACGCGTGGTTGTATTTATTTTATTAAAGAAAAATCTTTCGTTTTATGTGCAATGCACATAATATTTGAACGTACGAAATGGTATAAAATGAAAACGTGTTTCCACGAAGAACCCGCAGATCGTCGTTATCACCGTTGAATTTATTATGTCGTACGTGCTCATAATATTATACTCAACGTAATATTGTGTTCTAATCAATCACGATGGTATAACGTTGTTTGTTATGGTTACATAAAAAGTGATTGCTTTGAACCCGTACACCTTCATATACATCTGATTTGACGGGTTTTTTTTTAGGAGAGGCGTATAGCATGTTATTGTTTTTGTTTATTAGGGTAATATAAATGAAATCGGATAATCAGGCTATGACGCGATTGCAGTGCGGTATGGCGATCGGTGGAAAGAGGGCAACAATGTAATAATTAAAAAAGACCAGTGTTCTGTTGAAGTCTACAACGTGCAACTAACTATATCGTATACTGTGATGCGGATTTACGGCCGTCGATGAAAATATAATTAGCTCCACGTAAGATATCTCTTCTGAATACAATATCATATCGCTCGTTTGGCGTTCTACTTTTTACATATGCTCATTACTCACGTTTCAGAGTACAGTGGTTTTACTCCGAAGAAATGAAATACGTACTGCTGCAGCACGGGCAATATTTAGCAATAACGAATGATTTCTCTTAAAATTATACTACATTTTTCTACAGAAAATTAGGACCAGCACTCGCGCTGTGGTCTATACTGTCGCCGCAGTGGACCGTGGAACAAATGCTCCACAAGTGCGAGTGTGATTATTTATTTTTATGTGGGAGGTGCCGGGATCTATCTCTGCGGGATAATGGAAACATCCAGTTCTCGTTTGCGGTAGATCACATGTTACATTCGTTTGTAGTAGTCATGTTCTCCCTGTTCCGTTTTTGGGTCTCGGGAAATGTATTATTTAAAATTATAATAATAACAAAAATAATAATAATTAATATAAATACGATATTTGAATTTCGTCGAGTCGACAGTTGCACTTAACGTGTCCGGTACGGTGGTAAATAATATTGCGTGCGACATATGAATTTGTACTTGCGCAGGACTTGTCGAGCACTTCAATAACTATAAAATGTACATAGAGGATGTCGAGACGTGCCTAATGTTTAATCAGCTATTTATTATTGAACTGCTTAATTATGTGACTCGGCATACATTTATAAATTATGTTTACCATGATCAGTGGACGGTGCTATATGCCAGTCAACTGAATGTCTAACTGTCGATTCGAATAATTTGTTATATTATATTAAATCATTTACCCGTTCATTTATTTATAGGTATGAAATCATAAGCCGTTTGTTTGTAATTATCGTATTTATTATATCTATAATATTAATAGAACTTAAATAAAAAAATAAAATATAAAATGTATGTATTAAATTATAATGTAATCGTCTTACCCAACCCTATAAAATACTATGACCAATAAATTTCATTTTTACCCATAACATTTGTTTTTTCTTCGTACTATTTTTTACACGCACACAGCTGGTATAGGCTACAATGTTTCTCGTTGTTCTACGGAAAAACGTAAAATTACTGCGGTTCACCTTGCATATGCCTCCCAATTAAATTTTTAATTTTCATCAGCTCACCTCATGTTTGATGTATACTCTGGGAAAGCATCTGCACGAACACGATTGTCCCTTGCTACCAGAGTATATTGTACGTTTGAAAAGAGTTACACCATCAACCAAAGTTGATTTTTAGAAATGTATTACTATACTGAATCCCATTATCAGAATTCTATCAGTAACAACTGTCAAGCATTACACAAATTATATTATGTAGTTTACACAATTCTGTATGCAATACTCATGCCGATTGATTGATTGGTATGCAAATAAAGAGGAAAAATATGTTGTCCTAATAATAAGTGTAATTTATTAACATTAGCGTTTAATATATTTGTTACAAAAATGTTGATTGTGATATATGATCATTATTTAATGATGGAAAACTTCAGGCTAAAGTTTAGTACCTATACGGTTATACAAGCAAAGTAAAGCCACGGGCTTTAATACCACCGGGACAAAAATTAATTTTAAATTTTTTATAGACTTATGGAATACAAAAACGTAATAAGAGGATATAGTTGGTTTTCCTAAGAAGTATGATGATTTTATGTATTTGATAAAATCATAGCCAATCAGAGAACTAATAAATTAAAAATAACATACGGTATAGTAAAAGAGATGTTTGTAACGTTACGATAGAGATCAATATTATGGCATGGTAGACAGAGAATAAATTATAATATAATATACATGATTTTTAATGTTTATATTAAACACATAATAGAAACCTGGATATCCATCCGCCAATACAAAGCAGATAACACTACACCTATTATAATTTATATAATTACTATAGTAATATACGTAATATTTAATAACACCTAATTAAATTTATTACAATTAATTGCATACGAATTACAAAAAATAAAATGATTAGAACATTTAATAGAAGGGTATTAAGAATAACATAACGTCAAAAACAATAAAAAAAATTATATCGTCACATTAGTTATGACTCATATTAGGTCATAACCATAAGTAGGTAGGCCCATTGATTACGATAGACTATAAGGATTAACGTATGAGTTTTAAATTAGATGTTCCGTATTGGGAATTAAAGCGCGTTTTAAACTTGATTACAAAATATTATAGCTTTTACATCCTTATTCCCCCTCCACCAATGGTAAAATACTTTGTCCACCAGCACATGGTTAGTCAGTAAAGTAAAGGGTAATATAATGGTATCAAGGAGATAATAAATCACTTAACTTAAAACCTATTCGCGGGTATGCGTCATAGTCATAGAATATACGTGTGCACGTGCATTGTGCATACATTATCGATTAATGCGCGTACCTGCAGTGCAGACTTTGGGACTCGGGTCGATGAGCATTGATGATCAAAGTGTGTTTAATTACACAGTTTCGGGGCGTTGACCAGTAATTTCGGTTATTTGTGATCAGGCTACTGAAGTTGCAATAATAATGATATTGTGTGCGTGTATATTATGACGTGCATACGTGGTACGTAAAATGTTATGTATATACTATATATATATATATATATGTGTGGATGGCGTGGGCGTGTGTGTGTATCAGTGGAGAGAATTACGGCATTATATAGTGAGTATTGTGATGTGTGTACGCAATGATTCATCATCGGTCGAAAGGCGAAACCGACAAGGACCGTTTTCACTTATATTTATTACGGTAGCCCAATTCGTTGTCGCGTAGGAGTGCGCGTATCAGCGTATGATGACGTTTTTACATAAATGTCATCCAGACGATAATATTCAACATTACTAATTATTTTATATCATCTTCTGGAGTGATCATGATATACGGTTATTACTTATTAACAGTGATGACTAAATTGTGTTTGTTTTCAAGACTCACATAGTCTCATGGATAAACACTGTACACGTTTTAATTGTTCCGGAGGAAAATTAAAAAAAAAAATCTTGTTGGTTCCGTATAATTTGAACGTACGCACTGTCACACTACTACTATACATAGATACATAAAATTGTGCAATTATCTTCGAGTTTTACTGACATAATAAAATAATCTTTTTCCTCCCTCATATTTTCGAGGAATTTTCTAATTTTCTATTGATTCTTAAAAACTTATAAATGTATGTAGTACTCAGTCATGCGAGATGAAAAAAAAAAAAAACGAACCAGAATTCGATCCTCTTTGATATCACAGGAAACATTGAAATTAGTAAATCCTCATGGGGCACACAGGACACATTGAAATTAGTGAGTCCTCACATGGGACACACTGTATACATATGATAGATATAATGACCTCGATTAATCTTGAGTAATAATACGGATGAGGAAAAAAATAATAGAAAACCAACGGGTAATTCTTCGTTTCCCGCGGTACCTAAAATGTGTCACGATTGGCATCTCATTCCATCGTCGTATTGCCAAAGGTGGGAATCGATTTTGTCACGTTTTTATTCTTCGTCGCGCCGCCGTCACGCGCGAAACCGTATCGACGAGAGAACACCCCTAGGGCTTCGTGTCCACTCACCGTCGCGGAGGTCTCATATTTAACCGTGCGATACTGTAGCGGTTTTACCGGTCGATCGTTTCCGGTGAATATTTTCGCGTACACGTCACACATTATATTGTTATAATCATTGATAATTGTTGTTCGCCGATTTTCATATATTTTAAATGTACGAGTTATACTTGTGCAGAAATGTCTGCAACACATCACCGTACGGTATAACTCGTGGTAAAAAAAAAAAACTAATACCTCGTTATTACCGTGGTAATAAACCGTAAACTCGAATAGGCAATTATAGAATAATATTGAACACAACATTGCATTACTGGCTCGTATAAGCGGTCTTTAAGATAATTTGTTCGTTCCTGTTACGTTTCTAGAATTATGGTAGAAATGTGCTATCAATCCCTGTACAAAATTACTACACAATCAATTTCACTGTACTATCACTATATTATAGTCTAACGAACGACAGACTATAATACGTAATGATATAATCGTAGGAGGTACCAGTCCTTCGTGGCTGGGGGGGGGGGGCGAGCAAATATTTTAATTTGACCCATGGAAGTGGCGATTACCTTGTTATCATCTCAAACCCACCACTGGTAAATTATACGTACTATTTTGGCTAAATTAAAAGCCTTGTTACACTACTAATAGATTAAATTATAATAACAATAGATTTTAAGATCTCCACTATTTTTTTAAGTTTATAAGGAAGCAAGAACTCGCAATGGGAGCCAGCTGCATACTCCGCCATCCCTGTTATACCGCCTATGGATATACTATTATCTATAAATGTATATGTATGTATTCAATGTATGCACGCGTTAATACGTAAAATCACGGTGTGCGTCTAAAAAAAAATAATAGTATATTATGTAATATATAGGTATGGTAAATTTATACATTTCAACATCGAGCACTGCGAGAAAACCGTTTATTACTCTTATATATTTATATGTTAAATATAGTAAATTTTAAACGATTTAATTGAGATAGCGATCGAGTAAATTTATATCATCTTAATGTATACGAGTTTATTTCGAAAACCTATACATATACATTATACGTATACCAATGCGAACACGTTAGTATTTTTATCGAAAATAAAACTGCGCGTATATGCGCGTTCCGTTTGAGAAATAACTAGGTAAAATAAGATGGTAGACGAAAAAAAAACGTATATTTAAAATAAAAAAAATCACCCTTGAAAAAGAATCGCGTTTGCCATTGCGAGAATAGTAATAATACCACGTCGCGTTGTACTCGTATGAACATACCTAAATTGTCGGGATCGATGCTGCAGAGACCGTATCGTGTCGGGTATTGCGTCGAATCAGTCGGTTTCGCGGAATATATTATTATACAAAAGACATCAGAGAGGGTAGGTCGAGAGGGAAAAATGATCGAAACCGAGCTCTAACACCGCAGCCCGTGTCAATAGATAAAACCGTGTATCAAATGGACACGTGAAAGCCAAAAGTAATTCAATTAGTGGTCGGAATTCAATTTCGAGACGAGTTTGAAACAAAATATAATATATATATATACTCTGTACACTTTGTATATGTGTGTGCTTTTCCTTCCCCTTTATACATTGTAATATTATATATATATATATAGGAAGTGCGTCCAAAGCGTAGTAGTATTAGTAGTACACGCATGTATACAATATATGTGTGTGTGTGTGTGAGAGAGAGAGATAAAATATATATATATAAATATAAATATAAGTTATAAACGAGGGGTGCACAATGTTACTAATGTATTTGTTTGCATTTTTAATCATTTTATTAAAACGAACAGATGGAAACGCGTTAGTGAGCAGTACGAATACGATACGCGTAGTATTATTATGTTCGTTTTATAAATTTTTCATAAGCGAAAACTGCGCGTGCATTGTGCGTAATACATTGTGCGCTCGGCTTTGGACAATTTATTACGTGCGTCGATGTACACGACGTATTCGACGCAAGTATATGGCATTTACAGTGAAACTTCCGTGTACAACGAGCTTGCGCGTGCAACGGCGTTTTCTGTTTAGCGAAATATTTTTGAGAACTATTGAAAATCGGGCGAATGTAAGTTCCTACACTATATAAGGCCGGTGAAATCACTCATCGATATGCATATGTAAGTTCTGACACGAAGGAAATACATATAATACATGTAAATCCCTGTACGAATAAAAATGATTAAAAATACAAATTTCCTTCTCACTTTATTCAGACTGACGATATAAACGTAGTTGGTTAAAATTCGTTTGTTTTTGTGTTTCATTAAAAATTAAAGAATGTAGAACATGAACATTGAATACATACTAATTAGGACTTATATTATGGGCGCGTAAAATAACAATAATCAAATTTTATGCGGTTTACAATGAAAACTCAAACACTTCACGTAATCATATTGTTATTTTTAAATGCATTCAATTTTATCACCGCGTAGGAAATCATGCAATTGTATTGTTATTCCTGTCGAAACTAACGTATCTGCATTTTTTTTTTTCGTGTCGGAACTACATAATATGTAATCGCTTATACATGCATTTTTTCGTGTGGAAAATTACCTGCAAGAGAGTATATATTACATGCGTATTTGTTCGTATTTATATCAGCTGAGTTCGTGTCATTCGGTGGTGTGCGCAAAACATTTTTCTCTCGTGAACTATTGACTATTGTAACGTATTGATGATATTAGGATTGTTAGAAATCGCCTCAAAATCCCCTGCGAGTGATTATGCACTCGTCGCAGTTGCCACCCTGTTTGATCTATCCTCTCCGACTCAACGCGGACGAACTGCTAGTGCCATACGTACTTCGACGCGTTGTTAAAGGGTTCGGTACACCCACCTACAAACCACATTTTACATCCCTTTGGCCACTACTACAAATAACTTAATTAATAAACCTCTAGGATGGATCATATAAGGATCAGCCTTCGCTCTTTAACTTAAACACAGCCATTTTGTTTAATTAAATGTATTATGTTCATTTTCTCTCCGTCCTGTAACTTAAAGAGTTAAGAGGTGTTGTACCCGTCTTACAACGTGGGTACAACATAATAAATCTGCGTTCAGTATAATCTATTTCGTTGAGTTAGCTTTAATGCTAGAGTAAACTGCGTCGTGTTCAACGATTATAAGGGTGTTGCAGTCGCAAACGTAGAAATCCAGAAATAAAAAATAGAATTTTATCGCATTGAAATGTTTTCGCTTAAGGCTTTTAGATACCGAATACTGATGTAACTGGATTTTGATCACACTGTTTGAGTGGAATTTTCTTTCATTAGTATTTAATGTTCGAAACTAAGAAAATATCGAAAATGCGATGAAACAAATTTGATTAAGTCGCATGTCCAGATGGTTTTATTGACACTAATTTATTGTATTAACATATTTTACCCGGCCATCGAGGATATTGATTTGATAAATAAAAAGAAAAGAATTTTTATGAAAACCCAAGTGAAATTACGTATGGAAAAAATCTTAAAAATGCATGAACCATTTAATAACCAATTTACTATATAAGATTTACATTAAATCATTAAATAATATTTTTTTTTAAGCCAATATTTTATTAAATTGCCGAAGTACACGTCAAAATAGAAGTAGTTACATATTATATACACCGGATAAGATGAGTTATATATATTTCAGATTGAATAAAATTAAACTCTGGCTAAAACAAAATAAATTCGATATTGATTCTTGCAATTCCGCCATGGGCTGCAGACTCCTGTATACCAAGGTATAAATCACGTAAAAACCTATACCGACTATACCTAACCTATACGTCTCAATATGTGCATGTATATATATATATATATTCTATTTTACATAGATGTAACCTAGCTGTAATTGGTAAACCCGAGGGTATTTCCGGAGTAATGCAAAGTATGTTTAAGAAAGGATGTCCGCAGATATTTGTCAAGAATTGGGAATTTATGTATTTGCTATAATATAGAGTGGTCACGAAGATAACAATAGTTTTATGTTGAGATTCAAAAACCGAACAATGTTAAATATTCATGGTACACACCCTGTATACACGAGTGCCACAGTGGCAGTACGAATTATAGAATATTGTAGGGATAATATACAATCAAAGTTTTAGTGCGGTTTATCATTTAGTTAGAAAATGTATGAAGAGTCAATTATTAAATAGGTAATTGATTTATCCTTCCGTTAATGAAGTCTTTATGAATACCGTTTCCCGGAAAACATTATGAGGTATTATGCTTTGGATGTAATTATTTCTGTTTAATTGCATCTGACTATGTTTTTAACTTGATATGAATAATAACAATAACTATTTAACATCACTATATATACAACTAAAACAGGCAATGAGGCCATTATGTACGCAACTAAAAGTTAAATGTTGAATGAAAAAGTCTTGAAATTTGCATAAAAAGGTGGCTTTTATTTTATGTTTATATTATAAGAAAAACGGAAAATGTTTTTAAAAGTAGAACCGATCTATATTAAGGACCTACACCTTCCAAGTTCATGCTAGAAATATAAATTTACCTTATACGCCCACTTATAGATTGGCGGCATTATTCTCATTTTCAGAACACTTCATCACACTTATAAGTAAAATCATACAACGTATATACATGAATACACATATGTTTGATTAATTTATTATGGTTATTACTTATTAAATAGCGCACTGGTGTTTCCGCGTTCTATATGACGTATCCAGATCGTTGATTAGTTTCTCGATTGCGTCACGCGGAATCAGCATATAACTATTATTATTATTTTTTTTTAGGGTATTTCGGAATTTTTTTTGTTACTCTCCTCGCTCCGCAGCACGCCATCCGCCCTGGCAATGTTTCCACTGAAACAGTATCTGTATTATTACAAGGTTTACTTCTCTGCTTTCGACTTTCGTATAAATTATCGTCTCGTTTGTGCGCTGCACGGCGTTTTTTCGGCCATCATCATTATTTTAATATTAATGTCATTATATGATATAAATGTACGCGCATTTCTCTGTTTAACGGTGTCGCAATTCCAAACCGTCGAGAAGTATTTTGCTGTATTGTGTGTACATAACGAACCTGAAAAGCGTCAGGTAATATTTATAATTGACTCCAGTCAACAACTGTAACTATAAAGCTCGCTACGGTACAAACGTACATTTATAAAAGTATACAAGTTTTCATAAGATTTACAGCGTTTTCGATATCCAAATAATGATGAGAAAAATAATATGGTTATATTATTAACATAATTTGAATAATAGGTATTTACTCTTCTTACGCACACATTCATTAAAAAAATAGCGTACATGAGAACATCGCAAATGGGCAAATGTATAAGTGTTGTTAAGCGTGATATTTATGAACGTAAAATTAAAAAAAAAATGTTTACTGTTTATGTTTATGCTTCATAATAATTAACAAACAAAGTTTTTTGAAATTCTATACGTGTCTAAGTATAAGTTTAGTATTCAATCACCTTGAAAATAATTTTATTTTTCAAAGAAATATTTATTACATATAATACGAGTATGTATTGTATACAACGAATAATGAACGAGCTGCGGTATTGCATTATTGTTGTAACGCATTTATACGGAAATTCAAAATAATTTTCAATGCGTACCGAGCTCGTTTCGTTCATACAAAAACATTTACACATTTTGATTGATCGCCTTCAGATGTGTTTGACATTGAGGAACCGGCAGCCCAGGACAACAGCGTGTTTCTCGGGCCATCTGTAGAGCACCACGGACGATGTCGTAAATATAAAAGTGCGTGCAAGTATTCTAGTTTTTCTTATGCGCTGTGACATTTAACGAAATGTGAATAATTCATCGAAACACTAACCGATTGTACAATATACTGTCATAGATACAAGAAATAATTTTCAATTCTACAGAGCGAGAAGCAAAAATAGCAACAAAGTAACACAGCAACATAAGTCGGGTATATAAATTACAACGCGTTTGAGTTTTACACGGCGTACGCCGCGGTGTACTTACGTTGTTACAGAAAAGACCTTTAAATAAACTCGACATATCATTTTTAATCATTCCGGTTTCATGGGAAGCTACGTTTTACGTAATGAACCGTCCGACAGGAAACATTAAATTATACGGTCGAAATATCCCGTGGAACACGGTTTTCCTTTACACCTTTATGTGCGCAGGGATAATGCGTAGGGGGCGCGTACACACTATATAACCCCCATAACTAACTCCCATTTTGTAATGCACTCATATAATATATATATATTAAATCTATACTCGCACATATATACGCGTAGATGTAAATCCGATGATAAGATTTTGAATTTACGAGTCTCATTATACGCGCGTTTCTTAAAACTCTTACCATGTAAGTTATATCTAACCTATACAAATGTACATCTATATACATATCACTTTCACACACACACACACACTTTATATAGGTATGTGCAAGTAACGTGGTACACGTACTCTGGCGTCGGTGACGACTGTAGACTGTGTTACGAGACAGATACGAGCCAAAGAGGATAACAATTATGTACACGTTTTTTTTTTTTCATTTCGGGGCGAGAGTAGGACGTACATTATTATCGTGTAATAGCTAGTAAAATTTTCTTTTAAAAACTTTTCATCCATTTGGGAACCGGAAAAATAATCTGCACTTATATTCAAACCGTAATGCCGGGTTTGCAGAATCTCCCAAAGAAAGTCTTTCGGAGCACATAATTGTGTATACGACGGCGATAAATTCCGTCAAATCACGCAAGCAATATGCACTCTACGTTTTGATTATAAAATGTATTTAAACTTTTTAAATAAATATATTTCACTGTTTAGTGCTTTAGTGTAGTGTATACAAACGTCGGTTGGAAGTTTTAAAATCATGTCTCGGCACATAACTTGTGATTATCTTGCGTTGAAACGCCTAAAACACATTACGAACTTGAGCATAACTTAATTGGTCCATTAGAGAGAACGCAAAACAACGCAAAAACACCACCGTTTTATGCACGTAAGTTCAAAATGTTCAGTCTTATACGTCGATTGTACGTACAAGAGTATTTTAACGACATATTAATGGTTTTAGAAGAAGCAATAAAAAAAAAAAAAACCTAATCAAAACTTAATTAATGAGAAAGAGGGTGAGAGAGAGAGAGAGAGGGGAAAATATATAAATTGGAAAACTTATTTCGAATATAATATGTGTACTTCAAAATATTCCTGCAGGTGCAATCTATCATACGCTCGGTGCGGTGATATAACGGCTTTTTATAGAACGGTTGTGATAAAGATACATAATGTTCTACATAATTAATAGTCCCCGGAGTCCGATTTCGTGTAGATAATTATGAATATATATTTTCATTGTAATTCGTGGCGCCGGAACGGTAATGCGCTTTAAACGCTTGTTCCGGTGTAATTACCATTATTATTATACTATTTGTCATCGCACAGGATGCGCGAAAATGAGTCATTATACATTTGTGTACGGTTTAAAACGTAATGACGAAATAAATTCCGGAAGGAAGTGCCGCCGAGCACTCGACGATGCTAATACGATTAATATAATACAATATATTAGTCATTTCGCCGTATAAAGCGAGAGTTACACGACGTACACTTGTGTACAGGTACACGTGGTCGTCATAAAAGCGTGATGTTTTTGTTTTTACGAACGTCATTATAATATTATATCGGGTGATGGGTACGGGGAAATGATAAAGAAAATTCACAAATTTCCCAACGGATAGTGTTATGGTTGGTCGAGAACGGGTTTATCCTTCAGGCACCAATACGCACGTATTATACCTTTGTGTATATAAATAATTTTCGTGTCTTGTCATTCGTACAGTGGCAGAGAGGGTTGAAGGCGACGACGGTTGGAACGAAAGAAATAAAGAGAAAAAAAAAACCGTTAAAAACGTACATTCACTGACCGTGTGTGCGCGCACACAAACAGACAGACACACACACACACTCGCACACACACACACTCGCACACGCACACACACTCGCACCACTATCTCCATGCCATCACACACACGACTGTCGTTAACGGAATAAATATATATTATTTTTTTATTGTGATCATAATGCCGCGCGTTCAGCTCGGCCGCTCGGGTAAACGGCGTGATCGCGATTACGAAAACCGCACTAAACGGGACGTTTTACGCATCGGCGTCGTCGTAAATGTAATATTATTATTTATATGTACCAGTTGTACGCGGTGGAATTATACGGAAATGTACAAGTCGAAACGATAATATTACTGCGGCAATAGAATAGTGAATGGAACACGACGACTGGTAATATTTTATTATTAAGGAATAAAGACGACGACGACGCCGAGACTGTATACACACACTGTACACGTTTTCTTTTTCGTATTTATTTATACATATATAAACAAGCGCGCTGTCGTCGGTCGAGTAGGCGGCGGCGGCGTGCCATCACCCGCCCCCACCACCACAATCATCATCATCATCATCAACATCATCATCATTATCGTCGTCGTCATCGTCCATTGTTGTCAGTTGTAACTCGTATTTACCTCAGGTCCCCTCCACCGCTTAGCTATATTATAACGTGTGTGACTCGGACCACTACACGCACACGCACATTCGGTATACGCGCACACGGGCACACGGAGGAGATAGTGTGTCGTGTATATACGACGTCACGGACCGACGGGAATGCGGTCGTCAGGTAGGGCAACCGGTGCCGGAGCGGTCGTCGTGTAGCGGTCGGTGGTGGGGAGCGGGAAAAAAAAACGCGAGAGAAGAACGACGCGAGCGCCGCCCAGTCAGTTTAGTACCGGTTCGCGTTGTCGTAACGTTCGTGTTCACGCAGTTCGTACGTTCGTGCGCAGTGCTTCTTAATAATAATAATAAAACGAGACGCTATGTTTCCGCTAACGACGACGACGTGTAATTTTTGTTACCCGGTGTGAATTGTTGTGCGTTTTTTCCGAGGACATTTGTTCCTCTCCCCCGCGGATGAACCATCGTCGTGTGGATTAACGTTTTCCGTGCTGCGGCGTTTACGGTCGACCACGATCGAGTGACGTGCGCGGATATTGTCTATAGTTTCGACGGTGCGCACGCCGCGGGTTTTCGTACCGCGATTTGTTCGTTTTCGTCCCCGGACCGCGGTTCAGGTGTAAATACGTCGGTTCGCGTCGCGACGAGTATGTGGCGGTCGAGTGGTAGCGGGGCCGCGGCGGCGTTGGTCGCGCTGCTGTTGGTGCTGCCGTCCGTGCGGCCGTTCGACGGGTGTCCGTCCGTGTGCTCGTGCAAGTGGAAAGGCGGCCGGCGGACGGTCGAGTGCGCGGACCGGGCGCTCATCACCGTGCCCTCGGGCGTGGACTCGGACACCCAAGTGTTGGACTTGTCCGGCAACAATCTGCAGATACTGCCCAACCAGACGTTCGCGAACGCGGGCCTGGCCAACCTGCAGAAGGTGTTCCTGCGCAACTGCCGCATCGGGCAGATCGACGAGACGGCGTTCCGCGGGCTCACCAACCTGATCGAGCTGGACCTGTCCAACAACCTGTTGACGTCCGTGCCCACGTACGTGTTCCGCGACATACCGTACCTGCGCGAGTTGTCCCTGGCCCGGAACCCGATCCAGAAGATCGAGGCGCGCTCGTTCTCCGACTGCCCTTCCGTGGCCAAGGTGGACGTGTCGCACTGCGGCCTGCAGTCCGTGGCCGGGCTGGCGTTCGAGGGCGTGACGCGGCTGGAGACGCTGCGCATCAACGACAACCGGCTGACCGCGCTGTCGGCCGCGTTGCTCGAGTCGCTCAACAAGCTGCGGTCGATCGAGCTGCACGACAACCCGTGGGTGTGCGACTGCCACCTGAGGCCCATGAAGCTCTGGCTGTCCGGCAACAACGTGCCGTACAACCAGCCGGCGCTGTGCGCGGGCGGCCCGGAACGGTTGTCGGGCAAGCCGCTGATGGAGCTGGACGTGGAGGACTTTGACTGCCGGCCGGACGTGCGGGCCGAGTCGCGGTACGTGGAGGCGACCGAAGGCAACAACGTGACGGTCCGGTGCCGCGTCGAGCCGGGCTCGATGGCGCACATCGCGTGGTACCTGAACGGCCGACGGCTGCAGGGGGCCGGCACGCCGGCGATCGGGTTCGCGGGCGCGTCGTCCGCCAACCCGCGGATGTTCGTCGTGGACCGCGTGGACGACGTGGACGGCGGCCGGCGCAGCGAGATGACGTTGACGGACGTGCGCCACGAGGACGCGGGCCAGTACTCGTGCCTGGCCGAGAACCGCGCGGGCAACTCCGAAGCCAACTTCACCGTGTACGTTAACGACAGGCCGTCCGTGATCATGTCCACGTTCGGGTCGGCGCACGTCAACGGCGTGGCCGCCGCCATGGCCGCGCTCATCGTGTTCATATTGGTGCTGATCGCGCTCACGGTGATGCGGATCCGGCGGTCCGGCTATCCGGCGGACACCAAGCCCACGGAGGCCGGGAACCGCAACGGCGCCGGCGGCAAGCCCGCGAACGGCGGCACGTCCATGGCGTCCATGAACGGCGGCCGGGGTGGCTACGCGAACGGCGGCATGATCGGGGCCGGCGGCAAGACCAACCCCGCGCTCGACATATCTTCGGTGATCGAACGCAACTACGACCCCGACCTGGAGCCCGGACTCGGTCCCGTCACGCCCACCGGCTCGTACCACGTGGCCGGACTCGACCTGATACACGACCACGACGCGTCCCGGCTGGAGATGTGCGACTCGCCCATGTCCTCGACGGCCAAACCGCCACCGTCCTATTACGGCGGGGGCGGTGGCCGGCACACGATCAACGGAAGCGGAAGCGTGCGTCCGTACGACGACCGGACCCCGATCATCGGGACCGGAAGCGCCGGCGATGCGTACAGCGTGGGCACGGGGTCCGACGAGGTGTTCTCGTACAACAGCCAGCAGCAGTTGCACTACGGCGGCGGCGGCGGCGGAGGCGGTGGCCATTACGCGCCGCAGCAACACGCGACGGGCCACAGCGTCGGGGGCAGCGTGAGTAGCGATTACCCGGCCGACTACGGTCTGCCGATCATACCGCCCGGTCAGCACCATCACCAGTCCACGGGCAACGTGTCGCAGCACCATCAGTACCATCCGCAGCAGCACCCCCAACACCATCATGTGGCCCCGCAGCAACAGTACTTCAACAATCAGCCCCAGCAGCAGCAGGATTTCCAACATCAGCCGCAGCACCATGACGAGATCTTGCAGCAACCGTCGGTGAAGACCCTTCGGGTTTGGCAGAGAGGTGTACCCGTGTTACCTACCACGCCGTCCTTGCAACGGTTCGCCAACAGGACTTCGCCCACCACGCCCGGTACCGACGTCTGACGAGGGCTTGGTTAGATTTTTTTCTAGACTTACTTAATATTATGTATCACAGTTTAGGAGTTATTTATAACATTTTTTTTTTTTTATTATTATTTATTCGCCCTTGTTTGTACGATGTTGTGTCCTTCCACGTTACTTTTTTTTGTTAGTATTATTACTAGGTATATAATTATATAATAATATTAATAGTGCGTACGCGTATATGCACGACGTATGACGCGCGTTAAAAGAACCATATCAGATGGTCTCGCATTTTCACGACGTTGCCACCCGCCGCCGGTGCCTTCGATTCGGTTTTAACCGCGAAAGCGCACTTCAAAGTGGAAGATGGTGCTCACTGCTCGATGCAGGTTTTTAGAATTTTTCCTCTTATAACCGACCGCGTTCCCGGGATGATGCGTCCGAAATCGATATCCCTGGTAGGGTCTGTGTGTACGTGATGAGACGGGTGACGTATTATTATCGCGGAATACCGGAGCGATTAAGACGAAAGAAAAAAGAAAAATTAAAAAAAAATACGGTTCTGGAGTGACGATGCGCGCGGTGGTAACAGCGGGACGAGGCGCGACGGAAAAAAGTATTGATTTCCGGGAATTTCCGGCAAAAACCGTTGCGGGAGAGTGGGTTGCTCCTTTTCGGAAAATACGGAAAAAAAACCAGCCGTGAGATCTCATTCGTTACGGAGACGCGCGTCATGCCCAATGTTCCTTCTATGCGCGTACTTATATAATATATACATGCTATACCTAATACGTGTGTGTAGTAGTAGTAATAGTAGTAGTAGTATTATTATTGCGTTGTACAAAAATATTATTTGTGTATTTTGTTTTTTTTTTTCTCCAAAATATGGCTGTGATGATGCGGTTTGTTTTTTGCGCGCCGACGACAAAGAAAACCCTTTTATTTTTTTAACGTGTAAATTATTTTTGTAAAAATGTTATATTTAAAAAACAAAACAATCATTGTTGTACGTAGAATAGTATGCTGCAAACGACTATAATATGAGACGACGTGACGACAACGGCCGCGATACATATAGGCAGTGACGCGCGCGCGCGCTCACACACACTCCCGTGGATTCGCTGAAATACCAAATCAAACGTACATTATATTATTTTCATTATTGTAATTAGTACTACACGTCTATATTATGTTAATTAAGTATGTAATATTATGAAAATCCTGTGTGTGTGAGATGTGCGAAAATTGCAATCGTCCGGTGTCCGTCGTTTTATATACACTATATGTAATATTTTTAATTTCTAGTATTGTTGCTGTTGCTGTTTAATATTATATAATGTATATATAGCGTAAAGATTATTATTTATTTTCCGTGTAAATAATAATACGTGCGCGTAAGCGTATGTATTTTTTTTTTTTCGTCCCGACGAGTTATTATAATATGTTTTCGTTGACTGTAATATTTATTATATATATATAATATACACGCGCGAAGTACGTTAAGGAAATATTATAATTTATTAGTGTACGATATTTTTAAATATACGATTATTATTTTTTCATATATACTTATAGTTTACACAACAACGTTCGGCCGTAATAATATACCACGGTACACGTCATCCTCCTCCTATACCGTGTATCGCACGGTTTTCCCGTATTATACGTGTATAATATATGTTTTAGAAACGGTGCGTTTGACGCTATACGCATAATACGTCATACGATATTATTGTATGCACTCGCAGTATCTTCATCGCATAGTTCTGCCACCTCACGCGGTGCGTTATCCTTGACACGCGTGATATACGCCATTCACGATTGCGTGAAAGTTCGAAGGATGCGCGACGTTCGTCGTAATTATTCGGCCATTACGCCGCGTGTATCTATCATATTATACAGAAGAGGAGATTGGTGTTTCCTTCTCCTGCAATTCTCGCGGTGTTTGTTTATCGCTATCCATGCACAGGTATACCGAACGATCGTTTTCCTTCTCCCCGGAGAAACGCGCATTACGGTCGGCTAGCCAGAGCCGAGGAGAGCAGATGAATGACTGCGGCGGCGGAGGAAAAAAAAATAATTGTATAATAAAGAGCGTAGAAGAAGGAGAACGATAGAAATAAAAAATCGTACGCTGCCGCCGCCGCCGCCGCCGCTGCAGACTGTTTAAAATCCAAACGGTTACGGACAGGTACACAATCACACAGAAAACGGCATTAGGTACCTTTCCGAAGCCACAATGACAGGGAAAAAATCAAAAAAAAAAAAATCCAAGAAAAATAAAATAAAGTTACATTATTACGCGCGGAGGGCTCACGGTTTCTTTTCTTATACAATTTTTTTTCATATATTCTTCGGCCGTTCACGATTACTCCTCATCGCCTCCGCCCCCCCCCCACCCTTTCCACCTTCCTTACTCGTACGCAGCCTACCTGCAACGCCACGCACACCTGGTACCGATTATCCGAAATCTCGGCGCGGCGGCGTACACGTCTCTGTATATTATTTTTTCTTTCTCTTCCACTCTCTCCTTCACCCGCGGTCCTTCCCGATATACAATTCTTCTTCTTCTTTTTCTTCTTCTCCGGTTCGGGTTTCTTTTGTACGTGCCTGCGTACACGTGTACTATTATTACGCTCACGCACGCGCACGCGCGTCGCACAACACATAACCGCCTCGTACCTGCGTGGACGTTGCGCACCTGGCCGCCCCCTCCCCCGGTCCACATCACACCGGAATCAATGGGGGAGGTTGTTTCTTAAGGACCAGAAGAAACCCTTTGACGCCGACTTTTCTAGTCAAACCAGTAGGTACCTACGTTCGCCGTACATATTATATTGTATTGTATTATAGTACAGCATTGTTTGTCTTTTTCGAAACGTTTTCGGTTCAACGTAAAATGTACGCCGCGCAGGTAAATACTTCGAATCGGGTAAATACCGCGCACGTTTTTAACCGTTCGCCTACCCCCGTTCGTACACGGTCGTTATTCGTTCGCAGAGAAACGTGATTTCGCCGCCATAATATAATAATACATATTGTATACATACTTGAGCGCGTACGACCTATGTACGTGATGGGTACATTTTTCTTCTATACTTCTTCCCTTTTGTACAATATAATATAATAATAATCGTTAAATAATACATTTATTTTGATTTATTCAACCGAACCTAAGAATAGCTTATTATGATTTTAAAATCCAAATCATGGTACATATATAAACATTACATTTTTTGTTTTCATTACCATACAGAAATACCTTATTTCTCAACGTGGACTTTTTATGTTTTACTTTTGATTAGGAATAAAACTCAAACAGGTTTTGAATAAGTGTGACTCGAATAGCTGAAATATATGGTCGGACGTCGATGATTATAGAACTTCTATTAAGAAGTATAGTGTGGTGTGCTACATAGCAAACGCTCTTGATGCCCAAGGCGTCTCCAGTTTTCCATCTGTGTCACTTTTAATAATAATATTCGATATACATTCAACAGTACTTCATATAAAATATGAAAATAATACGTGCTTGTAAGTATTAAATACCAACATGGACGTGTATTGCTGATAATATTGTTGAATAATATAATTCATACTTTATCGATAGGTTCTACGTTAAAATGTTTTTAATTTTTATCTATATTATTAAAAATGAAATAGACATATATAAATAAACAATACACAGGCAAATAAATAAAATAGTTAGATATATTAACAAATAAATAAACAGATTAGGTAAATACAGAAAAGTTTTTGGTAAAAAAAAAAAAAATTATAACTTATATCCATAATCGGACATCCAAGTTGGTTAACCAACTGTATTATGTTGTGTAAAGTTATAAAGGCTGAATCCGTCCGTAGCGATTCTCGCCCTAAAGCGAATCTCACAGAAGCTAGTATGTTATAATACTATTCCCACAAGTTGACGTGCCACCGGCCGAAAAATCAGAACGCTCGAATCCATTCGGTCATAACCGCGATATACTTTGTGTGGAATTTTAAAATGTAATACAGGTTATAGCGCTATTATACGAGTATACGCCACGATTCGTCTGGATCCATATTGGCTTTATAAGATTTTCATTTTTATTTTCATTTCGTATCAATGTATATATTTTTTATACACGCGAAGATGTTTTTACATGGCACTAGAGACGGTGTGTATGCACACGCGGAGCTTTGTATACGGAAAAAAGATTGCTATTGCACCGTTCTAGAAGAATTGCATTTTGTCTCTCCTATATATGTATTAGTTTATACGCGATGATATTGCAGCTATCCTTCCGCAGCATCGCGAGTGGCCAATTAGTAAAACGCGCATGCACGTTTTGAGAATTTATTTTAAAGTCGGGTACATAATGTTTTAAAATATATGCACCTACTTAATACTTTCAAACGTTTCCACTGCGCTACTACTGTTAGTTGCTACTATACGTCTGCACGTATACATATTTAATATCGTACTGGATTCAAGTTGCACAGCGTTTTATGTGCACGCGCTCACGTATCTATGATGTATTATATGATATTCCTTTATATTATATTATTACGTTTTTACCCGATTAAACCGCCAGATCGACAAAAACCTCGTGTCCGCCGCGGAGACCTGTGCCGACACTACAAAATATTTTATCACTACGCATTTAAACACACCATGGTGCGCACGCGAACGCATAGTGAGCTCATTATAGCGGCGGCGTTTCACGGGCAGCAACAGAGCAAAATGTAAAAATGTACAAATTACGATCTGAGGAAAATTGTAACCGGCAGCACGCATAGACCGTATTGTAACATTTATACGTAGGTAGGCGAACACCCGCGATGCACACGAGTAGTATGTTTTCAATCATTGCTTATTTCATTATTGTTTAATATTATCGCCTCATAGCTTATCGTGTATACGCGTATTCTTGTCAACGACAGCAGCGCGTGACAGACCCGAAAGAAAGAAATCTCCGACGAGATCTTCGTGTGATGTAGGTAAGTGTGAGCACGTATACGACGAACGTCTTTTGTGGAAATTAAATTATTCGCCGAGTAACAGAGAATCGGGAAAAACAAAGGAAACGCTAAAAAAAAAAAAAAACCGATAGCATATCGTCGCCGGCGTAGGGTTGAGTTTTTATTTCACCGGACTTGAAGCCGTCGAATTGAAACCGAGTCTATTGTTGATACGGAAACCGCAGAAAACCTTTGGCGAAAAGAATAGATCCGGAGTGTATAAGGATGAAATTTACGTGCAACTGCGCACAAGTACTGCAGTTGGATCAGATTGTGCTGTTCGATCGCTGCGGTGCGCGGTTACGTTTAAGAGGCCCGCTGCAGTGGTGAACCGTCGAATATTTACTGCGAACTTATCTTGCACGTGCGGTCATGGTAGACAATAAAGAAATGGGTGGACCCTCCGGACGCAGGTACAATATACCTAATGCCACGTAGTGTGCCCGAAGAGAACTTCGCAAGATACCGCCGTACAGTTATACTCTATATGTGTGGTTATTACGAGTAGCGATGACAGATAGTTGATAGATGAGAACAATAAATCATTTATTTTAATAATAATAACATCAATTATTACGTCGGTATAGTTTAATGCAGTCGCTGAAAATCTGCGGCACTCTAAATATTTCTCGTGGTACCTATTTAAATTTAAAATCATAATATTCTCCATCTCCCGTGGTAATCGATATAAACTATTTACTATAAACTGTTCGCTTTGTGTTTTCGATTCGCGGCTGTTATATTTTTACGATTATAGACAATACGAGAGATGGATATCTCGCTCAACACATTATTTTTCATATTTTTCTCTGCTGATAAATTTTATTCGAAATCGGTTAATATGGAAAACCAAGCACTAAGCAATATAACCCATAGTACGATTATTGATATTAACAAATTATACGAGTATTTAATATTGAAATAGTATTTTCAATAACATTTATAAGGCCTCGACGAAAAGTTGAAAAAAATAAGGCCTGCGTAGGTAAAAAGGTGGCCGACGCCTGGCTTAATGTCCAAAAAATATAGTTAATACTTAAGTATAGCAACACAAAAACATACCAGCTATTACATAAAGTGTAATACATAGTTTATTTCTACGACAACCATATTTGAATAATCTGCACTGTTATCCTGTTACACGCTCGGTCTTCGGGCGTACATTATTAACGGTAAGGACACCCCCATCAATTTCTTTACTATCTATGTGCGCAGCGCGGTAACGGTTTAAGTCACAGCGCCAAGAGTGCAGTAGGTAGTAGTGAAATGCGATCGAGAAAGAGCTACAGGAGTTTGTAGGAGTTAGAATAGTCTATATGTGTATTACGTACAGAGATTAAGAAGTAAGGAATATTTATTATGTATACGTATGTCTGTATGAAAAAAATTACGTGCGCGTAACTGTGTATAGGCTTAATATTATTATTATTTCACCGTCGCAGTCGGATTTGGATTTAGATTTTTAATAAATTATGCGGGCCGCTGCAGGACGTGAGGATTAACGTACGACAGGCGTCATCCTGCAGCGGTTATCGACTAGAACGATCTATTTAACAATATAATATATGCATATGGAACCAGCTTGGTCCACGTTTGACGAACGATAAGTTACGCACGACGGTAATATAATAATAATAATAATAATAATAATAATAATAATAATAATAATAATAATAATAATAATAATAATTATTATTATTATTATTATTATTATTATGATATATATTAGTCGTATATGCAGATTATGGGATTTAACCCTATTATTACGCACGTAGGTGCTCCACGCTCGAGATGCTGGAAGTGTACACGCACGTTCTCGACATTATTCGGACCAAATATAAGTGTAAATTATTTGCCTTGATCTCTCGGTTTCGAATTCGAAATTAAAATATTATATGCTCTATGCGCTAATGTTTTCGTATGCTATTAAAAAGGAAGCGGACATATCCAAAACAATACATATATTATATTATATTGATAGTGTAAACGCGGAATGGACGCGTGCAGAATAAGTATTTCAAATAAATCCTCAAAAGTATATTAAAATGTATTATTTATTTAAACATTCTTGTAAAATTATAAAAAGATATTTCTAGTGATAATGATATCCAATTTAAACTATGTTTTCTATAAAGTCCCGAGCAATTTTTTACAATACAGCTGTAACAACAAGATATTATTATAATGTGAGCGGATTTTATTTTTTTTTATATCGGGAACACAGTTTCTTACTTTCCTGTAGATAACCGTGGTCTGTGGCATTTATGATAACCCGGAATCATATCCCGGTTATTAACACCGCAACAATGAATGTACAAATCAATATTTTTGTCTTCAAAATCCTATCACATTCTTTCGAATAATCGTAAATTAATGTCAAAAACAACTTTCAATGTTATAAGTAGGTAAACGTAGCGTTTGAATATCCTGATATCATTAAAATAAGAAAAACCTGTTAATCTTTGTTTTTTTTTTGTTTTTTTTTTTATTAGCTATTAGTGTTCAAATATTACAGCTCAACAATTATTATAAAAATGATAGAATACCTATTGATGTATGAGCTTTGCGCGAAATCGTAGTTCAAATTTTAGGGCTTCAAGCCAGTAAAAATGGAATAATATAAGTAAGGTAAAATGTGATCCAGTGACGTTAATGAAAAATGTAAGAACTAACAACGGGAACGTACATAATATAGTTTGAAAATGCAGGTTATATATTATAAATGAGCGATACAAGTATACAACTGCAATAGGTTAAATAATGTATTCACTATTCATATTACACTAAATTATAGTTTTGTAATCATTACGGAACAGGAATGATGACATGGGAACATTTATTTAAAACGACGGTTAATAATTTATTTAATGGACTAATATTATGAATTTGAGTTCGTTGATAATGATCATAGACATGTTAACCGATGATACGTTTGGTGGTCGATTGCGCAGGTGTGGACTGTGTGTGTGGCAGTCGGAATCCGTATTCTTCGGATAATCGACGATTTTTTTAACATTAAAAGGCCCGTCGGGCTGAAAGATTTGGAAATATGGTGTTGACTTGCAGGTAAAACCATAAATAGGTACCCGTAAGTTGTGTAAGTTTATTTTTAAATATAGCATGTTTATCGTACCAATATTTATCTGAGATCACCCAAAATGTCCATGAAAGCACTACAAGTTCCGAGTCACCGTCACGACAGTAATATGGTTCTCACGAGTGAAAATAATCACTATATAATGCATAATATATGCTGTGAATAATTTAACCGACGCGGCGAGATAATTTCGTTCTTTTTCGTACGGCAAACAAGACGCGTATTATTTGAGCGAAGTAAACATGTTTGACGATAAAATATTTTACATAAAGAGAAATTTAGGCGCTAAATGATATCACTCGCAACGTACGCACTGGTATGCGCAGGTTGTTATTCACGTGCAGCGCGATATGTTTAACTCGTATTGTTTTAAGTTTTCCTTTTTGGAATTATTTTTAATTGATCAACACTTTACCTAGCAATTTTTATAATATAGCGGTTTATTTATTATTTCCGTTACTTACACAGTTCTCTTTCTCAACGATACATCTGTAAAATTCGGCCGTTTTAAAACAGGATTTTTGCGCGTAGAGGACGTCATTGTGGGCACTCGTCGCATTTATCAATTACAGTTTGTAACGTAGTAAAGGTGTACCTGCAATCTACAAGTGTAGACGTATTAAAACAGTTTACACAGGCATATGGTGTTCACATTCAGCGTGCACGTACCTTGTGATACCGTTTGTATTTCCGTAGTAGGTACCTACAGGGTGTTTTTGGGTAGTTGAATGAGAGCTGGAAACGCCGTTGATATGCCCGAGGAATTCGCCCGTACCGCATGTGTGGTACATAACGAACTTACTGTGAAATAATATATTTTGGTCTTTGAAAATCGAAATTAAGGTTTTCAAAAAGACCGTATTTCATACATACAAGTATAGTTATAATAAGTATATAACTTGTAATAACTAGGGAACGGATCTTATTGTAATAAAAAATATCGATGTATGTACATGTAAATGTAACAATTTTTCATAAAATATATGGAATGAAAAATCCAAAATAAGTAAAGACCGAAAAAATATATTCGTATTGAAAATTATAATAAAAAAAAAACAATTTTTCAACTATAAATATTAAATAAAAATAATACAAAATAATTAGGTATGTAAAACAATTATTATTCCGGAACAAAGCAATGAGAAACAACATATTGTTGAAGGTTTACAAATAAAAAATGATCCATCACTTTCAAATATCTCGTTTGGAAACTCTTTTAAATAATAATTCTCTTTCGATTTCACAAATTTCGGCATTTTAAAAATTGGAAACTACACACGTACACGTAACTAAACGCGACTACAAATATTCAGTATACTGAAGCGTTACCTACGTGCCCCCTGACATACAGGGGTACGTATAGGTACGTAAATGCAATTTAGATCGTAGAATATTTGGTCGCAGTAAAAAAATTACTGATCTTGTTATTTTATAGCGGCATACGGGTACGTGAATGCCGTTTAGGCAAAGCAGATTAAGCTTGTCGTCGTCGAAACTTGATAAAAAAATCGAAAAAACCAAATATGACTAAGGTATTCACAAAATATATACTTATATACCAAATACATACGTAAAAATATGCCTAATATGTGAAATACATTTGGGCTTATTTCAATTAGAACGATCTGAATCGTGCACGATTCTTATTGGATTAAAAATACCTCATTCCAATAAAGTTATGTATTTACAATGAAATCCGTGTATTACTTATAACTTCTAAATAGGTAGTAAAGCTATTATGTAACTCAAGCGGATTGATGAAAAATTATTGTTCCAACGTGTGACAACGCGTCGGAACATGCAAGAGCCGTATAACATATGAAAGTTTCGGTAAAAATGGTTCGTCAAACAAATTTTATAATATAATCTTGATTTGATACCGCGGTATGGACGGGTACCGCGCACCACTATAGCGTGCACACGTCATACTCACGGTGGTTATATTCGTGAGAACCGTAAGTGCTTGTAGACCGTTTGCGATGTACACCGCGCGCGTTGACGAAAATCTTCAAGGAGGAAAAGCTGAAAACAACGAGCGTTTTACACGCAGGACGGGTCATCCGATATTTCTCTGATCGCGCACGTCGTATCTTCTTCCACACGTACCCGCGTACACCGTACGAGACGATAATAATATATGCGTACAATATATGTACACACCATACGAATACGTGCAGCGGTAACGTCCGTAAGTCGACGATTGATATAACATTAAATACGTTTCGGTGGTGTACATAATAGCCGACGGAAAATATTATATTACATCACAGCGTGTCGGAAAATCGTTCAGTGTAAAGAGAAAAATCTCGTATTACGTACACGCGTAGGCGAAAATAAACTTTATACAACACACGCGCACACGTGCACGTGCGTGCGTTTATTCTCGTATTGACACATCGGCCAGCTGAAAAGTTATTAAAAAAAAGAAAGAGAAAAACTTCAATTTATATAATACGCACGATGATAGTCCTCCCTTGTCATGCGACCCCTCTCGTACGCGACAACAATAATATTATTATATATTATTCACACGACACGCGTTTAGCGCGTTGACGACGCAGAAGTTTGCGATCACGAACAGCGCTCGGGACGAGGTCAAGTCGATTTACATTAGTTTGCACACGTCGTGTGTGCAACCGCGTATATGTTATACTCGTATATAATATTATTTTATCGCCCAGCGATATCGTCACGACGACGACGACGGCTTGTGCTTCTTAGTCTTGTTCCTCCGAGGAAACTTTTCGAAACCACGAGCTCAACGGATCGGCGGACGTCGCACGTATCGTTTCATTCGAACACGTCGTATCCAAGGTCGTATCCGAGAGCCGATCCTAAGGGTCCGCGTGCAACACCATCTCTGCGATGGTAGTTTCCGGAAATCTAATTCAGATCTAGTTCAGATCACATTTTACGCCAAAACCCGTGAACGCGTCCGTGCAGCTATCGGATGACGTAGTTATATTATATTCATTTGCATAATTGTTAAATGATCCTGATTATATTATTAATCGATTGATATAACGGATAATTAGGGTTGCCAGATTTCGAAATCCTCAAACCGGGACATGATATTGAATGACCTTTTTTTTGATGTAATAATGCTTATCGAAATACTCTATTGTATTGATATTAAAATAAATATAAGTGTACACTTTTTATTATTTAAATATTTACTAATTAATACATTAGTACATTATTAGTAATACTATATTTAATATATAGATAATACATCAACTTTACTGTTTGGATACAATTACGAACTATGTGCGCACCGTAACCGTATCCATTGATAATTCTGTGTTTTATGTTTTATTGTTTAGCAATACACTATAAAATGTTATTTTCTCTCACCCTTAAACTGAATGACCTGTGCCAAGACATGTGCTTAAAACCAGAACTCTTCCGGTCGAACTGGGACGAATTGCAAGCCTAAGCATAATGGTATACAAGTTTTTTACTTTTAGAACGGGAACAAATTGTAATGACTTGTAGTTGCGTCTAGTGTAACATATAAAACTCTAGCCTAAAAATGTTTTCAGTTACGATCTATTGCATGTGTAACTGACGATACAGTAAAATAGTTTAACTCTCAAGTTGACAAAATCTCATTTAAGAACGGCCGTGGATAACAGTGATTATCAATAGGACATATTTCGGTCGTTACCACTTTCAAAATGAGCTTTTTTCTACGTAGATATACCCTATGCGTGTATATACTATAGCAATCAACTAGTGGGCGTCGTGTCGTGGCCGAGCGGGATAAGGTGGCTGTGTCTAAAGCACCGGTTCGAACCCGGTTACCGACGGTTTCGCTTTCCGGATGGGATGACCACCCAGGGAGAAGAAACCGCCAACGCCCCATCACCCGACACGTATCTTACGAATGAAAACCTACAAACAAACCTACTAACTACTGCATCAAACGTCCAACATACGATGGCTTGAGACACCATTATTTATATTTATTTTATAAAAAGAAATATAAATATATTGAAATAAAATGAAAACAATAATATCATCTAGCACGTAAAATGAACATGATCAATGTGATATTACTAAGGATATATATATATTTTGTTAGACTTGTGTTTTATTTCAATTCAGTAACATTTACCTAATCATATTATGCTTACGTTTCTTTCTTATGATTATAAATTAGCTGTTTAGTGTTCTGTTCACTCATTGTTGGTTTAAAAAACTAAATAAAATATTGGCTTTTCCCATTGACATTCGTTTCTAAGCGAAAAAAATCCAATTAGATTTTAATATTGGACTAACTAGCAATTAATGAGGATTATGTCGAGTTAGTACATTGAACAAACACATAATTCGAGTCGTTAAAGAATACATTTTTGTCCTGACCCGTACGCTTGCAGTTTAACCTCTAAATCAGAAATCGGAAACCTGTGGCACGCGGATCTTTTTTCTGTGACCTTCGTAATGTTTAACAATTTTAATTTTATGTTTCGATTTCTAAATTTGGAACGTTCATTTTTTGTTTTCCATATGTAGCTATTATATTTTTACAATTTTAGGTACTAGCTTATCTCGATAGTTGATGTCAAATTCAAATCTAATATACTTAGTAATAATATAGTGGCGCTATACGACAAATGTGTTTCAGAATGGCGATATTTAAAATGTTTGTAGCTGTGTGCTTAGTGCAGTTCACCGCATTTTTGTTGTACATAAATGTTTTAATATTATACGTTAAAATTGTGTTTTTAATAACGTTTGCTTAAATTTTTTAATGCGGTCCTCAATGAAAAACTATAAAAAAAATGTAGCCCTCGAAATAAAAAAGGTTGCCGACCCATGATCTAATTAATATCATTGATAAGCCGTCGTCTGTCGAGTGTGATTACTGATTTCATATTCACATCAACGCATTCACCCGAATAATCTTTTGGAGAATCGCGTTGACAAAGACAGTTCCCGGTAGAAAATCAAAAGTTTTTATTATTTGTAAAAATCGCGATTGCTGCAGGTAGCTGTATTATATTACAGGAAAGGCGACGGAATCGGTTTGACCGCGAAAACAGCATATCCGTTTAAATACGTTGTCGCCGGTGAAAATAAAACGAAAACGTATAAAGCGGATAGCAAACATATGGCCGGGCACGTCGTATAAGAATATCATCCTGTACAGTGTACAACGCACTACGCGTAACGCGGTATTCCCGTTCCGTATACAATATAACATTATAATACATGCGACCATATCGTGGTTCAACTTCGGTCGCGGTCAATAGGAACTGGTTATAAAAAATATACGGTGACGAAGTCTTTGCGTGTTCACGCTGGTCGGGCGAAGCGCTGAGAAGAAAAGAAAATAGTGCGAGACGCGCCGGTACGTAAGTTGTTCTGATAATACCTAACCTACGTCGGGTTGGCTAGACTTTGACCGTTCTCGCTCATATGTTTCACGCCCCATACCGTGCGTCCCCGCGTTGGCGCCAGGGAGGTATTTGGGGGACAGAAGGTGGTAACGGTCTCAGGGTGCCAAATTTTGACGGGGTGTTGGAATCTTATTAAATACAATATTTACAAGTCAAAATGTTTTTAGAATCATCAATTTTTTTTTTACCAATCATTCTCGATTAATCTACTGAAATGTGTATAGTATGTTTGTATTAGAAAATCTTTATTCAAGGGCTTATATATATAGTTATTATTATGAAATGGCTCGCAGAAGGAACAGTGCCTCTGGGCGCCAAAAATGTAAATACGTCTCTGCGGTTGGCGCATGACTGCGTATTATATGCACAACGATGTATATATGGACGGGCAGAAGTGCGCTTATAGGTAGCTGGAGAGTATATACGTCGTGTAAGCATGAGACCGGAAACGCGAGGTCGAATAGAGGGGAAGGAGGTTTTTTTTCTAAAATAAATATTATTCACTTGGCAAACAAGTACGGGTACGGCGCGCTATATATACAATGATATTCGACAAGATATTCGACTCCGACTGCCGAGTATTATTATTTTAAAATTTTTTTCCATTTCCTGCATGATGTTTGGCGTCACACGCGTCAAACTTGCAAATTAAACAAATCGATTTTGACTACTACAAGAGGAATAAACGTTTTTTATTTTTTTTTTTAATGACAGAACGTTATTCTTATTTGTCCTTAGTTGCAGTTGTCTTATCTAATTCATGTAAAAATAAGGAAAGAGTCGATGAAATCTCGAAAATAATCCCGTATGGTATAGGTAAGAGAGGACCGAGGAATTCAAGTTTTCGTAAAAATTAGAGGCCACAAGATGTATAAGTTTGTAAAATTTAACTGAGAATATCTCGAAATAATATAAAATATAGCTCATTTAGAAGTAAACATGATAAATATTCGACAATTTATTACGTGGTATCGCGATGAAAAATACAGCGATTAATGTTCAGCGATATTACTAAATATTTTATGTGTTAGACAACGGAGCGTTTTCATACGCGTGGAATAGAAATAGACATTTCACCATTTCGGTATACATGTGTGTATATATATATATATATATGATACGTATGCGGTAAAGGACGATATATCTTTTTCGGAAAGTCTAAAATAACGTCAGCGAAGTCCAGTGTCGGAAGTAGGATTCGAGAAATTCGACCCTGCGGGATTAAAATTGTTACCGTCCTTTTTTTCATATATATGTATTATGTATATAATACAACCGTACCCACGAAAACATTATGCGGACTCAGACTTTTGCGCCGTCACTATAAGGATGTAATATTTTTACCACGTTTTTCCCGTCCCCAGATGACCTTTTTTTTTGTCGTGGTCAGGTTAGTTTCGCCGCATCCAAGGCAAACGCTGAAATTCCTACGATTTCCATATAGGCTTTAATCCATTTCTTTGTTATACACAGCATGTTAATACCTATATTTATATTATTGTATATCATATGAATACATAATCACGTTGGTATATAAATTATATCGTTTTTATTATTTTTTCGGTAGTAAACACATAAACAACCTTATTAAAACTGCTAGGTAATAAAAAGTTAAAGCAAACATTATTACGATGTGTTGGTAATTTATTTTTATAGGACGGACAAGATTTGTTTACTTTTATGTTAACATAAAAAATGACTCGTCGAGACCATCATCACCATCATCCCATCATCATCATCATCATCATCATCATCATCATCATCATCGTAGACCTCGCATTTGATTGGGTGTTTTTTTATTAGTATTTTCATTGTTTATTTCGTAAATTCGCGATGCAATAAGGGAGAAAAATACTTGGGTGTCTATCCGGAAGGAGAAAATATTTTTAATAATAATTAAGTATACCTACCCTAAACGCGCAGGCACGTGACACACAAAGCGTGCTGCTGCAGCGCAATGTTCTGTTGACGGGCATTATTCCCTGGCGGTAATTTATGACCAAGCCTTTGCGTTACAATATATCATAATAAACCGCGGCCCGTGAAATTCCGGGTGGATTTGCTTCGTTTAAACGGATCGCCAGCGCCCCCGTCCATGTACGTATACAGGGCGAGGGATGGTGGGCCGAAGGGGAGAAACGGACCGCATGGGGTGGGAATTGCACGAAAAATAATATTCCAAAGTAAGTTCTCTCGATATACTGATTCGATTGTTACCTTCAAAGGCCTACTTTGAGAGAAACATTAATATTCCAAAGTGAAACTCCGACCAACCATATATATACAAACATTATACCGTGGTATCGAATATAGTTTTGTTCGTTCATAGCATTTAAGCGTCGCGTATAATATGTGTATAAGCGTACACACAGCATATAATATTACACGTACGTAAAGTGGGCCCCAACTTGGTGCAATTTTTTTCAAATAAATTATAAACTACTGTAAGTTAAGTGTAAAAAAAATTAAAATACAATTTAGAAATTGTAAATCATCGAAAACTTTGAAATTAAAATGAGAAGGCTAAAGTCACACCGAAAATTATCAGATAGATTCCGCACGAATTGCAAAGAAATTATAAATTTATTGTAAATCTATTTAAGTGTAATTTTGGAATATTTATAACATTGTTATAAGACGCAAAGACGTACAAATATATAGACGTATACGAGTATAGTCACATTCACACAGTTCTATTTATACGTGTTATACTGCAATGGTGTGCACGCAAAATTACATAGGTATATATCTAATCCGTTCTTTGTTTGCGGCTTAGAGGTTTATCGCATACAGCATATTACATATATAGGTATGTATTTAAAAAAAAATCTTATAATTATTGATTATTTCAAACACCACCAATGTTGGATTTGACCAATCGCCCGAAACTGAAGTATTTTTATTCCTGCATGTCTCGAGTGCCCGTTGTACTACCCATCATAATATACGCGTTGAATTTTCCGATACGAATAGACGAGTATAATGTTTTAATTTTAAACAGACATCGGCACCTAAGAATCGTCATGGCCGATCTAAAAAGTGTCGACTTCACATTTTATATATTATTTGCGATGGATTCGTGGTTGCAGACGCATAAACCCTATTGCTATTAGTCTTGAAGTTAGGTCCGATAGGTTCGCTGTGGAAACTCACTAAAACGTACGCCTAAAGCGTGTACTAACGTCGAAAATGCCTAGCAACAAAACGGTATTTTGTTCGACGTGAATAGTTGGGAAAACCGAGACTTGGCCGTGACGGTTCTTAGATGACGACGAAATCCGTTTCTTTCTGACGATTTTTTATTACTTTCACGTAAATGTTACACAAACGGGTGAGTTTTGTTCACATATTCAATACCTATATGGTGCACGCGCGTTGGTGAACGATATCTGTACAGGCTGCGTGTAAAGCGTACGTGCGCGTATATAATATTACTATTGAACGTTGATTCGTTTTAAATTACATCATAATAAAATATTTTGTATATTGTGCGTATACGACTCGTATCGCGCCCGTTGCATCCGTTTTACACTCTGCGTGTATACATACGTGTAAACGAACACTGCTGCAGTCGCAAACAATTGTACGTCAGTTTATAACGTGGCCACTGACGGTCGAATCATCCGGGGGGGGGGAATAAATTCTAAAAAAAAAACCGCGCACATTGTTGAACAGGATATACGAGAACTGCGAAACGCCAAAAATTCTATTGGAAGAACACATTATGTGCATTGGCCAACACATACGCACACGCACGCACGCACACACAATGCATGCATTGAATATTAAGAACCGTACGGCAGTTATTATATTTCATGGCGGGTAAACTGCAATGATAATAATATTATTAAGACGACCAGACGACTTGACAAAAAAACAAATATTTTATCTCGTTTCCTATGCCGTTTTCAACGTTAATATTATTTATTGCTATAACCGATTTTGAAATATACACGAGTGCGTACGAATTATGCATCTTCCGGACGTCTTTATTCGAAACGTTTATATTGTCACATAATAATGCGATACACTGTAGAGCAGGTACACAAGTATAATATGGCCACCGCACACGACGCCATTATATTATTACATCGCGTGTGGAGAATAGAAGCCCGAATGGCTAAATAATGAATCACCCGAGACAATTTTCTGTTCTCGAATAATATTTTGACTACAAGTATTTTTCGTGTTGCGAACATTTAATACTTCTATAACTTGGCAAAGCGCTATGATACATAACTGTTCGACGAAAATAATATTACAAGTGAACGTTAAATAATAATAAGAGGTATACATTATATATACGGTTTATAAGAACATAATTAATGATATCTTGAAAATACGTTACATAATAACGTACTTCTGCTGTGTAACGTCATTTCATTAAAGTTTACGTTCCGTATGATCGACACGGTTGTTCATATTTTTTAATTATTTTAATTGACTTGAACGGCGAGACTAGGTGACAAGTATGAAGCGTCTGGTTTTAAAGAAAAAGGTACTAATTATTAAGTCATAATATTTCGAAACGGTTTATTTTAAACAGGTAGCTACACCACAGTCGAAACATGAAACGCCGAAAAAGTCTACGAGAGTGCACAATAACGGTTAAAACGGTTGAAACGCACCTGCATTTGTTTTCCGTTAAATTTTTAGTCTGGAAACGGTGAAATCATAATTATTGATAATGTTAATAAATACATTTATTACGCCGAAGCAAATGGTAAGTGCTGTACACAATAGACGAGACTGACGAACGCGTATAAGCGTACCTACTCTTAAGTGATTTAGTCTTCTTACCGTACGTATATTTTAGTACTTACGTAATAAATGTGTGCACGGAAGGTGGGACGTACATAATTTCACTAAAAGGACTTAGTCGCAGTTCATTTCCGAAGGGTTTTCGAGTGCCGCGATCATTATTTGAAGCGCCGTGCCCGCCATCAGAGGTTTTCGCCGCAGTATATAATATATACATCGCTGACGCGTGGCATGACGTGCCGTAGTGCGTCATCGTTATAATATTATTGCAAAGCGTTTGTGAGCAAAAAGCATAAGTCATTTTTTGACATTTTCCCACTGTACGCGTTATTGGTCTAGTCGGTTCAGTACTGACGTTCTACAATAAGCCGAAACATTTTGAACATTTTTCGTGTCTTCTGAAAACTGCCGCGATCCCGTGAACTTGAACCCTTTTTCACGAACACCGTCCGCGTATCCTCAATATACACAGTTCGGTGACGTCGGCGACGAGTGGAGGGAAAAGGCGCGTATAATATTTTGCATACTTACTGAACGCAATGCGTGTAGTAGCTACCTACGCGTATGCAAATGAATAAAATATACACGTGGTCCGCAGCGACGAGGAGTTACCGCGAAAACCTTTAATCACGCGTCATAAAATATGCACGCGAGCGGTAACAACCACTTAAGACGCTCTTGAAATATGCATTGAAATGCATTAGACAACGCGACTCCTGGATGCAGATATGTATATTTTCCACGTGCGCATTATTGTATATTATAATCTAACAACTTCATACATATGTGTGCGTACGTTTCGGGTGTACAGATATTGCGATAAACGTCTGATAAATTAAATGATGAGATATTATGATAAACTTACCAATATATACCGGGTGATCAGAATTTCCTGTGAGTGCGGTTTTCTCTCTTTAAACACGGAAAACTTAGTAGATCAAGTGAACATTAATATATTAAATATCGTCAACAGATTATTCTATTTCACAATACTTCACCATTACATATATATTTTTTTATTCTTAATTAAGACCCTCGGCAACACGGGCTATCCAGTACGCATTTTAGTTAGTTTACATTTATCTATATATAAATTTATAAATTTGTATGTAGTTTGGCGACAATGATGAATTCGATGAAGTTGGTGATTGTTTAGTATTTCTGCTATTGATTCGGGGATATTATCCATCATAAATTGTTTTGTACATTTATACGAGGAAACAGCACGATGACATTCTGATCGTTCGGTATATACTGCAGTGCGTGTGTACAATATATTATAATATCTCGGATTAACAACCAAGATATAATGACGTAGACGGCTTGACTGCGACATAATGCGATTTGTCTTCGTATGTATTTTATACTCCGTGTTTAGCGGGGGTTTTTGTTTTACGATACTTATAGGCGTTCTTCGTGCTGCAGTACATCAGGACTTACAATTTTCAATTTATCGTACTGTAGTTTACCATACCATTACTATACGCTTCATTTTTTTCACAAACAAAATAGTTTGTAGCCTGTGACGTACACAGATAAAGATGGACTACCCTTTTGAATATTTCACTAATGTAATTTCCTATATCATAAGTATAAGCCAATTTTATAGTGTTAATGAATCGCATACTTAAAAATCACCGATTTTGTTATATACATTTTTTTAATCACTTTAATATTTCATACATCTACTTAATTTAATCATTAGAAATATAAAATAAATATTCTTACCGGTGACTTACGTATACATGGCGTTTCAAAAAAACAGAATAACATTTGCCACAGCGCGCTTTCAAGTTTCGTAGTACACTTGACTTTTCGTACTACATCAAGTTCGTGTCATGCAGTGCAAACAATTTTAGGTCTTGCAGTTGTACCACCATGTACCATTTACGATTGTCGAATGAAATAATAACATGACTTTTATCAATCCATTTTGCAATATGGACTTTTTACTTGGGGAGGTATTAAAGATAATTATTTAAAAATATTTACAATCAAATAAAAATAAAATATTTAGTGTAATTTTACATAAAAAATCACTCGAAGGCTCAACTAAATTAAATTATATGCTTTTAGATATACTATCAGAAAAATATTTATCCAAAGAAATTGCTTTAATGTTTATAATAAATAAGTTTATAAATCCAAAGCTGAATTTAGTTGATATTTCATGGGTAAGAGCCCATAGGCTTATGGTATACTGGCAGAATACACTAAAAAACCCTTTGAGAAATCCTTTGTTGATTATCTGGGTCCAATGTACTTAAATGGAATGCCAATTTCGTGTAAAAAAAATATATTTATTGTGACTTATTAAAAAAGAAAAAAGTAGTCTATAAGTGGATTTTTTCAGAATTGTTCAACTTCCTATTGTCTGCATTGTTGATGTTTATTAGTAGATGTTTGTATATTTTATTTTGTTCTTTACTAGTTTATAAACTATTATTTAAATAACTTAATCATTAATCTAATTTCATACTTTTATACAAAATATGATAACATAATCGCGGATATTCTTATACATTATTAGATTTTACCTAAATTTGTTTTTTACTGTCAATCTAAACTATTGTAATGTATTTTTTAAATGGTAATGGTTAAGTCATAGTTTCTTTTATTTGTGTATAATATTATGTTTGAATGTAACACTCTACTCCACCACAAGCGATGCCTTAATAATGAGTATGTAATGTATTTATAAGGAAATTAAAAGGTAAAAATAGAAATAAAACAAGCGACGTGTGTCCTTTTTGGCCGGTTCCGCGCACCCTGTATAATGCGTACGCAAATAAGCTGTACATATTTTGCCGGAGGAATTTCCGTCGTCGTCGAGGAACAACCTTTGTCCACCACAATATTACCGCAATAATGTGTGTACACCCCCCTGTGCACATACTATTATAATACGGTGTATTATGCGTGTGTTCATAACCATTTTAAAACGCTGTCCGAGCTGGTTATTATTATTACGAACGTGTCGCGGCACTCGGGTGTGCGTTTGTTCAAACACAAAGTCTGCTACAGGGCGGCGCGGCGCGGGTGGAAACATGTACGAACGACGCAGACGTCTCGTATTTCATCGCGCCGCGCCAGTCGAAAATCGTGTCGGTCGGGTGACGGTGCGTGTGCCGAGTTAATCATATTGCAGTCGGACCTAACCTAACCAATCCGCTGAACGTTCGCGATTAGAGCTGCGTAGTTCAAAAGAAACCGCGAAAACCGCGTGCTTAGACCGCGCGTACGTCTCGTAGCTACTACTGTAATATTATTATATCGCGCACAGGCACGCTGGATCGAACGAAATCACATATTGTTTACGAAAATATCACCTCGCAGCGCTATGAGTAGATATCTGTTATGTTGAGAAAACACTCTGTTTAACATCTAAACGTGCGCGAAACTGTACATACAAGACATGTTCTGGACACCGCTTATATGTTATCTCAGCGGTTCCCAAACTTTTTCTGCCTCGGAGCCTTTTTTTAAGGAGACATTTCTCGTGGCGCTACAAGAAATATTTAACGTTAATTTGCATTTGCCTGTGCTCTATGAAGCATAGTTAACACGAACTGTACACATACGGGAGTCAAAATAAAACTATATTCATGAACAAAGGAAACAATAGTTTTAAAAGAACTGGAGAAAACATTGTTTATTATTGAAATATGCAAAGTTATTACATTTTTGTGGTGTAACGAACGGAGCCCTTGGGAAACCATTGCGGAGCACAGTTTGGGAACCACTGTGTTATCTTTCGGCCAACGCTGGTCGTGCGGTACGAGTACGATGTATGATGTTCTGTTGCATCTCGGTCGATTTGGTACGATTTTGTTTCTTATTTTTCTTCGCCGAGTTTACGCTAACGTTTACGGCAAATTTTAAAATACCGCGCCAACAACGTGTGGATTTGGACAGTAGCGTCTCGGCCCTTGCGACTTTTTAAAAGTTTCTCCGCGGGCGCAAAGCCGTATACTAAAAATATCGTATAGAGTAAACCGGCTGCGTTCAACAAATACAATATACATAATCGCGTAATCAAGCCGCGGTGAATATTATACGGTTGTACGACGGTTTCAAAAGACATCGCAATTGTCACCAATGACTTTGATCTGCGAGAAGCTCACGCCTAACCACGCGTTATATGTAACCCATATATGTAAACATGTTACCCATGAAATATTTACATATAAATGCGTAACATTGTGAAAAAAATTATACATATATATATATATTATATATTGTTCACAATTCTGCTCGTGCATACACACATAATCAAGTAGACAAATTTTATTTGATTTTGTTGCGCACAGTGGCGGTTTTAAGGATTTTTTCCAAGGGGGAGGGTCTTGGATATCATCTAATCATATATTTATCGTAAAAAAAATATTTACCTATTAATTATTTATCAGTTACAGTTGAATTACATATAATTAATTGAATAATAAAATACATTTCGAATTTTGTTGAGAATAATATAGGTACATTCTAAATTGAAAATTTTGGGTCGATTTTCTTGCACCTCCAGGCTTTTATGTTTTAAAACGTAAGAAAAACCCCAAAAAGAAATTTAACAGCTTTACCTCGAAACCTGGGGGTCCAGATGGCCCCCTCCTTAAAACCGCCACTGTTCGCACATATTATATGACTCGGAAAAAAATGTTTTTTCAAATCCCACACGGTGTAAAGACTTTAAAATAATATTATGTCTTACGCGTCATGCTAAAGCTACAGCGCAGCCACCAATAATAACAAAAATACATAAATGTGTTCAGGCAGAATGCTAATAGTGTAAGCGCGATTCGGAGGTCTCTTAGGCTTAGTCTCTACATAAATTACAACGTATAATGTGTGTAGTATATACATATAAACCTAAAAGTGTTGAAAAATATTTGTTCGAGGTCTCCCGTATGTATGTTCCGAGAAAGGTTTACGAACACAAGCGTATGCATATGCATTATTCATATGGAACGAGAAGTGTCTAATCATTGTTTAAACGATTTTATCAAATGCGATCGTAAATTATCATCGTAACAATGAAGAGAGAGAGAGAAAAAAAAACTGATTGTTACAGTAACGGGTCAGTGGTGTACAACATGGAGGGTGTGTGGGAGATGAAATTAATTTCCTAAGCGTAAGCCTCAGATCGAGCGCCTATATTATGTGTGATGCCTGCAGGACGTGAGACGGGCGTGTAGTGTCACACCGTTTAGAACATATAAATATATATATATATATTAATATAGGTTCGCATGACCCACATCATTATATTATAATGTTTCATCGGGATCAATCAACAGTTACACTAAACATCCATTGGTCATCGGCGGTGAATCAGAATTATTTAAATACTAATAATATGTATACGCGTAATACGACGGGCTGCAGTGGCCGTGAGCAAGTCGCGGTGAACTGCAGGGAAGCGGTGCGGGGTGTAATCAATTAATAATTTAGACGTTTAGCGGAGGCGATCCTCGGTGGCGTTATTGTATAATTGCTTTAGTGTCGTAATTGACCCACACGCCGACCGCAGCTTCGTCGTCGTCGTCGTCGTCGTCGGAATAGGTCTGAACTAATCGCGTTTGAAAATCGAACGCGCATTACAAAGTAATTAATTTCCGAATCAACTCCGCAACGTGTACATATATAATATATACATGTTACACAGTACGCGCACCAAATGCATAATATTTTAGTAATAACGCGAGGGTTATCTGTACATTTTACTATCGTTCAGGGAAATCAACTATGTTGGATCACCGAAAATGATGGGTAGACTATATATATTATGATGCTTCGCAGCATCGTTCTGCATCCCCCTTTGAGATTTTAAATTTCACCTTGCAAACAATTTGGGCACAGATTTTTATGGTTTCATAACAGTTTATAAACGATGGTAAAACGATCACTACACTTATCATGTTTTAGATTCTGAGTGAAACCTATTGGTTTTATCGTGATGTGAGGTGCTTATTTGTTCATTTATTTTTGCGTCTGTGTGCACGAATTTTGACCTAAAGAAATGCTCCGATCATCACGTCCATAAGAGCTATTATCCATTGGAAATGGTGTCTAGTTGGTTCTTTGGTTGAGTTATTTTCATGCATTTCTCAACGGTTTACCGAATAATCGAGAACGAACCCTGCACCGTCGAGTGTAGTAGTGCATTTTATAATTACAACATGTTTATGTTTCGTGTATAAAAATATTTCATTGCAGCTAATAAAACAAATTACCGGAAAGTCGCAAACAAATTTTATCAGCGTTAGAAAATGAAATTGGGAATTTAAAAGAATTTTGTTCGCACGATATTAATTATTTCAAATAATTTATTCGGTTTTATTCTATAAATATTAATCGTAGAGACTAGTACTTTTCACTGAGTACTTATATTAGCATTGTATAGACATTTGATAATTTTAAAAAGTTAGAACATTAAAAGTGTACCTTACCTCGTTAAGATATTTGGTTCTAATACCACATCTCAACCATCTTCATAGATATAATGTGATCCACCCGACCTCTTTCACTCGGAATCGTTTTTTCGAGAGCAACGTTCAATAATAGAACATTGGCTTATGTATCTCTCCCGACCGCGAAGATATACCCGTTTTTTTTTTATATATGTTATAATATTATACAGTTATTAACTGGAGTGAGAACCAACGTTTAACTCTCGAAAGTCTATGAGAACTAATACGACCTAATATACTGTGATATTATGATAATTATTTTATACGTCAGTTTATGCGTTATAAAGATGCGTGGAAGATATAATCTCCGTAAGACGCAGAGCTGAGAATAAAGAAAACAAAAGCGCGATAACGTATACAGTTAATATTGTTTATTAGGAAAATCGATTTTTGAAGCAGAAACCAGGGAACCCATTACTATTTATAATCAACACGTAGAGGGGGCGAGGTGGATGTGGGTGGATGATTGATTTTCATTGAACGAAACTCGCGAATTCGAGAATACGTAATTACGTAATTTCGGTGTTAATTTACACGGTTGTACGTATACACATACAGAGTTCGTTTGAAGAATTTTTGCATTTTATACATAATTATACACGGAGTAGGTACGTAATGGTAATAATATAGGTGCACGTAGGTGTACGAATATATTATAACATAGGTAAACCCGCGAACGCGAGTAACCGAAGTTCGCCGCACGGTCGTTGTGTGCAGTGTGCGTTAAAATCGATGTACCTGTGCTCGCGTTTGCCGAAAGACCGTATAATTTCCGTGTAAATTAATTAGCGGGAACGCACGATTTGTGTCTCGTGCTCGTCTAATTAGAAATGATTGCGACTCGTAATCAACTGCAATATAAATATTACAATCGACAGGTTTCCGTGGATAAAACTTGACACGTGTTTGTAATTTAGAAAATCGCTAAATGATAAAAAACAATGGACCGATAATGGCGAGTACGGATACGCGTATTATATACGACTGGTACGCGATTGTTCCGCTGTACGAGGAATACCCGGGGACGCGTACGCGTTTTGGTCGGTTATGTTATATTACGTTGTGTTGCGCGTACGTTCTAAGTGTATTATAATAATATAATATGTACTCGGACGTTAAATCGAATACAGCATAAGACAAAGACGACTATACACCGCCGTATAATACCTACGACAAATATGATAATATGTAAATCCGGATCAAACGCCGCGGTGGTAAGTGAACGAGCCCGGGTCACGGAAAAACTTACGTACGTCACACCAGCCCACACACCACATCGAAATCTGGTAGTTTTTTGTATGTAACCTTTAGTATGTCATTTGTATGCATTTGTATGACCAACCCCACCGTTTTTACGGCATCCAAATTCGAGTTATAACAAAAACAAGAGGGGCGGGCTGGGGTGACGTCACCCCAGCCCGCCCGGGGGTAGTTTTGAAAATTCAGAGTTGAATTTTATCATACAAATACACGCAAATGGCGTACAAATGGATGGCATTGACAAAAATTTAATTTTGATTAGTGGGTGGACGTCACCCCCGCCCGCCCCTCTTATTTTTGTTATAACTCGAATTTGGATGCCATACAAATGGTGTGGTTGGTCATGCAAATGCATGCAAACGACATACCAAAAACTACCAGATCTCGATGTGGGGTGGGCTGGTGTGACGTACGTGAAAAACTTTGCCGGTTAAAACGACGCGGTGGTGTATGGCATAACGTTTTGAATAACGCGAGCGTGGAGCACCGAGCACGGCACGGCTATCATTGTGTGTGCTCGGGTGCGCGTAACACGCATGTGCGCTTATACCGCGTGTGTTATAGGTATGAACGTATAGGCGTATAGAACGTGCGCGCCGTGGCACGAGTTGAAAGGGACGACGTTGTTAAATTGTTAAACTATCCTACGCGGATGTGCGCGGAAATCCGAAAAGTTGTTTAAACTTTACCAATTTGTACATTGTTAAGATATAAAAAAAAAAAACGTAAGGTTTTCCTGACCCCAACGAATGAAAACGCCCGTGAAGATTTATACCATGTCCAATGTAATTATACATAATGTAATATGCGCTATAATATATCCTCGGTCGTCATAGGTGTTAATCTTTGTCGATAAACGCGTTGCACTACGACGATAACACGTCGAACCAGTAGACATTTCGCCGGCTTTGGAATCCGATCCGGCGAAATTAATTCAAAACCCTTTTTCTTTAATAACTGCATATCATTGTCGTCAATACCTTAGCATGGCGCGGGCACAAAATTGACAATTATGGTCTTATGCAAATATGATATTCGTGCGACTGCAGTGTTGTTTGTCGTTCTACCGCGTACTTATGCTGAATCGTTAGCGGCGTCAAATTAAATGTTGTCGAACAGGAAAATATATTGAATGTAGGTACATCAATATTTAAAAGTGTTTCCGTAAAAAAAGGGTAATAATAGAACCTCCACATACCGAGCGTTAAAAATGGATTTTTTTTTTTTTTTGGCTTAGCACAGCACGTTAACAATAACATCAATGTAAATACATGAACTGCTATTGAATAATCAGAATATCCCATAGATTATTACACTTTTAACAGTGCCAAAATTACAGTTACAAGCACACACTCATATTCCGATTCGCGATCATTTAAACGTTATTCATCGGCTTAAGGTTGCAGATGAGAAATTCAATTCGGTTTAACGACAAGATTAAAGGAACGCTTTTCCGTATAAGTACATATATAAGTGTATTATACAGGAGGTACTTTATACTATAAATCTCGATGGGATTTTTATTTTTTATTCAAAGACGCATGTAGGGCGTACGCTGTTAAGTACTCGTAGTATAATATTACTATGATGTGTACGTAAGTTTTGCACGTCGCGTGAAAAAAAAAAGATTGTTTTCGGTGACATATTTTGTTCTTTTATATTTGATTTCACCAAGCATATTATGCACTCGTATATATTATTTATACGTTATTATGATATGTACCATTCTTGCACGAGAACAACGATGAACATTAATTCACTGGTCTGCGTTTTTGTAAAATACCTATGTAGGATTAGCGCATTTTTTTCGTTTGACATTCTTAGTCAGACACTGCGACGACAGCGTTAATTACACGCCTTTTGAAAATTCCGTGTTTACCTACATATTATACGCATGCGCATATCTTTTATTATTTCATAAAGGTCTTTTATTTAATCATCTGACTGCTAAATCAACACGGAACGCTCCCTTTTGTATATTATTATATTTATTATTTATCACAATTTTATACTATATTATATATATATATATGTGTGTGTGTGTGTAGGTATACGTATGTAATACAATTTGAAAAGTAACATGGTAATTAACTGAAAAATGAATTACGTCTGCTGTTTTATAATATATATGAGCGTGCACATAAATGTTATATATGTATGCACTTTTTAGGTCACTATAATATACATAAATGTATGTTATCATAACGTGCAATACAAATGCATATGTACTATATATACATAAGAGTGCATTCTATATATTATAGGCAGTGGTATATCCAGATGATGGAGGGGGCATATTTTATGAAGAATATTGTCTAAAAAGAGGTATCATAATAATGTTTATAATATTTATGCTAAGTATGACATTTTTTAAATCTTTGCAGCTAAAATTTCGAAATAGTAGTAGCTCTTGGCAATAAGAAGGGATTTTGAAGAATGTTTGCCCCGGCCAAGATTGTTGCGTGCGTAGCCGGGTAACTCGCAGCTGGTTATAATATAATATTTCATAATATTATTATTATAGCAGCGTTTGCGTTTACTTATCGTCGATTATACATCGTGATTGCCGTACGAGCGGACGGTAATACGTATATTGAGCGGAGTGTCTGAATTCGTTGTACATCAGTACATTGTTGTTATATGGGGGAAAAAAAAAGACATTACGTACAAATCCCCTCGCGTTATTGATATGGCTCGCGGATTACGAGTCCAAATGTCATGACGCGTCGAGGTGTACGAAAAATCAATCGTCTTTCTTATCCCGCGATTCGGGTCTTTAAAAAATTCGTCGCGTAAAAATTTTACTCGGATCGGATCGGTACGTTAGCGCGATTTATAATATTGTATCGCGTATTCGAGACTATGCACTACACCGCGACGTAGCAGCGGTATTCGTAAAGAGCCCGGGCTTCGATTGTTCGCCGTTCGAGAATAAATGATCGGCACTGTTTTGCAGAGCTGTGAACAAACACCGGCCGCGTTTTCCGCGTGACGATATTTTTCCTTAAAACGAGCTTTATTCACCGAATTGTTTATTCCGTTTCGACGTCTCCCGATCGGTATTATTATTATTATTATTATTATGAACGCCGACGTGCGCATTGTTAATAGCCGAAAACATCGCGTCCCCGGCGTGTGCATTGTGATCGCTGCACAAGAGAGGGATGACAGTAATAATAACGATTGGAAATCTACTGAACGCGCCCAGAACACAAACGTGTGCACTATTGTCAAAATATTTGAAAATATCACGGCGGCGGCGGCTTGTACAGATTCGATCAACGCACGAGTGTAACAATGATATTATAGTAATGCACATGCGTGTACGGAGAAATGTCGTTCGCATTGTAGTCAGATGCTGAGGACAGGTGCACACGGCTCCGACGCCACTGGAGTCCGGACCCTTTCCGAGGTTGTTTCGAGGACGAAACACATTTTTACTGTTCCATTATTCCGATTCGCGGTCGTAATAAAATAAAAGTGAGCGCGTAAAATGTATTGTTACACGTGCACTTCGCGTGTTTTCACATGCGGCGGCGGGGGGGGGGGGTGTACCCGCGTACGATTTTATGCGAAGTGTACAACACCGTTTTATCGACGCCAAGACTGTGCGAGTACATAAAACGAACCATTCTAATAGTTGCGCGGGTAAGTTTTGAAACACATCAGTCTCGCTCCCCGCAGTCCCTCCAGTGGGTACGGGACTGTTAAAAATATATTTTGGTTTCTTTGGAAACCGACATTTTATTGAAGCCCGATTAAAAAAAAAAAACTATGAATTATTCACATGATCTCCAAAATCTGTGTTCGATAAAAGTACGTGATACAACTACTTTTCTAAGGGATCGTTGTACATCAGTAGAATTTAGCCAAAATTAAAATAACATCGGTCAAACGCTATTATAGCGTTTTTCGGGGGGAAAAAATAAAACTGCGGAATCATGGATACTGCGCTTCGGAGTCGGGAGTACCCGAAGCATGTTTCAAATAAAAGTTCCTTGGCAGCAACTATTCGGCAAAACCAATCGGGCTTAGTTCGTGATGATGAATGAGACTTCGTATACCTACGTTTAGTTCTGTCCTATTTTTCGTCGAACGCGTTTAACAATACACGTTTTCGATGGGAACGCACCGGGCGAATATCGCGAACATATTATACGTTGCGTACACTTGGGGTATGATTATGATATTTTGCCGCCGAATAATAATAGTTTAGGTACTGCGTTTTACGCACGTAAGTATGTAAAGTAGAAATAGAAGTAATACAATGGAATATCACATTGTACACGAATGTATGTAATTATATTGTTGCCGAGAGTAATTGCGTGCGCGTTCGGTGTACACCTCTCTATCCGCTGAATATAATGCAATACATTACGTACGCGACGTATTACAGGTAGGTATGTAATCATATTCAGCGTATTTGTGTACAAATACAAACGATATGGATAATAATGACATTATTGTTTCCGAGGTATTGCGCGTGTGTAAATACAATAACAGCATGTACACCACGGTACTGTATTATAATTATTTCACTACGTGTACCACCCAAGCACTGCAATCCATCGGCGAGTGGATGCGATTATCGTTTAAATAAATAAACACACGCGAATTATATATGCATAATAGGTATAAATCAAACGGATTGTATATTATAATATCATGTGTACTCAAACCATGACCGCGTGCAGTAGCTGTTGTACGGCGGCAGTGGACCTGATATTATATGATGTTATACAGACCGATATTTATTTACTCATTATGAATTGAACAGTTACAATGTAAATGTGGACCATAAAATTATATACATAGGTTATGCGGATGTTGTGGGGGTACAATTAGTGAAATGATTAAATTACTAAGTTTTTTTTTTTTTTATTTATTTAATAAAAGCTATATTTACAATCTATACATAAAAGCACAATAAGTAAATTGGATAGTATAAAATAATAATAGTAATAAAATGACTTGATTGGCTTGAGGGAGGAAAACCGTCCATCAACAGTACCTCCTTTTAACTTGGTGGGTTCGTATGGAGAGCCGTTTTTTTTTTTTATGTGTTAGACAAGGGCATCTCTTGGCCATTTTCTTTTTAATCTCCTTGGAGGGTTGTTGGGGATGGTTAAAGAGGACATACGAGAGATTAAAGGGTTTTGGATTGAATGGAGTTTTGAGTGAAACTTTTTGTAGTGTCGAGTTAAATTACTAAGTTAAAAATTAAACGAAACAACAGAGTTACAAATGAAAATATCGATATTGAATTTATTTACACGTTGCATGGATCTTATTAAAGGGGACGTTCTTAAACCATGCCGGGATGGCACATAAAATGTATTTTCCCGTCTAGTCGTACGACCAGCAACTAAAAAAGATAAATTTGACAATAGATCTAGACAGTAAAATATATTAATAATATTATAATGCGTACAAACGGCGAAAGCCACGTAGCGGTCGCGCAAACGGTTCCATTGAAATATCATAGATTACAATTAATACAAATGATGTATACGATACGATTATTATTAGCATCATATCCCGTTTGTACGAGCAGAGATTTCTCACACGATCTCACCGCGCAGCGTCGCGTGTCGCATTTTTACCACCGTACAATACCTGTAATACCATAATATACGTACGTACACAAAACGGAAAATGACTATAGTATATTATTATTATGCTCGTATACATTTCGACTAAACTAGACCTGTCGTCGCGGTCGTACAGGTGTACATACATGTATATATATATACCCGTTGTATGGAGATAATAATATTTTAACACGGGTACAATTACACGGTCAAATCGTTTGTTGTACCACGTATACGGTCCGCGATAATATAATAGGAATATGCCGTGTGTATATATATATATATATACGTTACGAAACGATATCATGACGGTAGCGAGTAGAGCACCGGCGGAAAGTCGTGTATTGTTCCTTGGCCATTGTAAAATGCGATATAATATTGTAACAAAACGGTTATTACACATGACGTGTGTGTCGCGTCGATCCTACGTACACGCATGCGCGCGGTGCATATAATAATTCCGAACAATTAATACACTGTGCACATACATTACGATAAATACGATCCCGTTGCACACGTTTTCGCCGCTCTTGGTTGCTATTCTTTTCGCACGCACCGCAGTAGTCGCACCGTCGCGGTCGTAAATCATTTTGACCCACTCGTCGATTCAATATATGTGTACAACATTTTAAAAAAAAAACAACAACTGCGCACTGCTACCGTCTTGTCCGTACGTGAAGAAGAAAAAAAAACCCGTAAAAATGTAACACTGCTTTTTTATTACCGCGTGCGGTGGAAAAATCTTGCAAACATCCAGCGTCTGCGTTTTTATGAACGCCGCAATTCCACCACGCACCATAATGTAAGACCGAATATTGTTTATTATCACGAGCGTCAAGTATACGAGGATGTTAATTGTAAAGAGCCAAATTTTCACAGCGGTCGTTGTACGTCAGTATGATATTACAGCGGTTGGAAGGGGGAAAAATGGTATCGTTAACTCGTTTTACTATTATATTACATATTAACATTCGAACGAAAATACGCACGGCCCCTTGTGTCTAAGATATTGTATGCGAGTTTCTAAACTGTCAGCGACGAAAACAACTAAAAAAACATGTCGTCGTTCAGCTGCGTTCAAACATTATCGTCGGTTATCCCGCTCAACCAAAATATAGGAAAGTTTGTGTTGCGTTTCTCTTCGAACGGTCTCGTTTTCCCTAAAAGGAACAGTATACAAAACCGATAGAATTCTAATCGAATAAGAATTGACCTATGGCCAAATGTGCACGAAGTAAGTCCAAAGATTGCCTGAACGGCATTAAAAGCGACATTAAAGGCTTGGGAAAGTTTTCCTTTGAACCGTTTGTTATAAATTTATAATGCTTCGCAACGCAACGTAGAAGTTTTTCACACCACATAATATTACAATAACTTAATTGTATGTGCTGTGTAGCTTAGAATTGTAAAAGTATATGACTTTGCGTTCTCTTATTGGATACTATTCCAGTATCGACTGATGTAAGTATATATTTGAAGCATCGTTAATACAAAACATTTTATACACCAGCCTATATACGAGTGCATCCTAAGACTGCAATTATTTTCTTCTCCTTATAAAAAACACACACTCCCCATTCGTTTTACCATGTTGTATATGCCTTATGCGTTTCACATTAGCAGACTAAAAGCCCGTTCAATTTCTGGACCGACAAAAGACCGCGGATAAAGGACGAGGACGACGATTATTTGCTCTACTTCGTATCATCTTATTGATTGGTTTTGGTGCACACGATGGTTTTAAAACTATTAATACATGACGTGTGCAACTAACTTAGACGTAACATTTTATTACTCTATATTTCAATATAATTGGAGCTAATGCGTTAGTAAAATATATAAATATTTTATCAGTCGGTTGCTTGTATTTTTATATTTTCATTTCGGCAGACGAGAACAGATGATTTACCAGATATCTCTCGTCAATATTTTGAAAGTCAAAAGAATTATGAAAATCTTTGAAATACGTAGTACGCACACTCGTACACCGTTTCGGGTTATTATGATACGCGTATACAAGTACCGATTTCACTTCATAAGGATATACGATAGTGTAGAGCTTGTGTGCACAACGTTTCATACAAAATCATACATTAAACAGATGACAACGCGCATTTTTAAGGTCAGTAAAAATATTGACCTCTATTGTCCAATCAGAAGGGCACGGTGATTTATTTTGTTTGCATTTAAATCCAAATATTTAACTTGTACCGCGCACTTGTCATTTTTTCATTGCTGCACGTATATAGGTATACCTATGGTAATATTTAAAAGCAATATGTGTACTATATATATATAATATGCATGCGATAAGGCACCGAGTCTTGGAAGAAAAAAAAATAGTGTGACGTCCACCACCGCTGCCAAAAATTGCAGACGTGTGTTTCATCGAGTGAAAAAAATATAAATACCATTTAATATTCAATTATAATAATATAGAACTAGTCCGAACGTTGTAGGTCAAATTTGCAGCGTTCGTTCGATTAACGTACATATTTTGTGTTATACTCATTCCCGGTGGAAAGTAAACGTATTTTCGGTGAACGTCTGATGTTTTTTTTTACCAGTACGTACATAATTACTATATAGGTACTATTATAAGGACGCGCGTTTCCTTCTTCTGCCGTACCGCGTCGATTATGACGTATATGCGTTAAATCGTATTTAATCTCTAATCTGCGAAATACCCGCAGCCGAATTCGTTTGTCCGCGCCCGCTGTAGCTATAAAATAATATCACAACGATAATATTAATTTCGTATTCGTCGACCCGACGACGGTGTTTCGGATAAACGTTTTCGTTCGGCGGACATCTGCAGTCGTCATTTCGAGAGTATTTTACAAATTTTCCCGACGTGAAAACCTATAAACAATTTTCGTCACACGACGGAGGAATTTGGCAAAGCGCACGATTTGTTATTTTCTTTTGCGCTTTTGTACCACGCGCACAGACTACATCATTTTATCCGTCTTCCCTCCTCGACCCTGTTCCCATACAATACTTCATCGGTGCCGTGCATTCACTTCACATCCGTTTTACGAGGTCCTTTTACAACCGCCCAGAAAAAATAAAAATAAATAATAATAATACATACAGTATTATATATATGTATCCCCGCACGAGGTGTTATTGTTTGTAACGAGAGAGATACCTTTTTCCCGCATGTTGGATAAAATTCTAATAGGAACCTTTATTTTTTTTTCCATCATTTTATAAGACTACCCCGACAGATAAAAAAAAAAAAAAAAAGGGAAACCGAAAAAATGTAGTCGAGATCGCGAAAATTCGATTCGATTCTATTTCGCTGGCAAAACGTTCGGAGAAGGAAGTATGAAACGACGAGACCAAACAAGTAATTGAAACACATAGCTCGTATTTGCTCTTCACGACCCATGAACGCACGGCGTAGGTAGGTAGGCGAGCAGGTATATAATATATATATGTACGATAAATTGCGTGGACCGAATAAAACTGCTTACGAAGGGGTAAAAACGTTATCATTATTGTTAATAAATAAATATATATATATATATAAACAAAAACACATTCTGACCGCATATTTTTTGTTGAACGCGACAGAAATAATTTCCGGAACAAAATCGATTTTTACAACGCGTTATTTAGCCGGTTGTACAGGTACATAATATAGCAACTAGCTTTTATTGTGAAAATAAATTTAAACAGCCCCACGAAATATGACGGTACATAATATAATTATACCATTCTTAATATTTTAAATATTTCTTTAATGATTTACGATACATTATCTATATATTATTGCGTCGCCTACGGGATAAGGGGTATTATTGCACGAAAATTAATATCATTTTTAGCAACATTTCGGAAGTATTTTAGTTTGGTATTTCAAGTAGAGAATTATCTTAACGTACTGTTGAGTTGATTAAAATGAAAGGAAAAAAAAGTAGAAAAATTATCTATCTTTTTTTGGTAAGGTATACTACATCAATATGATTAATTTAAATCAAACGTTTGCAGTTTACACACAGATACACACTAAATGATCCTACAATATTATTATTATTACCTAATAGATTTTCAGAGTACTTTGTTTAGCTAAAGTATATTTAAAAGCAGTTGTTATTGTTTTGAAATATTTCTATATTATGTTAAGGACTGTATACTTACAAGGACCTATGTAAACGGTGTACATACTACTCGACCCAATTTTAAATTAAATTTCGACTTAAAAATAATTGTGAAGAATATTTTCTTTCTTAGGCTTTGAAAATGCATTCCTATAGGCTGGACATACTCGTATAAAATATCCCCACGGTACCCTTATGCATGTCGTAACGGTCGACTACGAATTAAGTCTTATCTAATTATGTATATATTTGTCGTACTCATTGTCCTCTTATCAGCAATAGCACTTGTGCGGAAGACATTGTGGCGTGTAGTACGGTTATATTAACTCATTTCGTCGCGCGACAATTCGACGCGGTCATTTGGACGCACGGCAAAATATGGTCGCATTGTAATATTGACGCATGCTACATTTGGTTTTGGTCATTTCGTCGCATATATTTATATATTATCTTAAAATAATATTAATTAAATTAATTTAATTAAACAATTATATTTATATTAATATTAATAATGATAATATTCAAATTGAATGCGTTATATTATCTTTTTGTGAGTTTTTCATTTATTTTTGGTGATACTTATCAATAAATAATAATGAATCACGAGAGTTTACGTATTTTTAAAATTTTTACATACCCATGATAATATTAAAATGCAATATTTTATTTTATTTTTTGCCATGTTATAATAAATAAATAACGATGCATGACCAAAAAAATACCTAAAATATCTAATGATAGCATTATGTATTATTTAAATATATTTATGCGACGAAATGACGCATGATCAAATCTAGCATACGTCGATATTGCGCGCGACGAAATTACCGCAACAATAAATGACAGTACACCGTGTAGTACAATACAAGAAGTCGACTTTTGCGTGATCTATCACAAAGAATATGCCTCCGCAAAAATGTGTTATCACCGAATCCTTATAAAATAGAACGTGTGATCACCATTGGCGTCAATCTTGCTTTTGTCCCTAAAACCTAGCCGAACTGCAAACTTACAGCCAAGACAATGAAACGATACCGGACATCGGAAGTCAGTATACAGCGTGCGTTTCCGAGCTGACTTCGTAAGTTGGCGTAACATGTCGTCAAGCACCTATATCAACTTGGCCATATTAGGGGCCACGTAGTGAGATTTCGACCACCAAATGTTTTAGCATTGTCCTGTTGCATTTCGTAAGTAAGAACCGTAATAGGATCCATTTTTAATTGTATTCTCTCAAGTTTGTTTGCATTCGTTTTCCTCATACACAAATGACAATTAATGAGTTAGTGAGCCTCGTCACAAATAATTTCACCGCTCAATCACTGCTACGCTGAACCCTAGATTCTTACCTATTAATCTACATTTGTCATTTCAATGTTACATGAACGGTCGATTTCAATACGGATTTCGTGTAACTTTCCGGTAGATTTAAACTCGGCCACTAGACTGGACAATGGACAATGCAAATAGACTGAAATAGTAGACTGAAATAGGGACCAATCGCTATCCATGTGTTGTACCCGTGTATAATGAGTTAAAAACCATATTAACATTGTCAACCAAATCGGTCGTCTTTAAAACCGCTTCTACTCGTCGTGAGTCACGAGTAAAACATTTACGACTCCACAAACAAAAAAAAAAAAACATTAAAAACCAGCCAATTAGACCTGCGCGTAAGTCGGTAGTCGTGTTACGATTGAATTATACAATAATATGTACAATAATGGTGACACATACCATAATCATCACCTACCACTCGGTGCAAATGACGAACGCGTTTCACCGCAACGTTATTAGTGCGAGTATTATGAGTTATATACGTCTTATTGCCGATCTAATAGCGGGTCACTCGACCAACGTAGTAGCTAATTATCGCGCGGTAATAATTACCACCATGCGCAGCGCGTATTTGTGGTCGAACATATTGCGAATGAATTCGGGAAATATGATTTCCACCAGCACGTTCGGGATACAACAATAATTTTCAGTTATTGTGTTTGTACAGTATCGTGGGGAACGTAATAAAATACATTTTAGTACGAAGCAGACCGATATACTTGCGCGGACTTCGAGCACGTCATGCTGTAAAGTATTTCCCGTTAAATCCTGTCACGATTCCAACATTGCAGGATGTGTCTGAGACTAGGAATTGGTTTTCGAGTTTGGGCCATTTGCCACGGGATCCCACCACCAAATATAACGCCCACCGGGTTTCAATCAAACGTTTAATATTATAGACAAACGTAGCAATAACGCGCGATCATATTTTCGATGTTGGAAAAACGCTTTCCGCTTTTATTCCACGCCTATATAATACACTGCAGTGCGTAAAGTGCCATGGGCGCTAGAATTTGTACTGCGGGTGAGCGGCGGGTAGAGGGGTATCTCGAAATGTAAAATAAATGAAATAAAGGCTTAATGTTATTTCACATTTCCATGAATTTTAATAAGGACAGAAAAATAAGATATTAGTAAAAATAAAATATAATCGAATGAACTGTACATTTCGTACACTATATAATATTAATAATAATAATAATAATAATGATGTTTTAAACTACAAGTTCATATTATTTTTCCGGGTGATATGGGGGGAGGTATGGCAATGCCCCGTTTGCCCCCTCCCCTGGGCACCTTTGAGTATATAACAGAAAGATTAATTCTAGATCAATCTGCAGCAGATCGCGTGTACAATATAACGTATGATTGACGATTGTGAACGATTTCGACGGAGAGTGGAAAATACTATTGCACATCATTATTACTGTCAACATGTGCCTTAGAACTATTTTTCATGGAAACAGATATAGCCATCCGGGTGTACCATGTGCTTTTATATTTTTCGTTTTTTTCTCGTACAAATCTAGGGTCGCCACGTAGCCGCTGCGGCCGTCTCACCGTCAATCGTATATACGGTGTACAAAATATATTGTGCAGTGCCGGTCACGATGAATTCACATTCCGTGTTCTAAAGCTTATTGTAGATTTGTAGACCTACGTCACACGTTCATTTTACCTCGTGTCAAAGTCCTAAAAACACGTGTGTTCTGTACAAAAATCACGCATGCCGCGCAGTACCTATTATTAATACTATTTAACTTTACTCCCTTGAGATCTCATAGCAATCACACGAATAGAGTTATTTGTATCCAATGTTATTTTTATTATTATCTTTGGTATTACTAATATCATTTATGTTATTGCCAATAGTGTACTGTAATATATATGTATATGGGTCTTATGATCCGTTAAACTTTAAATAAATATGTAAATAACGGTTTTTTTTTCTTGTCAATTCAAATCGCGCGTTCATATTATAATATATGTATTTATGTGCTCGAGCTGTACAGTAAAGGTACGCGAGTAATTCACCCGTATATTGGCTCAAGCACATTGTCCTGGATACCTTTGACCACCATCCGACGCCGTACCGCTGCAGCTCTGTTCGGCCGGTCCGGATCCGACTACGTGAATAATTTCGGCGGAAAATATGCATATATCGTTGGTCGACCGGCAACGCAGTTCCGTGTACACATTACCCACACCCTGCAAGTGCGGTTTATAATAATGTATATACAGTCAACTCGCGATGTAACGAATTTCAAGGGACCTAGGAAAAAGTTCGGTATATCGAAAGTTCGTTATATCGAACGAATAATTCAATAAAATTCATTTTAATTAACAAGATTTAAAAAAAAATTCAAAATTAATATTTTATTAGATTACATATTATTATAATTACAAACATACATATTAAATATGAATTATTGTTTATTAAATTTTATTTTATTACATACATACATATTTATTTTTTTAGAAAATCGGTTATTATTTTTGTGTATAGTCATTTATCTTATCACGTGATATTCGCCGAAACAAACACCGTAATAGCAAGCTAGTAGTAACTAATAATAGTATCTTATACAATAACGACGAAATGCATTTTATCCTAACGTATGATAATTGTACATAGCCGAAACTCGTAAAATTCGTAATATCAAGCTCCAAAATTGTGAAAATTCGTCACATAGCGAGAGCTTTGGTCAAAAAATCTTCGTTATATCGAGGGGGCCAAAATACATATAATTTTTCGTTATATCGTGAGATTTTCAAGGGACCGACAGTTTTATTCGTTATATCGAGATTTTCGTTAAAACGAGCTTCATTATATCGCGAGCTGACTGTATATATGTACTCGAATGTGTGTACACAGCGCAGTCGAAACGCAATATCATAGTGAATTCGTTCGCGTAAGCGCGAGTATTTATGTACCGTGCGAGTTTTGCTCACGCCCAAAATTAGATTTCGCCAGAGAAAGGGATAATATTTTTATTCGGGAATCATATGCGCGTACGGGGCGTACCACATATATGTCATACACCTATAATATTCAGCTGTTCCGTACACGAGCTCGTTAAGATTTGAAACCATACGGGAAAGAAACATTTTACCGTTGTAAAAACTAGAACTTTTTTCAACCGGGGCAAAGGATCAGGCGGAGTCCAGTGCACAGTAATAATCGTTGAACTCGTTACAACGAAAGCGCGGTCAGCGAAATGAGGTACCGCTCCGTATTGTGGCCCCCAAAAGAAACTTTTGTTTTTAAAATAGAAACGCCCTTTTTTCACAACGATATTTTATTGAGGGCATTTTTATGTGAATTTTGATGTATCGAAATCCAAATTCGAACGAATAGTTTTTTAATTACTCTAATTGAAATACTTGTATTAATCAAAATAGGGTTATAATACCTATTAACCTATATTGTTTTGATGTAATCTGTAACTTTATGTTATCGCTGATTGCCACTAATTCGAGATAACGCGAATTTCACACCTTTCATATGCAATCTTGAATTTCATTAATTCCGAAAGTATATGTCCGAATTTTGACTACAGTACATTTACTACAGTAAAAGAAAAACTGAAAAAGTGAATGAATAATATTTTGCATAGAAATTATGGTGTTCCCATTAGAACAAATTTTGTACAGTCACAGGACACCCTTAAGTTGGCGCGAAATAAAAGTTATTGAAAACGTTGGATTTATTGTAAATCGAACATTAAAAAAAAAAAACCTGCGCATATACTTTGTAGATTCCAGTGGCCGATTGTTTTCTTTTTAACACTGATTCGAAAACGCTTTCATTACGAACGAAGTGTACCAATAATCGTACGCGCGAAATGAGCGCATGAAAGCACTTGAAATATACTTTATATTACGCTGCAACCTTTCCGTTATATTTATGCACAGGAGGCGTATGTTGTATACTAATTTATATAAATATACACATAATGTGGGTGCAAGTCTATTTGAAAACGACGTGTAGAGCGACAGCCATTTGTTTTCGAACCGCGTTTACGTGGGTTGTGAGGGGATGCGGGGGGGGGGTTGGATTGGAGAGCGATTCAAACTTTGAAACGGCAAACACACAACTTTCACCCGCGTATACTATATTAGTGTGTGCACAATACACATAATAAATACGTACAAAAAAAATGTCGTGTATAAAATGTTCATTAATGCGGCCGCGGTTTGCTCGCCGGGACGGGAAAATTCCGCGTACACGTGATCGCACACACAATAATATTATTTACTTGTAAAATGCAGTTCTCAGGGAAAAGGAAACGATATGTAACCGGTGTAATACAGTTACTGATGTAAGAAAATACTTTTATCCGATACGGAAACGAGATGGCTCGTAATTTTAACCCGAGATCCATGTTAATTGACACAAAGGAAGGCGAGAACAAATATTCCAATGGCTGATCTAATTTCAAATTGTAAATTTAATAATTCTCATTGCAGACCTGGTGCGGCTTACGGCTTACCGACTGACTGGTGGAGTGTTTATGCTTTCGATTACTGTCTTAATGGAAAGTGATGGGAGACGAGTGTCGATTTTTTTCTCGAAGAAATGTTATAATACGGTACAGTCAGAAGACGCTCTCACGCGACATCACGATGTAATATTATACGAGTAGATGATAATGTACGGTGTACACGACGTATCCTCGCAAAATTATCGGAAAAATTGATCGAAATAACTCGTATAATACATAACACATGCCTATACCGACTTCTGCTGCGTCAATACACGTACACGTTACACAAGTGGTTTTATTTAATTGGGGGGGGAGGTAATTATTTCGTATAATAAACGACGTATGTCATACGAGTGCGCATGTACATACTTTTGGCGAAAAAACTTATTTCGAAAAAACGCACGTGTACACCAACAAAACTATATATGCCATTAGAAGTTTATAATTTTTTTTTAAACTTTCAAACGTTGTCTTTATAACTTCTCCCAGCGACGAAATATTATACTTATGTCGAAAAATGTGGGGAGCGTAGTCCAAGGGCAGATACAAGGGGTATAACAAAAGTTTATCAAAATGCTTTTATTAATATGGTTTAGTAGGTATTTCAATTTTAATTAAGTTCTACATTCAAAATTAAAAGTTGGTGTTTTCTAATTTCTAATAAATTAAGACCAATCACCAGTATTTTTGTCGACAGCATGACAGATTTCTGTGTACAACTAATTTTTATGTCGATTAATAATAAGATAATTCCTATGCCTATTTCTATTAAATTAATTTTATTAATTTATATAAATTGCCCCCCCCCCGTTCATGACCTCTGTATCCGCCCTTGTAGTCTAGTTATAATTCCTAGTTTTCGGTTTCAATGTTTTTTCATATGGGTTTATTTTCTAAAATAACTTTAACCATCGCTGTATTTGGATCATACCAAGCTCACGGATAAAATATTTAATTAAATTACCACGTATTGTGTCAACATATCAGTTTAACGGACAGAAAATTAGTTTTAGAAAGGTCTAAATGAAATCCTTCCGAATCGATTTACGGAATTTACTATATTTTAGTCATCCGTCAGACGTCATATATTTTTTTTATCATACTAATTTTTATAAAATATTCATAATAATTTTCGTTTGATGCATTAAAACTTTTTTTTTTGTCATTTATGCGTTAGATTATTCAATTTCAATCATAATATAGTGCATATTAATAAAGTTCTACCTTTCGTTTGAAGTTATTATATTCTATAATACATCAAAAACAAACATTGTATAAATTAAATTCGTTTCTCTTGGCATGGATTTATATCAAACTATTTAAATTTATTCAAACAGAATATGTTACCTTATTATTGAATGACTTTTAAATGTCGTGTATTTATTAATCTATAAAACCCTATTCGTCACTACTATTTGTAAACACACCAAATATGGTTTTATGGATTTGTGAAGTGTACCGTATGGGCACTTAAAGTTATATATCCACATAAAGTACTTTATTTAATTAAAATTAGTAATGTCTTACATTAATCTGTCACTGTTATATAATTAGGAAATATTTCGTGTAAAATATGTATAGTTATAACAATAATAATGATTCTGTAATTTTTAAACGAGGAATGTTTGAGGAAATGCATTATGGATGCGATAGTTAAACAATTAAATTTGTAATCGAAGTGATAGAGAATTTTGGAATTGTATTAATTTTTGTTAAACAGTCACGTCACAGGATGTCTCGACACAATTCTAACCTGTAATATTATTATGTATACACGACACAATATGTGATAGGTGTTATAACTACCGAATGCCATTTCGTTTAGAACTTTTAACACGTAAGCAAAAATATTTATTTTGATCAGAAGTTAGGTTAATTAGTAAGTTGGTTAGTAATTTAATCACTCATATTCCACTGTTTATGTAATCTACAAGAATTTTAGCAATAGCTAATAGGTACCATTTAAAAACTACTATTATTCTGAACAGTTTTTATAGCGAGAAAATAATTTCTTTAACTCATTCGTGAACACTACTGAAAAGTCTACAATTTTAATTTAATTTTAATTATGCTTTTCTAAAAATTATTAATTGGCATGTATTGTCTATTGGATACTTCGACTACATATACTTTTATTAGGGATATTTTCTCAATTCCAGCTAAATTCCTTCAAAATGTGCAGTTATTTTTAACTATATACTTTTTCTTATAAAAGTAACCTTATAATATAATATGCACTGTTGTAAAAATGAAAAATTATAAATGAAATCCAGTTTATTTAAATCGTTCGCAACCAAAATGGACAACTTTCGTAAATCTTGAGCATGAGAATTTTTTAGTACTGGTACGTATGGAAAAAAAAAAAAATCATAAAACTGGAGAGTTCACAACGTTCAGAGTGAAATCTATTTGATATTATGTGTTTATTATCTACTCACTTTTTATAACCAGTTGTGCAGCTGATTATCAATTAACTTGCATGAAAGCCGAAAGTCAATAATTTGTAAGCGACATAAAAAATCTCTCTTAATTTTATTGCACGTCTGTTATTATATTTTAACGGTTCTGTACGCGGTGTCCGTAATTACTATAATTTCTAGTTTTCCGGTGTTTGACTTGATCGAAACACATGCGTTCATTGCAAGCGATGCGCTGCGTTGGCAAAGTTGGTACAGATACAGGTAGTTGGTTATGTTGATGATGGTATGAAAGAAAAAATAAAAATTAATCAATATGTATATTTACGTCACGTACACGCATTGACTAGTGACGGTGACACGCAGAAAACTAGAAGCTCCGAGAATACTCGCATAGCATACTGTATGTACTCATGTATAATATATGACGTGTACGTGTCCACGTGTGCTAGTAGTAATTTTATGTGTGTGTGAGCGCGTGCGTGCGCGCAAGTGAATTTGATTATTTCGTATGTTATTAACAGGACAGTAGTCGCCGTTGATAATAATATGAACTCAACATTTACACAAAAACTCCATTTAGCAAAACGTCGACCGTTTATCGTCGCACACGTATCATACACAACGCCGGCAACGTAATATTTATGGTTTCAGCTTTTGAGTGAATTTCAACTCGAGAATAATACACTTAAACATATGCCTTCACATAATATATGTAAACATTGGTCTATAGGTTTTTTTTAAAAATATTGTTAAAACATACATAACATCCAACCATTCAGTAGACATTTAAGCTGTTATCACGATAGTGATTTTATTTTTCACTATATTCCGTGCATTTTGTTGTAATAATTATTATTTTAATATAGTTCACGGTCCATTTTTATAAAAATTGTGTGAGCGTATTTAATTTTTCCCCACGACATTTCCTTTGCATTTTTAGAGTAGGTATATATGGGTATCAAGTTAGCGGCACTTATTTTTAAAATTTAAATAAGGAATCGGTCGCATCAAATGGTTTTAAATAATTGCTTTTGACGTTTTGCGCGTGCCAAGGAGATTGCCGAAGGTCACGACTCACGAGGAGGACGGAGGATGTATGTACCTAGTTCGGGATACGATCGAAGGACGAAATCTTCCGCGAGATTAATAATAGCGTAGTCGCACCGTACAACATTAATAATAATCATAATAATGATATTTTACCGGTGGATATGAATTAGCGATTTTGCACGCAGCCTTCGTCTAAAGCACATATGTACGCGGCGGGACATGACCGTCCTCGATTCCTGCCCTACACGCAAACGCTCTCCGGCGACGATGGTGGGCTCGTAGTATGACGTATACCTACATTACACTGCAATGGTCTAATTTATCGTTTTCGTATGCGCAGTCGTTTTGCATTTATCGCAGGCCGGAGCACATCGATCACTACGTATTAATATTTTACCGTAATTGTTTTTTTTTTTTTTCAATATCTTCCACAGAAATTATAGGCGTACAAACGTCTGCGGCCATGGTATATAGGTCAAGGATGAGCAACTATAGCAGACCGCGTTACCTTTTAAAGTGCATGATACGATATAAAGTTTTAAAAATAAAAGTTACCCAAAACCATTTTGAGAGCACGTTAAGCGTTTATTCTATGTTGAATTATGGTAACTTTTATTTTTAAAATAATATATAACATATGGTTCGTGTGCAGAATTAATTGTTATTTGCTATAGAACTCGTCCGTGCTTTTCGATTACTATATAATATATTTACTAAACGTCTAATTATGACGTACCACCGAGGTTAATACTAATATTATTACACACAGCAGTTAAGTCTTATCCATCGTGTCGTACAATATGTGCAACGTGGCTCGATCTTAGTTCAACGTTTTATTTTTCCGGCCCTCTATAGTAACTTGAAGTTGCCCATCCTTGATGTAGCTAAGCTTGTTTGCAGTGCATCGCGTGCCTCGCTGAAATTATTCACCTAATTTTGGACGCAACAAGTCTGTAATAGTATTACGACTTATTATGACGAGAGGAAAAACAGTCGTCCGGGTGTACGTAGGTACTGCATATCATACGATAGAGGTAGACGCCAGCTAATATCTACCTCGTGTCTATGAGACAGGCAAGCTATTATAACTTATCAAGTTTTGTCGCGGCCACGTGACCGTTTTTAAAACGGTCCGCGATGGAGTACGAACATGCCAGACTTCAATAATTTGGCACTCGCTCGGAACGGGTTGAAATGCCGGTGTGGTTTACCACACGACTGTCGCGCACGTCCCGCGTCGCCATAATTGAATTTTCGCGGAATTCGTCCGGGCGCGTTTTGACGTTTTCACTCGCGGGGCGTCAAAACCACGTTTTGCGCTCACGGTGACTCCGGAAGACCGAGAAGGGGGGGCATAACGTAGGGGAATTCACTCACAGCGTGCACTAGATCGTACGATGTTTTCCGGTGTTTTCACGAAGATGGTAAACCATGCGTCGCTAGTACGAACGTCGTGCACGTACGAGTTAGTAGGGAAAAACGCGAGATTTGTGAATAAATATGAAATATTCATCGGGCTGTAGATTTAACGTAGAGAAATACAACTAGCATCCTACTACGTGAAGGTAAATAGATTTGTCTGAAGATAAATGAGTCAAACACAAAGTTTATGGTACTTTTGAGACGAAATCACAATACTAATAATTTAAAAGTTGATGAATACAAATTTGAAAGGGTACAGAGCTTCAAGAAGTTAAAAAACAACTTATGTATTCAAGTCAAGACTATTATCAATAAAGTCTAAAATAACGTTATACAAATTCATAGTTAAACCAATTGCTCTATATGTATGTGGTACATGGACTACGACAAAATCGGAAGAAGGAAAGTTAGGAGTGTTTGAAAAGAAGATACTAAGGAAAATCTTAGGTCCAATGAGGAATAACGATGGGGAGTATGAAATAAGAAACAACTAGGAATTGGATAATCTCTATAAGGAACGTAACATTATTGGGTCCCCGATGAGGATAAGGATAAGTTGGACGGGACAAGTATGGAGATCAGATGGAATGGTTGGATCAGCGACTAAATGGAAATCCGACACTAAGAGACCTAGAGGACGCCCTAGACAGTGATGGATGGATAGAGTACAAGAAGACTTGAAACTTCTGAACGTAAGGAACGCAGAAGAATGTGCAAAGAGAGGGATAGAAAGAATATGTTGTTTCGGCGATGGGCCTTAAAAAACATAAAAGCCTAGAAGAATAAGAAGAAGTAGTTACTCGTGTACTCATCGAGGAACTGCGGACGTTGGCGAACGATTCCCGTACTTCCACGATATATGAACAACGACCGCCGGAAAAGGATTTTTGGAAACGCACTGCGAGGGTTTTGAAACGGGACAAGACCTGCGGACGCGACACGTGTACACACGTCGCGATATTTTTTTTAAGCAAAACAATGTCCGTAGGTATAATATAACGATTACGGTTGCAGCGGTGACGACGACCTAACCGTGGTACGCGTGAAGTATACTTGCGTCGACCGAATATGTAAATCGGATAAACAATGTTGTTTACTATGTAAATTTCAATGTGAAACTCTCTCACACACACACATATATATTTATACATTTTATATTAATGTATGTATTCCAAAGAATATTTAAATTAATAATAGAGTTCCGCGACCTCCGTCCGATTTCGTTCCGTATAATTTGTGCGTGCGTGTGTTTGTGTGGTCTAAACTCTAAACATTCGTAGTTATACATGTATGTGGACTTGTTGCGTAAAATATGGAATACGCTAAGCGAAATAAAATAAAAAAATACCGAAACGGGTATTTATTAATTTTTTTTATATTTTCAGCATCGCGCGTATTGTACTCGTATCCGCGACGACGACGACGACGACGCTGCGTACAAATATTATAATCACCGAGTCGATTAACGTAATGCGCTTTTGTACAAATTCAGTTGCACGCACCGCGATAAATATCAATATCACGCCTTATGGCGTTTATTACCCCCACATGGCACGGATGATGTTACTCTATTATTGTTGTATTCATATTTTTGTTTGTTTCGATTCGATTTTGCTCGCGTCCAAACCATTATTACCACCGTCTGATTTGCGTCTCGTTACGCTCCAGCAAACTACAATGTGCACGCCATACGCGCCGCATAAGCGTGTAGTATTATTTTTGGAATGTTTTTAATCCAAACGGATTTTTTATCAAAGGAAAAAGGTGTTTCGATATACCGTGCAAACCTATCTACTGTTGTTTTTGCGTTTACACATTTGATACGATCGATTCGTGCGGTATTCCAATCGCTGTAAAAAACAGGAATAGGATATTAGGTTTTTAAGAGCCATGGAAATTTATCAAATGTTTTTTTATTTTTCCCCCGGCAGGCACACACGTCATTAATGTTATTATAAATACTTAACTATAATGCTATATTAAAAGTCTGCAGTAGGTATAAGTATAAATATCGATTCAGTAGATATTGAATTGTGGAAAAAAATCCTTTATATTCATATCCTTAATATAATTTAACATTAACCAACTATTAAAGTTTCAGATGTAATAGGATATTTTAATCAAATTTGGTGTTATATTCTAAAATGACTTAAAAATATAACAACAATACTTATTATGTCGGTTAAGATTTACCGTGATGAAACGTTAAATTACGCATTATTTTGCGTGATAACATATTTTTTTTAGCAGGGTGCTGCAAGCCTGCAACAGTAACGGGCTATTTTTTCAATGCAAGCAATTTTGAAGATACATTAATAATGACAATAATAAGTCGATGATCGAAGAAATGTTTGAAAATATTCATAGAAAGTCGATTCGAGTCTGTATCGTTTTTGATTTTACAATCACGAAAACGGTCTAAAAGCAGCAATTTCGTAATCGGTTACGTGACTCGTATAAAATATAGATCATAAATCCTTCATAGTTTATGTACAATTTCATTTGAAATGAGCGTGGACGATAAAAATGATCACGGGGGGAGCAACGTAAAAAAATGACTAAACAAAGCTAAATAAGTAATTTTTTCCTCTCTCTCTCTCACTCTTTCACATTCTTCCTCTCTCTCCAAGAGAACATTCTGATCCGCACGCCGAGAGTCACGATCGATACGCATGGAAACATGTTTTGACAGGTACTACCAATATTATATAATATTATTATAATAACGATAAATGGTATATGTAAACATAATTTAATTTTAAAACAACGTATATGCAATAATAACACGTGTTTAACCCGATTAAATAAATAACCACTCGAAACGAATATCGTTAACATCAGTCTGTCGGCATCAATATCGGTTTGTAAACCCGCGGGGAAGGCGAATATTATAGTAATACCAGTCAACCCACGGCTGCGCATATGGTAACACGCGCTTGATGCGCTTAATCAAATCGAATTTCGCTCAACTTGTGAAATTTCCCGACGACCTTTGGATATCGCTTTTGGCGTTTCGAGCCCATCTTGCAGCGCACGAGAGATACATTGAACAATTGAAAATTTGTATTACTGTTATAGTAATAACAGTTATATGAGTAATAGTAATAATTTTTAAAATAATATCAAAACTACGCGCGTTACATCGAGCGCAGTGCTCAACACAACTTGTATGCGCACCACGCTCTTGTAGTAAGCTATCATCAAAGCACATCAGTCATCAATATATGTACTAATATAATCGTCGTTGACGGGGAAGAACATACTTTGAGAAAAATTGTTACAACGAGGTTATGGTATCCCTGGACATCGAACAATATTACCCTTGATATTGAAAAAAATCTCGGATATCTCTCTTCTATGATGAAATAAAAATATCAAATATCATATGTGTTGGACTGGTGCTATAGAACGTTTATAAAATACTTTCCTATGTGTATTCAAATATGATCGGAATTTCCATCGAAGGTACCGTCGTGCGTATGGATACTGCAGTGACGTTTAATGTATAAATGACAACCATAATAGGCGTGACTAGACTTGACCCGCAGCGTCAGCTAAGCTAAATGACTGGCGCCTATCCTAACGAGCCGACATCTTTTCCAAATTAAAATTCATAGCTCAAAAATTATAAAACTCGTTATTTAAAAAAAAAAAAATCGAATTTTAAGAGCGTACTTTAGTTAGTGTTTACAATTTTGTGTAGAATTATTGCATGCATATTTTAGTCTTTTAGTGCACAATCCATCCTGCCTTTAAACCGGTGTCTTTCGAAAACTTTTAGTGAAACTCTGGCTGCTGCCGTAGACATACCTATGGTGAGAACAATAATAATATTACTATTTTCTAGGTTTCAATAAATCTTGGTTAATTATATTATTAGAACTTAGAATAGATCAATCCGTCCGAATATACATGACACGCATATATTACGTTTGTACGACTATGTATATCTACCTACTTCCGTTTCGATGGAAAAATAGCTGCTCGAGATTGAAACATGTAATTATTACTATTGCTTGAAAAATTCCCAGACAAATATGTCCGGACGGGTGCGAAAAAAAAATAATAAAAAATAATTTACATTACAGTAAACTGACCAATTATCAAACTTAGAGTACTGTCTGTATTTTATCTTTTGTTTTTTTTTTTACGATGTTTTAATTTTTTAGCTAGACATGATTATGTAAAATATTACAGTTTTAAAAAATCTCATTACTCGTTTAAAAATTAAATTATAGTAAAAAACCCACGAGAAGATTCAGATAATGTTCTTCCTTTTAAGTCTTACAATTGTAGGTCAGCTTAGTCTTAATATAAAAGCTAACACTTATCGCAGTTTTGCTATTTGTTGTAGTTTGCAAAACGGAACATATGCAGGTGTGGGTGATCAGCTCTTCATCGATTTTAAATGAAAACAATGCACCACGGTACATATGGTGAAATGCTGGAGACCATAAACTATATGCACGTTGCAGATAGATATATAGTGAATTTGATAACACCACGACTTGTTTTACTTATTCTTAAAGACTTAATTTAGTATTGCGTTTTTAAATTTGATTAGAAGCGATTTTTCTTAAGCTGACGAAACTATAAACGTTATCTATGAAAATGTTAAACATTATTAAGCTAAATAATGCTTTTCAATGCGGAAATCGCCATACTAATTTATGAATTAGTATGTTTTATTGTATGGACTATAAGAAAATATATGTGCTTCATTTTAAAGTTTAATTTGTATCAACATTAGAATTTATTACAAAAATCTTTTAAAAAGAAATTCGTTACGAACTTAGCAAATAAAATTAATTTAAATAACTTAACGCAAAGTACAGATACATTAACAAAATGCGTACAGTATTATTACGAGTATTTTACTTCCAATTCGGTTTTATTTTCTTATTACAATATAAGAAACAAAATGTAGAAAAAGTTTTGATTACTAGCACATATTAGTATAATGAGGTAGTGGTATTATTTATCATGGTCACGATTGAAATACATGTAAGTTAAGTTTTACTCAAACACGTATGCCTACAACTAAATGTTTAAAAATATTAATTGAAATACGGTCGTGAAGATATTTTTTAAATTTTTAAATTTTACGAAATTGTTGAAATATTTCTCTACTATCGAATGGATGATAGGTACCTAATTATTTCGGAAAACTTGATCTGACGCAAATGCAAACGAGTGGAAAGAAGTTCGGACTTGACCTTGATCACATACAAAATGTTGCCGACACGCGTTTATATTTGTAATCTACGCGAGTATTATCAAACACGGTGAACATGTCGTCATTCCATTTCATGGTTATAGCCGTTCTAGGTAGGTATACGTGAGTAAGATAAAAAAATATATCCGCATATTACGCGCGTAAGTATGTTTAGCGATAGAAGAGTACTATCGACCTATTTACGAGGTTCGATCGTAGAATAAAAAAAAAGAAAAAAATGAAAACCCGAGAGAAAATAGTGCGAAAAACGCCTGGAAGCGGGCACACGGACTATTACGTTTAAATTGTGCGCCACGAAAAAGTCGATTACCGGTCGGAATTTCGTTTGTTGGAGAGAGATCGGAGTCGAAGATCGGCCCGTGATCTGATTCACATGATAATATTGTTACATTTTTACGTTGACCGAGAATACCTATCGATTGCCACGGAGACGCGAGATACCTATCGTGTAAAGCGCGCGCGGATTCCCGGCCGCAGCAGTCGGAGTGGGTACGCGTTTAGCCCGTAACTCTGTACACGTGACATTATATCACTAAATCACTTATAGACCTCCGCGAGTAAGCTGCTGTGTTATTGCACAGGCTTACACCGTAATTTATGCCGAACAGGTTGTACTTAAAGGCTCTACTGCACTACAGAATACGCGCAAGTCATACGAGTCATCCCCCGAACGCCGAAGCAGTGGACATTTATTAAAAGTCTCGAAGACCGTTATTGTGCGCACGCTGCAGATCTTGCGGCATTGCGCCATCGTAGTACGAGCGCGCATTTGAAAAAAAATGTTTGACTAGGGCTCGGTTAGTCGAGAAAAGGGTTAGGATAAATTAAAATATATATGTATGTACTCGTAGGTATATTATATTCATAACGTATAATGAAAGTTCATTTTCCTTTTTCTAAACGATAACATTTGGGTTGAAAATCACACCTGAATTGGATAATATAATATTATTTCGTTGTAGATTAAAATAAAATGAAAGATTTGCAGGTATTGCACGTACTTTTTTTATACCTCGAAAAAAATAAAAAATTAAAACGTGGAAATGAACTAATAAAATTGTGAAACAAAATTAGATGTATTTCGATATTTGAATTTTATCTGTAGGCCCGAAAGCAAGATATCAATAGTTACAAAGTACAAAAACATGCAACTGTAATTTATTCAAGCCCTTATAATCTCAACAAATTATTATTGAATTTATAAATAATTTATTAAAACTAATCAAGTTCTCAACAAAAAAAATAACTATATGGCAATAAATAGAATAAATAAATAAAATATATATATTGCCTTGAGTATTATATAATAAGTGGTCTTTTTTTTTCATTTTTATTTTAATTTTACTTATATTACTACGTCATATGTTGTGTTCTATATCTATTGTACATCCGGTACTGGCGTTTGACATGTTGTTGCACTGTTGCCCAAGAACATCATACAGTTAACGATACAAGGCAACTTATATTGCTAGTCTATATCGTGTAAGCTTTTGCGTTTCTTTAGTGAATATTAAAAATGATTTCTGGTCCGCCACACGATTATGCTCCGATAATGCACTCGGCCTATAATATGTTCTTTGACTGAACGGAAATCATTGCCTAACATAGCTCCCGAAAAAACGAATCTGAATGAAAGGTTGGTTGGATCAGTTTATACTTCAATAGATGGTTGGTATAATAGTAGACCCACATTTTTCAATAAGGTAAGGTTGAAAAAAATATGTTCTGGGAGAGTATGAGCTTTCTATTTTAAAATATACTAATATCGAAATAACATCGACATATCGATGATACACGTGTGTTTTGAGTAGATACGATTAAGAAATTTAAAAAAATGATCAACCGGACAATTTAATTTCCTATCGGAAAAGTATACCATGTTCGTATGATATACCGGAGCACTTCTCCTGGTCGAAATCGGGCGCACAGCCGCGAAAAGCCAAAAACACACGCATCACGTTGAATTCCAAATGCAAATGATATTATAGTTTCGAATCGTATGATTATTTAAACACTGCAGGTGTAACCATTGTATCCGTGTTCTATGACACGCTTCTATGAATCAAACGCAAATCGCGCATAATATTATTTTCCGTTTTACAAATTTAACCCGTCGAAATGTAAAAACTCCAAAATGTTTACTCTACTGTCACATGACGTGATCGTACTAAACTCGCGTAATATTTCGTCGACGACGGATGAACGGCTAGATAGCTGAAGAGCGCCGCACAATGCTCGGCAATGTTTTGTTTTCCCGCGGATACCGTAAGCCCGTTATTATAATAATTGGCAGCCGGCGTTTACGTACGTGTCATGATATTATGCGTGTACAATACAGTTATTCTTGCAAAAACACCACCTTCGACGGGTACCCGTTGTTCCGGTCCGTCCAGACTTCCAACGCGCGCACGCCAACGGCGGCAGACGGCGGCATCTCTTTTCTGGCCTTAAACCACAGCACCCGGCGACCGCTCGTCCCCGTCCGCCTCCACACGGTGAATTCCATCAGACTTTTCGCTTCCGGTCCGCTGCAAAACGTGGCGCAGGCGATCTCGAACGTACCGGCTCGCTCGTGCGGTCCGTACCGTTCGTGTACCATACTACAGCCGCCTTCTACACTTCCGGTCTTCGCGTCCGGATCTTCGTCGTCTGTATCGCACGGTTCACTAACTTCACTCGAGTCTACTCACACACATACACGTTTATTACATATATGTTGAGTACCGGCCACGCGGTGTTACGTACTGCGATCCTGCATATTACGGAACAAGGGCCTTTTGAATATTTACAATGTTTTCCGACCTCTTTTATTACACGCCCCATCTCAACACCCTCCGATTGGTTTAAATTTATGAAAAAATTTGTCGACTAGTTTTTTTTTTTTTGATAGATAAAAAAAAAATGTATAAAGTCGAGGAACTTATTGAATATATACATAAAGTGACCGGTCGTTATTCATTCCTAGTTCTTTTTCTCAGAATATGAATATAATTTATAAACAATTTTACTCCGTGATGACTGCTTGCGCTTCCCCGGCAATGTTTTCGCACCCTCTCAAGGAGGTGTGAGACCCCAGGTTGGGAATCACTGTTGTAGACAATAATAGAACATGTATCACTTATGTAAATAAGTACGTGCAAAAAGTTTAACGTAATAAAATATTTAATATACGCGGAAACATCGACTGCAGCAATTATATGACGACATTCGGCGATGTATGTTTTGGGGACTGGATCGTCCTACATTTTTAACGAATTTAGACCAAAAATATTGAATATAATTCACAATATACACAGCTGCAATCAGTACATTTTTCCATAATATAAACACTAAACACCCATTATAAATAGTAACTATAATAATGTAGTAAAATTTATTGTAAAATTTAATGTATACATATATATATTTTTCTTTCTTTCTTTGTCTTGTATAAACTTTAATTAAAGTAGGATAAAAACCTGTGTAGTTGAAGCCTTAATAAACTATAAAAAAAAAAAATCACAATAATTATCGGTAGAAAAAAATGGTGAACACTGTTATTTTACTGTTTTACTTTTAGTTCGAATTGGTCGTGAACTGTTGCTGAAATTCACTCATCATAAAATATACTATACGTACGAACTATCGAGTGAACATCGAGCAAACATTTGGTTCTGAAAATAGCGTTTCAAAGGGCATAGTGTTTGTGCGTTTTCGTGAAGAGGAAATATAATCACTGCGAGACAAACTTTTTACTAAGTTGTTCCTGTGTGTAATGTGCACACGGAACTCTAAACAATTTCATACTTTTAGAAACTTTTAATCGCTTGATAATTGCTTTATTTTTACACCATTGCGTTTGCGGATAGCAGTATATTATATTGTCTAGAACGGGAGAGCACATTAGTTTTCTTGATAGTAAAATAGTTGCATTTATATATAGTAACATAACATAAATGGTTTTAAGCGTGTACAGGGTGTCCCACAGGAAACCAAATTCTATTATTTTCATCCCTATGCAAACGCAATATTGTTTACAATAGCTTGGTAAATATAAGTGTAGTAATAAAAAAGTTAAAACATTTACTTTTTATTTTATAACACTTTTATACATTTCGAAGGTAACCATGTTATAGGGCTTATTTTTCTGAAAATGTTGACGGTTTAACTTTCAATTTTCATCAATTTCTTGATTTTTAATAATTTTTCTAGTTTACAAGAAAATAGTGTGTTATTTACATAATATCTAACAATAATAACATATTATCAGCAAATCATATGGGAAAAATGACGAGGCGAAATAATTGACATTATTTTTTTGTAAGCTAAAATATTATTAAAAATCGTGAATCCAATGAAAACTAAAAATTGAACCGTCAACATTTTCAGAAAAAGAAGCCCGATCAAATGGCTATCTTCGAATTTCACAAAAATTATAAAATATAAAGTTAAATTTTTGACTTCTTTAATAATACACTTATATTTACCAAACTATCGTCAGCAAAATTGTTTTTTCTCAGGGATGCTCATAAAAAAAAACAGAACTTGATTATCTCTTTTTATACGGAAGATATCGCTCCGTGTAAATCCCATTGGGACACTCTGTATTACGCTGTTGATGTCAAAACAAATGCCAGTTTTTAGGTCTGTGTGACAGTCATCAACGTGCAACCGTGATAACACGAAAATGAATCACCGGAATAGCACTTGAAGAGTCACGGGAGTGAAGACTGCAAGAGTAGAAGCAGACATAAAGCGTTTAATGTACTGGAAGTTAGAGTGACGGCGACCGCCACTTCGTTCACGAGTACAGTCGAACTTATATCCGCTGTGGACACGAAACTTTCGAAGCATTTTTACTACTTTAAAAAGTTTCAATCTGGGGGAAACAAAAGAACACGTCACAAAACGTTAAGCGGAGTGTGCAGGGGGAGAAGCTTGTAACACCAAAAGTCGTCTTTAAAATCTGCGTTAAAAAAAAATCAAAAACAAATCCCGGCCAAGAATCTAGTCGAGTTCAGTGTTCAGGATATCTCACATACATATATTATGTAAACGATTTCGATTTGTGTATGGTCCTGCGGCATCTTACACGATTTATGCAAAGACTTTAGGTAGTATTTTCCTCCACGCGTTATCGGAGCCGGATTTAGAAAAAGTGCTACCATAGGCCCTCTGCACTTACAAGCCGTCCTGCCCCTAACGTCAACCACTGCAGCAAAAGATGTCTTATAAAAAAAATGTTTCAGTGTGTTCACTCCCGCATTTTAAACATGTTGCGATTTTCGAAAAAAACATTTGCGAAAGAAATGTTGATGAATGAAAAATTAACATGGGGTTTCGAGTTTTGAAATTTTATTTTGATTATTATTCAACAGTTTCAAAGATATTCCGCTCTTGGCCCGGGCCTCACGGACCTAGGCGCGTTATCCTACGTGTAATCAAATATATGCGAGTCGTATGGTATACGTACGCTTAAAATATTTACTAGTGAGCACCTAAACCGCGTAAATATATGTGTACAGGGTGTGTAAGCGAATAATGAAATTTAATATGAGAGTATAAAAACGATTTAATATTCCGCGACGACGGCACAACAGCAATCACACGTTAAAACCGCCGGAACAATATAAAATATACGTAATATAGGTAAATAAGCATTTATGCAAAATATTTGTGCATGGCGTATAGTCGTCAATCGGTTTATGGAATTACGTTTCGCCACCACCATCGATGCGAATCGTAACACGCATACCTCCATATCAACCCTCCGAAGTCGTGTTCACGTGCAGTGTTTCGCGCATAAGTAACGTCGTAGCACGATGAGCGTCGCGTGAGGGTGACGGGGCACAATGCCGTAGTGGGGGCTTCACCAAAGCCGTATAGGTGCGTGCAAATCTTTGTCTATATGTATAAATGGACGGGTTTTCCAAAAAAAAAGGGATATAGTAAAACACAGCAACTTTTCAGTATATTTTCAGTAAATGGCAGTAATTTAAATGTACCTAAACTTACATCATACATCATATACATGAGTGTATAAAAACATTTATCAAATCGATAAAATATTGGAAAATATTAAAAATACAGATGGTATTATTTGATGGTGCGTGTAAAAAAAAATGATGCAACGTAACAATACTATCATTAATCACGAACAACGAACAATTGGTTTTCATCTCGCACTATTTTTGTGCGCGGAATTAAGCTCAATGTTTTCGTAAATCGGTTTGGTATTTGGTAATGCATAGTGTGGTATTGTGTCATGTTTGTGGGGTAATGGAAAGCGCCGAGTTGTTGCTTGGAAGTTAGAACTATTTAATTTTAGTTTGATAACGGTTGACGATTTGTGTGTGTGTGTGTGTGTTTGGCGGTTAATATTAATCCCTATATTCTGAACGTGCCATGGGCTTGCGCTACTATAACAACGTATACAATTATCCTTAATTAATTATCCTTAAATGAGTATTTAAAAAAATGCCTTGTGGAATACAAAACTCACTCGTTGTTAGATATATACGGGTGTACGTATAGGATTTGACAAAAGGTGTAACGTGATAATAATTAGTAATTTTCTTTAAATGATGTCTGCACAGCGTGTTATTATTACGAGAACGATAGAAAACGTCGTCTGTTTGACTTGGTTCATGGTAATAATATGGTTCGATGTTATGATGAAAAATCATGAATGATTATCATGTATTAAACAGCTGATATCCGTGGTTATTATATTAGCAAAATATTGTATCGATACTCGTTTTGTGAATATTGTACAATATGTATTCAAACTCAATAATAATTTGACCATAATTTTCCATGAACTTTATGTATACAGCATCAATAAAAAGAATTTCTTTGTCCTAATATTGACAAAATAAATACGAGTTTACTCGAGTCTGCATACTTTTTAACGTACCGGAAACCACTTTATGAAGAAAAGTACTTACAACAAAGAAACATAAGTTGTTTTCAAAGTTGTTTATATGTATATCATCGAACAGCGGAAAATATAAAATAATATCGCTAGCATTGTTTTAAAAGTATGAACTACCTTTTATGTTGACATAGCCTAAACTGTAGAGCTGGGAAACCTATGGCATGCGCCGGCTCATTTAGTGACATACCAAACGATAAAAAAAAGTTGTCAAAAACCATTGATTAGCATCAAAACTAAAATTTATATAGAAATACCATTTCTTTATAAAAATAAAATAATTATTAGAAATTCGGGGAAGCAATAATTGGATAAATTAATTTGACAATTTGAGTAATGATAAAATAATCGGAAATCATATCGGACAATGTGATTTTTATCGAGCTGAGAAATCTTTCTAATTCGTTTGCTTCTGTGAAAAAACTTGCGATTTCTTGATTGACAATGTTCGGATCTACTTATTGTGTGTGCGAGCAGCTGTTTTCTTCATTGAATTCAATTAAGTCAACTCTAAGAATACCTAATTTTCTTTAGAAATTCAGAGTTTGTTTAACATACTTATGTTTTATTTTTTATGTTTTTTTTTTGCTTATACTTTTAGTGTCAAATACTCCAACGATCTAAAATTTTTATAATGTTATGTTTGACTTGTTTTTCATAATTCAAGCCACGGATACAGGCAATTTTAAGTTTAACAAGAAAATAAGGGAAAGTAAAATCATACAACATTTTTTATTCGAAACGTAAGTACAGAAAGTTTCGCCTTCCCTGAGGCGTATTCGAGTGGAGTCGCATATTATATAATATTCACTTGACAAAAACTAAAAGATAATCGGCGTATTATAACATGCTATTGGTCACGATACACCGCGAATCGGCGATATTATTATGTATTACGTTAAACTGTTTCTCGAGACATCCCGTTTGAAATGGAAGCATAACTCGTGGTATTTTATCCAATGTTCAACGAAGTTATCATAGGTTCTGATTAAATAATTAAGTACGAACGAAATCCACGCTTAATTTTAGACTGTTTTCGAGGTGTATTGTTTTTTTCTTTTCTTTTCGTGCCAACGGTGAATTTAATTAGAACCTGGGTAGCTCTACTGCATAATTGCAACGGGGGGGGGGGGGGGGGGGCAAAAACGTAAACTCGTCAAAAACGCGAAGTCGTAAAAAAAAAAAAAAATGTTGGAGGCATTCACGCCGGGACGAATATTATCGTAAAATTGTTTCAATTTTCGTATTCCAAATAGCTGTGTACGTGGGCGTGTATTTTTATTTATTTATTTTTTTTATACCAGTCAAGTCCGACGTCGACGTCGAGGGTTCGACCGACGACCGAATCCGACTACGTCGTCGTGAGGCCGATTTAAACGATCTGCAGTCGTTAGGAACGATTGGAGTGGTCCGTTCGTTTCCAGTCGATTCGTCGAACCATCGGTTCCGTTTGTATTGTTTTTCGCAAATCGTCTGTTCGGATGAACACGGCGGCGTGATGTCATTGCAACAGTCACTGTCGTTTTTCCGTGTCATCAATCGCCGCGAACTTAAGTAATAATATTGTAATCGTATTAAGACGGGGGGGAAAAAAAATTTAAAATTTAAAACCTAATTGTGTTTTTGCAAGTTTAAAATAGATTAAATGATCATATGGACCCGTCCGTTGTTGTGGAGACGTGCATGTACCATATGTTTATTATAGTACGTTGTAAATGTCTACGACGTCCGCTGCGATATCATCGTTAGTACAACTAGGGCTGGGATTTTTATGCAACGTCATCTTTTCTTCTGATATTTCAAACGTTGGTCCGTAAGTAGAAAATGTGTTTTGCGTGATACTGATTATTTTAATGTTATCTTAATTTTGCACTTTTTGACAAATTCAACTTTAAGAAGAGCATTTTTACGAATTTTTTTGATAATGTTACTGCATTTCTTCGGTATTTAGAGTAATTTTCAAAATTTGTTCATAAAGTAAACGGAAATTGTTGCTATTAATTAGATACTTACGACAGACTGCCGACGGCTCGAATAATAAAATTATATAGCAAGATAAAAGTTAAAGTATTAAAATGTAATTCTTAAATTATTATTTCAGAATGAATAATTAAGAAGTTAGAAGACCAACGTACAATACTATTAGAAAAATACAATATTTTAGTATAATTTTTAAGCTATATCATAAATAAATTTAAATTCATTTTTTGAGTTTTAATTTTCGTATTTTTTTAAGGTAATTTTTCAAGCTTTTTTAGATCGTTAAAATACCAGTCCTAGTTATTACCATATCAACTCGTACGTGAGTACGTGACTGATTTCGTGTAAGCACTCTATGCTTTTGTAAATCGAAAAAATACTCACTAACAATCGCCAAAATTTTCTCGGCATATTTGAATATCCTTTATATTACCTAATACGAGATGAAATGTAACGGAGAAAAACCATTCGTTAAGAATATTCTCAAAGACTCTACGGGTAGTAATATTAAGTTATAACTAAATAATGTTCATCCATGAAAAAGCTTAAACGTTCGGTATAGTTTATACATTTTTCCCGAGTGCGTCTCGTGTGAGAGTATACTTTGCATCCTACTCGGTTTCGGTTCATGCCTCTCAACGTATTGCGTAATAATATTAACTGTAGGTACTTTGTCGAGCGCCCGAGCACTTTTTTCTTCGTATTCTTCGTAAAATTGCACGCTTCAGCGTAAAAATGGTGGGAAATGAAATAAGGAGGCCACGGTCGAGGTTCGTGTCATAGTGCAATGTAAATCCAAAGGCTTAGTAAAATAATGAAACCGATTGGTACAGTCGACCAAAAGTGTAACCGAGAACCGCGGCGTACACTTAATCATCGCGATATTTATGAAAGATATCGCGTAATAGTATTAACTCAACCCGAGCGACGACTGCGGAGAAGCTATTTTAGATATCGGCCACCGCTGCAGCCACGAAAGTCTGAACAAGCCAAATAATTATTATTATCGTCCTAACAAGGTCAACGCGTGTACCGTCGAATATTTTACTTTTCAGCCGATCGGTAAGTGCACGTGTTATTACGACGTTATGGTAGGGAAAATATCACCGTTACGTGTCATCAGCAATAAAAACGCGCCGTAGCGAATAATTTAAATTCGTCCACACGCCTAATTTGTCGTCATCATTTTGCGCTGAACGTGGTGGGGGGGAAATAGAAAAAAATGTCCGATTGTTCCGTATGCGGCGTTAATAATTCTATCGGTTTTACACGACGAAGCTGCTATTTTTGTCTATAGACCGTTATCTCTCCTCAGCCGTACAACGCGGATACCCTCCACTACACTTATGGGTAAGATCGCGAGCGAAAGACACGTCGACTTTTCGGCGCGTAGGGCCGTGGGTTCGAAGCCCGTACCGTCGTATATTTTTTCGCTCGAAATGTTCACACCCGTGACACGGTCTCACGTCGTCAACGTGGGGGGCCGTGTCACGATACTCAATCGTGCAACGCTAGAACTTAATAATATCATTTTTTTTTTTCTTTTTTATTCAATCCTAAGGTTGGTTTTGCAGTCTCTCGTAGTCTCTTCACTCCTCTCTATTACCGGCTAACCTCTTCGATTCCCTGTAGTCTGTTAAACCTGCATCGGATATCATATTTTTAATGTAAGATGTTCTTGTTCGTCCACGATCTCTTTTGCTATTTATCTTCCCTTCTATTATAATGTGCAGAAGCTCTTATTCGCGTCTTAAGATATGACCCATCATGTTCCATATTCTTTATTTAATGGTGTTGAGTAATCCTCCTGCTTTCATTCATTTCGTTGAACACACTTTCGTTGGTTCTATTTTTTCTGTCCAGCTTACTCGCAACATTCTTCTCCAGCACAACATTTTAAGACTTTCGAGAAACTTTTGTTCAGCTTTTTTTAAGTACCCATGATTCGCATCCGGATAGTGCGACACTTCACACACATACTCTTATCAGCTTTATGCTCATGTTTTTGAACACAGTAGATTCCTCTTGTTCATGAATGCTGTTTTTGCTTGAGCGATCCTTGATTTTACTTCCATGTTACATTTTCCATCTTGGCTAATTATACTACCTAGATATCTGAAGCTTTCCACTTTGTCGAGAGTGTGTTTATCAATTTTGATACTTAATTTGTGAACACGATCCATTTTTTTGACACACTATTACCTTGGTTTTGTTCCAGTTGACTTTCAGGTCATATTTTTGGAAACATCTCACCATTTCTACTAGCACTCTTACCATATCGTTTTCGTTACTGACTAAAACATCTGTCATCGGCGAATCTCAGAAATTATATCAATCCTCCTCTTACTATCAATCCGATTTTGTCTCTAATGAGTGTTTCTTTAAAATCTTTGATAGATTGTTCTATATAAATATTAAATGATTTAAGTGAGAGTGGACACCCTTGTTTTACCCCTTTTTTAATTTTGTTTGACACTTGCATTATAGCTGATTGTTCTTTATATATATTATCCGTCTGTCAACACCTATTTCTTCTAATATTTTAAAAAATTAATTTTTAGGGAACTGTGTTAAATGCTTTCACCAAGTCAATAAATGCGATAAATGTATTTTTGTTAAATTAAAAATCTGCATTTCGATTAATATTCTTGAGCTCGAGATTGCTTCCCTAGTTCCCTTGTTTCCCGCATTGGTCATTGCTTAACTGCCTAATATAGTACTGATATATTATTGTAATTTCAAGCTTTTTTCACTTTACCCGATAACCAACGACGTAGACTCAATAGAAAATGGTGTAGGGACCGGCTGCTATAGTGTATCAATATAATTAATTCACGTGCTGGGTGTTACCACTGGGTAATCTCCCAATTCAATTTAATCAATTTTATTGTATTTACTTATATCTACTTACCGCTCATCAAACCTACTTTTTTTACAAATAATTAAATATAGATTACAGATTTTCTTATTTAAGAAAAAAAAAAATTCAAGCTATTTCTCGCAACATGAAAACATATTATTACGTTATAAGATTTTAACCGTTTCTGCACAATCGAGCTTACGTACAATATGTTAGTCTAGGCCCTAGACTCTAGGGGGTCACTATTTATAAAACAAAAAATAATTCATATTTTTTTCGAGACGCCCCTTAATATTAATGAAAAACATGTAAAAATAATATTTACAAAGTTATGTCATGATAGGTCGGTTCTAAGACGCAGCGCAAATAGGTTGAAAATTAACCACAAGGGTAATATTTTTTTTTAATTTTTTTAAACTTTATGTTAAAACTACAACACTAAGAGTTAAAAATGATAAATCCTTAATCGTAGAGCATAAAAATAGCTAAAAAAATTATATTTAAAATCTTCTTGTAAATCTATTATTATTTTTCGAGAAAAACAATAAAATACCCAAATAATTAATTTTGTTGGCAATATTAAATTTTTATGATTATTTCAATACGTTTGACGAAGGATCAAAGATATGAAAATAAATCTTAAATAAAAAGATATTATTAAGCTTACCAATAAAAAGGTAGTAAAAATGTAATCATATAATATTATCGTTTTTCATAACGTTCAAAGTAGTAAATACGTTGAGTCGTTGACTATTGTGCGATATTTGATAAGTATTAACGATAAGTAAATTTTATGAAGTTATTGGCTGACTTCGTCGATTACAGTACTTGATCAGTTTCGATGAAAATGAACAACTGTTAGTTGTTCCTTTCATAAAATCAGGAACCGATAAGGAGCAAGCTTTAGCAGTTTATTATTAATTAAGATAATGGAATCTTAAAAAGAACGTCCAAGGTATTTGTTGCGATACGACATCTTCAAACATGGGAAGATTGCGCATAGAGCGTGTGTTCTTTTGAACAAAAACTTATAAAAGTTCTTCTTTATTTACCTTGTAGACATCGTATACATGAAATAATTCCCAGAAGTATATTTGATAAAAATATAGCACATTCTAAAGTCCCCAATTTAACTTCATTTAAAAAGTGCAACAAAATTGATCTCGGATCAAGTCTAAAAACATCAAAACAGGACGAATATGTAAAATTGAAATTAAATTGATTAAATATTGTGCTGCAAGACGAAAATCAACCGAGATGGAACACTATACACACGAATCAGATTTATTATAACATCCTATCCGGCGCAAACTGGTCGGTCACTCTACCAACGAAATAATAAATCTCTCTCCATCACCGTAATACATGCATGTAAGCACCAAACATGAACGTCCGACGTGCGGAGACGAACGCATGAAGTCACTTTTGTGCGTACGAAATTAATATCAGACTCAACCTCCTTCACTAAATTACCAATCACCCTTGATAATAACAAAATAATTACATTTCAGATTACTCAAAAAGTAACAACAGAACCGAGACCGGTTTAGGTAAATATTTACTTATAATATTATGTTACGCGGTTACTCGTAAACAACAAACGATAAATTAACTTTATAAGTCTTGTGCATAAACTGCGCGTATACCTATAAACAGTATTAAAACGCACAAGTTTTATAAATTCCATTGGAAATGTCTCCATTTAACGTGTCGATATTAAGTACTTTTTCGAACGATCTAGTCTTGAGCTGCGGTCGACGCACCGTCCGCGTACCTACCCACTAGAAGGCTGGTCATTACGGTGTACAGGTCGAATAGCAGCGTGACGAGTATTGCCTACATCGCCGAACTCGATTAGAGCACACTGAGCTCACTGCTGCTAAGCAGTGAACACCACCGTAGAATCCGTTTTGCTTACAATAATAATTCTCGCTGAACTTCTTCCACCGTTTTTGTTAAAATTAATATTGTCGAGAGTACCCACCCACTTTCAAAAAAAAAAACATTTTTCGTTCATCAATATTTGCGTTGTTTGTATCGTTTCAGACAATTATGTTTATCTGTTCAATATTTACACGGCCGATGTTCAGTTGTTATGTGGTAACCAAGTACTGCTTGGAATGTTACGAGCTGCATGGTTGAAAATAAAAAATAAATTAAGTCATATAACATAAATATTAATGCGTTCGTGCAACGTAATTTCTTTATTACGCGAAAAGTGCGAGTAATAAACGAGCGTAATTATATGTTTCACACGTCAAATTAACGTGCAACAACGTTTTCAGCTCTTCATTTCATTATGAAAATAGATCAAATTAAGCGAATAATAACGTAAATATGACGTAATACTGAAGAATAAACATTTTTTCATCGAGCGAAATCCTAAGATCGTCTCGTTATTCGCTTGTAGTCGCCACGATATTACCCCTCTCGAAACTTTTCACGTCTCGATTTTCCGGTGCTATTTCGAAGCGCCCGCTTCACCTTTTTACACGGACGAAACACACTACACGATTGCGCTCTTGAAAAATAGTTTTACCAAAATAGTTTTAAAAGCCAGTTTCACCTTTTTACCTGCAAAAAACGCAACACGACTGCGCTCCATGAAATATATGCGTGATGCCCTTTAACAATTTCCCTTCATCATTTTACAGGTTTAGGGCTGACAAGAAAATTAAATTGTTGGCTCGATTAAAAATAGTTTTGCGGATTAGGACTAACAAATATATACACTATTTAAAATATGAAACTTGTTATTAAAACACAATTTTGTGGCACAAAATCTTGGTCCCATTACTTTAAAATATTCTATTATACATTTATATACTGCATTATAAATTTACATTTTTCTTCTTGTTGTTCCTTAAGAGATTTTTATCAATACTTCTAATTATTTTAAAATAAGTTTCACTGTGCATGTCTAACAATACATTTATAGCTTAACGAACAGAAGGATGTGAAGTGTAAAATTGTCAGTTATAATGTTGGTGGAGTGATTCTGGTCCATTGATTGTTCTAACTTCCTCTGAAGGTTTACTGGCCCATTCAATTGAGGTTAAAATAATTAATTTTAAGAAAAGTATAATATTGTATATAGCTAATAACCTATATGATATCGGCATTGGAAATTGTATGAATCTTTATTTTATGCATGCAAAATTGTTTTTATCCAATGCGTATAACCTTTTAAAGAGTGTATTAGAAATCCGTTAAAAGTACTACACATATTTTTCATAGAGCGCAATCGTATTGCGTATTTTTTCAGGGAAAAATGTGATTCGGGCGCAACCGTGTTACGTTCTTCCAGTAATCTAGCGTAGTAAGTCAGAACAGGCACGATCGTGTTACACCCCAATTTCATACTTGAGCCTTCTACGGGTCTCGTGGAAGTGTTGTCACTACGTGCGTGTGACATCGATATAACGGCACCTTTGGGTTAGAATGGTCCGCGAATCGAAGAAGTAAAAGGTCAAAGTGGACGACAATCGTCTTCACTTGGATCGTACACACAAAGAGAATAATAATAATTAATGATGTACCTACACGAGAACCACGGTTTTCTAAATTTGTGTCTGCGTGTGTGTGTACTTTTTTCCGAAATTAATTGAACTTGTGACGGTGAGATTTGTACGAAATCAACTCAATTGTCTGATACCGCATATAGCAGCTATTATGTCCGGTGAAAGGTTGCGAGGTTCCGGCGAATGTGACGGAATCACGTGTATATTACTGCAGTATCATGTACGAACATGGGCTTGGGTTCTATGGCGTGTACAAAAAACGGAGAACTAAACGTATTATACAAATACCGAAAACAATGTAATTAATCGTAGAGATTTCTCGTGGAAAAGAAAATTCAGCGAAGGTGAAAGTCACGCGATGTGATTCGTAAAGTTCACCGTCGTAAAGACATCACACCTACCGAGCCGGAGCTGCGGTGTGTGTGTGTGTGGGGGGGGGGTGGACGTGAAACAAAAGGTCAACAGTCATTACCGTGTTTAATGACCGTCGGACATCACGAGCGTCCGTATAATGTACGTTGTACCGTCAAGGTCTCAAGAGCCGAAAAGACAATAAACAATAAAACGTCATTCACGGCGACCGTCCGTCCGTCTTCAGCGGAGCAGCTAATGATTTCGTGGCCGGCAGACCCACAAAACGCGCGGTATAGCTATACGCGTGTCTCGCACCCCTCGTCTCCCTTGAAATATGATGTTCGTCGAGGCTGACACGAGACGTCAAACCGCGCCATCGTCTCCCCGCGGGGTCTGAGTAAATATCATATTTACAAAAGGATAAAGAGTGGACCGAGAGAGAGAGAGATGACGTATTTTAAGGGTTATATTATCCGCGACGTGTGTACTGTATACACGATAAAAATAGACGTGTAGCGATGTACGTACGATTTGATTTATAAATATAATATAATTAATATATTGTACGATGTAATATATGTGTGCTTAATGCTTATAATACGATGACCGTTCCGCGCGGTCTTTCGTCCCACGTGAGGCATACGGGCCTAATGGTTTCAGCTACGGGTAAAGTCACGATCGTTACGTTTCTTTTTCTTCCGATGCATCCTATGTCCGCGTGCGTGTGTATTACGTATTACAAGTATTACTCTACGGGTCTTAAGTGCCAGGAGAAAATTATTCAATTTAATTGGCCGATGGCGCACGTTTACTACAAAACAATATCGTGATGCATTTCGTGCGCGCCCACCTAGTATTATAATACTTGTACACGTACACGTAGGAACCTATGCCTATCTATAGCACGTATGAAATAATATATTATGTTAATCCGTTTTGAACATTTACCCCGGTTACGGTTCGAGACATCATTATCATCGTCGTCCGGTGTACAGAAGACGAGGTTTTCATTTTTGTCCTCGGGCCTTTGTTCGCGACACGGTACTTACTGCATAGTATAATATACCTTTGAATATTATAACGTACAATACGTACCGTCATCGATAATACCATATTATTGTTATTTGAACCGTGTACCATTTATGTATGTCACGTACATTACTATTATCTTATTATTATATTTAATTTTTTTCGCATAAAATACAAAAATTATCGATGCAAGAAACGAATGCATATTTAAATGTTATACAAATGAAGTTTATAATAAAAATTTCACATTGTATTGTTTCCCAGTATTCCAGTACGATTTAATAGACTAGAAATACCATTTCCATCGGCGCATTATCAAGGCGGGTAGCTCCTACAAATATGTTCTGCGAAAATATAGTGAATATTAATAATAATAATAATATGGTCGGTTGAATCGATTCGTAAAATGCAATACCGCGGATGACCTACGTTATTTGTATGATCTACTTTTATTTTATGCTATTTTCCGGAGTGCTGTTCCTTTTTCTCCGCATACGCCTCGATTCTCACGTTAATTCCGCTACTCATGCACGCGAAGTTTGAATTTCCTCGCGTTACGAATATTGTTTTTGTGTGTATTTCGAAAAAATAAAAATATACCCATGTATATATTCTCGAGGAGAAACACGCACAATCCCACACCGTCATCGCGCGCTCGGGGAAAACGCTGAATGGTTTTTCGACGCTTTACGAGAGGCGCGCGGAAAAAAAAACACTACAATGATATGGATGCAGCGAATCGCAGTAGAATACGAATCCTATAATAATTCAATCGGCTCTCGGTTGCACTGGAACTTTTGTAATATTAGAGTTAGGATGAGTATCACGCGATGTCGAGACTTCCTGTAGTTGAAAAAGTTTTCGTATTTTTTTAGCGTTAAAATGCAATCGCGTTTTATGTGGGAAAAATAATAATAATAGATCGACGCGCCGCAGAAGAATACGTATTATGATTTCCTAGTGTTTGAAAATGTCGTGAACTATAAAATTGTGAAATATTTCAGACTTCAAAGACTAATTACAACCCCACTGGTGGTATGCGTAGTGTCGATGTGCCCCATGTGGCTTAGTGTCGTTATCTACCTGTCTGGAGGACTGAGAAAAAAATAAGAAAAGTTGGAGAAAAAATGTTATTACACAAAATATGTGCAAACCGATAATTCGTCAAGCTAAAAAACCGCAGGGGGGACTTGTGTGTGGGAAACGATCGCACGGTATATATATACCTATCTTATATGGTGTATACCATAAGCTACATCGACCGTGGTCCGGATTACTACGTAAAAAATCTCGAACGTACGTGCGCGTAGGTATACATATTGGCATTGTTGTTTAATTTTCGAAACATGACATGACAAGTCCGTGTACCTACTGCGAAACACACGAGCAGCGCTACACGTTGTTTTGCTTGTACAATGTCTAATTTCTAAAACCGCCGCCGCGGTAAAGGATAACAGGTCACGTGAAGTAAAAAGTGTAACGCATTACGCCGTATACATAGAGCTGGTTTGATGCTGATATAAGAAAACGGTAGTATAATAATAATAATAATAATAATAATATGTATATACGCATGTATATAGGTATATAGCGTCCTCACTACTCCTCGGTCCTAAATAGGCACGTCGCGCCGGCGGCCCCGAGAAAAAAAGAAATAAAAGTGTTGCGAATCTCGCGCGTAATACATTTTTAATTAATGTTACCCGCGCCAATGATGATGACATTTCAATAAAATGTAATATTCGACGTTATTCCGATGCGATAATTAACCGTGTATAATTTCGTGGGAGGAATGAACCCGTGGAAAAAAAAAAATCCAACGCTATAGAATTATTGTTTTAATCACCCGGAGACGAATATTAATGCATTTCCAACGAAATCTTCGTCCTTTTATGTGGGCTCACGAAAACACGTTTTAGCGGCGACGTAACGATCATGACGTTTGCGCGTGCGCGAAAGGTATACGGGGGAAAAGCGCCGAGACCGGCGAGACCGTTATGGTTATGGCCTGCAGCGGAAACACTTGCTTAGAACACCGCTTAGGGATTTCGTCAGTTCCACGGTGCACCGAGAGGTAATATCCCAAAATGTTCCGTCGAGGGCTATTCGAATTAAATTAAATGTTCCGCCGAAGACAACATTTATAGTCCTCGGCGATGTCCTGGGAACACGCGTGCCGTATTTTCGGTACGACTGCGCATATATGTATTATACTAGGTAGTCCAGATAGCTATATAATTGCTATGTTGAATTCGTAAGCAATAAAACGTGCGTCGCACACGTAGATGATGGTTTCCAGCAAAGTTTTCTTTATTATAGAAACGTGAGCAATAAGTATAGAGCTGTGCGCACTACGACGGGCAATGGTTAAATTATTCGTTATTCGCCGGTCATCATTACGCGGGATTTAAACATTCATATTTATTATTTCGGAATTTTACTATAAAAAAACAAAACCTAATAGTCTTTCAATTTGTTTTGACCTAATAAAACGGCTCGGACGACGACGACGCGATATTCATACTTTAAAAAACACACGGCAGAGTAAATAGTCGTATCGAGAAATCGTGGAACAGGCGGTTAGGTACACATAGGTACGGTCTCAGAGATTGATGGAATCTAATCGTTTTTCGTACGGGCATTGCGTGTAACATTATCATGGCGTATAAAAATAAATCGCTTTCGGATTTGCGATTAAGAAATAAACACAATTTCAAAAGATATTTCATCGGATGTTCGTGTACTCTTCCGAGCACCATTCGAATGAAGATTTTTTAGTGCTCGGCATCCTCATCCTGGTGGTCCTAATTATAACACTCGTTAGACGCGGCAATAATCGTATTGCGATTTGCACTAATATACGTATAATAAAAAGGACTCACCGCACACAATGTCCAAGTCAATGGATTTCGAGTGTACAATAATATTCGTGTCCGAACCGCACATTCTGTACAATATAATGTATGGCCGATATACGCGTAATATTATTATAGGTACGATAAGTTATATGCATGCGTGCAGTGCAGTACTTATACCGCGCTATCGAACCACATAAGTCAGGTTTAATTGGATTTCGAGACGCGACCGCCCTTTGCTCGCGAGCGCATCCTTTAAATTCATTACACGTCATCTGCGGTCTGATTGCGAATTCCTACCGTCTATATTATAATATTGCGCGTGCCGCGTATACGAACGTACCATAGCACACCGCAAAGGGGCGCTCGCTCGCGATAATATTATTATTAATAAATATCAGTCAAAGGCGAGTATTATACGCGCCGAACATCGTCATCATCATCATCGTTATGAGACGTGACGTGCGTCTCCTGGAACAGTCGAACACAATAATATAATAATAATAATATTATAATTATTGTGTGGCTCTATTCGACAACTTCTCCGCGTGTTCCAGAGGACGACGCGGCGCACGGTATTATAATGAAATACCGAGGAAATTGATTCGGAATAATATTATTGGCACGCCCGCATTTACGAAACGTTTTACCCGTCCGATTTCCAAGCTTTATTCGACTTGCTATAGTAAAATGTGTAATACATACTGGCTGCTGAATCGCCCGGGAAATATTAATTTACTTCTTCGGATTGGAACAATGTTACTATTTCGACGGAAGAATAAATTCTAGTTGAAAAAAATTAAAATCTAAAAAGAATATCGTCGTATACATTATAATTTTATATATTTTTATTTACTTGTACTACAGTTCATATACATCGGCCACGTGGCGAACTTAAATTTGCACAGATGCATCTGACATTAGCCCACCTACAGACCAAAGGTCCCAGCCATATATAAAATTGAATTATCTTCGAATATGGAGTGTATAGAGTATAGACTATACTACTATTGTAAGATGTTTTTTTTTTTACAAGATGTATACAATCTGTACCCTTAGGTACAATAAGAATATGTGCTAATAGAATATGATATGAAAATTTGAAGGAAGAAGTCATCCAGTGGTGACACTACCAGTTGATTAGTTTTATTTTTAAATTTAAGATTTTTTGTAGCTTAGTAGATCTCTGCACCATTTTCTTTATAAACGTCTTGGGGGATTACCAGGAATTGAGAGCGAGGATAAGTTAGATATAAGGGAGTTTGGATGAAGTTTCGAATTATACCTCAATCGATGATTAATTAAAATCAACATATTAAATGAAATATTTTCTAGGTAACCAAAACGTGAAAAAAATGTATACAAAAATCCTTTCTTATTCCACCTATAAATTATGGTTATATTCGTACATTCTCCATCATTTCGTTTGAATCGGTTTGGTAGTTTTGGCTGTACGCTGATCACTGAGCGGTATTTGAATGACATGTATTATACATGTTTACCGTTGTTCGTATATCAAAGAAATATCGAACGGAACGATATATCGGACACGGTCACATGCGACAGCGGCAAAATGGAGTGTATAATATCTTATTTGCGTATGGTTTTCATTAAAAATTTAATTAATACTCATACATTCTGTAAAACGAGTGTATTATTATCATAGTGTAATGGTAATTTTACATCGATTTTCCAATAGTTGATTAAAAAAAAAAAAATAAAGCGGTCGATATACGTAAGACTTGAGGTTTTCGATTTTCAAGGTCAAGCTCCCGGGATCGAGAATTATTTTAACACATCCATCAACCCTGCGTTTCAGCATTAGGAAACATTAGCTCTTAACACATTTCTGGTATTACGGCATGAATATCAAAGCTATTCGCATTGAGGTCCGAGAAAAAAAGCTATTTAATTTTCTAATTTTACGTATACCTGCAGGATCTTATATTTACGGAGTACAACACACATCGTTTCATATTACAGCAAAATCTCATCGACTTGAATTATTATATAACGAATTGGCTGGCGTTCTCGGTGACAAGTCGTAGATATACTATATTGTCAAAATAAATCGAAAATCCTCATGGTGTGTTAAATTAAATTACTATTGACTCTTCGATTGCTTATAGGACCCTGCAGTTTATATAAACTGTCAATTTAAACTCTAAGTATAGTGCAACTTGTCTAATAATTGAATCAACTCCGTGATATATCTGAGACACAACAATACACTCAGTTTTTACCGGTTTCGTCTTTAGACCATTTTTCAAATTGACATTATCTGTACACACATTTTATCAAACACTTTTTAGATTATACATTATTATATTATATTATAAATGTGTATACATTAAAATTAGATTATTATTTCGATACAGCAGTATGTAAAGGTAGGTAATTATAAGCAGATTTTGTAAAACGTTGTAAAACGTTGTTTTTTATTCACGACGCGGGTCGTCCAATCGGACGCACCGTTTCAGACTGTGTATCTGCTATGTGGAAGAAAGCACGTTTTCACGTGAGAGTTATTATTACCAAACTCTTAGGCCTAACAAACTTATGTGTAATGTAATGTGGACTATGCTTTCTTATTAATACAGGTATCAGTGTTGACGTCTGAGCAGTGAAGTTACTTTGAAATTGTTTTACGTTGTTCGTCCGTCGTTCACCGTATAGTGCCGTTTCGTGAAGGTTTATACAATATCACTACATATATTATTCTACGTACGCATAGCGATTTGTCGGAGTCTAGAGAATTGATCGGTTTTCCGCAGATCGCAGGTGTCCGCTTCAAACGAACCCACGGTGCGGTGTACCTACATTATAGTTTCACTAAATATTAAAATATTTATATACATACATATATATTTAATAGTATTATAATAAAATCGTTTTACCCGAAAGCGGACGTGCGTATATTTCGAGTGCTGTTAATAACGTTTCATAACGTGTCCGTACGTATAGTTTTGTAATATAAAATATTACACTCGCCGAACCTCATATTATACGCTAAACATTATATAATATCGTGTGTACACGTCCGTCGGTTGTTATATTATTAAATTCTCGTAAAGTCGGGCCCTCGAAACTATGTATACGTATTTTATTCCCGGAGCATACGTATATACCTACGCCGCTCGGGACGGCCAAAGTCATTAAAAATAATAACAATAAAAACGTTCTCCGAGGCCGCCGCCGTAACGCGAGAACGGTCGTCTCGAACAGAATTTGTACGCGGCGCGCTGTAATGTTTTACTCGGACGGATAGGCTTAACGAATCGGTGCCCGCGCCGTAAAACCGTGTGTAGTGTTACACCGGACGGACCTGTGAAAAGTCTAAAAACAATAATAATAATAATACCAACGGCGCACACTTGCCGTCGGTGAACTGCGCATTCTTAAGATGAAAATCCTTAAGCTCAACACTTTGCCTTTTTTTATGCAAATTTTGGTCGAAAACAATTAAGTTCGGTGTACATACGTTCATGAACATATATTGCGATTGATTTCGAACTATTAGACATAGTTATAACTTACAAATAATAAGCCGAACGAAGCTTAGACAGTTTTTTTGGGTGGGGTTGGTGGGTCGGGTTATATAGTTGGGTGGTTTTGTTTGATCTTACCCGATAGGATGTAAAATACGAGTCCAAACCACCCCTGATAATAACACCTCAAACGCTTGTACGTATATTGTCCACGGCCTAAATGTTGTTTACTAGAACGCACTATTTTTAAAGTACAAAAAGTAAAGTGTACACTGCGTGACATTTAAAAGATTGTAATCTAAACTAACTAATCTGAACTAGAGTTCGATTCGGAGTCAACAAAACCGAATTACTTACATAAAGTTGAATATTGTCCAATCGGTTCATACCATGTAGATACAGAAAAATGTGCATCATTTCTATACGCTATGATACATTTTTAAATCAATTTTCTGAAGGTATATATCATGTGGGCTCTAAATACGAATTCGGCGTGTTGTCTGAAAAATTGAAATGTTTACGTGTTTGTTGTTGGCTTTGCGATTGCTTTTCGGGCGGCGGCGTGCAACAGTAGGTCGTTTTATTTCCGTCAAGTCTACACATATTATTACAATAGTAATATAATCGGAGGAGTGTCGTTTTTCGTTTACATAACAAATCGTCGTTCAACAACGGTCGGCACAACTATAATCTATAAAATTGTCACTGTAAAATAGCATTATTATAATTTACACCGCGGTCGCGTCACCTACGATAACGCCCACGCCCCTGCACTCTCCTCGCCGGGTCACTACATATATATTATATATATATATATATCCAGCTTCGACTTGGACTTAGCGCATTATACTGCTGCAGAAATGTTGTAATATGGGGCGATACGCGATCGGTATGTATATACGTATATATACGTACGGCACCACTATTGTTAGTATTGCGTTTTAACGTCGCGTTTCCGGTACGAGGCGAGCCTGTTTACGAAATCCAACTTATGCCACTGACTGTTGAACTTACAACAATAATAATCTACGTATTATTATATCAGCTGAATTACCCGGCCTCGCCTGGGAGATATTTTACCATTTTAGATTAGAGTATAAATTACTATTTCGGTGTGAAAAAAAGAAATGTTGATTGAAAAAGCGCACTATTTCGTCGTACGTATTCTTATGATGTTTATTTTTATTCACTTATACCGTATTAATGAATACGTGTGTTCCCCCATCGGTCATTATAAAAATCAACGTGTTTAAACAAAATAAATCATTTCCAAGGTAACCGAAAAGTGTAAGAACTTATACGGTCGAGCTGCTTAGTTGGACGAGGACAAAGTTTTTTAAAATCCCTTCTTTTGCACATCCAGAGTACTTATACGGAGGAAGTACTATTTCAAATTTAAATTTCATAGCCATGAGTGAGCGAGTTATATTTGAATGACATGCACTATATTTTACATACGTATAGGTCTTAGCGTGCGTACGACCGATAGTAATTTCGTCGCACTCGACACCGCGCCGCCCGAAAGACTAGTTTTCTCTTGAAATTTTTTTAAAATTACGAAAACACCAAACGGATACTCGGGCATCGCGTACACATCACTATATATTGTGTACCTACGTAAAATAGAAATCCCGTAATCGGTGTGTGTATAGCGGCGGAAAAAACGACGGACCTATTTGTGCGGGGAACAAAAGAAAAAAAGAAAATTCAGGGAAAAGTTTATCAAGCCCGCGGTGTATGTGTTCAAGGAGTGTGTATATATTATGTATTTATTTAGACGGAACGTTGCGTTTATAAATAAATACTCAAACGCATCGATATCCGTCTTAAAACGTTTACATTATTCCGAATATTTACTGCTTTCGTCGTCGCGGAAACCGTGAGCAAACAAATTCTCGCGTTAATTTCGCGCAGTCGGACGGCCAGAATAATATTCCGTTTATTTAATCTTCCGTCGGGCGCGTATTTACCGATAATGGATCATGAATAATGTGATATAAACGCAAACCAAACATTTTCGTCGTGCAATACTGCTGCAGCAACTACTAACGGTGTTAGTTTTTTTTTTTTTGGACTTTTCGCTATTATTATAACATTATTATGTACATATATATTTTTTTCTGTTTTCGTAGTTTCACTCCGAACCGAGTCGCCGAAAGCCGGTGGCCACCCGAACGCTCCGGGATTCTTTGAGAACGGACGAGAATATACTATTTCCAGTCCGGCCAATTACGTTTTATATTGTATTGTTTCACATAACGCCTACGCGTGTAATAAATAATATATATAATAATATATATTTATTGTTGCGCTGTACATACCTGTATACAGGGTGGACCGTAGTAGCGTTGCTTTCGCCGTGCACCTATACGTGGTCTACACGGGGGGGAGAGGGGAATAATCACGGACCGCCCTGTACACGCACAAAGGTTTATACGGTTCATTGTTTGTGCGCGCGACCACGTGCGTATGTTATTAGTGTCTATAACTTTCTCGTTTTCATTCCGTTTTTTATTGCCTGTTACATGTATTTTCGGAGCCGTAACATTTTATATCGAGCAAATGATATCTGGTACAAATTGATATATAAATATTATACTATACACCGTAATAATGCCGCCCACGCGATATTCGAGAACGAGAAATCACGGGATCAACGTGAAAACGCGCCGGCTGGCTACATGCAGTGGCGAACAAAACGAATGGAATCGAGACACACACACACACACAGAGATTATACACATTTGTTATTTTTCGATCCAAGGAAAATAGCGTCTTGGCAAGAAAAAAGAAAATGTTAATGATAGAAACGTAGTCGCGGGTGGCGACTGATCGAGAAAACGTTTTATGACACGGCTCCTCGAGGTCGTTACGAGTATATATATTGTCGCGTCCCAGTCGATTTTTTTCCCCTCGTGGACCTGAAGATAAATAACGCTTGCACGCGGTTTTTCGACGAATTGTTTTAACGAGTATTCCCCAAACGTGTTTCCGACCATTTATACAATATATATATACGATTGAACTACCAAACGCGCAGATTTTTTTTCTACAACTGTTTTTTTTTATCCCTTCCGTCGTCGATTATTCGACCGCTAATAAGCGTACGCACGTCGTATAATAATATTATATGTTGCGCGGAGAAAAGCAAATGAGAGAATATCAGAACACTACTACATATATATGCGGAGAGAAAAAACCACTCGAAAACGAATGACATTAAGAAAAAAAAAAATGAATGTTAATTACTTTTGATTGTATACGTACGGAGCGCGGAAAAGTAATAAAAAAAAAAAGAGAAAAAAACCGATAGACAAGTAGGTTATATGCTTATACATACCTGACGCACATTATACGATTTTAGACGACACTATAGTGTGTATAGTATATAATAGTAGTACATTCTGTACCTCCGATATGAACGATATACAGGGTGGCCCGCCGATAATTTACCAATTACGATATATTCCGCGATTATGAAGAAATTCAAATTCTGTTTTGAATAAGACATATAGGCTACAAATATTTCATTTTTTTTTTTTATTAATTTAAATTAAAATATGTCAGCATGGTTAATGCTTTTACAAGAACGATTGATATTTTTTACATTTGACAATTGTTACCATTGTTTACATTACGTACTTCCAGCATTTACAAGATTTGTTAGGTATAATATCATCCAACTTCGTTGTCGTCTGAAGAAAGTCGTGGTTTTAGGCTTCGGTATATTTTACATTTTAATTGAATATAACGTTTCTGTTGAAAAACTAATTTTTTGTTTTATTGCCATTTTGTTTTCATTAACAATTCGAAAATAACAAAAATAAAAAATTATTTCTTAACTCTTTTACCTAAACATATTAAATTCAATTAAAATATGAATTATTTGCGGTCCTTGTCCTTAAGACTGAATTTGAATAGCTTCATTATCTCATGAGATATCACAATCCTCGGTGGTACACCCTGTACAGGTACACATTGTCGTCGTCTCCGTCATAAAATATGTATCATCTTTTCCCCCTTCCGACGAATCAAAACACGAATTTCTTTTTTAAATAATAAAACGAAAGAGAATAATAGCGGAGTTTTTATACCGCCGTGTCCCGCGTGTAAAAGAAGTCGGAGAAATAATTGAAGTTATATTCTATATTTAAACGTCGCAAAGAAGAAATTACATCGCGGCCAGGAGGGGCCACTGACATTTTTGTCGTATTTCTCGAGGAAACGTTCGCTAAAAATAAATCTAATTACACACAGGTATTCCGTCGCTTTCGAGTAAACGGAATCGTACAGTTGTCTCATTCGATAGATTTAATTAAAACGGTGCACCGGACATTTGACGGATAACACCACGACGAGGTGCAGCTCTTTCCACGTAATTCGTACAAATATACTGTACCATAATATCATTACATATACTCGTATAGGCGCATATTACAGACACGTGTACCGCGACGGAAATACGTTTTGGAGCGCTTCATCGATCGGACAAATAATTTCAGCCTTGCATAAAAAAAAAAAACTTTCGGTACATAATATATTATAATAGATAGTTTCTCCTCCACACATTTCGCGCCGTGGGTACCGCGTGTACCTGTACAACATAATATAGGCCGTTGAGCTGTTCTATTGCAATCGCTGTCGAGTCTGTACACGTCGAAACACGGCTATGTGTATACGCGTGCACACATGATAAATTATCATAAATGTGTTGATATAACTATAGTTTTCGTGAAAAGCTGTTACACGCGTGGTACCTACACGGTTTATAAATGCGTACGAGAAATCGACATTTTCCGAAAAAAAACCACGTGCAGATATATATATGGCTGTTTCCACCATAACGTCGGTTCCCGAAAACGCTCGAATTTCTCCGGAAAAATGTTCCGGTACACTTCACGACGCGTATTGGTCCTCCTGTCTTCGCATACAAAATCCAAATACCGCACCGTACTTCTGAACGTGGACTCGGGTGGCGTGTTATGGCGTATAATAGATGTTACCGCGAAAGCCCGATCACCAGTTAAAGCTAAGTTCTACCGGTCAATGCTAGGATTTACCGTTTGTGCACGGTAATAGCTGAAAACCATATTATTTTATCAGCGTTTTTATCCGTGCAACAATGCGTACGTCCTAGAATTGTACAAAAAGTGTTTAGTTCAAGCCCTATCAAAATTATGACTGTGTGGTTTTCGCCGAGGAGGTACGGACGGTACAAATCCACACGTTCCCCAGCTTTACCTAGTGATCGGGCTTTTACGGTAGGTGTACCTATCGTATGTACGGGGATGATCGTGCGCAGAACAACCCGTCGACGATATTTTACCGGCACGAGCAATCGCGCAGCAATCATGACCGGCAACCCCCTCGGCGATCGCCACGCGATGATTTACTTCGAAAGTCTCATTTCGGACGTACGTATGTACGCGATATGCGGCCTCGGCAAGAGTTCAAACGGTTGTGCAGCCGGGCGGGTGGAAGGGGATGGGGTGCATAGAAAATTAGTTTCGGTAAAACTTTTATAATTATTACGGTCGGTGGTGGCGGCGGTGAGGCGGAGAGGGCAAGACCTCCCCTGTCGCGGCGGTGGAAAAGGACCGTATACCTGTATAATATAAACTTTTGGTTATTGCGAATATACAGAAATCGCGCGCGTAAACAGACGACGTCGACTTTGAGTAGGTAGCCGAGTATATTATGTACGATTTGTGTGTGCCGCGTAATACACTATTGTCACGGCGGCGTTTTGATTGCGACGGAATGCAATTAGGAGGGCATGGGCGGCAAGCGATTTCCGACGATTCCGCAGAGCCATTGTTCGGTCGCACTTCTACTGCACCCCACGCGACGACGACCCCGTATAGACGCGCGCACATTCATCGATTTTCACCGATCGTACCCGTCTATTTGAATGCGTACACCTTGTATATTACATTATATTGTACGTGTGTTATTATTGTTCGTACGTAATCCGCGACCGACTTGCATCGCGCGACCCTTCCGAAAGTGCGCGTGCACCATTGTTTTACTTTTATAGGTATAAAATAAGAGAATATTATAATAATATTTTATTGCATTTGTGTACGCGTGTACACGATGACGAGAGAACGACCTTTCCTTTGATACATTGTACGAACTCACACACTCACTGTTCCACGTGTTATTTCGTCTCCGCCACACGATAACCTTGGAAGCATCAAACGATTTAACAATTACATTTCGTCGTTCTTCTTTTAGACGCTTCATCGCGATCGACCGTGTACACATATATATATATATATATATAGTTGTTTTGGTAAAAAACGACATGTATTTTTTTCGTTTTAAAGAAATCGTATTTTCTCCTTTCAATTCGATCGCCATGCAATAAAAAAAAATAAAAAAACGAAGCGAAACAATACAATATAAATATATATATATACATATGTTTCGTCGTGCGTACATGCGTGTACCATATTCACACACAATACACAACATATATACGTATAAGTATTTGATTTAAAACATTTTAGGACACTTTGAAAAACATTTGAATACGCGTACATGCGGAATTGTATGCGATGACATCGTACGAACTGCACAGTTCATTATAATGTACACAATATATAATATTGTATTTTAAGTAAAATATTCGTAAACAAAAGTATTTCATTTTATATTCTAATCAAAGTGATTTGAATTTGATGTTGTTTTCTTTCTTATTTCATGCGCATATTATATAGGTACAGTTGATTACCGACACGCTGCACAGAACGAACTCGATTACAAAAAAATGTTTATTAAAAATGTTTGAAAAAATCTTCGAACAAATTTGTATATTTTACTAATATTTACGAAATACTACGAAGCGTTAAAATTAATAACGCCTACATAATAATATGACAAACAATTAGCACACAAAACGTATTGCAAATGAAATTCGCTTTTTTGCGATTGAAAAAAAAAAAAAATTTTACCTTTTAATAATGCGTCACGGTATGCGCGCACGACGCAGTAAAAATATGTTGTCGAGTACTAGAGATAAATCTAGTTCGACACTCATGGAAACTGCAATATTCGTCGGAAAGAATCCGTATAAGCACGCATTGAATTAGCCTTAACCAACAATTATTAATAATAATATATTGCCAACAATGGTTATATTAAAATGGCACTGCACGTAACAACCAATAACTTATAGTAATAATAATAAACAATTTCGCGTTAATGTACATAATGTTTCGACGTAATGAAAATAATTTAGTAAAAGTATAATTTTCAATGTGATTCAATTCGGATAGCGCGGGTAGTGGACTCTCCGAGTTGTATAATAATATATTGTATGAAATATAGCTATTTTGTTTTCTCGATACTCGTTTGAACCGGGTCAATGCATAATATTATAAAATGTTTTTACTTTTACATTGTTTAAACCGTTTTTCCGAAAAAGGATTATTGACGCGTCGCAGAAACCCCTGTAAACCTAAGCCCACTTAAAAATAATTTTACTTTTACAGGTTTCCGCGTACGGCGAGTGGTGTTTGCTCATTAAAAAAAGAAAAAGAAAAAAAACACTGTATTTCTCCAAAACTAATATAAGTATGGAAATATTTTCATAATCGTATACACGCTGCGCACCACCGCAGTATAGTTGATGACGTGACCTACTTACGAATATTCTAAATCGTACGATGCACGTCGTGTATGCAAAAAGCCTCACAATAACAGTGTACAGCTGTGTCCTTTGCGTAACGCGTCGAAACGTAATGATAATAATATGATCATGTTATCATAAGCAAACGAACGAAATCTAGACTTAAATAGAACACTTTCATCATGATGTACATAACGAATTTAATATGTAGTAATGTAGGTATGTATACGTATATAGTACTGATGTTTAATAATCGATGGTCGAAATAATGTTCACACTAGTAGAAATTGCTTGTAGATAATGTCATAATATCACATACGATACGTTGGAAAATCCTCATAAATAAATAACTCACCCGAGGCTATGCAAGAATGAATATACTCTATCCCCTAATTACCTTTAAATCAACCCTTCAATCATCTATCCTAATGTATACTTCAATTATTCGACTTCTAATCACGTATGCTATCATATGAACACTACCAACTAAAATCAACAAAATCAAAATTCTACAAAACAAATTCATGAGGATATGCCTTAAAGTCCCATGGTTCACGAGGAATAGGCAAATTCACAATGAAACAGGAATTCCGCTCCTTCAAGACTGGATGAAAACACAATTTACAAACTTTCACACCAACCTCAATGCATCCGATGGCGCACGGTTCTACAACCTGGGGAAAAGAACGAAAAATTGGCGTTTAAAACCACGTCTACCACAAGACCTACTATTGACAGACACCAGTGAAGACGAAGATCAAACTTAAAGATACCACAAACAAATTGTTATTTTAATTAATTAAACATGTGCATATACTTGTAATAGCATGCACTATGCTGAATCACTTGAATACATAAAAAAAAAACATACAACACGTACGACGGGGTACATGGGTTATTACGACGAAATTCGAACGCTGCTGCAGTCTCGCGGTTTGTAATCGAATAATTATTGCGTTTAGCGCGGCGGTGGACGAGAAAATAACATGACGTACTGTAATTTCAATGACTTTCGCATTTTGTCTCTTTGAGGTTAACGCAACAACGGTATAATATTGTGATACGAGGAAAAAAAATCCATTCAACAACACTGCGCAGAGTTGTTCTTACACGATATTTTGGAAATATCAGCGGAATGCTACTTATAACGCATAAGTACGTGTACGAGATCGTAATCGCGTGTGGAGTGCAATTTCTGAAATTGTATTATTATAAATTTGACACAATCGTCTCGAACGCTGTATCGTATCTATAGAAGAAGTCTGTGGGGCGTTTGCTCATTCGTTTTCCGGGAACGGTATCGTCCGATCGCATACTATTATAATATTACACCACGGAATAGAATGACATTACACTACTCGTCGATAGGCAACACAATAACGCAGCAATCCGCACGGAAACCAAAAAACCAAAAAAATTTGGTTTTTTTCAATGTGAATGCGACGAACCGCCGGGAATGATGTAACCCGGTTCAATTTGTACAGACGCACTGACGATATTTTTCTACGAGTCCGCGAAATAAACCAAAATAATATATCGTGGTGCTGTATTTATTATTATCACTGCTGTAATACACCACGGCTGCGAGAACGCCATAATCGTTCAAAATAATTACCATATTAATCGTTGAAAACATAAACGTTCCAGACGGTTTCATTTTTACACATCCCCTCCGTCTGCCCCCCCCCCCCCGAAAAACAATCGGTGCGATATCGTTTGTAACGTAATACTTTACCGCCGCCGCCCGCCGTTCGAATGTATATACCAAACGCGTCACGATGCCATGGGATTTGGCGACTGCTCACGTCACGTAACGTTTAAGACATCACGATATTACGCTGACCGGGCAAGAAATCAAATGCTGTCGCGGAGTGCGTGAATGTCGAAAAACAGAGCGTATACTCATAACCCCCAACCCGACCCGAACGTGCACGACACGTGTGCGGCGAGACAGTCTTGTGCGAAACGGTACGCGTATGCACGTTTCCCGTGCACACGTCTTGCGTTTCTGCGTGTACGCCGGTCGTAAAGGGCGACAACGCGTTAATAATCCGTGTACAGGTGTGACGGGCGCGCGCGGGGATCCGTAAAGTCATTTTCAGACGCGGGGACAGGCCGAAACCCCGGTTCCCGCGGATACGATATTATCATGTACGAGCAGGTTATCCCCGAGGGCTCGATGGGAAGGAATGCGAGAGCGCAGACCTGCGAGAGAACGGTAAAAGTCGTTGGAGTCAATTTATATTGATTCGAAATCGGCTCCGAACCGAAAACAAAGACAAGTGGTACTCCGTATACGCGTCAACGCTTGAAAAAAAAAAAAAAATGTTACGGTCCGACATGTTTTCACAGGGGGAAAACAACCAAGTACTACCCCCGGTACCCTCCCTAAGCATAAGCGTATACGATATAATGATGAGTGCTTTTTGAACGTCAAGTAAGCACACGTGCGTATAAATCACAATATATATATGCACGATCGGCGTATTTGCTCGGTTCTATGAACGAAAAACGCACAGAATAACGCGCCGCGCGACACGTAAAATGTCTCGAACACGACGATATTAGCATTTAATATAAATTCCACGTTGTTTTCGTTCGGTTTATTTCTATCGGATACGCGTTTTGTGGGAAAAGACGCATGTGGTGTATAATTCACAGCGTATACATTATAATATCGAAATCACGATCCGGTATAGACAATAATATATACGTGTGTACGCGGTATACTGCACCACACGTGTGTGCTCGGTTGACTCAAGAGACGCGGCGGTATAATATAGTGTACATAGGTACACTTGGTGGAAAAAGGATGGAACGTCCATTATTTCGTATCTATCCTCGGTTGTACACTATATACCCACACTATATTGCCGCAGACCGAGGTGAATCCCATCGTCGGGTTTTTAAGTGATTTTCACACCGGACCTTATTTATACGTTGTTTTTATTATCGTTATTATTGTCGAGTACTGCCTTGTATATTATTATTATTATTATTATTATTATTATTATTATTATTATTATTATTATTATTATATCCTTACGCGACTCGCGGTACGAGTTTGGACGCGAGGAGATAAAATAATATTATATTATATGAGGATACGAAGAACGGAAAAAGTAGGTGTTATCGCCATCATTATATTATTACTTTTAATGCGTACCCGAGTTATATTTTGTTTACATTGCACTCTATGTATGTATTTACGTTATATTGTACACACACGCATACGTATTATACACGTGGGTGTCTCGACTTATGATGGTGTGCGTGTGTGTGTGTTATGTATTCTGATAATCTAATGACCTACAGACCGAGTATTATGTCGGCCCACCCACCCACGCGACTTAACCGTGTTAAATAATATACGTATCTACCTGTACACAGTGTGTGCGGATGTTTGATCTCTGTGTGTACAGCGCCGACTCTTTTATTTTTTTTTGACAAAGGTGTTTCTCCTCATTATTATATTATTTTATACTTATGTATACAATATCGTATATTCTCGTTTATGTAACATATTTTTTCTTACGCACATACGATATTAATGATATTATTACGTGCCGACGACAATATAGGGTAAATAATTTACGAAAAACGTATTTTCACACACACACACATAATGTGTATAGAATATCATAAGACGTGTAGTGCACCGCATACGGACAGGACGAAGAAGAAGAAGAAAATAATAATTAGATACATCCGTCGAGGTTCCTAAACATAAATTTATTATTACATACGTATGCGTCTATGCATAATGTATGTGCACGATATTTAACGTGTTTACGGGAATTTCGTATAAATATATATTTATATTATATATACATTTATATATTACGTATAGTAGAAATAATAATAACCGTATACGCGCGTACTGCTCGAGGACATTTTCGTAAAACCCTTTTCGTATATATATACATGCGTACACCAACAGCCCGACGACGACCACTGCTGCACCTCATGAATATATTACGTGTGTATTGTTTCTAATTGCACCGCTCGTCCGATTATAATACGGATACACGTACATAGAATATGTATACGTATAAGAAGAACACGTTACGGAGACGGCGGGCGAATCGTTCGATTTATCATCAAATGGGAGGTACCCGCCTCGCGCGTCGAAACCGTTAAAATTTCATTCGACGTATAAGTATACGTATATTTTTTTTTAAGTGTACACATACATATACATACGCACGACGACACAAATAAAACTCGTTACGAAATTGTTAGTAGCTGCACATAGAAGAGCCTCGCTCCACGGTAGCTGCGCGCGGGTAGTGTTGTTATTATTTAATACGTAATACACGTGAAGCATAAAATCCGAAGGTGTTGAATTTTAATATCTTCGTTCGGTAATGTTTTTTTAATGGTTTTTCATTTTATTTTATATTTTTTTTTTGTTGTACGCATAGTAAAAAAAAAAAAAAAAGTACGTGGCCTACCTTATATCCTATGTTATATACGTTCATTCCCGTTCGCGCATAAGCCCATATGCCTCGCCAGACTATAGAACGTATATAATGTGTACGAGCGCAGGTGCGTGTATATAGATTCTAGATTACCGTTTTTAGGCCACCTACTCGTAAAATAATATTATAAATACGTTTGGCGGAACAATGCACAAATCGTTCTGTGTAAGCATTGATTAATTGAACTTTATTTTATTTATTTTTTCAAAGTTAATATTTCGTACTGTTGAATCCGTACTATAATATAATATAGTGCATTGTGTTATGAAAGCAGCGGTCGTGGGTCGGAAACAATAATAACTGTATATAGGTACTTGTTCACCAGCGGCTCCAAACTTTTTTCATTCAAACCTCCCTAAAAAAAAAGGATTATTATGCCTCCCACGAATAAGCTAAATAAAATAAAACTCAGGTTACAATAATAATTTGACTCTTTATTAATTAAATATTCAAGTATTTTACTTTTATGACTAAGTGATTTAAAAAATTGCAAAAATTCTCACCGCGCCTCACCCGTTAAGGACTTATATCCTCCTAAGGGAGGCGCGTCTCACAGTTTGGGAACCGTTGCTATACTAAAAAGTAAAAACCGTCGAATTTCAATTATTCAAAATACGATTGTTCCGTTTGTAGAAGCACCGTATATACTATACATACATACACACAATTTTAGATTTCTGAAAAGTGTGCGCGTGGTGTACAAAAAGTGCATTGTACAGCGCGTTTTTATTTATTATTATTGTTTTTTTTTCTTTCCGGAGGGAGACGGAAACCTGACGGCTGACAGTGAAACGTACCAGAGCACAATGTACACACACACACACACACACACACATACTTACTCACACATGCCGTATTGCCGCAGGTACTCGCATGGCCCGTCCGCGTGTTGGCAGGATATTTGTTTCTTTATCCTGCTTCTCACGGTCGACGGGAAACGGTTTCCTGGAAACGGCGTTAATGAATTACAACAAATTACAACTATATAATATAACATTATGTTACTAGACACAAGTATTGTATGGTGCGGTGATTGAAGCTATATAGTTGACTATAAAGAGATACGCGCCGACGTCGGGTCGCAAAGAAATCTGATTGAATCGACCGCGGTATACCAAGTGTACAAGTAAAACGCGATCAAACCGTATAATCCGAGGAAAGCTGTCTATTAGTTTCTCTATAAGAGATATCCGTTTCGAATCGACGAGCAATTTCTGAGCATACGAGTGAACCCCATTGCACGTAAGATCGATTGGTGAATTATTGTCGGTTATCTTCGCGTATTGTTTTCGCGGAGCAGAATCGGCCGGATCAACAGACTAAGTTTTCGGCGCAAAGACGCAAGCCGAAAACCGTTTGTACGCGCACTACGCCTACCGTTTGACGAAAACTCTACGACTACGAGACGTGTACAATACGCGAGAGGCTATTATTTGCCAAGCTCCCTGCACCCGGAGTTCTCACGAAGACGTTTCATAACAATATACTGTTAGCGCCCGCGACGATTATCCGACGGTTGCAGCGTGACGCGACCACTGCACCGTCGTCGCGAAGAGGAAAGTACACACTGTGCGTGCACAACAATAAAATTCGCACCACTATGAAGACGTTCGAAATGATGCAATACGGCGACGACGTGCTGTAAATATTATAATGCGCTTGCCGCAGCGCTGTTACAGTTTAAAACGTACGATACGGCCGCGCGGCGATTCCTATCTCCGAAACCAATAATCGTGCGATAAATCTAACGACAATACCGGTCGCGGCGCGATGCACGTATTTTACCACGAATACATTATTATCGGTGTCGCAAAGCGAGTGCTTATGGGATTTTTTAATTGCCATCGACAAATTGCCGACCAAGTGTCTACAATACAACGGCCAGAAGACTAATTGGCGTTATCGAAAAAGTAAATAAAAAATAACAATAATTCTATTAAACGCTCGTATAATACATATGATATATTGGTATTTTACGCGCAACACCAGACACAGGTAGGTTATCTGCGCGCGCGTTTTGTTCCCAAAGATATTCATCTACGCGAGCATGTCGTACAAACAGGTTTACACAAGCCGTGCGCGAGTCTAACCGTGAAAACCGAATGTCGGCCGAGCAAATAAAAATGTATTATTATTTAATCCGGTCGATTATTTACGAACGGCATTCCGCCGCACGCGGCGTATGTGCCACCGGTCTAAATACCTCCATTTATTATTACTATTAATAATATTATTATTATTCAAATAGCCCCCGTTACAATGCCAGCGCGTATTATTATTATTTCCGTAACTAAATGCGCGTTTACGCGGCGCGCGGTCGGACTCGCAGGAGATTTCTCGATCCGCCAACTTAACGAAATAAAAATATTATGAATGAGATATTATTATTATGATGCGTATATACGGGTACGGCACTACGATGGTACGCGTTTTTATGCGTGATTCTCGGCTGCGGAACGCCTACTCATACTTTTCGGCGAAAACTAAATACAATAATAGTAGAAACACTTTTGCGCGTTTTCGTTTTATACACAAAGAGAAATATTGCTATTATTCGTCTATTACATGTATGCATTGTTTTGCGCATCGGTGTGTTGCACTGAAAAAACAAACTCTCTACCGATCAGGAAAATCGATCATTGTTCTCGACGGACGACGGCGGTCTGTACACCGGATATATTATCGTAACCAATAATAATATTATAATGCAACGCGAATTATTGATCGTAACAATAACAATACGATCGTGGCGCGGCAAACACGCCGTCGTGTACCTGTAGTATCCCGGTGTAACAGGCGAATCGTACCCCCGGCTTTTCATACCCCCCCAGTACGATATTCCTAGGATAATCGTACCCCCCGGTACTAAAAACCTAGGATATCTGTCACTCCCTGGGAGGTACTAAAATCCCAGGAATATCGTACCCCCCGGTCGTACCGTATAAATAAGTTTTTAATACGGTAGGTATGATTTGCCTAGGTCTTATATACCTCCCATGTATATGTTCGGCCAGAAATTATCCCAGGAATATCGCACCCCCCGGTCGTACCGTATAAATAAGTTTTTAATACGGTAGGTATGATTTGCCTAGGTTTTATGTACCTCCCATGTTTATGTTCGGCCAGAAAATATCCCAGGAATATCGTACCCCCCGGTCATATTGTATAAATAAGTTTATATTACGGGAGGTATGATTTGCCTGGGTTTTATATACCTCCCATGTATAATATGTTCGGCCAGAAAATATCCCAGAAATATCGTACCCCCCAGTCGTACCGTATAAATAAGTTTTTAATACGGTAGGTATGATTTTCCTAGGTCTTATATACCTCCCATGTATATGTTCAGCAAGAAAATAGCCCAGGAATATCGTACCCCCCGGTCGTACCGTATAAATAAGTTTTTAATACGGTAGGTATGATTTGCCTTGGTTTTATATACCTCTTACATACATTTTTGGCCGGAAAATATCCCAGAAATATCATACCCCCCGGTCGTATCGTATAATTAAGTTTATATTACGGGAGGTATGATTTGCCTAGGTTTTATGTACCTCCCATGTTTATGTTCGGCCAGAAAATATCCCAGGAATATCGTACCCCCCGGTCGTATCGTATAAATAAGTTTATATTACGGGAGGTATGATTTGCCTAGGTTTTATATACCTCCCATGTATATGTTCGGCCAGAAAATATCCCAGGAATATCGTACCCCCCGGTCCTATCGTATAAATAAGTTTATATTACGGGAGGTATGATTTGCCTTGGTTTTATATATCGCATAAATATACGTATATCGTATTCCTAGGTTTTCAATACCGTGGAGTACAATATTCCTAGGATTTTAGTACCTCCCTGGGAGTGACAGATATCCTAGGTTTTTAGTACCGGGGGTATCACTATCCTAGGATTATTATACCCCCCCTGCATATCGTATTCCTAGGTTTTTAATACCGTGGAGGACAATATTCCTAGGATTTTAGTACCTCCCAGGGAGTGACAGATATCCTAGGTTTTTAGTACCGGGGGGTATTATTATCCTAGGAATATCGTACTGGGGGGGAGGTATTGTATTCCTCGGTACGAATTTCCTGGCACACCGGCAACGATATGTCGTTACACTAGCTGTACGACGTTCACGCCTCGATCGAAAATAAACAAGACACGGGGCGACGAAGAAAACTCGAAAACACTGCACGCTAATATTATGCGTACTAATTCGCGTCCTTCTGTGCGACGCGTTTGATTGATCATTTTCGAGACGAGACGCCGTAGATTAGCGCACAAATCAATCATCGGCACTAATATATTATGCTCGTGGGTGACGGCCGATCGTACGGTTCGTCGATAATGTAATGAACAATGATTATTACTATTGACCATCGAACGATCGAGCCGTCGATCGTTCGCACATCGATTTTTATTATTTTTTACTACAAATTACGTGACCTTTTCGCGCGTACCGAACCGTTTTGCAAATCGTTATAAGCTCGCCTCCTTGCCTCTTGTGGTCTTTCCGAGTGCCGCTTAAGCATTTAAAAAAGTATGGTTCAATTTTCTAAATATGTACCTCGCAAGATAATTTTTTTTAATTTATCTACTCGACCCGGCGGAATCGTTAATAGGTCAAAATTAAAATAAACCCGCAATGCGTAAGAATATACAAATATTATTTGAAACGATACGGACGCATAGTTTAATAACGACCTATATAATATACAAAATGTTTCGCGCGTGGCTTAGCAAATGAATACTTCGAGACCCCGCGTTCTGTTAGAAAAATAAAACAATGTGATATTTTTGGCGCGTGCAGAGCAGAAGAAAAATGTCCCTATGCACAATTTACGTAATGGTTGCGGCCTGTCTCAGTTGTTAAAAAACTTGCTCCTTAGATGGAAATAATAATTGTTGAACCGGCAAATTAAACCAAATGGATATTGCACCGGATAAGCTGTTTGAAACGGAATATTTCTTTTGCCCCATACGATTTTATGTCTTTGGCAGATTTTGCTAAACCGCCCGGGCTTGGTTTTATTCCGCACGTAAATAGTAATTACCGTTAAAATGCGTTAATCGTAGAGTCTCGTTCATTATCGTACGCTTCCATGACGCATATGGGAATTATATGTTATACGAATTTAAGCGGAATGATTGTTGCCCGAAATTAATAGAAAAAATCAAGCAGAAATATCAGTCCTCTGATGCCGGATATTATCTTTCTCGTTCCGGAAGTCATCGAACACTAATGTTGTACTAAGTGCATACAGTCCTATGCAGATTATTTGTTGAACCCAAGTTATCTAAGAACAAAGTTATAAGCTTCGATTTTCATAATAATCCCTCATGGTAATATCATACATTTTATTAATTATTACTTATTAGTAATAAAACGATATCATTTCAATACCATATAATTGTATACTTAATATGTGTATAATCTCTCTTCGGTTCGAGCGCTTTCTTCAGTTTGTGTATAATTTGAAACTGCGCTAAACTATATTTGTACGCTCTTGCCCTGCGGGGTGCTAGTGGTAATAATAAGAACCGGAGTGTGGACCGCATATTACTTCGCACCACGATGTTGACATTATATCATACACTATTATAGTCCAAGATTACGGTACCCGAAGCGGTGCGATAAGAAAAAGGGCCGAGGATCGAGGTTCCTGAAAATCGACGACTGCAGCAAAATGTATAACCCGCGTAGGACAACGATCGAGTGTTGAATACATAATTATCGGACCTAGCGGTGTTCCATTTCGATCGTTCGCAACGCGCGTCATCCGTTTGGTCGTCGTCCGGTGTACATCACCATATCATACGTACTTGGTAGGTATCTAATCGCGATCACTTTCACACGCGACTCGGATGGCGAGCGAGTTAGGTTATGCGTAACACCACCGACCGCGCGGGCATACCGCAGCACTGGACCGATTCGGATCGTGAACAATAAAATGTACTCATCTATACACGAGTTGCGAATAACACTGAAAAAGCGCCGAAAACACGTGGGATACGGTCCTTGCGCAACTTTTTCTCGACCTCCAACCGGGCGCAACGAATAACATATTCGGCTCGGAATGTTTCATTTTACATGTAGTTGAATGTGTTTGCCGAACATCTAATCCTTTGGTTGGATCAACCGCAGTGCTAATTGTTTGAACTATTTATTAAAACTACGCTCTGACCATATTATTCAGTTACCGCCAACGCAATAATGTAAACTATTCACGCAGTGGCGTAGCAAGGGTATGGCAAACTGTGCCTACGCCAGGGGCGCAAATTATGAAGGACCGCAAATTTGCGCTTTAAAATTGGTACTTATTTTTATCGATGAATTCTCTAGCCTTAAAGCAAGAAAAGAACATTTTTAAAGCTTGAAATTTACATTGTAATAAACACTGATAGTTAAATAATTTTGTATTACCTAATTATATACATAAAAAATATCATTCCGTATTTTCGTCAATTTTTTAATCGCTAAAAAGGCGCATTTTCCAAGGTTTGCCAGGGGCGCTAACGAGTCTTCCTGCGCCACTGCATTCACGTATTACAGTGGGCACCAGGACTCGGTAATAAGTTCTAACCGGCTGACCATGCTTCTAGATAATCTGTGCACGTGGCTACTACGATTTATGATCGGGACGGCTATTTAAAATGCTAACTGTATCTAAATATTTTTTACCGCGATTGAGTTACACCGTACCGGCACTTTTTCCGTCCGTCGGGTCGCCCTTAACGTTGCAACGAAAGTCTCGACGATTACGGTCGAATAATAAATCGAAATCAACATCGTAAAGCCGTTCCGCTCTTTCGGACGCGGGTCATATGGTTCGTTTGTCCAACGACGGTAAATAATACTACGAAAATAATATCATGTTTATTTACCGAAACGTGCTCGCCGACTTTAGCCCGTAGGCCTTTATCGTGGTACTTCAACAATATATCTACACTCGAAGCTCTTCTCCGCGCACGCGGACAGCGAGTTTATGCGATGGAAAATCTTCGTTTTCGTTGGGCACCCCGACGTTGAATTCCGCAGGGATAATGCTCCCCGAATTAATATTCGTTTAACGACGTGCCGCTATTATTGGCGTGCCGAATATGACGAATGGTCATCGGTATTGTCGTCCAACAATTTTGCACTACAGATCACATCTCATCGAAAATATGATTATCTAAAAGCACAGTAAGTCGAGCATGGTACATTATGATTGAGGATCGAGGAGGATATATCAGTATTATAAATTATTATACGTTATTCCAGATCAAAAACCAGCTAGCCAAAATGAACATTTTTTTCGTCTAATCATGGATGATTTTATCGTACCCTAAACTAATATAATGTACCGAGGTTCGAAACACTCCAAAAAATATTCTCTCGCTTGAAATACTATTATATGCTTTTGTTTTATTTTTACACGATGATAACTCAAATACAAATATTCCTTTCTTCAAACACTCTTCACGGACACGAACAAAGCTTATCAAAATTCCACATTGGCCTTCAAGCTACTATGAATCTTATTCTTATCTAACATCAGTCGTTATACGTTACATCACTCTTAGAAAAAACCTCGTCTGAATAATTTAATTGTGTAGAAAGTAATGGTATCCTTACTATAATATAATGTTCTAGTTATATACATTATAATCGTTATTATATGCAAATATCACATTATATTATTATCACGTTGACCTTCACTAGATTCCAAATAAGATATCACCAGTCGCCGTCTTCCAACACGGTAGTGTTTTTGTTTTTTTCTTTTTATTTTTCCACCGGCTCGAGCCTTCGGTGGGACGGGGACGTGCGGGGTAAATAATTCCCCGGTTATTATACGAAAAACCACACGTACATCACTGGATTCTTATCCGAGCTACAGATCTCAGTGCGACTTCAAATTTTCTTTAAAACTCCCGAAATCCCGTTTTTTAACTTATAACCTTTCAGATAAACATTTAAATTTCCGAAATTTACACTGTAGGTAGGTATGTAAACACTCGCACGACGTATAATATTTACGCGCTGCGTACAATATATTATGTTATGTGCACCATCTCATTCACACGGACGGTCTTGTGTAACGCTGTTTAAAATGCGATTTTGATTAGGAAGCAATTTTATTACTGTTGGTTTAACCGATGGCTTAATTAATACAAGAGTGCATTCAAGTTTCACTCGACCGCTCACAGTTGGTCTCCTATGCGCGGTGTGTGTTTGCACGTAAGGTCTGCTCGGCGATTAGACGTGTTGACTGCGCGATGTGCGGTTGTGCTTACGGTGAAAAAAAATAATTGTTTGTGTTCTACCGAAAACGGATTTCAGAAAACAACGGTCTACAGGCCGGTCCGAAGCATACGTTTGCACAATGTATAAAAACGCGGTAACAGTTTTCAGCGTTTTCACGCTCGAGTGTATGCGATCGAAAGTCAAATTAGAAAACGAACGCGCGCGCGTTATCGCAATAGAGAAAAGTCATCCGTTTAAAAGTACGCTAAAATATATCGACGAGTGGAGAAAAACAAAAACAAATATATCAAATAAACTTCATCCACTCGGCTGGTCGTTGTTATTCGTTCCACTATAATAATACTACGGGTTACGACGACCTCGGCACTACCAGACTATTTCGTTCGGCCCGACGCGTACACAATATTGCGGATTCATGCCCTACACGGCCGAAAACTTGCAATTCTTCGTCCTACCCAATACTCAATAGATATCAAGAAACCGTCTGTAGCCCGTGACGTAATCTGCAGTTAGATTAGTTACAAGATGAGTATACACCTTCTGAACATTGAAAACTACGCGATTTTTTCTGTACTTTGTATGACCCGAGCCTACGATGTTATCGACTAATTGTTTGGGTTCTTGTTGAGAGTAACCACTTTCGTTGCTTTGATGAATACGATTTTATTCGTACACACTTTCAAAATACTCAATACACATTTAGCGTTTTGTACAACACCAAGTGCGTTGTAGCGCCCACGCACGATCAATTTAAGGTCCTGGTGTATAAATAATATGTACGAGCTTCGGTAAATTTTTGTTTATCGCTTCGTATTGCTGCGCGCACGTAATAAGTATTTCATACGTTTTATTCGAGGTATATATCGATGTATTATATTGTACTGTATTACGCTTACGTGAAATGCGTGTGTGCTTGCGTGCGAGCAGCGGCTATCGAATAATGTAAATCATTGTAATCGGGCGGAAAAGCGAATTTTTCCGGAAAATCATTGTGCAGACGGCGTAAGTACGTGCAGCACACCGGCGTGCAATAGGATGTTAAGATGTGCGCGCGTGCGTGTGTACGAGTAAAACAACATACGCACGCATGTATTTATAGGAATAATATATTCCGAGTATAATAAAAGAAACTGGTTGTATACGCATCATTTATACCCGGTGCGTTCTTTCTTATTTTTTTTTTTTCATATTATTATTATTTTCTCCCAGTGCACACACGCGCGCACACATGCGCCCTACGCGAGCGGCACGCGCATATCGCCCAGTGTGCGGTTAATACCGCGACTACGGTACGCACTGCGACGCACATGACGTACAATATACCGGTCGGACGAGGCTGAAGCTGCTGCGACGTTGCGTACACCCGGTGGGGGGGAGGGTACCGGCGCACACCTTACGGCGGCGGCAGTCGTCTTCTCCGGTCTCGGCCCACCCACTCCTCTGTGAAGCTGGGTCGAGACGGAGCGCCGAAGACGACGGCTAGAGAGAGAGGGAGGGAGAGGGACAGCAGGAGTGTGTTTCAGGTGCGCACAACCAACGTTCGGAACTCTTCGGTCCTTTTCTTCTCTCGTTATTACTATTATTATTATTACTACGACTATACACACTTTATATACACTATACGTCTGCGACCGTATATACCATTAATACCATATACATGTACACGAGTTTGTGGTGGAGTATACAGAGTGCTCGGGGTAACACGTTCCCCCACCTCCACGTCGAAAGAGAGTATAGGCACGTCGATGAGGTCGGTGATCCGCACCCGGACCGCGGTTACCGATGAACGCCGCCGCGTGTGTTTTTTCATTTTATTTCTCCTCGTCCGGACCTGTACGACGACGACGACGAATACAATATATTATATTATTTCCGTCGCAGGTCCCACGGCGGCGGTCCGACCGCGGTTGGGTGACGAGACTGTTTTTATACGTTTTCTTTCTTTTCTCGAGACTCCCATCACATAAATAACAATAATACACATTACACGCGTATGTCATATTTTTAGTTTTTTACTATTATTATTATTATAATAGTGTCTAGCGTTTACCAATAAGACGCGTCCAAAGAATAATAACAACAACGTTGTCTTAGAGATTCGCATGTATACCCTCTTGCGCGGTAGGTACACGTCAATCCGTCAAAATCACGTGCGCGACAAGCATTTGCATACTACAATACCTATCAGCTGCGACGTGAACAAAAGTACGAATGTGGAGTAGATAATTGTAATAATAATTACAATTACACCAAATAACAATAATAGTTAATTGTTAATTATAGTGCCATGTCGGATATAATGCTGGTGTCGGCCTGGGTGTAATGTACCGAGGCCTCAAATCTGAGATTATTTTTAGGGACCTCGGATGAAAGTCTTATAGACTATCGGAAGGGTGTAAGATAATGCATTATCTATATATCTCTTTCTACATATATATAAGATAAGAAGTCACGACTAACAACGCACATAATCAATGTACAGCCTAATCTGTACGGATACGAGTAGCTAGTGACTTGAAATGTTCAGGATATGTTTGTATCGTGGTCTAGGCGCGCAATAAGAAAGGGTATTGAAAAATTGTAATTTTAAAGTGTTTAAAAGAACAAAAAACCAAAAAAATATATATGGTTTTGGAAAAAAATAATAAAATGTATTTGTTGCTTCGTGGATTACTTTGGTAACATGAATAAAAGGCAATGCAAACTTCCAAAGACGACCACTACCTGTAATATGATAGAATAAAATAAAATGTGACTTTTCTATAGGAACAATAAATTCATTGATATTTCGGACGGAAATCAGTAGCCAACACAGTATATTTCCATATATTTAATGAGAATTTGAACGACAATGGTAATACGACAAAAGATCAGCAATGGTAAAAGTACTGCAGAATTTAGGATGAGTGTATGATGGGGCACGAATTAACTTTGGAGGCACTCAATCAAACATTTGAAGATTTACGAAATAATCAGGAGCTCTTTGGATGTACGATGATTCTGCTGGCCAGTGATTTTTGCTAAACATGCCAGTAGTTCCATGATCAACAACTGCTGACGAAATAAACGAATACTTTAAGTAATCGAATTAGTGGGCGTACGTGAAAACTTTCAAGTCGCTCTACAAAATGATCAATTGGCGGAAGTATTTTCCAAGCAATTATTTGACATTGGCAACGGACAAATTTCGGTTGACGCATCCACTGACCTCATTCCGTTTCCACATCATATTTTTCATCTCACATCGTCGAAAGAAGAATTGATCACGAAAGTGTTACCGAATATGGGTCCAAATTATAAAAACCATAAAATTATCAATACCGTTACCATAATGACACCATACCATTTTATTTTGATTGTGTAATTAGATTTAGTGTAGCGTTAACAATTATCTTTACTGAAATTGAAATATTTCAAACTTTTCAATGTAGCACAAATTTAAACTGACACGTTAGCTATGAATAACATTAATTATTATTCTATAACCGATTGCCACATGTATGGAATATCTTCACTTTAGAACGGCCCGACCGGTGCTTTTTTTGTTAGGTTCGTAATTGTCCCGTTCGTAAATGTTCGTAATTATTGGTCTCAGTCAAGACAGTTCCGTGTGAGCCTCAATGCATCTCGTATGTATATATATATATAAAATAACTTGATTCATCATCGCACAGCTCAAACAACTAAACGGATAGGGCTGAAATTTGGTACGCAGATAGCTAATATAAAGTAGGCATCCGCTAAGAACGGATTTTTTCAAAATAGCATTTTTAAGGGTCCAAACAGTTTTAGGCTCTCAGATGAACGTATACATATTTTGTCAACCATTTGGTTACTTTGGAAATGCTTTATTTTGTTTAATATGTTGATTTTAATAATTACTGTTTGAGCTATAAGGTTTATGTAAATGAATATAGTAATTTTTTCCACCTTTTAGTTGCCTAGGAAATATTTTATTTTGTTCAATATATTGATTTTAATAATTACCAATTGAGGTCACTGTTTAAGATATAAGTAAATCAATATACTGTAGTTAAACGAAAAAAAATATCACCAGGTCATATGACGGTTGTACGGCTTAATCTAAGTGTTAACACTCTTATTATGTTGTTGCAAAATTTGAAACCACCTAAACTGTGCAACGGGGCCATGCTGAAAGTCAAAGCCTTACATCGCAATGGAATGGTAGCCACAATTTTAACTGGGTGTGCGCAAGGGGAAACTGTATTTGTACCACGAATTTCTATAATTTCAAACGATCTTCCGTTCTAATTCAAACGATTACAGTTCCCCCTCAAACTTCGCGATGACTATAAACAAGCTTAAAGGGCAGACTCTCAGACTTGAGAGATAACTTTTACTCACATGGACAATTTTACGTAGCTAATTTTACGAACGCGTAAGCTCGCCCAGTGAAGAATATTGTCTAGAAAGAGGTTTTGTAAACAATATTTATACCAACTGTCGTCTATAAGTACGAAATTTTTCAAACTTTGCAGCTGAAACCCTGAAATAGTAGTTGCTCTAATCCTAAATCTCTCGGACGAATGAACTTGATATTTGAAATAGTGTTTCCTCTAATATTCAACGTGGCAATAAGAAAAGATTTTGAAAAATGTTGGCCCCAGCTCAGACCGTTCCGTGCAAAGCCGGGTAACATGCAGCTGGTGACTATATTATAATAATAGATATACATAAACGTTTTTGATATTATATTATAATTATTATCCATTTTAGTATATCATAACATTTTATTACGAATATTGAATAATAATTCAACAAATTATACGAATGTCAAAAAAAATTATGAAATTGTTCATTGATTTTTTTTTTAACTCGTTCAAATGTTTATTATTTTATTTTGCGTGGTGTACCGAAGAAATGAATATTAAGGTTTGTATCAATTTTTTTTTTCTGTAGGTCCCACGTCCTGCCGATTGGTAGATGCACCCAGGCATGCCAAGACTTGAATCCGGCACTGCGCAAGTGTCCACAGGTTGGATCGAGCGAGACAAATCAGTGGTATATAAACAGTGGCATATTCTTGGAATATATCGCAGAGTACCTACTCATAACGTATATCATTAACATCTGTACGAAACATATGATTCTATAAAACCATATCCGTACGTTCGCCTCTCCCATTTCCCTTCGAGTTTCCGCGCGCGGGCGCCCTTGACTATAAATTGCGTTATGTGCGCTCGTTTCAGCGTTACGCCGAAAATAATGATTATTGCGTTAACGTCGAAACAATAGCACAATTTGTGCGCCGTCGTCGTCGTCGAAATGTGTGCTGAAAACGCGCGTGACACACAATATTATATCTTACGATAACTGATAAGGTGTCGCGTATTCTAATGGTGTGCAGGTAATCAGTGGCGCAACCAGGATTTTTTAAAAGGGGGGGTGTCCAAAAGTATAATTATTTTAAATTAACATGCAAATTTAATAATTATTTTATTGTTTGTTTAATGTGAATATTGTAATTATAATGTAAAATTGAATGATAGTTAAATGTAAAAAATAAAGGTAGGCACGTACAATGTTGTAGAGTTTATAAAATGAAATCTAAGCGATGTTTTGTACTGCTTAAATTATTTATTACTTTCTCAGGTGTTACACTGACTTCGTAGTGGATATTGAGAGCAGCTAACATATTGAGTCTTCTTTCTGATGTGGTATTTCTCAAGTAACTTTTGATTCTTTTAAGTGAGGAAAATGATCTCTCCGCCTCACATGAAGTAATTGGAAGTGTGATAAGTATTTGCAATAGCTTATATATATTTGGGAAGAAATCGGGATTGCATTCATTAAGTATTTGTATTACACTATTATATTGGATTTTACTGTCAGTCAAATAACGATTCCATGAAATGGTTTCTGATTTAACTCGATAAAAATCATCAACATCGTTAGTTTTCTCTTCATCAAACGCTGAACTTTTAAGTAACATTTGAAATTCACATATTATATTTTGATGATTAACAAAACGATCATTTAATTGTTGTACAAACAAATTAAGAAATGGTAGAGACAAAGTAATTCTAAAATATTCTTCGGGATCTTTTGTTGGAATATTAACTCGGTTCATTTTTATCAAACATTTTTATTATTTTAGAAAGATACGACACGGTTCAATGGGGGTCCGGACCCGGAGACCCACCCCCTGGTTGCGCCACTGCAGGTAATGTATAGGTTGTATTGTGCACTGAGTCCAAAGCACTTTTTAATGAGAATATGAGATCGAATCGACGCGGCCGTGAACGCGAGATCCTATAACAATAATATTTCCGATTTTTCGGACGTTTGTAAATAAAAAATAATATTACGCAGATGGTGTGTTTGAATTCAATTCCATTCTCCGCTATTTCAAACCTCAGAGTCTCCACTGATCGCAACCGTATACCATACCGCTCGGCAACGATCGGACCACCTACCGCATGTACCGCGGCTACTATAATTTGCTCGTAAAACCTTCGTTTCTCCACTGTGATTGCAGGTTATAACAATATTATTGTTGAAAACTATACGTATAATATACACAGCGATGGTAATGAACGATGTATTATTTTAATTTAAAGATCGTATCGCTCTTATCCGGGCGCGCGCGAGTAGATTTTCGATATTATAATTGCGACAGTACAAAATGTAAAATAATATCGTCATTATTAATCTATCCGGAGCTGGCCCCATTGTTTAAGGTTTTTCGATTTTAGTTCCGCCCTTCTTCCCCAAGTATGAATTATCGCTTACCATTCAATTCTGCGGTGGCCGGCTGCTCGAGTTTGCATTGTAACATAATCTATAACCGTACAATGCACCGCGCGAATAAAGTCGAATCACAAACTACGTATAACCTGCAATTTACGTACTTAATCGAACGTATGTATGTAATATTATGTTCTCGAAAAAATCGATGGAAAATAGATATAACTTCTGTATTCATACAGGATGTCCCACAGGGATTTATAGTGACCGATATCGTCAATAGAGATAATACAATTCTTTTTTGGTTACGAGTATCCCTAGACAAAGGCAATTTCGTCGACATTAGTTTGGTAAATACAAGTGTATAATCATAGAAGTTAAGAAATTCATTTTTTATTTTATAATTTTTGTGATATTCGAAGATAACTATTTTATAAAGCTTCTTCTTCTGAAAATGTCGATGGTTCAAATTTCAGTTTTCATGGGATTCATCATTTTTTTTAATGTATTTTTAGTTCACAAGGAAATAATGTAAATTATTATCACCTCGTTAATTTGCCAGCAAGGTTCGCTTATAATGTTGTTATTATTTAAAATTGTGTAAATAAATAGTTTCAACACTATTTTCATGTAAACTAGAACATTTTTTAAAAATCAAGAAGTTAATGAAAATTGAAAATCGAACCGTTAACATTTTCAGAAAAATAAGCCCTATAAAATGGCTCTCTACAAAATGTATAAATATTATAAAATAAAAAGTTAATTTTTTCTCTTCTTTAACTATACTATTACATTCACCAAACTATTGTCAGCAAAATTGCCTTTTCCCAGGGATTTGATTATCTCTACTAACACGGGAGATATCGCTCTGTGTAAATCCCGGTGGGATACCCTGTATATTATTATACTGTGCGCACACGCATGTAGACAATCGGTGTACAATACCCTCCGATAAGAATACTAACAGAGAACAGACTTGGAATATCATATTAATACGAACGACGATGCTGGAAAAAAGGGCGAAACTTCTTGGTCGGGTGAAATACAGGGTGGGGTGAATGATATTTCTGCGCATTGGTCTTTTAAGCTTGAAACATTTTAAAAATAAAAAACATACATCATGGTAAAACCAATAACTTTCTCGTTTCTGCACTCAGAATCTAAAAAGAAACGTATATGAACAATTCGAATATAATATATTATAAAAATATATGGTCCAACTGTGTACATTTTTTTTCTCGATGCAAAGTTTAAGCTTTTAGGGAAAGATTCAAATGGAAAAATATAAAGTACAAATGTATGCATTATTTTTTTTTTTTTTTAAATTGAAACGTTTGGATGTTATTATGTAACTAATATTACACGAATTGGCTTTTATAAGTTAAAAGTGTATATTTTACAGAACGTTGTATTGAATTACGCTGAAAAAAATTAAATAAATTATTTAAGGAGCAATTCCGTATCCATTTGAAAAACGGGGCTTTAAAGAATAACCTTTCCGTAGCAATTATGAAACTATTAATACCTATTTCAATTGTTTTTGTCGATAGCGTGTGTGCTCGTGGATTTTTTAACTAGCGTTTTAATTTTCTTGGACACACCTGATATTATTTGGTTTTATGACTTTTTATACGAAGAAAATATTAAGTGTTCGTACACACCTGTATGTACCGTACTCGTTTACTATTTAACACCTAATTTTCGGTTTTATTGCTATAGAGATACGTCCCACAGCACAACTATATTATCATTTTATTATGTCCACTGTATATTTAATGGTCAGTTTCATTAGTTAGTGCCTACATAATTTATTCAACATTTTGATCATACACACACGTGTATTTTTTATATAATACACAACGTTTTTCACGAGTAACCTGCAGCATACTTTCCAGTATGTGATTTATAAAATACGTTTGTAATTACGTAACCGATCCTGAATAACTAAATTAATTAAAACACAAAAAAAAAAAATTACCCAGGTTTTTTTTTTAGGCTTATACTCATAAATAAAATCCAGAAATAGTTTTGCCATTTTTGTGCTTAAAAATTGGTTTTTAAACAGTGTTATAATATTATGTAGATTCTGGTGTCATATTTCAGAGATGTACGTGCTGATTAGAGTTACGGCTAATAAAATACAAACAAGCTTAGTTTTTTGTTTTTTGTTTTTTTTTAATCAACCGGAATATAATATGAGATTCATATTTTGGAATACGACTCGTCGAAAGTTGTCGAACAATATGAATATTTTAATAACTATTGTTTTTTCGTTTTCCTTGTTGTAGGTACAACGTCATCGTACGGTTATGTTTTTTCCCTCGGTAATTGTAAACGAAATGTAAAGTACCAACCTGCGGTTTGTCAGTAAAAAAAAAGAAAAAACCAACCAAATAAAAACCTCGTAGAATAAATTGAATTTGTGCGGACCCACGAGGCGGGGAAAATCAAATCTATGAGTACACCGGCACGCACCTCTCACCTTCTCTAACCTGTACGTATGTACAATAAACGTATACACGTACAAATGATGTAATTATATATTATACCCGTATACGCTGGTGTGCGTATGTGTATACGGTCACATGCGCGTGTGTTTGTATATACGAAATACCGTTAGTCCTGACTCCTGAGCACCTGTGTGACCGTTGAACTTTAGATTCCTATTTGAATTTATTGTTGAATTGGAGAACTAAAAGTCGAATGGTCAACAATCATTATTATTATTGTTGTCCAGCTATATACCTACACGTTTGGTTCTGATAAAAAAAAAAAAACGTGAAACTATATATGTGTACGTGTACATGTGCCCACCGATACAATACACGAGTAACGTTATCGCGCACGCCGCAAAGGTAATGTATTTCTATTTCATTCCGATGACTCGAGATTTAGTCGACAATTTAATTTATTAACATTATTATAATATCATCGTATAATACGTTATTATTGTGTAATGTGTAAAAGTGTTTGCTTCGTGACGGGTTTCAATAGTGTAATCAGATCGCAATCGACACGTGGCAGACAAAAAGTCGACACTATATTATGTGCATATATTATTATTATACGGGCGCGAGTTTAACGTCACCAATAAAATCGACGGCTTTAATTAAAGTGGGAAATAAATATTAAAAAAAAAAATAAAAAAAAACATCAGAGAAATAAAAAAAATAAATCGAAAACACATTTTCATCGGTATAGGTGTACAGTGTACAACGGCGGCGCTTAACGTGCACGGCCGATTATTCGCATATACCAATAAAAACAAAATTTCCATTAGGGACATCTGCGCTGATTTGCATATACGCTTTTCCTCTTGGCCCATTTCCATTTTGAACGTGTTTATGAATACATAATTCTCGCCCCTACCCCGGACGAATAAAATATGTACGGTCCTGCAGGACTCTTGCTCTAGCGCGTATGGTCCATCGGCTTAACAACTAGCGCAGCACCGGTCTCGCGCGTCCATTAACGCACGCCACCGCCATACAGTGAAAGTGACATAATAATCTGTTCTGTACATATTATTATAATGATCATTGCTGTCGACAACCACAACGGCTATACAATAATGATGATAATGATGATAATAATAATAATTATTGTTATAATAATAATAGTAATAATAATAATGTATTCCACTCGTTTGTAATATCGCATTTGTCTTTTGACAATGCACGCCGCCGTTTTATGATAGTAAAAATAAACGTATAGATAATGATGCTGATGTATATACGTTACGTTCGATTAATTTGAGCGGAAATCGTAGATCGTTTTCTAGAAAGTCGGGACGAAGACAGTGGGAGACTGCAAATCGAGATCGGCATTTGGACGGACGGACGTGAAAGAATAACTGACCGCGTGATACGATCGATGGAATACTAATATATAACGATTAGCCCACGTGGAACAACGGACCTGAACAGCGAGTGATATGTTATTACACCGCGGTTGTATGCTAGGTTCGCGAGCAATATAATACATCTGGTTGTACCTGTGTGATATAGGGTTTAACGTGAAACCTCAATAGAAATTTAAAAGCGTATACCGGCTCGGATCGATATGTTCGTGTGTTCGTACGTGTGTATTAGGTATAGATAAAAAAACAAACTGTAATACCTGATTTGCGGGATATTATATACACAGCATGTTATAGAGTGAACATTTTTTTCTTTTTTTTTTAACCAAACGAAATCGTATTATGCATCGCGAAATATAATAATAATTTTCAGACTGTTGAAGCAATAATTCTGCTCTATGATTAGCATCTGCAAATCAATATTCTGCACAACGATTGCCATAATATCAAAAGTATACATCTTTTATACTCCGAACATCAACTACTACCACTACTACTACTACTACTACAACCATGCTGTCTACTTGCACGCTACGCATTGTACATGTTTAGACAAAAAACGTCTCAAAGTTAGTTTTCTTAAGAAACCCTAATAACTTTAGCAACACTGGTCAATGGAAAACTTTAAATTAGTTTTGAAACAAAAGTCGCAGATCCCGATCAGCTTTTTTGACTCTGATTTCATATCCGGCTTAGGATTAAACTTTGATATTTTTTCAAAGCGAAACATTATGTTTCATTATAAAATATTTAGTAAAATTGTCTACCGTCAATGCCAAGAATAAGAATAAATTACAATGCTCACAGCATGGTTTAAATAAAGCTCAAAGTATAATATCAAGTCTGCTAGGGTATAAATGAACGTCTAATGTATTAATGTATTATATAGATACGAAAAAAATTTCTTTTCTATAGCGATATAAGTGGTAACAATAACCGAGTTAATTCTGAGTACTTTTTTCTCGTGCAATTTGAAAATATTGTTCTCGTCGAACGTCGGATCTTTTTTTAACTTTTTAAACAACTCACACCCAATAACATCTTGTTAATCAAATAATCTTTTGTATCATAATATTCCGTGTGTTAAACGTATTTTTTTTACATCTCGCATGACCAGTGTTAAGATAATTTGAAAATATTCGGATGGGTATCTCGATAGAGATAATTTTTCGTCGTGATATGTCTTTCTATCTCTGCCTTCACCTTTCTGTCTGTACAGTTAACGAAGAAAAACAAGACGTGCAAAAATATCTTTTTGAAAATAATCTTATTTCTTTGACTACGACGACTACATAGTTGTATCCATGTAGTACGGGTAAACTAACTCGTGAGACGTTCAGTGTTTGTTAGTTTAATACTATGTAAATAGTAACAGGTTAACATCAACTATGTGTACTTACTACTTACTATTTACTATTGCTGCGGATCCTTAGGCTTGTCTACAGCGACAACCTAGGGTCCCTGTGCTGTGCACTGCAGTTTTTGAAAGACGCCGTTCAACCGATTTTTATGACGTGAGTGCACCGAATTACCGTAAAATATACACGTACCACGTAGAAATATGCTTTTTAAAATTACAAGTTATTGCTTATGACCAGGGTTCGGAAGTTGTAGCACTAAAAATGTTACTTTTTAGCTCTTAAATATGCAGTTCAAAATTCCAAAATATGCGATAAAAACGAAAAATCAAAAAATATGTATTTAACTTGAACAAATTATAATTATAAATTTAGAAAAATTAAACGTAATCAATAATCACATTTACTTATTCCTAGCTATTAAATTTTATAAAATGTTTAGGCTCATTAACGTCTCAGAGACTGGCTGGACTGGTTGAATTATAAACTTAATACTTTAATATTATAAAGTTAACAAACATGAAATATTATTCGCCGAGGCCTAATTATTTTCAATACTTTAAATATTTTTAATAATATAGTTAACCAAGTACAATCATTATTTTCAACAAAATGTGATTATATCCAATATTATTATTGTATCTTACCGTGGATGTTCTAGGACGAACCAAAAGCAATACGCATTTGCTAGAACTTCCGAGCCCTGCTTATGACTCATAAGTCATGAGTTATCGGGTAGCACCGGTCGTTTAGCTAGTCTGCCGCTGCGGGTCTGACCTGGTCACGCTTATGTTCAGAACGTGCTTGCACGAATAGCTATAGTATGCCGATAATGTGTGTGGGCCTCTGATTAATTTTCATAATTTAATATGTAACCGACAGCGTAGATGTTATATATTTAATTGTTACGCTGTTGCGAACCGAACCGCAGCGACGGGGATATTATTAAAAACTATAATACACGCCATTGCGTGATACTAAGCATGTAGGTATGCCTTATCCATTGCGCGACACCTTATACTAAATCCATTATTTTTTTCACAATCTTGTAATGAACAACAACCGTCTTCCGTACCCGAAAAAACAATGAATCATTTTAAATCTCACGGTCCTGTACATATAATCGGTCCGTGCGTGTTTCCGTGCCGTGTGCACATCACAATTCCTTTTTTTTTTTAAACGAATTCTTTTATTTTATTATTTTTATTTTTTTCCAGAAATCCAATATCCCAGGACATCGGCGAGCGGTTGTTTTCTTTTAAAAACGAACGAAAGCCGCGCAGTAGTCTAAATAATATTAATACAAAAAAATAAATGAAAAATAAAAAATACCGAACCGATAAAAAAAAAAAAAATTATTTTGTCGTCGTGGTTTATTGCATCCTTCAATGGACACCAGTGCCCACAAAGCGTATAGAGTAGTGCGCTGTGTTGTCCAAATATCTTCAAAGAACGTGATTTTCTAGAAATATTTAAGATACCTTTAAGTTCTCAAAAATAACAATACCCGACCGCAATAATAGTTATCCGCGTTTTGTTGGTAAATATTTTGTTTGTAATAAGATATTATAATACACATACTGATATACCATACACGTGGAAGGTACCTACACATTACAGGTAATATATGATAATAGTGAGGCGTAACTATTAAGGTAGATAGAAAACATAATATGGTAGCAGCCGTCTTAGACGGTTGTTAGAAACTATAATAACAAAAAATGTTTTTTTTTTTAGAAAATATCATCAGGTATATGACTGCTGCACAACTGTACTTTGAGTGCATGAATAAAAATCAACAAAAAAATTTATCATAATTGGATACCTAAGCCATTGATAAAATGTTATAAAACACATACTCGTATAAGATTCATGAAAAATTCGATTTTAGTAAAATGCAACAACTTCTTTACTCGTAGTCAATGCGTTATAATGTGTTTAAAATAAAATATTGTAATACTCTGACCCGTTTCGTTGTTTGTATTTTAAACTCAAACGAATTTTTATGGATGACTACCGTCGATTTTGCCCAATAAAAGCGAGAAAACATTATTGGTTATTAACCAAACAAAACGATTCTTTAATTGATCGCAATGCATTTGAACCGGATAAATGGCTGTAATTCAGTTTTTGATATTCGAACACATTGAATGTACAAAAATATTTACACTGAAAGTATTTCATGTTATTGGGCGCGAACTGCGTGGACGTTTGATTTTGTTTTTAACGACCGTTCAAACATCAGAGGAATGATTAATTAAAGGTCGAAATAAATATAATATAAAAATATGGCGAAACAAAAATCGTATGACGTTTAACGTATTTTCATAAAGGGCCGTAGCGCGTTTTGTGAAAATGATCACGCTTCCCTTTTCTGCGTATCTTTGCAATGCGCACTATTCGCGCGTGTTCGAATATTTTATTGCGAGACGAGTGTTTGGTTTTTACCCAACTATATGTTTACTGGTAAAGCGCGTTAACGTGGACGGATAGACCGAGGATCTATATATATTGTATCGGCGCAGGCAGGCCCGTGCGCAAGGGGGGGGGGGGGGGTTCAAACCCCCCCCATGGTCGAAAAAATCGTGTTTTTCATTATTGATCCATCACCTATATGTAATATTTTCTAATCTTATTTGTAATAAATAATAATGCATAGCATAATAGTACAATACTATAATAATTTAATATGGTGTTGTCTTCACGTTTATCGACTTTCATCATAGTTGCCGTTATCGATAAAATATAATGACAATAAAATTTGTATTTTATAGTATTGTTAAAACACATTTTTAATATAGATACTTACAAAATTAATAATAAATATAAATGTGTTATAATACTATTTGCTAATTATTGATGTATCTGTGGTATACATTTTTTTTTCAAAACACCCCCCATTCTGAAATCCTGCGCACGGGCCTGGGCGCAGGAATAAAAATGATCATCGCTATTAGGCCATAGGGAGCAAATGGTGGTACTCGGCTCGGTTCGTGCGACCTTCGTACCTTCCGTCTCCGTTCTCGCGCTATATACCGTACAGCACGGCGACCACGCGGCAGCTACTTGTTAGCCTTTACAACCGCAAAGGTCGCCGAGGGTTTGAAATAATGAGCCGGTCTCTGAACATTGCGGACCCGACAGTTTATCGATCGTAAACCATGCCGATCTCCATGGGCCACGTGCACACTCACACACACACACACGTACGCGCGCACACACCAGCAAAGCCATCAAATACTGATTGCAACGGATACCGAGCACAGGTCTGGAATTTTAAAAACCACCCTCCGCCTGCACGCGGGCCAACGGCGACGGGTGCACCCGGGGTTTCGCCATATTTTCTTCTTCTACTTTTCGCCGTTTTATATCGCATTGCGCAGTGCGGACAATGATAGTAATAATAAAAATAATAACAAGACTGAACGGCGTCCGAAAACAAAAGGAAAAACAAATATATTTGTAGACGTCAGATGGAAACATGTACTAGGTGTACCGGTCTAATAAAAAAAGTTTCAGTGTTTTCGCCCCGGAGATTACGGAGAAACGTGACGAGACATAAGTAATTCTCGTGATGAAATATTATGACGTGCACGCCGAGCGGCTGAGACATATTGTGAAGTTCCATTGTTTGATTTGTAATAATAGAGTTTGCTCGGCTGTCGTAATAAATTCAACAGTAATCACCCGTTTAGTTCATTATATCGTTGTACAACACTATGTTACTACTATATTATTATTATTGTTATTATTATTTATTAATTTATTATGCGATTTGAACATTTTAAAAACGGCACACGTTCCGTAATTTTTCGTTATTACGTTTCGACGAAAGAGTGCAAGTCATTGTTTTCGTTGTTCTTGAAATTGGAATCGTCGTGGTATTTAATTTACAACACGTCCTCCGTTGTACGTTCAAATCCTAATTATAATGAAAACAAGAACGCAGTTGTACACAAATATAATAATTTACACGACCAAGCGTGTTGCACGGTAACAAGGTACTTATGAGATACTATCGTGTTGTTGTTAGCGTCGCTAACCGTTCCTCGTGTACAAATAATCATAACGAGAAGACGGTAAAATTATTCTTTAATGTGTACCAATGAACCGTATGAACTTACAATCGAACGCGATTATGTTGCGCGAAGTCGTCACGTATTATGCTGTCGGTTACTTACCTAGTCTTACCTAATATTATTTCACACACGAATAAATTATTGATTTTTCTCAAGTCTTGTTTCATATTCAATACTCGTTCGGAATAATAATTGTTAAATCAATTATTTTAATGCACACTGCAGCCGCTTGTCCCGTATACGCTATGTCGACGATCGTTATCCGTTTATGGCATTTATCGGGACAATAATTAGCGTCGAGTAACACTACTTTATACGGGGGGTTTTTTTTTTTTTTTAAACAAATCGGATTTTAATCGAATCGTGTCGATTGTGTAAATAATTGTCTTCTAATATAGGTCGCCGACTATAGTAAAAATATACCGGCACCGTAAATTATGTACGTTAGATTGTGCTGCAGCGTCATTTGTAGAGGGTAGTGAGAGCAGGGTTCGCACTTACGCGCCATGAAAACGTATAATCGCTACAGCATGGCGTGTACTCGTATATCGCGCGCATGTCAAACGGTAATTCGGTTTTTGGCTCTAAATGTTTATGATTTTGAAAATTTGCTACACCGAAATAGGAAACGCATTTAAGTTTTTATTTTGCCGTCAGTGCGGAAAAATGTTATTAGTTTTTGTACCAAGGATGTTGAACACATATCCTCCTCTCCAAGACTGGCGAAAGGCTCCTTCAAAGCGTTTTCAGGCCTTCATCCCTGGCTAATAAATCCAAATGAAAAACCTATATTTTTCCACGACAACTTCAGGTGAACGGTGATAAATTTTATATCCTAACGATAAACCGAAATGGCCACTTCGATTCTACAACTATACCGTAAACGTTTTGTTCATTAAGCACGCGCACGGACGTGAAAATAATATTCTCGTAACAAAAAAAAAAAATAAATAAATAAAAAATGGGAATTCGCGTCCCGTTAAAAGCGCTAAATATTCGGGTCGAATATCGTCGGGCGCGTGCGACTATGTAAATGATATATAGCGTAATTTAAAGCGTGTATGTATGCTACATCGTTACGGCGAAGCGTTCGAGAGGAGATTAAATAAAAATTCATTCGTATACGAGGGATGACGGCAAGGGGTGGCCGGAGGGAAGGGGGTTTGTCGGAGTGTACGATCTGCACACACACACGCATACGCACATATGTATGGGTTTTAATTTGCGCGCGCGAGGTATATTATATTCTGATCCCGAGCCGCACAGCACTGGGTCTTAGGTCCTTTAGCTGATCCGCTATATATTACGCCGTTTGTCCGCGGGTTTTCGCGCGCGCAATACAGTGCATAACGTTTGAGAATTAATTCGTGCGTGAGGGATTTGGCGAGGAAGAGCTGCGCACCCGATCGCGAAAACGACTGCTATTGTACGCAATGAGGTGTGTATGTCTGCTTGTACGTAGACTGCACAGCTGTATTATATGCACATATATATATACACACGCAGTAGACCATTATAGCCGCATTATTATACAATATACCGCGTTGTCTGCGCGCCGTCCGAAGCTCGAAAAGTCTCTCTCCTCGGTTATAACCGCTATAACGCTGTATATATTCCTTACGGCGCCGCGTACACGTTCGGTCGTTAAGAAAAACGATTTCCCCTCGAAATTGTGTCCCGTTCGCCGAGCACTGGCGTATTTTAGATTTTTCAAAAAGGGTTTATAACTGGTATAGCTGTAGCTTCCCGAAAAATCGACAGTGAGTCCACACCGTTATACCGTTTTTAGCCGTCTTCGGAGTGCGAACCGTGAAATAAGTTTTATTTCAATCCAGAACAATGATTGCTTTCAAATTTGAACAACCAAATATTTTATATCTCGCGGCTATTTAGATTTTTACAAACGGTAATATAGCTACGCAGATAGTGACGCTATTTCATTACATTTCGACAGGTCTTCAAAACAACGATTCCAAACAAACAAAAATGTGAAAATAACTCTTAAGCCTGACTAGCTTGCAGTCGGTAGACCACGGGACTCTTAATCTAGGGTTCGTGGGTTCGAGTCCCAGTCAGTCGTACGCACCACAGCTTGACGTACATCCCCGGTGTCCAACTCTCCGACCATCAAACAAGGTGTTTTGGAAACAGGATGTGTAAGAGACCAATTCGATTGTTTTTTTTTTGGTGATCACGAGAACTGCGCAGAAGAGAAGTCGAATAACACCTCTTAGGACTTGTACGCTATAACTATAGGGCAGCTTTATACTCGAACAACTGACCATTGACCACGATGACGAGTACTGGCATGTAGTACGCTGGCCATATTTCGAGTGTGAGGTCTCTTTTGCCATGAGAATATTGTACCTACTATTTTCTCAACTGACCACAGTAACGAGTACTGGTTGAGATAAAAGTAGGTATCCTTTAACAACATTACTTCTGGTACCTCTTAAAATGGTTTGTTCATGACAAACGCTTCGGTGTGTTTATCTCATACGCCCGAGGACGTATTTAAATAACTTTAAAACATAAAAACTATTTAAAATTTAATGAAAAACGATGAAATTTTACCGATGAACAATTGACTTACTTTAATGAAATATATAAAAATTAAAACTGACCGTCTCTCACTTCCCTGCGTGTGAAACTGACGAGCCTCTGCTTGTCGTTGCAGTTGCGGTCTAAAATACAATAACATTTAGTCGTTTTGTAGTATTTTATGTTTTTTCTTATCCTGGCCATTTGAGTGAGATCCAATATATCTTGTCATGCAATTACGCTTAGTACGTGATTTTTATACATTATAATATTTACAAAATTTAGTGATTATATGTACAACATTTATACTGAAATACGTAATATTCAAGCATTTTGAGTTTCTACGTTTATGTTACATTATAACTAGCGTCTACTCTGTCGTAAATTTGAGTACTTTGGGGGTTGAATTATCCGAAAAAAATATTCCTATGTATATATCAGATAACATTTCCATTATAAAAACTAAAAAGTCGCTGAACTCTGTATCATGAATGATCAGTTAATAAATCGCTGTAAATACAAAATTTCGCAAAGGAAGATTGTTTTAAAAAAATATTAAGGCTTAAGGGAGGTGGACAGGGATGAACATACATCGTTACGGAAAATATTGTTATTCAGTATTACTGCACGTGGTATTATAATATACGACCAATTATTTCTATATTATTATATTATATGCTCGTCGTCCGACCGACTTAAATCCACGACCTCTCGCAATAAAGGGCATTGCATTCCACGTGCCGTACTACCTCTCGCACCACCACCACCACCACCGTTTCACAAATGACGAGTTTAATTATGTTAATGGTCGTCGCATTACGCGTATAGATATATATATATATATTTTCAGGGAGATGGCTCAGCTCGACCCGACGAGTTTAACGAATATATTATATGTATATATAGTCAAACGGACGTTTTGGAATTTGCATTTATTCGACACCAAGTCGTATATTTATATATATGTGCACAGAGAATGCGCTCTGTATGCGAAATAATATCAAATGTACTGTGCAGTGTGTCGCTATTACTGTGTTTATTGCAGTTGTTTGGCTTATTTTTTAGGCAACGTGTCGAATATGGCAACACAAGTGCGCGGCTATGCGTAGTAATGTGTTTGCCGTTTTGCATAATAAATGCAACTGCATGCGCTACACGTAAATTATGCACGCGTTTCATTATATCTAATCGACAAGCTCGCATCACCAATTCCAACTTCGTTTTCCGAATCAGGGCAGTAAAAACGTGGACATTTTAGCTCTTGGTTACTCGTGTTTCAAGGTGTTGACATCAAATAACATATTGACATATTGTTAACCTAAGATGACGTGATGTTACCGTAACAACCGCAATTTAAGCGTGAAAATACATTTTACGCGGCACAAAACCATATTCAGTGTAAATTTATAGTAGAGGTGATATGACAGACATTAAAATTTGCAATATTTAGATAAGAGTTTTGATGAATCTAAAGGGGATTCTGATGATTTTGAATAAGAAAATATTGATGATGTGAAGTCCAATACGCATCTGCCAGTGATAAAACAAATACGATTGAAAACGCTGGAAGTATAAGAACACGTAAAAAATATTTGGTTTAGGTAGGCTTTTTGGTTAAAATAAAAATTAGCGTGTTTCCAAATTTATATACTATAATTTTTGTTAGATGCGTTATCTTTAAAAGATGGAAAAAATGTTAAATTGCAATTTCAAATAGCTGTTTATATTTCTTTAAAAACATCAAGTGATATTGAGATATATGGTGAACGTTTGAAAATGAACAAAGGTATTTTACATTTTAACTACAATCATTACCAGCATATTGTGGTATATATGATATGTCCGGTAAGGCTGAAAACGTACGTATGGAATTCGAGGAAAACAGTTGTACAACTTGCCATACAAATAGCTAAAATGTATTCTTCGTGGAATTTTAAATATTCACAGAGTCGTATTTACAAACAGTATTATTACTGTCTATTTTAGGTATGTTTGAGTATAGGTACCAAAAACTGTGAGTACAATATTACTCATTCATTCATTAATCGTAAATTCATAACTTATATCAACAATTCGTTTAAACACTTTTTCTAAAACCATGTGATATATTTACACCGAATTTCAAACAAATTTCACTTACGCTCTAAAAGTGCGAAAACATATGACTTGTTTGACAACTTATTTGAATAAAAACTAGCGGCCTTTTACTTACCAAATGAAAAATGCAAGTGCGTAAGTAAATAAAATAAATTAGTAAATATCTGTGCTCATTGAAATATTATTACAGTCCATATTTCGTCAATACAACTATATCCGTATATACACTCAGGTGTGTACAGTTTGACTTTAGTTTCTTTAAATTTGGTATATATTAATAATTAATATGTAGTATTTACTATTCATGTCTCAACATCTATTCGTTTTTATCTGGCTAAATTGTGTAATGTTTAACACCTACTACTTATTATATTTATTAGTTGGTTATATTTTTCGATTGATCTAGACTTCTATTAAAATAACATTACTCATGTTATATCGTATAGTAACCCGAATTCGATTCTAGTCGTCTACAATTGAATTGATTCAATTTATTATATGAAATATAGCAATCGTAATAAAGCGATTGAATTTATGTACATCACCGCTGACAGCCGTTAAAAGCTTTTTTTCTTAAAATATCTACCAAGGTAATTTTTTTTCTTTTCTTTACCAAACCTCAATCCCTAATCGAGCAATATGCCCGAGGTAACCTATGCTACGAGTTGTTTGTCCATTGGGCTTCATTATTATTATGCTCAACCCTCTAGAATGGTAACGTAAAATTACATCCGACACAGTGACTATTAGAGGCGGTGATCCGGGACAACGTAATGTTTTAGCCCGGAGAATCGTCAACTCGACGTTAGCCCATATCAATATTTCTTTGATAATATTTACTTGGAAATAAATCCTTTATGGCCTTATAGAGTTCCACAAAAATGTTGATCCCGTACGCTCGATTAAGCGAATTACGTTTAAAAACGTACGGTTTTTTCCTTTGTTTAAAACTTTCTGTATTCCGCAGTAAGAATTAACCAATTAAATTTAGGGCAGAATTCTCCCGAAACCGCGCTCATATATTTTTGATTTGTTGATTATTTATTAAACGGGCCCAATCCTTGCAGTACAAAAATTCTAGTTGCAAAAAATAAAAAAGAACCTACAAAAGTACATAAAATATTACAACATTAAACAACATAACATTGGTTACAAATTTATATTATTACGATATTTTATTGTTTAAAATCTATATTGAAGTACCTACGTACTGGGTAAACTAAACGATTTTTGATTTGATTTAATTCGTGCGGACGTCTAAATATTTTTACATTATGTATCCAGTTTAGATTCGAAGTGTGACGATAAACTCGTTGATTTTATATTGTTGTTTATTTTCCTGGCAACCGTGTTGATATATGTTTAGTTATTGCCGAACAACTAATTCGATAGAATAACAAAATTCAACGAGGGAATATTGCTGTTGCTCCGGACGTCCTCTCCTTTGACTGCTGCACAGATCCGGATTTATTATTTTCGCCTTTAAACCCCGCGTCTGTTCTGCGCGAGAGTTTTCACTACGTCACGTCTAATTGTTTACGCTCCTCGTTCGTACGCCACGTCCAAAATGTTGGTAATAAAATCCAAACAATGATTACAGCGTACACCGCCTACGCACATTACGCGCGCACGGCACTGAAATAATTAGACGACCGACCGCTGGCTGCGTATACGTTGTATATGTCTACGTGCCGAAATCCGATAACGGCAAAAACGTTACTCGGGTTCACAGACAAAACGGATTGTGCTAAATCGCGACATGATGATAATAATAATTATGATTGTTAGTCATTCAGGACTACCCTTAGTCAGGTTAGGTAATCGCGAAGATGGAGTAGATAATTTTAGCAGACGTTTTTATGGCTATGCGCTGTACAAACAAATATAACATTACGTGTTTAGGTACTGCGTGTCGGTGTTAAATACATGATATTTACACACCGCGCGATTGTTTTGAAAATCTTGTTATAGCCAGGAAACGTTTTGAATATATAGTCTTATGACGATGCACTGGCACGGCGGTTGCCGGCTATACGGTGTAGATCGAAACTATTCGGTCCTTGATTCGGTATCTCAAAAGTTCGAGGTCAATGGAGACTAGTTAGGAGGCGAGTGACCGAGTGTGTTACACTGTGCGTGTACCATAAGGACTTCTACACGTTCGTTACTGGATTTTGAAGGCGGTGCACGCGAACAAAAAGTTACATCACAAAAGTTACACCAACTGCAAACGATTTTTTTAAATGTCCACAAGGCGTAGTACCGGGCATAATTGAGCTTTTTGCATTCGTTTCGGCGGCTGTATACAGTCGCTGTACGCCGGGGAAACTTTCCCCCTTGATTAAGTTCGGTAAAACTGAAATGAATAAATCGTACCGACCCGGAATGAGACTGGACGTAATGATGATTATTTTCATTCGGCAGGAATAAAAAAATCAGCACGAATGTACAAATGACGTAGGTATAACGTCAGAGAAACTGCGTGCCACTGCTGTGATCCAACGTTTGAATTTGCAAAGTTAATACACGTATATTTTTTTATACACACGTCACACGTGTATACATGGTATTATTGTACTAATTACAAAAAAAAAAAAAAAGATTTTAATTAAAACTGTACTATTTCATGCGCGTCATGTTGATGTTTTTGTTAAAATGACGTTCTGCTGCATGCGCATTGCACATGGAATATCGTATCAAAATCAAAAACCATTTTTACACACCACCGAGTGGTGGGAGGGTGGAGTGGAACGTTCTATTTTTATGCAAATACATAACCTGCACATCTAACGAGAAAAAATCTAAGTGCGTCGATCACCACTTTACACTCGTGGTACCATTGCAGAGACGGACGTTGCATGGAAAAGTTGATACGAATAATATACGATTATAACAATATAATATAAATCAGTTGTTCCCAAACCAGATGGCATGTGCTTAACTTCCATACATTTACTTATTTAGACCACTTTTTCGTAAGAATAAAAATATTTTAGTACTCATTATATAATATGAAGAGTTGAATAATTATTGTAAACTGTTTTTCGTTGTTTATAATTTATTCGTGTAACGTACGATACCATTTATTTTTATTTTTAGATTGTCTGGAAGGAAAAAAGTTTGGAAACCGCTTATATCCCAGATCCCATATCCTTATATTCTAGCTGGATTTTGGTCGACTTATCTTACCACAGCATTTCGTGGTCAGGCATATTTTCTCCCTGATAAAAGTTAAATAACACGGTCGTGTCGTGATATTATGGTCATCATATGGCCACAATGTATCCGTTTATTAGTGCTTAAAATATTTTCTAAACAAATAGGTTTTCGAGCAGTTAACTCTGTCTTTTCTTAGATTTCAATTTAAGACCAGCGACAAGTCTTACATAAATAGTTGTAGCGGGTATTTAATATTTATATTTGTTGTGCGTAACGCTATGTCATATACGCGTGATGTTACACGACTACAATGGTGATTATATACGTGCATTAATTACCGTAAACTATGTATACGCTTATCGCTTTGTTGCACGAGGAAACCAGTTTGTTTTGGGAAAATGTCACGTTAGATCGTTAGAAGATTTGATATTGAGATATGGATTTAACCGATAATATTTATCTTGAAACTCTTCCGTAAATGTGTCCCTAAAATATTATTATTATTATTATAATATTTTTATCAAAAAAGACAAGAATATTTACATACAATCTATCATAATCTTTATGTAATTGGTAATGCGGATGGCGAAGGATACAGACGTCAACGACTTGATAGACGTCCAATGACATTACTCTAAATTCTAGACGGTTTTTTTTTATTATTATTATTATTATTATTATTATATACAAATTTTTTGAGATGTAGGATTTCATTATTGAGAAGTTCTCTGGGTCATTTGCGCTTAAGTTGGCATGATAGATTATCAGGTAGTCTTAGACAGGTAGTCAGCTTGATATTAAGGGGTTTAAATTACTGTTTTTTCTGAAATAGATTATAGTAGTGGTAGGTTAGAGTACGAGTGTATGGAATTTCGGGGTCTGAATTTAAGGTTATGGGATAGCTGACTGTTATATTCATTTATACCCAAGTGCGCATAAGTGATGAGCTGAAAGGTTATTATAGATTGGAAATATTATAGCTATTATAGCTTATAGATTGAAAAGTTTTAATATTTTATGCTATAGCGCCACCTCCCCTACAGTTGTATAGTGTATCCCATCGGTCGAAATATTATTATAACTATTAATTTTACTCATCATATCGGACAATTACAGTAAATTGGCCACAGATGTCCAGAACGATTTTCCGTAATTATAATAATAATAAAATGTATTATTTAGATGTCTGGTTTTCATTGGAATTTTGAGATTTAAACCCACGGACGATTCACGAAACAAAGTTATTCGGATTGTTGAATTTAACCTTTTATTTTTTTTACGATAAAAAAATTATTTACTTGCCGACGTAGAAAACAAAAAAAAAACTTCATCAATAAAACAGTATAATAAAAAAGTACGATATTTCCATACTCGTATATTATAATTTATCCCAATAGTCTTGTTATTTTTTTAATTTTCTTGTTATTGACTTGATTTAAAACGAAAAAACTTTAAATAAACTTCTATATAAAATATAGATATTATATTTTTAATACGATTTTTCGAGAAGAACTTATGGTGTTTTTTTATACGTGCCGATTTTATAATATAATACAAATGTACGAACCGTCGAAAATGACTAGATTGTTTTTTTCTTAACGAAACGTATAACTGTTTGATATTCAAGCAGTACAAATGAAAGGCGCGAATAATAATAAACACGTTCAGCGTCAAAATCTGTGCGCCTATGCCTTGTTTAGAAACGCGATTGTTTAGTGTAAATAGGTACTCGGTATTACTACTTACAGTACGCCAGTGGCATAGCAAGGGTATGGCGAACTGTGCCTACGCCAGGGCCAGGGGTGCAAATTTGTACCTTAAAATATGGTATTTTTAATCCACCTTTAAAACGACATTTTTCAATATTCGTTTTTCAAAGCCTTAGAGCAGGAAAAAAGTTTGAAATTTCAATTGTAATAATAACCAATATGTGTAATACATTGATATAACAATTTAAGGCTGTACAAATTGTACTCTTGAAAAAATGAATAAAAATAAAGGTTAAAAAAATATATCATCACGTCAATTTTTTTAATCGATTAAAGGCGCTTATTTATTTAAGTTTGCTAGAGAGTCGTCCTACGAACCTGAATCCGTACCCAACTTATCCACTTTTAAAACTTAACATTTGCTTATTCGCACAACCGTAGTTCGCATCGCGGGTACTTGTAATAAAATGTTGTCGGCCACTATGACTTTTAAAACCAAAATTACATTTCATGCGTTAATAAGTGCCCGGAAGCTTTTGTTAGACGTTTAAAGTTTAACGCAACCTTATATTCACATAGGCTCAGATGAAAATAATAACGCACAGACACACTGCAGTATACATATAGACAATTTATTATAATACGATTTCCCGAGAAAAACTCACGGCGTTTTTTTTTTTATGCGCCGCACACCGACCGTGATATAATAAAAACAGACGGACGGTGGAAAACGACGAGATGGTTGTGTTCTAAATGAAACGCGAAACGGTTTAATATTTCAGCAGTACAACTTGAAGGCGAAAAACAATAATGATAATTTTCTCCGCCAAAACCCGTGAGCCGTCATTGTACGAACGCGATTGTTTTGTATACACGGCTACGTCCTATAACATTATATATTACACACGATCGTATTATCATGCCGGGTGCTTGTAAAACGTTGTTCACTATATAATTGTACGCGAACGTATACGTACTCCGGTTCGATAATAAGAATTTTGTAAAAGTACGCGAATGTTATACGGTGTGCTCAAATAATATGATATCAACGACGTCGAGAGTTTTAATTAAAAGCGACATTTTAAACTAATTTTGTGTTTGCGAACGCAAATCGCTAACCGACCTCGATTGTGGGAAACCGTTTTTAATATTGTAAGGGGTTTTTTTTTCTTCTTTTTTGTATTGAAACTGTCACGTTTCCCCGGAATCGCGCGTAGTTCGAGCAAGAAATATACGCGTTAGGTGACTTAAAGACCTCGCTATGCGGCCATCTGCTTCCATTAAGTTTTGGAAAGTGACATTTCGTTATTAAAGCATTAACTCGATGTCGTTCGTTTGACACGAGTTCAACAATTTTACGACTCCGAAAGATTTTCTCGTTCCATGTAAACCGTCTGCACAACAATTATTACGCCGACAAGAAATCTCGATTTATCACTTTATTTTGCGAAACCCGGCTTGATTGCGCATACGTATACGAGGTCTTGTATACAGGTTATTTTTCGTCTATAAAATACAAAATGTACTCCAAAAACCGCGTGATGAGAAGTTACAACTGACTGTTAAACATATAAAAACGTGTACGGCATCGGCATGGCAGTTGAAATGTTTTGTAAATACAGCACAGAAACGAATACGATCGGCCGGTCGCCACGGTGCTTGTCTGCAGACTTACACTGGTACTAGCTTGCTAGGACCTGGATTTGAATGCTCCTAAAAATAGACGAAAAATCCCGTAAAATATGACTTGCGCACAATGTTTCATTAAATATATTGTTGTACTCAATTTAAATTTACCAAAAAACTAAACATTCATCACAAAATAAAACTGAAATTTTAAAATGTTGACTTTATGCTCATTAAACCAAACATCAAGAAATTAATTATTAAATTATCTTTAAAGTTTAATGAATATTATAAATTAACTATTAAGCTGTGTAATGTACAAATATAAACAATAAAACTAATAAATAGACCGAAATATTCTAAACAATTTTACTATGTATAGGAATGCTAAGTCAGGATGCAAATCCGTTTCATCACAATAGCAATGAAAATATAAAGTTTAATAGAGCATTTTTGGCATGTATATTTGATTTTTTAGCGTTTTAAATACATATTATTTTCTATAAATTTAGAAAAATCATTTTCAGGGATTGTAAAAATGAAAAAAATCAGACAAAATAATTACATTTATTTTGATCAATGTAGAAGACAAATACTTGAACTTCACTATGTTGTAAACTTTTAGGTTCTGAGTGAAAAGTATTGGTTTTGTCATGGTGTGTGTTTAGTATTTTTTATTGTTTGTGTATACGATTTCGGCTAGAAGTAGTGCTCCGATTATACAAACATGACTTTTAGAAAATGTTATAACCTTGTTATTGAAAATGTTATTTGGTTGGTACTTTGGGAAGTAAAATAAGTTAAGTTTGAATTTCTTAATAATTTTTCGAATAAATGAGAAAAATAGAAAAAAAGATGCAAGAAATGTCTACCTAGATCGAGAATCGACTAGTTATAAATTCATAGATACAAGATTTTTCATAAGATTTTCTTTGTAGCCAAAAAAGATTGTTATCATAATATTGCAAACCACTTTTACAAGAAACATCCTTATATTTTGTATATAAACTAGTCCACCCGATTTCTTTCACTTGAACAGTTTTTGCCAGAGTAATGGTACATTGGTTTCAAGTTTAAAATACATATTCCTGCATCTCATCTGACCGCGAAGTCTCACCCTACATAAGAGCCGTGTCCGTTTTCTTACCGAATGTTATAAAATGTATAAAATAAAAAGTAATGTAGAATATGTAACTTTTAAAATACGAATTTGGTTACGATTTTTTTTTACAACGCATATTGTAAGTGCACATTCTTAGATTTACAGCGCGTAAATAATTGCATTATTGTCAGATTATAGCGCATATTGTACGAATGCATGCCAGATTTTTTAGTGCATGAACTTGTACGAGCCCAGGTTACAATTATTATTGTCAAGCTTCGGTTTTACTGCACGTGCGTACACGTATATTTACTTTGCAATATTGCAGCAAAGAGGAAACCGCCCGTGGCGTTTTCACGCATAATGCATGTATACGTAATTTGGTCGAGGCTGTATATAGATTGGGTATTTAGGCTAGGGGCTTTGATCAGCAAGGCGCGCAAACCACCCTCTCGCTTTACGCGCAGATTTTTCCGCCGCGTAAAATACAAATATAGTCTCGCATTATTAACATATTTCCCCAGAAATATCAATACTTAGAGCTATAGTAAAAACATTATCTCGGGTGAAGCATCAAAAATCGAAATGTACGCTCGGCGGCGGCAGCGGTCGTTTCAAATATTATTTAATGCGCGTGTGGGTCCGTTAAAACGCGCGTTTCTGTCGCGCGTGCTGCTGCTACAAAAAAAAACTTGATTCTTAAAACAACATAACGTTTATTAAGTCACCAGATTAATATCAACACCCATCTATTAATCACACGTAGCTGTTTGCATACCGAACGCGAGTGTACACATAATTTTATTATAATTCACGGTCTTTTGCGCAGGACCTACATTTTATATACGAAAGCTAAATAATAATAATAATAATAATAATATTCCTAAATAGCGCGTGTTCCATCGTCTACGAGAGGATCGTTTATAACTTTGCATTTAAGCTCTCTTTTACAACTACGGATAAGAACTACCCCTATTTCGGAATTAAATGGGTTATATACTGAATCGAGAGATATAATATTGCATAATACACACAAAGGTTTATCAACCGGTCAGTGGACTGTAATGCGATCGCACAATGAACGTTTTTAATAATAGCTGGGCTCTTCCTTTTTTTTTTCATTCCTGCGGTACGTACCGCGGTGATGTGGGTGCGTATACAGTAAGGCAAACATTTCTACCTCACTTTATACTTCTCTCGCGCAACATCCGATATTTAGAACTCTATTTCTGCCGTGTTCTAATTCATTGTTTACAATATTGGTTTAGAGATTGATAATCTGAATATTATTATTACTACTTGCTATACAACAAAAAATCTCAACCAGGGCGACTGACCGACCAAAAGTATGAAATGACTTGGTTGAAAGCTGACAGCGTAGAGCAACTTACTTTTCTAAATCTCATAATATTAACCGTTGCAGCAATCGAATAGTCATTTTTATCGGAGCCGAGAGTCGTATAATACTTTGCATTATTGATTTAGAGTAAATAACCGTGTCACCACGTATTTCTCGATCTCCTTAAAGTCTTGATAATGCGCAAATAGAAAACAAAATGTTGTCTTAAAGTAATTATTCGAGGCTGATTGATGCTCTATACGTTAACAGCGCACGTCAACACCTGCAGATGACGAACAACGGGCATGTTACAAGAACTGCTGATTCGTATGAAAAATATAATAGTTTTATATTATTGAAGTTGATCGAATATAATATCGTCGTATCATGGGATGGAAAAAAGAAAAACACTTGCGCGATGCACCGCGGCATTTATAAAACATTAATAATAAAAGCGATTAAAACGTAGAGGTTGTCTGGCGGGCATCAAGTGTTAGGTTTCAAAAACGTGCACAACTGGATGTGATATAATGACGACGATGCGTGTCGCAATATCCAATAGCGAACGTCATCACAATGATAATAATAATACTGCTACCGTATTGGCATTTGTGTGGGTTTTTTTTTATGCGGCTCCAACGAAATGGTATCACGCTATGTAGGTAAATGGTACCGTACAGCAAACGCATACCGGCGCTTATGGTACATGGATAAAGTAGGTATACGCGTACACGCAACACGACGGAATACGGTATATCGGTTGACACACATTGTGCGCATCTAAACTACAATACGTCGATAACCGGTGTACTGGATTTATTTATATTTATTTATATATGTTTTAGCGGCGCTACAAAACAGGATTTCCCGTGACCATATTGTTATAGCCGCAGCCGCGCGCCGGAAGGACGATCCGTTGAAGATAATATTGTTATAACGTCGCCTGCATCGGGCGGAAGACGAGCACGCGAAATTAGCAGCACGCACGTTGTGTATATTATGTATAACGATATAATATTATGTACAGTTTCGATTCGATTAATAGACGTCACGTGCCCCCCCCCCCCCTCCTACTACCCCTCAAGGCCCTCGTGGACGGAATGTCGTCGTCACTCGTGGTCGTCCTGCGAATTCCGAACGCGTACGAGTAAAACAATGTCGTACGCGTGCGACGTACACCCGCCATACCGCAGGTATGGGGTAGTCGAAAATAAGAATAAATGTAATTCGTACCAAAAACAGAGGTGTGTGATAAAAGTTCGTGTCGATTATCGAATTTTTTATCGTTTCGTCCGTAATGATTAGGGATTTCTACATTTTACGATTTCAAGACGAAAACCCCGCGTATCTTTTCATCTGCCCGTGACGTATCTATTTTTAATATAAAAAAAAAATGATTCATTATTAGTATGCACTAATAGATCACAAATACGGTAAAATGGTTTTAAACCAATCCGAGCTCAATGTTCCACGCCCAAGTGTCGGCGTACCATCGCATGTGCGCATCATGCTGCACTATTATCATATAGGACCGTACGCAAGTGGAATAAAATCGCATTCATATCACATATATTTTTAGTACCGACCCGATAAGCTTTTCGGCCCACACTCGAATGTCGACGTGTACCCACTCGACATATATTTCCGTGGTTAGAGTTTTCGTGATGGATAAATAAAAGTAAATATTTGCTGCTCCGTCCGGGGTGTAAATAAATCGTTTATCGTATATAATATTACTCCGGCTAAACTGTGAATAAAATACGCCGATAAAATAATAACTATTGTGCCCGGATTTAAGTTCCCTAATAACTATCGAAAAATTGTCTAAAAAATAGCCGAAAATGGTCTTAAAAATGGTCCGTAAATTTTTTTTATATTAAATGTATTTTTTTATTAGGTACCTAATTTTTTATAATTTCCAAAAAAAAACTTAAGATTTATAACGAAAACAATAAAAATTTGAAAAATTTGACTTGATGTGGCGACGATAGTGTTTACTGCAATTATTTTTAGATAATGTTATAAATTATTTAAATTAAAATGATCATATAACTCACGAATATCCATTAAAAGTATCAAAATAACAGAAAAAAGTTCAAAAATTCTCTGAAAAAAAAAAAACATCGTGAAATGCAAGATAAGAGTTTACCTTAGAAGTTTAAAAGTATCTGTAACGTTGACAAAACGAATTATGTACTTGGAAAAGCATTGTCCAAGATCACATGAAAACAGTAAAAACCGTGCATTTTTTCATTGAAATCCGGGCCCTTGTTACAACTCTATACATTTTCTTTGCGCATCTTTATTTGCGTTTTGTTAACTTTACTGTTCGATTTACCAATATTGTAACCGTGATGATTTTACAGTAAAAATCCAGCTCAAACCTACTGTCGGGCGGACGGTCGAGAAAAATAGGTCAAAGAGCATAATAGTAATAGTAATATACGAGTATATACATAGGTATATGCGATGTAATAATAATCGTTCACGTGCTCGTATTGCGTCGTGCGTCTACTCGTATGGTGCGGTAATAAAGATGATGTACAATAATGTGTTGTACGGAAACCACTGTACAATATAGTATAGGGTTCGCCCGCGGCCGAGGAGAAGATGTGAAAAATCGGCTTTTCCAAATCTGATTTCCGGCAAATCTCTGGCACCGGCTTTAGTGCGCCGATGACGATTTCGCGGTGACCGCCGACGGCGGAAAGACCGACCGAGGTTGCAATATTTTTCGGGCGACGCGCACAGCAGGACTACCGTTTACCGGGGAGCCGGTGTGCCGGGCAGGGTGGACAAAAGTCGGTAATCCCTCGAGTGGTCAAGGGGGGGGGAAGGACTGGATCGGAGGGGGTCCATAGGCGGTTTCCGATGATCACATAAATTTCCATTGAGCCGAGAAATAGCTTCGACCAAACGTTGCGCCCACACACACACACACAGTATACGTTTCAAAACACGCGACGGAGTAGACCAACAACTTAATACGTCCATTACTTGGGAGCTCAATGGCTCGATAGAAATTTATGATCGCGGTCGTCCTCACCAACCTCCCCCGTCCGCGTCTACGCTGCGATCGCCGAAAAAAAAAAAAAAAAAACGCCAATACCATCCTTGGCGGCGGTTTAAGAGTTTACCCCCTTTCCTTCATGACTGTACACATCATACGTGCTGTAGTGGTGTATTTTTTCAGGGGGGGGGCAGATCCTCTCCTTTGAGCTTCTTTTTTTATTTACTAGAGTAGTATATATAAATGCCGATCCTGGGATGATGAGACCGCCATCGCCACCTCTATCACCGCTGCCACCGTCGATGTTTACGTGATTATAAGTTTTTTTTTTCTTTGACCATAATACATTAGCATACATAAGTGGTTACACATTTTAACCTTTTATAGCTTATTAATTGATAATTATAAATGGATTATACATTTGAACAATTACAAAGTATCAAATTGACTACATCACACCAATATCTGAATAAGAATCGCACCAGAAACGTATGTATAAAATATATTACTCTCTTAGACTATTATTAATGGATTCAACGTGTAATGTGATGCAAAGCGAAAATTATTCATTTTCTAAAAAATAAATATCACCACTACCGCCGTCCCACACTGCCCTTGTCAACATCTGTTAATGGTACACCATTTTGACTATACCCTTAGCGTGCAGTAAATCGAACCCCCGACGATTATATTTATTGAAAAAATTTCTTGATAGAGAATTTAGTCGTACATGCTCATTGATAAAATGTATGATGTATAGTCATATTCGAATTTGGTCAACAACTATTCCCGCTCGACGTTTTTGCGTGTGGAGACTGATTAGTTGTTAGAATCGACAGGCGTCCCATGGGCGTTGAATTATTTGTTGCAAAAAGGTTGTAAAATCGCGTACACGATAACTGTAAAAAGCGTTTTGAAATCCACAAGGACCCAAAACACTGGGGATAAATAAATCGAATCGTGGTCGAAACGTTACGCGAAAACAAACGTGTTATTGAAATCTTCACTTGGAAACGGAATCGCACTAATCGAATCCGAACGTCGTTTCGTCATAACCATATTTTTCTACGTATCGTCGATTTCAGTACAGTCAAACGTTGAACAACACAATCATAATAATAATAATTTTACCTAACCTATAGGCATATTATTCCATACACCATGTGCGACGTACATATTCTACAACATGCGTAACACTATGTTTATGAGTGTACTGTAAACTGTAATTCGTATCGACGAGAATGAAACTATTTTTCATTTTTTTTGTTTGCCACGGAACGCAAATGTTAGAATAAAACACATGCATACTTTTAAATAGTATACAGTTTAATGTATTAAGTTGTATTATAAGTTATAATTCATTCATTTCCGAATCAAACATTTTTTTAGCAAATAAAAATTAAATATAATTTTTAATACCTATGTTATCAGCAAGAGTTCACACGAATTCCTCCGAATCATAACTACGTATAAATGACAACTATTCTGTAACAGACATGTATTTTTTGATATTCCCCGTCTTTCCGTTCGGGTGCATAATATACTACACCAGTAGTTGGTTGTAAATAATAATAATTGAAAACACAATATTATTCTAAAAGTGTCGCATTCTAAAACATCTATATTTTCCAAAACTTGTCGTTCTAAAACATGCAAGTGTGACACCATTTCGGAATTAAAGGGTATTGCTGTACACAATTATAACACGATGCTGCTTGTCCGTCTCGCGCGCGGTTCTCTTGATGACGTAAAATGTTATATTGTAATTCGATTGCAAAACGACGGTCGTCGTCGTCGTATGCCGCTGAAACGTTTCGACAATACTTTTCCACTTACGAGGTATGATCGGAAAATACCCGGATTTTTCAAATAAAATTTTATTTACACTATATTATTCGAAATACACATTATCACCTTTAATAATCTCCCTGGGAAGCAATACACCGCTGCCACCTTCTTTTCCACTTTTGACAACACTCCTGGTAGGCACTAATTGAAATGTCCTTAAGATCGATATCCGTATTTTGTTTAATGTCATCAATTGTTTGAAAACGACGTCCTTTGAGCGTAGACTTTAACTTCGGAAATAAGAAAAAGTCTCACGGGGCCAGGTCGGGTGAGTATGGTAGTTGTGGAACTACTGGAGTCAGGAGTTCTGCGCTAAGAACTGACGAATGAGCAATGAGCTGTGTGGGCTCGGGACGTTATCGTCGGTTAAGAGACGAGGAACAAATTTGGCTGCGATTCGGCCCATGCCCAATTCTTCGGTTAATATTTCTTGGCAAGAACCATAAGATTATTCCGACGTCTTCTGCAACCTCGTGTACGTCTCTGATCCCGTTGTGTTGACTTTGTACGCGTGCCGGCGATTCCGTATTACATGTAAAACGTAGCGTTGCGTACGTCGCAAGAAATATCTACGATGTGATTTGAAACTTACGGAATCAACGCAGAGCTATACGTGTGATATTTGACTGGATTCGAGTAGCTCGAGAGTAATTTATTACTCGATAAGTGTCTCTTTATAGTTCGTGTGTTATGGTGCACGGCTGTACAAGAGGCGGCGTTATTCCAAGGCAAATGATAAACGCACCGCGGGCAAACTCGAAGGACCCGGTTAAAAAGTTTTAATAATTAGTCGCACGACGTTTAGTAATGAGAACGGACAGCGAATATTTATCATTTTAAGCCTTTAATCACCACTAAACTGTTGGATGACTTCGGGAATGGGAAATGAGCCAATTTCCTGTTATACTGAACCATGCTGTACTATAAACTTGGAATTTTGGCAATCGATTTAACGCTACGGTCATTACATTTTTTCAACTAATTAATTACTAAAATAATGCGATTTGAATTCAAGTTCATTATTTAATACACAGCACACATGTACTATGTGCTGCACCATTATTCGTGTATACGCCTTTACTTGTAGGCATTAATGCATGTTTCAACTGTTCCGAGCAAGTCGAATTCGCGAACACGTCTCAATCAAATCAAATATCATGATTTCACATATTTTATACATGACCTGAAGTATTTTCGCATTCAACTAATACGAAAATGAAACTAAAGTTAATGTTTTATTTTTCCGCGATAACTTGAGTTATTAAAAATATCAATTTTTTCAGTAAACATTAATCAATTACAATGTCCTAATTATCTAATGTTTCTCATCGAAAACGTCATGAATTATTTAGGCAGTATTTCAATTAAGATAACAGATATTTTTTATCACTTATATTTAGTTTTCTCCGATATACTCGTAATGTAACATAACACACTATTATACTACACTTCATATTATATGTTATAAAAGATATACATTCGCTATACGTATCGGTGAAGTATGCGTTTTATACACAGGATATATCGTGTCCTACCCATCGCGATTTCTCCTGAGATAATGAAGATATTCAAATTCTATTTTTTCTAAGACTACCAAGGACTAACAACAGTCCATATTTTAATTGAATTCAATGTTTTGGTAAAAAAATTGAAAAAAAACAATTTTTTATTTTATTATTTACGAAAAACTTTCAACATTTTTCGGAAACTAAAAAATGATTATAAATCTTGAGGTAATTAAGAACAAAATGTTGAAACGTCAAATGTCCGTAAAATAAGCTCTATAAAATGACTATCTTAAATTTTTTCGAAAACAATGAAATGAAAAATTATATTTTAAACTATTTTTCCAAAAAGTATTATAAAAAAAAAAACACTTTTTTAATATCTTCATTAATACCAGGAGATATCGCGATGGGTAAATTCTCGGTGGGTCACCGTGGCCTGTATTACCGAACGATATTGAAATCCAATACGGCACTTCATATTATATGGCCACGAGTTTATTGACATGACATGTGAACTTCTGCACGTTTGACTCGTGTGATATTATTTTAATAATGTAATATACCGAGAACCTTTTTAAATATTGTAAGTTCAACATAATATTCGTTTGTTGCTATTATTCACGATCAACGGTTTATCTGTACTTACTTTTACCGTCAACAAATGGTACTACAGTTAACGCGTTCATCTGGGCCGCGCTTTTCATGTTGCAAAGTTCAAACTGGTCTACACAAAGGCTGATCGACAGCAAGGGATAGTTCTCGATAGTAATCGCTGTACACGTGTCCCGGATATATGCGTGAGCTCAGCGCTGCCACTGACAGTTTTGCGTAAAAGGCTAGGTTTATTTCGAACACGGAAGCTTTTTTTTTTCTTTTTAATTCTCCGCGTGCTGACTATTTTTTAATCATCATGTTTAATTAAATTTTAATTCCAAATTTAATTTGCAATTAATTGCTTTTTTTCGAGTAATTTGCTCATCCCTGCAAGGCCCTCGGTCTCGCTCGACTCACTTCAGCGCAACTCGTCGTTTTATTGTTATTAATTATGAATCTGAAAACAATAATAAATCATTGCACTCGAAAAACGATTCCGTCGGTCGAAACTCGTTTTACGGCGGAGAAATTTTTAAAAACACTAAACAACTATACGATTTTACCGTTTCGTTCGGTCTCATTAATCCGTCAAATATCGTCCGGAAGTAATCAGCTCTAATAAGCCTGGAAGTAAAATCTCTATCGTTAAATTATTGATCAAATCAAATACTGCTATATTTACGAAACTTTTGCGCCCTTCTCGCTATCTCGTCATAATATATTTTCAGGAAAATATAAAACTGCACCTCACACCCTTTTTATTTAGCTACTCCTTCGCAGCGAAATATAATAATTTAACACAATTTTGAAATATATGTAGATATTTATATACTATTAATCTGTTGATGTATCAGAAACAAAGGTACATAATAATAACATAATTTTATATTTTTGTTTTCAGTTTTTTTTCAGTTTCTTTACAATTAGAAATCGACTTTGCCCAGGGGTGCACATAGAAGAGACCAGAATTAATTTTTCTCTATCAGTATGGGAGATATCGCTTTGTGTACATCCCGATGGGACACCCTGTATACTGACACGTCCGTCGTATAACTATTTTATTTTATTTTTTTATTAGTTTTATTGTTTAATTAAAGCAATTTTATTTATTGAATGTCATTATAGTCTTATTATTATTTTTTCATTATTCGTTCAAATTTATTATACTGTATTTGCTCGCAATAATAATATTTTGGAGCTAAATATTTGACCTTCGCGTTTAATGTGTGTTTAAAGCGTATAATTTAAAACATGTTATAATGCATAATAGTACTACCTACAGGCTACAGGAAGAGTCACTATGGTTTCTCGTTGTTCTCCTTGACTTGGATATTAATGGACTGTTCAGATTGATTATACACAATGCGGTACCTATGCGAAGTAAATAATTATACAGAAGGTTATGCGATTACCTTTATTAGTAATCGTTTCACATTCTTGGATGTTCGATTGATCACGTTGCATTAACTGTACCGTTAGGCGTTTGAGTTTTATTTATTCAAACTGTGTTAAAGTATTCGATTTTGTTTAAATTTCAAGTAGCCAACCATAAACGAGTTCGTGAAGATTAAACACATTTAAACAGTATCCTGGATGTTTTCAATAATTATCGTCCAAATTAAATTGTTATTATCCAGTCGGAGCACAATTTTTTTTCATTGTTTACTGTTATGTACCTAACGATATACGAGTAAGAACAAAATAGGATGGAACGTGGTGTTTGGTTTTCTCACTTGTAAAAATAATTCGCGATGATGATATTATTATGTTACATTACGGTGTTATGACTAGAGCTCAGATTTTATGTCCTTGAAAAAGTATCATACCGTAAATATACCATTAAGGGACAATTTTTTCAACCATGTTCCCCTCACTTTTTGGCCGTAAAAATACTTTAATTTAGATTTTTTTTTATGTTCAAGTTACTATAAAACCTATGTTTTCAATAACTTTTTTTTCGTGCCAACTTAGGGGTGTCCTGAGGCTATAGAAACATCGTATTTTCAAATGGGAACACTATATTTTTTACGTAAAATATTATTCAGTTAAGTTTTCTGGAATTTTTGGATGTCACGTAGTCAACATTAGGAATAATACTTTCGATATTATTGAAATTTTAAATTGCGTATGAAAAGTGTAAAATTCGCCTCATCTCTAGTCAGTGGCAATTAGCGTTTACATGTAATTACAAATTATATCATAATATTAGCCACTATAGGTTTTATAAGACTATTTCCTAAATATTTCAATTAGAATAATTCAAAAACTAATGGTTCGAATAACCTTAGCCTTAGGGTCAAATGAAAAAAAATGTATGGAAAACATAGCTTTTATAGTAACTTCAACATGAAAAAACAAATCTAGATTTAAGCAATTTTGCGGCCAAAATACAGGGTGAGCATGGTCAAAAAATCACCCTATACAGATATTATATACTAAGTATTAAAAAAAATTAATATTGGGCTTCAAAATGAACAATTATGGTGAATGCTATTATGATTTCGAAATATTTAAAAAAAAAAATGAAATATTTAGTTTGCATTTTGTGCAGAATTCCTGAATAAATGAAATTGAAATATGTATTAAAAAGTTTCATTTTGGATGGATTAATTGAATAATAAAAAGACATGGCAAGTTTTATGTACAGTTTTAAAAATCAATCATTTTAATTAAGTTAACATTTTTTTAATTGCATTTGACTTTAAAGCGGAGTTTAATGTTTGCATTTCATAATAATAGTTTGTTACTTGAAAGTTCACTTAAAATTTAGGATTACTAATCGTTAATATAATAACAGAAATAAATTACGGATCGCGTATTATAAATATCGCGTAAATTCTAAATTAAACCACTGTTACAAACAATACATTTGATGATTATAATAGATTCGAAATCGAAAAATAGTAAATTGCAAAATGTACGTGAGATTCGATATTCTATTAATATTCTATTAACATATAATTTATATTCTATTAGATAATAATACATAGGTAAACGCAATAGATGTATTTCTTCAACGACGTTAAGAATAAATTTGTAATCGTTACATTTGTCTTTGTAATATAAATATAGAACACCCGTTTCGATATCCTATTAGATCTAAACACGGCCACGTTTTCAAATGCAATTGATGTTCAAGATTCGCCGGATTGGTATTTAATTGTAAATTTATACGCAGATCTTGTTTTGGTTAAGGGGTTTAATCGAATAGGGCGAGTATACACTGGAGAATACGTATATATTTAAGGACACGGTACAGTCGAAACAATCATTAGACAACATTAGGTACAGACAAACAGTTAAACAAAGAAATCCGCTAATTCAAAACGTCATCATTTACATCGTATTGGTACGTATACAGTTGACCCGATTCGATGTTACATATTTATTTATTTTATGTTCAGGATATATCTTGATATACAAATGCGTATAGCACAAAATACGAGTTTATGACACAATAAAAATATATTTTTTTTCGAGAGTCAACTGAAATTATATGAACGATTTCCATAAAATCTCTAAAACATTTTGATTTCAAATACCGAAGCTATTGATAATTATGTTTTCAACATTTTAAATAAAAATAAGCCAATATTGTTTTGTGTAAGGAAATGATTGGAAATTTGGAAACGTATTACCTAAAAAATAAGAGTTTTAATTTATTCGGCGAAAAACTGCTTGAGGCTTTGACGAACCTATAACAGTTAAGTGGAATTTTAAAAAATAAAAACATGTCAGATCCAAGACGTTGTATTAAAAACAAAAAAAAATTATAAAATATATGTGTATTGTAATGAGTTTCATTTTAGAACTGTGGCAGTTCCGCGAGTTTACGACTTTGTCGGACGGGTTCTGGGTAAATTTGATTTTTATCATAAATCAACGTCACTCGGCGTTATTGGTAATTTTATCGTATCGAGTGGCCCCCGAATAAGTTATTATAGGTTTTACGACGATGATTCGCATTTTTCTTGTACGCGAAAACGATTTTTCGAGTAATAAACGTTCTTTTCTAATTTATTCATGTACCATATAATGTTCGATAATTTGGAAAACGAGTACGTTAATAGTAATAATAATAATTGTATTTTGGTCGTTTTAAAATCACAGATTCTGCACCAAAACTATCGAAATGTTATGCGATGAAATTCGCATACATCACGAGCTGCAACCCTTACGGAAGCTTTTATAGGGGACGATGATGTTACACGGAGCGTGGATATTTCAGTCGAAAGGTCTGTATTGCGGTATGTATCAAACGTATTGTTAAGGCAGCGTGGAGTATTTCGAATGAGGCTTTTAAAAAATTGAAAGATATCGAAACGAAAAGCCGAAAGCAGAACGACCTCGCTGAAGTCGTCGTATCCTATTTACGTACGCTTTAGGAATATTAGAAGATTATTTCGGTCAATTTTTATTTTTTAAAATGATAATACGAGATGGTACATGTTCGTTTGTGAGCGGTCCGCGTGTACTTTGATCTTTCAAAAATGTGATGATTTATAACGACAACGCACCGCGCGTCTCCCGACAAATCCGCTCAACCGTCCCTAGTGATTGCCCAAAGCACAGGATTATTCTGTGAGCGATGTTCGTGCATTACCATATATTATGCGAGCAAAACATGTCTTCGAGTTATTAAAACACGCGCTGCTCGAACAATAGATGGTCATATATTATTATAATTACAATTTATCGACGCAAACGTCGATAACGGTATGTTCATTAGCCATAGTCATATCATCTGCCCGGTCGATGGGTGATTTAACCGTGTTAATGGCGCTTCACTAAAGCAAATAATATCATACGTGTCGCTTCGTTTATCGAGTAAACCTTGCTTACCGCAGTTTTATTTTATTATTTTAATGCGTTACCATAACATAATATTACCTTAGATGTCGGTGAAATAATCGGAGTACAACTTTACGTCTCTGTACTATATAATGAACAACATTTTCGAGTAATACAATATTTCAAGTGGGTGTAACATCAGTATCAAAGAGTAACGAGTATACTATTTGGAATTAATCGCAACAACGTAACACAAAACCTATTGTATAGTTTAACCGAATACACACACACGCATTACTGTACGCGTATGTCTGCTAACAAAGTGCAAGTTTAAAGATAAAAAGTATTTGTTTCGATTTTACGAAACCTACACAGCGAACTAAATATCACCAAAAATTAATATTTGAATCGTGTAAATAAATGATCGTTTTATGCCGATTCAAATGTTATTTGACAAAACCTCGTAATAATTCATTGCACCGTGATGTACACCGGTAACAAAACAACGCATTATCAGAAGAGCAATAATAATATACGTATACGAGTACGGTTTTATTTTCACACCGCGCAGTGATTGTTCGCACCGAATGCTTATAATGTAATTTATATCAATACGAATATTTCGGATAAATCCAATTAAATGTGCACTTTATAAATTTGCATTTACGGACATAATATAGCATGAATATATATATAGATATGCGTACAGTCCTTGATTTACCTTTACACAAGCACAGCGATATTTACAATTTTGCGCCCAAATGCGCTATTTCTTTCAATGCTAAAACAAAATGTACCTATTCAAAATATATTTTTAAATTAGTGTTCTCTGTTATTTGTGGCTCATGAGTCATGAGTAGGTAGTTAAATCATAAAATACCGTTGCAGTATGGTTAAAAAAATAATTATTTAATATACAACAACACTTAACTTTTTCAGTACGTCTAACTAATATTTATAATTGTGTAGAAATAAAAAAGTAAGCTTTTTTTTATATTTTCTTAAAAGCCAATTTGTATTCTTGACTATAATAATAGACTTATATATAGAAAACTAAATGTTTTCAAGTCAAATAATTACATTGTATTCACTCTTAAATTATGATAAAAAAACGGGCGAGACTCCACGGTCGGACGAGATACAGGGATGAGAGATTGATATTGCTATATTGATCTTTTAAACTTTAAACCAATATATTATAATAGTCCATTGCTCTCGAGAAACGATGCTGAGCTAAATAGGTCAGGGGGATCAGATTATATTTCTATATTCGATCGATATAGTAGTAGAACCAATAAAATGTGTTTTGAAATAACTTGTGACCGTGCAATAAAAATTCGTTGAAATACCCAATTTCATCAACATTTCATTTTCTTATGCTTATAAAATTTGTTTGCGAGTTTCCGGTAAAAAAAAAAAATGTTTATATAGTCAAACGAAAATGATGAAAAGTTTGGTATCCAAGAAATATATAAGCAAGTCGATTCTCGACGTGGGTAGAAGTTTCTGGTGATATTTTCTATGTTTATTTTTTTTCGTTTGTTTCAATCATTCGGAAAACTGTTGAGAATCCAAAAAAATGACATTCCCATAGAGTACCAGCTAGGAAAAAATGTTCCAATCTGAAAAGCACCAGGTTCGTACGCATCGGTCAAAATCGTGTACACGGACACAAGAAGAAAAAACCTCAACACACATCACGATAAGACCAATACATCTCTCGGTCCGCCCTTCAGGATCAAAAGGTGACTGTGCGATTCCGTCCGCCTGCGAACGGTGAGCCAATGTTTCGAGTGGGCCCTGCGTACGCACCACCGCGAGTACGTTCGTTCGTCCGTTTTCATTTGGTGTTACATAATGACAGTGGTGTATTTACGGGGGGGGGGGGTCCAGGGGTACTGGACCCCGCCCCAGAACCTCTCCAAAAAAAAAGTAAAATTCTTGCATATTTGCAGAACCCGATTTATGTAGGCACGCGCGGTCGCGCGGACATAGTTTTTTCCCGTAAACAAAATATGATATAAAATATAGTTTAATATTAGTCACAACAGCTAAAACAGATACACGTTCCTGCAGCATGGTTTCAAGTTATAAGTATTATAGTTAATATTAATTATGTAGAAACTGAGGACCCCCCCCCGGAAAAATTTGAAAATACGCCACTGCATAATGATATTATTTGTACGTGTTGGCACCGCTGGAACGCGCGCAGATCGCCGACGGTGCCGTATGCCGCAACGGAAACCGCGAGCCGGGGCTTCGTTTCACGAAAGTCGAAAACGTTTGAGGTCTCGTCCGTTACGTAGCGAAATACGCGTTGAATCGGGTCGTCCGAAAAGTATATAGATTTCGTTTAAAACAATATGCTGTACGCGATGTACCTTTTTTTTTTTTCTATTAAAATGTCGTTTGTTTATGAAAATCTACAATCCGTACAAAAACGGCACAATGAGTAAATGCGAATGAAATAATTAAAATGTGGCGGTGGGGAAAAGACAATGAGTTGAAGTTCCACATTAGAAATGCCTACGTGGAAGGTGATTTGGAGAGAGATAGTAATAAACATGTTAAGTTTGATGTGCGTTGAGAAGATCTCTGGGCCATTCACGTTTCAGGCGTCTGGCTGGGTTGTCCGGAAGAGCGTTGGTATGAAGTTTAGCGACGAGGGTGAACGATCGTGTTTGATAGCTGTTCGTCTAACGGTGGGGATTTGGTGGTCATTATGTAGAACAACATTTGTGACGTACCAACGGGCTTTAGCAATCATACGGAGGCAGGAATGCTTGTATGGTTCTCGTGTTCGATGGTTCAGCGCAGCGGTTCTCAACCTGTGGTACGCGTACCACTATATAGTAGTACGCGGAGAGCTCATAGGTGGTACGCGAAGAAAATGTTCCTTTATAAAAAAAATTGGTACGAATTATTATTTGGTTTAGTTTAATGTTTATTTGATGGTATGGAGGTCGTTTGTAATCGTACCAATTAAGATAACGATATTCTCTTTAATATAACATAAATCGATAAACGTTATCGGATAAGCCCGACAAAGCGTATTCTTATTTCACAATTATGTGTTTTTACCTTAGTTTCGTTAGTTCCTTCGGTTTATTCACGAGTGTCATACGCGTTGTTTGCATCAAGTGTATTTTACATTAAAATTTTATATTTTTATGTAGTTTTTTCGTACTTTTTTTTGATATAAAATTAGGTAAAATGAAAAGATTTTTAGAAAGCGAAAGCGCAAATACTAAAAAACAGAAAACGCAGGCGAATCGCAAATATGACGATAGTTACTTACAATTTGGATTCGTTGTAAAATTTGGTTCTGAAAATTCTACTCCGAAATAAAATAATATAATAAAATTCTATACATACATATGTATAACATAAACGTATACATAATTAATAAGCAAAAAAAAAATGGTCAGGTGGTACGTAAAAATTTTCAAATTGTGTAAGTGGTACGCGACTATAAAAAGGTTGAGAACCGATGGTTTAGCGGTACCCCAAAGAGCGGTTCCGTATGACCAGATAGGCCGCAGTAGGGATTTGTAGAGTAGAGGGCGGTTGGAGACGTACATATTAGATTTCACGAGAGGCCTAAGGATGTGTAGGCGGCTTTTTAGTTGTTTACGTTTGGTCTCGAGGTGGGGGCCCCAGGTGAGCCTTCTGTCAAACGGTAAACGCGAAACCCTATGCGGAATATCGTATCGGTTCGATGACGTACGATTGTTGTCGTTCGTGTGCGGACAAAATAGTTTCCCCTACGCGCCCACTATTACAACCTGGCGCGGTGAAATTCATTCCTAGTTACACGGCGTTCCAACCCTGCCCCTCCACCCGCCGCCGCGCCGACGCCGTCAGCGTTCTCACCTAAACTCGGTTAATCCATCAAAACGTTTGCACAGTCGATCAATTATACGAGTACACGACTGCGCTGTAATAGTAATATAATAATAATAATAATAATAATAATAATAATAATAATAATAATAATAATAATAATTACATACACGTGTGGGCACGCTCCGCATTGTTTTGCGCGGACGACGGTGGCGGTGACGTCGACGACGACGACGACGACGACGACGGCATTGTACTATTGTTTTGATATTGCGAAATTCGATTTGCCAATCCACTTCCTGCCCGCTGATACGAGTTTTGGAACACGATCCGGCCGTATATTATTCGGTACAAATATAATATGACCGACACCGCTCGGGCTCAATACGAACGATTATTATATTATCGTTGTTCCATCATGTATGTATGCAATTTATGTGCGTTTACATATACTATTGTTATGCGCGAAGGGACGATATGAGTGTGTGTATACAGGGTCGTATACGCATCCGTAGGTTAGGAATTCATCCTGCAGAGTGCGCTCTTCGCACGAAACGTGTACAGTTTCTGTACACATCTTTAATTGGCTACGAAAAAATGCTCTGCTTACAGTGGCACCCGCGTTATAGGGTTAGGATTACGTTGTTGTTTTTTCCCCGGAAACATTCACCGTCATTGTACGTATAGCAAAAATTATTAAACTATACCAGCGGTTTCCAAAGTGTGCGCCATATGTTATCTTTACTGGGCCGCCGCTACCTGGTTATGTCTACGACACATTTTTTTGGTTTTATTTATTTTTATCAAAAAAAAAAAGGTCAACAGTTTCATCGAGAGCACCGCGAGATAATATGATCGTTATATGATGATACAAGCTGGATTACCCCGCTCGGAACACTTTTGGCTGGGGCATAGTTTTTAACGGATTACTATGCCTTGCATTTTATTTAAACCCTAGCCATGTTTACTTATCCTTATTTTCATCAAAAACGTTTCGTTTCTTCCACCAGGAGCATCCAAGAAGAAAAGCCGTTCGGAATTTAAATCAACGATTTTAATAACTTCGAAATAAACTTGACTTTGTTCAGAGTTAATCTTTATAATGTTGTGATGGATTGATTAAGAAAGCTCTATTACGTTGTGTTGCTAGACAGTTCTTAATCACGGTTGACAGTTAACTCACTCACAGCAAAGGACAGTGAAGTCCAAACTGATGAAGTGAATAGTTACCCATTGAAAGCACATGTTACAGCTGTACTAAACATTTATTGTAAATAACATTCGTGATTGGTTCAATATCAATCACTCGGCAATCATTGACCAGTTGTATTTTTACATCTTCTGATATACTGTCCTTATGTTTTTCCCAAAGTCTAAACGGGTCAATTGTTGGTAAAATACTAACAAAACAGCAGTTGACAGTTTTTTTGTGGGAAATGAGAGATAAATAACAGTGACTTCTTCTAGAGTACGGTCCTAGCATGCGTCATTTCCAACAACGTCAGAATTCGGCAGGCAGACAGGCAGTTCAGTTGGATGAAACACTTCCGACACCTCTTTAAGATGCAAGTAGAACGGGTCGCAGGTATCTGGAAACTCGTGGGCTACCACGCAATATGAATCGGTGGTGTATTTTTAGTTAGTCCACTTAAATGAAACATTTTTTAAAATACTTTCTTATTGAACATTTAGAGTATTAGAGGAACCACTATTCCAAATTTAAAATTCAAACGATTTGTAGTTGTTAAGAAGTCGCGATCAGTGAGTGAGTGAGTGATGTAGTTGAACAACTCGACCTCACCCTGGAAATGTTTTAGATTAAAGCAATAATTACTTTGTTATTACAATACAAATGTAGGATGAAAAAAAAGCGCACAATCGTCGTATACTCGTATTCTAATATTATTTATTTTTACTATATATATATATAACAAAATAAAATATTTCCTAGGTAACCAAAAAATGAAAAATGTACACATAGAGCCAGAAACTGTTTCGACCCTTGAAAATTGTAAATTTCGAAAAATTATTTTTTTCTGTATTCCTAGTGATTCATTCCCTCAACATTTCAAATGAATCGGTATTATAGTTTTGGCCGTATGCTGATCAGTGGGTGGGTGTTATTCAACTTGTACATATATATATATAGATTATAATATAATATCGAACATTAATACGACGTCGTTGGCTTGGTTATAATACATTAGTAGGCAGCTAGTTTCATATTGTACACTTGATTCGGGATCTCTGGAGGTTCAGATGACGCTAGTGATCTAATTTGATGAAAACCGTCTGATATACGTGGTTCCTGTTCATATGTACGACGAGTCGGTAAAGTCAGTACATTTCGTACCCAATACCTACGCACTCATTACGCAAATTCACAATTATTACTAATATTATTCCACCCACAGACTCCTTATCATATTTACATAATATAACATTATACACCACGTACGCGAACACACGCTCTACTTAAGTCACGCGTGCACACAAACACACGTTATATTATAAAGGTAGTGGTGACGCGTTTCAATCCACACCACCCCGATCGTAGAATACTATCCTTCTGCCGTCCTCGTTTTGTCGTCGTCGTTATTAGCGTCTTACGTACGTGCGTCGAACGTCGAGCACGATTATTATAACTGACGCAAGTACGTCTGTATTACGTTTATATGAATATCCAGTTATGTAACACCACACCACCGCGATAAAACTACTACCCGGTACATAATAATGTGATGACGTGCGTTTCGATTGCACTAAGTATTTTACACAATAACGTATTATCTACCGATTACCATCGCCGAAGGAATTTTAAATATTCACCCGTCCGTTTCTTTTATAATATAAGAAGGTACGTAATACTTCGATTGTACGACAGACATTGGTTGTCATTCTATTTAGTGCCTACATATTAATCGTAGAAACTCGAAACATTTACCGAGTACTTATACATTTTATAAACATTTTTATAATTTTTATAATTATTTTTTTTCAAAAGCTAGAACATTAAAAGTTCAATCTAGCTTTCAAGACATTTGATTCTACTACTATATCACTTTTATACTTTGAGATAATAGATATGTGATTCGGCCAACTTCTTTCACTCAGAATCGTTTTTTCGAGAGCAATATGTTACATTATTAGTATCACCTTTTCATGTTCAAAAGACCAATTCAGCCGATTGTCTAGTCTCATCTGAACTAGGCGTTTTCTTAATTTTTTTTCGACTAACATAGCATGAAGTTAAGTGGAAAACATAATATGTTCTTCAAAATCTTACCGAATTTCCAGAAACACAACCATCAACATTCTAAACGTCTTATTAAAGTATGACTTTATTAATTAATGTTAAAACGCATGAGCTCAGCGACTGACATTATTTAGTTTCCCTTTCAGATTCATCTTAGAGATACTTTATAATTTTTAATAGATATTTCTCAACTGAATTAGTCACTTATTGCTGAACATCTTAATTTCAATGCACTTGTTAATCACCGAGTTGATTTAGGCACTAAGTTCCTATGAAACTTACTCGATGGTGAAGTTGATTTTCCATCGCTGTTATCGTCAATTAATTTTAAAGTTCAGTCAGACAGTCTAAATACAATGCTCCATTCTTTATCCTTTTTTGCACAACCAATTACTTATCTAACGAACCACTTAGATGTCTCTTGAAAAATGTCAATGAGGACCCCTCCTTAAACTTTTAATTTAACATCTGTTTCTTTATTATTTTTCTTACTGGCAATATCGTGTTTTTTATACATTTTGTGACTAATGTTATGTTATTTAGTGTTGTGATATTTTATAAAATGTTGTATATTCTTTGTTCTTTCCTTCTAGAATATTAGTATTACAAGGGTTTAGTCCGTTTAATAATTATAGTTATAATATTATATTAGATAATGTTAATGTTGATGAAATATAATTTAACATATTGATCGTATCTACACAGTTTTCGTGATCTACAATCGTCGCATTGACTGTATAACCTATCCGTCCGTGGTATGACATCGTATATGTAATTACAACAATAATAGTCAACACAAAGCCATTGTTAATACCTAGAATGCGACGTAATATAGCCATTGAACGGTCATTACTGAACGTCGAACACAATTCAAATGTACACAAACAATCTCTTTCGAGAAAATAATTGTTATAAGAGTACGTAATAATGTCAATTCAGTAACTCATTTGTGGTTTTGACGCTCCTACTCCAAGTCGCCTTCCACTCTTATATCCGCTTGTTCATTATCTATTCACGAAACAGGTAAAGTACATGTATAATGTCTACATCCCAAAAAAACACGATTGCAGTACGATATTATACATTACCGAACATTAGGCACTCCATGTATGACGACTGAAAATATCATACTTTTTCGTATTCTATTATCTCCATGCACCTATTTCTCATCGACGTTATATTTACTCCTCGTGCATTATTTATTTATTTATTTAAACGAACGTGAGTCCTAAAACATAATTTTACAAACATTGGACGTGGAAGATAAAGTATAATTTATCATAATTTAAGATTGAGTATAATAATAAGGCTGAGAAGTAAATATGGAATACATGTTAAATATAGTTAAAAAATATTTCAAATATAATCAAAGACATAAGCTTTACCTGCAACCATAAGAAGGTTAGCAAGAGAGTTTAGTATATCATTTTTAGTTGAGAAAAGACGATAGAAAGTTGTTTGATCTCTAGTATTATTGTCTATTTACGGCGGGTGAGATAACTGATAAAGTAAATAATATAATAATATGTACCTATATATATAGACACTCGAAACATAACCATTACACCTATTTGCATACATCACGGTTTAGTATGGTTTGGTACATTTATAATTTGTGTACCTTTGAAAAATCGAACGTTTTCCAATTCGTTTACCGACGAGTTCCAATATGATCAGTGCCTAATGACTTGACCGTCGCCTTGTACCTGTACGTTCGTTGAATACGTTTTTACCCGTGAAAATCTCATTACGAACGGTGCGGTTGATGAACGTATGCGTATCAGCACTTTTCATTCCTTCCTTCCTTTATTACGTATTATTAGGGCAAAGGATTTGTAGCTCTAAAAATAAATTTAATATGCAAACAGGTATGCGCTTGAAAACCCTATAATATGCACTAGAAATATGCACTTATATTTTTTTAAGCACATGTAAGTTATTTTTCTATGGAATTAAATTTCTTGAAAATTTTTTTCTGAACCTAAAAATTAAAATTCCTAGTATTTTAGTAAATATTATTAAGACCTGTAGATAGTTAAGTCAATAGCATTTTGCCTTGGAAATTGCATTGACTACATTTTTTTTTTTTAAATCGTTCGACTGGAAAGTTCATTGTCAGCCACAAGTACTTTGAACATCCGAAATGATCTTTTCACATAGACGGAATCAACTGGGGCGTGTTTATCATAGACCAATTAATCGACAAGTGTATTACACGGTCAACATTTAAAACTCAACAATATTTCGATTGTTTCATTTAGATGAAATTCAAACGTCGACGGAAAAAATGTTGATAAAAAGCTAAAATATTTAAAATATGCAACTGAAAGTAAACGAAACGGAGAAAATGCCTGTGCCATAAAAGGAAAAAAAAAACTCGAAATACGCATTTATATGCGAAATGAAATTTCAAAACTTGCTCAGTGAAAGCATGGAATGTATGTGTTTCGTACTCTGATATTTTCGCGATTGAACAAAACAAATGTGCAAATTATTATCATACAAGTACACAATCACGCATAAATAAGGTATGCAGTAAACGGTTTGTCGCGCCCAAGTCCGTACGAGATTCACGTGCGGAACACACTGTCATCCGTGTTGTTCTCCGTTTAGGTTCTGATAATGAACGAAAAACGCAAGAGTAATAATAATAATAATGGTAGTATAATGCCCACTTTGAGTGGTCGTCGAGAACAAGTTCGAGCAGCGGACGCGAGATTTACGATTTTCAAACTTTTTCGCTCATCATCCCGTGCACTCGAAGAGTTTGAAGATTACCGCGCGCGCGCTCGACGGCACCGGTAGGTACGGCACACACGCCGTGGTGTTTAATCACGTCGCATTGTTCTCGCGCGAAAAAATAATAATAGCAAGTCGGCTTGATGGAATCGCTTGAGCGTGTTCAAAGAAGATTTTTACGTTTAATCGCATATAAGAGACGTTTGCATTCCATTAATCATCCATCTGAGTCAATATCCCTTAATTCTATACAGGATTCCCTCAAATTAGATCCCCTTGTTAATAGACGGAAATATACAGACATCTGCTTTCTATTTAAATTAATAAATGGTGTTATATCTTGTCCAGAACTATTACAGTCTATAAACTTCCATGTTCCTAAATTCCATTCACGTTCTTGTACCACATTTGAAATCCCTTTTCATCGAACATCTTACGGCACTTATAACCCTATTGATCGAATAGCCAGAGAGTGAAATAATTTAAAACTTGATCCGTTTATTACGAATAATTTATATTCTTTAAAACACTATTTTCAGCAGCTTGTCATATCACTAATATTATCTATATTATCTTGTAATTGTATTTTATGTACTTAATTCTTACTACTATTGTATACTTGTATCTTTATTCTACCAATGTTATTATTATATATTTTTGTCACTGTACTTGAGCCCAATTGGGCGTTTACACCAAATAAACCAAATAGCGTTTACGTGGACGCCGAAAGAGTCTCGTTGTTTTCGAGACGCGTTTCCACCGTGTATTCCTTCCGCACGCGCTCCTCCGAGGGCATCACAATGTAAGACGTCGCACTGTCATCGATAGGCGCCAGCAGCACTGGTGTTATTTAAAAACAGAATTCTCCACGCACGTCGTACGGGTAGTATCAGGGGCGTAGCGTGCGTGTAAGCACCGCGAGCACTGCTTACACTTGAAAAAAGGGAAAAATAAAAAGTTAATATTAAAAATCAAATGTTATTATACGTATTAACAAATTGCAATTCAAATGAAATCTTTGAATAATTTTTTTTTAACTTTCAACAATAATAAAAATAATAAAATAATACGTTCAGAATATAGGATATAGCGATATTGACAATACTACTACCGTAGTGTACTTTCCCTCCTAAACGTTAGCGCTTCGCCGGGTGCACTGCAATACGTACACACGGTAAGTGCGCGAATAAAGAAAAGAGACATCCAGCAATATCGATTTGTCATCGTCCCTCGGAGCGATCACTTTCATTATGTTACGTGATATAAACACAGCGTAAACCTTTTACACAGCGTAAACCTTTTCGCGGTTTCATTTCGACCGACGCGTTTCCGTCGGTTCGCGAACGGGAAAAAACAAACAAATAAAAAACGTCCCTTTTAGAAAACAATAATAATATGACGTACCGTGTAGGTACGCGTAAGAAGATTAATGTTTATCGTATTTGCTCGGCAGCGCCGTGTGTTGTTTTAATCGTCGCAGATCGCATTGTTCAACACATCGACGTGTTTTATTTACGCGTTCGGCAAACACGATGGAAAAATAAATACACAGCGAGTTGAATAGTGCGCGCAAGCCATCGTTGTTCCCGGAAATCTTATCGAGTCGACGATGGATCGGAAATGTGATATACTCCATGTACGAGCTTACGGTATACGCGCGCGTAAAGTGTTTTCGCATTTTTATTAAACATTCAATCTCCCCGTCGATTCGTCTGTTTTGTAAACGCACGCGCGATTCCAAGTAGATTTTACGTGAAAATATATTGTTGCGACAAAATCGAATATTTCACTTTTTCCCAAAAACCGCATTGTACACAGAATTACAGTGTTCCCTGTAAATATATCCATTTCGATATCTCCTGAGAATTCCGTTTTTTTTTTTCTCCATATGAACAACTGCATGGATGTGAGTACTACGAATAGCAATTTACTAAAAAAAGCATTAAAAATCATAAGGTTTATGAAAATAAAAGATTTTCCGTAAAGTAAACTCTCGAAAATAGACATCTGCACGTTTTTCGAAAGTACTAAAATGAAAATAAATTTTTAAAATAATTTTTAATTTTCTAAAAATATGTGTACTATAGTCATCGTCATTATTATCCCTGTGTACCGTGTAAAAAAACAAAAATAATAATCTGAATTGCATTATCTCAAGGTGTATAATCGCAACGGAATATCTTCTTGGCGCGGGACACCCTGTACATAATATGTAATATCGACAGGTACACGACTGTGTAGACTGTAGAGAATCGCTCGCAAACATGATATTACATTCAATATATGTACTTGTTTCAAATCGGTTTTTGACTGTGCCGTGCGTGGGCATATTATTTTATGTGAACCGTACGTGCCGTTTACGATTTGTATTGCGTTCACGTGGAAACAATTGCGGTGTTTTTACGTTGCATTCCCTTTAATGAGAAAGAAAAATACATATATATTGTTCTCCTATCCGCCCGAGGCTTTTACGCGACAAAAAGCCTAGTGTGAGGGGAGAGGGGGAGAAGCCACAACAGTGCATGAGGCTCTTGGCGGTGGCGATCATTAAACGTGCATGTGCCCTGCGCGCGGTCCGCAAAACACGCTCTTTTTGTACACATCGTTACATAATATATATTATTTATATACCGCAGTACGCTATTCGCACGTCATTTACTAATTATATATTTTTCAAAAGTGCACGCGCGCGAATGCACCTATCAAGTCTACCCGTCGCCCACCTAACCACATATCTGATAAGCCGCGTTTGTTGTACTCTTCGATCATTTAATACACTGGGTACAGAGTGATCGCAGTTTCGTGTCGTATGCGAGCGCAGAGAAAACAATAAATTTAGATCATCCCGTTTAAAAAAATATTCTGATCCATGATTTTTTCCGTGGTTTGTTAATTTTTATGAGAAAACCGCTGTAATATACAATGCTGATCACCCTGTACATATGTTACTGGCAAATGGCAATGTGAATAATGCCGAAAAACGCCAGGCACTTTAAATAATTATAATGTGGACTAGATACTATATGAGTTATGCCTTAAGATAATTAGTCAATGTAATCATTTAACATTACCAATACTTATTAGTTATTAGTAATAACTTATTACTAATTGATTTTGGTGTTGAGATTTACTGTTTTGATGATTGATGCGTTAAAGTTAAGTACACATATTGTGAATACCTAAAATGGTGCGCATTCGCATTTCATTATCTTTTACGGGGTTTTTAAATGCATTTGTCAAAAAAAATGTGTTTGCTAAAAAAATGTTTTAAAATGTAACTCAAAACGTCTTTCTTCACAACCGTGTTTTCATAAATAATAATAAGAAATAAAAAATAAAATAATTATAAATAGCTTTACATTTTGAATGTTCCGTACATAAAACCTAACACTATTTAGAGGCATTTTATGAAATACCTAGTCATTAAGCACATAATTCCTATTATCAATATCAGAAAAAAATTTATAAGTTATTGGAATTATGTATACTGCCTAAGATCACAAGACATTTTATATAACGTCAGGATTATTCAAATCGACGGTAAAATATATATATATGACCTCTATCTTGCATGAGCGTATCAGTTGGCCGTTTCGAGTCCAAAGTGCTCAAAGTACGCATGCGCCATAGATGACGCGAGAGTGACTGTCGCGGTAAATTTAACTTTTAAGCGACAAACGCGCACGCGCAGTGGTGATACTTGGGTCCAATTGCTATACATCAAGATTATATTCCATAGCTGTGCCCAGTGTATTTGACTTTAAGTAGTAGTTAAGTAAAGCCTACATATTTGAGCGAGTACAATATCAAAATATCTACGGAAAACTCGGCCCGCGACTTGATGACTCCGGCACCCCCCTGATGTGAATCTGCCGCTGCAGCATAAATAATAATGGTAACAATACTAACGTGAACTGACGTGCGATTATTCGTGTATATGTCCGTGCGTGCGTGAGTGTATGTGTGTGTGTTTGCGTGTAGGCGAAGTACGTCTTAATAGGAACGTGATAAATAGAAAACTTCTGTACAATTTTCAAAAACGAGTGATTCGAACAATAGCATGATGTTACGACGCGTAGAAATAATAATAATAATGACTTTGTGTGAATGAACAATCGTAACACATTAGTCTCTAACTACTCGTTCATCATACGGATAAAGTGACTTAAACGTGAAATCACAAATGTATTAATGTTTTGAATTCCTTTTTAAAAAAATACATAATCCGTTTTCGCTAGCTTTACTCCTCGACCGCCTTAATCCTTTCAAAACCAAACGCTGCAGCAGGTAGTGCTCGCCAGTTATATTCGACATGGAAATAACGAAATTGTTCGGTAGGTTTTTTCACGGTACGTAAAGTATAGGAAACAAAGTGTGTTCAAAGTTTAATTTGAATTGAGATTTCAAAGCAACGGAAAAAATGTTGTAACTCTACATTCAAATGTATCAATATAATATGTGTTTATGTATTAAAATACGAGCATGTACGTATTCTTGTGTTCGTGTATATTTTATCGGACCACGAAAATATAGCGGTTTCGCAAAAGTTTCGATTCAATAATAAAAATCGAATCGCTATATAAAAAATAATATTTGCCAATATAAATGAAACTTGACATTCTTCCGGACGTTTATTTATATATCGCGAGTTCTGATAACATAATAATGCGCATTGGCCGAAGAGGAAAAATTTAAATAAAATATTTTACTGTATATATTATTTTATTATGTTTGTGAAAATAATTTATATGTATACATTTATCCATCTTTTATCCGAGGGGCAAAAAAGGTCGGACCTTTTCGGATTGATAACGAAAAGTAAATAAACTACAAAACGATAATCTGATATTTTTCGCCGCGCCCAATGGAAACACACCGGAATGAGTTTTCTTTGCACGGCGTTTAGCACCAAAGACACAATCGCTTTTGCAGTGGAAGTGGTCGCAAAAGGAGTACCGCTGGTGGTGATGTGGACGAAAGGAGTTGTGGTGGAATGAGAAGGGAGAGCAAGGGCTGCGAGAGACGAGGGTACTGTTCTTCTTTGGCCATACAACTTCTGTACGTTAAAACCTACATTTATCACTCGCGCCCCTGCCACACCCAGCTACCCCTAGTCGTGGTGGTCTCAGCCCATCAGTGTATAGGGTGGGTCACCGCGTTTCCCGCATCTCGCATCGCAGCCAACTCGGAAGAAAACGGTTTTACACCACGATTCACCCCGTACACGAAGTATTGTGCTCTCGCGTAAACCATATACGCTCCACTCGGCCCAACCCTTCACCTATTCCTGTGTTGCGCTGATAAGGCTGTTCGTATAATATGTATTTATATGTGCGCGTGCGTGCGTGCGTGCGTGTGTATGTGTGTGTTTAGGGGAAATGGGAAGTGCTCGGAGTTCACGATGACAAATAATAATAGAGTAAACGCCAAAAAGGAAACAATGACAGACGAAACGCTGCTGCCATGGCCGCCGCATTGAAATAGGAAACAAAGTATAGAATAAAAATGATAAAAATGACGATAAATAATCGTAATCGCGCCAAAAAAATACATTACACACACACACACGGTCTACTGAAACGTGTAGATGCTGCCAAAACGAGGGAAACCATTTTATTTTTTTTAGCCGATTTACGTTGCGTTTAATACGGAAGAGGTTAATAAAAAGTGGCATCGCTTAGGCGTGAATATAGCGGTCATGAGAGGTCGTAGGAGGGGAGAAGTTGTGAGGGGATTAGTGGTTCAGAAACGTGTCCATTCAGATGACCCGCGGACAAGCATAAACGAAACTCATGTTTACATTCAAAACATATTTTATACAAAAACCTATATTCATCATTATTTATCAAAATCGAAAACGAATCAATCCAAAATTATATCGTACCAATTGTTGGTCTTATACTACCTCGGGCACGTAATACATAATATATATTTATCCCGATTCAAACGATCATTCATGAAAAATACAACATCATTAGACTTTTGTCTTCAAAAATCAATTATGTATTTTAAAATCATAAATACTCTATTACGTTTATTTTTTCAAACATTTTTCTTGAACCTATGTACCTATAGTGTATTAGGGTGGTTCAACAATTGTTTGTTTTCGACCTGAGCGCAGTTCGACCTTTGCTTTTTTGTAAGCCAAGTACAATTCGACTAGGATAAGTGCAGTTCGACGGCATTTCGACCTCGTGCTTACGTATGATATTACATTTCGTTGCATGACTATTAACTTACCCGTAAATGATGCGTTCAGTAGTGTTCGAAAGAACCGCAGTTATTCCTTCGTCCTTTGTCCTTCGTGCGCTCAACTGATACAATAATACACGGGACGATGCGAAAATGTCGCTCGTACCAATCGCGCCCGTGTGTCGGATACGGCCATTACGGCGCGTGATGTATTTACGACGAGATTTAGAGTTTTTGCGGAACTCATCGGATTGGTGCGCTTCTATATATGTAGTTGTAACAATATATTATTATAATCACACGCGGGAGTGTAGTATAAACAACCGTTGTCGACTGATAATGGATTATAACAGTACAGATAATATGTACCGTTCGTGCACGTGCGTGGGCGGTGAAAAACACACGTGTGCCACCGGGCGTATTATGGCGTTAAGGACTGATCCAGGACCCTTTTTGCCGCGGTCAACGTCGAAAACCTATTTGCGCGGAGTCTCGGCCCCGGTGAACGACCCTTACGGCTATGCGGAGTCATCGCTGATACGCGCACGGCTGAATACCAAGAGCATATTACGGAACTTTGCGAAAACTCGTCGTTCCCATCAGCAACCGCACTTATCCGACTGTCAGTTTTCCGACAAATTTCCGTTGTCGCACGACCGTCGTGGTCCTCTTTCCTCCTAGTACAACAATATTACTCGCTGACCGGACAGATGTAGAAACTTGTATCAGAATCGTTTAGTCGAACCGTCCTCATTGTATTTTCGGTCAAGTTATGAAATCCCCGTTCGAGTGATAGCTGAACGTGGTACAACTATATTGGGTGATCAAGAATCGGTGCGGTTTATCTTATCCAGATTCATCGGGCAGTTCTACTTATTCGATCTGTAACGGCCATATATCATTATTTACAACTATTACCATTGATAAACCAGTTCTATGATCAATGCTATTGATAGGGTAGAGGACTTGTAGCATTTGCATATTTGTTTTTATCAATCACGAAAATAGCAAAGGGCCCGTTTGCCAGTGAACGATGTGAATGACGGTCGACGTGATTATCGTTCTAGGTCGAGACAATCTGCGTTATCGACGAAATATAATTTAATTAATTTTTGTGTTCGTTTTTAAAGTCTTTATTTTGATCAGACTGTTTTTTTTTACTGCGAAATCGTTTACATTTGTTTTGAAAAGCTTTTCCTTTTTAATGGTACCGTTGTACAAGTATTTGCTCGAACGTTGTGCTTGTTGAATTTGTTTACACGGCAATGTTTTGCGTGGCGTATACGATGGATCATTCTGTACAGGTCGTAAGTGTAATTATTAAAAATGTTTATTGTGTTCTAAAACACGAACATTATAGCATGTAAAATGTTTATGGATAAAGTTACCTGCATACCAATCATTTAGTTCCTGAACACGATGCCGTATATTCGCTAAGCCACAGGTAAACGGTCCACTGTTCGATGATACGAGATATGCCATTTGGAAATTTGACTGGAGATCCTTATCACCGTGTGCTAAATTATCACCTGCGAATTTCGATAACATTCCTAAAAAACGTTGATGTTGATACTCATCCAATGACGACGCATAACACGCGAAACATCTCAGAGGGGTCGATTTCGCTGAGCAGAAATCGCGTTGCTCGACAATATTATCCACGCACTTTTAAATGTTTACAGACGCTGTTGTAGTTATACTATATTGATCGTGTCGCAGGGGCGCTAAAGAATTGAATTTTATTGGAAAAGGTTTTCGCTCAAGTCTGATGTTGTAGAAAGGGTTAACCGTTCCTCTATTACCGTTAACTCATTAACCATTCCCTGTTTACCGTGTACCCGAACGAAGTTTGAACACGGAGGGTATAGTGTTATTTTGTATTTATCACGAAACAGATTTCTGTGTGCGCCGTAGTGCTAATGTACCGTGGTTAAAGCTGAATAATAAAAGTTTGCTGGTTTCAAATTAATGCACGCTTATTACATTTTATGCGTATTATATGCGCAGTTCCTGGACAATCTGTTATATAAGCCTATGATATTACGACGTAACAGCGATATATTTGAATTTGCAATTTTATGATTATTATGATTGCATGTTTGACGACACGAAGAGGAAAAATGATCAATTCTTTTCAAATGTATTTTTAAATCATTTTAGCGGTTGTTTTTACAGTATCTAAAGTTAAGTTTTGCTAAAAAGTAAAAATCTCCACTTCGTGTACAAATACCTTCATTGTTCCTTTTGAAACCCCATCATTGGTTACAAGGCTTTTTTACGTGGTGCAGTATGCGTGACTAGAAATTGTAAATTATTATTTTGAAAACTTTTATACCATTAAAAAGTTATACCTACTGTTGTGTAAGACATGAAGACACACGAATTTTGTGTCATTTAAATGATGAAGTATTTGGTCTTAAAATCAAGCACCGTAATTTTTTTTTTTTTTTTCATAAACTTTGTAAATAAGGTAAAGCAGAAATCGGTTATGATAAAATTAAGTAACAGACCGTATGGTATAATATGTTTCAACATTCAAGAGATATTTTCCGAAGTAATTTTTAGGTCATTAACCTTTCAACCAAAATCACAATGTAAGGATTTAACACGTGTATAGTAATTAAAACGATGATTTTAATGTTTCGAGAACTGTAAATAATATAATCGAAATAATGCTACCTTGTTGAAAATTCGTAAGATTAATGACGTATACCGCAAGTAGTACTACTACGTACACTGCAGTGTAATATTAAAATGCATAGTATTTAACGAATTCATTAGTAATTACAATTGTTTTATTATACTATTAGAAACTCGCGTGGAAGATTATTTTTTAATTATAAACTCTCTATTCTACTACGTTTTGATCTTCGAAACGAAATATTCAGCCATCCAGAGTTCCATTTGGAACAATACAATATTATATTGTATTCGAGTAAAGGTTAGTGCGTTATCGTGTGAAAGTTGTACGCTCGACCTGTGCTTATAAATATAGACGCGAACACGGGACGACCAAAATGCTTGCGTGGGTTGCATTTTTAAGTAAACGCGATTATTTATATTTTTTCCCGATCCCCTTGAATCCCTATAAGAATGCACGCGTACCCCCGTGAAATTATCCTTACATAATGTATTTTGCTCCTTGGATACAGTAAATTTATTATTGCACGTCGCATTCGCCTCGGGGCACGGGTAGCGAACGGCCGACGTAAGAACGTCGTCTGAAAGGCGAGGAGTTGTTCAACGTAACCGCGCCACTGGTGTATTTTTATTTTTTGCTTTATACACAGTTATTTTTTCTCATTTTCCGCGAACTTTTGATGTACAGGGTGATTCATCAACCATGCTCACCCATTTTTTTGGCCGCGAAATGCATAATTACGATTTTTTTTTTTTTTTTTAATGTTCAAGTTACCATGGAACCTATATAACTTTTCTATAGAACTTATTCCGTGACTAATTTTTTCCATGCAAACTTAAGGGTGTCCCGTGGGCTGCGGCCGTAAAAACTTATTAACAATTCCGTATGAAAAGTGTAAAATCTAGGGCCACGGCTGCCGCGTAAAAGCTACGTATTCGCTTTAAAAAAAAACTGTTGCGGCCTTCAATCGAAATATTATATTTCGTAACACACGAACGTTTTTATTTATTTAGGAGAACTATATGCTAAGCGACCTCGTACGAATAAATATGTATTTATACGGTATCAACTGTATACGCGGTTAGGTTAGAGTCATATATTATTATGATGCTCTAATAAATGTTTATTCGCTAGTACTTTATATTTCGAAACATTTATGACGGTAATGTAATACCATTTATTACATCAATAACTTTTGCTTCTTCTAAATATGAAATTTCACGGTACGAAAATAAGAGAAACTTAATTTTAGTAAAATAAAAATACACCTAAAAATGTAATAGTTGTATAAAAAATGTATATTTCGTTCGCGAATTTAATGATAATTGTGTATTATTTTTATCGTGCTAATGCATAACAACATCGAAAATACGAAACTGAAAAAATACACATGGTAAAAGGCAAAATCATTTTTACATTTTTTTTTTCTGTTGATATTATCCAACCTTTGGTTTTGTGCCGTGTCCCTTTGATAACGGTATTAAATACCGCAGGCCACAACACGTAGACCTCCTTTTGATGGTTCCCTTTGACAATCGAGATTCAATTTCCCAACTTTACAAACACAAATCAGATAAGATTAGATGAACCACGATAGCCATACTTTAGCGAAGTTCGTTTTTTCGTTCGGATGGTTATGTTTTTATTAGATTTTTGTTCAAAAGTACTCTGATCTTTTGATTTATACATGATTATACCTGTACTCGAAAATGCTCGAGAAGCTATAAATAGTCAAAATCTCAAGAAATCTGTTCATTCTGAGCATCTTTAATGTAGCAAGACATATTCTTAGACCTACATCTCCTGGTTTCTGTTACGGCTATAGAAAAAAAAAGAATGTCGACATGAATATGTTTTATCGCTGAGGTTCATGGAACATGCTAAAATGTTGTCCTAAACGTCACACTCGTCGAATGAAAAGTATAAACTAGCAAAAAGCACCGTTTCCCTAACAACAATTTGTTTGACATAATAAATTTACTGTAAAATCATGTTCAAAATTACAGTAAATTCTGTGTAAATATTTCAACTGTAGCAGAATCGGTTGATACTTTGCTGTAACAACCAAATAGTCGTTAAGAAAATAAGTGCATTTTACTCATTTTCGTTTTGTAAGCCGAATATCCCATACATTTGTGCGTGTATACTCTTTATTTTATTATAATATATAATACATTTTTCTCAACAACTCGAATTCATTTTAATTCTGTTTAGTTAAAATACCTAGTAAATGAGCTGATTGTAACAGAACCAAATATAAATTTTGTCGAAAAACATTCTACACTTTGGACGTAATAATTAAAGAATTTATTTAAAAGGTAAAAAATCGTGTTTTGTTAAAATAAAATTATGACTCTTTATCATTAATTTTATCAGAAACCCAGGAAGTGTAATACAATTTTATTAAATATTATGAACTAAAAAATATAATATATAGCAGAAATAACGTATGTCGATCAAGAAACAAAACTGACGCATTTCATACAGAATATGAACGTGAAACATAAAAAAAATCATTTTGCATTAAATAAATGTGGGACTTTTTAAAATGTATTCATTTAAGACCGAAAGCGCCCATAGGGTCCCCGAGAAGTAATTTAATACTGAAGTGCGTATTTTTTCTACGATGTTACCATTATCTTGGATTAAAAACTTTTTATTACGGCGATGGTATAAAAAACAGAAAAAAAAAAATTCAATAAGAGAACAGGGACTACAAATTGTTCTGGGTCTGTTTTACGGTATGCGTGTACGTTTCGTGTAAAAGAAATTTTGCTTTAAACTTTTGTCAATGAGAACGTATTATATTAGAACTCTGACAAATTCCAGTCGATCAGTATGTAGACGAAGCACTCGCGTATAATGTAGGGAGTAAAACGTTTTCCGATTCGTATTGTACTCGACTCCGTTCACGATTTCCTTTCGACTTCGACGGTAATACGTACGAGAAGAATTCGAGCAATCGATTTACCAGAAGTACGAATTTTTTCAACAAACAAGTTTTTCTGAAAATCAAACCGGTCGCGTAAGCGGTAATTTATATAACGTAATATTATGCGACAGTATAATGAGTATTTCCCCCCCCCCCCCGCGATCGGATGCGTTTAACGAAAAAAACAATCTCGACCGTCCGTCGCGCAACCTGTAATTTGAATAATACGCGCTCGCTCGCGTCCGACCATTGATTAGCGCGAAGCCGTGACAATTATCAATTAAAATAATAATAATAATTATTACCATTGCGATGAACCGCCGCCGACGAGCTGTGGTGGAATGTTACGCGAGTAGATATTTTAATACCGTTGACCGCGGTTCACGAAGAATTAAGCTCGTAACCATAATAACATTACACCTCGCGTCATTTGGTGCACACTGCAAACGCATTTCGTCCGTTCGGTCGAACGTTAGGTACGAATCAGCCGGGTCGATGTTTATGCCTCGTACCTATAACCTATGTACATATTACATAGTTGCAGGACACGGACGGAAGCACGCGATTGAAGAGTATGGTTGTAAATAAAACGAGGAAACAACAGAGTATAAGTTATTTAATAAAATATTATTTTGTAAGGTGTGCGAAGTAAAAGTCGCGAGTGTAAAACGCTTTAGTATATATAGTATATATATATATGTACAGTAAGTATTTTTGATACATATTTTTAGATTTTTAGTGCATATAAATGCATATTTCAATGCATATTTTCCCAGCTTTTAGTGCATATGTGCATATAAGCATTTATTAGAACATGAACTATCATTATTAATGACAATCAGTCGGATCGAGGGAAACTTCGGGAAAATGTGCCATGTAATACGCTAAGCCCGCAATGTGTACGTTAAAACAGTATCATTGCCGTATAGTATACGTCTACGAAGTGTCGCGTCGACCCGATTCCGAAAACACGACGTAAAAGGAACGCCTTCGGTATACGCTCGATGACAACAGTACGCGCGTAATATATATTTTTCGGTATCCGGTGTACGAATTAAAATATTGCCGCATTGTAGAAAAGTTTTGTACGAAAATTAAATGGTCAACAGCTTCTGGCCACGATGCCCACCGGTCAATAACGGGTTCCGGTGCCAATGGAATTTCTGGAGCAACAGTTTATAAACGTCCGCGTTCTAAACGTCGCAGTGGAGGAGGTCTTGAGGAAATCGTTTTCGTGTCCGAGGCACGGGTTTAATGAACTCTAATGTAGATGACAGTCGGATTAATTTCCAAAACTTTGCGATTCGGCGTGTGTTAAATCATATCTCGTTTTTCCGGCCTTTACCGCGTTAGACAACTGTACGTGTTACGTGAAGCCTACCTATATATATTATGTATAAACAGAGTGATTTTTTTAATCATCCTACCACCGTTTTGGTCGTACTAATGTCTACATTTTTTTTTTCAATTTTCAAATCACCATAAAACCTATAACTTTTGTATCCAACTATTATTATTTTTTTTTCATGCCAACTTAAAGATGTCCTGTGGCTGAAAAAAAATTAAAATTTAAGCAATTTTACAGTAAAAAAAGGGATTGAGCATGAAAAATCACTCTGTATTTATTATATACTATATTATCATTTATAGGGTGACGAGAAGTCCGAAGAAAAAGTTACGTCACAGCAGTGTCTTATGTACCTTATTCGGCCGAATATACGAATATTTGTCGAAGAGCTTAGGAATAAGGCGACGGTCTGTCTTTTTTAAAACTCCTAGGTGCCAGCTGCAGAATCAAACGAAAACTTTTCGTGACAATTTCTATCGCTTCGACGTTCTAGAAATGACACAAAGACTAAAGTTACGTTCCTAATTACTACTTACATGTACTACTTATTTATATATAGTTTTTTTTTTTTTTGTCAACAGACCAATTTAATATTAAAAACAGTCTTACAACCTAGATTAGAAATTTAACTTTTCGTCATTATTATTATCGAAATAGAAATATTGATCGTAGTGTAAGCGAAATTGATACTATATTAATTATTCTATTAAACATCGAATTTTTTGTCTAATACTATGTTTTGTTCAAAAAGAAAAAATATCTAAGTATAACAAGTAACATAAATACACAGCTGTTTTCTTAAAATGTTTTTCTTTTCACCAGAAGCTATATATTTTCAAGGAATATTTGTTATAATATAAATAATATTGATGTAATAATAGATAATAATTAATAACTAAATTATTTGTGCTTGTACACAGTTTATTTAATAAATTATACAAACATATTATTTACATAAGTGCAATTGGAGTTAAAATGCTATAGGCTTATACCGGGAATTCACGTCAATCAGTTTAAACGCGTTTTTTAGTGACACCGAGGCCGCCAGGGAGTCAGAAAGTTTTTTTTTTTTTTTTTTAATTCTCATGCGAAATATGTTAGAGCGAAATGAGCATTTCACAGAAATCCAGACGAAGAAGCGAGGATTTCAGACGAGCCGGGCTGCACTACGCATTATTTTTGTCTTGTTTTCGACGATGTTTATCCCTCGGTCCCGCAGTGTCCACGTATCGTCGGAATAGTAAACCGTTTAGCGAGGTTGCACGTTTTGCGTCACAAATCGTGCACAACACGAGCGTTTATCGAAAATATAATATTATCATAATACTACCCGACGCGGAAATAAAACGAAATGATTTTTTTTCCCTCCTCTCGCAGCATTTTCACGCAACACAATCACAACGTAATACGCTGCTGTTTGGGCATAATGTGGAACGTAGCAGCGAACAAAATACTATCGACAAAGTCTGCTCTATATATCGTTGGAGATCAAACGAATCATGATGCTGTTGATGAACGTGGACTGTTTTCGACAAACAGAAAAATCCCACAATAGTCGTGTTATCTTTGAATGGCCGTTATATTGTACAACGTTATTGCGACGAGGCACTGCGCGAGACCATCGTAAACCACTATGACCTGCAAGTGACCTTTAGCGATTCATTTACTCTGACCGTAAACGACCTGTTGTAAGAATGTTAGAACGTTATTTCCATATCGTATCCTTAAAGTACAATGCAACGTTATTGTGTTCGGTGAAATCATATAAAAATATGAACCCAAGACTATAATATAGTGTTTCGCGTTAACAATTATACCATTACTCGGTTTCCGTGAAATTATTACGAATGCGCAACGGAAAAACGCTAAATAAACATAAAAGTTACAACTTTGCAAAGCATAATAATAGATTCTGTTACTCAGTCATTGTACTCGGTATAGGTTACATACTCGGTCGGTTATTTCGTATTCCGAAACTGCAGTAGGAGATATTTTTTGTTTTGTATTTTATTTGTTCGGTTCACGTACCGCACATAGTAACAAATGATGTTTACATACGCGTGTACTACATCGAATAAGAGTCCGTGTTATTATTTTTAAAGCTAAGAATAGTATACCGGGGCACAATACATGTTTGTTTAGAGTCGCATACCAATATAGTATGATTTAAATGTATAGCGACTGTGAAATCTTGTTAACCAAAGAGAACTTACTCAATATTACTGAAACCTAGACGTGGTTAGCTTGTGATACCATAACCTATAAAAGGAGCTTTTGAAACTCCATCGACGACTGTTTGGGATATTACAAAGGGAATAATCGGTTGATCGGGTACTGTCGTAAAACCCTATTACTGCGTACCGTATAACATTAACTGTAGGTTATTTATTTATTTTATAGCAAAACGGGTCATGGCAAACAATACAATATGACATTACAAAATAATATATGTTTATACACGAGAAGAGTGATAAACTTTAGACATTAGTGGCATAAATTAGCAGAAAGAAAATGATGTGTCCTCATTGGCAGTACGCATCATTCTCAACATCGGTCTACTCGTATTACGAGAATAATTGATATGTCGTATAAAAAAAGGATAAGTCGTTCGAGACTGGAAGATAGGGATTTTGAAATCAAGTTCACTTAACAATACAGGGCAGTCTATAGAGCTATTGGTGAGGTTTCTTCGAAAGGTATATTGCGTGCAACACCACCGGCCGACATCGTTTAACAGGACGTAGGTATAATATTATTGTCGTCGACCGCGCGCGCGTACAACGTAACGACGAGAACACGCGATTGCATCTCGGAAATAATTCAAGATTTACTTCGGCTACCCGTGCGCGACTTACGCTGGTTCGTACATAATAGAGAATACGCGTACGCGCTTAGTGTGTGTGTGTGTGCGTGTATTACATTATTGTGTGCGCGGTCAAGTTCCGTCTCTTCGCGGCCGCTCGTTTCACGTCCGGTCCAAATTTCACGAACCCCCTCGCGTTTCCGGTCGTATGTTGAAATAATAATAATACACCTCACCTACAACAATTATTACGACGTACAATATAATGTATTATTATGCATAGCGTACACACTCGCACGCATACACACACACACTCGTACTTAATGTACACGCGCACGTGCGTCTATGCCAGACCACGGCCGACTATTACGCATCAACGTACACGTACAGTTTGACAGATGTCCTGCGTCCGCGTCGGTACCCCGACCGTTTACGGCAGTGGTTCTAAACTTTTTCTGAGTCATGGACCCCTTTAAGGTATAAATTATAGCCTCAGACCCCCTCGCCCTTTCAAAAGGAAAAATCTTTAATTTTGGTTATAATTTTAACATTTTTATGTTAATTTCAAACTGCGTTACTGTCATTATCTAACTACTTACAGATTGTTTGTAGCTAAATAATTACTCGTAAAATTTAATTTTCATGTTATTTGAACAAAAATTTCAGAGCCATTTCGCGGACCTCCGAGTTACCATCTACGGACCCGCTAAGGGTCCGTGGAACACCGGTTAAGAAACCCCGGTATACGGTATAAATTTATAATGTATGCAATGCAGTCGAACCTCTGTTTAACGAATTCGACAGTTCTTTAAAAAAAAATTCATAAAATAGTAAAATGTCGTTGAAAACAAGTACAATATTTTTCACTTAAAAATCTCGTTTTTACCGTACGGAATGGTTGCAAATATAATAATATAGGTAATTATATGTATGATAAATCAATAATAGCCTAGAACAATAATTGTACACGTGATAATAATATTGTTCTTAAATGAAAAACAATAAATTATAGTAAATATAGTTGGCGTCGTAGAATAACGACGTGTGTGCCCGTATCGTAGTCGAATTTGTTTACCCAGGATTATCACTATTGTGTGCTGTACTCTACAATAATATTAAATACAATATAATATGTAGTTATTGCAATCAACCGTGGAAAAATAATGTAAAACTAATTAGTTACATATAGAAACGTTTTTACGTCATGGTTCTGTAAGAAAATTCGTTTTGGGGAGATTATATTTGAATATAAGATGAGCGGCCTATATGAAATATTATCGCCTTTAAATGCGAACACGACACCCGGCTCGTACGAGGTGAGGTACGTATGTCGATCGCGCGTGTACGAGAGCATGTGTGCGCGTGTGTGTGTGTGTGTTAACCCACCCGTATACATCACGAGGATCGCACTCGGAGTTCGGTCGCCATGGCGCGAACGAGTGGAATGTTAGAGCACAGTTGTCCGATCCACGAATGCAGAGCCGGACCATCATAAATCATAATATTGGTGGTATTATTTATGTATTAGCATGTCCCGCGGGCGACAGGTATAGGTACACCGCGTGGCCGGGGGGGGGGGGAGAGTTGTTTTGCAGGGTGTGTGCACCACGTAATGTTGCGCATTTGTTATTTACAAGAGTCGGTAAGTCAAAATTGTCCCAGTTTTTCAAAAGTCAAAACTGAAAAAGAGATACTACTACAACCCTCACGATCGACCGCGGTTCTCCCGGACGACTCGGCTATATCACACCGATTTCAGCCCCGATTTCCCAGTTCGGCCTACGTATAATACTCGGTACGTAGGTTTGACGTTTGTTTAAGTTCAAGCGGACGGGCCAAAACTTCGTGAGAAAAGTTAAATTTTATATAAATCCGTGCTTCGCCATTGCGTACCCATAAATATATTGTTTTTGCCCATTTCTCTGATGCCCGATTCATTCGCCTACACCAAGTTCGCCCGCCTATAAATCAGATTTTAATTGTTCTTACACAAATCTCTCGATTTGCCGACATATTATGTTATGCCATTGTTTGCTATTTATCACTGTTTTTGATGAATTACAAAAATTATCATCATGGGATTACTGCATCGATTGATGACAGGATCAATTGACAAAATAATAGTTGTCATTCATTGTAGATGTACAACTGAAAACACAAATGAAAGCTGTCGTCTAGTCATGATAGTAATATTTGAATACCTACACTAATTGAGTACATTGACACCGTGAAGTATCTCCTTAATTTGGAGTCAAACGTATGAGGTGGCAAGCTGCAAAATAAAAATAACAATTGACCGTGAGCAAATTCAAAACGAATTCCGGAAAAAATCAAGTCTTGCCTGCAGTACAACGATACTACTTTTATTAAATACGTCGATGCAGTGAAATGTTGTAATCAACTGGATGCATATATATACGAGTATATGTTCGTACATTTTTTTTTACTAGGTATATTTTTTCACCTTGTCGTTAGTTTAGTATCTAAAATTGGGAAATCACCATAATACATTACATAATTGTACGTTTACACATGGCGTTAAATATTTTTGCTAAGGGTGCGCGACCAGGAAAATAGTGTATTTGATTCCGTAACCACATATTATTATTATATACGTACGCACGTTCACGTTACGAGACCGTCCAAAAATACAATCATACACAGTGTACGAGTTTCAGTTTCGAAACGACGACGATGACGGCGGCGGTCTTGAGAAAATCCTGAGCTCAAAATATTGCTCCATCGCATCAAGTTGTATAATGTTTGCACGCGACATTTATACCGCCATCTCCCGAATTTCAAATGAATTATACGGGAAAACGGCAGATCAAAAATGTAAACGTCAAAAGGTATTCCTAAAATATTTTATATTTCTACAATAGTATGTAACGAAAATCGTAGTTGCCGTTTAAAAATCGAAAGTTGATGCCTCTAACTCGTAAGATAAGAAGTGGTAGATTGTTTTGAAAAATATCTACAAATATGCGGATTATAGGTTGTATCAATTTGCAAAAATCAGAATTAGCAAATCGAAATTAGGGAAAAGTGGGGGGGGGAAACCGCGTGTATCCAATCTTTATGAACACCCTGTGCACAAATAGTGCAATAACGCACGTACACTTGGGCGTGGGTCGACCGACGGTAATACGATTTTGTTTGATCTCCGCACGTGTATAAATAATGTGAAAATGTTAAACGTTACCGAACACGCGTAGGAGAAGACATCGTTAAAAATCGTTCGTTATAATAATAACTGTTATTGTTATAAAGTATTTCGTAGGTGCGCGTACACATTGTGAACACGCGTGCGCTACTGATTGACATAACGGCCAATTAGAAAATCATGTTTATGCGTCAGACGGTTTTTTTTCTTCTTCTCATTGTGTTCTATTATGCGTAATAGTATTATAATATTATATTTGTATATGAACAATGGTACTGCACATGAAAACGTCAAAGAAACGTTCATTGTGTACCGACGACATTTGCATTTAAATGACGTAAAATGCTATTATAAAGATTGTTAAATCGAAAATGGTATACGGTCTATCCGTGGCGGCACCACGTCCGTTATATAAAATATAATTTTTATACAGATTCGTTAATATAAAGGCACTCACTATTATTTCCCTCTTTTTTTTCTTTTTCTTTTTTTTTTTATCAACGAAGTACGAACTTTTACCATCAATTATATTTTTTTCCGTTCGTCAAATTCGGCTGAAAAGTTAATAATAATTTACATATTTATAAAGACATCGAAACTTGGATTCACGTCAGATTTTAGTTTATAAACGAAAAAAAAAAAAAAAAAGAGCCGCTCTTGTACCGACGATTTGTTGATTAATTGGCAGTGTGGTGACTAATTTGTCTGATCGTTTAATCGCTCTCCAGTTTTTTACTCATCGATTATGATAATTCATGAGAATGTTAAAACAAACACTTAACGCGGCTGTACGTATATTTAAATTTACTAATCCAGCAATGTATTCATGTTTTCTGCTACCTCACATAACTATTAATAATGTATACTCGTACATATACAATCGCTAGTATGAGCGAATTGATTGGATATAAGCAGTGGCGTAGCAAGGGTATGGCGAACTGTGCCTACGCCAGGGGCGCAAATTATGAAGGGGCGCAAATTTGCGCTTTAAAATTGGTACTTATTTTTATCGATGAATTCTCTAGCCTTAAATCAAGAAAAGAAAATTTTTAAAGTTTGAAATTTACATTGTAATAAAAACTGATAATTAAATAATTTTGTATTACCTAATTATATACTTACATAAAAAATATCATTCCGTATTTTCGTCAATTTTTTAATCGCTAAAAACGCGCATTTTCCTAGGTTTTCCAGGGGCGCTAACGAGTCTTCCTACGCCACTGGATATAAGATATTGTTGTTTAGTTTAATAAATTATTCGTTGGGTAGAAGTGTAAATTAATACTAATGCATTATGGGTACTCGTATGGTCGTGTCTCTTGTATAAGGTTAATTCGTGTAATTTTTATTACGCGATAATTTAAAAAATTCCACAGCGTTCAGTAATGTACCATGTGATCGCGCATCACCTTTGATTTTGTTTTAAATGAATTTGATTTAGTCGTCGTCATCCACCGTGCGCGCTCCAATCTATCGAGAAACGTTTAGTATGCCGAAAGAAAAAAATCCGTGTTTGTGTACCATACTGATAAAACAATTGAAATACGATTGTTCCAAACATAACTTATATTTTTAATACTACGTCGTAGTACAAGCAGAGTTGGAGGTTATGTTATTGTGGAATTGTCTTTACAACAGGAATATCATATTAACACAGCGAGGTATAAAAAGTTTAGTGCGTCGAAAAGTATGTAAACGCCATATGCTTTCGGTCATATGAATCCAAACTGAATTGAATAACGAAATACACTTTGATGTGCTCGAGAAATAATTAGTGTTATTCTTTAATGAAGACCTATCGGTCGTAACGGCAAACTACATCAGCCGGCCCAGCTGTGTGTTTACGCGTATTATTATAATTTATGTACGCGAACAGGAAGCGTATAAATAACATAATATTTTTAATTAGACTTCTTTAATTTTATTTATTTATTTATCACTTTAGAGGTATCAGTAAAAACTATCATAGCTCAACAATTAAATTATACAATACAATTGACTGAAATTATTATAGTACAGTCAATTCGGACGATGAACAATATATGGTAATGCACGTTTGTCATAGTAAAGCTATTAGTGCGTTGATAGTAAGTGTGTTTGAATTCACCGGGAAATGTTGTGTTATTCATTTTATTACAGGCAAATCGTTTTTTGATCTTTTCTTTTTTTGATGAACGATCCATCTGGTGTTGATGCGCTGCCGCTGCAGTACGGTCTCGTTAAAAGTTGTTGCCAACCGACGGCAATATTGTACATACGAAGAACGAAAACGAAAGCGCATACACCTAACGTTTGAACACTACCGTTCGTGTACGCCCATTATTATTTCCGTCGTTTGTTCAACAACCGCGACCCTTGTTCGTTTATGCGCAAACTCGTGTTATTGCGGCCGCACCGCGTGTAATATACAATGATATTATAACATGCGACTCTACCAAATTATATATACGACCTAGTTCGTAATTCGACTTCGATACGTCCTGTCAACGTTTTCCCGGTGAAACTACAACTGTACACGCTGCGGGGAACGCCTCCGGTATTGGTAATCATCGGCCGGTATCATCGTTATAGCGAAACGGCCGAGTGGCTTTAGTCGAGAACTGCAGTACACCATTATAGGCAGGATCACACGGTTGTTTCTCGAGTCGAGTCGTGGGGCGTTTATGTAGTTGATAACGCAGGGCCGTCCCTAAGATTTGCGGGGCCCGGGGCACAACACTTCTGGCGCGGACCCTGTCCGTAACATAGAACCTGCAAGTACAAAGGAATTGATTATTATTAGGATTATTTTGGACGTCGTCATCGCGCGTCGACTTTTTAAAATATATTTTTGGTCTCGCTCGTTTTTTTTTTTTTCGAAACTGTATTTTTATCCTTAAACGCGAGTTCAAGACCCGCATGGTGGCCGAGTTGGGAAGTGTCGTATTGGAAGATTACATTTTGTATTCCGATCGCGGACATATCGGTTGGAAAATAAATTCAAATTGTGCAGAACGCCGACAGTCACAAATACTCGCGAAACAAGAATACATAACGTTTCCCGTGTCCGGTTATAGCGGCAGTCTCACGTATCCGCCCGTCCGAAAACGGCTGTCGATTCGTCGTCAAAACAATAACGACTATACTGTATCGCAATATAATTGTGTACGGTCACGACACTAAAAGCATTATACGTACGGTGAACGGTTCAATATCTCGCCGACGAATAATAAGCAAAATAATGCGCTTATATTTGGCGCGAACCACGCGAGTACGCGAAATTGCGGATGCGTCGCGCGTCAGTATGTATAGTCAATATATGCACGTGTGTACGTGTCAAACATACGATTTTTGTCGAAAATTTGAAAAAAAAAACCATAACTCTGGAACAAAAGACTGTGGCTAAATAAATTTCCAATTGCATTTTCCGAATCGCCTGTTAGTAACTGCTTGAGTGGTTGTACTAAAAACTTTTTCGGAAAGTCGAAAAAAAAACTTGTGAACGCCATTACTTCGCTTCTAAAATCTGTAGCCCAATTATCATGTTGCCCATTTTCATAATAAAATATCGTCACTTAAGAACCACCGGGGCAAATCTGTAAAAAATTCAAATTTCCGTTTTATTATCAATGGATTTGTACTCGCAAGACGCATAAGACCTATTGTCATTCGAAATGCCACAAAACAAGTTAGGAAAACTGCATGGATTATGGCGATTTATGCGTGCGCGTCTGTTGACAAAATATTACCGGGTGATTACTTTTTCAAATGACAAACATTTTCCGAATCGCAAGAGCATATCCATTTTTCGGACATATTCATTTCATTTTCATTTCTACACCGCGTCGAAACGAACGCGCACATATAACGTTTACTTATTATACCGAACACCGAAACATTAAAAGTGTCTATAACATTTATGACGATCCGAGTAGTGCGATTGGGATAAGCAGTGGCGTATTTACGGGGGGGGGGTCCAGGGGTACTGGACCCCCCCCAGAACCTCTCAAAAAAAAAAAGTAAAATTCTTGCATATTTGCAAAACCCGATTTATGTAGGCACGCGCGGTCGCGCGGACATAGTTTTTCCCCGTAAACAAAATATTATATAAAAATAACTATATTTAATATAGTTTAATATTAGTTACAACAGCTAAAACAGGCACATGTTCCTGCAGCATGGTTTCAAGTTATAAGTATTATAGTTAATATTAATTATGTAGAAACTGAGGACCCCCCCCCAGAAAAATTTGAAAATACGCCATTGGGGATAAGTGCTGCTGACCGGAAACATGTCGGTGCACATGATCGTATTATAGGTTCTAAATTCGATTTTTCATATCGAGATGTGAGATTGGCGGAATACGAATTCGAAATGAATTTAGTCGCTCGGAGAAAGAGTAAGTACGGAGTCTTATTTGATCACTTCAAATCGTAAGGAGTGACAATGTTGTTTTTCGAAAGGACATTTTACCGTCCCAGAAAACAGCTTTTAATGATCACTCTGTATACATGCACGCACTATATACGGTGGCGGCGGCTGGTTAACGGAAAGACGCGATGTTGTCACACCGATGTCGCGCCGGACGCCGAATGCCGTGACGATTCAATACGACTGACTGCGTGATAAGGTAGTGCACTTTTTAGCTATACACCGCAGCTGTTCCGATGATGAGGTTCGTATAACATATTATACCGTTACCGCTATACCGATAGTAATTATTTTTCCGTGCACTTTATACACGTTATAACTTACCATTGTGTTCACCGTGTCTATTGGCGCGACTCGAACCGGTTTATATTTATATACATACTATATATATTATATATATTGTATATTTTGTGTTTATGTAGGTTTTTTTTTTTCATTCGAGTCATGAGAGAAAAAAAAAATGCTCTATTGATTTGTTTTGACGTTTTATACACACACACAGGTATACGCGCTTCGAGTCGCAGTCGATGTATTTATTACGTATTTCCCCCGGAAACGCGTATAAGCGCGGGTTTAGGTTTTTTTATTTTTTTTTTTATTATTGTTTTACATTATTTTATTGGTACCTATGTGCAGTTTAAGGTTCAAAGAACTAATTGCTGATGTTCTATTATACCGTAAGCACGGTGAGCGTACATCGTTATACGACGTGTATACCGGTATACCAGAAAACTCGTGAAAATTATCCGTTCAAAGCGAAAACAAAACAATTAATCAATCAAAATCATATTGTAAAAAAAAAAAAATGTTATTAATAGTGATAAAAACAAATTATGAGACATGTCAAAAAAAAAAAAAATAGTAATAATGAATGTGTACGAAAATACGAATCAATACACTTTTCAAAACTATATATGAAATACAAGATTATGAAATGGAGTATATAAATATTATACTTTTCGGTCGAACACTGTAAACCATTTTGTCTAATATTAACTAATATTGTGATTGACGTTATTATTGTTTAAGTTTTCCCCATCGACAGCTCTACCGAACGGTTCTGGTTTAGTAAGTAAATTACACTCCCAATTGTTCTAATTGTGACATTTTCGGTTTGTATCCATATGACGACAATAGTTTTAAGTTATGCCCATGACTGTAATATTCAAAACCATCAAGTTCAACGGAACATAGTCCAATAATTAAATCATCCAATCCTATTCTGTTTATATGTGTATAAGTTGATTAGGTGTAGATTTTGAGTGGAATATTATTCATACACACGTTTTGTGAACAAAATATCACGTGTTTACCAAACGAGCATCAGACTTTGAGAAAATATTAAAGAATCGTTAAACTTTCAACGAAATACCACGCAACGTAATGCTGTATTATTGATACGGACACATAGTTAGCGAACCGGAGTGGTTAAGGCAGGCGATATAGTATCGCTTTATAAATTATTTGAATTTTCGGAACCATATATCAAGGTTCGACGCGTTGGTGGCTTTATGCCGTCCCCCCCACCGATACTAGCACAGATCCGTGGGCTGAAGGTACTTAAGCAACCCCCCGTGGTAGGGGGTCTGTGTGGCTAATATACCGAATACCACGTGTCCGGATGGCGGACCACTTCTCGAGCGAGCAGTATAGGGACGGTTGCGACCAACAGAAACTCCGAGTCGTGCGAGGGCTCGACCAGTACGGCCTAGACCAGGGGTCCTCACTAGGATTTCTGAGAGAGCCAAATAGTTCAAATCAAATTTTCCTCAGGGCCGCAGGTACAAATTGTACAGTTTAGTCAGAGCCTAAACCTAAACGGTATAGGTTAATTACAAAATATATTTTTCTTATTGTTATAATACACTATGAAGTGGCGTTAAATAACTTACAAACAATATGATTATAACATAAGTTTATTACATCAAAAAAATTAACTTTTTTACATATAAAAAAGTAGGGAAATGTCTTTTATTTAATATCATGAATAGGCCTACTTGAATTTATTAATTCGTTAAAGTCGAAGGGCGAAATCTTTCACAACTCTCTAATATGGCATCTATGTTAGCATTTTTTTTTTTAAAAAAATATTTGTTTCAATAACTCTAAAATGTATGTTTATCTATCCTTAACAATCAGTCTGAGAGCCGCAAAAAGTCCTTCCGAGGGCCGCGTAGTGAGGATCGCTGGCCTAGACTGACGGACGAAGGACTGACTAGAAAGCCTCCACTCCCCTCTCCCACGTGTCTAAAGCATCGGGGTTCAGTACGAACGGGATGGACTCGTCGTGACATAGGTTTTCGCCAGTGCGGCCAATGTCACCCCACGGGCCCGGGGCTTATGCGGGTACGCGGCGGAGCTGGTAGTTAGAACCACCCGTCGTCGGGTCCGGGCGGGGCTGTATACCTCCGTCATGAAACGGCGGCGGTAAACCCATGCGCGGCCCGTAACTATGGCGCAAAGCGCTAATACACAGTCCGCACATAGTGGCGGTTAGAGCACGATCCGACATCGAACCCGGCAACTCCCATGGCACATATCCCATAGCATAGCGTTACGATGATAGAACGAAGAAGAAAAGTACAAAAAAGCGATATTTCGATGCCGAGTATACCGTACAGACCGCGAGTACAAAGATGGATTTGCACCGAATTGTGGAATTGCAGTGCGCGATTACGAAAGAAGCGAGCAGGTATATAAAAAATGTAGTACGGTGTGCAGGTCGCAATGGAAATCTTTGATATATTTTCACATTGTTTACCTTATTTTTTCTAACCTTTCAGACGAGATTAAAAGTTCAGTGAAATCATTTAAATGTTGTTTTTCCTCCGAAACCAGAACATTATATAGATTAATGGAGCACACAGCTCTATGTATTGTATTGTATTGTATTGTATTGGAAAGGCAATGCGATACGAGACAATATGTGCACCTATTCAGGATGAGTTCGATAAACTTGACTCCAAGTATGTAATATGCTCTTTGAACATTTTTAATAAAATAACTATAGATTAGATGAGAGCGATAATATGCGTTTCAAGTCCAAGCAACATAAAGATGTTTGACGGGGAGAGGAGATGGGGGATAATTATTTTCAAGTAAAATGTGATTAAGTAATAATAAAAAAAGACCAAGCAGTCATAAAATTATACGTACCACATCATGAGATTTTATTTTTAAAATTATATTAATTAATTGCTACGGTTTTAATCAGTTTACGAACACTAACAAATTATAAATTTCTACCTACCAAATACGAAACAACTAATAAATATAGGCAAACCCCTGTCAAATGAAATAGCATGTTTATAGTGATTACAAACACAAAACGTATTCTATTTATTCGGTTTACCGCTGGTTTATTAAGGTAATTATTGCAAAACAATTAAAACTAGTAACACTGTAGTTAGTAGGTCGAGAAAGATGTTGATAATATTTTTTTATAGTAAAACTGTGTTTTGTTTTTTTTAATTACTCTTGTCTAAATCATATGAAATCAATGATACCCCGAATCAAAAAACAAAAAACACTAATAATTAGGTTGAACGTTTCTCAATTTTAATAGAGTTGCGAAAACTAATCATCGAGAGTTATTATTGTCAAATGAACAGTAGATATGTTAGGTTAGGTTAGATTAAGATTCTTCAAGTCATGCAGTGATTTTTACTTTTTGGTAAAAAAAATGAAATCTGTATAGATATAATGACGTGTGCATTGCATGTACAAATGTAAAATTTCTATTCGAATTATAAAATATAATATATTTGATTACATTAATGGCATTCATTGATTTTAATAAAATAACTTTTACATTATATATAACATCAAAATATGTATAAAAATAAGATCACCTAATCTAAATATTTTAAGTACACCATTGTAGCTATATAACTATGTGTATACCGTAAATGTTTGATTCTAAAAGCTAATAGTCTCCTTGTTGTTGCGGCTTTATTAATTAAAAAAATAAATAGATAAGAGCACCTGCCCGTATGTATACTTATATTTACACGTATAAATTTAAAATAAAAAATAATTGAACTTATAACGTGCATATTTAATAATATTATATAGTATACGAGTACGATACGACGAAACCGTAGTCAGACGTAGAAAACTCTTAGTCTTTAAATTCTGAAAAACGACGTATTGCATTTCCTTAGGCCAACTGCAGATTATTTTGTTGAAGAAAATGAATACCTCCTCGGCTCCATATATAGTCGAATAATGCAATACATAACGTACGAAAACACAATTTATCTGTGAGAAAAATTGACAGATGAATAGATGATGTTCTACAGTATGTACACACATACCTATTTTGTACGCATGTTACTACGCATATTATTATGTACGATCGGTGTGCAGGGTATTATTATAATGATGTATATTATGTCCCTGAATGTTGCAGCTCAGAGGTCCTGCGTGCCGTTCGCGGGTCTTCAAATATCGATTATCTTTCCGAGCCAATATTTTCTCGTCTACTCAAAATGCAATCTTTTGAGCTATTCTCCCGCGTCTTATACGCGCAAAGTAAATTCACATATCCTTTTTACACGCGGCTGCCCGCGGGCAGAACGTTCGAATTCCTTTGGAATACGCGCGTCGTATATTCGACAAGCGTATTTGAACTGACACCGTTTATCCCCCATTATAGTCGTATTCCTCGAACCGCGGTATTATAATAATTTCATCACAGCACATGCGTGTCTTGTATCAACATTTTCACACGTCGACGTGTATTTATACATTAATGAGTATAGTAGGTTCGTCTCGATCGGGGTGGCCGTTCGTCCAGTGCATAATACTGTGTTCGATTAAAAACATTCGTATAAACAAAAATAATACCGACTACGTGACGTTTACTGTCGCACTGAAATCGCGAGATAGTGGAAATCGATACCACGGCACTGGCAAACAATATAATGTGTTCAATTGTTACCAATTGTTAACTTTTTTAATGAAAAAAAGTCATATTTTTGATTCAATCACTCCCCTCCCTCCCCCTTTCAATGGACATCGGAGAGTTATTGCAGGACTCTTGGCGTAATATATTGTTCGTAATATAATATAATTATAACACATCGTTATTTTCGAAGCGCTAAACAAAAATGTATTATGTTTCGTTCACACACACACACACACACACACACATAGTATATCCATTATACAATCTGTTATGCGATTGAAGTTTGATATATATTTTTCTGGCGTACCGCAAGGGCGGTGGAGGGTATGGCGTAGGTTCACGTCATTAAATCGAATGGTATCCGGCTCGGTTGGGTAGTTGCACAGTATGTGTAGTAGGTACGAGCGTGCATGGAAAATGCGCGCAAAGGACGTCGATGCGATATAATTGGTAACGCGTCTACGGTAAGGGTCCTAAAAAACTTTGAACACTACGACGCACTTTGTGTACATCACGGAAAGTAAATATAGTGTGTACCTCAACATTTTCAAGTTTCCGATAAAATCTTGTTTGTCGGAGTCAGTGCGATAACTTAAGTACCTAAACGAATACAGTGGTCGCCGCAGTTATTTACTCATTCGACTGTTGGACTTAAAACAGTGCATTCCGATTTGCGCGTATACTGAAACGAAAAAAAAAAATCTGTCCATTAACCTAACCTAACCATTATAGACTCACCTAGCTGCGATTAGTACATATTAATCAGATGAATTTTTATATCAAAAATTAATTAGATACAGGTATTGTAGCTTTCGTCCTAGCATAATTTTAGCGTTATAGAGTAAATATTATATTTTTGTTCGATAGTAAACTGATTTTTCTAAGAATATTTTAATTTCAGTTACATTTTTTAGAAAATAATTGCTAATTTTTTTTTTGCAGGTATTTTGCCTAATTAACTTATTCGGGTAATGGACTCAAATGACCTGATCTCAAAGTGAGTCCAATAAACAGTGTCTACTGTGCATCTTTTTAGTCGGTTTACACACTGAATACTGAAAAATGTACACATAGTCTATGATAGATTTTCAGAAGGTATCGCTTTAACTACGCACAGTATACGTAGTTCATTTAAAATATGGTGTGTACACGGAAAAAATAATTAGTTACTTCAACTATAGTTGCAGTTAGTCTATCTGTTAAATTTAGCCCTATACGGCACAGCTATACTTTTAGTTCCTGAATTCCTGATACTATGTACTTCATACGGGTAAAAGCGTTTAGTTAACACAACCAATTATTGTTTAGTTAAATTCCAAATATTTATCGTAGTTGAAACAACTATTTAATCTTGAAATTCTAACTAGATAATATAGGTCACCATATTTAGTAGTCACTTTAACTGCATAAATTAGTTGATAAAACAGTGTGCGCAATGCCAATACGACTAAACAAAATAGTTGTACTACGCACCATACTATAGTAAATTTTTTAAGCCGATAAAGTGTTAAAAATAAAATAAATACGAACACAGTTTATGCTTGTAACTTATTTACTAGGCATATTGATTGTATATATTAACAGGTAAAAGAACAGCTATTCATTTCAAACTGAACTACACTTAAATATCCACGCGATCGATACGCACATAAAAATACGTTTTACCATATACCCCGAGTATAAGACGTATCAGTCGTATGGTGCGCGTCGATTATTTGATGAAACGCGTGCAGCGTGAACGCGCAAGTGACGAAAAATCGAAAATCTTAGACCTTGGGTGCGTTTGCACCGGCAGTCAGTGCACCTCCTGCTCGCATTGCGCCTCGCGGTCGATCTTTGTTCGTGCACAGGCTGCAGCTGCGTCGGGGTTTTCTGCAGATGGACGTGCAGGAAGCGCACTGCCGGTATACGGACGGGCCGCGATGGGCGCGGGAGTGCGTATTCTCCTTCTCGAATTTTATTGTTATTATTACTACATGATGATGGATTCAAAAGTAATTGTCCGCGCGGACCGTGACCCGAACAAATCGTACGCTCGAGTGCGCGTCGTCGGTCCGGTCGCGGCTCGCTCCGGTCCTCCGTAGAAATCGTAGAAAACGTGAATCCGGTTCGCTTTTATTCCGAACAAACATGCGGACGCTGAAAACGTATTGCTTTTCCGCACCCCGGACCAACACCACGAGCCCCGTGCCGCGATAACATACCTTATTGCGATTTACGAGTGCGCCTTTATGTGTACAGTATTCCTATCGGAAAACCTATATACCCGGAAACGACGTGTCAAATCACCGAAAGGCGAGCAAGTAAACGGGATTTTTTTTAACGCATTTTAGAAACGAAGGGATTTATACGAATGTACACGGCAGAACGTTCGACCGAAATATACAATAATGTAATGGGCTTGGAAACGGGAAAAACTATCGATGCAGTTTCAACGCTGTCGGCGTTTATTCTCATTTGCTGAGAATCGTTTTTAAGTCGCAATTTCAAGGTGGATATTTTATTCTACCATATAGGCGCGGGACGATGTATATAAAGGGTTTGTCACGGGGCGGGCTTACATTTTTTCAAAACAATACTAAATATATATTTATATTAAAATGTAATTTTTTATTATTATTTTTAATTATATTATGTATTTGTATAAAATAGTAGTTAAGGTAATTCGGTTTAATTTAAGTACAAGTATAAAATTCAAAATATTTGCACAATGAAAAAAAAATTTACCTTTAATTAAGTTTCAATCACAACAAACACGATAAATAATATTCTATATTCTAACACGCCTGAAATGTTGTTTGGCAAGCAAATGTATTACGCCTTCTGGTTTTAACGCTCATTTCATCGTTCCAACTCATATTATGGTCGTAACATCGCTCTTTTATGAAATTCCCTTTCCGAATGTTTTTATTAAAATCATTTAAAGCATATAGTTGAATAAAGGAGTTTCTTTAAAAATTCCGCAATAAGCAACCCACTTCGGGTTCGAAGCTGCTCATAAGTACGAATAATTGTCTAGCTTATAACCTGGGGCTTATGCCACTGTGCGCCCCCTATAAATCCGCCACTGACAATGTGAAATGATTGCGATATTACGGTCAATGTTCAAACGCGGACCAATAGACGCGTATAATAATACATTGCGTTTTATAATAAAAATCATAATAATGCTTCGCACCGATTCGTCGAACGAACATATTATTATATAGTGTATTACGAGCGCGCACATCACCTGCAGATGCCACGTAGGTATAATATAATGTACGTAAGAAGGTTCTGTCGTTCCTCGCGCACCTGTACACACACGTCTCGATATATTATACAATGCGAACTGCTGGTCGGCGATGCGAGTAACGAGGGTGTTCGGGGGTAGTATACACACATATATTATTACATTATATAGCATCACGGTTTCCCACGCTGCCGCGTGTTAATGCGACGGGGCGAAATGTGTGACGATTTTTTTCTTTTTTTTCCGCGAAAAACAACTTTTCACCGTCGTCCGTCCGCTGCCGTACAATCGTGATGTTATGACATGATAATTTACATAAACGAGTTCATGTGCCGCCAACACTTTGTACATCTCGACTATACCCCGGACGGAATATCGTATTTTCCCGTATCCGCACACTGCAGTTGATGTATTATTGTAATTTGTGTTATCTAAAGCGTCTGTGTATTTTAATGCCGTTGATCTCGGTTTCGAACTCAGCAATTCGACGGAACTACAGCTCTCATATCGATACGGTGTACTGCGAGGCGTTGAAAACTCTTGGATATGTTACGAGATTGACGGTTAATACATCGTACTGTACCCTGTTGACACTCCATTTTAGACAACGGTTCACTGATTCGGGACCCACATAAAGGTGAACAAAGAGTCCAACGCGAATGCTTGAGGTGCGCAAGTTTAATTTTAGAAGTCGATTGCCTACCTCATGATTCATTTCGGTCACATAGCTGCTTGACTTAGTAGACGGATGTTACGCAAACTTTTTCCTAGCGGTCTGTTATCTAACGCTAAGGACCATCCTGCTCTCTTATCCCTTATAAGCCTTAAAGTTCCACGATATTCTACCTATATCATTTCGTAATCAACAATTTAAAAGTAACTGCATAAAAAAACGAGCCGATGAAACGATTAATGCCTTATCAGTATCACCAATGACGATCCCACCTTTCTTGTTGAATCATTTTTCTTATTGTTAACATTACTTTAAATGTAGTATATTTTATTTTACATTATTGTTAGTTAAGATTCTGAGTGAAACGAGAAATGTATTGATTTTATCGTGATGTGTGTTTTTTTTGTCTCTGTATGTACATGATCATTTTTTGAAAAAAAATCAGAGAAGAAATTGAAAAAATCTTCGAGATCAAGAGTCAAACACTGCACCGTTTACTATTTTCGTCTTTATTTTTTATGGATACAAGAGTTTTCATAATATTCTCTTTATCTTCTTATTATTCTATAAATATTAATCTTAGCGACTAGAAACATACTTTACCATCGATATTATATAGAGTACCTACGAGGTGTTATAGAATTAAATAGAAATTTCATGATTTTCGGGACATTTTTTTTGTTACAAAACTCAAAACATAAAAATGTTGACCTTTCTTCTTGAAAAAAACGGTCATACTACTATGTCGACCATCTTCAGACATTTAAACTGATCCACCCGCGATCTCATTCACTCAGAATCATTTTTTCGCGAGCAATGTGTCGTATATATACGCCACGCATAAGCTTGACGTATATATAACGCATATATTTCGGTTCCATCACTCAGACCGTCGATCAAGTTAATATCGAGACCGCTCGTAAAGATTTTTAAGTTGACTTCCCCTGTTATGTGACCACGAAGAAGAGTGCTGCGCAAAAGGATTGTCTAATAAAAATACCTTAAGTTTTTCTCTATACAACTCTAGAATCATTTTACGCACTCGAACGACCAACCACGAAGAAGAGCACTTGATGTTTGAGCGTGGGACAAATGTCGTATTACTTTCAAACTGATCACGATAACGAGCGCTGGATAAATGTAAAAATATTCACTAGCCACAATGTTAGAGCACGTAATACCACTGTTTGTACTTCAGAGATTCCTTAAAACAAGTATAAACAGTTTCTGAATGTAAAAATAGTTTGAATGCAATGAAAATGCTATGAAACAAGTAGACAAATAAATAAAGTACACTTCATCGAAGCGGTTAGTCTCGAAAAAATATTAAAGAGTACGCGCCCCGCGTCGTCCGTCCTTCACCTCGACACGAGATGGACAACCCCGCGCTCGTCGTCGTCGCCGCTCTTTTAGGCGCCCATGAATCGCGATTTTGCCGTCTTGGCATATTTCAGTTCGAATTAACCGTGCTAATCGTGCCTCATTTTATTTTATATCCGAATATGGAGTTATGCTCGTTGCGTATTATAATATAATATGAAAGTTAAGATACTTATAATAATAATTCAAATCTAGTCGTCATACTATGTACAACAAGCATTGGCTTGAAGTTTAATCCTCGCAACATACCGCGGAGTCTCACCCGACCAAGAAGTCTCCTGCTCTTTTATTATTATTATTATGTCAACTATCTGTTTAAATTAAAAGATCTACTTACCTTATACTGCAATCGAACTGTCCGTCACTTAATTATGTGTAGATAATTGATGTATAATGCGCGTAATAATTGTATTTAGCTAGTGTGTGCAGCACAGGTATAGAGCGAGTAGTTGGTACAACGCGCTGTCGATCGAATCCTTTCGCATACTATACGCACGCAGGACTCAGGACTCTCCATGTATTATTGTGTACGCGTCGTCGGGCGGCACAATTTACTTTTGCATATTTAAACAAATGACTATGCTTAAAAACTTAGTTCCAACGTCGACGGAGCTCCGATGTTGTTCGTAGCGCAGAATCGTCGCATTTGTTACGCAAACTTTTAGATGTTTATTATTTTTACAAGTTTATCAGCTGGCGGGCTTTGTGAATTTTAAACAGTGCATTTTCTCTTTCGAATTCAAAAATCAAAACGCCGTTATGACTATATATAACAAATACCAGCAATTTCAAAGGGTAATTATTACGGAATAATCGAAATATTTATAAACCGTATGATTACGTGATGCAAATACGCGAAACGCGGACTCGTTGAACTATGTGTGTGTGTGTGTACCTTAATTTATTTTAAACGAATTTTACCGTGTAAAACTATTCGTGCTTAATGTTATATTATGCAGATCGTAATATTTACTAAAAGTAAATAATGATGACGCACCACGTTAAATATGAACAAGTAGTAGGTACGTAATATTAGACAACGCGGTGGCTTGAATATAAATCGAATATTCAGTTCAAGACAGCAACAACTGGAAAAAAAAAATGGGAAAATAAGTAGACGAAATAATTGTTTTCCGGTTTTCATAAATATTAATAAATATTTCAGTTCAAGAACGGAATTGAAGTTAGTTTAAATATTGATCACTAGGAAACTGTTGTTTCATTTTAGTACGACATTATTGCTGTGCTTATTTGGTTGTATATTAATATTTATTTATTTATGCATAATATGACTAATCGGCATGAGATATTATTTGAATTTAAATTGAATATAATTAATAGGTAGGTATAATATGTATGGAAAATAAGATAAAATAAAACAGAATAAAACAAAATATAACAAAACAAACTTATATATTAATAGGATATGTTCTTGAAACATAGTTTTTAGTGACGAAAATCAAGTTCCTCTAGCCTAGTAGTAGGCAAGTAATTTCTAATGGAGTCCTAAAGATTAAAATAATAAATAAATGAGTTCCAGTGAAAAAAATCCTTGTCAAATCTTTATATTTTTAATATGGCAGTATGAAAATGTAAAATGTATCTAGTTATTACAATTAATTTATAAGTTACAACATTAAGTAAATAACAATAATAATAATAATAATAACAATTCACCGAGTAATTTAATGCGAAAAATTGCATTTCTTTTTCTTAGCCAGTTTTTTTAAATTGGGAACTCGTGGAGAACAGCTTATTCGCAATGTGTCTAAGGCGAGAGTCTGTTAATTTTGTCCGTCGCTTGTTGTTCAAAAAATTAATATTTGATAATGACGCCTCAAAAATGTATGTTGAACCAAGCATTTTATAACATAATCAAGTACAATCAGATCCAGAGTTTCTCCTTCCGCTGTCCGCCTGTTGCCGACCGCTGCTCTAGCCATTTAATCGCCGTTGGTCCACAATCATGTAGGGTTGCTATCCTTGCTTCAAATCCTGTTCTTTGGCATTCCTCAACGATATGACTTGTAGTCTGTATTGAACCGCGCTCTTCATGTAAGCCATAGCAAAACATTTATTTCACTATAAGATTTAGCAACAATCAATTCGATTAGACGAGAGAGTATCATTCAAGTACGTACGGTATTATAACTTATAAGGTGCACCGTATCCTGAAACATTTTTTCCATAGTGATCATAATGATCGAAAAGCGTCTTGAAGACATTTTAAAGTCTAATTATCGGTTCAGCGATGTAAAACTTTCAGCGTACCGTTTATTGTTTAAGGTCCACGGTCGAATACGTGTATGCGGGGCTCGCTGTTGCGCGTGTTTGAAAATTACACGTTCAACGACTATTTTCAGTAAAATTTCGATAAATCATCATCATTATTCGCTTTGATTAATTCCTGTCGAGTTTTTTAATACTGACGTTTAAGAATTTTCAAATAATCGCAATGATTAATTAACTTGGCTTAACCGTTCTTTGTTTAAAAATAATATTTTGAGATTTATGTAAAAACTAATGGTTTCATTTCACGAGGGGTAGGTATAAAATGGGACATTTTAAAATACAACCACGTAATTTATCATGCTATTACGCTATTATGTAATTGTCTCTGTGGCAAATAAATATTTTTCAACTATACAGGGTGTCCCAGGTCTATTTGACTAATGCAATAACTTTTTTTCTATTCAATATTTTTAAAATTTTTTTTTTGTAATGATTGGTAGAGCCCTGCGCTATAATTTGTATATCTTATACTTTATTTTATTTTTTTACAACAAAAATAAATAATTTAAATTTTGTATTTAATATTTTTCTAATAATCCAAGATAGCTATTTCATAAATAAGTATTTAAAAACCATTTTGGCGTTTAAAACTTTTAATTTAGTTAAGTCGTTAATTTTTAAACAATTTTCAAAGTGTGTTAAAATTCAAATTTATTTCTTGCTAATCACTGTTACTGCTGTAGTCGATTTTCAATTGTTTTCTTCCAAGAAACAATAAATTTGTTATCATTAAAAGGTTGATAATCAATATTAAATACATACACATACTATAATACGTATTTTATCATAATTTAACATAATATGATTATAATTTATAACATGATTTACCTACTATTACTTATTTTAAAATTTAAATCATCATCATTCATCAATATTTTATTGTTCAATCATTTAAATACGTTTAAACAAATTTAGAACATTTTGATTTTGAATTATGAAACAAATGACATGTGGTTTGAATATTAATTATAGTTATTCTGTAAGTCCTTTTTAAATTTAAAGTTAGGTTAAGTTGATATTTTATGGATCAAACACATTTTGCCGTAATCACTATAAACCTTAAGACTTGTCTTCTCATATTTTAAGACAATTCTATTGTATTAAATTTATGAGAAATACCTAGTAATACTATGGAATTATCAGATTGAACATAATTCGTAGAAAATATTTTTGGAAATGCCATTGAACACAGGTACATATTATCATTAGTTTGCAAGTTAAAATTATTTTATTTTAATATCTTTATAAACTTTTGGTAACTAGATACAAAAAAATCAAAAATTAAACATACATATAATAACATTTTAAATTCTCAACACTTCAAATTACTACTATCAAGAAAAATATTCAAAATTAAATATTATGTATATTACCTATACACAGTACTACAATTGAAGATTTTAATTTAATTTGAATAGCAAAATAACATTTTTGTTAAAATGTGAGTATCATTTGTATTAAATTAATTTATACTTCAACCTAACCATTTTAATATTAATATTAACATTTATTAATTTATTAATAAAATGAATTAAAATATTCTCACTGTTAACGAAAATATTCTAGGTGGATGTCAACATTAAAAGTATACATATTTGGTGAGAGTTCAAACAATTTCATTTTCAATCACATGCAGTTAGTTGTATAATTAATGCTTTGTACCTTGCTGTTTTAATACTACATTTGTATACTTACAATAGTTACTATTGTAACTAGTTGTATGTACCTATACATAAAACCATCAGAAGTTCAATTGTAACCAGTTCATCTTAAGTATAAAACAACATAAATCAAATGTTTCATTTTATTAAAAAAAAAATGTAAATGGTAAAATTGTAGATCATAAAAAATATTGTTAGCTGTAAGTAGATGAGTAGATATATAATATTAGTGTTTTACATTTAGTCATTTAGTTCATCAGGAACTTTATGTATTCAATATTAACCATATTTATAGCTCTCTGTTTATATAAAAAAAAAAATAATATTAATGTAAGAATTTAATAAGTACCTATAACAACTAACTTAACAGAAAAATAAGGGCATTCTGAAATAGTTTTGATTGGCTTGAAAGTGTGTAGATAAATGTTATGGATAAACACGTTACTACCTATTTCTTTAGTATTTCTCTGAATATTTCATAGTGTGTTAGTATGTTTACATAATTACTAAGAATAAAAAATAACCCATGAAATAATTAAGTTAATGATTTGAAATTGTTAGAATAGGTATTAAATGTCAACTTGTCATGTACTTTTTAAGACTAGGGACTTCAACCTTTGAGAATTTCAGAATAAAAGATAAAATAAATACTAATTTTCTTGGTTTGTTATTCATTAATAAATAAAACATAAAAAAACATTTTCATACTATAAATTAAAAATATATCTAACATTATCTTGGTTTTAATATAAAATGTAAGTTGTAATTTATTATATCTATTTTTATTTTTACTATAAAAAATTATAGAAAAAATATAGTTGCAACACTTAATTGTTGTTTTATTGCAGATCTCTTTGTATTAGAAAATTAATACAAAGCTTAATTGAAATCCCTTATAAGATTTATATATTGCCAGAGTTCATGTTAATAACAGATAAAATCAATAATTTTCTACATGGCATAATATGTGACATTTAATATCCTTCTGATGGTTAAATTGTTTGAAACACTTAAGAGTGTATTGTTTTATACATGAATACTCTGCTAGTTGCAAACCGTTGCGTAATATTATAATTATACTTTTAGTTGTTTTGAACATTTAGCCAACAAATTGTTAACTTATATTATAGGTGTCGGTTATTTTTTTTTTCTTCAGCTAGCGTCACTAGTGAAAGAACCTTATACATACATGTATAGCAGAGAATGTTATTGAATGACAATAAGTAAATAGCTGAAAGTAAGTTTTTTACTTAGACTGGAGATATGTAGGTAACAATTAAAAAATAACTCAACATTTTACTTTAATTCTTAATTATTTATATCATCATCAACTTCATCATCAGAAATAATATTTACTGCCAGTGGTATTATCGTTGAATTTTTTTTTGTATTGTACCCAGCAATTAGGAGGGGAAGAATTTTTGTCTACGCCCATCTTGCGGTCATACACACAACATTTAATATAAAATAATAATAATTAATAATATAGAGACTAAATATTTTAGCTACTTCAAATTTTTCTAGTTACTTGATTATCTTTACACCAGTATTTTTGGCGTTTTAGAGCCAAATCTATTTCTTTTTTTTCCTCCAGTGTCACAATAATCAGTTTTTTATGAATGGTGGCTAAGTCTGAATGCTTAGCACACCACCATGATTCACACTAGAAGAATAATTTTATGTAAATAACTTATCATAATTTATGTAAAGAAATATAGGGTTATGTTTACTTTTTTGTCATATATCTCTTTGATATACCTATAATTTTTTATGTCGGTCATCATATTCTCATTCACATTTTTTTCCAATTGAAGTTCTTGCTATACTAATATAATTATAAACAATTTCATAATTAATTCTTTGTTAGTAAATATTTTAATTTTAAGTTCTGTATTTGTATATATTTTTATAATTTGTTATTTATTAAGTTTACTAAAATTAAATAATGTAAATTGTATTTAAAAATGCAGTGTATGATTTTTGAAATATAAAATTCAATATTTTTTATTTTTATCTTTCTTAAATATGCCTACTATTTATAGTAATTTAGAGTACCGTGATATGTTAAAAGTTTTTTATGAAAGTGGAGGAAAAAGTACAGTAAAAGCTTCTCGTTTTGATAATAAATTTTTTATTATCAATAAAATTTCCTATAAAATTAATATAACAAATTATGTACCTAAAACCTAATACATACATGTATAATTCAGTTATTATTATACAAATTTTAAATTAAGATATACATTAAAAAATAGTCTTTTTAGGTCGTTTTCCAAATGGTTTCAAACCAAAAAAAATTTATGTTGTTGATGAAGAACATACAGTGAATGTCTTGGCAGCTTTCAGCAGTGATCCTCATGCATCTGTCAGGTCGGTAGCTAAAGAAACGGACATCAGTCGTAGCTCTATACATCGTATATTGAAGAAAAATGATTTCCATCCATACAAATTGCATTATGTACAAGGATTGAAACCCTCTGATCCAGATAGGCTTCAATATATTTCAAAAATTATTTGCCTTCATGACCACAATAATATTTTGAAAAAAATATTATGGACCGATGAAAGCTGTTTTAATAATAATGGTATTGTCAATCGGCATAATTCTCATTACTGGAATGAATCAAATCCATTTTGGACACGTGAGTCCAATGCACAAGTTCGCTGGTCTACCAATGTGTGGTGTGGTGTAATAAGTGGTTATTTGATTGGACCTTATTTCTATCATGGCACACTAACTGGCCAACGTTATTTAGACTCTTTGACTAATACACTACCAATGTTATTAGAAAATATTCCATTAAATCTCCGAGTAAATATGTGGATTCAGCAAGACGGTGCTCCACCACATAACTCGAATATAGTCCATGATTATTTAAATACAAATTTTCAATCGAGATGGATAGGAACTAGAGGTCCACTAAATTGGCCACCACGATCTCCAGATCTAACACCACTCAATTTCTTTTTGTGGGGTTACTTAAAGGACAAAGTATACTCCCAACAGTCAACGTCGTTAGATGATTTAAAACAACGCATAATTGATGTGTGTAACTCTCTTACTTTTGAAATGTTGGAATCCACGACAACTGGAATTCTGGAACGGTATGAAAAATGTATAATGAAACATGGCGCACACTTTGAAAATTATTCATAGTAACTACTTACTAGTCACTAGTTAGGTATATTGTTCCATAATATTTAATTTGTTATATTATTTAATGTTAAGAAATAAAACTGAACTTATAGTTGAAAAATTAAATTTACAGAGTTACATTTTACTATTTCTTACAATTTTGTATCAATTGTTTAGTATCAACATCCATGGTAAGCATCACGTGACCATGTTAAATAATGATAAAATACAATAATGTATAATAATATTATGTAATGACTAATGACCTACCTTTTAATGATAACAAATTTATTGTTTCTTGGAAGAAAACAATTGAAAATCGACTACAGCAGTAACAGTGATTAGCAAGAAATAAATTTGAATTTTAACACACTTTGAAAATTGTTTAAAAATTAACGACTTAACCAAATTAAAAGTTTTAAACGCCAAAATGGTTTTTAAATACTTATTTATGAAATAGCTATCTTGGATTATTATAAAAATATTAAATACAAAATTTAAATTATTTATTTTTGTTGTAAAAAAATAAAATAAAGTATAAGATATACAAATTATAGCGCAGGGCTCTACAAATCATTACAAAAAAAAAAAACTTAAAAATATTGAATAGAAAAAAAGTTATTGCATTAGTCAAATAGACCTGGGACACCCTGTATAGTAAATTCGTATACTGAAACGAAAATATTATAATATGTTGTACTAGACGTGAAAATGAGTGTTTTGATTTTTATTAATACAGCTTCGGTAATATTACTGATCAGTTCGATTAATTTATATTATTATAGTTTTACTTTGGTAATTATGATTGAAATTTTTCGATTAAAAGTTTTGTAAAATACAACCCAATAATAATTAGTACATCGTTATAACAAAAACAAACTTTTTAATGAATTTTATAGTTATTTAAAGTCTCGGCATTAATAACGAAAACTACAAAACGTTTTAACCCTAAAAAACATAAAAGCATTTTAAATATATTTATATCGTTCGTGGAAAGTTGTGTTTCGCTGTACAGCACCTATATATATATATATATATACAGGCTATACAGTTCTGCGGTATATTCTACAGCGAAAATAAATAAAACGTGTACCTATACGTTTACCGTACACTAAAATTAATTGTTTCAAAAATACCGCTTAAGTTTAATTTTTATTTTTTCATGTACCTACACGAATGTCTTTGCAAATTTTTCCATTGACAAATTATGTGAAAAATCGTAGAACACGCGATTACTCGAAAGTTCCGTTTTTGATGAAAACATTTCTGGAAAAGTTAGTTTTTCAGTTATCAAAGATTGACGTTTTTGAGTGAAAACAGTTACACACCAAATAATGACGTAGGTATACAGTGTTAGTAATGGATACATTATGTTATTATATACTGTATATTGTTATTCGAAATATATAAGTGGAAGAGGTGTTCGTCCAGTAAAGTATATTATAATAGTCCCCATTAAGAACACATAATACAACCGGATATCATTGACGACATATGGATATGTATCTGAAAAGAGAAATGTTATAATTGTGTATTCATTTTCAGCTGTTTAAATAACTGAAAGCTGTACAACTTACCGTAATATTCATTCAAAATAATTCTTCGAATTCCATTGGTTGACACATTAGCGTAGAGTACAGCGCATGTTATTTCGTTAAAACTTTTTCGTTCACTTTCGAAAAGTATAATGCACGTGAGTCCATTATTGCATTTATTACTACATATTTTATTGTATCCGATTAATAATCATATAAAACAGTTTAGACCGAATGAATCAAGTTAATAATGGAAGTTTAAAGTGATTTACTACAATGGTCGAAATGTTTTTTTTTAATATCCAAATGATCCTTTCATTTATTTTCATCTCGTGAAAAACATTCGTCAAAACAGAAATTATAAACATTGCAAAAATATAATATGTATATTGTATACATATAAAAAACAGTGATAATAAAGAGTTGTGTTTTCAAACAAAATAAATTGTTCTCTTGGTAATTCGATTTTTCCCTTTTTCGTTCGAAGTCATCTTTAGGCTTATAACTTATAAGTATTGTACTATACTTTGAATGTTTCTTATTCGCAACGGGTTTTTTTTTTTTAGTTTTTTTAGTATTCATTTTAAAATGAAAAAAAATAAATAATAAAAAAACGATGATAAATTAACCGAACGTCTAGAGAAATATGGTTACGATTCCCATTCAATTTTTATAACAAGCCGTTTCCGTTCGTCATTAAAACGGTCGTAAATATTTTATTTATTTCATTAATTTTCCAGCGGTATTATTGGCACGCATAATAGTATCGTTTACTCGTGCATTTGATGTATTACATTGCATTATGTTATGTTAATATTCGCGTGTAACTGCAACGGGCGAACGATGCGAATAACAACAATAGAGTATTTATTATTATATCGAAGGCGCGATCATCGACTTACGCTTGAACTACAACAATAAAAATATATTGACTGTCGACAATAATATTATATAATATAATATGTTCAATAATATAAAAGTTTACGCGAGCGCGGCTTATTCATCAAGAATAATCATATCGTACATAATCGTTAATATGTTATGGTATACCACGATGGTTATTGGTCAATAAACTCGGAATCGGAGCAATATATTACAATAATCCTAACTAATCAGTGAATAAATCTTCCGTAGGCGGACAGCGGAACACGCACACAAACGCACATGAGATAATATTATGTATGTGAACTTTTGCGAACGTTCGAATGTATATAGGTACCGACTGCCATGAAAAAGATTTGAACGTTTATTGATTTTCACGTTAACGTGCAAGTATTCAAGAGAATTTTACGTATAATATATCAAATATCGTTATGCATACCTATGATCGTTTTGAACATTTTTCGTTACCAAATATATTGACGAAAATATTGTACTTCAGAAAAAAATATGCATTTCACGGGACAAAACACAACTGCTGACAGACATTTTTTACTACATAGACGCCACAGTAATACGTCCAAATCAGTAGCGTAATAATATCTTTAATCCACTCCCGCATCGTATGCAATAAATGCCAAGCTAGCGTGTCCGTCCCACACATCATACCCCGGAACACAGAGGAAGCTTCAACGAAAACAACGGTACGAAAATCATAAGCTCCCAAACAAAAATATAATTTTATAATCAAAGAACAATCTCTAAAATTGTAAAAACATAACCCTGTAGGTCGTTAGTTAAAATTAAATACACCTGTTTCTAATGTGCATATGGGCTAATAACCATAGATGTTGAAGCATTCAATTAATAAAAAAAAAAGAGTAATAACATGCGTACCCTCGGCAAAACTATGTCAAAACTTTCGAAACAAGTCGATTGTTTGCACTGCAATTTCTAGCTTCTGTCTGAAAATTGTTTTTCCATCAGAAGTCTGAACAATTTGAAAGCAATATTTTTATACTTTCTTAAAAATTATAATTTTTACAATCTTATAACATATTTTACATACATAAAAAAACTCAATTTAAATTATAATAACCTATATACGAGTATGAGATTATCTTACATCTCTTTATAGGCGAAAAAATTTAATATGGAAAGAATTAATTATCAATTACATGAAATTATAGTTATTATAACCTTAAGTGTCAACATTTTACTTCAAAGCTAATTAGCAGAACGGCAAACAGATAATCATCTCAGATATAACTTATCTCTAATAATTTTATGAGTGCATACATAAATCGAGATTATATTTAAAAATAAACTACAAATATTAAATAAGTTGTTTATTGGACGTTTAAAAATTAATCATGACTAATAATAGTTGAAAAAACCCGTCAGATAAATATTAAAACAAATTTTGATACCGCGTAAAATATTATGTAAATCTGATAGCAATTACGCAAGTATAATAATTTATTATTACGTAGAAGAAATACATTCCTTCTAATCAACAAAATAAATTGTAACAATAATTATTCATAAGAATATATTAAAAATTATATAGAAGTTCCCCGTGGATCTAGCCCTACCAACATTACCTGGGAACCCACCCAGACGACTCAAGCGGAATTGGTGCCGTGACTTAAAATATGTATAAATTGTAAATTGTAAATTTTTAATGTAAATTTTAATGTAAATATCAAGTCACTAGGTGCCTCTAATGTGAGACTTCCTACAATGCCATTATTATATTCACTCCCAACTTTATTTACCCTCCAAAAACTATTACTTATTGTACATATGTATAGATTGTAATATTTAAAATAAAGTAAAATTTTTTCTAAAAAAAAAAAAAAAGAAGTTCCCCGTACTGTTTCTGTTTTTCTGTAGCTTCAATATTTCATTTTACAATTTTATTTTTGTTTACTGCTCCTTGGAAAAAATTTTCCGATTAATTATTTGATGTTATAAAACTATTACACTTTGTAATAGTGCTTAAATTATAAATATTTAATTTTGTTCCATATAATATATAAATGTGTGCTACATTTTAAAAAAAGGCCAATTTATGTAGTCCATCTTACTCTAGCTAGACTTGTAGTGCAGTTCAACTTGATCGCGGACCGATGTTACCCTAGCTAGACTTCTAGTTCAATCTATTTTGATAGTTGGATAATAATTGTTGGCTTTTTATTTTTCTCGATCGTGTTTGTAAATGTATTCAATAAGTTTAATGTATTTTAGTCTCTGTATTGAAATATAATGATTTTGATGATTGGAAATGACAACGGACTAGGTAGACTAAGTATAATAATTCTATACTCAATTATTATGTATTTAAACGGTATTTTAACAATATATTTTTATATTGCTCAATTCATATAATTTTTACTAGATGTACCAGTATTTCATAATCCATAAGAGCCGAATTATTTTTTAATATAAAACGTAAACACCTATAATGGTTGGAACGAACTTTTTAGATATAAGACTGAGATAGATAAATTATAATTTTATTTTTATCGCGAGGTTTTCCTTGAATACAATTAAGATACAAAATTGTTTGAATATAAACTTCAAAATTAGTAATTATGTATAAATGTGAATATTTTCAATTATAAATTTTAAACAGTATATTTTGGGGAAAATAATTTAATTTATAACAATCTTAATTTTAATAACTTCTATGTTAATAATTTATTTATGATATTCAAAGGCACTAAAATGTTTTCGTATTTAATTCTTCTTAAAGCATTTCCATATTTTACATATTATTACGAATATGATGTAGATATAACTTAATTTCCGTGTAGATATTCATAAAATCATAACTATTGACCAAAACTTACATTATTATATGAATTTACCTATATATCTACATTTATAATTTATAAGTAGGATAGTCGATGGATAGTCGATGAGATCTTACAAAGATTAAATTATTTATAGTTCAAAATTTCAGAATTATTAGAACTATTTGATTCTTGATATTTTAGTCTTTAATAACTAACATTTATATTTAAGATTTAAAAATATAACAATTTTATTTGATATTGCAAAATTTGTTTGCTAATTATTCGAACACCAATCTTGTTTTAAATGTTTTCCGTGAATATGTATGTGCTTTTTGGACATTATAATCGAACCAGAACCGTGGCAGAAATTCAAATCATAAAAATAAAATCAAAAACTAAACTAAATATTTGTATCCGTACGTTATAAATATATATATATATTTTGACATGAATGTGTTGTATAATATTGCTACGTTGTTCCGAACATTTTCCAACATCAAGGAGCTTTACTCGCTTGTTTATTTCTACTGTATATCAGTTATATGCAATTATTATTATAATTATAATATTATTATATTATATTATTATCAAATATTATCTGAATTCAGTAGCCACAAGACATATCCAAGTATCAATGTATGCATGCTTGCGGTCTAGATAATAATACATTCGTGGTTAACCACTTTCAATCCACATGAAACACGAATACAATATTTACTTACACTGTACACTATTTTAAGCACTAATTTTCTCTGTACTATCGATATTATATCGATATTAGTATTTGATACAGGTAAACAGTTTTTATAGTTTTCGAAACGTTTTTTTTTTTGTAAAATTTAGAACATTAAAAGTTTAAACCACCTCGTTAAATATTTGGTTCCATGCAAATCGACCATCTTTAAAAATACAAACCGACCTCTTTCACTAGAAATCGTTTTTTCGATAGCAATGGTTTCAATATGTACAAGTATTGACGTTTAGGAATTTAACTCTATTTAAATCTGAAATCCCTTCACGTGATACGTATTAGAAGCTGGTTACGATAAATCGAGCATATTGTTTTCCTCGCGGCCCAGGTCTCGTATAGGCACTGCAGTCCCTGGCCGCGTCGGTTGCGACACGGCGCGCGGGTGCACATTATTATATTACGTTATCATTCATATTAAAGTGTGTAACGTCACACGAGATTTATAAACGAATTCGTACGACTATCGTACGTGGATGTATTACGGGCGTATTATTATACATTATATACGTACGATATTTTTCTTCCCTCCCATTGAACGCACCGTTCGTCGCGCTGCAGCATAAATTATGGTCCGCGTACAAAACACGCACCTGTTAAACGGTTCACCTGCTTAAACGGTCCGTTTGTAGGGGTGCGTGCGCGTGCGTGGGTTGTGTAAAAACGCAGAAAAATGAGCGAAAAAAAAAAAACAGCCGCGCGAGGGGCGAGAAAAGAAGAAATTTATTATGGGACCGGCGTCGGGTTCTCACGGTTTGCGCTGTCGAACCGAATCCAACTGACCGCCGAACCGAACGACGACAATTGCATAAAACGCTATTTATCACTTTTTTTCTCATCGCGTCCGCCGAAGCAACACGTACACCATTGCACGACTACTTTTTCTTACCGTCAAATCTATACAACAACAACAACGATAATAATAATAATAATGCTCCTATTGCGTACAAGACGCCGACCGCAGACCATTTCCTCCGTCACCAGCTCGAGCCCGACCGTACGATATTGTGCCGCGAATGACATATAATAGTACACAGATATGCTGGCAACCAAATGAGTGCTCAATATTTTCTGCCGAAGCAATAGCAATTTTAAAAGCCATCGAAAAAATAAACACAATGGAACTTCTTAATTATCAGCGACTCTCTAAGTGCCATAAACAGTATAAAAAACAAAACAAACACAAGCGACATAACAATTTTCATACAAAACAAACTAGACGAAGCCAAAACCAACAAAAAACATATCACACTCATCTGGATCCCTGGACACACCGGCATTATAGGCAATGAAACCGCGGATAAATACGCCAAAATTGCTGCCACTGACACAGACACAAACGCACTAGACCTCCTCCCTTACGATGACTTCAAAAACTCCATAAAAACCAACATTAAAAAAAAAATGGCAAATCCTATGGAAAAGTCAAACACCAAATTAAACCAAATCAAGAGCACAATATTCAGATGGGAAAACCCTAACCTAAATCGAAAAGAAGAAATAACCATAAATCGCCTAAGAATCAGGATAACACCAGGATAACCCACGGGTTCCTTATGGCAAACGATGAACCCCCCCCATCTGCGAAACTTGCAATACACAGATCACAGTCAAACACATCATCACAGAATGTCACATGTACCAACAGGAGCGTACAAATCTCAATCTGACGGAAACACTCGATAAAATCCTTGGACCAAACCCTTATGGATAAAATACAATTGTAGTTTTAACTATGAAGATAATGTAACATAATGCAAACCTCAAAAAAAATTGTTTAACTATAATTATTATTAACTAATGGCCCATGCTGCCGTGTTATATATATAAAGATCAATAAAAAAAAAAGTACTGGCAACCGCGCGACTCTTCTTGCGACCAGTAAACGCGTTTTCGCTTACATTACTATTGATTGTTCACGTTTACAGGTGTTACTATCATATTATTACGGTCGTAAGCTATTTATTACAATCAAATATTTGTAATTTACGTATTGAATTGATAATAACGTGCATTGTGATTTTATAAATGGCCTTATACAAGTATTCCGTTTCGTCCGTTATCAATTATTACTACGACCGTCCACGGAGCAATAAGCGATAGCTCAAGGATGCAATTATTCACCGTGGGCAATCGAAGAAATAGTCGTCGGAAAGCATGTAGCGCATAGTGTCGGTTTGCGTTGTAAGTATACGACGCTCTCTGCGTATGCATTATAGATATGCAATAGAAAGAAAAAAAACAAACCAAAAGGTCAGAATCGCGTTGCCGAAATGTCATTAATTTTAAATTTAAATCGTTTGTGTAAAGATCGATTGATCGTGCCAAAATATAAGAAAATAATAACATTGTTACTATGAATTATTTCACTGTCCGTAAATTATGTGTTCGGCTATAATAAATATATAATACTTGACAAGTGACTGCTCGTACTCTTAATGAAGATAAATTATGTTTTGATGAAATAAAATAAGCTTATGATATTTTACAATATCGCAAGTATTTTAGAGAAACGCAATGTCCTCTTGAACGTCCTAACATAATTAGTATAGAAATAGAATTCGGTTACTGCGCTAAGTTTTAATTTTAATTTATTTTTCGTGTTTAATAATGTTTTACGTACAAATTGTAATTTGAACAAAAGAAAAATACGTCAATACTGTAGTGTTTTGTAAGAGTTCTGGAAATAATTTTAAGAATCTTATCCCCTTCGAGTTCTCCAAATTTATATTTTTAATTTTTTACAAGTTTTCAACTTGGTATCAAAAGTATGAAAAGATTCTATTGTATATAATCTCTTGTTCAAGAATATTTTTAAAATATATTTTTTCTCGGAGAAATGGTGTATTATATTGAATTAGGTACCTATTATGATTTATAAGTGAGAAAACATGAGAAAGAATATGAAAAACCTAACAAATTATTTAAACATTAGTTTTAATAATGTTCCGTAAGATGTGCTATGTTTATACTGTGTTTTTAGTAAAGTTTATTAAGCATGAGAAAAATAATATATTTATGTTTATTATTTAAAATTATAATTAATACAAATGCGTTTTATAATCATTTTAAGTTCCAACATCCCAGTCATGTTTTTCAATCCATTAAGCTAGAAATATGGTTCTTTGTGAATTCAACAACTCTTGAGGTATAAATGCAAGTAATAGCTTCTTTATTTTTGTTAATGACGAAACTTCTTATTCGTAATTTTATTATTTCACAAAATTATTCAAAAAAAATATCTGCTCTGGGTATACAATAGTATTTATAATTTTAAGTCGTTCCATTTTTTTTTTTTTTTTATTTCGTTGACTTTAAGAAAGAGGTTCAAAATGAAAGCAATTAACTTACTATTAATAATGCTCCCCCGTGAACACATAATGAGTGATAAATATTAAAACACTTTTTGAAAACATACAACTTTATCTTAATAACTACTTTCAGCTTATGTATTTATAATATAATAGTTGTGATTATATAATATTTTTAGTTTCCTATTAAATCGAGTAAATAGAAACTGTAAACATTGTGATAGAAAGTAATATTTTGAATGTCCAAATCGAAATAATCTTAAATACTATTTACATATTCAAAACAAAATAGTCGATGACTGGACAGTAAACTATAACGAAATGTGTGTCAAGAGTTTTACAGTGCAAAAATCTTAATAACGAGTAATAATAACTTGGTTTTTTTTCTTTTCTTTTTTTAATGAAAGTAATAGATTATTGAATATTATAATGAAGATACTAAAAATACTTTATTCGATTTTACTGAACTACTGCAGTAGAATAATAGAATTCTATTTAAATATAAATTGAGTTAAGCACACATAATAATACCACGTATTCGCATGTGGTGTTATAAGTGTAAAACAAATTACACTATTCGTCTAGTCGAATTTAATATGCAAGGAAATGTAAATATATCCGTAATTTATAATTAGGAAAACGCATAAATTATTGTTTATTTCGGTAAAATACTGGACTTATCAAAATAATAATAATTATCAATTTGGACGCTCCGGTTTTCCGCCTCCGGGGTACGAAAAAGTAATGCAAACCGCACATAAATTATATTATATTATAAATAAGAGAGAAAACCGACATCGTTTTATAGTCTTACGGACAAGACTTTCATAGTTTTATGCGACTATAATATAGAGCGTCGGAATACGCCATAAAGATCATACGCGGAACATTTCGAATATGTACTCGTTTCGACAAAATGCTTTTACGTTATAATAACTGTCTCAACGATCCCTGCCGGAGTATATACGTATAGCCTGTACCGGTTTTATTACGTGATTTATATGTGGATACGCGTATTCTCTAATAATAAAAAGACAATTTATCGAACGCAGTTCGTCCGATTTCGTCGAATAATAATAATAATATCCGTTTTAAAAATGTTCCGATTGGTGTGCTCAGACGCGCGCCTCAAGAGTGAATTCTCTTTAAAGTTATGACTTCAAACGAGAGAGAAAAAGGAAAACCCAACAATTCAGCGAGGATAATATTGAACATTTTAAAGGAAAAGAACCGGAAAACACTTTTGGAAAAAGAAACTCTTGAGACCTCTGCGAGTGCAGGAGCAAGTCTTATTGTTACGTTGTTACCATTGTTGTTGAAAATGTAGTTTTAACAGAGTTTAGAATAAATATAATAAAGCATGCGGAAAGAATGCTTTAAGCGAACGGAGAGACGAAATTTGTTTATTTAAATGTACACGTTGGAAATTTTCTTTAAACGAAAATCGATGTAATAGACAAACAAATGTCTTGTGCAATATAAAGGGAATATGACGTATAACACGAAGGCGTTTTTCGAGCTCGTGTGCTATGTAGTACATAGATGTTACTTGTAACACATCGCGAACACTTAATAGATTAATAACATGAAAAATATATTTATGTTAACAGCCGCGTTTTGAATTTTTTAAACTCCCCCCCCCCCCCGCGTAAAATTTAACAGCACGAAAATATACCCGTCGAAAGCCCGAGACAACGATACCGTTTCAAATCTGATCGTTATACATATAGGAGACCGCCCCTGTTCACTCATCTACGCCCAGAACAAACCGCTGGGTCTAGGGACTTGAAATTTTGTACAGAGGTCCCTTAAGCAATTTAGGGGTGCACTAAAGGTAAGGTTATATGTATTTTTTTCCAACTGTTATATTATGATAATCGCTGTTTATCGGTGTATTGATAGTGCTAATAGTACGTGGAATTCACAATTAACAGTCAATTATATAACTGGTGGTAAAACCAGCGCAGGGAATCGGCGACCCATATAGGTACCGGCGGTAGAAGTACATGGATAATGTGAAATATAGTGAATACGTGCTACCGTTGTCGCCGCTGCCGTCTGAGGACTGACGTATTTCACTTCCATCTTGCGGTAAACACGTATTTATTCGAATACGCTTTGAAAACTGATCGACGTGAGCCACACAGATTGTTAAAGCATCTTAACACATTGAGTTTGGTTAGTTATTTTCGTGCGGTACACGAATTACAAACCGCGTGGAATATTGTTACGTGCAGTTTGTCGACCTACAACTGTAGGTTCTTGGTACTTCAATAATTCCTTCTAACATAGATTCTTCTGAATTCGAAAATGTTTGTTCAAACTCATCACCGGCATTTTCTCGAATTTCTCTAAATATTTTACATACATCTGTTACTCGCTCATAACAATATGACAAATCAATATTAACTTTTTGTAGTGCTACAGATAGTGGTAAAAAACCTCTCAATCGCATGTGAAGCTATGATAAAAACTGAATTATTAATGGAATTTGAAAGCCGAAAAGCTGTATGTGTCTATACCTGAAGACTCTTCTAATTTTTTTAAAGCATAATAAATAGCTTTAGAATTATACGTCGGGACAGCTCGTATTGTTAGGATTAAATTATGTTAGGATTAAATTATGTTAGGATTATATAATGTTAGGACTAAATATGACAAACATCGGAACACCGATACCGACTGCAAAGTGACGAGTATCGGACAAACACGTACAGGGTCTATAGCTGCGCTCGTCCCAAGCAGCCTACACCGTGATTTCCTAAAAGTCACAAACAGCTTCGCGTTTACAAATCGCGCACAACATTTCGCATTTCGTCGGTTCGCGACAACGTGTAATAATAACACACGCGTGCGTGACGTGCACGAAATTGAATTCGCAAAAGCAATATCTATATATTATATATTGACAAGCCATCACCGCGTATACGTATGCGGGAACAGGCCCGAAACTATTTCGTCATCCGAACGTTGATCGGTTAATGTTGTACGGTTAGATCAGAGGTCGGCAAGTAACTTCTATCGCAGCGGTTCTCAAACTGTGCTCCGCAAGGTTAGTTTAGGGAGTCCGTGGCTCCCTAGGTCCTGGGAATATTTGTATTGATTAAATTTAAATTATTATTATGTTTCTCTGCTACATTTTTATACATAAGATTTAATATTATTTGTACCGTACCAATGTATTATTTTAAACATTTAAAACCTTTAACTATTTATAAATCCTCATAATATTTTGTGTCATAGATTGGATAAAAGTCTGGGTTTTCGTTCTTTTTACATGTACGATAATGTTGTTTACTCATCTACAATCTTCGAAGTTCTAATATAATCGTTTCTTCAGTCATAATGCATTCTTGTTTCAAATAGACATTTCTGAATTTTGGGGCTCCGTAATTTTTTTTTAGGAAAATATGGGCTCCGCGAACAAAAAAGCTTGAGAACCGCTGTTCTATCGGAATCCCCTCAAGATTGAAATAATTAATGAGGTCCGGTGAAAGAAATCTTTGTCAAATCTTTATACTTTTAAAATGGCAGAATGAAAATGAAAAATGTATCTAGTTATTACAATAAATGTATGTTAAAAAATTACAACAAAAGGTAAATAATAATAATTTACCAAGTAATTCAATGCGAAAAATTGCATTTCTTTTCCTTAGCCAGTTTTTTTTTAAATTGGGAACCCGTGGAGAACAGCTTATTCGCAATGTGTCTTTAAGGTGAGAGGAGTCTGTTAAGTGTTAATTTTGTCCGATGCTTGTTTCTGAAAATGATGCCTCACAAATGCACGTGGAACGAAGCATTTCAAAACATGATCAAATACAATCAGGTCCAGAGTTTTGCCTTCCGCGGTCCACCATATGCCGATCGCCGAGTTAAATCATTGTACACAAACGTACGCGAATATAATAATATATCAAGTGTATACCATATATCCGTGCTCCTCGGACGTACTTCTGCCTTCGCCGAAAACGTATTATGATTATTATATTGCTCATCCGTGCGTATTGGCATCATGCGTAATGTTGACTGTCGAATATATTTTGTCATCGCGCAACCGTGCACCGATCGATATTATGCCACGTTAATTATAATATTTGGGTACCGGGGCGGAGCTACGTGATACGATTGAAGCCGCGATTTTTCGTGGGCCTCGTAGTAAGTAATAGTTCTGAACAGTTTTGAAAAATGTACCGTTTAAAAGAATCGCGGTTAACACGCGGTTATTCGCAGGGATATAATTTATAACATAAGGTACTTATATAAATGCGTACAAGTAATTGATAACATGCACGCGAGGGCCTGTTGATTTTGCACCGCTGCGCGCACAAGTCACGATAATTGTACTCATCGCAATGTAGCACAGGCGTGAGCACGGGGTGTGCGAAATGTGCAAACTGAACATCATGCAAAAAATTGTTTCGGTACCTATATATACTTTAAATGTTTGTGATTTATTTACAAAAATTATAAATTGAAATGAAAATGTATCATGAACCAATGCACTTTAATATATCTGCAATAGAGTAGCGTAATAAACGAATAAATTGTGATAAGTTATTAATTACATGTAAATTAATAGTTGTTCTCAAGTCGCAAGCAAATATTCAGGTCACCAGGAAAAGTTTCAAACAATAATATTGGTTTTACATCTAGTGTTTTCTTTTTCATTGACGTCGTAAAAATGTATCAAAAAATTAAAACCATCAGCCTTAGCTTTTAATCGTCATAATATGGAGGGAAAAGTAATAATTATCTTACAAAGTTGTTGTATTGGGAGGACAAGATTTCCCTACAAAAATTATTATTCCGCACATCCTGCGGGAAATTCCTGCGCACGCCCGTGCGATATATCGGTATATGTAATTATTTTTAATTAAATATAAATGTACGAATATAACAATATTATGAACACGGAGTGCGCTAAATAATGTCGCGGACGCTCGACGACCACGACCGCGGCGGGATAAAGACCAACACAAAGTTATTGTTCGATATCGATCCGACAATGCGATAAACATATAAATTGAGAAGTCGGAAAAACACCCCGGGGCCACGTGGCAAACCCTTACTTGCCTGTATATCGTGTTTATTTTTAACGGTTATTATACCCAAAATCTCGAATGCATTACATTTTCGGGGGTTACAGAATATTATTACGCGCGCGTATACTATACCGCGGTTCATAAATCGCGTTTCGCGTTTGAACCATTTCCAATCGAACATTCAAACAATACAACAATCGCCACCACCACTGCTGTCGTTATTATTATTTCAAGACCGTACGCTCTTACGGACGACGACTCGTTCGACGCCGGTGACGTATTTAATAAACCCCGCGCAAGACGACGGGAGAGATCGCGGGGTTCTGAGCGCATTAGACGTCCGCCGTTGCGCGTGATAAACCGTATTATTAATCTACGTCCACGGAAAGGATTATGCGTGTACATGTGCTAAAAGAAATCACTTCGTCAAGACAAGAGATAATGTCGTTTAAAACGCGTGCGGTAAAGCAATACACGTCGACCCGACGTTAACCACGACGGATCGCGGTATTAAGGTTTTGGGCGCGCTTATACGTCGCACGATATATTATACACCAGCGGTTCCCAAACTTCTTTAGTTCGAGCCAACCGAAAAATAAAAATAAATAATCGCACCTCCCATGAGTGGGTAAATAACAAATGTACACTGTTTGAGAATACAAATCATTTTATTGTTATGAAAAAATAAACAATGACTATTAATATTCAATCTTAATGCGAACAATACGATTGTTTCGCGTTTGAGAATTCTTTAAAATTATGTAGCAATGCCGTGACAGCAACACGTATTTCCATTTCAACATTAAGTTTTGACCGATATTTTGATTTTAAGTGCAGAAAATCCTACTTCACACAAATATGATGGCGCAAACGGTAGTAGTACACGCAAAGCTTTATTGGCTACTTCGGGGTATTCGTCTTTAATGTTGAACCTAAATCCTAACGGTGGGAATGAAGAATACTTCATTTTCAACGAAGAATCAGATGAAAATACCGATAACCCAAAAATGCCCAAACAAAGTATAATAGGGAGGCGCCACTTAAGGCAGGCACGAGCACACAGATTGGGAACCGCTGTTATGTATACCATGTTCGCGGGCGGTGTGGCACGCGATGTGTACGATGTATATTTTATATTTTAATACTTATTATATAGTATAATAGATTTACGAAAAATATTATCAACACGTTTTTTATAGAACTTAATTTTTTCTACAATTTAAGTTCAATACATTTTTATGATAAATCTTATGGTTTTCGAATAAAATGTAAGAAACCGTTTAACTACCCTCTGTCCTATATTTAAGTATCTTGGGGCACGGGAAGTGTGTGAGTAGTTATGCCCAAATTTCTTCCATATAACTTTTACATGATGATAAAAAAAATGGGAGGGTCCAGCAATAAAAACAATTATATTTTTTTTTATCTTCTACAACTAAGGACCACCCTAGTGTACGTACATGGCAGACGTGACGCGTGGTCGGCGGGCAAAGCTTAGGTACAGCTTCGAACGGTATATAATACGATGTTTCTTGCGTACGCGATTTGTATGCGAAACAAAAAACTAAGAAATAAATGATAAATACGAGTAACGCTGTCACAATATTATGCGCACGGCATGTTACGGTGGTACTGCAGTCTGCATTTAGTGATATCGAATTTCCCGTCGGCTCATTATTCATCGTGTAAATTACCATAACGACGATGCGTTTCGCCTGTACGAGAGAATGTGTATATAGGGTACCGACGTCGAAACTATGCGAAAGCGAACACGACCGCGACGCCGCGGAACCTTTATGGCGGTTTAATGCACACGCGTTAAAATATTATGCACGCGCCGTACTACGTATTTTCATTTTATCGACAAGTTGTCGACGACAACGATGTATAAATGTACGTATACGCGCGTCGTATTATGCGTAATATAAACGTAACTATAATACAGTCGACTCTCGGTAACTCGAAGTTCAAGGGGGAAAAAAAAATTCGACTTACTAAAAATTTCGAGTCATCAAAAAACTATTTAAAAAGCACGTTTTTATTTTTAAATAATTTTTTTCTCGTAGAATGGTTCCATTTATTGGAATTTTTCTGTCGAGACATTGTTCAAACCATATTAATAAACAAGATTCTATATCAGAGTATTCTCCTAGTTTCATTTTTTTTCGAGTTGCCGGGTTTTCATTAAAGTTTTTTAAAATTACATTTTTATATTTTATTATTGTTGACAATGTACTTGCTGGAATTCCAAAATCTTTGGCTATTTCTTGTTTTTTCTTTTCACCTTTTTCAATCATTTTCAGCAAGTTCACTTTTTCTGTAAGTGATAACGTTGTTAATTTTCTTTTTTCAGCCATAATAACCTCTATACAATTAACACTGTCACACTCGCACGACAAACGATGCGACACGAACGAACAGACGGCATAGAACTAAAACTGAAATCTATTGTATGGAGTAACAAGTACATAGTTGACTATAATGGTCGGGTTTTACAAAACAAGTCATAAGCGAAAAATAACCACCTTGATAAACTATTTTTAATACTAAATTTGAATAAGAAAATTCGAGATATCAAAAACTTGTCAAATCAATTTTCGAGTAAACAAGATTATTTTAACATTAAGTTATTTGATGGGGAATTTTAATTATTCGAGATATCGTGAATTTAGAGTTATCAATGTTCGAGTTATCGAGAGTCGACTGTATTATATTGTCGACGAAGCGTTCGTATTACGAGAAATTACGATTGGGTTGCAGCGTTATTTGGACGAGCGGTACTACGTGTAGGTACGCGCGTTTTGGGAAAGACGCAATATTCAACGAATCTCGTATGTTTTCACGTGTGTTTTTCAATGACTTCGAAAAAACATTATGTTTATCAAAACAATTTATCTTTTCCGTGAAAATAATACAACTACATTATCAATATATTCTATAACAACATTGATTTGTTTTTTTTCCCCATGCAAATTAAACAGAAATAGTAGGTTTCAAAATTATAAACGTAAAATATTTCATCGACTATCTAGAGTTTTCTATAACAAAAATATTATTTGATTTAATAATACTTTTCGGAACATTTTTATGTACGTGTTCCCACACGGGAATTTTAAAGAAAACGTTTTTGCAAATGTTTGGCTTGTCAATCATGTATGCGTTTAACGAGATATTTTTGAACGATGAGTAAAAGTTAAAAGTTATTGTTAATCATGCGTAAATAATGTATCTCCGTATTGCACATATGGTGTTTATATACAACGAATAAGCTGTTGGATAAAAATTATTATAATGATTTAAATTTTGAATTTGATTTTTAGAACTGTACAATTTTATATGCGATACAAATAGGATAGAGATGAGCGGTAAATTGATAAACTCTTTTGAAAAAACTACAAATTACAAAAATAATAAGCAAACGAAACTCGCGAATAATTTTGATTAAAATTACGTTTTTTATTAATATTAGTAAATTAATAAAATAAGGTGAAACAAAAGTGTGGGTCTAAATATAATATATGTATAGCGTGTAGAATAACGATAACTCATAGAATATTAATTATCTTTTGGAATTTTATTTACATTATGTTGTAAAACTGTTCATGTGATTAATGTAAAATACAAAATAAAAAAATAGTTATGTGATTCTATTCAACAAATTTCTTATTTTTGTTGTCCATGAGACTTCGTTATATGGAAGTTTCGCTGTACCTGTACATATAAAACGCAGGTCAAAAATAGAATATAAAAGAATTCAGTAGTATGCGTATGTTATATAAAGCAATTATAATTATAAAATACCAGTCGCGGCGGTAGCGGTGGGGGTGAACGAAAAGAATTTTCGATTCCAATTGTACACCACCGTTTCGACGGACATAATAATAATATTATATGCCATACACAGCGATTTGAGTATGACTCGACGTATTATGTAGTATGCGTGGATACGTTTTGTAAGTTTGCCTCTTAAAAAAGGGTAACCGCGGTTAGCGATATGCGTGGAAATGTCGTCGAACAATACGAGTTGATTTTCTTTTTCTGTTGCAGTTACGTCGATACCAATGTCGAATAGGGGTTTTTATCGTTATATTCATCATATATTGCAGGGGTGACCAAACGGTCGATCGTGACTCACCGGTCGACCGCGTACGACTTGAAATTCGATCTTTGGCGTTTTGATAGAGTTCGCATTTTGTACATTGATCGTTACCAATAATTCGGGGAACTCGCCAACCGTGGTCATCATCACTGAAGTTCTGGTCGACGGTCATCTTCTCTCCGTTGTCTTAGTCGATCTCTACAAAAAGTTTGGCCATCCCCGGTATAATATATTGTATACTGTACGCACTGTATTGTAATTCATTAAATCGTATTTTACATTGTAATTTCGAAAATCCTAACTTGCTATGAGCTCCGTTTATTTGCTTAAGAAATATATTCGCATCTCACTATCGGTACAATAAGTTAATGACCAATGGAACTATACACGGAACTCGCTCGAAATACATCAGTTGATTGTGACCGTTATTCCAGTCGCAATAAATCATTTGTGTATAATTTTCCTTATATCCAATCGACGTTCGCTTATATTCGAAAATAAAATAAAACTTTTTATTGCAGTTGAAATAATAAAAACTGAATATCTGAAGAAAAATTCAAAATCGATAAAATAATAGCTCTAGTTGTATTATTTAGTCATCAGTGAAATACGAAGGTACAATATAGGGTCCAACAATAAATGGTATTTGTACAACTGTTTTTTACCAAACAGTATACATGACTTATGGTAACTACTTTGATGATCAATTTTGAATATGATTAATTATGGAAAATTATGAATAAATATTTTTAAGATACATTATTTTACATGAAGAGCTTTCACTAACAGTCTTATTACACATAAAAAACGGTAATCAATAATAATTATTATTTTTTTTTGACAATAATTGTAACATTATTAAACCAATCAGATTTTTGAAACAATTATAATTAAATTAAAAAACTTCATCCCTCGTTTCACTCAGAATCTTAAATAAAATTATTATTTATACTTGAAAAATCACTTAACTCATAATAAAAGTTATTCGTTACTGACTTTCTCGCAAAAAAAATGTAAATAGTAAATTCAATTTATTTTCATGAAAACGTTAAGTCTACAATATATTTGTGTGTATATAAATTTGAATTAATTAATTTAAAACTATGATTTTGTTGTACTTTTTAAAACTTAAATTTCAACGTGTTATTTTGTACCAAATTACATACCGGGATTAAAATAGTTAGCATAGGTACATAATGATTTTAAAATTAAAAGTAAAACGATTTTATTTTTATTCGAGAACTACTTTTTGAACGTGTACACTAAAAGCCACTTGAAAATCTGTTAGCTCTCAACCCGAACTAAAAGATTAAAGCCGGAAAAAAAACAGCATATATTTCAAGTAGCACTTGAGATGATAGTGGAAAATTATGTATCGTCCACGGTAATTGACTAAGAAATAAAAACATAGTGTTATTCAAAGTACTTAACACAAAACAGATTTATAAAAGAACCACGGAACCGTTTCCGATAAACAGCCGTGTAACGAGAACGAAACATTATTTTTCGCTCATGAACTGTTACAGAGACAAAACATATGAATTACTTTCCCCATTCGTTATATAAAGATTATCTAGAACTTATATTGGATATTTTCAATTCGGCAGTCGGTTTTTTTAAAAAACATCAACTATTGTATCTAATCCGTACGTGAAATAAAATGTTTTATGCTAGTTGAAAATCTTATTTAACGCTTTTACGAAAAAAAAAAAAAAACAATAAATGTTTATTATTGTCAGAAACCCATTAACACGCTTAAACCACCAAAACGTAGGTAAAATAATATTCTTAAATTGATGTATGTATATTAATTCCTATGTATGCCTGAGCCTGTATTATTAGCATATACTGTAAGCATATTATATTTTATGCTCGTAGGATAATATAATATTTCAACTGGAAATGGAATAACAGTTTTATGGTAAAACGTGATGTTCGTATAACGTAATTACGAAATCTACGACTTCAGCATGGAATAGCAAAGGTAAAGTGCCAAACTACATTAAATGAAAAATATGTGTAAAACTAACTAATCCATCAATGTGAAACTACTGTGAAAGTTCAACGAAATTCCGTTTCTCAAAGATATTAAATTAACGGTCAGACTTGAAAAGGATTAGTCAGAATGAACAAGGATTAGCTGTTATGAAATTGAAGGTAAAATAAATTTCATATTTGATGAATACTCTACAGTCTACACAATGAACAAAAAAATTAAAAACGGGAAATATAACACTACTGTCTGCGATACTGTTTTAATCTAAATAATGTATAGAACACTATAATATCCTTTGTATTCTCGTGTTTGTTCTTATTATGTTTGAAACTATAATACGACTTTAAAAAAAAATCAGAGTAATTATCTTTTTTTTTTACTAATAATAGTAATTAGTCGAGATTTGATGAGTATGATTGGTTGAAAAAGAAATAACGTCATTAAGTTACAGTCTTAAAATACAATTTTATGTATTTTACTAAAAGACACACAAAAGATCAAATTATTTATTATATTATCTCATTATTTTTAAATAACTACACATTTTCATCATATAGTTTCAAAAGCTATTACGATCAAACATTTTCAAAGAAATTTTTTAAATTATTTAACTGTAATTAAGATAATAAAAACAGCCCTTACTTAAATGGACCTTTTTCTAAAAAAATGTTTTGTCAATACACTTTTGTTTTAAACAAGAACTTAAAATATACCTGAAAATATTCTAGTTTCTTACTAAGCACATGAACGTGCATAATTTAATACATAAGCAATAAGCATATATTAGTAATCAATACAGACTTTTTAAAAATATTTTTCTTCATAATTTCATATAGATACGAGTATATTATTAAATTCATATGCATTGATATATCTTATGCAGTATTTATACCTGTATGGTAAATAATTATGTATTTGAGATTAAAATACAACACATATGTAATTAAAACTCCAATTGTCGATATTTGTACAAACTAACATAAAACATTTCAGCGTAATGTGTTTGCGAAAGCGCTTCCTGTTAATTTTTTTTTTATCAGACACTTCAGGTTTAAATTTAAACGAAATGGATTTATATTTACACATTTTATTTTTTATTTTGCCAAACTAAACGCATGGAAAATTATAATTTTTACAAATCGATTCGGGAACAGTTATGTGTGTGTGTGTGTTTCGGGGAAAAAAAAGGTCTCCCGAAAAGGGTGGCGCCAAGTGGTCGGGCGTAATTTCAAAATGAATACCCACGGCCGCGCCACGGTGAGTACTTAAAAACTGCAGCAGTCGTTAAAGCGGATAATGAGTTTTTAACGGCCAAACCTACCCCTATACGCATAAACAGGAACGAATTGATCGTGTTCCGACACATTGTTTTCTCTGTTCTGACTCCGTTCTGTTCGCTGCGAAAATCATGCCTACCCAAAGACCACCTGAACGTGTAAAGTTAACCCAATGATACCATTGATTTCTGAGTAGACTGCTGACACGTCATCATATTGTTGAGCTAATTGGACACAACCACTAGAAGTCGCTGTTCGCATTCAACTCGTTAGAAACAGGTTTTCATCAGTAGAAAGCTACTATTATTTATTAATTTCAACTATTGTTTTTAGAGGGTTGCCACAGCACTATTGTAAGAGGTGTCCCTCCGCAATCCTCGTGTATTTTCCATGTTTTTTTTGTGTTTTTATTTAATTACATTTACTTACCTATTTTATATAAAAAATACACATTGTAGAAATATTTTATATGTATTTGAAAAAAGGAAAACATTTTTATTAATTTTATTCTTAAAAACTGTTTTCATCGGGTAGGATGCAAATGGTTAACGCGACGTCTGGTGGCTGCGTCCACGTCGATGCTATCGATGGTGAACATATGTATCCTAGGATCAATGGTGTATTCCGATATTGCATGTACACGCTATACACTTAGGTAGGAAATATTTGGCTTCGGAATGCTTCTTACCGCATCGTACAATGTGCGGTAATGTTCAACGGAAATTATAATTTCACATCCATAATGATGTGACGAGAAAAAAAAGAAAATTGTCAAACCCAAGGTTTCTCTAAATGTATTACCAGGTTGAAGGTTGAACATAAAGACGATAAATCTGATATGATTTATGAACCCGATGTACACGTTGTTACATAAGTGTGTCGGACAGAGATTCGGAATAAGTACAAGACCAGCATTTGACGACGATCGGCGTATAGTACAGCTGTTGGTACGTATTATACGTAATTATATTTTCGAAATCGAATCCATTCGACGTGATGAGAACAACGAATTAAAAGTAATATAAACCATCGTGCGATGTCCGTGGAAATCGAAAGTACTTACTATTATGGTGATAAAACAAGTGAAAAATAATTAATACCAAAAGTGTGAAGGTACTAAGAGCGCACAATGAAAAACATAATTGCGATGTCTTATGAATGTCAGAGTAACGGGGATAATCAGTTTTATTTTAAACAATTTCAAACAGTCATTCGAGTGTTATTTTTCTTTCTCTCTTTTTTTTTTTTTAATGCCCGCACTACGGTGTCTACGTCATTTTAGTTTTAATAATAAAAAAGAAATAATACGACCTTGCAATATAGCCGGTGTGCCCGCGGTACTTTCGGTTATTTATATTTGATAATCTATTTTACGATTGTATACTATTATACATAGATAGGTAACGGTAACGATCGGAACAGATCTATTTGTGCCGCTTCACAGCACTTTTGTCGCCCAACCGCTCTTTCGTTTCGGACTTGTGACCTCCATTCCCGCCGTCGTCTTGACCCTATATGGTTGCTGTATACCGTCGTTAACACTTCCCTGGTGTTTTTTCTTTTTTACCTCTCTCGCTCTCCCTCTTCCTCTCCATCTCACTCTTGTTGTTTATGGTATACGACACCGAAATGTGGTTTACACGACCGCGGTTATCCCGTGTAACCCCTGTTCTTCACTCCCTTCAATTCTAAAAAAAAAAACATTAGGATGTTCCATGGACGCTTTTATTGTTTCAGCATTTATGGTTTGGTTCGTGTTTGAAAATCAGAGTCTAGTACCTTCTATTTTTTTTTTATGTGCAATAGCGTTTATAAGTGTTTTATTTGTTCAGAAATTCTATTGCGTGGAGTTCGAAAAATAAAAAAAAAACAACTCTCGTTACAATTATTTATTGTTCCGGTGCCACAGCGCAATCATCATTATAATATAAGTAGTAATGAATTCGATATACCCGGGCTGTACCGAAACAGTAAAAACTTAATGATTCGAAATATAACATAAAAACAATAAAATACAAAAACCTTTTAATTTGTTAATATTAATTGACAACACTCAAATGTACGTTGGATCCCTATTACATCACCGGCTGAATAGTGAAGACGTGTCCAAAAAGTTCTAACATAACAGTATCAATGTTTCATTAATTTATCATTTTCCCCCCGTTTGAATTAGACATGAATTAAAAAAAAAATCATTAGCACAAACCTACGATTTCTGCAATTTATTATTTTCGTCATGGTTCCAAATGGCCTGGACAGCACAGTGTATTTATGATTTATGTCTGAGATAGGTGACATCAAATGTTCAATGATGGATAACTTCGTCGTAACGATAATGATCTACTGACTTTGGCAATTATAGACAGTTTTATTGTAACGGAAGTATGATTAAATGACAATAATATACTATTATTACCTATTTGGAAATATTTTTCGCTGTTTTAATTTATAACTCTTCTAAAACATTAAGTGTGTAATATAATTTATACTACACTATCTATACCATTACTTGATTGATGAAATCAAATATTTTTAAGTACTTACGTAAATTATGCAAAATCAACATTTTTACGAGTGAAAGTGTTTTGGTTGATTACACATTTTCTCAGATTAATTAAAATAATATAATTTTAGAGGATTATAATCTAATATTTGCTCACCGATTTCGCATATTCATCCTGACAGCTTTCGCATTTGTAAACGCGTGTTTAAATGATCGGTTTTGGCGTTTCGACGTACAGTATTATTATTATTCGCGCGAGAGTATGAGAGATGTTGGCAGGAGGGTGGTGAGTGTTTGGCACTTGACAAGGCGAAATTGCAAAAATTCTATACTTTTCTCGCGTACAACAATTTATCACGAACAACAATGTTAAAAATGCATTAAAAATCGGCGAGTTATTTATTATAATATTATATTGCGCGGTGTATCTTGTGATTGACAACTTTGGCGCGGTATAAAATAACGCGGGACGACTAGTGGCGGCAGATCGTACACAATATTTCGACGATTGCTTATCGATAAATATAATATCGACTTAGATGATATTGTACAGTGATGTAGTAGTACATAATGTTACAAATCCGAGCGTGACAACTATCACATCGTATAAAAACCGATCGGTTTCTATAATCGCACTTGCACAGGTTACTCCACGTAGCTGATGGTTATTGGATTTGGTACGGACAATCATCGCTATTGTTTTTTATTCGCATTTTAGGTGTACGGAAGTTGCTAAGACCTTACGGTTCTGCAGACACTGGTTATGGATAAAATCCTGATTTGCCGATATTTGAAAATCCAAACTTAAGGCCCGGGTTTTGCTTTTTATAACTTTAAATTAGGATTATTTTAAGCATTTTTGCATAATTAATGTAAAAATTATGTAATCATTTTAATGACATTGATAATGTAAAAATATCATTGATTTATAATTAACAATTTATATTACTATCAAGTAATTATCACTTCACCTTTTTCGAATTAAATTACCAAAACATTTAATACTATAATTATAATTGTAAAATCCGAAATTACAATCTACATTTACTGCGCCACGTTGATGTGTTGTACATTTTCGTGTTAAAAAGTGTCTCACAAAAGTTTGAAAGTAGAAAAAAATATACTATCGTAGGATCAATACGTACGATCATTATTTCCAGTCACAATTCAAAACAAATACTTTCTATATCGGGATAAAAATGTAAACTCTGTAGTATATACGATAACTTTTTTTTTCAGGATGCCTAGTGCTCTCGACCGTCATTGCACGCGAGCAAGAACGTGGTAATTTAATAAAAAAAGAAAAAAAACTTTTATGTTTTTTATGCTCTTTTGGAGTAACCACAAGTAAATGATGATGAACCATCATTTACAATGCACGCACTCCTATATTCTTCTCAGCTTACCGGTCCGTTGAGGACCATTGCTGCCTTCAAGAGGTCTCGCCATCTCTATCTTTGTTGTAAGTCAGCTCAAAATTTACATTTTGTTCTATTACTGTAACAATTGTTACATACACTACGTTTACTACTATATATATTTTACTTTTAGTATTACTATTATAGAAACATAATATAAGCTGACTATACATTAAGTTCCCCCCCCCACTCAAAGTTTATATTGTAAGGCCTATGGTCGACTATCGATATGTAAGAGAACGTCAGTTCGCGATTACCATCACGCTAACTAGAACTCCGTGTAACTACGAAACAGCCCTAAGATTGTTAAGTATGTCAGCAAGTCTTAATAAACCTTTATATATTAATAATTATTTCTACCAATACGCATTTATTTGTAATATTAAGATCCTATATACCATTTATGCTCCAGAGCTACGGTTAATTATATTCAAAAGAACCTAAATTCTTCCCTGAATATCTTATATTTAACGGGTCATCCCTGACCACGTTACATTACATTTCTGGTTATTCCATCGATCCTCCTGTATCATAATATTTAATTATATGTTTTGAGTGTTTCAAAATGTATCTTAATTTATCGGCGATCGCGTTGGATGTTGATTTCGCGCGTACCGAAAACTACACGTTTAGGTCTAACATTATTCTAACAACCGGGTAATCTCCCAATTCAAATCACTCGCTGTTATTGTTATTATACCGCATATCAAACCTACTTATTGTACAAAACTTATGTATAGATTGTAGATTTTCTTTTAAAAAAAAAAAAAAAAGGTCTAACATTATAAAGCAAGGAGATCGTAGTATTTGGCAAAAACAAAAAAAAAACGTACGCTTATAGGTACCTATTTATTTTTTTTATACCGCGGCGGTTTTTTGTGCGTTGGAAAATAGGAAATTGCGCAATTGCTCGGCGGCAATCGTTGTTGTTGTTATACCACGTGTACATAACGCGCCTCGATGTAATTAGTGCGAATTGAACGAACGGCAGTTTTCACTTTTATTCTTTTCTCTAACGGCCCCGCGTGTACCCGCGTGGTTACGTGATTCACGCGCGCGCGTTATAATTGTCCGCACGTTCGTTTACACGCGCGACGGGCTCGGATTTGTTAGTGCGTGTACCGCACGCAGTAGCACGGAGCGTCGATTATCCGCACTGATTGGGACATCAGCCGGCAGAGTGTCGGGTTAGGTTAGGTTAGGATTGACGCGGATAATCAACGTTCGAACGCGCAACCGTTAAGATTTAATGTGTAAAGTGTCGAAATCATTGTACATGTTTATAATCAGGGCTCGGATTTATAGGTAAATACATATTTTTACTGTGACGTGATAAATTAATGTAGTCAAGTGATAAATTCGTATCGAGCGATTTTCAATATAATGAACTGTATTTGATTTTACATATTTTTACATATCTCTCAATAATTCCATTTTTTCCTGCATATTTCGACAATTTGTTCATAGACGATTTATTATAAACGATTGTATTTTTCAATACACGCCATTTCCCATGTTCCCAAAAGTACGTAAACAAAATAATACCAATTATTGAACTTCTATACAGTCGATATAGCCATATAGGTTCTTTACTTTAGTTCAAAGTTTAGGACTCGAAGAAGAAACTGTAAAATGCTTAGAACAAGTGCAAGGACAATTGGGAGTAAAAGAAAGAATGTACAGTGTATTAAATAAAATTCCTGGTTTAAACCAACTAAAGTTAATTAGATATATCCATTGCGGGAGTGAGATCACTCTTTTGGACATTGAAAATATGAAATTTGCACCCATTACCTCGGTTGAAGTCGAGCAAATCAGTCGATACAAATCTGTGTTACTGCCAAACAGTAGATCATTTAACTTTGACAATTTATCCATGTATACGGTGCCTCATTGCTATCAAGATCAAGATGAATAAGGTTCAACTTCATAATATTTTCATTTTTTGTCATTTATAAAGCAATTTTTAATTTTTTTTTCAGAACTGGTGTTTTGTAATTGGTTTTTATTCCATACTTTTATTTTTTTAATACATATTATTCCGAGCCTTAGTTATAATAATATATCTATAAATAACAAATGTAAAATAATAATAATAATAAAAGTATAGGTAACGATGAATAATTATTATTTATTCGAAAAATACGAGGGGGGAAAAAATGAAGAAGAAAAATGTTGTATTTATTAAAAATAATCGCTAATTTTATTGTTGCACGCGAGAACGGCGAGGCCATTGAGTTTCGCTCTATCCCGTTGGATAGTAATATCTTTCACCCTTTTTCAATAGCAAGGGTTCTTCCCTCCCGTTGATCTCAGGTTCTCGTCCACACCGCACTCGATGCCGTAAATGCTTCTCCGTGTTCAACACAGCTATCACTTACACCGTTTTCATTCGTTTTTATTGTGAAAAGGTGTTATAATATGATATATAGATTATATTACAAGGCACAAAAACGTCGTTTTCGTTGAATATCTCTCGCCCTAAACCAATTACTTATAATTGTATGACCGTCAAACGAGTAACGACAATCACTTGTGCGAATGAGTTGTTCGGTATAGAAGCTCGTTTTAACTTAAATTCTAAAGAGAGCGGAAATGGTTTATTACGAAATATTCACCATCGAGTTTCAAGCTATCGAGAATCCAATGTATTATTCTTATTTTACTCAATATTCATCGCAGGTAATTTATGTAGGTATAGGTACTATAGCATTGAGAAGTATCATTTTGTGGTAAATACCACAAATAGAGGCCGAATAAAATGAATAGAATAATATTTTTTTTTTTTAAAAAAAACGTAACTTTATGTACTTAATTATTAATTCCTGAAAAACAATTAGGTACCTTGAAGTACAATGACATAAATCACATTAATCACTGATACTAAGTTCATGACTTCATGAGTAACTTCAATACATTCGACTACTCGTTGTTCTTGTTTGATTATAATTTTATTTTTGTTTTTTATACATATGCATTAGGCACATAGTATCGTATTTATAGTTTATACTATTTGTAACCATAAAAAATGTATTTATGATTTCTGATTCATTTCATTTTTGCGATGTACATAACAGATTATTTATAAAAAACTACATTAAAATAGTATAATGATAAATAAAAAGATCAGTATTTTTTGTTTGTTTTTTTTTTTGGTTTTTTAAATCAAATACAAATCCCTTTATTTTCGATGTTGGAAAACTATTAAACAATACCTACCTACCTACACTGATGTCTGATAAACGAGACTAAGGGATAATGTATATCCCATAAAAGAGAGAGAGAGAGAGTGAGAGAGAGAGTGTTTGATGGGAGAATGGTGAGAGAGGAAAAAAGAAAGAATTTAAAAACATTATTATTTTTGTTTCGAAAAAAATCAGTTTTACACAATTGTTACGACTTTGACTTTTTCGTATCAACCTCATATATAATCAACTATGTCAGTCGTATGTCGTATAGAGCATTGTTGGCTTGACATTTTCTAAATGTTCAAAATATTGTAAAAGCGTACGAACCAGTATTATATTAAAAAAATAATTTCATATTGTTGTCTATACGTGATATATTTGAGGGCAAAGATGAATCGAAATGAACAAAGACACTGCAGCCGTATACAACGCACAGGAATGTATTCAACTAAATTTATTTGTACATATACGTAATATAATATTATTGTTTTCCGTTATATAGAATGTAGAACAATATCCAACGGTAAAGTGATGGTGTCAATAAAATGAACGAAATTAAATTTCAAGAACTAATGTATGTTGTTTTTTATTAATACTATAAACTCACATTTATTACACACTATTCTTGTTATCGAATTTTTACTGTTAACTGTTCTTTTAATAAATATTTACTTATTGTTTGAGATATATTCATAAGCGTTTTATTTATTACAGAAAAAAAAGAGGAATTAAGATCAAATACGTAAAGTTGATTGTATATTTATTCACACTATATGTTGAACTAATTGATTAAACTCACGACCCACTGTTGTTCACTATCGGTATATTTCAATAATCAAATCGAAAATTAAACACATAAGCTTCAGAAAAGAAATTTTAATGAAAGATATCACAATAGCAATATATAAATCCGTTTTTACTTTTACTAAATTATTTCACAAAAAATGTATCAAGTTTTACTTGAAAAATGCCAAATGAAGTCTAAAAACTTTATAAGTAATAGTTTACACTTTTTGAATAAATAACAAATAAACATCGCCATAGTGAACCCGAATAATAAACGATTTGAGCAGGCGCACGGCATTCGTGACACCCTAGATGTCAATTTATAATAAGGCGTGAGCACTAATACAATTTGAAACAAACTTTTTGGTAAGACGTCCAGACAGGTTGTCTGAAATGTCTTTGGCGGTTAGGTATTACGGTACCATATTCATTATTGTAGAGGATGTTTATCAAACTGTTTAAAACATTTACCGACATAAAAGCGCAAATCCTACCTGCTACTATATGAGTCCGTTGTATATATTTATGATATATTTTAATAATATAAAACAAATGAAATTATCTTTTTTCATCATGAACATACTCATGTTATACAATCGTCAATAAGGGGAACATTTAAACTTATTTATAATATGAGAAGACTTTGAACTGGATTTATAAGCATACGGATTCGTTAATTATTTTGTATCATTCTAAAGGATTATAAATTTTACATCACCTTCGATCGCGCAATAAAAAAGAAAATACTTGACTAGTTTGCGTTTTGTCCTTGTTCAATATTTTTAGGGAGACATGTCATTTCACTCCTTACATTGTTTTTAAAATATTGATGTTTTACCAGTTTTCAAATAACATAGCCTATAATTTAAATTCCTTTTTGCGAAAAAATAATTAAAAATAGTTATGAGCGAAAATAACAAAAATAACATAACCTATAATTTAAATTCCTTTTTGCAAAAAAATAATTAAAAATAGTTATGAGCGAAGTGCTGAAAAAAAAAATACCTAGAGGAAGACACAAAGTTCGAAAATGATTGGATTTTGTCTGGGGGTAAATAATAGAACTAACGCTGACTCGAGAGGCGGATATTGAAGCATATAGTTCATGATAGAGAAATTATCGTAAGACACAGTCTTAGCCACTCAAAGTTCGTACGAATCTTTAAAAAAGAAAAGAAATTATGAAAACTCTGACTTACATAAATTAATTAACAGACTTACGGTTTAAAATTAAAATTGCGTAGGGGTTCGAAAAAAAGGACGAAAAACACAAACGCTACTATACATTTTTCCCTAGATCAACGTTGAAAAATCGCCCCGGTACACATGACAACTACGACGACGGCCGGCCGAACAATCGCGCAGGTCGTGTGGGCGAAGGATATAATAAGATGACTGACGCGGTTCGAACTCGCGACGCGGACGACCGACCCCGCAGGACATCGGTGTGTGCCGCACGCACCGCCGACGCATTCATCAACCGCCCGCGACGTGTCCTCGACCCTTATAATATGTATAAGGGAGACAAACAACCGGTCGAGTGTTGGAAAATATCACGAGTCGTCGTGTGTTTCGACACGTGTGCCGCGGCGGTACGTGACGTTTCGCGCATCCGATCGGCTTGCGCCCGCGAGCAAAACCAATATCGTTTTTAGGCTTAGATTTCTTTTCAGACGTACGATATAAATCAAATGGCGGCTTACGGGCCTTTTGCGCATTTCAATAACCGCACCGAGGCTACGAGCGTGAATTCTCGGCATCCGCAGGCACGTGCTACACCGCTACCACCCCTCACCCTACCCGCCACAATTGTCGAAAGTTCAAAGACGTTTATGATCGATTAACGGGCAGAAAACCAGTATCAAGCCGCGCGTACATAGTATACGCACTTTTTTTCCCCTCGTCCCGGACACACGTTACACGTACAAATCATTCAGCATTGTGAACAGATAAATAAAATATAAGAGTCGAGGTGTGCAAAAGAAGACAAAAAAAAAACATAAATCCAACCGCGTTCGTGTTAGATCATTTGCGATCGTCAACACGTTCCGTCCTCACTATAAAACAGGTATATAACGGGGGTGGCCAGCGATAAGAGAGTTGTGAGCCGCACAATATAAAGAAAAATATGTAAGAGCCCAGAGTTGATTTAAACGGGTGGATTTAAAGGCTTGAAATTACTTGGACAGTCATAAGGATTTTTAGAAAATCCTTTTGTAGTTGATGTTGCCGTTTCCCCCCCCCCCAGTTGGCACCCATTTTTTTAAAATTATAATCTACACAAATCGGACAAACGGTTATTGTCGAGTTATTATATAACAGTGAAGTTATTGAATTTCAAGGACCGGAGGATATGGGGAACCGTAAAAATTATCTGATCGAAGTCTCAGGCTTTTTTCCTCGCAGAACCTGACAAGAATCCTATGAAAATCTATTCCATCGAAAGTCTTACGCGAATATGATGAAAAATGAAACGTACCCACTCTGAGATTGTTTTTAACAAGATAAAAATGCTTAGTTGAACGTAAAATATAATTAAAAATATTTATTTAAATAATTATGGTTCTAGGGTTTTTTGCTTTCTGTACACTGCATATATTATAACGGTATCGTGATCCGAGTGTGCGGTTCCCAGACCATCAGATTCGTGCATTTAGTAGTAGCTCGCCGTTACACGTACCGTCTCCGTTGTCCGGACCACCATTGTTTTACGCATTTAGGCCTCAGGCCGAAGGACGCTATTGTTTCGGATTATTTTTTGTATTTACGTATAAATTAACGAAAAGCCTTACATAAACAGTTGTATACTTCTCTTATTGAATCTAATATAAATACATTTACACTGCATTTAACTTTTATTTTACGTACAAAAACAAACAATGAAATAATAATAATAATAAAAGTAATAGTAATAATACTAATGACATTGATATTACAGCGTTATTGAAAACAACAATAGGTATTCTGATAGAAAAAATACATCATCATAAGTTGCTACCATTTACCAACGCGGTGTATCGACTTGGGTTGATGCAATTGATAAATACACGCATAATATTATATATATTATGCACTTATACTTTCAGGCGAAACACCCTCCACGACGACGCGCTACTCCTCGTTCAGTGTACAAAGCAAAACAATTGTGTACTCCCTGCGCAACTGTATATTTTTTTGTTTTACCGTGAATTATAATTTATATAAATATTATTTATTCCGCGTGGATTTGCAGAAACTAAAATTGCATTACAAATTTACATTTTCTTTAGCATAAATTACCAGCTGTTTTAGTTTATTTTAATTGATTTTCAATTTTTTTTTCTCGCTCCGTGTTTTGAAGCTAAATAATAAATTAATTGTGATTATTACCGCGATGAAAAAGACAATGACGTACCTACAGACTTTCATCAAGTATAAAATATAGTGCGAACGAATAATCATTTCTAATAACCGTAATAATTACATTAAGCACGTAATTAAACACTGAAGCTTTTAGTGGATTTTTTCACCTACGTATATTACCGCTTCGACTTAATAATATCACATACCGTTATAGCGGCTTATAGCGAAGTCAGAATAACACTCCGATTGGTATAAGACCTTTACGCGTGTGCATAATGGTATTCGACTTGATGATGAACCACCGTCACAGGATTATAAGCTACCGCGTTCAAGTGTTTCCGAAATATTGTATAAAATGTATAATTATTCCGAATCTCATTACAAAAACAATATCGCAAGCTCGATGGAAACAAATAGCGTTCCGGTGTATACGTAAAACAGTCGCTCTCGTTGACGAACCGGAAGTGCGAATTGAACGGCAAAGACCCAATATATAGTGTCTGGTTGACTACACACGTTGTTTTCAAATGACTTTTCGCGCGGTTGTACGAGCTTAAAGTTGATAAGCATTTCTCATGCGCGCCGTTGTACACCTATAGGTACTGTGGTACGAGCTACACAAGCGTCTGAGCGCTTTTATTCCGTATATTGCAAACAAATTAGTTATTATCGCGCAGATTATCCCCACGTATCGGAAGAAATTATCTTGGGACCGCCGTTTTTATGGTCAAAGTTTAAAACGAAGTATGTATATTCGAATGCCATTTATTCTTGAAGCTGATAAAACTTAAACCGCGTTTTATCGGGGGCCAAGGGTAATATAATTAGGCAATTATATTCTACGGCGGTATAAGAATAAAATATTCCAAATTAGTAAATGTATAGTGGGGAAATCGTTGCGGATGCGCAACTTTTTTCAGTTTTTATCGGTAGCTAAAATATTATGTAGCTGCAGGAAAATACTAGCCGAGTTGGACGCACGCTTTTCGTGCAAAGGCTACGTATTTCCGAAAAATGTCAGCACTGAAATGCGCGAATATACGGCGCAAAGGCAATTACATGATTTAGCTTTTGTATTCTCTTCCAAACACGTACCGCATGTTTATGCACTGTCCGACTGGATGGGAACATTATTACTGCTGCAGTCATCAGTATACTATAACTCAACTGCAACAATCGATTTCATCCGTTAAGGATGTCATTCTTGTTTTTAATTTTATTCACTTCGGTGAAGTTATTTTCGAGCTTAACGATACCGACAGTGACTATATTATAATGTTGTTATAAAGAGTAATCAGCCAAAACTCATCATCTCTCACCGCTTCAGTATCATCACCATAATGTCACGATGCACGCGCGAACCACACGCGACCGCATTGATTATTATTCGCATTATATTATTATACGTAACGAACATAAATAATGAACATCTTTCAAAATGTCCAAGCTGGTGTCAGATGAAAATTGCTCGTTACACGTCTTAAGTCCCCGTCGGGTTTTAATTAGTGAGTGTACTGCGCGGTACAACTGTCAGTCGTCGCAATTTCCTATCGTCCAGATCGAATAATAACTAAGTTTATGGCTGACATCTAATTACTATAAACTAATAAAACGCTATGTTTAAATAGATTTCCTGCTCTCTTTTTTCATTAATTAAACGTAATTTCTACGTAGTTTCATTTGAGACAGCGGCGTAGTATAACGTTAAATTCGCTTTTGTTTTACTTTTCGAAAAAAAATGTTTTCTGTAAACTACTCTTTAATGAAATAATTACATTTTTCAATAATAAAATAAAATCATTTTTACTAAGGTTTGCATCGCATAAAATCATGTATAATCGTCATTTATAGATTCTCAGTTTTATCTGTGTACACGATTCCTACCAGAAGAATTGTTCCGATCATCACGACCATAGGAGGTCATTGCAAACAGGAAGTGATGTCTATTTGTTACTCTGAAGGGTAATTTTTCGGAAAAAAAGATGACAAAAAGTAAAAAAAAAGCCTTGCAAAATTTACCACTTTGATCCACCCAGCCTATTTCTCTCAAAATCGTTTTTTTTTCGAGAGCAATGATACATTATTGGTTTCAAGTTTAAAAGACCGATACAGTAACATAATTCATCCGTTCCTGTATCTCACCCTGAGTCTCGCCCTTTTTGATACAATTTCAATATATTTGGTAAATATTTAATAAAAGTTTATTTTTAACAATTACAGAAACATATGCATCCGGTCCAAACTATACTTCTCAAGCGATAAATATACATTTACACATTTGACACACGAATAAAAAATATTTATTCAATGTTTACAACTATATATTATATATGTATAGTTGTACATTGTACTAAACATTTTATTAAATGTTTGTGGAATATTTTATTGTTGAGTGGGTGTGAATGACCGATGTAGGAGTCAATGTGTTGATATTTATTTTTGTCGACCAAGATCTTTGGTAACATATACCATCAGCGCCTACGTCATCATCACCACCGACGTCATCATCAGGACGAACGACATCATCGGCATCCAATCGGTAGGGTGGCGTCAGGTCTTCGATCGTAAACGATTATAGTACCGTTAAGAGGACGCATAAGTATTATATCGAATCATTAAAACATGGCTTCACATAGTGTCATCGGTAACAATTTGTATATTCGTCATAGATATACATTGTTTTTTTTTTTTTTGAAAGAAGATTATTTCTTTTTACACATTTGCGTGTATGTATTTAAAAACGTAAACATTCAAACATTTATATCATTATTTAATCATTTTTTGTGTTGGTTAATAAATTTTATTATACATAAATGAAAACATCAAAATTATAATCGTAAACCTTTTGTCATTTGACTGTCGTCGAGTTTTATATTTAAATATCTTACCTTAAGAGTGGTACTTACTGTTTCAGTATATCCATAAATGAATAATTATAACAATATTCAAAAGCTTGGAGTTCAACTGACTATAATTGATTTCGTCGTCTCTCGTAACTGCGCACAATAATGATCAATTTAAGGGTCCATTAAAACTGAACGAACCAATCATGAGTCACTGTTTTCGATGCTCGAAAAACGGTTTATCGAACGCGTAATGGACCATTGTGTACCTGTGATCGTATCAGACGTATTAGTTGTGATACAAATCATTATTCAAGTTTTGAACATTATGATTTCCCATTTTCGCTGTCAATTAAATGTACTTAAGTAACAGAGACTTGACTTTGAACACGACGGTATAGTGTACGACTTCATAATAATGTTAAACTTTATAACGTTACTTCAAACAAACAGCTCTGACGCGGTTCGAGTACAAAAATCAATAAATGTAGGTGTACACAGAATATATGGTGTCGAAAGCGTATACTGAAATATTTAACAACACAATATAAAACGTTTTATCAACCACTGTACAATATATAATGTGCCTGTAGTGAGTCGGTCTGATAAAGTATTTTCACGTCTTTATTTCGTCGGGGTCAAATGTTCGGTATCGACTCGACCGTGCCGACCGATATAAACCGTTTCGAAGAATTTGAAACGGACAAATCCGTAACTCACCCGCACCACATACGTATTATATACGTACATAATATACGGACCGGACCTTTGCCAGAACCGTGTGTACCGGAATGCAGTTTTCATTATGTGTACGGTGGAAAAAATTGTTCTCGCGAGATTGTTGCATTCGATATTTTCCACCGCACACACGTGTCGTCTAACCTGTGGGGGGGGGAGAGGTGAGTGTTTAGGGGTTAAGGGGGTTGGTCCATTTACGGCGTACACGCTGACCTGAATTTGAAATCGGAGGAAAACACATCACGCCGTTTCGCTTCGCAACATTCTAATCGCGGGGAGTTTAATACTATATTATACGGACCGTCTCGCAGTTGTATTATTACGTCAGCCTGCAATTACTCCGGGGGTTTTCATTTAGTCATTTTTGACCGGCGTACGTATATGTATATGTATTTATACACGGACGACGCCGAATCGAGCGATCAACATCGCGTGTTTAGCATATAAGTACAGCTTAAGTACGAGTATGTACATCGTGTAGGTACTTACCGTGCGCGTACGAAATAACAGATGCAGCGGAGCCGGATCAACATAGTATTATTATAAATAGCGATTAACTACAGGTCCTGCAGAAATCCTTATCGGTCCTCTCGTAATAGTTCATTTTTATTCCTCGGCGGACGGGCTGCAAAACGTGAAAGCTGATAAGTCAAAAATTGACATAACCCATTGAGTTCTTAAAACTCATATAATTTGGAATTATGTGCTCAAAATACATTAACATTGTTAATTATTACATTTTTAAGCGTCTTAATTTGTTTGTACCAAAAATCAATTTTTTTTCAAGTATGAATGAGTCACATGATTTTTAAAGTACTCTACTTAACTGTCTTTGACCGCGCACTATATTACTGTTGATTTAAATAACTTAGAAAATTGTCAGGGCGTCCTGTGGCTATACAAGCTTTATTTTTTTTCAAGTGGGAACAACATATTTTTACGCATAATATTATCAAGTACATTTTTCTAGAAATTTTGATTCAACGTAGTCAAAATTCGGATCAATAATTTCGGAATAATTCATTTTTAAAATTGCAGTTTGAAAAGTAAAAAATTCGAGAATCAGTAACGACTAGCGATAACATGTAAATTACATACAAATTATATCATAATATTAGGTATATTATGAGACTGTTTCTCAAATACTTAAATTAGAATAGTTAAAACGGTGGAATTTTGATTTTGGTACATTAAAATTCACAGAAAAATTACCTTAAGGAAATACCGCAGTGAAAAAAGAGTGTTTTAATTTGAAAAAATGTTTTTATCGCCACAGTACACTTACTCAAAAAATGGCATCGTGAACATTATTTAAAAAAAATCCAAACTGAAGCAATTTCACGGACAAGAAGGGAGGTGAGCATGTGATCAACAAATATAGTTCAAATTGATCGTATTTTCGTTTACCACGACCTGTAGACTACTGCAGTTACGTATACGTATACCGAACTCGTGGTTACGATATTTTAAGGAGACCCCGGGCCACGAGCAGTCATCTTAGCTTCCCCTCCACCACCGGTCATCGCCACCACTGCCCATCATCGGTTCGCAGCCCATATTTACTTACCGAATGCTATGCGTAATAAATACATGCACCGGAGCACACAAAACACAGAAGGCTGTTCATTATTATTCATACAATAAATACGTGTTTATTACAACAGTGCACATTATAATAATAATGTATGTAACGTGCGCATGCCATAATTTTCCATAGAGTTGCGTAATTCGTTTCGAATGACCAAGCAAAACGGTACCTGCACCGCGCACATGTAAATAATATATATTAGACACAAATATTACAAATCATGTTACACACACACACACACACACACACACACACACACACACGGCACACGCACGCACACACACATATTTTATATACGTATGTATACGGTTCTCCAGGGAAATGAAAACATATGAAGTAGCTCTCGCAGAAGTTAAAAATATGTATTTACATAATTTTACTTATCTTAAACTGCAGAATCTACAATAAACACTGACGTTAAAAGTTGCTGGAGGTTAAAAACGGCATTAATTATAACTAATGACCGTTACGATTGTGTTCATTTGTATAAATATACGTTCTTGAAGTCGAACGCAACAGACATTGTACGTTTTACTGTCCAACGACAAACATCTTCAAAGTCAAAATCGTCTAGGAGCAGCTGAAGCCATCGAACCACCGGGAAGACCGGAGACGACTGCTACAGTTTTGTTGTCAACTTGTATTAAATATTTGTGTAATAATGTCCAACGAGATATACATATTTCTGTTTAAGGTAAAATAGTCTTATGATACCCAATATAATGGTACAGTTTGCGTATTTATCATTGCTTCTGATTCGAGGTAACACAAATTTTAACTTTTCATACGCAATTTTAATTTAAATGATCCCGAAAGTATCGGTCCGAATTTTAGGTATGAGACATCAAAAATACTTAATATTGTGTTCCCCTTTGAAAAAAACCCAAGTTTGCAAAACCACAGGACACCTCTAAGGTGGCGTGGAAAACAGTTTTGGACAATATATAGGTATACTACGGTGATTCGAATATTGAAAAAAAAAATCTAAATTTAAACATCTATACGGCCAAAACGGGGGTGAGCAATGTTAAAAAATCATCCTGTATATATAGATACATTTTTATACATATTTTTTCACTTCCACGAGAATTGTTTCAGTTATAATTTTTTTCCATTTTTCTGAAAGAGAACACCGCGCTCGCGCATATTATACACGCGCAGCGCCAGGACATCGTCACAACGGTACCTATTATATGCTGCACCAGTACCGTGGGTCTACTACGCGTATAATGATACGTATAAATATACTCAGGATGATGGCGTTTTCCCGGTCGCATGCCGAAAACGAGAGTTGAAATTACCTCTCGACGATCCGCATCCATGGTGTACACATGGCAAACCGCGTGTGACGCAATAATATAATATTCTCTGTATGGGAAACACGGTCGCGCGCCCACCATATCCTAGCTGTTCCTCGCCGAGGCCGACGCTGACATTGTGCGTACGGCTCTTTTCAACGGCTCCTAAGTCCAAATCGGGTTCGTGCTGAAAACCACCGGACCGCACCAACTGCGGCCGCACAGGCTCTAAAGTATAGTTGTCGGCCTGAGTACTACAGGCGCGACTTTTACTGATGTCGGAGGACGTGATAAATGTTCAGCAAGCAAACGTATCTTACATCGTCTTGTTGATTAGAAACTGTATATTTCAACCTTTGCAGATTCTTAGTGGAGTGCAGTGTGCAGATACATTTCAATACCTTTTTTTTGTTGTATCATTCCGGAAGACTCTGCGTGCATCAATAATGACGTATTCGAGTGTTTTACATGGTTTTGCAAAATTTCGCGTCCCTGTCGTCATCTCTCTTCGAGTCCTGCTGCATAATGTCTCTCGCCGATTGTTATAATGCGTACGTGTGTCGTGTACGCAACCGCAGCTCCAGGATATCGTTCGGCGGCGACATCCTTATATATAGGCTGCACTCCGGGCCGGTGCTAGGGGAGACGAGGCGTCTCCGGGCTAAGTAACTGTGCTCAAAGGAAAACGAAAAGAAATCATATTTACTGCGTCGTTTACAATTTTTCGCGAACGTTATTATATTATTATTATAAGCGTCTCGAAATATAATAATAACAAAGTCAGGGTGGCTTACTTATTTTTCAAACGTATTTATTCAGAAGCCCTAATTTATACCGACTTTTGCCGACGATGGCCGCGTATTCCTTACTTTTTGAAATAAAAAAATAGTCTCGCACCAGGACCCGCGAAATAGTCGGCACCGGACTGAGTACCAGAGACTCGGTATACTCGGTATAGTCTGCGTAACGTGCATAACAATACACGTAAGTATATACATTTCTCAAAAACGATGGTCATACGGACGTACCTCGGAACGATCCGCATGCATGACTTACAATAATGATGTATTGGCGAACCACGTGTGACGCGATATTAGTGCAATATCTGTATGGGAAACGCGGTCGTGCACTCCGCGTGTACCGCGCGCCCATTTCCTGTTCGTCGCCGGGGCTGACATGTGGCGTCGCTCGCTCCCGAATATCTAAAACCCGAACCAGTCCCGCGCGACTCGACAAGAAATCGTATGGGAAAACGACAATTTTACGCGTTTCCGCTTGCATCCTGTACATCGTCTCCTCGGGCACACATAATGAGGACCGCGTATAACCGCGGCGACGATTGATACACGAGGGACGTATCTGCGCATTGGGTCCATCACGCAAGTATATATTATGTTACAGTTAAAACCCGAAATTCGTCAAAACTAGTTTTCACAAATCAATTTCGTAATCAATTCGTTTTTGTAAAAAAGAAAATATATTATGTAACTCAAAATGCCACGACAGTTTGTCTTGTCAAAATAAATAAGACAAATAATACTTATTTTAAATTGAATTTGGTTTTTGTTAAAATTTTGCTTTAAAAATAGGATCAATGTATTGAAGTTCTGTTTAGTTCTCCAATTTAACCAGTTAATACTAGTTTTTACGTATTTCGGGTTTTAACTGTGACATCAACATTGAAATCCTGGTTAAAACTAGTTTTGACGAATTTCGGGTTTTAACGGTAACATATACACGCTCAAGTGCAGATCTAACTCGCTGTCTCGTCACAGGTAACTGTGGTCATTCGATAACATTTGTTTGAATAACATTTTCCTCGATCGTGTTTCTCAGTTTTTTGTCATAAGAAACGTCACGCCGAGAATGACACCCTCGTCTCCGTCGAGTATTCACGCTGTACAGACTGTTCCATAGTTGTTAGTTAAATCGGTATACCTATCCGACAAATTTATTTGTGTGAAAAAATAATTAAATATTGAACTTTAAAACCGTTAAAATCGACTGAAAATTAATAGTTTTTATTTATTACGCGTGTATTTTACGATAAATAACATCTAAACTAAGTATTTATATAAATATTAATCTTTTACGTATGAGTGCTTATAAATATTGTTATTTCAAATGGGGAACATCTGTAAGAATGATGGTTAAGAGACTTTTTGGACAAAGCTAGAGCTAATAGGCACAACTATGTGATAAATTCTTAGATTATTCACCTATAAAATCAATATTGAAATCAAAATCATAGTATCAACCGTTTTAGCTTTTATTCAAATATTTACACAAAAATAGTACTATGATTTTGACCAGGGTCTTACTATGAATTTACCATGATATCTAATCGTTATTAGGGAAACGGTGAACTCTACTCGTCTGTACTTTTCACTGGTCGAGTGTCAGCGTGACGTTTAGGACAACATTTTAGCACAACCCCCAGCGATAAGGCCGCACATCGAAAACGAAATAAAGACGTTTTAAGTCAATTATTCTAACTCGTCCGAAATAAAAAGAGAAAACGTACTTTATGGTATAATTTACTTATAATATAATGTAGTTACACCAGACTGTACAGAGTGAAGACAATTAATTACTAACTTTGTGAATGCTGTCCCGGTCCGTGGTCAATGCACTACATCTCACATAAACAAAACACAAGTCCTAAAATCCAAAGTCCTACGTGTGATTTCCAATGCCCCAAAGTTTGTACGAGACGACGCATTGCATATATACTACAAAAACCACACCAAGGACTAATCAGTGAGCTTCCTCAGTCATTTACACGAAGCAAGCGGTCCACAACATTTCTGGTTGAATACCCGTCCTAACATTCGCAGACTCCAATATGTTCGTGCCCACGACGTTTTAAAATAGCTCATTTAACTCAACTATTAATGCAAATATAATTTATTTTGTATAACTGTATAATATTGATACGTAATATAATTATTGTATTATAAAGTTTGTATTCTACACTACTAAATATGTTTCCTAGTAAACCAATAGATTTCTTATAACCAATACATTTGATATACAAATGTTAAAAATCGCAAATCTACAGAACATAGATAACAGTAGAACCTCGATTATCCGTGACTCGATTATCCGTGTTTGCGATTAACCATGCTCACTCTTCCGAAAATTTAGACTGATAAATTCATATTTCAAGCCCTGGTAACTTGTTGTATACAATATTATGCATGTATGTATAACATTATTGTATGTATATTATGTATATTTCTAATTATAATTGAATCAAAATTTTTAAAATTTCATTATTATAAAATTGTGCCTACCTATGTATTTTTAATTATAATCAAATTAAAATTTTCAAAATTTCATTATTATAAAATTGTACCAATGTGTTTCTAATTATAATTAAATAAAAAATTTCATAATTATAAAAAGTCTTGATTAACCGTGATTTTCAAATATCCGTGTGACCCCCTCCCCACCATTACCCCGGATAATCGAGGTTCCACTGTATATACCTAAGTTCCGACATCATAATGTCAGGAAAACTTTAGAAAAAAAAACTTACTTTGTCTGGCAATTTTAATTTTACACAGACATGGTTTTTTTTATTGAGTTTACGTATGGTTTATTGTTTGGTAAACATTTGTGTTTTTTTTTGTTACTTTGGATCATTTCAACAACGTGTTAGTGCTCGTACTTGTATCGCATAGTAAAATTAGTAACTCGGTGTTGTACAGCTTCGAGCTCTCCTCTACGCACTTCGGTCTAAGCCTTTGACAAGATCGATTTTTTTTTCCAAAAAATCTGTACTTCAGTTTCTACAGAACCCACGCGATATTCGCTGCGTCCTCTGCGGTAAGTTATACGGGCGACGTGATGTACTGTTCGCAGTAGTTCTAGCGTTCGAGGGGGAAACAATTAACAATGATAACAGTACTTTTTCGCCGACCGACCGCTCGTGTACACGTAAAGTGGAGTTGTTGAACTTGAGGTAATAACCGTGTATAACGTCCGTCTACCGGTCGCGTGAGAAAAAACGTTCCGAACGTTGCGGCGACTGTTATAAGCAATTATAAATGTTCCGTATAGGACCGTGCGAGATGGTCAAGACGGAATGGAAGGGGGGGGGGGGAAAACACAATAATTTCAACGTCTGCGTGTCACGAAACGAGTAACGAATGCGTGTCCCCCTTAAATAAACATTTGTAATTATATTTTATTATATGCAATTATATGATATAGCACTGTAAACGAACGTTTAGCGTTTAAAATTGATTACGCAATGTGATTAGCTGAACGAATAAATATTGATCGCACGTTCATTCGAATACAAAACTCCCGCGCAGTGTTGGTTCGTCGTCATTTGATTGTCCGTTACGCACATCGAGTCTTAGCAGAGGTCCAGGATGGTACGCGTTGCTAATTAGCGGTTTGAAGGTTTAGTCCAGCGCATGCGGCCCTCCAACGATTCATATGTGGCCCAAACAGAACTCAGTGAATTAATAAAAATATAAATTTTAAAACTTATATCATTACGAATATAAAATACAACGAAACAAATTTCGAAGCTATTTTCAAAGAGAAGAGAGAACAAATAGAGTACATAGAATTTTGGAATTTAGTACCAGGAAAATACAAAACCTTATGATAATGTGCCCACTTTTTGATGACAATGTTCATCAGAAATCGGCTCACTGGTTCACATCTTGACGACTTGTGAAGAGTAGAATGCAGCAACTACAAACCAGATATATCTAAAATAGTGAAAAAACCATCTCAATATCAAAATTCACACTAATATACAATATACGCAATACATAAATTTATTTTTAGTTTTTTCTTTTAATTTCCGTTCCATTCATTTCGACTTGCGGCCCGCGTAATATTTTAAAATATTTCATGTGGCCCAAATAAAAAAAAGGTTGAGTATGGCTGGTTTAGTCCTAGGCGACCTGTCGAAAACCGTGTCGTGTACTTTGCGTACAAGCGCAACAATTACGGCGAACTTCGAAACCGAAATATCGCAAATGTATTGAATACGTGCACACGATACGACGGAAAAAATAAAGCTTAATACCTATTATAAAATTATAACACGGACGCTGTCGAAAACAAATATTCAAAATGAGACTGACGCAAATTGAATATAATTACCGCCGTTTATACGGTTTTAATCTGTTGAAATGTGTATTTCATTATAATCTTCATGAATAGTCATGGGTAGTTGCAGGGCGGTATATATATAATATATATAGAGTCTAATCACTCACAAAACGGAATTACAATTTAATTTATGTATTCATTCATATTATTACTTCCTTGGACGGAGTTATTTTTTCGTTATTATTATTCCGAAAATTATAATAAGCAAATATCTAAAAGGACCCGATCCCTTATTGTTTTATTATTATTACTATATTATACTATGCAAACAATTTTTGTTATCCTTGAACCGTTATTATGTGGAATGAAATGAAAGCTATTATACGAGTACAACCGTGATATCCACCCGCGCGCACTACGGTAGTATTGTTGTTGGTAAAAATATTTTCGCGTATACATTTTTTATAATTAAAACACAACTTTTGCGCTCCTCGTGCGCGCGCACAAATCGCGTCGGTATTTTTTGTCTTAAGCTGCGCACAACAAATAGGGGTGGCCAAACTGCGGCTCGCGTTTTATCGCACAATACCAAAACGGTATTTTATTCCCAATATGAAATATATGTATCCAAAGAAATATAATATTTACTAAATTACAGTTTATAGAAAAAATATAATGTTTTTGATGTGATATTTAAACGCATGATTATTATTTTAATGTGTTTCTTCATTTTTAATCAATGTCTATGCTAACCTAACGTATTTGTTACGTTATTTCGTCGCGAGTTCTCCTGCTCTGTGCGTCCTAAGAACATTCTCCCCTCCTCCACCCATCCTCATGGGTCTTACATATTTTTCATCATACCGCTGTGCGGCTCGCGACTCTCTCATCGCTGCCCACCCTCTGGCACATAATAGTGTAATGTACTACGATATTACTTATAATCTAAATATAGAATTGATAAAAGACAATGTACGAAAAACACATATTTTACAATGTATAATTTGAATAATGTATAACACGGAAAAACCAATACGCATAATTAATCTACATGCGCAAATCATACGAGGAAGTCACAAGTGCGCGATGCGTCAGATGCAAAATAGACAAAACAATAACTGACGGATATTCAAGTTAGCAACGCGAACAAAGTATATAACAGCTCCGGACTCGCACGGAAATCAGTCGTATCCAGCCATTCAGTTAAGAAACTCTGCCAGTTGACATAGGGTGACCAATGACCAAACGTCCCGTTATCCTGACAAACTTCGAACGAGAAGATTTTTATCCGGTTTTTATAGAATGGTTTTATCCCGTTATTTCCATATTATTTCAATAAATAAATATTACAACCTGCAGTTTCCAGTTTTTTTAAGTGTATTCAGCTTTAAAATATGGTTTTGTTTAACAACAATCACTTCATTAACGGACATTGAAGGAAGTAGAATTCATCAAGTCCGTCCATCATTGCTGGGTGGCAGAAAAAGTACTGACTACCAGTATATCAAAAAACGCGCACACAGTGTAACCGCTTTGTTCCGACGAGGATTTCAGACGAACTCGTCGGAACAAATTTTCGTCAGAACTCGGCATACATAGAAACCGTAGACTTAGAGTTTAGACGATTTCGTATCGATGGACTGACGTGACATCAGGCAGGTACAATACGAGTGTACGAGATACCGCTCGTCCACAATATTCTACACGTGACAACATTCAAAACCAACGCTGACGATAAAAACGATCCTGCGGCTATAGGCTTTTAGGTACACGCGCGGTGTATATTATTATTATTATTATTATTATTATCATGTAACAAGAGCACGTTATCGGTCCTTCCGCGATGGTTGCGCAAAAGCTTAGAGAACACGAGAACATTTATGCGGCGAACGGTACGAGTATTTATTTTATTTCATGCGATACGACGAGTGCATTCGTAAGCAAACAACGAACGTTTAGAACACTGTAAAATGTAACTTAACGTGTCGTACGGTGCAATATCGTCTTGCTTTTATTACACGTCGTCGTATTGTTGCACAAGCGCTTATTATATTTTACGCGTTCGGGTTCGGCGTAGCACAATCCTTCGGCAGCGTCGAGTCGTCGCGAAATCCTTGCCGAGATAATAATTTACCGTACGCGCAATAACGATGGAGATGTTGAACGAGGACATTATTTTGTCGCCGCGCAATGACATTTATATTTCACGCGTTCTCGGTCGGTTTCGTAGCAATTATTATTTGTGTTGGCCGTATTAAATTCGTGTATGATGAATATTAACGAAATCCGGGAATAATCTAATGAATTATAAACGCACGTGTCGTGTGTTTTCGGCAGCCCGTTCATTTATACAACGACAGTAAAATGTAGCCTCGAAGCCATTACATTATCATCATTGCAGCTATATTATAATTGAATGAATGCAAAAAGCCGAAAAGGCGCGGGGCCGGGACGATTTTAAGAAAACCAACGCGTTTATATCGCGTTTGGGAAAAATTTGTCTTCTGGAAAATAACTAATTCAATTTCCGACGACCCAACAATTACCGATTCTGCTACCACGACGGGACTTTGTTTTTTAACGGCTAAACGGAGAAAAAAAAGTATATGTATATACAGGGGATGGGGTAACAACTGTATCTACTATACGGTAGAGTGGCTATTTACTTGGGAATTGTTTAAAAGTCAAATGAAAATCTCGAATGTTTGTACCACAAAAGTTTTCCCATTGCGGGCTTCCAATTCTCCGATTCCTTCGGACTTTAATACCAGAATCACTGCTTTAGTTACAAATTTTCAACATTTCAACATATTATAATTACATTTGTTAGGTTAGTTCGCGAAATTGACTGGGCAAAGTTGTATGGAATAACCGTGCAAAGTGCATACCTATGCCGGTAAGTTTCAAAGGCGTATTTGGTAAACTAATAAAATCCGATGGAACGCGTTGGAATTATTCTCCACGTAAGAAATAATACCGGGCAATCGAGGTTACACGTTTTAATTTAACTATTTTATAAATTTAAACACACTGGGCTTATTCATATACATTTCAATATTAGTGAATGGTCAAACGAGTAAACGTTTATTAACCATGATTGTTTTATCTCTGTCATTATTCGCATCAGTATATATTCAACGCCATACATTTTTTGAAAAATAAAATGTGAACTGTGCGAGTGTATACCGTGTAGCGCGTGATCGATAAAACAATCTGCGACGCGATTCAACTTTTGACGGGTGTTTTAATCGAATTTTATTAATATTTTACTTCTGCATCGATAATAAAGAGTGAAATTGCTTACGAGAATTATAGCGCAGAACTCATGATAAGACAAATTTTAATTAAAATTAGTCAAAATTTCGGTTTTAACAATGACTTCCGCACAAAGAGTTTTCTTCTCAGACAATCTGCAAAACATCATGAGGAATGAATTATCACCATGACAGTGCTATAACGAAGGAACTTCATGATGGTAAATTAATAATATATAATATTTGGAACGTTATTCTAACTGTTGCAGAACTTTCAAATTGTGTAAGCACCGTATTTTGAGACTGATACTGCCCGCGATTAAATTAAATAATAATTATTATTTTGTTCGCATTTTAATACTGATGTATGATTATGTTTTAACGCTAAATTTTAAAATGCGTCTCAAATAGTATCCTTAATTGAAAAGTTTCTGCGAAGTGATAAAACACCACCTACAGCTGATATATATAAGCGATGGCAGTATATTTCTTATAATTGTATTGTATTCTCAAGGACTAAGCGAGATGCTGAGTCATGTATTTAAAATAAACTTTTCAAATTATTAAATTGTATTTATAATTTGCTCCTTTATAATAGTTTTATTAAATTTAATGCAATATTATGCATCAATTGAAGGTCATCGAAAAATCTATAAATAAATGTATAATAAACAATCACAAAGTGAAACATAATGTTATAGTAAACAATTATTTGTGCACAAATGTTTTTTCGAATATCTAACTTACAAGTACAAACATTTTCTTATATTTGTCAAACCTGAAGACATTTTTTTATTTAATGAAATCATTTATGCCACTATGGTTGTACAATGGTTATTATTCGTCATTTAGAAATCAATAAATCATTATACGCATTCTATATTGTAAAAATCACATTAATAAATGCTGAAAGCGTAAACGTTGTAACATAAGTAAACCATAAATTAATTTATTTTTAATAAATATTTACTGTTGTAAGATGTAATATGTAAATTGTAAATATATTATTATAAAAAATGATTTTATGAGTACTTCATCAGTTTTTTTTTCTAAGTTTGTAAATGGGACTAATGATCATAATTAGTAATAGTGGTAGAAAATGATTTACCATAAATCATAATGTCAATACTTGAAATGCGGATACTTGGTTATGGATTATATTTAGCATGAACTTTTTTAATAACTATTTATTAATAAGTATGAGGAACGATTAAAATATATTCACCTTAAAACTTAAAACGAACAAAGGGATTTCAATAATAATCTTTACCTCACATGGTCCTTTGAAAATAAATCGTTTTAAATTAAAATTAAATTGATTAAAGTTCTAGTTAATATATATGTAAATTAGTTGAAAACTTAACCGAAATTATTATGCGTACAAAGAAAATAATAGTTTTGGTATATCGAAACGATTGCAAAATGTACGTTCCTGTACGGAAAATGTATCCAATACAAAATGCATATTTTCAGTGTTACCGCATTGATATTGAATTTTTACTTATACTCAACTATTATGTTTCACGAATACTACACAATAAAAATAATTGGTGATATAAATATTCGAACTATTATTAAATCCGTGGGATTGAGCTGATTGCGGACAAACCAACTGAATATAATATAATTTAAACTTCACTTGTAAATGTGACCGGAATAAGTTTAGCAACTTCAGCGTTTGTGAATTATTCGATTAAAAAAAAAGCTAATACTATATCGAAATCATATTATAAAAAATAAAAATGTCATTATAGTTGAATAATCAATTGCCAGGCAACACTAAAAATTGAAATATATTTCAAACGCGTGTTGAAAACAAAATTCACATTGACTATCGATTCTGTATTCTAATTCGTACATCGCACTTCTCCTATTTTTTTTCGCGTTTTCCATTTTAATCGACGGTTAAAAGTATTATATAACATGACTATGACACCAAGACACATTCAAGAGGAGGCCAACTACCTCTTGAAGAAAGTCATCAGTGGGTCACGTGGCAGCAGCTTGGCAGTCGACGAGTTCGCGGAGATGTTGGAGGATTTGAAAAAATCCTCAATCCAACGGAACCAAGTATTCATAATTGCATACTACGTAGTTTATTTATAGAACTATTGTATTCTATACGATGTGTTTCAATTTTAAATATTATTTCAAGTTATTGATCTGTATTAGTATGATAGTGTATGATACTGAGTTGTAAATTTGAAAACAATTGAGAATGTTATCAATTGATAATTCTACAGGCTGTCTTCACGTGTATCGTCAGTGAAGTGATGGACGAATGGACTTTTTTCCCTGGGCATTCGCGCACCGCCCTGATGAAGTACGCCAACGTTTACGGCAGTTTGATCGAGTACGACCTTATTTCGTAAGTATTTTTGACGGTCAATTCTAGAAAGTTTTCATTTGATATATACAGATTTTGTACAACATTTGTTTCCGTTTAGCAATCCTAACACTATGAAAAATGCTTTGCGGTTGATCTTGGTGGCTTTAAACAGTACACCGAAATCGAAAATGTTCGATTTCGGTGTCCTGGCTTTGAACCGGTGCCATGAGCATGTTGTGGACACCGAGTTCATAGAAAGCTTATCAACGATCCCGCACATCAACAGTTTGCCCAAGCATTTGTTCGAGGTATGTTTCTATTAGAAATCTTAAAAAAAATCATCAATACATCATGTACGGGGGAACACACGTTCTCCGTATCATATTCAGTTTTATATTACCTCCGGGATTTCGGAACACGTTTTATATACTTTTTATCGAAACCTGCAATTTATTCAGAATACATTTTTATGTTTTAATATGTGATACATTCTATGAAAACGGTTCGCAGTGGATAGAGGAGATAAGGTCGTACGTTGCGTACTCATCAGCGGCACCCGGGTACCGAGTTGACCACGTTGAAGACACCGAATCCAAACTCCAGTCTTCCGTGTTGTCCTCGGATACAGCAGCACCGGTCATCGACTCCCCGACCGTCTCGGGTGGTGTCACAGCCACACCCGAACCCGAAGACACGTGGTCGGTGGAGCTCGAGGCGTTCGACTTCGAAGCGAACGACCGGTGCCCGGATGAAAAAGAGAAGATAGTATTTATCACCAACAATTTGAGTGGTGATAATCTATCTGAAAAGGTGACCATTTGATCGTTAAATATCATAATAATACGACGCCCTATGTTCATTACACGTGCAGCAACTCTTTGTATAAATTGAAATGTTTTTATCCCGGCCCCGTTCAGAAGAACGGATACGCCCCTTGAACGATATCGCGCACGTATGCCTGTGTCCTGTACAACATAACTGCCATGACATTTTTTAATTTTGAGTTATTATTGTTAAGGGTGGTTAAATTGAGCTTTTTAATAAAAAGCAAGAACTACGCTACATAAAATAAAGTTTTTGATATGGCCGACAAAAAAGTCGAATTACAAAAAAGCCACGTTTCGAATTATTTCGTTTACATATAAGGTCGAATAAGAGCTAATTTTTAAGTATAATGTGTTGAATGCAAAAATGCAACATCTAGAGTTTTAGTGGTATTGCATTTAATAATTTCAATTCAATATTGCCAAGTTTCAGTATACGGCATTCTTAAGAATAATAAGTGAATATTATGCTACAACCGTCTTGCATTCACTAGAAATATCGTAAGACGCCATTTAATTGTTTATTTATACTAGATATTTCTTAATATTTGAAAACGCCACATTTAATACCATGCCTTTAAAGTACGTACGTAAAAAACTCCTTACAGCATCTTAGTTTTAAACTTCTTTAAACTATTCTTCTTAGTTTTTAGTTTTGAGACATGACAGTTCTACCTCAGGTGTGCGGTTAGTGCTTATAATTTTAACAATCTATTTCAGTGCGCCGAAATCAAGGGAATTCTGAGGGACGAACATGTTAGATGGCTATCTGACTACTTGATCGAGAATCGTGTATCCTGTGAGATCAATTTGCACACTTTGTACTCAGAACTCCTAGACGGAATAGCAAACGAAGACCTCAATTCCTTTGTGATGTCAACAACCGTGGAGAACATTCGAGTAAGTATACACATATAACTTGCTAAAGCAAGCGCAGAAAAAAAAACACGTTCACATAACATATAATATTACGTTTTATCTTTTCAGACGTTGTTGGACAGTGACAATATGCGCAATAAGCCATTATTGAATAATTTAGGTCATTGGTTGGGCGTCATAACGCTGGCAAAAAATAAACCCTTACCATTCACCCCCGGTTACTTGAACTCGTTGTTGAAGCAAGCGCGGTGTGCACAACGATCCGAAAAACTGGAGTACATCGTCCCGTTCATTGCAAAGATTCTTGTGTCGAGTGCAAAAAGCACAGTATGTTTATATATTTATATTTACCTTATTTTTTTTTAACGTTTATCAGTTTATTAGAGTATATAAACAATCTATTAGTTGATAATCACAATAAGCATAATTCATAATGATATATTTTACTTTGACGTAAAGCCTATTGATTAAAAGAAATTACGACCCTGCAGAACCAACCCTTTTAACTTGATTCTCATAATTTGTAGTTCATTTAAATCTCAACATAAGTTTTTCTTTATCCAACTTGGGGGCTTTGGATTACCTTAAATTTCATTACGTACCTACGAACTACAATAAGTTTTATTGCTAACTGTTGACTTTTCTGACATTATTTTTTCAAAAACCAAAACAGGTGTTTGGACCGAAAAGTCCGAAGACACTGAATATACTAAGATGCCTTGCGGACCTGCATAACTTGCCGGGCTTAAAGTTGAAATTACAATTCGAAGTGGAAGTTCTTTTTAAATCATTAAACATTGAACTAACAGTGAGTTTTTTCGAATAAATATTGTATTCGTCCATTCTTACTATTAAACCTAACCCTGATATAAAGACAAGTTCTACATTGGTTTCCCAAAGAAACACCTACAGTGCACTCTCCCTAAGGTCAGCCTATCAAAGTATTGATTTTTTCTTTGTGGGAGACCCATCTTTTCTCGAGTCCTTGACTTCATTTCATTCTTATCATGAGCTGTATGCTCAGATTCTTAAATATTGACGAATGTATTTTTAATTTCAGGAATTTAAATCTGGACTGTTTTGACAATATTAACTTCAAGATAGAAGAACAGTAATATAATATTATGTACACATTACATATTATTGTTATTATTGTTTTTGAACATTTTTTTTTTGATTTTTTTTCATCAATTTCTATAATTTGTTGGCTATTTTACCTACTTATATATTTTCGTTTACGAACAGCCATTGTAATTAATAAACACAAAAAAAAAGCATTATACATATACCAATTTATAGTGTGTGATTACAATAACGCTATTAGAATTAATTAATTGATTATAATAAGATTAGTATGTATTTATTAATTTTGAGAAACTATACATTTGATTATAGTTTTAAAAGAAACTTGAACCGTCTATTATATGCGTGTTCAATCTTTACCATATAGTACTCAAGTAAATAAAACATAATATGTTTACAAAAATAACCAGGTATAACAGATATAATACTTCGACTAGCTATTTATCACAGTTTTATATTCGAGTTATCGAGATTTATAATGCATAGTGTTATGAGAATTTCTAGGGGAATAAAAAAAAATTCGAGTTGTCAAGTTTTTCGAGTTATCGCGACTCGACTGTATATGTTATTATCAATTGCAGCTTTTACGGTTGATAAAAATGATCATAATAATTGGTGAGATGATCAAAATGAATGTCACTCGATTTTCTCGTACGTAGGCGAGCATAAAGTACAAGTATATTGTACGAATCCCGTCGATGCCTAAACACGTGCACCGTGTTGGACCGATGTTCTCGCATTTCTCCTCCACTGCAACTCCGGCCCAGGTCTATGGATATACACCGTGACCGTGGTATAGGCGTATAACGCGCATGATGCATTTCGTTGATCAGTACATTGCGGCTGCAGTGTCGATAATATGCGTGTATTGAGAGATACCTGTACGTGTATACGATAATAATAACATCACGGTCGCGGTTACCGGTCCGAGGTTCGAGGAGGCGCGGTGCACGAAAGAGATGAAATGCAGTGGCGCGGGTACATTCATATCCTAAAAATCACAGTGTAGCGATAGGATGATGGAATTATTCATGGCCCTAAGCCTTTTCTGAAGTACAGGCTTTTGCAGAATCGATGAATCAGCGGTTTAAGAAAAGGTCGAACGAATCATTTATAATGATTATAAGTGATCGCGATGCGCGCGCGTGTATAATATTTAGGCGTATTATCTTCCATAGAAAACTTTAAGTTCTATATTCCGATTTGATACCATCATTTATTTCGTGAACCCGCGCGTGTACTGTACAAACTTTTGTGAACGGATTCGCACCTAACCCGCGCATACTTTTACGGTGTAACAGCCGATTTTGGCAGCGCATTATACGCATATGGACACCGCACGAACGCAATAATATATTACGAATGTATACGGTTGAGTCACTCGAAAATTCGAAATCCTCTACGAACAAATCAACAATACGTTTATTTTGAAAACTCGAATTTTCCATCGATCGACTTTCCCCTCTCCTATTTTCGGATTCGAATTTCCGCAGCCACTCGACTTTATTATTTACTCCGTTCTCGTACCGTGGAGGTACGTACAACGTTGGTGCACGCAGCTGCCTGCGCGTTTCGATTTTCTTCGACGGGAAAAATGCAATTATTACGCCGGGGTGGAAAACGAATTAAACTTTGCCGTTCGCACAGTTTATATATTATCTACATATACTTACATAATAAGGTCGCGGTCGGTCTCTACGTAGCGTCTTATACGCATAAATCCGATTCCAAACGGCTCTGCACGTGTACAATAATAGCTATAGCAGCTGGTAGGCACTTGTTCTGGTACAAATATATGACGCCGTTCACGGTTCGAATGCGTTTCAAGAGCTACTCGTACTTATCGTTTATCTCACCGGTCGGCTTCACCAACACTGCGCGGGCTGGAAATAAAAACAAACGAACCGTCCGCATGATATAATGTAATTAAACTTTAGATGACGCGATATGATCGTGATATGACCGAACGAGCTGGGTCCACCCAGTGGCGGTCCTCGACCAATTCCAGGGGGGGGGAGGCGAAATATTTTTAATATTAAATACAATACTCAAAAATAGAAGTCATAAAAACAATGTAACGTTTTACGTTATCAATGTGTTTAAGCTTGTACGCTTATCTGTGATGATAACAAGCTCGTACACACCGTATCATTCTAGCGGTGTGTGGACTGTGGAGCTATGGTACAGTTGGTAGTGACTGCAGTGCCGCATAGAGTATTATTCTGTGCAATGCCGTCCCGCCATATTATCATGGCCATATCACAGAATAGCTGAAACTTAGTGTAGCCAAAAACAAAAATATTAAAATCATTGATTTTTTCTCGCTTTATTAACACAATTAATAATCATAAAATAATGTAAAACGTTATAATATAAAAATATAATATAAACCAGGGGGGGGGCATCCACCCATCCCCCCACCGTAGGACCACCACTGGGTCCATCGCGGTCAGTGACACGTCGCCAGGGTAGGGGGACCTGTCAGGTTAGGTTTAGTGTTTACCCTAGAGGCCTAGAATACACGGGAATCTCGCACAGTGACCAGTTGAAAACATTTTCTAGTCGTTTTTATATTTACAACAATGTGTTCACCGCGAAATCCAACCAAATGAAACAGTCGACTCGGAAAAAAATACGATTACATTTTGCAATCGAAGATTTGTAATAACTTCGTAACGTAGCGTTAACATTTCATCATTCGACGGCTGCTAAAAATAAATGCGGAATCTGTGTTATAAACAACCTGTGCATAATATTAGGTATACAGTGAAACCTCCACTAACGGACACCTCCCAATAACGGACACCTCTCAATAGCGGACGTTTTTTTTTGGAAAAGGGGACATTTTCACTAATTTTCAACGGGACAACCTCCGAATAGCGGACATTATTTTTATCTTTATTTGAAAATAATACGTATTCACATTCGTATGTACTCTCGTAATAATGTAATTACGATAACAAACTCGTTATGTGACGATAAGATTACGACAAATTCGGTTATCGGTGAAACGGTTATGACTTATGAGTTTTATGACAAAAGTATGTCAGTTGGTGACGGTTTTCGGACGTGATGACTACGTTAAAACGAAAGCGAAAAATATACTTTAAATAATGATAGTTAATAATAATTTGTAAAAATATAAAAATGTAATAATTTACAATAAATAATAAGTAATACATATTTTTTTAATTTTTAATTTAACTAAAACATGTGTTTCTTTTCTACAAATTTATGCTTTATGAATTTAAAAAATGTATCCCCTCTGAATAACGGACACCTCCGAATAACGGACAAAATATTGGTGACCGAGAGTTTCCGCTATTCAGAGGTTTCACTGTATTCGTTTTTCCGTCTTTCGAAAGCCGCACGGTGCCAGTATTTTTAATCGGAAATGTTCCGTTACGTTTGGTGTGGGTTGGAATAGAGCAGGGATGGCCAACCCAAATGATCTTGCGGGCCACTTTGTAAATACATCACAATCCCGCGGGCCACATATAGGGTTGCCCAAAAGAAAGGTCATCAGCCAAAATATTAATATAGGTAATCACATATAAATCACATATTTTATTCAAAATTAGGCCACATATAAAATTATAAAAGTATTTAAAAAAAATTAAAATATATAAAAGTTATAATAAAAGTATTATAAATAATTATATTATATTATTATTATTATAAATAAAAGTACAAAAAACATTACTATTTAGTGAGATATTTGTTTCTCAACTCGTTCACTAAGCTTTTTCAAATCAATAGAAATGCTTGTATTTGCACACCGTAATTGATGTTGCAGGCTTTCACAACTTTTTGTGCCAGATTTCTCAAATTGGGAAAATGTTCTTTTGTGATATTAATATTATAAAAATCTATTTTTGATTTTGATGTTTCAAAAATGTGTTTTAATTCATTATTGCATTGTAAGTCAATGAGTTCCATTTGAAGATATTCTGGGGCCGAATTGACACCAGTATGAAAAGGAGATGAATATATTTCAAATATTGTCTTGTATTTGTCTAAATTAGTGAAACGACTTTCAAAAGCAGCTATAAGTTATCTTATTTCTTTGCACCACTCATATTAAAAAGAAAAATACAATAATAAAAAAAGTACGTACTTAAATATTTTTTCCACACTGAACGTACTTCAACACTCACAGCGAACGGACAGATTATGACTGTTATTAGCCACGTTTTATTTTAACAATTCGATTTGCTATAAGCTGGAGTCTACTCGTATATATTTTTATCAGATTGGATAAGAATTGTCACTTTTGTTAATAATACAGATACCGCGTTGCACGGGCATTCCAGAATATTCTATTGGCGCAAAAATTATTTTTTTTTTGTAAATATTTGATAAATGTCGCGAGCCGCGGGTTGGCCACCCTGGAATAGAGCATATTATCACTGGACATTTAATACTCTACAGTCTTAGACTTTTTAAAAGAAAAACTCAAGGGGACCGCCGTATACACGACGGAATCCTAGTTGCGTCCACTGACAGCGGGACATACCAGACGTATTATACACCACGTTCGCGATATCGCATTATTTATAATATTATTATAACGACCGATGCGCGTTTGTTTGTTCTCCCGGCCGGGTCTCTCGGTACACACTCCATGACGGCGACGGAGCGCGGTACTTACGCGATAGCATCATTGTTCCTGCTGCTCCTGCTGCTCGCCCGCCTCTCACATCCCCGACCTCTCCACGCACGGATCTCTCAGTTAATTCAATATTGTGTTCCGAGCTGTAACTGTTTGTACATACATAGTATACATATTGTACACCTAGTACCTGCACATAAGTACGGGTACGTGCGTACGTTTAACGACCGATAACGTTTTTTTTCCTTCTTCCCTCCGGCGCCGATCTCATGGTCCGTCAGCTACGCGTCCCCATAGACGGCCATAGACACCTGCGCAAACCCACCCCCCGCTCGGTCGTCCAAAAAAAACAAATATAATATACATATATATATATTGTGTGTGTGTGTGTATTTTTGTATTTTATGGGCACGTATAAACAAACAAAAAAAAAAAAATCCTAAAACAATAGATATAATACTATGTATATGCAGGGCCCCCCGTGCTCTTAAGTCACGATTAGATTTTCATTGTTACGCCGCCGGATGGCGGAGGATCATTATTTATGCATATATATATATGTAGGTAGATCTTCGAAGACCAATACGTAAAAATCTTTTCCCCAAAAATCGTTTGACCGCAAAGTCTCGGTACGTTATATAATAATACATACGATCCGAGTACAGCAACATACTGACGTCTATTATGAATAATAATACGCAGTACGTATACCAAATGCGCGTGTTGTTAAGTGAAATAGTTTGTTTTTGTAGAAAATACGTTTGTAAATATTAACTTCCACTCACGGGATGGCCGTCGGTTGTTGGAGATTTACTAACGCCCTCTTAATTAATGATGTGTATCTATCCGTGTAAATAATTTTTGGATATTTTCTACTCCACGTAATATAACATAGGTAATTATAATTTTACATACGGTTTATCATACAGTTTAACATCGTTAATATCGTTAGATATGTCCGTCTTAGAAAACGTAAAATAACAAAATACGAAGTGAGCGCGAGCGCGTAGTTAATTATAAAATGATTTGAACTAGAACATTACAATTCGTATGTTTACGGCTTCGTACAAATGCATTCATGGGTTTTCGCTATTTTGATTTCAAGAATTATAACGTAAATGTCTAAAAACGGTTGTAACATCCAATTTTCAAAACCATAATAATACACTTTCGTTATAATGTGGATACTAAGTCGAGTATTTCTTCTGCCAATTATATTTTAGGTAAAAACGGCCGATTACTATATGTGTTGAACTACAACGTCGAAGTGTGATGCAGTACGTAAGTATAAAAAAATATGAAAACAGTAGAGAAAAGTATGGAAAAAAAAATTAATAGTATTTTTAAATCGAAATTAGGCTTATTTAAGTTTAACCGAAATGTGCGCCGACACATTTGTACTTGAATGTTTTTTTTTCGCACGTACAAACCATTTGAATACGTTTTCAAACATTTTATTCGTGTACGTATTCAAAGACATTTCAAAAGCATTCTGTACACGAATGTGTACGACGCGAATATAATATTATATGATCGTCTGATCCACGTGAATTAATACCTTTAAGTTTGCACTCAACAATAATGATAAGACTCGAGGAGCACCTCGTCCCGATTTTGGCACGTCCGAGTGCGTTTGCCGTGGAAGTCGCAGAGGCCTGAGAGAATTGAGTCTTGCGATATATCTGAACGAATGATGCATTATGTGCACGTCGTTTCTCACTTGCAGATCCACATTCGTAGGAATGTTTACGGATTACACGCGCGCCGCCGTACCATGTGTACAGGGTACCTAATTTTTCTCAACGTGCAACGCGCGTTCTATCGGTCGATTCGCACATTTCATTTGAAATCAAATTTTTATCATCATCTGAAAAATAAAAATAAATTTACAATTTCTTATTTTCGAGTATATACACGATAAAAAACTGAAGAGACACATGGGCGGATGATTGATATTGCTGTATTGGACTTGTGCAAGAGTCGGATGATGGATCAGTTTGTATTTCTAATAGTGGTTGATAATGAGAGCGGTGGAAATACATTTCTTAATAATAATAATATGTTTGACTTTTAAACCAAAACTTCAAGTGCCCATAAAACAGCAGGAATGTCGTTAAAATTTTTCGAAAATAATGAAATGTCCATAAAATGCTTATAAAAGTGCTTCATATACGGTCTAATACTGTAACATGGAATAGTGCGTGGCAAATTACTAGGCGATGCCGAGATTCGAATTAGATCTCGGGTGAAGTTTTTTGTTTGTAGTTTCTCGCCTGTTAAGTGCCAAAGTGATGAATTTATCAGGAAACTGGATGTATAATTATTAATTTTATATTTTTCGTGCGCACCGCGGATGCGTTTCTGCCGCATGTGTACATTACATCATCAAACGTTGGTTAGCGGTTGAAAACTATCTGTGCATAGTTTAATACGATTTGCCAGAAATACGCATGACGTATACAATTTGTACATTTGCTTTTATCGATTTTAGTTTTTTGTTTTCGATCGGAACAATTCAATAATGTGTACATCGAATCGCGATGGAATTATCGAGTTATCGTTGTTCGACAGCCAATTATGGTGTAGTGATTATATAGATATATCATTTCAATGCCTACAAAATTCAAGCCTGGCCATTAACGAGTTAATAAGTTACAAGTTAAGTTCAAAGTTAAGTTATTTTAACTTAATTCCTTCAGATAAATTTAACTTAACTCATTTTCTCCAAGGTTAACTTAAAATTAACGTATTTTTTTTCACTTTTATCAACTAAGTTAATTTTGAATTTCAAAACCAGAAAAACATTTTTGTTCAATCCCGCGTTCGATTAAAAGTTCATAGATTCTAGAAAATTATCAAAAATAAAATAAAAGATTCTGAAGAATAATGTATTTTTATTAAAAGATAATGGTAAGTGTCCACGTCTCGAGATTGATCCATTTGAGATCACTCGCGGTCTCGAGATAGATTTGTGAGACTCGAAAGTGACATTAATCTCGAGACCAAGAAAATTTCGTGTCTACTAGAGAGTTAACATACAATCTTGTGTGTGACTTGATCGCAAGTAAACATGTTTTTTTTTAACAAAATTTACAAAATTTGAATTTTTTTTTTCTATTTTTAAAATAGTGAAAAAGTTAAATGCTGTATTATAATATTGCCTCAAAAAGATAAATTAAATTAATTGTTAGATAGTCATTATTTTAATTTGTTTTATACCTAATTAGATTAATATATATTTAAAATAAGTAAATATAAAAATTGTATTGAAATAACTTCATAAAATCATTTATATTTTAATTTTTAGATTCATAATATACATGTAGTCCAATATGTGCAAAATGGCAGCCTGTTTAGTTCCAAAATTTAAATTAAATTGGGTTACACAAGAAGAATGGAACGGCATTAAGAATACTTTTATATAAGCTGTAGGTATTCAACAACAAAAATAAATCTCAAGAATACAATCTACAATCTACGAGTACATCTAGTGCTTTGTCTAGAGAATGTCTGCTTCTAACTCCATTAGAAATGCCAACCATCCTTAAGGATATGTATATTAAATATAATACTGCCGTACCTTCATCTGCACACGTGGAATGGTTATTCAGTGCTGGAGGTCAGTTGTTGAGCGAAAGAAGAGGATCAATAGTAGACCAACATATTGAGATGTCATTATTAATGAAATTTAATAGGTATTTTGATTGACCAGTTAGTTGTTTTTTGTTTTGTTTTAAATAAACAGTATAATATTAATATATTATCTTTATTATTATGTATTGTGTCTGTTGTATAATTTTAACTTTAAACCGCAGAAATTATTTTTGGTTTTTGTCTTTTGATATACATGGCATGTTTATGTACTTAAAAATATATTTTTTTAAATTTAATTTTTGGTTCACCTTGTATGAATCATCAACTAGGTTTATGTATTGTCTATGATACTATATGATTAATTAAGATATACTACAAAATATGGAATAATTGAAAATAATACATTTTTTTAATAATAAATATTACATTAAGACTTTTTTATAGGTATTGGAATGAATAATTGCAAATTTAAAAGACTATTCAAAAAAATAATTATTTAATATTTGATCATAGTTGCACAGTGAATAAGGTATTATTGTGTGATATTATCATTATGAGTGAAAAATTAATAAAACTATAAAAATTATCATAAATCTAAAATTAGAGTATTTTAAAACCATCTTAACAAAGAAATTTTATCTAAATATTTTTTTTCTACAATAATGTAGGGTAAAAAATTAGAAAACATGCATGGCTGAGGTTAATTTACTTGTTTTCATTGTAATGTTTATTAAGTTTTCTAAATTATGAGTAAATATCTCTTACTTGTGACACCTTATGAAATTTTTTTTTCTTGTAATTAACTTAACTTATTAATCGAAGTTAAGTTAAGCAAATTTGTTAACCTAATCTTTAACTTAATTGATGTGATTACCATATTAATTAACTTAATTGGTAACTTAACTGCAAAAAAACCTGTTAACTTAAATCAGTTAAAAAATTTCATTAACTTGCCCAAGCTTGCGGCTACAATCATAACTATTTCACAATTTTAAATCAAAATTCACAATTGGTTTATCTATCTATATTATGTTCAATCATAATTGGGTAATGGGTACATGTATAATATTGTAATTTAAAAAAATGTGGGTATAATTACCTCGAAGTCTTAAGTAGAGCAAGATAAGTAAGACCAATTACATACACTTACATGTACATAATACTGGATCTTATACTGTACTTGAACCCATATAGTATATATGTACATCGAGATCAAATATTTTCTAATATACCACTCGGGTACTTCACACTTATTGTTATAAGTCATATCTATAATACATTTTTTTTTATCATATTTTCATGTAATTTTAACGGGATATAGTACCAATTGAAAAAAAAAAACTACAAAGTTTGTGAAAAATAATTATATTATACATAAATTATAATACATACAATAATAATAAATTATAATATTTTTTTCACAAAATAATCAATGTACAGAGTTATACTCTGAATAACATTTACTCAAAATAGTAATCCCCTACGTTATTAACGTGGGGCCGTGTAACAATTCATAATCAATCTACCTTTAGGTAGTGCTAACAAAATAGCCAACAAATTATAGAAATTGATGAAAAAAAATCAAAAAAAAAAAAAAATGTTCAAAAACAATAATAACAATAATATGTAATGTGTACATAATATTATATTACTGTTCTTCTATCTTGAAGTTAATATTGTCAAAACAGTCCAGATTTAAATTCCTGAAATTAAAAATACATTCGTCAATATTTAAGAATCTGAGCATACAGCTCATGATAAGAATGAAATGAAGTCAAGGACTCGAGAAAAGATGGGTCTCCCACAAAGAAAAAATCAATACTTTGATAGGCTGACCTTAGGGAGAGTGCACTGTAGGTGTTTCTTTGGGAAACCAATGTAGAACTTGTCTTTATATCAGGGTTAGGTTTAATAGTAAGAATGGACGAATACAATATTTATTCGAAAAAACTCACTGTTAGTTCAATGTTTAATGATTTAAAAAGAACTTCCACTTCGAATTGTAATTTCAACTTTAAGCCCGGCAAGTTATGCAGGTCCGCAAGGCATCTTAGTATATTCAGTGTCTTCGGACTTTTCGGTCCAAACACCTGTTTTGGTTTTTGAAAAAATAATGTCAGAAAAGTCAACAGTTAGCAATAAAACTTATTGTAGTTCGTAGGTACGTAATGAAATTTAAGGTAATCCAAAGCCCCCAAGTTGGATAAAGAAAAACTTATGTTGAGATTTAAATGAACTACAAATTATGAGAATCAAGTTAAAAGGGTTGGTTCTGCAGGGTCGTAATTTCTTTTAATCAATAGGCTTTACGTCAAAGTAAAATATATCATTATGAATTATGCTTATTGTGATTATCAACTAATAGATTGTTTATATACTCTAATAAACTGATAAACGTTAAAAAAAAATAAGGTAAATATAAATATATAAACATACTGTGCTTTTTGCACTCGACACAAGAATCTTTGCAATGAACGGGACGATGTACTCCAGTTTTTCGGATCGTTGTGCACACCGCGCTTGCTTCAACAACGAGTTCAAGTAACCGGGGGTGAATGGTAAGGGTTTATTTTTTGCCAGCGTTATGACGCCCAACCAATGACCTAAATTATTCAATAATGGCTTATTGCGCATATTGTCACTGTCCAACAACGTCTGAAAAGATAAAACGTAATATTATATGTTATGTGAACGTGTTTTTTTTTCTGCGCTTGCTTTAGCAAGTTATATGTGTATACTTACTCGAATGTTCTCCACGGTTGTTGACATCACAAAGGAATTGAGGTCTTCGTTTGCTATTCCGTCTAGGAGTTCTGAGTACAAAGTGTGCAAATTGATCTCACAGGATACACGATTCTCGATCAAGTAGTCAGATAGCCATCTAACATGTTCGTCCCTCAGAATTCCCTTGATTTCGGCGCACTGAAATAGATTGTTAAAATTATAAGCACTAACCGCACACCTGAGGTAGAACTGTCATGTCTCAAAACTAAAAACTAAGAAGAATAGTTTAAAGAAGTTTAAAACTAAGATGCTGTAAGGAGTTTTTTACGTACGTACTTTAAAGGCATGGTATTAAATGTGGCGTTTTCAAATATTAAGAAATATCTAGTATAAATAAACAATTAAATGGCGTCTTACGATATTTCTAGTGAATGCAAGACGGTTGTAGCATAATATTCACTTATTATTCTTAAGAATGCCGTATACTGAAACTTGGCAATATTGAATTGAAATTATTAAATGCAATACCACTAAAACTCTAGATGTTGCATTTTTGCATTCAACACATTATACTTAAAAATTAGCTCTTATTCGACCTTATATGTAAACGAAATAATTCGAAACGTGGCTTTTTTGTAATTCGACTTTTTTGTCGGCCATATCAAAAACTTTATTTTATGTAGCGTAGTTCTTGCTTTTTATTAAAAAGCTCAATTTAACCACCCTTAACAATAATAACTCAAAATTAAAAAATGTCATGGCAGTTATGTTGTACAGGACACAGGCATACGTGCGCGATATCGTTCAAGGGGCGTATCCGTTCTTCTGAACGGGGCCGGGATAAAAACATTTCAATTTATACAAAGAGTTGCTGCACGTGTAATGAACATAGGGCGTCGTATTATTATGATATTTAACGATCAAATGGTCACCTTTTCAGATAGATTATCACCACTCAAATTGTTGGTGATAAATACTATCTTCTCTTTTTCATCCGGGCACCGGTCGTTCGCTTCGAAGTCGAACGCCTCGAGCTCCACCGACCACGTGTCTTCGGGTTCGGGTGTGGCTGTGACACCACCCGAGACGGTCGGGGAGTCGATGACCGGTGCTGCTGTATCCGAGGACAACACGGAAGACTGGAGTTTGGATTCGGTGTCTTCAACGTGGTCAACTCGGTACCCGGGTGCCGCTGATGAGTACGCAACGTACGACCTTATCTCCTCTATCCACTGCGAACCGTTTTCATAGAATGTATCACATATTAAAACATAAAAATGTATTCTGAATAAATTGCAGGTTTCGATAAAAAGTATATAAAACGTGTTCCGAAATCCCGGAGGTAATATAAAACTGAATATGATACGGAGAACGTGTGTTCCCCCGTACATGATGTATTGATGATTTTTTTTAAGATTTCTAATAGAAACATACCTCGAACAAATGCTTGGGCAAACTGTTGATGTGCGGGATCGTTGATAAGCTTTCTATGAACTCGGTGTCCACAACATGCTCATGGCACCGGTTCAAAGCCAGGACACCGAAATCGAACATTTTCGATTTCGGTGTACTGTTTAAAGCCACCAAGATCAACCGCAAAGCATTTTTCATAGTGTTAGGATTGCTAAACGGAAACAAATGTTGTACAAAATCTGTATATATCAAATGAAAACTTTCTAGAATTGACCGTCAAAAATACTTACGAAATAAGGTCGTACTCGATCAAACTGCCGTAAACGTTGGCGTACTTCATCAGGGCGGTGCGCGAATGCCCAGGGAAAAAAGTCCATTCGTCCATCACTTCACTGACGATACACGTGAAGACAGCCTGTAGAATTATCAATTGATAACATTCTCAATTGTTTTCAAATTTACAACTCAGTATCATACACTATCATACTAATACAGATCAATAACTTGAAATAATATTTAAAATTGAAACACATCGTATAGAATACAATAGTTCTATAAATAAACTACGTAGTATGCAATTATGAATACTTGGTTCCGTTGGATTGAGGATTTTTTCAAATCCTCCAACATCTCCGCGAACTCGTCGACTGCCAAGCTGCTGCCACGTGACCCACTGATGACTTTCTTCAAGAGGTAGTTGGCCTCCTCTTGAATGTGTCTTGGTGTCATAGTCATGTTATATAATACTTTTAACCGTCGATTAAAATGGAAAACGCGAAAAAAAATAGGAGAAGTGCGATGTACGAATTAGAATACAGAATCGATAGTCAATGTGAATTTTGTTTTCAACACGCGTTTGAAATATATTTCAATTTTTAGTGTTGCCTGGCAATTGATTATTCAACTATAATGACATTTTTATTTTTTATAATATGATTTCGATATAGTATTAGCTTTTTTTTTAATCGAATAATTCACAAACGCTGAAGTTGCTAAACTTATTCCGGTCACATTTACACGTGAAGTTTAAATTATATTATATTCAGTTGGTTTGTCCGCAATCAGCTCAATCCCACGGATTTAATAATAGTTCGAATATTTATATCACCAATTATTTTTATTGTGTAGTATTCGTGAAACATAATAGTTGAGCATAAGTAAAAATTCAATATCAATGCGGTAACACTGAAAATATGCATTTTGTATTCGATAAATTTTCCGTACAGGAACGTACATTTTGCAATCGTTTCGATATACCAAAACTATTATTTTCTTTGTACGCATAATAATTTCGGTTAAGTTTTCAACTAATTTACATATATATTAACTAGAACTTTAATCAATTTAATTTTAATTTAAAACGATTTATTTTCAAAGGACCATGTGAGGTAAAGATTATTATTGAAATCCCTTTGTTCGTTTTAAGTTTTAAGGTGAATATATTTTAATCGTTCCTCATACTTATTAATAAATAGTTATTAAAAAAGTTCATGCTAAATATAATCCACAACCAAGTATCCGCATTTCAAGTATTGACATTATGATTTATGGTAAATAATTTTCTACCACTATTACTAATTATGATCATTAGTCCCATTTAAAAACTGTGATACTTAGAATTAAAACAAAAAAAACAACTTAATACTCAAAAAAACCATTTTTTATAATACTTTATTCAATTATTACATCTTACAACATCTTAACATCAGTAAATATTTTTCATTTATTTAGAAAGTAATTTATGGTTTACTTATCTTACAACGTTTATGCGTTCAGCATTTATGAATGTTAATTTTTTACAGAATATAATGCTTAAAATTATTTATTGAGTTCTATATGATGAATAATAACCATTGTAAAACCATAGTGGTATTAAATATTTAATTAAATAAACAAATGTCTTCAAGATTGACAAATATAAGAAAATATTTGTACTTATAAGTTCTCAGATATTCGAAAAAACATTTGTGCACAAATAATGGTTTGCTATAACATTATGTTTCACTTTGTGATTGTTTAGTATACACTTATTTATAGATTTTTCGAATAACTTCCAGTGATGCATTGTATTGCATTAAATTTAATAAAACTATTATAAAGGAGCAAATTATAAATACAATTTAATAATTTGAATAATGTATTTTAAATACATGACTCAGAATCTCGTTTAGTCCTTGAGAATACAATACAATCATAAGAAATATATATCTAATGCCATCGCTTAAATATATCAGCTGTAGTTGATGTTTTATCATTTCGCAGAAACTTTTCAATTAAGGATCCTACTCGAGACGCATTTTAAAATTTAGCGGTAAATTATTATTATACATAAGTATTAAAATGCGAACAAATTAATAATTATTATTTAATTTAATCGCGGGCAATGTCTGTCTCAAAATACGGTGCTTACACATTTTGAAAGTTCTGCAACAGTTAGAATAACGTTCCAAATATTATTTATTAATTATTTAACATCATGACGTTCTTTCGTCATAGCACTGTCACGGTGATAATTCAATCATGACGTTGTTTTGCAGATTGTCAGTGAAGAAAACCGAAATCTTCTTTGTGCGGAAGTTATTGTTAAAGCTGAAATTATGACTAATTTTAATTACAATTTATTTTATGACGATTTCTGCCCTATATTCTCATAAGCGATTTCACTCTTTATTACCGCCGCAGAAGTAAAAAAGTAATAAAATTCGATTAAAGACACCCATCAAAAGTTGAACCGCGTTGCAGAATGTTTTATCGATCACGCGATACGTGGTATACACTCGCACAGTTCACATTTTATTTTTCAAAAAATGTTTGCCGTTGAATATATACTGATGCGAATAATGACAGAGATAAAACAATCGTGGTTAATATACGTTTACTCGTTTGACCACCCACTAATTGAAATGTTTATGAATAAGCCCAGTGTGTTTAAATTTATAAAATAGTTAAATTAATACGTGTAACCTCGATTGCCCGGTATTATTTTTTACGTGGAGAAAACTTCCAACGCGATCCTTTGGATTTCATTGGTTGCAAAATGCGCCTTTGAAACTCACCGGCATAGGTATGCACTTTGCACGGTTATTGCACGCAACTTTGCCCAGTCAATTTCGCGAACCAACCCAACAAATGTAATTATATGTTGAAATTTGTAACTAAAGTAGTGATCGTAGTATTAAAGTCCGAAGGAATCGGAGAATTGGAAGCCCGCAATGGTAAAACTTTTGTAGTTTAAACATTCGAGATTTTCATTTGACTTTTAAACAATTCCCAAGTAAAGAGTCACTCTACCGTATAGTGGGTACAGTTGTTACCCAATTCCTTGAATATACGTATATTGTATGTATACATTTTTCGTTCTTCGTTTAGCCGTTAAAAAAAAAAGTCTCGTCGCGGTAACAGAATTGGTAATTGTTGGGTAGTCGGAAATTGAATTAGTTATTTTCCATCGAGAAATGTAAACAATTTTTCCTGTTCGTCATTTGCAGCGAACACAACCATGCACGCAATATACCGACGACATAGCCCGCTCGGAAAATGTAATATTTAACACGTGGAAAATCTCCCACGATTAGCATACATGGTAATGTACGTACTGCTGCTACGCACCACGAAATATTCGAAACCCACACGGAAGAATATATACGAGTATAGGTACGTTTAAAGGGATGCGAACGGTTTAAAAAAAAAACCTATTTAAATACATCATCACGTAAACTATGCACTCAATTTTGTTTTGTACATATTTAGCATCGAGTATATTTATATATAACCGCCAAGAAAAATCCCAACTAGACAACATTTTCCATCAGAAACCGGCCGCGATTGTGATGATCGGAACAATCATAATATCCAAATGGTTAAAATCGTGTGCGCGGACAAGTAGAAAGCACATCGCACATCCAACGTTTGATGCGTAAAATCGGACATCGAACCGCTCGGACCTGCTGCAGCAGTAGTCAAACCATTGTGTCCGTAAGCAGAGCCGTCTTTTGGTATGGAGGGGCCCAAGGGCACCGGGAGCTTGAGGGGCCCTTTTAGTAGGCCCCTAAAAACTGTTGAATAAAAATATAAAAACCTTATTTAATATCATGACTTTATTAGTTGTTAAAAATGTATATGACTGTTACAACTTACATTGATAAAACTTATCGTTTACCTACTTAGTTTAATATCATTCCTTACTAACCATTATTTAAATAACGTTTTAACATTGTCATTTACCTAAGTTTTTTTTTATCTAGAATTTAGAATTATTTTTGTACAGACGATCGTATTATGACGTTACAGCTTACAATTTAAAGTTGTAATTTCTATTATTCAGGGCACGTGTCCATTGGGTTAAGACGGAACTGTCCGTAAGTGTTTCAAATTTAGACGAACACAAATAGTATGCCGGTATACAGGTAGGGCGCCATAGTGCGCTACAGTGTTTTCCAGGACATGATCATTTCCACTCCGTTCATCGTTTTACGTTTTAAACTATAACATTTTTCTTATACGCACTTTGTCGAATGTGTTTATAACGTTAGAACAGTCACCCTGTGTACAAAATATTTAAATTTTATAGCAAGCGTGTGCCGTGCAAACCGTGTCTCCAGACGTACAGTCACGACTAAGTTTTAAAATATTTTTCTTACACGCATATAAAATGTAAAGTCTGTGGACGTGTTGTGGTTTTTGGTACGATCACGCGTAGGCGCGAAAAAAACGTTTACTCGATCGCGTTCACGTAATGTACAACAGCGCAGACGTACGTTTTTCCAACATAAATATTATACGCCTGTGCGCTACGTGTTTCAACACGTCATGTCTGACGGGAAAGAGTTTTAAAAATGTTAAGACATTTATCATTTAGGCTCACGGACGCGTGTCGTGGAAGCTCAATACGTCGTGCGACTAGTTCTTAGTTACGAAATCGAGTTTTTTACCGTAATAGAACGGTACACACGCGATTTATGTGACTCTTCATCCGTCGAATAATATAGCTTTGCGCTAAAAAAGAAACCGTACTGCACGCATCAATGAATAAACTACCGTGTTGAACGAAATACGGTTTTTGATCTTTTGCACTATTTCGGAAACTTGTTCGTTGTACAATGTAAACGTAGTGTTGCCGAAACGTTGAGTTTTTTGGTAACTCTATGTTATGTTAAGGTTCACTAGTGACCACTGGTGGCCACCACTTCACTGTCGGCTTCAGTAAATTCACTTTGTGAATGAATACACCGAGTTTGTCACTGTATTACATAGAGTACAACTGCAGTGAACTACTAAACGTTTACACTCTCTTATAACCTTATGTTATTTAATTTCACGATAAAGTAAACAAAAAAACCCTTTCGAAACTGAGCATAAACCGTTTGGGAAAGAAATTACCAGCATTACCCGTTATATAATATATTGATTCAGCTATCGGACCTCCGACAAAGCGCGTATTTGTGCACTCGAGAAATGGCTCACAGTACGACTGACGTATATGTGCCACTTCCACCGAGGTTAATGGTATAGTAAGTTATCCTGGGTCAACTGCGAGTGTATAGTACCCGGACCACCGCGGTGTACAGGTCAACTTTCCGGGGCCATTTCCGGTCGTACGATAAAGATGTACATGTGCATTTTTCCTCACTCGGCTATTTATATAATATGTATGTAGCATTATAATTTAAATCCCGGAACAACCTACCACTCCGGCGGCGCGTCATCATGTCGTGTACCGCTGCAGTAACCGTGCATGGAAATATCTCACCGGGATCGTAACAATTATTAATATTTCAAAGTTTCAACAGTATTATTTATAGCTCTAAGACATAGGTTCTTAACCGGGGGTCCATGGACCCCTTGGGGGTCCGTAGATGATTACTCGGGGGTCCACGGAGTGGCTGTGAATTTTTTTTTTAAAAAGCCAAAACTAAATTTGTTTCGATAGTGTTTTTAAGATAACAATAAAAATGTCTTGCCCGCATTCTGCCATATGAAAAATAATTTAGATTACGATAATCTTATATTATGTCATATAAATGATAAAGTTATCGGAATCGTAAAATAATACACGGGCAATACAATCTAACGAGCATTTCAATTGAACATGGAAACCCAATACCCATCACTTCAGTTGACCTGTCGCCGTCGCGTTGTGCATTGTTCGCTCTAGTTTTCACACCATTTTATTTTTATATTTTTGACATTTTAATAATTATTACAATGTCGAAAAAAAGTCGAAAGTACGATGACTCTTATACGTCGTTTGGTTTTACATCTATTACCGAACGCGATGGTATACAAAAACCACAATGTTTTATCTGCGGAAAAATACTTGCAAATGGCAGCATGAAACCAACAAAGCTTAAAGAACATCTTGCTTCGGTACATCCTCAACATGCGTCAGATAGTCTGGAAGTATTTCAAATAAAAAAAGCACGTTTTGAAAAATCCGGTACATTACCCAAACTTGGATTTGTACCTCCGCAAAAACCGTGTCTCGAAGCATCTTACAAAGTAGCTTACCGCATTTCTAGAAGTAAAAAACCACATACAATTGGCGAGTCACTAATAAAACCATGTGCATTAGAAATGGTAGAATTAGTATGTGGTTTGGAACAACGAAAAAAAATTGAAGCTATACCTTTATCAAATGATACTATTAACTCTAGGATTTCTGATATGTCCACTAACATTTTGGAACAAGTAATTCGGGAATTAGATTCAACCCCTTTCCCATTCAGTATGCAGTTGGACGAAAGTACAGATATCTCTCAATGCAGCCAATTATTAGTTTTTGTACGTTACATATATTCTGGAACTAGTAAAGAAGAATTTTTATTTTGTCAACCACTTTTGAAAACTACAAGGGCAATTGACGTGTTTGAAATGATTACTAATTTTTTTTCTAAACATAAATTAAATTATAAAAAAAAACTCGGTTCGCTGTGCACGGATGGTGCTCCTTCGATGCTTGGTAAATCATCTGGTTTCACAGCGTTGATAAAGAAGGAAATTCCCGATATCATCATCACTCATTGTTTTCTTCATCGGTACGCTTTGGCATCAAAAACTCTACCAACCAATTTAAAAGAAGTTATGACGACTGCAGTCAAAGTTGTAAATTTCATCAGAGCTAGAGCCTTACATCACCGACTTTTCAAAGTTTTATGTCAAGAAATGGGATCTGAACACGAAGTTCTTCTTTATTACACAGAAGTGCGTTGGCTTTCCAGAGGACAAGTTATGAAACGTTTGTATGAACTTCGGGAAGAAATTTCTTATTTTTTAATAGAAAGGCAAAGTTCACTCTCAAAATATTTTGATAGTATTGAGTTCGTTCATGGATTGGCCTATTTAACAGACATTTTTAGTCATTTGAACGAAGTAAATATATCGATTCAAGGAAAAGAAGTAACAATTATGGACGCGTCCGAAAAAATAAACGCATTTGTTAGTAAAATTTCCCTGTGGAAAAGAAGACTTCAATCGGAAAATTTACCGAACTTTCCAACACTTGAACAGGAGCTATCAAAAAATAATATTGCTTTATCCAGTTCCATGAAAGCGCAAATTTGTGAACATCTTAATGTGCTCGAAAATTCATTTGGCAATTATTTCGATTTTACATTTTCGAAATCAGAAATATGGTTACGCAATCCTTTTCTCGTGGACTTAAATACAATTGATGATTCAGATCTCGTTAAAGATGAACTAATTGATTTAAGATCAAAAGAAATAGCACGCCACGACTTTCAAACAAAAAATCTAATCGAATTTTGGTGTTCGTTGACGATGGCTTATCCACGAGCTGTATCCACGGCAATGAAATTTTTGATTCCATTCGCTACTACCTATCTTTGTGAGTCTGGATTTTCCACAATGGTCACAATTAAAACTAAATCAAGAAATCGATTGGACATTAAGGACGATATGCGCGTTGCTCTGTCCAATACGGCCCCAGATTTCAAGGCAATATTGCAATCAAAACAACAACAAATGTCACATTAGAAATTGTATTTGACTATACGAAAGTGATTATTCATAATAATCTAATATGGATTTCGTTATTAGTAGTATTATGTATTAGATTTATCATTAAAAAATAATAAAAATAAAAATTTCATTTTTACATTTATTTAAATATATTTTTTTTTGGTGGGGGGTCCGTGATTATATTTTATACTTCAAAGGGGTCCATGGACCAGAAAAGGTTAAGAATCTATGCTCTAAGAGATCGCGAACGCACGTGAACGAGTTAAAATTTGAAGCGAGCGCGTCCCCGAAAACCGGCATCTCTAGTACGTTCGTATGCGGTAAACAACCCGGAAGAGCTGTTAACGCGTATAATGTATATACACTGCAACTTGTTTAACTTGTAAAATCCTACTGGTGTGTACACACAGATAATATATATCGACCCGGGAGAGTTTACCGGTCGAGTGTCTACGGATTGTCGGCAGTATTTCTAATTTACAATCTTACGCAATTGAGCACGTCCTTAGGCCACTCCGCGGACCCGGACAATACACGAGCGCGTCTGTAGTACAGTTTGTCTTTAATATTAACATAGTCTGTAATACTTTTACGTGCACAGTAAAACCTTCGCAAACTTGGATACCTCGCGATAGCGGACCTTTTCCTCGGAAATGGGGCAACGTTTTTTACCACCTTTCCACGGGATAACCTCCGAATTTGGATTATTCTTTGTTTTAAAATAATGACAGAACACGGCAACGGTCTGAGCCGACCGATTTTCCCCCGCGGAACTGTATACTGATGTTTTTTTTTTTTATATTTCCTCATTTACTACCTATACCTATATAATGTTGATCAACATTTTTAAATACAATTAGGATCAAGTTTTTTTTTTTTTTTTACTTTTTATAAAAGCTATTTTACAATCTATATTAAAAAATACAACAAGCAAATCAGATGATAATTATTATACTTTTGGACATGAGGTTTTCCGCGAAAACAAAATATCTACGCAGACAATATAATCGTGATTAAATTAAACCAAGCGCATTTTATGCGTACACATTTTACTGCACGTTTACCGCTGATTGGCAGTCACCTCCGACTAGCGAACGAAGTGTCGGCGACCGAGAGTGTCCCGAGGTTCAGATGTTTCATGATGTGTACGTGAAAATGATAGTAATAATAATAATAACTGTCGTTTGCGGTGAAATCGCGATAACACGATATAATGGTTTCGACTCGTAATGCTACTAGAGGGCTAATTTTTTGAAAGTGAAAATCTAGCGGGCCAGAGAACTTAAAAAGCAAAATAAAAAGACAATCAAATTTTTACAATTTAAATATTTTCTTTTTTATATTTAATTATCATTCAATATTAGATAAGAATTCATATCAACGTTTTACGACAAACGTCGTATCGATATAACAATTAAATAATAAAATACAGAAAAATCCTAGCATTTTATGTTTTCAAAAAGCAATTTGAAAATGAAGCACGGGCCAGATGAAAAGGGTTCGCGGGCCGCCAGTTTCTCATCCCTGGTAGACGGTAAGCGCGCGAGTATCGAGGTGCGTATTGTTTATTGTATCGTGCATATTGCGAGACTAACGGATATAATTAGTAAGACAATAATTACATACCGTCGCTACCGTTCGGTAATAAGTCTCTGCGAGATGGCTACGGGTGTAATGCTTACGCGTTCGACGATATAGGGTATTCGTGTATGCTATAGACGTGTTAATATTTTATTACGATAACACACGTGCATATTTAGTATTGTTTAATAAGTGCGACGTCGCCGATGTTTTATTCCGTTAAATAGAGTCTATACGCGCAACGCTTTTGCTCTACGCGTTTCAACAGTCGTTCTGCTCGAGACATCCGCAGCGCGATATACCTACACCGACCTATATCTTAGAGATTCTGAATGAAACCGGAAATGTTTTGGTCTCAAGTGTTTTAACACGATGAGTGTTTCTTTATTATTTTTTCGTGTGTGTGTGTACACGATTGCGACCAGGAGGAATTCTCCGATTCGTACAAACAGCTGATACTTTTCTGAAAACAAATTCCGTTTAGTTGGTACTTAGAGAGGTCAAACTGTGAATTCTTCGACGTTTTGCTTGGATTGGTTGTTATTCTATAAATATTAATCGTAGCGATTCAAAACATACATATTATAGGCCTTATCAATTTATCGACATAAGCATTTAATATAAATCTCATAGTGTTCGAAACGCTTTTTTTTTGCAATTTAGAACATTAATTTCAACCTTCCTTGCTGAAACACTTGGTTCTATTATTACATTGACCATCTTTAGAAATATGAACTGATCCAATCGACCTCTCTCGCTTATGGGTTAAGCAAGTCCCTGGGCTATTGCCTTTTTTGTCTTCTGCGGAAGAGTGTGTGAGGCAGAAGATGATTTAGCTTTATTTTAAAATTTTTGTTTCTTAAACAAATTCCATGGTGTAAACAAAAAAACTATTTGTAAAATAAATAAAAAATCAACCACAAACACCGCGGTTGTTTTTTTGGTAAAAGATGAACTTTTAATTTTAGTTTTCAATTCAATACCATATATTATATTACAAGAACCTGAACGGATGCACACATGGATTAAGAATTTCAAATGTTAATTATATAAACTGTAATAACTCGTTTGCCCCGGCGCAAGCTTGGCTTCATGGGGTGAATTGGTTTTAACGCGTTATAGTTTTAAATATATTTTAATTTAATGTGCTGATTTATGGAAAAATGAAAAAAAAAAAATGAATATTTATATATCAAATGCGAATCGCCCTAGTCGTCGGCACAGGATTTGTCTGCGCAAAAGGCCTGCAGACGTTATGACGATATTACGGTACAAACATATACGTTTCACGCCCTTTGTCGCGATCGTTTCCCCGCGCATGTGTTGTATACAAGTACGCGCGTTAATTTATTCGCTCGCGAAAACCCTTCGGTTTTCATAATACACGCCTATCTTTTTTGCGCACTCGAAATTGTCGACGACGAAAAAGTTAATGCCGATGACGATATAAGCTATAACCAACGTATAATTTACTCGTTTACCCCCCGCCTCGCGCTGCGCGGGCAACATTTATTTCGATGCGCTATAATTTTAAGTATATTTAAATACAACGCATTGATTTGTCAATAAAGAATATCATTACGATCGTAATTATCATCGTGACGAAACGGCAGCTAACACAATTATTATCGTATCAGTATTAGTAAAACGTGGACTTGTCGCGGAATGTACTTCGAGCAGAAAACAATGGAGTATACTCGTCGCGAACGCAATATATGCGTGTGTCGGTGATTTATACATTTATATCGTTACCTAGGTGTATGCGTAACACGTACGTGTAGGTTAACTCGTGTTTGTTCGATCGCCGTTATAAGCACTTGACTTCAACGCAATGATCGATTTACGCGTACACGCCGTCGTCTGTGTTGTAATGATATGCTTTGTGAACGCAGCGCACCGTGCTAATTGCATATGCGCGCACGTAATTCCGGCCATCCCTTTTGGTGCGCTTCGCCCTCCGGTCAGGGCCGTTAAACCGACCGAACCGACTTAAACCTGTACACCTATGTTCTATATTATATACACACGTATTATATAGGTATACGTATACCTACACGCTCGTCGCGCTGTTTTTCGGCGGGACAAGAGCCAAAAAAAAAAAAAAAAACACCTTAGGATTTGGCACCGTACCAGGTCGGTGACAGTAATGAACTTTTTTCGACTCTGAACTTTATCCCTCTGCCGCGGCACACTACAGCTACTACATCGCAGCACGGACGCGAGAATGATACGCGCTTATATACGTATATATGTGTATATGTGTGCGTGTGTACGCTATATGTATGCGAACAAACGCACACACACACCGCTGCCGCGTGTAGATTATTTGGTCTCAAAGTTTCCTAAATGAAATTAGTGCGAGGGAGTGAAAAAAAAATGCCCCAATTGAAGAGGAAGCAATTAAACCGTTTTCTTTTCCGTACACCTACCGCGAACGTGAACGGGTGGGCGTCATTAGCGTCCGTGTTACAACGGTAGTATTTTATTTTTCCATCGTACACATATATTAGTATACGCTGCAGTACTGCAGTTCGCTGACGAATTATGCGAACGGCAAGGTCTGCTCGACACAACGCAACGGTCATTAGCATACTATAATACTATTGTATATAGTGTTCGTATGTTACGTATCACACATACATATTATTGAGCCATTGTAAGCTATAATAATGTGTCGAAACGGATCGAAAACATTGTTTCAATGGTACGAGATACGAAATTATAAAAACAATTTGTTCAGGATACGTCATACGGTTACAGGACAGATTATAGATTTGTAGATAGTGTATAACACCTCACATACACCTTCTATACAGCGATATTACATGGTAACAATAAACTATTTTCATTCTCATGTTTCAATGCCGGAACTTGGCCTGGGAGATGCGATGGTCATGTCATTTTTGATGTTGTAGGTATATTTAGATACTTTACTCGACCTCGGTAAAAAATATGATTTTGCCGTTCAGCCCGCTGTATCACAACGACGCGCGTTAAACATTCAGCGCGTATCCGGTACGCACGGTCCGATGTCGATGAAAAACTTTAAGACTTCAATCGGATATAAGTTTGATTCAACTATTCTGGTGTTATTGATCCTAAGTTCATCCGCCGTTTCAAGTCTGTTGATATCGACTGAATGTCGTCATCCATCAGCTGCAGAGTAGTAGCAAATCTTCGGAGTGTTTCGTCGGAGCTTTGTGCGTCATATCTTTTGGTAAACCGCTAACGCCGTACAGAAAAAAAAAGATAGCCGCCGCGTTCCTTTGAATGTTCTAATCTGTCATTTACACTATTAATAACGACATCAAGACAGTGACGACGGTGTGTGTACATGGTGCGGGCGGGAAGAGATACAATATACGGTGACAAAAAAAGGAATCCCCGGCCCTATAGTATCGCGCTACAATAAAATATTTCCTCACGTTTTTTTATTATTTGCTATATATTATTTTAAGCATATTTTTAATAATCGTTTAAACGCATTAATAGTCCGAACACGAATAAAATCATACAAAAAGAAATAACCGAATTCAATTTCCGAAGAAAAAACAGTGTTATAATAATAAATTGATTATTGTTATTTACTATAAAACACACGCACTATGTACCGGCGAGAAAGACGAAAAGCTTAGCAGAAAAAGTTTCGAAACGATTACGATCGAACCGGTCGATATCCATTATAATGGCTGTAACTTTAATCGATACGATTATACAGGGTAACGATCTCGAAACCAGCGTAATAGTTCAAGTTCAAGTGTCGAAAGGCACTGTAATGATATTATGCTGTACAACTTACAAGTTCATCAAATCGATCATCATGTATACACCTAGATTATAGGTATGATCTATAATTTTTATAGCGGATTGTTCGACAAAACCAATACAACAATTAATATGCGATTATTTTTAACGTGTTTAGAATTGTTCGGCCAGGAAAAATTAAATTTCCCAGACAACGAACACATTGCCCACGTGGCCCGTAACACGTTTTTTAATATATCACACGAAATAATACGGCCGGACTGAAAATCGTTGACACGGTAAGGTTCATTATTTTTGAAAAACATTCGGTGTTTAAATAATAATAAATCAAAATTATGGATCTGAAATATGGTCTATAATATCCATTAATGCTTTAGCCCGAGGTCCGAATATAATATACTGTGCCCCATAATGTAGTATTATATTAATGTATAGTTTCGAATTACAAATTACATTTTTTCGTTTTTATTTTCTTCGAGAGCCCACTCGTTTTCCGCGCTCTTCTGCGTAATATTCGAACATTCCGGCGACGCGGAGCTGCACATAACACATTTAAAACTCATTCTGCTAAAATCTATTATTATACCGTCGAGCAAAACGTTCTACATTTTCGTAAAATACGAAACGTTAAAACGTGCGTGTTTATAAAGAAGCATTTTAATTTTTAAGTACATATTATGCAGTATGATAACACGGTTAACCCTACCGTTGCGTATGCCACTTAACGTTTTTCGTATATTTATTCGAACTGAACGCAATGTCGAATATATTAATACGAATTGAAACCCAAACGACTGTAGTGCCAGCATTTAAAATAAAAAAAATTATCTCATGTATTCGTGCTGAAACACAGAATTGATAATATTCATTAAATGCATCGTATATAAAATGCTAACATCGCGACTCTATGTATTGCGGTACATATAAATACCAATTACTCACTGGCCGATCGCGATGTCTCAAAAAGTCAAAAAGGACAAAACGTATAAACTTGAAATTTTACACAATTGTTCGTTTATCAGATATCAATAAGACAATTCGCTTATCTAGGTGTGCAATAAGAACAGATTTTTCTAAAACCGCATTGTAAGGATTGAATCAGTTTTGGGCTGGACGCATATATTTCCTCGCTTTTTGGTTGCCAAGGAAATATTTTGTTTTGCTTAATAATTATAATAATAATATCTAATAATATTAGATAATTATAAAGGTATAACTACCGTTTGAGGTGTAGGCATATATATAAATACAAATAAATATCATTAGATTAGGTGACGCTTTTTTCAACAAAAATATTTTGTACATTAAAATTGTAATTACTTTAATCGAAAATAATAAAATATCTTTCGGACGAGGTAATGGATTTACCGATTGAGGTATATGTAAATTAATCTATGTCAATTCAAATACCACTCGGCACTCACTCATCAATTACTAATCGCTACATCTAAAGAACGGCAAAACGTATAAACTCGGAAATTTGAAATAGTTCCGCTAATACTCTAGTCTCTAGATGTGCTTATATTAGAAGGTAGTTTCAATTACGTTGGCCCCAGCCAAGACGGCAACGCTGTGAAACTGGAAGATTCAGCTAGCTCATTACAAATGTCAAGTAGAGTCTCGGTCACTCGAACCTAACAGGAACAAAAAAAGAAAATTAAATGAAATTTATCATTTATGATACGAATGGCAATCCGTGTGATTTGAATTTTTGTACTTAAGAAGAAGTTTGGAAAGGGATTAATTTAAGCGATTTAATTCCTTATGAGTTATCGAATATTCTAAAGAAGTCGATTGAATACATATGATATTGATGTCGATGCACCACAGATTATATTAAACCAGATGGTGCTCTTCGGACCTATTTACTGATAACTCAAATCAACCTCAATGCAAATTGACTGCATACGAGGATTTACAGTTTCGTGAAACTCCTAGGAGTTTAAACTAATTTTAACACTTTTTCTATACTTATTATATCAAACAATTTTCATTAAATATTTTGCATCTCATGTACGGGAGTAACATTAGTGTATCAATCAAAATTAATGGAATTCCTAAAATATATTGAAAAAAATAAAAAAGTATAGAGATTAAATTATCAGCGACTGCATGCTCAATGAAGACATTTTACCATCAGTAGTAATATTGATCTGAGATTGATTTTCGTTTTTTTTTTTTACATTTTTGACAATTTCGTGGCTTTCTTAGGGAAGCGCGCCGACCAGTTTAGTCTTATCTGTGGAATTACACGGCCGCGCACACCGCACTGAAAACTAAACGTCCCGATTTGTTCTGTTTCCTACGTACATGAATTATTAGCCCCGCCCGAAAGTCAAAGATTTATGTTCATATAAATATAAGTTTACCGCCGTCCATATGGAATTGGTGCTCGGCAGGTTAGACAGGTATTTCCGAGGATAATGGTAGATAATATATTGTATAGGATAAGTTTTTATTCCATTGGTCGGTGTGATTGTATAACACGCGTACCATTCAGCCGACTAGCCGAGTTACAGGTATAATAGTTATTGAATTGTACTCCATAGAAGTCTAAAAAAGTAATTCCTCGATTGTTTGAAGTTTGAAATCAAAACGATCGCGGACAGCAAGAAAGAAGGTTGGTACTTAATTAGTTTCACTTGCCGTATTATAACTTATAAGAACGTTGAAAATTTATGGACGACATCATGCCCTTACCATACATCATATGTATGAATTGAATAAAAAACTATGTCGGAGAACACAAGGGGAGTATTCGGTAGTACGATGTTACACTGGTATTGGAAAGAAATCGAGTGAACGTTCAATGTAGTGTCATCAGAAAAGCGACGCGTCCGCATACAATGGGTGCCCAAAATTGAAAAAAAGGTGCCGCGGCAACTCTCGAGGGAGTGTTTGGAACAACTCTAAGGAGGAAAAATAATCAAAAAAAAAAAAAAACAGACTACATATTATATAGTGTCTTCAGAAAAGTGGCTCGTAAAAAGGCAGGTTAGTAGTAGTACAGATGCCGATTTCGAACGGTTTTCAATTTTCGATAAAGTTCAAAAGTTCACAAGTGCTGGTGGTCTCAACGACATTCGTTTTTTTTTTTTTTTGTAAAAAACCATTCGATAATTTTTTAATAACGAACGTGAAAAAAGATTACACGAGTAAAAAACTAATTGGGTACCTCGTACCTACACCTGCAACGGGCACTTCTGGACGTAATCGAATTACCGAACCCGGTGCAAAGCGAGAATTCAATATTTCAACGCACATCCCGCCGACGGTTCGTTTTTAATCATGCCAATTTTCCGTCGTACTTTTATTAAATTTTATTTTCAGTTTTTTTTCTTCTAGACCCTTACCCCGTATTGTAATTATGACAAGAACCGAAACAGACCCTTTACTTCACACAAACGGAATTCAAGCGTACAAAACGCGCCTCCTACCCCCGAGCAGTCGACCTCTATAAAAATTCACAAGTACGCCTCCGTTCGGGGTATGCTATTATAATATATACACGACACGAGAGCGGTCCGCGCGCGGTCTATCAATTTACGTCTGCGCTCGTGTGTTCGGTCGTACGAGAGGAAATATAATGTTTTGCGTCTCCGACGGGCGTTTTTCACGCCGCCGTGTCTGTAACCGCTACGCAACAGCAGAACACCTTTGGCGGCGGCGGACGTATTTTTGATTTACGGGTGAGACGAATGCTGTACGCACACTCGTACGGTATTATTGTGCGTGCACGTGCCGCAGCGGCGGTGTGTGCCGACAGGTCGTAGAGGGCATTTTCTATTCGGCGTTTTCCTCCCTACCGTTGTTCGTTTCGTTATATATACGTATATGTATTTTTTTTTTTTCCACGAAAATCGATAAATATTTCCGACGGATAGGTCGTCCCCGCGCGACTAACCTAACCGGCTAGGAATCTCATTTCGGTCAACAACTGTCGTGTTAAACCTCATCCCGTTTAATGACGCGCACAAAACGGTACCGACGGATTCTTCTCGCGCCACCGAATACGTATATTATCATCAAAAAATAATATCGTCATCATCATCATTACATTTCGTTCGAACCGCGTTTCACGTACGAGTGATATATTATAGCGGATGTATGAATGTAACAATTTGCTAACGACGCGCGTTTACAAATATGTCTAATACGATAACGTAATAATGTAACGACGATAGTTAGTGGCAAACAACGACGACGCCGTGAGCATGGACCGTGTAGCTAAACGATAAGTCTGGAAAAAGACCTAGGTAATACAAGAGTTGTCTTCGTAGACAAGTCTGACTGCAGGGGCGTAGCCAGTTTTTCTCTAAAAAGAAAAAGACTTATTTCAACGATGAGAAGAATGAAAACATACCTCAGGTCGACTATAAAAATTCCTACGCTAAATGATTCGACGTTAATTTCCATAGAAAGGGAAATAAGTGAGCAATTTATTGATAATCCATCGGCTGTTGTTGATGAGTTTGCTATCATAAAGAAAAGAAAATAGAGCTTTGACTTTGAAAATATGTTATAAATGGACAATACGTATATGTTGTAAGTTACGAGTATCGTAATTAATAATTATAAAAAAATTATCTTGTATTCTGATAAATAAAAATTGCAAATCTTGCTTTAAGTTATTAATGATTAATAAAAATAATCATTGGTAACTTTGAATTTATAGGAGGTCAATACCAAAATTGGTCGCCAAGATTAGTCCCCACTTCCGTCTAACAGTGGAAGGTTTATGTGGGCCTACCCAAAAATAAATTTATAGCTACGCCCCTGATGATGCCAATAAGTACGGATGAGCGCGCCCTCGGGGATGACAATATAATAATCTTTAGGGAACGGATTTGAATGCAAATTGCATTTTTTTCTGAATGTCCGAAAACATTGGTTTCCAAGCAAAAAATGCATTTCATACATCAAGGAATTAAAAAATGTAACTTTTATTTTGCATTTTTTGCATTTTTAAGACTTTATTACATTTTTTGAGCATTTTTTGACATTTTTAGTGCATTTTTATGGTTTTTAAGTCATTTTTTCAACATCTTTTCAACATTCATACTAAAAAAAATAAAAATACCTAAATATGTTTTATGTTACGAAATTACCAAATTATTGTTGACACGTGTAGACACAAAATATATACATACAAGTTACAACAGATTATTACCCGCATTAAGGTAAAGATAAGATAAGCTATTTATCTAAATTGTACAGAAGATAATTGAGAGTTAATTTATTAAAGTTTTATTGTATTTAAATATTTTTTATCAGATTTTTCATAGTAATGTGTTTTTTTTATAAGTTTTAAATTCAAAACTGTGTTTTTATTGAATATAAATACATTTTTAAAGTTTTTTAGGGCATTTTTTTAGTGCATTTTTTTGATGTTAAAGCATTTTTTAAGGCATTAAATCGTATTTTTTTAAGGCATTTTTCTTGTTTTTTAGAGCATTTAAATCCGTTCCCTAATAATCATAATACGTTTTCGGCGAAGGCAGAAGTACGTCCAAGGAGCACGGATATATGGTATACACTTGATATATTATATTCTCGTACGTTTGTGTACAATGATTTAACTCGGCGGTCGGCAACTGGTGGATCGCGGAAGGCAAAACTCTGGACCTGATTGTATTTGATCATGTTTTAAAATGCTTGGTTCCACGTGCATTTGTGAGGCATCATTTTCAGAAACAAGCATCGGACAAAATTAACACTTAACATACTCCTCTCACCTTAAAGACACATTGCGAATAAGCTGTTCTCCACGGGTTCCCAATTTAAAAAAAAAACTTTCTAAGGAAAAGAAACGCAATTTTTCGCATTGAATTACTTGGTAAATTATTATTATTTACATTATGTTGTTTTATTTGTTCCCTTCCAACAGTGGTTTATGTGGGCCTAAACAAAAATAAATTTATAGCTACGCCCCTTAGTTTGAGTCACGGGCACAATTCGAAGAATTATTGAACTTGGATTGGCCACTCGAGAATTTAAAAATATTATAGTGTTTCCATTTACAGACATAACGTGGTCCACAACCATGGGAACAGAGTACACTGCAGCCGAAGTGGTCTAAAGTTTCCGCGAGCTAAGTTCAAGTGCACATAAAATTTAGTTTTATGTATTTAATACAAACCGCATGTGACACGCGTGTAAACGGGAATATGTAGACTCAACTTCGTGCGAACGCGATTGACGGACGTTCAAAAATATACGTATAGAACGCAGTATGGTGCACTGCGATATAAAAGTGCGACGATATATTAAAATATATTACCGTACGGGCTGCGGGAGGATGGCATAATATGTAATTATAGTCAGTGCGCGGTAATTGCGAACCGTTTGCCGAGTTCCCGCCAATACAATATGTATATTCTACGTGCTACGGCCGCGGAGCAGTTGTATATACTTCTCTTGTTAATTATTTATCACCGTTTTAACCGAGTACGGTTTGTTAATACACGCATGGCCGTGTGCCACGGCGACATGTCAAAGTTGTGAAATAATAACGACGACAACAACGACTGTAAATTACAGTAAGCCGTACACGCTTTATATTATACGAGCTGTCCCAACACGGCGTTGCCCGCGTATAATTATAAATTTATTAAGCTATTTATTATGCTTTAAAAAAATTAGGAGAGTGTTCAAGTATAGACACATCACATACAGCTTTTCAGCTTCCATTTTCCAAATTCCATTCATAATTCAGTGTTTATCAAAGCTTTACATGTGATTGAGAAGTTTTTTCTTTAACTTTACCACTATCTATAGCACTACAAAAAGTTAATATTGATTTGTCATATACTCATATTGTTATGAGCGAGGAACAGATGCATGTCGAATATTTAAAGAAATTCGAGAAAATGCCGATGTTGAGTTTAAACAAATATTTTTTTAATTCAGAAGAATCTATGTTAGAAGGAGTTATTGAAGTACCAAGAACTGTAGGTCGACAAACAGCACTTAATAATATTCTACGCGGTTTGTTATTCGTGTACCGCACGAAAATAACAAACCAAACTCAATCGGTGTTGCAATCGCGGGTCACCGATTACCTGCGACTGGTTTTATTACCACCAGTTATATAGTTGATTGTAATTGTGGAATTGTGAATTCCACGTACTATTAGCACAATCAATACACCGATAAACAGCGATTAACAATCGAGAAAAAAAATACATATATATAGCTATATAAAATGTATACAATCTTTAAAAAACACCCCCTTTTACCCCCTTAGAGTTCGAATTTTGAAAAATCCTTTCTTAGTGCGCCCCTACATTGCTCAAGGAACCTCTGTAGAAAATTTCAAGTCTCTAGACCCAGTGGTTTGCTCTGGGCGTTGATGAGTGAATAGGGGCAGTCTCCTATATGTATATAGATTATGTATCATAATATATGTATTCGTATCATATTATCGCAAAGTCGACCGACTGACCGTGTATGGAAAAAACGATTCGTCTCTCTGGTATTCTTGTATCGTTTTTTTTTTTTAAACAAAAGCGAACGGAAAAAACATTTATCACGCTTTATATATTATTCCTAAAACACCGTTATAAATGTACAATATGTTTTTTTTTTATAGATTTTACCGACTTTGGCTAGTAACCGTTTCAAAGTGACCGCATGCTACGTAATAAATAGTTTGTAACGAATAACGATTGCCAATCAATATGAAGATATGATTTTTAAATACAATTTGATAGGCTATAAAAACTAATCGTGGTGACTTGAAACACACATCGATGTATCATAGCATTTAATAGAAATTTTTATAATTTCCCAAGCATATTTTGATTACTTGATATTGCTTAAACTTAACACCAATATCGGTACCATGACCTACGCAGGATTACCAATCTCCCAAGTTGAGAGTCTCAACCAATATTATAAGTTATTATTAATGTGTCTTTGTCCTTATTTAGGGATGAAAGAATGTTTACAATTTTAAGTTACAGAATAACCAACTATGGTGATGATGATTAAAGATTTTAGCCATTTAGATACACAAATAAGAATAATAATAATAATAATAATAATGGGAAAAATGTATATATTGTACGATTCTAAAAATAGTGTTATAAAATTGTTTTAAATTAATTAATAACAATACAAAACCATAGTACGTACATAATTTGTTAATTTTCAATGTTTGGAATAGGTACTTATACAACGATACTTATAAAACTTGTAAACCTATCTTATTAAGATATTTGGTGCTACTATACCATAATATCAACTATCCTTTAAAATGTTAACTGAGACACACGTCCTCTTTCACTTAGAATCGTTTACAAGAGCATTGGTATATTGGTTTAAAGTTTAAATGCAAATACAGCAATCAACCAATCCCTGTATCTCGACCGGATTAGGAGTTTCGCCCTATTTTATATACATGCTCCCGAAACAAAATATTTTCAAAATTGGTAGATATTACAGTGTACGCGACGTTGAATATTATAAGCTCGCAAACACGTGGAAAATTAACCAAACTTACATTGTAAAATCAACGTATTTTAATCGAACGAGCTCGTTCGGGAATGAACAGCAACGTGTACACGAGGGCTCATTTTTATGCTGTAAATAGGTAGTGTATATAACACTGCACACGTCATAGCTGCTGTGGTGCATGTATAGCATACCGATTACGAGCTTTACGCTACGTGTGAAAAAAGCGCAGCGAACTGCCTAAGCACATAAAAATTTAATACATACTGAACGGATGATTATACCGTGGTATAACCACAGCGTAGTTGGCAAAAACGCACGGTCCTGTATCGAAAATAATAATGAAACGTATATTCCTCGTAGGGAAAAATATAGAAAACCAAAAGCTATATTCTAAAAACGGGTGAAACTCCACGGGAGGGTGAGATCCAGAGACGGGTACTAAATAATATTGCTGTATAGGTCTTTTGAACTTGAAATAAATGTAATATTGATGTCGAGAAAATGATTCTGAATGAAAAGTGTCGGATGAAGTTTATATTTTTAAAGATGGTCAATATTAGACATTCTTGACAAAATCGTGTAAAAGGACACAAAAAAAAACTCAAATCATGGAAAGACCAATATAGATATTCCTCGTTTCACTCAAAATCTAAAAAATATAGACAGACGGAATTTCAGAACGCAGAGAACGACAGCTGATTTGGGAATGTATAACCGGCCATTTTTTTTCTTTCGACTACTATACAAGGTGTCCCATCGGGTTTTCCACGGAGTGATATCTCCCATTTTAATAGAGATAGTCAAATTCTGTTTTTTTTATAAGCATCCCTGGAAGAAAAGGAATTTTTTTTGACAATAATTTGGTAAATAAAAAGTGTATTATTAAAAAAGTTATAACATTTTTTTTTATTTTATACTTTTTATAAATGTTGAAGACAGCCAATTTATATAGGGGTTCTTTTTCTGAAAACTACGACGGTTCAACTTCGTTGGATTCATGATTTTTAATATAATATTTTTGGCTTACAAAGAAATAATGTAAATTATTATTACCTCGTCATTTTTACAATAAGGCTTGCTGATAATTGTATTATTATTTAAAATTGTATAAGTAGTACACCATTTTCCTGTGAAGTAGAAAAGTTATTAAAAATCAAGAAGTCGATGAAAATTGAAAGTTGAAACGTTGACATTTTCATAAAAATATGCTCTATAAAATGGTTATCTTCGAATTTCACAAGAGTTATAGAACAAAAAGTTAACTTATTTAATAATATGCTTACCAAACTATTGTCAACAAAATAATCTTTCCCCAGGGCGCTAAAAAAAAAAAAAACAAAATACGATTATCTGTATTAACACAGGACCTATCGCTCAGGGATACCGATGGCATACCCTGTACAATATTGTTCACTTGTTTCATACAGTTAAATCGCCCCATTCCATTACGTCACGGCTTCAGAACGACGGCGGCGGTGGTGGTAGTTTATACGCGTGTGAACGACACTGCGCTCATACGTACGTCAGATAGCGATAATGTGACCGAGTTCCAGGTACACTCCGGTCGACCACTGCAATACGATCAGCTACGTACATAAACATATCGTTATGATTTTATACCGTGAGCTGGTACAACTATGTCGTGGGTTACTGTTGGGAAACGTTAATCATTACGGGAGCACCGGGGTTTTTCGCGAATATTTACCGCGAACGCGAGCGAAAAGCGGCGCGCAGACAACGCTCCGATTATGCGCGGTAACGCGGGTCCTCTAGCCTCCCGCGAAGAGCGTGGATCACGGTCAAATGTATAGCTGATGTGCCTGCGTTCTGAGCACTTAGAGCAGTGGTTTCCAAAGTTTTAAACTTCACCACACGCTTTGGAAAAAAATCCTGCAGAAAAATGAATCGGTACGTGCAAAGAAAAATGAATTTATTGTTTAGAAATAAGTACACGTTTTATTATAATATATAATATATTGTATGCGTACAAATAAAAAAAAAATCCCCACGGTTGGTTATTTGTAATTATTGTTGTCTTTTTTTTTGTGAGTAGATTGGTTACTGCGATTAACTCACGTTCAACCAAATAGGATGATGGAACGCTATCAACAATTTTTGTACAATATCCAACAACACAGGATATAGTATAAGTATCCTGCATCCAAAACGTATGGTATCTCTCCTTAAACTTTAATTTTAGATCCTCATTGCCATTTGTAATTAATTCTATCAATTAATTTTCTAATTTTATCTCTATGTCTATCGTTTCTGTATATGAAAATGGATCTAAAACCCATTGGGTATGTCCATGTTAAGAATATCCTCAATACGTTTGTTGAAATTGGAATTTAGTGATTCCAAGTGTTGACAATGAGACATTAAATCATCATTACTTTTGTACTTAAGAAGTTTTGTTACAAATGCAGAAATAATACATTTTGTTTCGATTAAATTCAAATCATCACCTTGAAGCTGCAAATTTGTGTCGTTAGATTTTTTAAAAAGGTCAGTCAAATAAGCAGTGTCATTTCTACGATAAATTAATAAGTGCCTCGTAAAATATCATCTCTAGTTTTTGTTACAAAATTAAAACAGTCACTATCCGCTTTTTTTTAATCCAACGCCCCTCAATAAAGTTTTTAATCTCCATCCCCCGGATAGCTCTAGTGCCCCCCGTGGGTCGATATAGCCCACTTTGGGAAACACTGGACTTTAGAACAACGGTTTAATGACGGGCATTACGCGCACTGCACGTTACCACGTAATTAATATGCACACGTGAGTCTGCGACATGATTCATCGGCGGCGTATTCATAATATTGTACCGTGTCACTCGTTGTTCACGACCATTACTCGCTTCTTGATCTTCGGCGAAGACCGCGGAGACAAGAGCATCGTTGCTTTTGACGACGATCCCGGCCGTTTACGATGTTCGATAAATGCGACCGCGGACAACAACTATACATACCTACGTATATTCTGTTCGAGTATTTTCTTTAATGCTAATACCGCACGGCCTCGACAGTTATCGCGTTACGTATACTTGTCCGTGTGTACACGTTCGAAAACGCATACTGTTGACCGACTGCACGACCACAAACGGTGGGTTAACGTCTGTTATTAATTGTTAACAAAGTTTCCTTTAAATAAAAAAAAAAAAAAAACGTCTGATATTGCGAATCAGGATGTTCAATGATAAGACCATGCTGGTCGAGTAGTACACTCAGATGGTTGGGGATCTTCTATACGGATGCGCACGAGTGATTGCTGATCGTGTGTATTATGCGCAAGCGCTAGAGGAAAGTTGCGCCCAAATGTCGAGTCGAAAGCGACTCCACGAGCGTTGAATAGGAGTTACGGAAATGGAAACTGTGAGCGTTTAAAACTTTAAATAAAGTGTGACCTCGATAAGTCGAAATTCAAGGGCAATGTAATTTTTTCGACCTATCGAGGTTTTCGACTTACTAAGGTTTTCGACCTCCGATACTGACATTGGCATCTCTGCATTGCTTGAACCATTTAACTACACATTCTTCTACGTCTGAAAAATCAGGACCTCTCTTTCTCTTCCGGTCTGTTGGAAAGTTTAAATCAATTTCCTTACTATTCTTTATTATGGTAGATAATGTGCTAGCTGGTATTCCAAATTCTTCAGCAATATCCTTCTTCTTCCTTCCACTTTTCACTGCTTCAAGAACCTTTTGTTTTTCTCCAATAGTAAGCGTCTTTAAATTACGAGGCATTTTTACATTCACTGCTATTCACCGTACACGTGTAACCGATTGATCGCAAGTCGCAACTGACAGTACCGATACCAAATGAATAGCACGCGATATGTACGAATGTACGATTATATACTAATATACATAAGATAATAAACTAAATAATCGGGATTAGATAACAACTATCGGAACGCACAAGCCGATGTTTATAAAAATTATCCGTCATTATTCATGTATATTCGGAGCACAGAATGTTCGAGTTATCTAGTTTTTCTTTCGAGTAATCGAGGTTTTCGCAAGGGAACGGAATTTTTTTCGACTTACTAAGGTTTTCGAGGTTCCACTGTAATTAAGAAGCGTGTGTCCCACGGTGATTGAGAGGCGTATGACGGGAAACAAGGAATCGTTCAAAGATGGTCTGAAGGCTTTTACGGTAGAGCGTTTTCGACGAAGGGATGCCGAAAAAGAATTTATAATTTCCAACCGTCAAGATAGTACCAGCTAATGGTTTCAGTAAAGTTATCGGACGACGCTTTTTTTGTAGTAGTATATTAGGTTTCCGGATAAGAACCGACTCGAGGAACTATTACGATTGAAAACGAAACATTTTCATCAAAAAATCGATGAGGTCAATGTTATCTTATGATTCATTTTTACAATATTAATTATTCAACACATTACTCACCACATGCTGCATTGCGTTTGATTAAATTATAACTAATAATACGTTTCATAATAAAACGTTGACGGTTTATTCATTTATTGTAACAGTCATTTTATTTACAAAACGCAATTCAAACGAATTTATTGTATCTTCAGCGTGGTGAAATACAATTTTTAAATATAAGTATATAATACACACCACGTACTACATACATACTTAACCATACGTTTACAGCTGTGTACACTATTGTACTCGAGTTGCGTTGAAATACAATTAAAATCATCACGTATCCTTTATACAGAACGAGTTATTTGAAGTGTTTCAATATTTGTTTTTGGCATTAGACGCGGGTTTTTAAGGAAACAATATAAATTATGTTAAATTTCTTGAAACAATTAATCATCTCTTTTGGAATCTCGGACGTGCCCTTGTCTCGGAAGTTTTAACCCACATCAAAAACATTAGATACTCTTTTGGCGGCCAAACGTCGAGCAACTATTACTCGTCAGAGATCTCGTATACATATTTGTTCGTCTGAAATCAAGTTTTCTTCAAAGAAGTTTATACCTCAGTACTTATTTATTTGTCCTGTTGTACCTACCTACGCGGGTTGTTCATAATTTTAAATCCCCGCTCTAATTTATAAAACATTATAACACGTTCCGCGAACCACGAACGGTTGCTGAATCTTTGTCCGAAGAGATATAAACACCGATTTTTTGTAATTATAGATCGGTCCGACCCCTTTTCAAGCGCTCGTTGCCATAGAAGGACTTTCAAAAATGTACTACAAGGGAACGATTGTGGGTTCTCCCGGGTCCACCTCAGGGCTACTTGAGTCTTGATGGCATAGGTGCCGGAAGACATTTTTCTAGGTGGGAGGGGGGGGGTGGAAGAAACCCATAACTCTGTAGGATTATGCCGAGACACAGTGATCAGGCGGCGCGGGCGGCATCGGGACACCAGAACATGTGATGGAACACGCAGATCGACCAAAACTTCACTCAGGGATCGATGTCCAGCGTGCCATCACTGGAAACATCACTCCCTATAGTAACATTTTTTTTAGGTTCATTATTAAATATTTTCGGACCTTGTCCCCTTACCTTTTACTTTACAGTGCCATGATAAGCACAAAAAAAGCTAGGAAGGCAAGGATAATGAATAATATAATATATAAATTCTCCTGAGTTACTACATACGTACATTATAATTGTCGATCTACAATATTCTATAGGCACTATGGTACTAAGTTAAATTTAAAAACCCATTGCAATTTAATGTTTTTAGAATATTATGAACACACAAATTTAAAAAAAAGTGGAGCATACAAATTATGGGATATAATAAAATATAATAAAATTTAAATATGAACAACGTTTAAATTAATTTTCATAACAATGTGAAGATACGCTATTTTAAAAACTTAAAATATATTGCTTATTTGATTGTTTGTTAAACTTTTACCGTATACAATTTTAAATATTTTTTCCAGGTAAATATAACGTTGACCCGGGAGAGTTTACTAGTTTTAGAAATCAGGAGAGGTTACCACCACCCCTATAGGGATCGGACGAATAATCACTTTACCAGTTCCTCGGGTCCCCTTGTCAGACTCGTTTCGGAAACAGATTGCTGTTTGGTCCATTTTTCAAGACTGCAGCGCAGGGGGATAAATGAAACAGGGATGTTGAGCAAATTCGCTGGTGCAAAATAAACGCAAGACAATATAATACGGAGACGAAACGGTACGTATATATATTTTTTCCCCCGCTACGATCGTACGATATTAAACGTTCCCGCGCGGACACGGACCATTAAAAACATTCGTGATGTGTATAATAATTAATAAAAACTTTTTCGGGTTTTTTTTTCACCAACGCTCCGACGTACAACCCTTAACTTTTTTCCCCGTCTCCCACGCGTAGAAAAGTCATAAATTCAACTTGTCTTATTACGCGCCGCGTCGCCCGTCGTAACATACACACGTTTTATTTGAAAATTTTGAATTTACAACGCACACCGTTCGCCGGTTTCGAACGGTTTAATACGTTATTCTCGGCTCGTCGGTCACACTCCACAGCGTTTGATCTCACTGCTGCGCGATAAATCTAAACCTACAGGTTATGAGCGTAACGTTTTCGTCCGAGCTGAATTTATTATGATTAGGTACCTAGGTACATTTCGTTTAGTAATTACTACGTCCGCGCGAGCGCACGCGTACATCAAACTTCTATGTTTTGTAATGTGCATACATGCAATGAGGGATACATATATCTTAAACTTTAGTTTTACGTGTCTCGGTAAAATTGTTCATTGATATATAATACTATTTCAATAGACATTCAACAATATTACGCACTCAAAGAACCGGCCGAAAATTATAGAGTACAACCAAAGTCTGTTAGTCTATGCGACTCTAGATAATCCTCAATGCACCTGTCACTAATATGGCAATCTACCGGGACCTAAAGGTCGGCAAATGGTCATAATACCGCCTCGACGTTCTACAAAAGATCCAATGTACGAGTACAATCCCGTCAAAATCCGCTTATCATTCAGATGGCCTCGAATACTGTCGAAAATCCTACTAGGCGACTGAAACGGAACTGCACGCAGTGATTAACCGAACCGAATGAAGTCAATCCAAGTTCGCAGCTGTTCGTCTTTCTGATCAAGCTCTAAAGCTACATTTTACAATATTTTTTTTTACAAAATGTACTCATTGTATGAACCTGAAGTATATATTGTAAATATCAATACATGTATTTTAATAGTAAAAAGAGAACTTAAAATGTTTTCAATACATTTTTCACGAATTTTCAAATATACATTAATCTTTTGTACAGAACTGTTATTTATTGAAATTTGAAAACCCTACAAGAAATCAATGACAATTAATATATATACAAGAAAACTGCTTACAGGCCCAGACTTATAATATATATATATATATATATACATTAAATGTCATTACTCCTAATTGATTTATTTTTTTATTTTTTCAGTGAATCCCTACAAATGTTTGATAACTTAAAAAAAACATAGAAAATAACATAGGCAATTTGAAAAATTTAATTTTTTTATATTTAAATAAACGACCCCTCTAATATATATGTAATGTTACCTAAATTAAGGATATTATATTCAAAAATTCTACTCATGGTTATTTAATTCTGTTTAGATCATTTAACTAAAAGAGTCTCAATATCTCAACTCCATATCGATGATTCTCAACTATTATTGCTTTTCAATATGATTTATATCGTTTTAAGACTATTTAATTTATTTTGTCGTTTTATAGAACTTAAAATATGTTTTCTACGTTCCTATTCGGTGCGACACATCGCGTATTCCTCCATATCGATGGAAACACCATATACCTAACCTACGCACTCGAACCGCGTGTATCGTGATTTATATTATTCGCAAATGCCATGACCACGATTGATCGTAGTCGCGCGTGTACCAGAATGCCGAGCATCGCGATACGTCGTACGGTGTGTCGCGCGTGATGCGTGCGGCTTACAGTAAAATATTTTAAATACAACGTGCGGGAAAACTTTTCGTATACATAAGTAACTGAAGATTATAATGTATAGGAGCCGAGACGTTGAAAAAATTGTACTCGTGCTGCTCGAAAGTGTACACATCATTGTGGAAAATATTGTAAATACATAATACGCATTGCGTAGTAACGTTCACCACGCATCGCATCCGTGTAGGCCGATTTCCGAATTTAGCGACGTTCATTCTTAAACACGAGTAATGACATTGGTACATTTTGGCATATAATATTATAAATATTATATAAATATATATAAATGCATTTTTATTTATTATAGCTTTCAGTGTAAATATACTACACTTAAAGTTAAAGACAAAAAAAATATTTACACAAAAAACAATTTAAAGAAAAAACTAATCGGTTCTATGACACATTTTTGCTGTACGAGTACATTGAAAAGTTCTTTTTAAGGATTATAAATATTTCGTTAGACCTAAACTAATAAACTGTCGAACGCGGAATGATATTAAAAAAGTGTAATTTTTATTTTGGGAAATAACAAAAAACAAACTGATTGGAATGTGGATGAAGATAATTTTTTTCTATGAATATCATCACGTAGTTGTTAATGTTATTAAGTACAAGTCATCCGAAAATTGTTTGTCTCGTTTTTTTTTTTTTTTTTTATATAATAATGGTGACCCTAGTAGACCGCGGTGTAGAGTTAATATTATGTATTATTCATCGCGACGCATCTTATCTTTGGAAACGAGAAAATCAAAATGGCATCCGCGGTGAACACCGTTTGATATGCTCAGGGCGTACGTAGCGCATAATGTTCGCGGGGGTGTGACTTATCGTTTGAAACTATCGAAATGCCGCGGCCTAGGTGATACAGTTACACATTGTACGATGCAACATTATGCTCGTATGCGCGTATTTGCGCCCGCGGGGGTCTTCTCTCGAATTTTACGTAAACGGGCGTAGGATGATTAATGTAGTTATAATAAATATCAATCGCGCGTACGATATATTTATTTAAATCGTGTAAAATTAATCGCAAACCGACAAAACGTACGCGAAACCGGCGTATCGTGTACAACGATAATATTATTTATTATGACGTGTGGTGTAGGACAGCAAATATTCCTTTTCCAAACGACGTTCCTTCCTCGAACGCCACGCCGTTACCAAAGTCGAGTTATCAGTCTATATAATTAATTGCTAAAATAAAAAACTTAAATTACTACATCTCAAAGTTTAAAACTTAATATTTAGACAACAAGTAACAACATATCACAATAACGATGGGAGGTGATAATTATGGTGGAACAGAAATTTATATCCAACGTGTAAAGCTCGTACAATTGCATTTTTAAACCAATCAGAAGCATAACGTGAAGAAATGCTAAGAATAATATTATATTACTGGAGAAAAGAGCATTATTTATGTAGGAGAGGTTGAGACCAAGAGAGGAGAAATGTTATTTAGATATATTCTATGTTGTTAGGAGGAAGGACAGTTAATGCTATTCTCGTTTCAGTTGTATGCCCATGTAAGGCTCATCGTAGTATTTAGATTTTAGATCAAGCACCGTGCACGAATAGTTTTACCGTGCGCAAAGTAGAATAAGGTAGATATGGCTATTTAGTCAATTTTAATTTTAATATTTCATTTAAATTTTCATTTTTCTTAATAATTTTCATTTTATCACAAGCTATACGAAAACAGTGTAAGTATATTATTTAAAACGGTCGGTGATAAAGCCTGAAAAGGTCCACGTTTTGATCGAAATCACTATAAATAGACTATATAATCGATTTGAAATAAAATAACTGTATGGCATGAAAAAAAAGACAAACTAAACAGTGATCTCCAAAAGGCATATATTACTACAGATAATTATTTTGACGAGTACATAAATTCATGAATTTTAAAAGACACGACGTGCTTAACATTCGATTAACACACACACACATATATAAATGACTTCCATATAACATTCGTGCGGTTACACTATGCTCTCTAAGGAGTTTCTAAACTTTCGAATCGCTGCATTGAAAAATGATGTTGATTAAATCGACCAAAGAATCATAAACAGTTAAATAAATATTACGGAACGCTCGACGTTTTAATCGCGTACGCTCACGTTTAAGCCCTTCCTAACGTGAAATCGAATTTTAGCCCATCATCTCGTCGGCCTCACGACGGTAATATTATTCCGCGGATGTGAGCCGTGAATGAAATTCGCGCTCACCTCTCGTGTGTCGCCGCCGCCGCCGCGGTTTCCCCGTTTCCGGTCGCGGCGTGCTATTTGGAACACACGCACACGCGATCGGACTTGTAAAAGATACTTTTTAAAAGTATTCAAATACAGATACTTGATTTAAAAAGGATTTAAAATACATATTTGAGTACTTGATAAAAAAAAGTATTCGAGCACGAAAACAGACACTTCAAAAAAGTATTCATAGATACTTTCGAATACTTAAAAAAATTTCATTATTTTGTTTACCTTTAAATCATAAAAAAATTAAACGAATTTTAAAAATCCGGAAAATGATGGATAAATTCTATTATTATAAATTTACCAATTGATTTATTATTTTAATGTGTTCGGATTGAAAAAGTAGCTGAAAATAATATTTGATTTTAAATACAGACTGGTAAAGTATATTTAAAATACCAAGTCTAAGTATTTTTTCCAGAAGTATTTAAAATACGTATTTGAGAACTTGAAAAGTATTTGAATACTTTTGATCAAATACTTACACTCAAGTACTTCACAAGACCGCACGCGATACACGCATAATCTATAATTCGTATACCGAACACGACGCGATCGGGGGTGGTTCATGCGACGTACGCGCAGCGCGAAAATGCGAAATAAATATTGCGTTCGGCGCGAACCTCGTGCATTGTAAGTCTCGTAACTGCTACAGCGGTGTGGATGCGTACGCGAACACGCGCCGTTTGGTTATTTATTTCCGCCTCGTTATCCGGCCAGCTGCCTGCGTTCGTCGACGTGGGTTTCTCGGCAAAACGGTTTTGACACGTGCCATCGTTTTCGCGATTTTATAACGAAAAAGAAGAAAAAAAAAAGAAGAAGCAAAGCGAGACAGTTACTATGAACCGAAACGCTTTTAGTGACGATGACTGAGAAAAATCGCTCGTTCGCCGTATCCGTTTCCGACGTCATCATAACCCATACAATTTGTTCCATCATTACGTTATTACTATCGGAACAAATTTTCCGAGCGCGAGTCGGAGTAAACACGCGCTAGAGAAGTGCACATCGTTATAATAATACAAACTTTACGGGCCGTGATTGCACCTCGCGTGCACAGTCGGAAAGTCATCAAAGCCGAATCCTAGTGTTGGAAGAACAACAAATGAATAAAAAAAAATTTGGGAAAAAATAAATTGTGATTTCGGGCCGGCATGCGTCGTAACAGCGTCATAACCTATCGTAACACGTGACACGGAACGAAGGTTTGTCGTCGGATAGCTTCGAAAATGCTAATTCCTCGAGTTTCGGTTTCCCGTTTGTTTATTGATTTAAAAATATATACATAAATGAAAGAGGCAGGCTGAAATCCGGCGGCGAGGGCGGTCGGACTGGCCGTATCGTTCCTATGTGTTCACAGCAATGGGGCTCTACGGGGAAGACAATAGGGTTGTGGAGCGCCGGTGGAGTACGTGCTCACTATAGCAAGTAGTCGCGCAACCACCACAGAACGTCCTGGGTAGAACGGACCTCAAGCCAGTGCTCCTGGGGGGGGGGGGATAAAGGATCGCAGTCGGCTACAGCTTCGCTGGTCGGCAGGGCGTGGGATCGGTGGTCGGCTGGTTTTTGCCGGGATCGACTAACGAGAGAGCGACGTTCTTTCCGCCCACGCGTTGAGTGCAAGTTGCCGTGAAAAACGGCAGTTTTAAGGGGAAAGAATAAAACGTCACTCAATCAAGGCAAATGGATAGCTGTCGTCGGAGCAGGTCGTCGATGTTTGTTCCAATAATACCGCGAAGGTTTTAAGTTCAATATTCAGTATGGTTGTCGTCGGTTTGAGTGTGAGTGATGGAGTACCTTGTAGGATCGGACACGTCCGTAATTATGCTGGCGGTCTCCCAAAACGGACGTGAAATAACGCGTACGTTATGATTACCATTCGTGATAATGTGTCATTCTACAGTGTCATACTACGTCGTCGTCGATTGGTTGATGTGCTAGAACTAGATATTCAGCCCGGACGCACCGTTACACTTATATCAAAAGCGTTCCCGGTCGTTCGTCTCCAATCAAAGTATTAACCAATGTACTCGTACATTGTAAACATAGGACGTTATAAAAGTTACGGTCGAAACTTGAAAAAATAAATACTTTTTGCTGACGCATACCAGTACAGTAATTATTATATGTTTACAAATGTGTTATAACAATTTATAAATGGAGCAACCCTTGTTGTTTTTCTGTGAATTCATAAAGTGTTTGAAATATTATTTTGTACCTTAATTTTAAGTCTGATATCTAATATATTTTATGTGTAGAATGTATATGACGTATTCTACATCAAGTACCTCAGTGGATTGGGTCCTTTAGGTATGGATCGTATACTGCAAATAAAAAAATTAAAATTAAATCAATTTAAAGACGAGAGCTTTTATTTTCTTAACTTTTTAAGATCTTAAACTTTCGTACGCACTATAGAACCTTATTTCTAATTTCATACGCCGCAGGAATTAAACTTTTCTCCATGTCGGTAAACAAACGTGAAAATGTATTATGTCTTCTGCAGTGTGCGGCGTAGTCACTCCTTCTATAATCGTTTCGGGCTTATCAGCGAGCTGAGTTCTTAAACAATTTTGATGGCCTGCAGTTTATGGACACAATAGTAATCCGCGATTGTTCGTGTAGCACGTTCGGTTGAAATACTAAAACAAATTAATTCAACAATCGGCTTATACAGTAATTTTAAGTCTTTAAATCGATCTTCAAAACGATCTCGCTTAGCTCTTACATACACATTTCATTATATCGTGCCGTTCGCGACTCTCTTACCGCTGGCCACCCCTGTTGTACGTAGTACCATCGTTCTGCGTTACGTGGGATGTATTAATCGACCCGAGAACCTAGCCGGCCGGAGGTGTACACCGTTAGGGACCAAACACGACCAAGTCTTTACCGAGAACGGCGCGGTGGACCACCCGTGACCTTTAAAAGACGACGCAAGCGGCGACAAATACCCGACGAACCCGGACGGAGATGAGACCGTGATGAAGTTATTCGCGACGAAGCTATCTGTGAGAACATGTATTTCGATTTTCGCATAGCATATGTAACAACTTCAATGATAAGAGATTGATTATCCGCAAGTAAATCTAAAACACCCGAGACAATTTCTTATAACGTATATTAGTTCTTAAACTTTCAGTAAAAAAAACAAACTACACAGTTGTAATAGAATCACAATCAACTGGATACATTATCGTTGACTTTTCAACTTTTTTATTTCAAATTTTATACCGTCGTAATGACGAAAGAATTTTTATCTCGTATTTTTTTCTGCCCTATAATAATACTACGGCAAATCCTTAAAGTCTAACTCACCGAGTCCGCATTAAAACGTTCAGCGCAATATTGCCCAATGTTTATAATATCTCGGTTCTTAACACATAAGTACGGGCGTTAAAACCCTTAATTAGTACACGTTTTCGTTATCGTAAATGAGTACAGCAATCGTTATTGCGATTTACCTCGGTGCAGCCGTCCCCGGTGTTGTTCGGAAAGAATAGAATCTAATTGGATACATAAATAAATGCATAGTAATTATTATTGCTGTTTCTCTTTTAGTGATCATTATTCGGCAACGTGCTGTAACGACCGCGATGTTACACAATATATTTAATTAACTGTGCAGTTAAGGACGCGCAGAGTAAAATAAAATAACCATATATTAGCGCCATCAAAATAAAAGTGAACATTTAAAATTCGATTTTTTTTGTTCGCATTTAGACGCCGAGCGCGGCACATAGAACTTTGATTAGGTTAGGATTATTGTGGTTTTCGGACAAAGGCAAGATCTCACTATGACTTTGTAATATATTACTATGCGTAATCAAGGAAATGCTCGAGGGGTTCGAGCCACTCCATTATTTTTCGAAGCTCCTCTATGACTATATGTACTTGAGAAGGTGCAATTTTTTATTTTTGGTAAAATAAATTGAAAAAAGGACTGCCGAAATGACATACTGAAAATAATTTGATTATTCAGCCCTATTATATTTAATCCTTTTACATATTTATGCATTATATAAGTATACTGAAAAAATGTAAGCACGTGAATCATATCTATTGTAAAGAATTAATTATATGCCACAAATCATTTACGAGTACAATAAGAACAGTCTAAGGAGGAATAGCTTCAGACGAATATAATATTGTAATACCCACAGCAGAAGCAATTTATAATGGAATCAGTTATATCGTGACATGCCGGATTTAATGACCTAGAATCAGAAATCTCGGCTCAAGTTGTGTGTTATATATTATGCTAATTTAAATCTGTTAGGTTATGTATATAAGACAAGGATCATGTGATGACTGATGACTGTTTATTTTTTGTTAAATAAGAAAAACATTCGATCTACACAATGGCATACATTTGATCAGGTTTGATCATAGATTTTCTGCAACGACGATGAGATTTTTGACAAGTAATAAATTTAATATTTTACAGTTGTATTAATAAGATTAAACTAAAACATAATTCGTATGTTTTCCTGATGAAACAATTATTTTGATTTCGGGTGTTCCGACTTATTAGTTATTTTCCTTAGTTAGTCCTCTGCACCTCGTCCTAATTGATTTCTACCGTTCATTTGTAAGGGGACAAATACAACAATAGTCAATATTTGTTCGTATACCGAATCCCTGCACACTAACCGTGCAGATTATTTCGCTGTAACCGTCTGGAGTATAAAACGGTCTGATTTGAATTAATTCCTTTATTCTCCCCCCCTCCCTACCTGCCACTCATCGACCATCGAGTTGCCACGCTCACGGGCGCCTTTATAGGTCACGGCTCTAAATGTATGAACAGGAGAGATACTTGCAACTCGCCATATAAATATCCAACGTTTGCGTACACTTGGGTACTTACATACGTATGGGTTTACGCGTCTCCGTTAATTGGTCGGATGGTTATGTTTTATCCGCGCGAATCCTGTGGTTATTAAACACAAAAGAGGAAAATAGTTTATAATGTATACGCGCCGCAGCTGCAGGGCTCGCAGAAAATCCAATTATCGCGGCATATATTGCAGGAGTCGGGATTTCGCCGCCTGCGAGAGCAGCCGCAGACTGTAAATCTAATATGGATCGGATAACGATGCGAGTCGAATGCTGTGATCCCCGTAAAATATAATGGTACTGTTCACACGCCGCTAAAAACTGTTGGCGTTTTTTTTTTCTCGTACACGTTTACAGCGTCACCCGTTTGACGGTAATATTGGTTTTAATACGTGCGTCGATTGTTATCATGTAATAATATGTAAAACGAAAAAATTTGTGGAAAAGCTATTCGTATGCGTCGGCAAAGAGCTTCTAAAAAACGCGTTGGACTGAAGAAGGTTTATCGTTATTCGAAAACAACATAAGCTAGTAGTCGCGTGTACCGAGAAAGAGTAAAAATAAAACGATAAGTAATAGGCCACTCACATTTAACATATGCCTATCTCATAAGAAAAAGACCAGCCCAAGTATGCGATACTTGCAATGAAACTTTAACAATAGAACATATAATCATAAATTGCGCCAAATATACGGAAGCCCGCAAGATCCTCAAAAACCCTATCACACTCCATAAAGTAGGGGTGACGGTATTTTTTTCCTTCGATATTTCGGTATGATATTTTATACCGGTATGAGTCGGTATACCGAAAATATCGTTATACCAGTATTTTGGTTCGATATTTTCGATATTTCGGTATTTTCAATATTATCGATATTATCGGTATTCCGGTATTATCAATATTATCGGTATTCCGGTATTTTCAATATTTTGGTTATATAATAGATTATTAGATTATAGACTATAACTTTCTATATCTATAATTTATAGTTATGGCGTTTAATTTATTATAAAACAATAATATATTTTTATATTATAAAATTAATATGATTTAATTTACTTCTTATTATATTAATAAAAAAAATAAGATCACCAATCCATATTTAAATATTTTACTTTATTATTTTGACACAAATTTTGAGTTCATAGACAAAAATATAAGTTCTTCAGCGTGATCGGTTGAAAGAGATGATCTATGATCAGTTATAATATTGCCAGCACAACTGAACACACGTTCGCTTGGAACACTGGTACCCTGTATGCATAAATATTTTTTTACCAAGAATGGCCAAAGTTGGAAATTCATTTTCATACACTTTTCATACCCGACCCACATCGGTATTTGAGATAATATATTTCTTATTTATTATATTAGTGTTTCTATATCGAAGGCCCGTAGTAATTTCCCACAGGAAATTTTGTACAGTTTAAAAATAGATTAAAATATTAAATTACTAATTTTGGTGTTATCGATATTTTCGATATTTCGGTGTATCGATATTTTCGATACTTCGGTAATTCGATATTTATGATATTTTCGGTATTTTCGATATTACCGGTATACCGTTTTTAAAAATTGGACGGTATACCGGTATACGGTATACCGGTATATCGACCTCAAATCGATATACCGGTATTACCGTCACCCCTACCATAAATCACTCAACGAATACAGTACGGACGGAATCAATTCATTATTTCATAGTATAAGCATAAGCCACAAATCGTAAACTATACTTAACTTGTCAATATTTGTAAAAGATATAATGTATAATTGTTGATATTAGTTTAATGCAGGCTAAAAACCTTTGATGTTGAAGCTTAAATAAATATATAAAAAAAAGTCTTACACGCGCACGGGTTGTATACATATTTTTATTACGGAATCCGCGCTCGGTCTGCCGGGTGGTAACCGATATTTTAATAGAGTGATGACGGTAAGTCCCTGCAGTGCTATCGTAGACGAATATCATTAATTATCACCTCCACGGCGTACAGTCTTAAACGAGTTGATCATAATATTGGTTCGCGTTCGTCGAGGTGTTGATCGCACACCAATATCGATGGTTTATGAGACTATTTTCGATTTTTTTTTTCCGATTATAAATTATCGTTTTTCGTCACACGCGTTCATTTTTACGGGCGTCCGTATAAAGTATAATACATATACGAGTATATCTGACACCGTATGTCACTAGTCGCTGTCTAACGCCGTTTTCACCGAACATGCGACTTTTGTGAAGACTCACCACGTGCGTACGTGCTTAATAATAATAATAAAAAGTTGAGACACGGAACAATTATTTAGTATTCCTACATATACCCTCCCACCCCCTCGTCCGGTCGCCAAACCGTACATGAAGTTAAAATTCGTAACGATATGATATATACGTGAAATTCGATTCTAGATTCGCATTTTCTCGGGTTGCTCGCAGCGTGGTTTAGTACTCGTACAATACTATATAATATCGATGTTTCGTTACGCTGATTAACGTGAAAAACCCGTTGAAGAGGACGTCTCCGTGTTGTCTCCGTCTTATAAACGTTCAAACGTTGTCGGTGGCGAATTTGCGCTCATTGGTTCAAATGTGTTGTTGTTAGTGTTAACATTAAATTAGACTGACCAATTATCGAACATCACGCGAAGAGCGTTCTCCGTGTCTTGTTGGTCGGCTTTTTTCTTCCAATATTTCAATTTTTAAGCTAGTTACGAGTGTTCTAAACTGTACTGTTTCACGTACACATAACTCGCTAGAAAATTAAAATATCTTAAGAAGCCGACCAGCAAAACGTAGACAACGTTCTTCGCTTTATTTTACTCCGACGTTAAAGCTAACAGCACTGCATTCTAACTGCTGATCGCAAATGTTCTGAGTACGGCGTCCTCTTAAGATACCCGCTAACCATTTTACCCTCGTAGGTATATATTATTCATGTGTGGTCATGTTATACGCAACCCTTTTGAAAGTTTCAAAAATGGTTTATCAGTCGGTAAATGGTGAATTTGTATTGCAAGTACTATGTGAGATGTTGTCGTCTTATACTGTAAGTATACGATCGTACATCGATGTATATTATATCCTTTTCGGAGAGCTGAATGGTTAGTATTTGGTAGAAATCTAGGCAGAGGATGCAAGGACACGATATCCACCCGGGTGATAGCAAACAATGCAATTTAATTTCAAAAAAGTTTTAACGTTTTGTTCGACTTATGTATATAGATATAAAAGGAAATCTAAAGTTTGTGGAGATTTCCGTGGTGACTTGCAAATTATAAAACTGAGCTTGCAAGTACTTGGAAATTGCAGCACTGATATTTAGCACTGATTTCGAAGTTCTACGACAACACGGACGGGGGCTACTTGAAGTTTGCCTACCCCTTCAGTTAACCCTAATAAAGTTGAGGATGAGGTGACTTGCAAATTTCAATATTGTACTCGCTAATTACTTACAAAATGTTGGCATAGATTAGAAGACTTTCGGTGAAAGCCGCTGAGCCAACTTCAGAGGCCTTCGGAGATCGCCACATTATTATCTCAACACACACACACACACATACATATTACACAATCATGGCAATGCACATATTTTCATTATAATAACAAATTTAACAGTTGCACATTTATCAATTATTCTCACCTAGAATAAGAATGTGAAACGTAGATTACGGAATATGTTAATTGTTTTAAAAATTATACGAGTTGTATAATTTTGAAATAAATTATCATGTTAAACCGAATACAGATTTTTTAGATATTTTAGTGAACAGACCATAATTGTTTATAATAATCAATTATATATGATTTTTAAGTACAGTATTTTGTATCGGTTAGGTATTATGTATGTATATCCTGATAAACTTTACAATAAATAGACACAGTATTTCAATTATATAAAAACTTTTTTTATTGCGTTTTATCACGTGAAATGTGGTTTACACAAATTTTGATTTTTATTACAACGATTGCATTGTTCTATTTTAAAGGTTTCTTAAAAAATCCTTCGATCACCAATGCTAGCAGTGTAAGTGCTAGAACGATTTCTGGAATGCACGCTTACAACAATATGTATATTCAAAAATTAAAATGATAATCTAACTGTTTAAGAAGTGTATGATTGGCTACATCTATGATAGGGATGTTTTAAATCTTGAAACATTGAAGAAATGAAAGTTAGAATTATCTTAAATTCCATTTAAATCTTAAATAATGTAATCAGAGCTCCTTCAAAATAAGTGACGATGGGATTAATACAGGATAGCCCAGTATGTTTTCCAAATAGAAATAGCTAAAAAAAAACACATTATTTTTCGTTTTAGCGAAATTTACACCACATGAAAAGTGTAATATCATATTCATATTTTCATACATCTAATGGCTTCGAAAAATAACTTTTGAACTTTTCATTTCGATAAAATTGCAAAATATTAAATTTATAAGTCAAATTGTGATGATAGTCTCCCAATTGAAAACCCCATTATATGGTTTGCGTAGTTATAGCTAATGTAGTTTTGAAAATAAAAATCTCGTTATTCGAATACGGTCAGATACACATATATAGCAATAAATTAGTAAAAATTTGATAACTTTTATCTCTTCCGGGTTTGAGAAAAGGTTATCAAATTTATATTAATTTATTACAATAGTTATAGTACCTAACTATACATGGCATACGTGATCCTTTTTTCCGAAAGTTACATTCGCTATAACTATGAAACCAAATATTGGGTTTTTCAATTACGAGCCTATTATAAAAAATAGGAGTAAGATAATATGAATTGAAAAAATTAACGTCTAAAAATGATATTTCTATGGGGAAAACATGTTGGCCCACCCTGTATTGGTAGTTATGTTTCTGCTTGGTATATTCGAAGTAAATCGGGGACTCTATCAGTAAGTTAATCGTGTATTTGTTAAATTTGTTCAACTGCACTAATTTACTGTCATATTATATTCTATCATAAACGAAATAGTTTTGTTTCTGTACACTGGTTGTAAAAAGGGCCGATACTTCGGTTCTCGACATACAGTGATTTCAATATTATATCCAAATAGTTTATTTTTCTATAATAAAGAAAGCCGGTTGATGACGCTTATGGAAATAAATACAACATCCGACAAAAGGCCAGATGTTATAAAAATTCTTAAAAACTAGTAATTGGTGTATTGCCAATTACATTTAAAGCATAAGCTCGGTGGCTTTTACATTTAGTTGCCGTAAAATACTAAATAGTTATTGAAATTGTATGTTGATAAGCGAAAATCGGAACCGTTTTTACAACCAATGAAATTATTTCGTTTACGAGAGAACTGATATGATAATAATTAATGAATATTTTGAAAAAATTTGAAAAATACATGAAACTTTTCTAATTGATACGAGTAACGATTCCTACGAAAATCCAAAGAGACGGGGTGGTTATCGTTTGCACTTGTTTTTTTGAGAATAACAACAATAGTGTTTGGAATTTCGGAACAAGTCGAATCGTTTGTCCATCATAATAAAATAAAAAAATATGATGATGCAATATTACAAACGATTAAACTTATTACAAAATTCTAAACACTCATTGCGTATTCCCGGAAGAGCCTTTCAGTCCGTGACCGACAAAGAAACGGGTATAAGAACGACGGGCGGTTATGTTGGTGATAGATGGCCCTATACGTTGTGCACTTCCAGTCGTTCGGGGCGCCGCTGTCGTCACAACGTTTCCGCTCAACAGCATCGTTCATTCTGACGTGGGTTCTCCTCGGGATCGATCACGTTACCCTGCTGCTGGCAAAATCAAATCCGCGGTATTATATAATAAAACATATAACCGTACGTATATTGGACTTATTATAATTACGTTGACAACCAAAGGCGGCGACGGTAGAAGTTCGTCGGCCACTGCTTTGTCCGGTGGCGAATCGCATTCAAACGGAGTTTTCAGCTTGTCCTCTTCCTTGGACTCGGCAGGTTGATCCTGATGGATGATCTCCGCTGGAGCACTCACGTCCTGCGCTGCTGCGACTTCGGAGGAGGCCTCAGTCCATCGCGTGTCAGTTGAATGTTTAAACATGGAGCATACACTGCTTGGAAACCCTGTATTCCGCCGAGAAACCCCCGAGATCGGTGCATCGTGCAACATTAATAATCGTAGTATTTTTTATTGGGTAATAGCTGATAAGCTATTATTATAATATTAACAAATCAAACGATTTCTAACCTTCGACATGGTGCAGCGCTGCAGGACTTGTAGACCTCTTCAGTTCGTCTGTTACGGCGTTGTCCGGCGCCTGCAGTTGGTTCACCGCTGCACCACACTGGTCATCATTATCTTCTTGTACCGCGACCGCAACGATGCACTCGGTTGTCATCTCGTTTACAATCGGTTCCGGGTCGTTGGGCACCAGTACGACGTCATTAGCCGCGGTTTCCGATGCATCATCTCCGAAGTTCGGAATCTGTTCGATATCACTGGTAATCGGGATTCTCGCTGTGAAGTCGATACTGTTCTTCGGACACACCGGGTCTGCAGCGTCCTCTACAGAGTCCTCGACTGCAGTTTCCTCTACAGAATCCGTGATGGTCTCCTCGATAGCTTCGTTCTGACCCGTTACCGTGGGCTCGTTTTCGGCCGGGTTCGTCAGGTCTTCGACTGCTCTGGTTACCGACGGATCCTTACGAGTAAAGAGTTTGGTGAACAGTTTTCTTGTGCCACGCAAACATCGTCTCTTTAAGGCCGTCTGGTAGTCCATCGAATCGACTTCCAGCTCATCTTCGGTGTCATCTTCCGCCAACGAGCTCTGACGGCGACCGAGTAAATGCGGTCCTGCGGCACGCAATACACGATATTATAACGAAGCGCGGGATTCGCGTACGGTACACGCTTAAGCGGAAGAAGTCACGCGAGTCGGGCAATGTCGATTTTCCGAGACGTCGGAAATGACGTTAGAGCAATACAAATATACGCATCGGTAAAGGTGAATAGCAAAATCGAGTTTTCTTACCCGCGTGGTCACCGGCCAACGAAGCGCTTGAACATTTGCACATCTGCAGTTCTACGGTGTGTCCGGGTCGTACGATCATGACCGGCCCGTCGCACTGGCAGTCGTGCAAGGTCCACGGCTTGGTATGGTTCGACGCCGCCGCGGTCAAGTCCTGTAGTGTGCCGCGGGTTAGTTACTCGCGTCGAACGGTGCGCTAGTCTTATCGTAATGCCAAGTTTACACGTGACGAGTACTCGGCCGTGTCACTCGTCATGTTGCTTAGGTCTAGCACCGGAATAGACCGAGTCAGCGTCTACACGCATTGTATTTGCTTAGCCGAGTGACTGCCCCACTTCCAAGATTTTACTGTACTCTACGCGTCTAAACCGTTAGCTGCTAGAGTGCAAAGTAGTAGTTGTGAATTCGTAAACACTTGTTATCAACACATTGTTACCTATCTGTCTAAATTTGTTAAATCGTTTTACTGTTTATTACTTATTTTTAACTCATTTAGCAAATCCTTGAAAAATCGTTTTATTTTACGATTACGATTGATACTAAAATAAATATTTTTGATGAAAAAAATTCAACTGCACGTTAAGATGCCACAACTACTGGACTACTCGTTACACGACACTCGGCTGGCGGTTTAGACTCGCCGAGTAACATACATCTTGGTAGTGGGGGTAGTCACTCAGCCCAGCGAATAGAAACGGTTTCTATTCACTCGCCCGCTTATTTTACAAGTCCGAGTACTGGTTCCTTGAGTTTTCACACGGGACAGTGCGTACCCCGGGTTTTATGGCTCGCGCAAGCGCTCACCTACAACCGCGGACCGTATATTAGCTCTAAGAGCTACTCACGAGCCGCGGAGGTTCACGTGGCCCACGTCACGCGGGTCGTCACAGGGACCACCAGCACCGAGTCCCCGTGCGCCTTCCACGGACGGGGGCTCGTACCTTTTGGCCGCGACTTTCATGTGTCTGCCGGCCACCCAGGTCGGGCCGGGATCTACACAATCTCCTCCCTGTTTTTGGTCACGGGCAACCTCCGGAGTATTTCTCCGCCGGTAGGGTAGCTTGGTGCCCGGGAGGATTGCCACTGCCTGCACGCCGCCCCCGCTCGCGGAGGGTATACCCCCGCGGCCGCGGACCGCGTGCCGACGGCGGCCTTCACCAGAGACCTTCGCCTTGACTTGGCATTGTCAGTCAACCTATAGTTGCTCCTGCAACAGCCTAAGCCCGAAGGCGGGTACCCAGTCTGGCTTTTCGGCCAGTGGTTCGACACCGGGCAGGGCTCCCGCCACCCGTTCGCACGGGGCAGTGCTCGGCCGAGTTGACTCTCTGAGTACTCGTCACGTGTAAGCAAGGCATTATTGTCCGTAGGCAAAACATAAATACCTTTCTCGCCGCGTCCACGTGGCAAGCGTTGTGTTCCGGGAGCACGCACGTCCGATGATTGTACCGCTTGCAACCGGTGCATTTCACCATCGGCGTCCATAAAGTCCTTCTGCTGCACTCGGAGCACTTGTTGAACCACCATTTGTAAAACGGTTTGCTCACGAACGTGCCGCTGCTGCTGCTGCTGCTCGCCAGTTGTTGTTCGCGTTGTTGTTCCATCTCTGTTTCTTCTCGGGAACGCGTGGCGATGAAAAAGGTATATTACGCAAAAACCGGAGGGTACTTGCAGCTATTAAAATGCTTGCGATTTGAATTCGCCTGTACGTCACCGTCGGAATGTTTACTTAGACGTACGTGTTCGGATAATGTTTCCTAGCGACTAAACAGTCCAATCGGGTTCCGCCAAATAATATTTTTAATTTTTTTCGCACACGTTTTTCAGGGGGCGTAGCCAGTAGGTAGGCCTGGTAGGACCAGGCCCACCCAGATTTTCTCTAAAAATAAAAAGACGTATTTCAACGATGAGAAAAATGAAAACATACCTCGGATCGACTATAAAAATTCCTAGGCTAAACGATATGACGTTAATTTCCATAGAAAGGGAAATAAGTGAGCAATTTATTGATGATCCATCGGCTGTTGTTGATGAGTTTGCTATCATAAAGGAAAGAAGATAGAATTTTGACTTTGATAATATGTTATAAATGGACAATACGTATGCTCGTATGTTGTAAGTTACGAGTATAGTAATTAATAATTATAAAAAAGTTATCTCGTAAGACATGTATTGTATTCAGATATATAAAAATTGCAAACATTGCCTTAAGTTATTAATGATTAATAAAAATAATCATTGATAACTTTGAAATTATAGGAGGCCAATACCAAAATTGGGATTAGTCTCCACTTCCGTCTAACAGTGGAAGGTTTATGTGGGCCTACCCAAAAATGTATAGCTACGCCTAGTGATGGGCAATGGATAAATACCCGATGGGTAAGAAATTTATTTCGGGTAAATACCTGGGTAAATACCCATGACATAAATACCTTTCCAAAATCGGGTATTTATTTTTTTTTATCGCACCGGCGGCCGTCACACTGCTGAAGTTGGTTTACCATCTATTTTAATATTAATCAAAGGATTGCATTTTTTATTTTTACTAAGAGAATTTTGTAAAATTTTTATGTTTTATTCTTTTATACCATGATAATGTACATATGTTATAAAAATTATAATTTGTTTTTATTTTATTTTAAATAATTAAAGCATTAACACTACATAAGCTTTTAGCATGATTTATCTTAATATTTAATTACAAATTGCAATTAACATTTTTTTAGTTACATTATATTGGTAAATGGTTTTACAATTTATTTAACATTGAAATAAAATAGAAAAACGCAATAAAAATAAATACCCAAAATACCGGGTATTTATTTTAAATACCGGGTAAATACCCTGGTTATTTACCCTAAATTTATTTATCGGGTATTTACCCATCACTAGCTACGCCCCTGACGTTTTTTGCTATCAATAATTCTGTCGATTACTTTAGTTGGGCCGACGTAAGTTCTCACACGAAACACATTGCTGATAGCAGGTTATACAGGTCCTCACGTAACTCCCCGTGCGTAAGTCCCGACGCGAAAAATAAAAGTTAAAGCAAATACGAATTGACTTCCCATTGTGTTACCCCATAGAACTGATAACCTTAATGCAATTGTTATGGTTAAAATTAGTTGTTTTTTTTTGTGTTATAAAAAAATAAAAATAAGGTGTCGTGAGCTAAGCTTAAGTCGTTACCAAACAAGTCGGATTAATAAATTGTCTTAAATAATATTTATAATAGTTTTCAAAGCTAAGCTTTGTAATTATATTTAAAAATAAAGTACAACAAAATTATCATTCATGAACTTATCTGTCGCATTTAATAGTATAATATACGTGATTGGTATAATATAATAATTAATGAAAAAAGATGCAGCGCATATCTTCGCGACTCTATTTTTGTAAATCGTGGTAAATATAGTACTGCCATATAGTACGTTATCGATTATAAAGGATTATTGTTTAAAGTTAAATTGAGTATTTCTGAAAGAAATTTTTTGATGATGGTATTGATCGGTCATCTGCAAAATTAATGTTGAAGTCTCAAGATAGAATTATTGGAATTGTGTGTGCATTGCGTCCGAGTAGTGCTCTTTCCCGATTGAATCTTTAAGACGATGGCATAGTGGTCTGAAAATCATAACAAGTCATCTGATATAGTTCAAATAAGTATTGAATCAAGTTTAAAACGTAAAAGAATATGTTTTCGTCAGTAATAATTGTTCGGGTAAACCGAAGAGCTCCGGAACTGCGTAACCTCAAACTTCCCATGGGCACGCCTCTGGTCAGCCCGACACGAACATAAGCTATGAATTATTATTTATACTCGAGTGCAGTTTTCCCTTTACTATTTTTCCCTACCGCGCACCTTCCGCCTAGTCACTAGTGTATAATTATCTTTTAAACTTATATTATATTATGATCGACTGTATCAGTGGTATCGCATCAGCTATGATGTGATGTGTGTAAAACGTTCAAATGTTATTATAATGGTTACTGTTTTCGGTGGAAATCCGCAGCATAACGGCCAAACGGACATGATTATTATTGTTCTTTGCGTATTGTTTTCTTAGCGTACAATAATAATAATTATAACCGTGGGACTTGTTGTTTTCGACGATTGTGTGTCTGATCCGCGGCCATCGTTTGAGTTTACGTGTACCGCGGTATATGAGCGGGTTGCCCGTAAAACGCGTCGTCGGTCGTATTCAAACACTCCTTTATATTTAGACCCGAAGAGGATGCAGTTATTATAATATGTACAACATACGTAATTTCGGACACGCATTTATCAAGTGGAAACTTCTCATCGTTTTTGCCACTATAGCATTATACGTTTATGACGTTAACGCGCAAATATTTATGAACATCATATTATATAGGAATATTTATACAATAGTATTATAAGATAATATAATATTACGGTATGATGACGGTCTAATGTAGCTTAAATAATTGCTAAAATACAATAATCAGAGTTCAGATATTGGAAATATCCAACACTAAACGACTATATTATGAAGATGTCAATGTCCTCGATGTATAAATCTCTTATATATATATATATATATATGTCTAAAAAATGAAATTAATTACCAACTACCATGTCTCTGAAAAACATAACACACTTGAGATTTTAACACTAATAATCGATGAGTGAAATAAAGTTTTGATTTGCCGAAACACAATGTGAGATTCTTTCACAGAATTGTTACACTCCAAAAATTAAGCCACTGACAAAAAAAAATTTTAATAATCGTCATAGGTTTATTCAACTATCCATTTTGCCAAATATTTTAATTAGAAAAATGTAGTGGTTTACACAAAAACCTTGGGTTAACATTTGTTTAGCTTTAGGTTCGATTTTCATTAAAGATTCTTCAACCAAAAAATAACTTATAAAATCAAAATATATCATAATACACAAACAACTGATTGTTATTACATTTTAAAATTGTTTCAAAAATACTAAAAAAATGTAATTAAGGTTCCATTTTTGGATCCTATAAGATAACCGCATGCAGCTATCAACGTTTGCATCTTATTAAATTGATTAAACCATAAAGTATACAAGACTCAGTCGCTGCGGTAAAATAAGTTGTATGGTCGATTTGAACAATTTTATCGTTTGACATTACAACAAACGATGAGGACTACATATAGAGTGATCAGAATTATGTCGTGTGACAAAATATAGGTGAAGGTTTAGAAAATGATAGTTTTAATAAAACTTCACTGCAATAAATTGTTCTATATTTTGTATATTTTTACGAAAAACTGCTGTAATTCGAAATTCCGATCACCCTATGTATACGAGAGGAAAGGATACCGTGAGTAAACACGCAGAGACAATACATTCCTTATTCACGTGAGCCAGCGTACGCTGTGAGACGATCTCGGAATCTTTCGGAATTAGCGAAAGACAAACCGAAAGAAACAACGCGGACAAAACAATTCAACCCATTTCCGTGCGCAGTAATACGTGGAAATAAAAGCTCCTCGAACGAAACCGTGCAAAGGACTGAAAATCCCTCGACCGAGTCAAGTGCGCTCACGATCCCACAGCGACAATACCATTTTTCGCCTTCTCCTAGTCTCACCCCTACTGCTCGCCCTCGTCCGCCGCGCACGACTGCGAAACCCTCGGTCGCGGCAGACGCCTTTGCGCTCGAGTTAAAACCACCCTTGCCGCCGTAATAATCTCCACTCGACCACGGTGGGAATACACGCTTTGAAACGGTATATTTAATCGCGTAACATCTTTACCTCAAGCCCCGATCCGGCCGCTGCACTTCACGCGGGTCGCTTTTGAAACGGGCTGAAGCGAACCGCGTGCGTAGGCTGTCTTCGTCTTTCACATCACGTGCAACGATCGCAAAAACTACCCATTTCTTGCCCGTCGTCGGTGCGGTTGATGTATTGAAGTGATACGGGAGCTGAAAAAAAAATCGGTGGGGCTATGAAGTGACTATGTATCTACTTGAGATCAATCAGGCCGATTTTTAAGATTTTTATCTTCAACTTCTACAGCGGACGAAAATAAAATGTTATTTTAAAAATTTACCGGCACCGTCTCAAGTATAGACTTGATGCCGATTTAAGAGTCATTATCAACCGTGCCTACCGCAGATGGACAAAATACGGGTAGTTTTTGTTGTGATACGTTGCACGTGTAAAGGACGGAGACAACAACCTGTTCCGCTCTAGCCCCGGTGAGTGTTGTACATTATGATAATAGTCGGCAAGTTGAGTCGTGATGTACGCAGAGTCTTCCGGACAAATGGCAAAATTTGAAATAACCCTTACAGAAGTGAAAAAATGTGATAATATAATTTTTTCTATCGAAAACAAAATTAATACTGAACGACACCCACAGTCGAAAGGTTAAAAATATGATGTCCTAAAACGAACTTCCGTTAGATTATGCACGTTTTGTACGCGGCACACGCATATAATCGCTGAAATAGAAATGTATCTCGCATCGACCGAAATCAGTCATAAGTTGTCAACAAACCCGGGGTCGTCTGTTGGTGATCCGATGGCTTCAGGTCCTGCAACACAATTTGGATTCCTTAGGTGCCGGAAAGAGCCACATGATGTACGGCACTATTGTACAATGGCAGCGTGTTCGAGTTCAGGAATGTGTGTTACGGACACCATCTTGCGCGTTTTAAGACATGATGTGTTTAACCTTTGGACTATTAACGGTTAATTCTGTTTTCAATATCAATAAATTATGTAAGTACATTTTCACTTCCGCGAGAGAGTTGCTCCTGCATATTCTCCCGTTTTCCTGCGAGGACCAAGCAGTACAAGTATGGATACCGACCGCAAGTCTCACGGAAAACGCGGTTTGGACACGCGCGCGCGCGCGCGCTCGCTGCAAATCTCTTTCGCTTGTCTCGACGAGGCCATCACGATTGCCAGGTGTAACCGTAACCCGGGTATCGCCCGGTATACACCGCGGGGGTCAGACCGAAGCGTATAATAATAATTTAAACGCGTAAATGTGCCCGTACCGTACACTCTCACACACACAGACACATTTATATATATATATTATATATACAGCGGGCTCATCGTGCACCGGTAACGACATTAACGTTTCGCTAATACCTACTATATATACACTTTTATTATCGCCGTCGTCATCATCATCATCATCATTATACGGGGATCCTTTGTCGTAGCAATCGCTGCAACGCTCGCGTTCTACTTCCATCTTCGTATTTTACACCGCGCGCGCGCGTCTCTCGAACTAGCTCTTAATCTATTCGGATAATCTATCGCACGATCAACATCGCAACGATTTTTTTTCCGCCCACGTTCTTTCCCCTCCGTCTAATTATTTCCTCACGAGGACGCATTTAAATGTAAAGTGTATCCCGCGCTGCAGGTGTTGTACATCTACTCGGGTAATAATCAGAAAAAAAAAATTGCCGTGCGAGAAAAAATTAAGGCTAAAAAAACCGGTGTGATATTGTTACGATACGTACATCGTGCACGGCTCTCGCGACGGTTTCCAGGAAAACGTAGACTTAAACCGTTAGGCCCTCCTCACACAGGGATACTCAAAAGAAACAGTAATCGCTTGGATACTAGGAGACTGGGCAACTTAAGTTGACAGTTATCTTCACACACGGTATTTTATAAATTGATAAATTAGCGTCGCCTCACGATTTCGACAGCAAAGTATTTCTCAGTTTTTCGTACAATACGTGTATATAATTTATAATATATATATATATCGACATATTGTTGTTAGTATTTCATAATGTCTAGTAGTGATTCTAGTAGCGATGAAGATAATAAATATACATTATAATTAATATTGTTAATAAACCTGTCATTTTAACTTCTGTGGCTACTTCACTCCAAGCTTTTTCCGTTACATTTCTTTTGGAGTAGCTCTTTAATGTGTAATTGTATAGCTCTGGAAGCTTTTCAATTTCTTTCACGAATTTTATATTAACATTTTGCTCCATAATGGACGGTAACATTTTTTTTTGATACAAAATACAACGATAAATTTCAAGGAACTTTGAAGCAACTCGATCAACGAGAGTAGCGAGGAGACTGACATGTTTAGCCGCCAGTCGACTAGTCGCGGCGACTTCAGTAGCGCCGTCTGAACGACGCCATAGAAACACACTTGCAAAGTTGCCTAGTTGCCCAGTCTCCTATAGTATCTAGGCAATATTACAGTTTCTCTTGAGTATTCCCGTGTGAGGAGGGCCTTAAAATGAACGTTCTTCGTACCGCGGATGACATCATAACGTATCGTACGCACTCGGTCGTGATGCGTGTGTATAACACGTGGGTCATGCCCATCACGTATTTGAAATCGAACTTTCGAAAATTTGTGTACGTGCGTGTGTGTGTGTTTTTATTTTTGTCGTTCAAAAGTTCAAAGGATAAACGTCATAATATCGTCGGAACCCAAATGATGAAAACGTATACCAAACCGTCAGAGACAGTTTTAGTCTTGAACATAATATCATGTATACAATATGCAGGTAGGTAATTCAAAAGTGATATCGCACGCGTACGCAATACTTCGAATAAAAATTCCGTCATATACGTCCTGCGTTTTCGTACCGAATCTAATTAAACGCATACGCGCAACACTATATCGACATAGCACTACGATGACGATGTGTACGGCCTACCCCCACGTGTGGACTCAGGGGCGTAGCCAGTAGGTAGGCCTGGTAGGCCCTAGCCTACTCAGATTTTCTCTAAAAAGAAAAAGAAGCATTTCAACAATGAGAAGAATGAAAACATACCTCAGGTCAACTATAAAAATCCCTAGGCTAAACGATTTGACGTTAATTTCCATAGAAAGGGAAATAAGTGATCAATTTATTCATAATCCTTCGGCTGTTGTTGATGAGTTTGCTATCATAAAGAAAAGAAGGTAGAATTTTGAAAATATGTTATAAATGAACAATACGTATATGTTGTAAGTTACGAGTATAGTAATTAATAATTATAAAAAAATTATCTTGTATTCAGATAAATAAAAATTGCAAACATTGCCTTAAGTTATTAATGATTAATAAAAAATAATAGTTGATAACTTTGATATTATAGGAGGCCAATACCAAAATAGGGATAAGTCCCTACTTCCGTCTAACTATGGAAGGTTTGTGTGGGCCTACCCAAAAAAAAAATTTAGAGCTACGCCCCTGCGTGTGGTATACCGCGTTCGGGGTACGGAGTTTCTCGGAAAGTACGCATGACCGCGATGCCGCTGCGGCGAAGACGTAAAAAATAAAAAAAAAACATTATCTAGCGAGTTGTGTACTATATAAACGAGCGTTCGCTTCACGCGTTGCCCACGAATCGTGTGTAATGTATACGTATTATATTATACCGTCTACACTGCACCGGCGGAGTGTTCGGTTTTTGATTATTTCGGTTTTTTCTTTTTCCTTTTCAATTTATTCGCTTTATTTAATCAACAATCATTCTTGATTACATAATATTTGATTTTAAAATAAACAATTTCGCATCGCAAACGAACTATAAGCCGGAGCACGTGGGAGGTGGGGCTGAAAAAAAATCCATGTTTAAACAAATATACATACACGTGTACGTACGCGTGTGAGTGCGTGTAACTAAATCAGAAATAAATCGAATTTTGCTAGACCATAAAATGTAAAATCATGAATTGTATACATATATGTACAAGCAAGACCGACAAAAAAAACGATACTGCATATATATTCTAATACGAATTCCATCGAATTATAATTTAATTATAAAAAAAAGCATTTATTTGTTTTGTAATGTCCAACATTTCGAGTGATCGTTATTTATACGCGTATAATATACATTCGTATTTAATTCAAAATTAAATTTTCCTCCTAACTTGTTGGATTCTGTTTTTTCAATCGTCAATAATTTTCATTTTACTCGCATATTTACTTTTTTACAACATCCCGACCTTCCCTTCCGTTGATACCGCGAACATTCACATTATTTTATAAAATTACGAATTTCAATCATTAAACTCGAATTATTCAAATGCGCGCACCATTATAATATCGTACACATAATTAAAATGAATAAAAATTAATGGAAAATAATACATTTTCCAGGAATTTTTATTATGAATTTTATATAATTATGTACGTTTTGTACCTACCCTCGAAATAATTCATTCACGCATGCGTACATAATAACTGGGGCCCGGATTACAATTTCAGAGTAAATTTTTTTTTTTAAATGATCTCAGACAATCTAAATAAGTACATACAATTCGTTTCATGTAACAAATTCTTCAAAGACAAAACTGTAATTTTGCACTTTTTGATTTTTTTTTCATCTTGTTAGTTTTAATGTCTATTAGTACATTATGCAGCTAAATGATTTAAATATTACTAATTTGTAATATTACCATATGCTTATTTCAGTCAACACCATAGTCGCCGCATCAAGTAGAATTTTCCGAATTTCAATTTTTTTTTTCTGTTGTAAACTATCAATAAGGTAAGTGGTATTAATGGAAGAATACATTTGGTAAAATATTTTTTTGGTTATTTCAGCGATAATATGCATGTTTGGTCGTTGTATTGAGCAATTTTCGATAGTTTCTAGGTCATCTAAGTCCGGGCCCTAATAATTACCGAGGATAATTTATAATTATAATAATAATAATTGGGAGGAAAAGATCTAAATTAAATTTTATACAATATGTATTTCGTAGGCTTCCGCGGTTGTGGATCCTAATAATAATGACATCGTGCGCCAGATATGAAACTGAAAAAAATTAAAATGCGATTGATCGCGTGAAAAGTTTAATAGTATTATTTTTAAACTAACCAGGACACGGACAAGGAAATAATGCCGCGTAACTAAGTTTGCCGTATACCTTTGAATGGTACATCGAACGAACGTAAATCGAATAAGCTCGGATTTTCTCGGAGACCTTTAACCCCCAGCAACCGATATTATACTTGTCTAATACAATCTGCAGTGCGGCGTCTCCGGGAAACTTCGTTCGGCTCACAACAATGACGAGATGTTTTCAGCCAACTTCAGCGTACATTATGTTCCATCATCCGCGTGCGTGATCATCGTTACGCGCTATTTAGAATATTATGCTATTCAATAACGCGCTAATAAAATATAGTCTCTTTGTACCGTATTACCTACTCAAGACAATGGATATTGCGTTCATTTAATTACGATTATTCGTATCGTCGCGACTTTTTTTTTTTTATCGAATACAAATTAATTTGCAAAAAAACTGTTTGAGCCGTGTTGCGTAACATATTTTTCAGTATAACGATCGTTCTCGTTTTATTAATTTAAATGAAACACCGTAGGCACGAGTTGGACAAAAATCAAAGACACAAAGAACACTGAAAAACGATGTATGGTTCACTCAACTGTGAATAATAATCGTATATCTATACAGCTATAGACTAAGTGAAAAAATTTTAAATTACGAAATTAAAATAGTTACAAATTTTTTAGTTGTCTAAACATCGTATTCATCTACTATTTACGCGTTGACTAGTACAATCTAGTTTCGTATACCAATATGTGTATACTGTATAATATTGATGATTTTACTTGTATCATATTTAAATGTGTATACAGTTTTCCGACAGATATTGCTTAAAGTCGGTTTGACCATTAAAAACACATGGGCAAATGTAAACTGGGCCCGCGGTTACCTTTTTGTTGTAAACTCGGCTCGAAAATTTTAGGTAATAAAATAGGTAGATTGTAATCTCGGCCCGGACATTTAAGATAATAAAAAAGGTCGGTTGTAAGCTCGTCCCGATCATTTTTGTATCTTGTGATGAAAAATTAGTTGTTAAAAATTAAAAAATTAACAGCCTAAGCACACAATTTAAATTTCAAAGTACAAAAACTAAAAAAAAAAGAAATCTTAGAAAAAACACTTTAAAAATATAAAAATAAGGAAATATCGGTGAGTGAATACGTCAAAAATATGGCTATTTACTTAAAAAATTAAATTTATATTATAATCTTACATAATTACACAACAATTTTATATTTGTATCCTTTTTTATACATACGATTTTTCATAAATGCATTTTATTTATAATTTTTGCTCTAAATACTCAAATAAAATCCAATACTTAAACATTTTATTTACATTTTTACACACTTTTACATTAATATAACGAATTTCATTCTACATAATGAAAATAATTTTTGGAGGATAATGAGTATCGCCTCCTCGTGGTGTCCTCTGGGTAATGCTAAATGGTTCTCAAATATCATAAGAATATTTTTATTTGGGCCGAGCTTACACGATAATCATTTTTACCTGAAAAAAACACGGGCCGAGTTTACCATAGACCTTTTGAACATTTTTTTTTTTTCCAGCCGAGTTTACAATCGCCCAAACACATTTATAACTATTTGTTATGATATTAGACGTATAATAATGGTGTAATAACCCAAAAGTAAAAGAAAAAAATGCGCGGGGGTTCCTTCCTCCTTTTTATAAGGAGGGCACTCGGGGTTGCAAAGGTCCGATGTAGGTGACTGTAGGTCTCACAAGCTTATTACAATGATACCACTCACCTGATTCCTCGTCGCTGCACAGTAGCCGATGATCTCGACACTAACGGTGCGTGAAGTATAGGAATATTAAAAACAGTATTTAATGGATGAAAGCCAGATTTATGTTAATGTATGTATCGGTTTCAGCTAAGTCCGTGTGCGCACACTGACGACAAAGCTCCTTTAGTTTGGATGACGAACGATTGTTGATTTATAACGGTTGACGGCCGGTACTCGTCACGACGCGTAACCAGAAATTTGTATTTTTTTAAGTAAAACTGAGGCCACCGGCAAGTCAGTGCGCGCACGCACTGACGATTTGCAACGGATTTAACTTGTATCATATTTAAATGTGTACACAGTTTTCCGACGGTTATTGTTTAAAGTCGGTTTGACCATTAAAAACACATTTATAACTATTTGTTATGATATTAGACGTATAATAATGGTCAATGAACGTAATACATATCTCTATAAACAGGTAATACGTGCTGCACGCCCTATACGCTATTAACACTTTATCGCCTGATGAGAGCATTAAGTCCATTACACGAGTGTAACCATCGTACGTGCGCGTGTACGTATTAATTTCAGCTGTTCATTACGGTAATACACGTCAAAATTAGCTAGGTAAAAGTTAATTATACGAAGACCATTCATTATTTACGCGCGGAAACGTTACGACTCGTGAAGTGCATTACGACAAGTAACGTGAGCACATGATATAAACATCCCACGGCCAAGGCACCGGTGTCTAAACTTTTATCGCACAAGCGGCTCGTAGAAAAAACCGACTATGCGGCGCTATGATGACATTTGAAAAAGAAAATTATTATTAAACAAATATCTCTTCCGTACGTTTCTACAAACATCCGCGGTGTTCTGCGAAAACTTTTAAAACCGTACAATATTGATATCAGAATATGGACACGAATAGAATACAATTTAATAAATAACTGTTTTTTTTTTTTTTTAACGTTGCCCGAAATTCTGTTTCAGTTGTAAAAACAGTAATAGTACAGTTTTAAGAACAATTAAATGTTACCGAAGCGATTCTTCAGAAATCCATTTGCTACGTGAATACAAATTTATCGTTGGTAGTAGAAAACAATATTCTTCACGATGTTGTGAGTTTAAACCTAACTAACCGGGGGCACCATGGTTGAATACGTTTCCGACGAACAACTTTGCCGAGAGTAAACCAAGAAACACTCAAATAAAATGTAATCAAACTGTATGATTTCATGCAAGCGTCGAATGTCACTGGCAAATAATCGTTCGACTGCGCGCGAATTCAATGATTTCCGAGCTGCCAAAAAGTTTCGAAAACTTTGACGTTTTCAATCTCGTATAAACGGGTACGATATTCATTTGCGAAAATGTCTTAGCGACGATTTTAAAACTCCTGCGATTAAGTATATTTTCAATCCGTTTTATCCGTTTCGTAGTCCGTGTAATTATAACTTGCTGAAAAGCTAATACGCGCGTTTTAATTGACAAATACTGCTGCCGGATAGTGTTATTCAAGAGTTGACTGCCGAGGCTGCACCCGATGAAAATAGTAACCGTCATCACTAAATATTATAATCACGCTGCTCGTCAAAGCGTTCCCGGACAAGTGTTACAATTGCACACTCATGAATTAAAATTGCGAGTTACATAATGTACATTCGTACCAATGTGGACCGCATAAAGCATTCTATCGAGTAGTTCAAATGAGTTAAACGAGACGGTACAATGTAATAATATACGGCGGCTATATTTAATATGGTTATTACAATTTCTGTACCGTAGCGATAAAAGTACGAGTTGAATCACTCGGATACTATACGATAAAAATGAAGATATACGTTTTTACAAGATGCACATGCGAGCATTAACGTTAATAATCGTCATTTAAATATTAATAACAATCCGCAGATACATATAATACGTATTCGTAATTGAAACGATTCAAATATACATCGTTCCGCGTACTCACTCATCGGAAGACTTAGACGTTTCATAGAGACGAAAACTATGAAAATAATAACCCTCCGTGGGTTTAACGTGAATGCGGTTCATGTGAGATACACGATAATTATCACGCAGTTATGCAAATCATGACGACCTACAGTGGGTCAAAAAAGTCTCCGTACACTGGTGTTAGATTTTTTCCATTACACATAATGATAATTTAAAAGTTGAATAACTTTATATTTTTTACGACAATTTATTAGGAAACACATAAAAATTATGTTTTTAGAAAAATAAAGCATATATATTAATTATTTATAGGTATTATTATAACAATTTATTTAATTAATTTTTTAATTTAATAAATTGTTATAAATTAAGATACCTACACCAAAAATTAAGATAGAGCGTTGAAAAATGCGATATTTACAAATTAACTATTTTAAAACTTTCGACCGTCATAAAAATGGCAATTTTGAAGATATCAACAAACTGTAAAGATCAAAGTTGTTCAGAAAAAATAAAGAAATCGAAATCCGGTCTCCAAAATAGTGGTTGCTATTTAAGAAATTTCCATTTTTCATGCGCTGATAAAAAAAAATTAAAAATTTGAATTTATTAAAAAAATATGTATTTATAAGTCCTATATGCAGTATAAAAACCCCGAATCAAATTCAAGGTCACAGGATCGAAATATTTCCTGCTACCTTTAAAATTGAACACACGGTATAACAATGTATCGTCAACAGTATTATAGCATATACGTATTGTACAGTATAAGTCGTCCCGTACGATCTTAAGCCATTCGGTGTGTGATGTGGGATAATAATACGACCCGCGACAAACGGATCACGTTTGAAATGTATACCGGCGTGGCTCGTTTACAAACAGCTGCAATATATTGCGTTTAACGTGCTTTCGGCGCGGTATTGCTCCAGTAGTATCAACAATAGTGTTGAATTATTATTGTGACGACTAGAGAACCGATCGCGAACTGCACTCGCGGTGGATCCAAAACTATTTCGTTCGCAGCGTCAATCATAAGGCGCGCTGTGATTCGCCTTAAGATCCTTAATGAGTGACGAACGGACGAGTACAAAGTATAAGATAAGACGTTTGTCATTATCAGTCTAGGCTTATATTATCCATCACGGTGCTTTGTGAACTTTGGCTGGTTGAAGTATGGCTTCTAGACTTCCTCTTCAGTCCTTCTATAATATGTCTGTCGGTATTCGGTCCATGCATTATAGTTGTATAGATGGTATTTCCGTAGTATACTAGATTATTGAATTAATGAATATTATTAAACTAGTGCGGACATTTTGTCGAAGAGTTTTGTTCTGGACAAAACGCAAGTTCTTGCGTTGATCGGACGTTGCACGGGTCTGATGGTTCTATACAGATTCGGACAAACGATATGGCAGGCTCGATTCTCTTCGTTCCTTTTCGAAAATCCGGCGTTCAGTGAGAATGAAACGCGGTTAACAGAAGAATCCTGTTTTCTCGAAACTTCATCAGGGGAGGGAAAAGGGTATGTATGATGGTCTTTCGAACATTCGTTCCATTCGTTTGACAGCCTTAGCCATTTGTTTTCCCACTGGTGATGTGCTAGTCTTTGGCTATGAACTTCTTAACACCCCACGTTACGATACGAGATGGAACGGATTGCAGCGATTAACAGTGACCAGGGATTCGCTTGCTGTACACCATGTCGTGCGACTTACTCATATTACAAGGCTCGGACCGATGGGTTTTTGCAACGGGAAAAATTACAATTCACGGTTATCCATGACAAGTACAGCGTGCCGTTTTACGGTTTTCAATAATTAATATTAAAACAACGGACACAATAATGTAAACTTTAACCATATATACATATATATTAATTTCGATCGCTGGGAAAAGTTGGAAAATGGTAAAGAATTCCTGATGAGTGTGTCGGTGTTAAATTGGTGACTGACCGAGTGAAGGGGAGATAACGATGATAAACTCTTAGGTTTATTGTATTTAACCCGTTTGCGGTAAAATTGATTTCGACCGTTTGGCATCGAAGACCAGAAGTATAATAGCTGTTATCTATCTACCCCTATACATATATAGTAAATAACTATTAAATATAAGAAACGACCGAATGACCAAAGTTCTATTGCTCTTCAATTATTAACGAAACGCACCACCACCGCCAAGGAACGCTGATAACGGTTAATGAACTCCGATCGAGTATATAATACAGCGTTCGAGTGTATATAATTTGACGGTATATAATATATAGTAAATTATATGCCTATGCTTACCGCACCCGGAAATTCCCCGTTTACCGTTTAACTCGTCATCATTTGGAAAGGGTTGGACTGCCAAATCGTGAAGTATAATACAAGCCGCTATGGTTTCAAGAACGTTTATAAGGTCTTATAATAAATACCACACGGACAAAGTTGACAGTTCTACACCGCGGCAGTACGATGATGTACGAACTATTTTCCTTCGCATTCATTTATTCGCGTACTTATAAACGTACACCGACGATATATATTGTGTGACTATGTGACTATGTGTGTGTGTGTGTGTAACTTATTTGTTTATTTTCGATATTGGGTGAAACGAGGAATGTATTGGTTTTGTCATGGTGGTGCTTAGTTTTTTTTTTGTCTGTGTTCACGAATTTGATCTAAAGGACTGTTCCAATATATATATTATATAATATATATAAGCCTGGTGATACTCGGATGGAAAATGTTGTCAAGTTGGTACATTGAGGAGGACATTTTTTTAATTTCTAGACAGTTTTCCGAATAATTGACAAAAAACAGAGAAACAATAGTAAAAAATGTTAACCGATATCAAGAATCGACTTGTTTATATTACATGGATACAAGATTTATTATAATTTTCTTTGTAGCCAATAACCATTTTTTTACCTGAAAGTCGCAAACAATTTTTAATATTCAAACGGCACGTTACCCGGCTTATACTAAATGTCTTAAAATATATTTTTATATTGAGTCGCGTAGGTATTTAATTAATTTTAAGCATATGAAGGGATGCGAGATTTTCTCGATGTTCCTCCTCTCAATCCACCCCTGTCCCAAATAATATACTATTATACTTATGGGCGCTGTATTGCGTTCGCGTATTATTTGTGCTTACGAAACGAATAATGCGCGATGTTATTCATTTATTTATTTTTATTTTTTATTTTTTTTTTACTTCATCGTCGTCCACCGCACTAGCAAATCATATAATAAATGTTGTATTTTTATCGGTATCCCACGAAGAGAGAAAAAAATACGTATCTGAAACATCTTCATTTATTATTATATTTCGGCGAAAAAATAGTTTCGTGGCATCGAAAAGTTTGTTTTTAAATACTTTCCGACGCGCGCGTTTTTTAAATTTTTTTTTATAGTATTTATATTCCTTATAATGGGGTAATTATTCAAAAGGGTTAAAGATAAAAGTGCCAATTTATGCATTTACGCATTTATTTTACGCGTATAGCCGCTTAAGTAGAAGCAGATAATAATAATGCTGTAATTTTTATCTAAAATGTAACTATATATGCTAATCGATCGAATTAATTATGGGGGTCCGACTGTAGTTATGAGAAGGGAAAAATATCTAAAACAGTATTGCGTTCAAACTTTAAAATAATAATAATATAATGCCGGCGAAATATGCTAAAGCAATAACAATAGGACTTAATGAGCTGTATGAATAACATATAGTTATTTTCCAAACGGTTTTGATCAAAACGAAAATTTGAAAGTATAATTTTAAAAATAAAATCACTTTTGAATTGATATCAAAGTGTTTTTTTGCATTATTTTTGGAAATTATTTAAAACACCCAAAACAGTATGTAATTTAATATTCTCTGATTTGAACATAATTATTATAATGTATATTAAATATTTATTTCAATTTGCCGCAAAAATATTGTTGCTTAATAGTAATTTGAAACTGTTTAACATGCGTAAAAAATAAAAATTCAACTCACGTACTTGTGAAACCCGTTGCATATAATATTAAGCAGTACAATGTGCATGTTTGCGGTAACCGCAAGGTGTACTTTTATCACCATATTATCATGATACGAGATTACTTATAAACGAATACATTTTAAATGAATCGCAGTACGATTTGGTCGGAAAAGTTCTTGCAAAATTAAATTCTATTTTTTAAACGCGATCGAAATTATACAATTTCAAAATGTCTTAATATTTAATACCCAAAATCTATCTTTTATAGCACATTCCAAATTATTATTTTTTAACCGTTTACACGCGGCGTATTTATTTTATACTTCTCACGTCGCCGAGTAATTGGTAAAATAACAATAAACAAATTACGTGCGAATGCACACGAGACAGCAACAGTACGCGATATCTAGTAAAATGATATTTTATATTTTAACCCCGAAAATCGATTTGACGTTTCTTATGATGGCCTTGCGAGTGCCGACATTTCGTTATTCGATTTCTAGGTGTTTCAATATAGGGGCTGCATTTTTTTTTTTTTTCGTTTCCGACCGAGTCGAGTTTTTAAATTTGAACGTTGCGATCTGATTTTTTACTAGATTTCGATCGTAATAATAAACTTATTTCGGTAGCGATACACCGTGATACCGTTTCGGAACGTAATCATTTCGAGTGGGCACGCACGATCTGCAGCGGTTTGCAGACGATAAAAGCGTACAACGATCCGCGGATAGGTAGTCTCGACGTCGACGCACATTTGACACCGGTCCAAAATCGGATTCGCCTTAGACGTTATAACATTAGACGTGCATATTATATTATAATGCGTACAGATTTTCGTCCTTTCTCGTCACGTACGTGCACAATACGACCTTCTGGTACACCGCCGCCGTCACTGCAGGATAGCTATATGCAGTGAATTGATCACGAAAACGAATCCGACCGAATATGGTAGCGCAGTGACGGCCATACATTAGCAGCAGCAGCAGCAACGTTTTCGCGGCGACGGCACGGATAGTGGGGTGGGTGGGGGTCCAAGGACGAACGGAAAATCGCTCTTTGAAATTTATTTGTTTTTAATCTGAAAACACTCTCGTACATACATATATTCTCTAACGTACCTGCGCGCAGCTGCATAAGCCGTCGCGTGGAAGAGGGCACAGCGGTGGCGGTACTATATCCGTTTCCTGTTGACACCGCCTGCCATTTCCTCGATTACTTTATCTTTGTTTTTTCACTTTTTGGTTTTTTCCCCGTCTCGTATACATTATAACAGTGTGTACGTTTAAATTATCGAACAACAATAATTCCCCTTCGCCCTCGCGGTGCGGTACGCCGACGAAATTGCGGATCCGAAGCGTAATCGACGACCGACGGGTGGTGGGGGGAGGGAGAGGGAGATGGAGATGCGGACCTACAAAAGCGTATTATTATTTACGCGTTCGCCGCCGAGCAGTGTGTCAAGGACGTGAGCGCATAAAATCCGATTCCTCTCCGACGAAACATTTGAAAGTTTTGATCTGTTTTTTTTTTTTCAAAACGATTTCAACGGACTATCATAGAAAGAGTAAAAAACGTATTGTACATTGTATTATACGCCAGTGGTTCCCAATGAGCGTGAATCCGCACGGAGTCCTAGTTTGAGCTTAAAATGGACCAGGACCCGTTTTTTGTACACTAATGAAGAAAAAATTACCATTATAATTTCATTAGATTTAAAAAATTTCCTCCTCGAAATACGATTTAAAACGATTTTAATTTTTCAATATTATCATCTTTTTACGTATAAATGTATATGTATACATAGGCATGTAACTCTGTCACAACTGCTTATAATAATTTAATTACAAGTCACTCAAGTGATAGGAATCGCATCGATTTTCGAACTTTATTAGACTATAGCGAAATACCTGCGTTCTTTTTTTGCTCTTATAATCTCGTCCTCAGTCAATGGTTGAACGCGTTTGATATTTTCACTTTGGATGTTGGGAACTACTGTTGTTATAATGTGTAAGATGCGCGTGCAACGTTCATGTTGTTATCGTTATTCGAAGTAATAATTATGATTTATCCTGTGCGTGATTTCTCGTGTGCGTTCTCGCGTGTGCGAGTGTGTACGGATCAACGTCAGCTTTAAAGGAGAGCGCGGCGAATAACGGGGTACAACACGGATGCCGATTCGGGGTGAAAGTCGGCGACGGATGAGCTACAGCCCTTAACCGTCCAAGTACGTAACGACTATGATGTGTGTACACATGTATAGCACATCGTTCGACTCCGGACGGATTGACGAAAACATAATAGAACTTATGTACTCGTGCGCGTGTGACCGTGTGGTATAGTAGGTACGATCGCGTGTGTGTCCAAGTGTCTGTATATAATATATACTATATTGTGTAGAACGCTGCGTGCAGAGACGGACAATTCACGACGGTCTTTCCGATAAGCCGGTCGTCTAGAACCTTTGATTTATTACCCCGCCCGAGACACCCGGGTACTCCGCACCGTTCCAGCGGTATTCACCTATACGACTATAATGCCTACCTCCCGGTGGAGGCTAATAAAAATAGTACTTTTCGGAAATCGCTTTAACGCCGGCTTCACCTTTTTGAGCTCGCACGAAATCTACTCGGCTGCTGCCCTTTGACGAGATTATCCGTGTGGATTATTCGGGAGTACAATTCCCGGGCTTAACGTTCGCCCGGGGACTACTTAGAACGGGCACCGACCACCCCGTCCCCTCCCGTTGACCGTCACTCTCACGTTGAATGCGCTACCCCTCGCTGCATATCACGCGAGTTTACTGCCAGGTAGACGCGCATAAGTTATCCGCGTTCTCGGTCCGGCCACGGCGCATGCGCCACGCTTGTGTTTTTACAAAAAAAAGTAGAAAAAACGTGATAGGTACACATGCACTATGCGCGCATATTATTTTACAATATTAAATAGTAACATAAGTAGTGAAAAGCACTTTTCCGTGTACTTAACGTGATTTGACGAGCGACATTATCGTCGTATTACTTTGAAACGATTTCTGAGGGGGTACGATATTTTGATTCGCATTTATTTTCAGTTGTTTCGTTTTTTTTAGAATATGTTAAACACGCGAGGACATAAGATCCTTGTGCTAAATGAAACTATTATTTATAATCGTTTACTGCGGTTGTTATTCTGTTACTAGAAACGATCGCACATTCTGCTTTGACAATTCCACAAGAAAAAACTATTCAATGTTTTCGAGTTAGTGTACCCAATTTTACTTTTATGTTTTATTCATTTATTTATTTATTTATATAAACGGACGTGAGTCCTAACACATAATATTACAAACATCGTATGTGGAAGATAACAAAGATAAAACAATAAATTATAATTTATCCTAATTTAAGATTGAATATATTAAGAAGGCTTAAAAGTAAATATAGAATATATGTTAAACATAATTAGAACATTTATCAAAAATAATCAAAGACAAAAGTATTACCTGCAGCCATAAGAAGGTTAGTGGGAGAGTTTAATATATAATTTTTAGTTGAGAAAAGAGGATAGAAAGGTTTTTGGTCTCTTGTATTTTCAAAACGGATTAAACAAATAATTTCAGTGCAGTCGATTGACAAAATATCAGTTTTTGAAAATATTTAGATGGTAAAACCTATGATTATGGAACATTTATACTTATCTTATCAATGGTAAAAGTGAAAGACGGTCAGAGAGGAGAGAAATATTAAGAACATTTAAAACGTTTTTAATTTCATACATTACGTTCTAATGTTATGGCTGTACTGTTATAGGCTTACCGCGATTCACTCGGTTCAAATCAATACGCTTAACGCACTGTGTGTACTATACACGGGCAGACGCCAGACGGTATCCTGCAACAATAATAAATCGTTATAATAATAATTACAACAAACGTACTCGAGACATGACGTCAATGATATTTTAATCGAATTCCATTGTGCGAGCTTGAGCAAATAACGGCTAACGAAAAACATATTTCATTCGTTTCTCGGCATTTGTACGCGGTGTACGCAGAATTATTCGAATACCTTTCAAATGTAAATAATAAAATTCCGTCTGTTCTCTGCACTCGTAGCTATTGATTAACGTTACATTAATAAGTGATAACTATTATGGTTGTCAAGAATGCGATATTAATAAAAACTAAAGTTAGAATTTCATAATTCTATACAACTCTAAAAAAAAGTCTTAAAAAAATGCAATAAAGCCTAAAGAATTTTAAAAAAATCCTTAAGAAATTTATTTTTGAAAAACTTACGACAAAATTTAAATAAGCGTACAAGTTTTCAATCTTATTATTTAATATATACTTATTAATCTAGGACAATAATTTAACGTGGGTAAAGAGTGATTTAAAAATTCTAAATTCTAACTATCAATTGAATAAAAAACAAATATTCAAAAAATGTAAAACAATATTAAGGATGTCGATCTTGATTCAACCCAACTATTCTAGTAAAACTAATATTTTACCTGTGACATCCCAGTTGCATACAAAGATATTTTTTATAATAAAGAACGTCGTCAGCGACATGCTAATTAATATTGTAAAAACGTAAAACATTTCTTCCAACGTCATGTCTTCCGGAAGCCCATCCATTGATGTTTCCCCACCTTTTAAAATTGCAGATGTGACTTCGAGAGTTTTAAATCCAACATTTTTAATTAATACGTTTTAAAATTTGCTGACAGCCAATTTTCCTATTTTGATAAATTAATATAAAATTCATATAAACGACAAGCCGGTACTTTTCTTTTAGACGTTAAATCAACCATTAAGAGATAAAATCGATTGAACCATGACCTTGGAGCAATTTATAAGATATAAAAATAAATATCGACCTTCTAAACATTTCAAGTACCTATGTAGGAAAATCTAGAAAATGTATTGTTAAGTACTTACTTAAAATTAATAAAAGCATATGAAGACAAAAATAGCTAAAAAATCAAAAATAAATGTCTTTAATTCTATTCTACGTAACATAAATAAAATGTATAGCTAACATAGTAGCTTCATTATGTAGAGCAGGAGTCTTCAACCTTTTTATGCAGCGGGCCATATATTATTTTTTTTAAATCTTGAGGGCCGCATTCGTAGTAAAAACATGTATTTTATATAAAAATTCAGTTTTAATATTACAATTTTTTTGATTGGGTAGGTACATTTAAAATTACAAATTATTATTATTATTAAAACATGTATTGATAAACATTCTTTTTTAATTACAAATTTTTTATTTTATTTTTAATGTGAAAACACAATGCTTTTCACTAACTAATTTTTCGATATTTGGTTGGATTTGAGACGATGCAATTCTGAGTGAATTTTCCAAGTGAATGTCAGTTAACCGAGCTCTAGTTTTAGATTTGACAATTTTCATTCGTGAAAAAATGTGCTCACAAGTGTAAGTACTGTCAAAAAGAGACATCATTCTTAATGCGTTGTTTCGAAGATTAGGATATGTCTGCGTGGCAATATATTTCGAATAAAAAATTGAAAGTTCAACATTATTGTACTTTTCATTTAAAATGTTATTGTTCTGTAAATCAATGATCTCCATTTGCATATTTTCTGGGACATCTTCAACTGATAATGAGAATGGAATTGAAAACAAATTAAAAAAATGTACATTAGCTTTGAAATCTAAGAACCTCGAATCGAACTGGAGTTTTAAATCAGAAATTGCTTCTGCGTATTTTTCCGTTGGAGTATATTATGCTCGTTCCACAGTTGATTACGAACTAACAGACAACAGCCAATATAAATAATTATATGTAGGTAGATAATTTAATTTATCTTATCGCATATTTCCGATAGCGTTATAATTTTATTGAACAAGAAAATGTACATGCTAAATTTAAAATGTGAACGCGTGCCGCATATTATGACAGGGCGGGCCGCGAGTTGAAGACCCCTGAATGTAGAGTATAGATCGGTAGAAAAGAAAAGAAAATATCTACAAAATCCGAATTCTGATCATAACGTGAATCGTAGGAGGGAAAAAATAATTAATGTAGGTGGTAAAATAATATATATTTTTTTCGTCGAGTTTCAAAACGGACGTAATTGAAGAGTGGACAATAATTTTTGGTCGACATAAAGTGCTGCAAACATAACGCCTTAAAATATCGAAGGCTCGGCTTCTAAGCATACCTGTAGGCATTGCGTTCTGAATTCGTGTAGAGCCTTGATTTGCTTAGGACCATATAATTATTGTATAATTATTTCCTCCTCCCCCCAGACATCAAATCATGACCAAATAGACTTAAGCCCCGTGATGATTTAACCGCAAACGTTTATCATTCTTAACGGTCCAGCGATTCGGTAGATGTGTAATTTGTCATAAACGTCGTTTGAACAAGTCTACCCCTTAGTGAACAGTCGCAGTTGTAGCAAAAAAGGGTTTCGTCCGTTAATGCAGCTGACGCACGGCCCCGGGTTTCGCGTCGTAAGACGGACGATCCGTGATAGCGTACAAGTGTATATGCGGTTTTGATGCAACCGGAAATGCATAGGATTGCAATTAAGCTGAAAAATATAACAATGACGAGAACGAGTGCAATGCAGATCTCCGTATCATTCGGTACACGATCTGCTGTTCCGCAGATTTTTTTTATTCGAAATCAATAACAACGCATCGCATACGGTCGTAAAGGTTGGTCGACAACGCAGCTCCGCCGTAGACCTTTGTTCGTCCACCACCGTCGTCCAACACAACCTTGGCCGCGGTGCTGCGGTGCACCAACCTATATGTTATAAAGGCCGTCACATGAAATAACATAACGTAATATTTCTGAAAGGCACCCATGATTAATGGACAATAATTACAATTATTTTGTAAACATAAAGTTCGCTTATTTAACGTGATAAACTCTAGACTGCAGTGTTTCCCAACTTTTTTTTTACCATATGCCCCATTTGGATTTCGAAAATCCCACACCACCCACATCAATTTTTTTTTAATTAAAATTGTATTTTTTAATAAGCTATTTAACTAAAGAAAATATATAATTTAACGCTACGATTTAGTTGATTTTAAATTTAAATACCTGCTAATAATATAAAATTTATGAAAAATATAAAATAATAACACAAAAAATACTTATGCTACTAATGACTGCCTTGAGGTTGATGGTTTCCCGCTTCCTCAATAGATGTCAGCATTAGTCTTAAGTCTCCTTTTTCACATATTTCTAATTTGTTTCTTGATTCGATGAGAATTTGTTGAACCGCACTAAAGCCTCTATTATCAGGTATGCAGACGGGAAATGCAATTGATAGACGAGCGACCCCATTAGCGCACCTCTCAGAAAAACGCTCCCTTCAAAATAAAAAATGCCTACAAGGGGGCGGTAGGGAGGCAATGGGAATCAATGCTCGAGACTCTAGAGACTGGCGGACTCCTAAGGGAGTACCACCGTCGGCAGGTGCTCAAATACGGACGGTACAGGAAGCGTAGGGGTAGGCGTTGGTACGGGTCACGGTTGCACGGCGAACACGAAAACGGATTGGGCGCAAAAGGTGATAGGTTCGCGCGTGTGTATACCAATTTTCATTCCCACCCTTCGCGGAAAATGTTGCATTCGCCACGGCTGTTGGTTCACAGATTAGTTGTGCTCTCATGACTCTACGAATGACTGTGGTGGTGACGTGGTGTCGCGTTGATGGTCCTGGAGGGGTAGATTTCCAGTCGCCAACTTTATCGCGGATGGTCGTCATACTGTTCGTAACCAATACTAATTTTATCAATAACGTTGGCATGAAAAATATTTCTCATTTTAATGAAATGACTTAATAGGTTTGCCGGGAAAATAATATAGTTAATTTATAAAAATATATCCGGCTAATAATTCAAAATCGATAATTATGATTTTTTTTTGTTTTGTTTATTTACACTAAAATTATAATGTCTACTAAGAATATGTGGATATGATTAGGGAAAAAAAATTAGTACCACTTCATTCGATTTTGAATCCAAATTCTTAACGATATTTATAATACTGTAGTATAAGTATTAAACGTAAAATTTATAAAATGTGCACCACCAACTTTTTCACCCACGAGCCGCCGCACTGATTGTCCGGTTCAAAATTGATATTATTTTTATTTCTCGTAACGTGTTTTCACCGTTCAGAATTATAACAAAATGTACGGCAAACGTGTGTGTGCGTGCAACGTACATAATTTATGTGTTTTGCCTTGTGACAGAAATTACGTTAAGAAAAAAAGAAAAAAAAAATTCGGATTAATTAATTTTGCGGCATTACGCGCACGTTGCAGGGCTTTAAAACGTTTTAGTCAAACTGCAGCGGTGTACCCTGGAACAGAGCACTAATGCGATCGGGGATCAACTCGTCAATCGTTACTCATAAATATCGCACTTGTCTTATATTTCTAAACCGCGCTGTACAGCATTTGCAAAACGCGTGACGAGCATTACGGGCGTTAATTCTCGACAAAGTTCGATATTATAATAATATCATTATTATTATTGTTCCGAAAAACCGAGCAAACTGTACATATCGCGAAAAAAAAATCGATCGCGCGTCTCATACTCAGCGGCGTCATTTAGTTGGGGGGATGACTAAAAAATTTGGCACAGTCCATAGAGTTTAGGTATCCCGACGTAGGCGCAACATCAAAATGTAAATGCGCATTTTTTAAAGCCATTATGCTGCAAGACGGAAAAATTCTCATTTTTAAAAACGAGCTACAAGCGTGTGACTTAGTTGACGTAGAACCAACTTTGAGTCGGCAAAACAACAAGAGCAGGCGCAGGCCGGCTGCCCTACTCCGTAGAAAATACTTAAAAGACGCCACTGCTCATATTTTACAATATTATAGTATTAGGTATACGTGTACCAGTTACATCATCACGACACTGCTCAGGGCCGTCATTAGGATTTGCGAGGCCCAGGGCGAAAATACTTTAAACACCTTTTAGATATTAAATCATCTATCTGTAAACATATTATAATGACATTAATAATTCTTATCACGCAAAAAATTTGGTAGGTACCTCAGACACTATCAGAACTCAACACATCAGAAAATAAAACCAATTTTACTACTTTTTTCAAACGCGAGGCCCCAAATTTAAGCAAAAAGCGCGAGGCCCAGGGACTGGGCCCTGCTCCCCCCCTAAGGACGGCCCTGCCACTGCTTCGGCGACTGCACGTACCCGCGCTGTACCTGCGCTGTACTTCACAAATGACGCGTGCAACATGAGTACGCGTGAGGCAGTGCAAATAAAAACGAACATTTTGCGGATAACACGTATACACGTGAAACTTTGTCGCGTTCAAACAGAACAAACGGCTCTCGAATATTGATCAGCCAACAAACAATAGATTTATTGTGCAGCCCGTAGTTATCTTGCTGTTCTTGTGCAAAGTTCTTTTAATAATAATAATTTATTAACGTAATGGAAATGATGATGATGATGAATGATGATGATGAAGATGACGAAAATAGTACATAATCATAAATATCTTACACGCTCGTTTCAGTCGCAGTACCGAAACGCCGATTTTTGTCAACACAAATATACAAGGGAACCTACTCATTTAATAATGTTATGCAGTGTTGGTTTTTTTCGGTTTTTGTTTGTTTTAATTTAATTAACATTTTTTCAAAACGAAACGATAAAAAAAAAACAATCAACAGGGACGTCCGGGGCCCGCTGGGAAATCAAATCTTTTTCGAATATTAATCTCATCGAAACGCTTTTGGTGACGCAGTTAAGGTCGTTATGAAAATAAAAAATAGAATTATACAAAACCGATTTGCTCGGATCGAGTACCATGATCGCTCCCCCGCGATACGGATTCGAACTTCTAAAACACCGATGGACTTCACGTGCAATACCCGGGACGGCTGGTGCACTAGTAGTGTCTAATAACAGCTTAATCGATTTTCACGCGCCGTATTGAACCCAATCGTTCATTGGCTATAGAAGACTCGTCTGGTTTCGTTTCATACGTTACGGCAGCTGCGCGCAGGACTCCGACGAGAACAAAACACGTTCCGTTTCGCGTCTTCGGCATCCTCTTCTTCTGCGGATTACGGATTAAGTAATAAACCGAAATCGTTACGGGTACAGTAGTACAAGTGCCTACCTATAGACCAGGGGTAGCCGGCGATAAGAGGGTCGTGAGCCGCACGGTACAGTGAAAACTATGTAAGAGCCCAGAGTTGATCTTAATGGGTAGATTTAAAGGCTTGAAATTATTTAAACAGTCTTTTTTAGAAAATTATTTTGTAGTTGATGTTCTTGATGCTCAATATTAAAATCTATTTTAACGGATACAGCAGTCATTTATTAAAAGTATCAATGATCATATACATGTATACGCGATAGTATCTCCATTGATTCAACTTTTAAATATTATTTTCACTTTAGGACGCTTAAGAGTATTTACTTTTTTTTTCAACGCAACATTATAAGTGTAACATTTTTATTTTATACAGAAACAGTAAACGGTTTTAAAAAAAATTATAATCGGCTTAATAACTTTTTATTTTTTTTTATTAAATCAATATTTATTGTTTACAATCTGTACTTACAAGTAATACAATAGGTAATTGGGATGAGATTTACTGACGTGAAGGGGAATTCGCCCATTGGCGAATAAGTCATAAGAAAATAACTTAGTTATTTAGGCTTAGTAAATTAAGAATTAAAAAATACATTTATGAAGTGTCTACTTATTATAATAATCAAAAACAATATATTTTTTTAAAAAAGCTCGCTACCAAAAATGTTTTACATCTTACAATGAGACGCGAGCCTCAATTTGGCGTGTAGAAATTATCGTGGGCCACGTACATGTTTATAATAATATATTTTACTTATAATTTTACCATGACGAATAGAGGGTAGAAATAATTTTACAATATTAAATGTATTTATAATTAAAAGAAGAAAATAATATTAAAATAACAATAACACTCTCATAGGTATTATACTATTAAATTAATTTAAAGCTTATTCTATTTGTAATATGTTGTGGTTTTATATGCAGTTTTATATTAATAATCACATAATATATACAGCTAATCTATGGTTTTGGAATTGAAGATATACACATACAAATCTTTCGCGGGCCGCGTGTTGGACACCCCTGGGCTATAATAATTTTGGCGAAAATTCATTTTTTTCCACGGTTCTTTTAATTGTTAATAAAATCTCCGCTGTTCTAGATTTTTTCAGTTTATCTCGCTAAGTGATACTTAATAATTTATTTTCTATTTATACATATATACATTGTTATTAATTTTGTTTTCTGTTGTTTTCGAGATGCCACTGTATACAAGCCATATCATAATATACCATTGTACAGTACTACTGTACTACTGATTTCTTTACATACATAATATATATTTTTGTTTTTTCTCTACATGCCTAGAATTGTTTACATTGTTTTTGTTAAAGGGCTCGTTGGTTATTTAAATAAATAAATATTATGACCGTTGAACATTACGTTGTACACGTTACCGCCGACGCAAGTGTGGTCACTCGGTCGAATATCATAAGGCGTTCCATATAGGCAATGAAATAATTAATCTGTAATAAACTTTTCATTTTATAGTAATTTTCTTTTTTTAATATTTTCAAATTAAATGTACAGTCCGTACCTCAAGGACACAATAATATTGAATGTAATACAATTAATAGTTACACACGAAGAGCTAAAATCCTATTGGATATTGGGTATAAATGGGCAAGAGCAAAGCATGTTTTAAGGAGTAATGTTTAGGCATTTCATATAGCAGTTACGTATGGGTGACGTGTCAATGTGTGAGAAGTGAATTTAACGTTAGTGTGTGTAACCAGCTATCCCGTTCTTTTTGTTAGTAGTTAAATCAAATAAATAATAACATTTCTTTTTTTGTATTGATTACAAAAACTTTTTATTCAAAAACATATTTGAAAGCGATAGTATGATGTGTATATAGTATATACTTATACATATTAGGTATATGTATTATATTTACATAACATGTTGATATACATAATCAGTAATCACGTACTCCAAAATCAATTCCAAACGATAACATAGCGGTAACATTTAACTTGATAATATAGAAATAATAGACAGTAGAACAGGTATTAATTACATAAAACTACCTTATATATCATTATCTAGTAAAAAAAGTTCACCCGATTATATGGTTAAGACTATATTCAAAAATTTAGGAAATTATGTAAAGAGTATATTAGAGTTTGAATGTAAAAATCAGCCTAATAAAACCAATGATTAAATTATAATTAGTGAAAATCGTATAAAGAAAACAATTACTAAAATAGTAAATTACCTTGATGAGAATGTGTGTAAAAATCTGTTATTAAAAAGTATCCATGTGTATTTACGTACTTAAGGATTATCTATTAATATCGTTTAGTTATATAATTATAAGAGACTGTTATCTAGTGAAGAAAAATACATTATTCTAAATTGCATAAGACACCTATCATTTTTAAGAATTATATATAAGTAATATAAGTAATATATAATACTCGTATGTATACTGTATAGGAACTCCGTATACCAGAAACATTGTTTAAAATATTGTAATAATATAATTTTGTAATTTGATTATTTTATTGAAATAATGATATTGATTATGCTGAATAAGAAATAATAATAATTTACACATTAAACGTAAGAGTATAAAAAATAAATATCACACCAAAAAGTGTTGCCCAGAGATTGTCTCCGAGATTCTTTTCAAATACGGAATAAAAAGCGGTAACAAAAAAAAACTTATTAAATTCTACATATTGTCTTTGTCATGTTCCACGGGTACTCCACTGCAGAACCAACCTGAAAAGCACGGTCAATCGTGTGCGTTTTTATTTTTTACAACGCAAAACCGTTTTCAGTTAGACCGCTAGATCAAGTTTGGAATCTTCGGTATCGTTCGTGCACCTGTCTGCGATGACGGCAGAGTTTGTGTAAGTAATACCAGAGTCTTATGACCTAGGATCGCGTACAACAACGACTCGCGATGGCGGCGGCGGCGGCTCACGGCGACCGTTTCAATAGATGCATGCGCCCCTGGTACACACATCTGAATATGAACCGTGCAAGGTGCATTTGACAACAGGAGGAGCACGTTTTCAGGAGTAATATAGGCATTTCGCATAACATTTGGGACGCGTCAACGTGTGTGACAAGCAAAATACGAACGTCAGTAACCGCAATACGATTTATCAATGATTTATTAACTACGGCGATAATCGAAATAAATAATAATGATGATATTAGTGACTATAAGATCTATAAATCAATTTTTTTTCATTTTCAAACAGCTCCTGCGGTAAGTATTGATGAATTTGAAATGTATTTTGAACACCATTTCTACTCGAGTGCCATAGTACCTAATCGTATTTAAATATTTTTCTCTTTATCTATTTCTAAAAGACTAATAATCGATCTGTTAATTGTATAAAACATCCAATGCGATTAAAAATGTTCTACTGAACTCTCACGTGTTTATTTGTTCGACAGCACTGTTTTATAACAAAAGTTATTTGTTGAAACGTTGGTTTTGTGTTTAGAATTTAATAAATATATTTTTTTATAACGGTTTTTAAATAAAACTTACGACACTAGAACGGGGATGTATGTAAATTGTTACCTCTCACGAGCAAATGTGTACAAATGCGATTTCTTAATTACGATTTACGGCTGCAGTCCAAACGAAACGAATCCGCGCGCAAACCGTTTTTCGTTTAACGCATGCGAGCGGTCCGTCCACTAATGGTTGCGCGTTCAAACGGGTCGACAATTTAGTAGTTAGTTAATCGATGTATTTACATATTCGGGTTTTATTGCTCAATGGGTTCTCGCGTGAAAACCATAAAATTCGTGGTGCCAGAAGACGGGAAAACGAAACGAGAAAACTTTTGGCAAAACGATTCCCGTTGTTCCCGATCGCGTAAAAAGTAATTAGTTTTCAGATTTGAAAATTGCTCGAACCAATTCGTTTACAGTGTCTGCGCTTGATACTCTTTACGCTACCGTTGTTTTCCGCGTAGATTGATACACTCTGTGCGTGTATACGTTTGAGTGTGTGCGTGTGTGTATTTAAACGGTCACACGATAAGTTTCATACTAAAAAAGAACGGTCGCGCTCGAGTAGACGCATAACATTTGCATTTTTAATATCCGCGCCGGCGTTCGAAATACGGTCCTACGCGCGGGATTAAGTTTTGATCGCAATATGAACGTTAATAATATTGTCGTTCGCCGGCGCACAAGTGTAAAGCACTAAAAACACTCGAACGCATTATTATAATATTTAAACGTGTGCCCTCGGAAGAAAGGAGAAAAAAAAATGTTCTTGTACAAAAGTTCGTTGATTGTTCGAGTTGAGTTTGCTTTTTATCTTCAGCCGGTATTTTTCCTATTTTTAATAGACGAATACGCAATCGCGAAAAAGAAAAAGAAAACAAACAAAAGGAAATTTTAATAAATTATTAGCCGGACAGCAACTATAACACCGTATAACACACCGCTAACAACACCCAACGGTCGACTATTTATTTCACGCGCTGTACATACACGTATATATTAATAAATTGCCTATAAAAAACATGTATACAAGAAATTTTATCTCTGAAAACATTCCTCGCGTCCGCGCCGGGTTTTTGTTTTATTTGTTGTTCCTAAATGGATACAATAATAATCATTATTTAGATTTTTGTTTCCGTTTTGCAAAGCTTAGAGAATACTCGTTTGGAATACAAACAACGAATGATAACAATAACAATAACGACGACAGTGCGTACAACGGAAATCTGATTGGACCGCATCCGACCGTCCGCGATGGCCTGCGGCGGGTGAGCGCAGTTGGTCAGTTACGTAGTTGCTGCGCAAGGACGGCCGGAGGGAAAACTCGAGAAAAGCAATGCGCGGTGCAACACTGCTGCAGGTTACGGTGTAATATTGTATTCGCACACCGAAGACGGCCAGTGGTCAAGCACATAATTTTTACTTAGGGCCCGTGGGGGTGTAAAGAATTCGAGTTTTCCCGTCCAAAAATGTTTACAATCGCTGCTGAAAGCGGGAGTCGGAACGTACTTGGGTTAAGTATTTAGATTGTAACACGACCTTATGATTGTAACAATATTATGTAATATAACAGCTATAGTATAAATGTAACATACAACTGGACACCATCAGGCACTGTACACGCAGCGTGACGTACTGAATGGGAGCAAGAGTATTTATAAGGTTCTATTTACACGGTGCGTTTGACGTCATAAAACTATCTTTTATGAATCCGAAAGTAACTCACTGACATTATTGCCGAGGACAGCAGTGAAATACAATACACACACGTGTTTACAACGATCGAGTACAAATTATTATAGTTGTATATTTCAACAAAAACCACAAGATAATGAACAGATCTGATCTTGATCAATGCCAAACCTGCGGTGACACTTCCACGGTTGAACACCTAATATACCATTGCCGTAAATTCGCCGACATCAGAACTCAACTCAATATAGAAGACAACCTGGAAGAAGCTCTAAGTCCACTGCCAATCAACACAGAAAAAATAATTAACCATCTAAAACTTAATAAACTATACCATCTAATATAATCTAGATATATTATATCAAACACATTATTTTTACTATTATTATGTTATGTACATATTTTTGTTAATGTTCCTTATTTGTATTTAAAAATTATTAACGTTTGTAGCCAATAATCTTTGTTGTTGCGGCTTATTAATAAAAAAAAAAAAAAAAACCACAAATAATTGTTTGTACCTACGATGTTCGTACATTAATCGGTACGAAAAAACCTCTTATTTCCCATTTCTCCGTCACAACGTCAAAGTATTTTTTTATTTTTTTTACACGATTTCACCGTAACGTATTACGGTCGTCAGGTAAGGAAAGATATCGGGGGGGAGGCAGTTATACCCCTTGGAATTCCCACCCCACGGGACGCGTGCCCCCGGTATAGTGGTCGTGATTAAGACATATCGAAAGAATATTGATTAGCTGCGGCTGCGACGACCCGGGTACCTATAATACTATCGCGATACAATGTATAGGGTCTCTCTCGTTAATCTGAACACAGGCTTATCTGAAAGACGCGGTAATCCGAACGTGCTTGAGAATTATCGCAGACACACACCCACTACTATATAATACGTCAAGAGACATATTTTCCCGTTGACCCACACAATAATAATCACGATTTTAGGTGCCGGGTATAATACCGCTCGTGTACGACTGTGGGACAAAGCATTTGATCTGCACATTATGCCATTTAGAAGCGGTGGCCATATTTTTTCGACAGAGATCTACCAAAAATATACTTGACCTTTGAGTATCGACTTTTATATAAAAGTTTTTTTTTTTTCGAGTACCTATTTATCTGTAAATAATAAAATTAAAATGTAATAAAGAGTATTTTAAAACTAATTACTAAACTTAAAAATTAAAATTATACGAGCGACATAATGTTATTTTGGGTAAGTGTGACATTGCATTTCGTTGGCCAATTGGTCGTAATCTGTTGAATAGTCGCGAACTGCTAATCAAAGGCTCTGCTCCAAATGATCACCAGAGCGTATAGTTCGGTATAATCATTTTAATGTGAGAAAATAATGTTTCGCAGAGATATGTAGTTCCAAAAATAAATGTAACCAACTGCAAAGCTACATCCATCAAACACAGATATTTTTATTCACTTAATAGATTCCAAAATTTGTTTTTACACCCTCGAGCTTTAAGGAATATATCTGATTTAATTTGTATTATCTCAGATTCAATTTTTATAGAGTTCATGTCAAAGAATTTGCTTATTTGTGTAGAAATATTTTCAATATTATTGGCTTCAGAGAAAGGAAAACATATAAATGTGATAAACGGCTGTACAATTTTAATATCTTTAAATCGTCTCTAAAATTAACCGTATACTTTTTCAATCTCAATGCAATATGGAAAGTTATTTAAATTAATATCTTGTAAATTGTGACTTAAGTAATATCAATTTTGATTATTTATAGAACTCAATAACTAAAATATTGTTTCACCTTTTCCTTGAAATTCAACATTTAACGTGCTTACACGAGACGTTATATCTGTTAAAAAAGCAAAGTCTTGAAGACATGTTTTATTTGTTAATTATAGCCTCCGGATTTTAAAAACTCTAGAATTTCAGGAAGTAAACACTGAAGACTTTCTAGAAATTAACCACAGCTTAAACATATCATACCAGTGCGCAGCAATAAATGTTGATAATCTACATTTATACAGCATAATATAGGGGCCAGTGTTCAGAGAGAAAATAACTGAATATCTTAAATGAATATGTAATTTAATATAGTATTACCTAATAATGATTGTAATAATTTTATTCATTGCACGTATTTTAATCGCTTATATTTAAATTTTTAATTATGATGGAAAATTTAAAAATATTTTTTTTAATATTGAATACCAAGGAAATTGGTTACGTAAATAAAGTCATGGGTAATCCGAAAGAATCCCTTTCCTCGATCCCGTTCGGATTAACGAGACCCTGTATAACTGTGTGATATACAACGACGTAGTAATATAATATTATATAGGTCAATTTGTGTGCGAAACGCGACAGATTTCCGATCGGACTCGTTTTTCGGGGGCCATAAATAATTCAGCCGGGCCCATGTGGCAGGAAAGAGCGTGAAAAATTCGCGCTGGGATCGTTAGAAAAAACACAAAGGAATCTTAGAAAAAAAAAATAAACCTTATCCCGGGTTCGCAGCTTTCCCCGTTTCGCGCGTGTACTACGTGATCTCGCGTCGTCGGATTTATGCGGTGTCGGTCCCCTGCGGGCAACCCCAACATAATAATAGAAAGAAAAAAAAAAATTATAAAAAATACTTCCTCGTCCGCCCGAAGCTCAACTCCGCCGACAGCGACGATGAAAAATTCCGCGAAAAAAATACTCCGCCGCCGCCGCATCTCATAGATCATCGGTGTAACGTGTGCGGCCTCTCGTCCGTCATCCACGGAGCACCGCCGGACCGTATTTAATATTATTATTTATCCGTCGATCTGATGCGATTCGGTTAGGTCCTGCGGCAACTTTTCTCGCCGCGGTTTATCAAAATACCTCGAGTCGGTCTGTTTTTTTTTTCTAGCATATGGCTTCGCTTTTGGTGAAAACAGACATAACTTAACTAAAACTATTAAACCAAATAAATAACAAACATCGGTTACGGTAGCTAAATAAACTGAAACAATATAAATTAAATATATGGAGTCACAAACAATGAAAAATAAAAAATATATAAATAAAATAAAATAAAATAATTAAATAAAATAAGTACATAGATCAGTAGATGACTGTTAAGAATCCCCGGACTCTGTATTACTTCAGTAGTAATACGAGTCGTATAAAGTAACATAAGTATAAAGAATGTTTTATGAATGTTTTATTGGAATTTGCTGACTTAGTCTTTTTGCCTGGAACCGCCCGGACGTCGGCCATGGTAAGACCGACGATCGGCAGTCCAGTGTTCGACAGCCACAGAGCATCAGTGTAAATTTGTAACAACATTATTTATTAAACTTTATAACCGTCTAATTTAACGTAATATATTAAATATAGTGCAATTCTGAGTGTTTGTGTATTAAAAACCCTCGTTCGAGATTACGTAGTTCCTACTCCTCGTTTCTCGTATACGTTGTCTTTCATTTGAAAGAATCCATAACATGACTGCGGTAACATGTAATTATTGTTGTGATTGAAAGTAATAGCATATACAATGATACAAATAGGAGTTTGCCCATGACTTAGGTGTCGCACTGTCCGTTAGCGACGTACACACCGGCATTTGTCCGACGGAAATGTTCCGTTTTCGCGGGTTTCCGCTTTATTCGGGACACTTTAGTTCGTCAGGACCGAAGGGCTCGCCGTCGAACAGGTCCCTCCGCCTGAGTTTCACAGTAATTTTCCACCACGTGGGGGCACCCGATCGGCGTCAGTATAGTAAACGGACGGTCGGCGGATTCGAAACAATCGCAACGAGCGCATTGCGGACACGTACTCAACGAGTATTACGACTCGATCAATCCGATTTTATGGTCACTGTAAAGTTTGTGATATCGTAAACGGGGCGTACGCACACGTACCGATAAATATTTAAGCTGCAATATCGCGCGAGGCGGTATAAAAAAGAAAGAAATTTATCAGTAAAATGTATTTTATATCAAGTGTAATACAACGAACAAACAATTATTTTATAGACTAAAGCGTCCGTAACTTTATGTGTGTTTTCTCACAGCTAGATAAAGTTAAAACGATTGAGGTTTGTTATTTTTGAACGAATCACAGTGTTGCACGAAATATGCATGTTTAGAAATGATATACGAATTTTTATACAAAATCATAAATGTATGTATTTGGTCATATTTTTTCGGTAACCGAATAAATAAATAAACACCATAGTATTTTCCGTTTAAAGAAAAAAATAAATAAAAATACGGTTTTTGGGGAAAATCAGTGAGTAAGTACGATCTACCTTAGACGTTCGAATGCTAATACATACAATAGCGTATCCAGGAATTATCACATAAAAAAACTCATGGTCAAATTTTGAATTAAAAAAAACTTTATTTTACATTTTAAAACCATCAGCTCTATACATTTAAATCGGATGTACTTTTTCGTTTTACATTATTCAAGATTATTTAGATGATAAATATAATATAAAGATACGCCTCTGAATACACAAGTCAACAAGTGGATGTTCATTCTTGGCCGTCATGACCTCTTTAGCTACGATACATTTTGTTAGGCTCTTGAATTATGGTCAAAATTTGATTTGAGTTTTTCCATTCCAAATTAATGGCTGGTCTTGATGAACGTCATACATACAATAGTTGAGCCGGTCGCTGGCGCACGATTTTCGTACTCCTTATGAAAAATACTGTATGACTACAGAGATTCGATACTTTTTCTAATCTGTACCTATAGAATAACTACAACATCGATATATGAAAATAATCGAAAATATTTCAAACCGCCGCTTCAAATAATATGTAAAATTGCAACATTCTAGTTTTTAGAAAAATAAACGTCTATGAGGTGTAGTAGGTCTTGTAGTGTATAACTAGTATGTGCGGTGCGGGTGGATTGCGATAAAAATACAGTAAACAGCTTACGACAGTAGGTACACAGCTTTATTATTGTTATATTCTGGCAATCATAACATAATGACGTCTGCCGCCGTCGTGGGTCGAGCACAACAATATTCCGTCACTCGAGTATCATAATTCATTGACACGGGCGAAACGACTGCCGGAGCCAACTAGGCCACGGTCTAGTCTAGCGCCGGGCTGAAATATGCACAAAAAATGTGTTCGAAAGTTAAATCGACATTCGTAATGTTCACCCGCAGCAGTGTATTCAAGTACGGATTAAGGTATGAGGAGTAAGGATCATCATCACTCCGCGTGGTGCTCACCACAGCAATAAATGCGCCGTGAACACAATTTTTTTTTTTTTTACGGCAATGCTCATCAGTGGTGATTCATCACAGTAATACGCTTGTTTACAGCTAAGGACGACGACAAATATAACGGATAAAATGCTCAACTCGAGCGATTAAAAAACTGAAAATAAAATATGGTTTTTATTTACGACGATGTGGAGGGACATTATTGAAGAACGCGACATCCATTCGCGATGTCAGGTTGGAATGCACAAGTCAGATGGACTCTCAGATCACAAGTCAGATCCCTCTTCGCGTCTTTAAGCGCGCGCGGTGTAAGTCCGCCATGATAGGAGAGATCTTACCACCTTTAGGACATGAAATTGACGTCTGATGATGGTTGCGCACAGTGGTTCTTAACCTTTCCGAGTCATGGTCCCCTTTTAGATATAAAGTATGTGGACCCCACATCCTTTCAAAAAGTAAAACTTTTGATTTTGGTTATTGTTTTAATATTTTTATGTTCATTTAAAATAGTGTTATTATAATTTCGTTAGTATATATTACAAATGGCTTGAGGCTAATTTATTATTTTTTAAATATAATTTTCTTGTTATTTGAATAAACATTTCAAAACCATTTCGCGGACACCCGAGTTACTGTTTACGGACTCTTCAGGGGTCCATGGACCATTGTTTAAGAAACACAGTTCTAACAGGTTGTTCTAGGACCACGAATCCGCAAGAGTGCTACAAGAAGACAATACTATATAGTTTAAAGTAAAATGAAATGTATTCATACAATTAAAAAAACGATTGAAATTAATATATTATAATATATAAATACAATAATATATATAAATTGATATCGGTGTAGTCATTTATTTAACTAGGGAAAACGTTTTGATCAAGGAACTGAAGATTTATCTATATTTAATACAGTTTTTGGAGATGTGTTAAAGCTAGAACTGAACAAAGGCGTATTGGAGTTATATTTTATTACATTTATAAATTTTTTCATACTTTATAGCAATAATTTATTAATGTGTTGCTTTGTAAAAACACAAATTCTTGACAACAATAACTACCCACAACACAATTTTTACAATTTAAGGGAGAAAAAGTTGTTCTTGGACACGAGTATATTTGAGAAAGTTTATTATCTATAATTTCTATACCCTCCACTGTTCTGAAAGTTGAGTTTTACCTCTGCAAGAGTAAAACTTTTGGCCAAGTCTAATTAAAGTGTCTATGGTTTCACATATTATAATTATAGGGCTGTGCCTTCAACGTTTTATCAAACTTTGGAATACATTGATTATAAATAGAAAATATTAAGTTGAACATGCACTTAAGTCGATGGTCGAGTTTCAAAAGTGCATGGCATTAACGATGCCGGAAAGATCCGAGATCACCGCGTGAGATGCAAAAATCGCAAAACGCAAAGGTTAAAGTTTAAATTTTAAAATCACGATTCACAGGGTTCGCGAAAGCCTCGTGCGTGCGATAGAGGAAATAAGGCAAATTTGAAAACCGAATTCGCAGCTCCGATAAAAATGCAGGGTACGCGGCGGTGGGTGTGTGGACAAAACTTTCGCCGAACCCGGAAACGACGAGGGACTCGATGGAATCGGCTGAACGATTGCGCGGCCACTGCGTATGCATTTACGTGCCAATCGCCGTGCCCACACGGGTCACTCGTGCAACGCGTTTCGTCTCAGACTCGGTTTTCTTTTGTGCCGTCCCTGCGCGGCGCGCTGCTGAAGGTCGTCGCGAAACGAGCAAAAGTCGTCGGTTCACGTTCTCAGGTACACAGACGACAGCCAAGACGGACGGAAAAAGATTGTATTGCGTATAAAACGCGCAGGGAAGATCTCGAGAAGGCCGTCACGCGCAGACGAAATGAAATATTTACGGGATTTAAATTGAAAAGAACGAAAACCGGCGGAAAACCACGCGCGCGGCGTATAAAATATTGATACGCGGCGGCGTATTATTTTCATAAACGTGCCTCGGAACGGTAACGGTTGCAGCCTCGGCGCGACGACAGTACGTAATTTCGTACCAGCAGATTATGTAACGCGGTAGGTCGGTATAGCGAATGCACCAGTGGTGGTTCTACGGTGGATCGCCCCCCCCCCCTGGCTTATATTTTAAACAGAACTTTTAACTGAACATTTTTGTCTTTTTCTTTGCTTACTATGCTTTTATAGAGTAAAAACATGGCTACGGTCAAGAATGGGCAACACCAGACTTAGTGGCTTAGCATTACTCCATTTTCACAGAGATATGACGGTAAGTCATGAAAATATTATTGACCGATTTGCAAAACAAAAAAAATCGAAAACGGACTTTTATTTTGTAAATATAAAATTATTACATGAAATAAATTTTTTTATGACTTCTATTTTTGAGTATTGTATTTAATGTTAAAAATATTTCGCCCCCCCCCCCCCCTGTAATTGGTCAAGGACCGCCTGTGGAATGCACACGAGTACGCGGGTATATATGGAATATATTATGTTGTGTACACCGCTTGGAACGCAATCTAACTGTAATATGTACACGTTACGTGCGGTTAATTGTTTTTCGCGTGTTCGCCATCGTTTTGCGCAGTTTTCATTAAAGCACGTGCTCCGTCCAGTACCGTTTGTGGACGAGAAGAACGCATATTGTTGTTCTAATATTTTCGAATATTTTTCCCGCGCGAAAATCCGTTCGAAATGGTCATTGAATCGATTTCATGGCTTGCAGTCCGCCGCAGAGTTAAAAATACAACAGCATTTGTTTTTCCACGTGCAGGGCGACCGGAATTTCACGTGAAAGCACGGAGAATACCTAATAGTTTTTAGATTCGAAAAAAAAATACCGTTTCACGACTATTTCCGTGGTTCGATTGTTTTTACTAGAGATCCGCTCCGTATAACAACGTGCGATTCCGATCGCCCTGTATGGGCGCGCGCGTACCGAACGCATGCCGAGCAAACGCGATGATCAATCACGCTGAAACCGAATTTTACACCGGCGTGAGTCGAACGGCTTTCGGAAACTTGAAATGGAGAAAAAATTACAAATACTAATTTCACGGTTGAATATGCCGCCGATCCGGGGAAAAGTGTCATTATTTCGTACAACGCGCGTACACTATTATGCGCGCACGGTAGGTATATAATACCCACCTACTTCCATACCACTGTGGGTGTTAAATTATGAGTTTCGGCTTTTTGAACTTTGTTCTACCGAGCGAAAATCGGATCTGGTCGGATTTAAACGAAAACCGTTAAAAGCCCCGGCCCCGGCGAAATCCGAGAACATTGTCCGGGGCTTAACCTGCCGGTATATACATGTGTTGGATTGTACCGAAAATACAGCATTCGGGCAGCGTTGATCTAATATCACGTTACTATAATATAAATATATATCCGTGTACACGCGGGAAGTTTTCAAACGGAACGTTTTTCATTCGAACCGACCGATATGACACAACTTTGATCTAACATTTCAAAACGAGAGACAAACGGAATATTATGTGCAACATGCAATGTCCACACCAGACGCGCGCACGTGTTACGCTTATGGCAAGTCGATTTAGAAATAACGTTATAATAATAAATAGCGGCGCGTCCATAGTGTACAGCGTTTCGTGAAATAATGGGCAGAATGACTCTTTTGTTATTCATATGTTTGTAATTTATTCATTTCATGTCATCTTTGAATTTGTGCACAAAACAATTTTAAAACTTTTTTCACGAATGTCTATCATCATGATAATCGTTTGAACTCCATGTACCACATAATTTCAATGATCTAATCCTTTATTGCGAAATTTCTTCGTGAAAATCTCGATGTATAAAAATCGAAAGTGTGCGACGGGTAATACCTACGTCGTAAACGGTTGGGGAACACATTTTATACTCTCCACTCGTCGATCCTCAGTGGCCAAAGTCCGGGGCACGGGATGTTTTGGGCGTTAACACGATCTCTTCGGCCGAATTTATGTCTAAACGGTTACCTGGATTGTAGCGTGTACTCCTCTACGTTGTACTTATACCGGTTACGATTGGTTTTTTAAGTACACTGTAATTTTGAAAATTGTTCCGACTTGTAAGCTCCTAGTAAATTGTACGTACCATCAGTGTTGATTCAACGTCGATACGTACAGTCATACGTTTTATAACAGTCTTTGGGCGTGTTGTACGACACTGTATTACTCTAAGATGAAAACGATCGTCTACGAAGTAAATATTTCTACGATCATTTCTATAATCGTGAAATACAATTATCGGTCGAAAACTGGTGACGGAGTCACCAATGATAATATAACAGTCGTGACACCCAGTAGGTACTTGTCTTACACACGACACACGAGCATAGTACATTATTATTATTATTATTATTATTCACCTCGTCTACTCCACTGGCTGTCGGGGTGTATACGACTGTCGACTACCGCATAATGTGCGCTAGGTCGAATTTCGAAAACGGGGTCGACGCGCACAGGAGTAAGAAATAGGGTTTGGTTAATTTTCCAAACAGCCCCTCCGCCGTTTTATACAATTAGGAAGTTTGCCCGCGCGCGAGCATTCACACGTGAAAACGGTTAAAAAGTTTATTGCGTTCACTGTGAGCCATACCAGTGTGTATAGGACAGGTACCTCCATATTGGTACGCCGTGTGCACGCATAAAATATAATAATATACGAGCAGCTATATACGCCTACGTGTGTGTATGTGTGCGTAGGTGTGTGTGTTTCGTGTAATAGAAGTTGGCCAAAAGTACACCAAGGCTCCGGTTACCGGGTCGTATCACAGATAGCACAGGGTTTTAAATTGTCTTCAAATCTACCGCGGAAAACGCTTTTCGCGTTTTAAACTATTGTTCCGTTTCGAGAAACGACCGCCGCTCGACCGTCTAAATAGCGTTTTTACCATACCGGAGCTCGATCAAAAAATGATTTCCCATACATAACATGATGCGCATTCACGCGCTCGTTCATTACAATATATCACATCATCGCACCCACGCTGCCGTACGAGTTATTATTGTACGCGTACCGCAACCGGTCGCTGTTTCCTTTTTTTTTTCATTTATTATAATTATAAAATGTTTCAGCACATTTAGTGCTGTTACAACTTTTCAATTTTTTACAATATGTTTGTTATAAATTTAAATAATTATAAGTTAAAAAATGACACAATTATTAACAGTGGGGGTGATAATAATTTGATAACATATATGAATATAATAATAAATATAAGGTTTAGTATATTAATAATCTTCATTTTCTGATGATGAGTCTGTTATAGAAATGTCTGTTAAGAGAATGTCTTGGGGAAGTCTAGGCTGCAGTCGTCTATTGAGCGTTTTTTTCCCTATTTTGTAATGACGTGCACTGTCCAAGTTTTTTAGTTTGGCACGGAAATTTTTAAATTGGGTTTTAATCCATGTATTTATCAGAGGTATTCCTGTGTCGTTATGGATCTGTCGATTTCTCATGAACCACGGTGCTTTGAGACATATCCTTAAGAATTTATTTTGTAGGATTTGGATTTTATTTATTTTAGTTTTTGAGGCAGCAGCCCATACAGGACAGGCGTAAGTTATCAGTGGTCTAATTATTGTGGTGTAGAGGAGGAGAGATGATTTCATTTGAAGAGTTGATTTGTAATTCACTAAGGGGTAGAGAATTCTCATCCTGGCATATGCCTGAGTGAGTTTTTTATTTATGTGAATATTCCATGTGAGTTTTTCGTCGAGAAAAACACCAAGGTATTTGACTGAGTCATCTTTCCTCGCTGTTTCCTAATGACGTTTTCGTCAGCAGATCTCGCCGAATGAACGTTCGAACGATGCATCACCTTTGAAATATTATTACGTAATCCCATCGACTACGTAGTAATATTTTCGGTGAACTCGCGAGTGCCCCCGACTCAAGTGTAGGTCAGGGTGCAACTTTACAGTTTACTACTGGTCGGCAGCAAAAAACAAAATCGGTAGACGTGATAATATTTTCCTATTTCTCCAATACGTAGTGAAATCAATGAATTATAGCAGTACTAACCAGTTAGAAATAGATCAATCAATCCGATGCACAATTTACTAATTTAGCCTAACACGATTTGTCGAATAGTTTTACAATATTTTACGATTATAAATGAATTCGATATAATATTGTACGATCATAATGTATTGTTTTGTACCATTAGGAAAATCTACGACTGCATCTGAGGCCCCTGTAAAATCCTCAGTCGTGAGGTTCCGGTGCACTGCACACCCTTGTACTCTCGTTTAATCCGGCACTGACCGGATATATATTTATATTTTACTTTAAATATATATTTGTATATTTGTGTAAACGATTTACAAAACAGTCCCTTACCTTCTACAGACGTGTATGGATTACATTTTACCAGACCATAGGCTTCCGATGACTATTGTAAAATGATTATTATATGTATTTAAAAATATATTTTTTTTTTTATTCGTCTTCTGATCTGTTTTGTTTTCTCTGGATTTCCACATCAACGCTTTGATCGAAACAAATAATGTGAAATAGAAAATAGTTTTCTTCTTTATCATATTGATAAGGATAACAAACGTTTTCAACGGCTTCTATTGAAATTTTAAAATAATAATAATCACAGTACCCAAACATGCCGATGATATAAAACAATAAATTGTGCGTTACAAACGATGATAACGTTAAAAATTATGTATTTTACAAGAATAAATGGCGGTATCATCTACAACCGTTGCAGTACAAGCCACAAACTTACTCGCTTCAGGTGATGGATAAGATCATGAGGTTGAGAATATGAAAACCTGCAGATTATCATATCGGCAACATTTCGCATAATCACATAATTTGAATGGTGAAAATATTATATTCTACTTTTGCCCGATCGATAGTTCAATATAATTACACGTGAACGATTTCTTGTTCACGTTCTCTGCACAATTATTAGCACCATCGTTCATAGGCATCGTTGTTAATTATAATTTTATTTATATTTTTGTTAGCAAGCATACACATACACATTCCAATTTCATAGGGAAACAGTTTGTTTCCATATGAAATATTTAAACGAGAAAAAAAAATCCCAATCCGAAAGCTTTATATGAATGAATTAGTTAAAATAACTATTTATTTTTCTTAACTGGCCAAAAAGAGGACACTTGTTTGAAGTATACGCTTAAATCCGTGTCAAAAATGATTCGTGTTTACCTTGATTGGCAAACAGCTTTTATATTAACTGACACATACGATTTGTAAAACCCTGTAGAAACCGTGTGATTATCATTAAATAGTTACTACGAATAGTTTTTAACTCGGTAGACAATATAAGTTTAATAATCCAATATAATATAATTTTATCACGCATGACTGTCGTATTTCCTATATGTATATATAGATACGTTATTATGCAAATAATACAATATCATGGTTACACAATATAAAATTCGCTTATAACCTGAATTGCAGCAAGCGGAATTGTTTACTGAAATGCGAATATTTCAAAAATGATATGGTAGTTACAAATACTTTCAATATAATGATGAAATTAAGTATTTATCTAACTATTACATTCAAATTTCTGCAATGGATTTTAATGATAGGTACAACTTTTACTCACAAATGAAGGTATTATTATATTTTTATTACATTAACCTTTTAATAGAACGTAAGTTAAGAAAAAATTATTTTATTTGCATACTATAATATACCTGTATGCGAATTTTCTTTTTTGTCGTTAGATAGATACTATTCGTAACACAGACTTGAAAGAAATTGTTAATTTGTTTTCCAAAGTTGACGTAATGAGATTGAAGAAACCCATTTTCAACATGATAGGTTTTAATTATACGTAATTTATTATAAATTATACCGAAATGTGGACGGACCAGTTCAGTAAGTATAATATATTAGATCGAAGAAATTATGTTAATGTTCTAAATTTCGAGAAAAGAGCGAAGGAACTATGTGTTTCTCCGCGGAAAACAATTTTAAGATAGTCAAAGTGCTCCAAAAGTTTAGACTGAAAATCGAACACAGGTGATGCTTTGAGCGATGGTCTTCTTATACTTTCGTTAAAAGTTTTTAAAATTAAGTTAAAACCACGTAAGCGGTAAGACAGCATTTTATACCGCAGCAAAAGTCTAATGAACATAATGAGATGATTTTATATTATTTTTGAAACTTAAATACACGTGAGTAAAGAAATATAATTATGTTTTCTGAAGCTAAAATCAAATATCGGACGTTATGAAGTAAATAAATGTTACTTTGATTGCATAATTTTGAAGTTAGGTGATTTCGCACGTCTGCACAATTCATAGTACAGAAGGGTTTAAAATGTATAAACGATTGCTTATTCCGTAATAATCACAATAATGTATTCGATATCGTGAGCAACGTCCATTTAGAATCTAAATTTTAGATACATAATTTTGAAAAAAAAAAGTAAACTCCTCCCCCTGGCCTCTATAGTATAATAAAACATAAATAAAAAAAAATTTATTCAATTACAAAAATTCAACAAAGAATTCACGTTCGCGGTAAATTTGTTTGTTTTCATCTCGAACTGAATTGCGGTAATTCATGGGGTTTTTTTACTTTTACATGAACATAAATTACGTAACTTTAGATATAATTAATTACGCGCTGCACATTTTACTGGTGTTACGTTGAAACACACGTACGGTGTACACATTAGCTCGAAGTTAAACGCCGCATACTAGAATATTTAAACAATATTAATTAACACTGGAAAACTAGAAACTGTCTCGCTGTACAGTTGTACCATTGTGCTGAGTAAATATAAATAACTGCGTAGTGAATATTATAATACATAATATTTAGCTAAGCATCCGAATAAATTTACCGAATTATTTTTAACACCGAGAAATATGTAATTGTTCGTCGTACGATGAGCGCAGTGCCCCGTGTGCTCGTACGAGAATAATTGTATTTCACTAGTTTTTATTTATTGATACCTGTTAAGTGTAATTAATATCATCGCTGAAAATCGTATTAAATCGATAGCGTGGAGTTAAACGGCTTTCTTTTTGTATGATTGGATATTTCCATTAAACTGATTGCACCTTTAAATGGTTTTTTTTTTTTATTATTATTTTTAACGACGACATAAATTAAGCGAAATCTGGAGTAAAGTGATTTTCCACCCCCGTTCGTAAGTTATCTAATTTTACCCGGCATAATAGTAACAAGGAGGCGGGAAAAAACAATTAAATCTTCATAGAACGTTCTTCCTAAGTGCGTTTTAACCGTATCGTAGTCGCCCTTGTCCCGTTAGTGTATGTAACGTTATAAATCTTCTCGCGGGACCGGTGATTTTATTTATGTGTTCGCCGAATGAATGAAATAATTGTTTTCCCGAGTTTTAATGGCCTTGTTACGTAACATTTTATTTTGAAAACTAAATGATCACTCAGGTGCTTGCGATTCGTATAAACATGCAAATTAAAAAAAAAAGATAAAAAATTGCGTTCTAAATTTAAATATATTATAATATATCCAATTTTTACGGCCGTCTTATCACGCAATGCACATGGGTAATTACACTTAATAGTTTTTCGAATTATATTATTGCGAAATTTTTTTTTCCTTTCTATCCTCAGGTTGGTTAAATGATAATAATAATTATTGATGTCCGTCTCCATTTTTCCGGTCGCTTATACTTCTTTCAAGCTGTCCGCGCGTTCTTATTCCAGTGTCCTCCAACACTGGCTTCAAGAAGGGTGTGCTAAGCCTTCCCTCTCCTGGATTACGATATACTATTGTTGTACAATAGTAATGATTGTCCGAGGGCTGCTCATCGTTACGAATATAATTTTAATGTCATTGTACCGATAGTGAAAGTTCGAGAAAATGTGCGTACAACGGCTTAATATTCGTATAATTACTACACGTATCGACAAAGGCTGTTTGGAGAAGTTGCCTGCAAGCTCAGGAAGCGAAATTCATAGCGTACTCCAATTCTCGCGTTTATGAAAACAAATTTGTTTACTATTAAGAAGCTTTCGGTACACGCACGTCGTCGGCACGTACGATGGAACGATTTATCTCGTGCGAACATCGTGGAACAGAATATATTGTGCATACCTTTTTTTTCTATTCAACGTTATATACTATTGTTTTTGCCAAACTTTTTTTCCTACAGAGAAGAACCTCCGAAGTAATAATTAGTGCACCGTGCCCAGGACCTCCGTTCCGTGAAGTCAAGCTCTGCGATTGGGTGACGGATAGTATCCCGTCGACTCTGCTCGAACACGTCACATAATCTGCGTACACGCTGCGCGCGTATCAATAAAATATCATGTTAATTTCCCGTGATTATTTTTTGACTTAGAGGTTAGACGGCGACGTTGGTGCCTCGTATACTCGCACGATTCGTTTAGTCCGACGTTCGACCGCGTATTCTGAACACGGTCGGGCAACTGGCCGAAGGCAGACAACAGCCGACCGTCGTCAACGCATCTTACTTTAATACATTAATTTTAATCTTTTAACCCTTTGAGGAGGGAATTCTTTTTTTTATAAACGTTACACTAAGGGATGGTGAATTACTCATGATTTTAAGCCATTTTTCTTTAAAATTTCGTAAGTTATGAGTAATGACGTATTTTTACGTTCACGATAACAACAACTTTGGAGGAATGACGTTTTTTCACGCTCCTATGTTCTCATTACTGTTTGGGTAATCACGTACATAAACGTTTGTACAGTAAGTATTTTCGCAAGTGAAGCAAATTTTCGATAACGTATATACGCCGATACTGTTAAGATACTTTATATATATTTGTAAAACGTACATGTACGTCAATAAATATATGCGCATTATGACGAATAAAAAAAACGGACGGAACTCCTAGGTCGGATAAGACTCTACGGTCGGATGCATGCGATGGTAGGAGGGGGGGAATCCCGAGTACGTCCTAAAACTATATACCTGTGTCATGTCCCAAGTGCGTCCGTACTAGTAAAAGTAATATAATATAATAGATCCTGTATTTTTTCGCTGCACCGCACGTTTATTCATATTATCATAATATTTCGGACGCCAATAGAAATCTATTGCCCTCCCCTCCCCCGGTATAGTGAATAGGGTCCAAAGGCCATCCCCACGAGTGTCGCGCGATCGACTTTTGCGAACTCGGCACAGCCAAAGGCCGTTCCGGTCCGGACGTACGTCGGCCGTCGGACCGGATGAAAAAACATAAAACTTTGCTTCCCGCAGGACACCACGGCAATCGTTTGGAAATGAGATATATTTGTAGTTTTTCCTTTACCGAGCGGCGCCGTTTTGTTTCATTTCGGGGGCGTGTCGAATGTAAGGCATGGCAGAGTTTTCCCTTTTCTTCTTCCCGTGAAATTTTCGCGTGTGACCGCTAAAAACCCGAACAAGTACTACATATAATAACAGTTTATTTTTGTATCCTTACCCGCTTAAATTGTGCTATAATTATAACTATTATGAATATTAAAATATTAATTATCATTCTACCGTGATTATCGTGCAAAAAAAAACGCGTTTAAAGAAGTTTTAATAATATTTTAGCAGCGCAGATCTTGCATAAAACATACGAGTGTAACGATAATCACGCGGACGTTTTAAAATTCGCCCCACAAACGTAATACGTTTTATCAAATTTTTTTCTCCTCCTGTAGCTGGTATGTTATTAGAAATCAACGTACGTGAGCGCACGTCCTGCCACCTCTAAAACGTCGCTCCTGCAGGTTTCCCAACGATTTACTTCTACAACAGTTTTGCGCGGCTATGCGCGGTGCTTGCCGTGCAATAATAATTCACGTTAGTTATGATGTACGCAATTAAAACGACTGCTGCAGCTTTGAATAAAAACAGACACCCGTCGGACGAGGAAAAACAGTTTTAATGAGCTTTATATAACGACGATGAGACGTATAATTGGTCACGGTGTATAAAGTTATTTGCTGCACGTGTATATATCCATAATATATATATATGTGTATTTACGCTCGGTTATACATATATACACGTTTGCACAGGGCCAGATTGTAATCACGCGAAGTCTGCTCGTGAACTTTTAGACGATTTCGCGTCGTGACGGGTTATTACAATATAATAGAAAAGTACCGCGAGATTATTACGGATCCGTATTTAGTTTAAGCTATAGTTCAGTCGTCCTGGCACCCGCAAATCGACGGTTCAACACGGTACCGGTGTCTTGTGACCGATTTTCAACCCGATTCCTCGGGCGGGCGCTAGATCAAACCTAAATTCGGGTAAACAAAAGCCACGAGACGTATAGTGCACGCACGTGCATTTTTTGTAGAACACATCAAACGGCCGGGAGTTTTCGACGGCGGCGGCTCAGAGGCACGCGCGAGGGGAAACAATACACTAAGAACGCATTATAATACTCTACACGTACGATGATTCGATTGCGACGTATGCGAACGTACGCCTGCGTTCGGCTATGAAACGGTTCAGCGAAAATCGTACACTATAAACGATGCGCGCACGCAACACACTATAGGGTAATAATATACATTATAGCACAGGTACGCCTATGCCCACGGCTGTAACGGTTGGCGTGCGCGTGTTCGCTAATTCTAAGCACACGCGAGATCGTGAAAATAACGATAAACCAATCGCACGGCTGGCCGTTTGAGTTCACTCGGCATCCTATTGTGTATAGTGGTGTCCCGCCGAGAGTCCTCCTGAGACAATGAAGATATTCGAATTCTGTTTTTTGTTTTCCGCATGAGACTTACGGAGACAATGACTACATACGTTTCATATTTTAATTGAATTTTACGTTTTGGTAAAAAAGTTAAAAAAAATTATTTAATTGGCTTACAGTTTACTGGGTTTATTTTTCTGAACATTTTGACGTTTCAACATTTTAATTTAATTTACTTCGTGATTTATTGATTTTTTTTTAGTTTCCAGAAAAATTGTAAGTCGTTTAGTTTTCCATGTCCGTATAGAAAGACAAAAATTATTTTCTTTTTTTTTTTTTACCAAAACATTAAATTTAATCAAAGTTTAAAATATATATATATATATATATATATATATATATATATAGGTCCTAGTCCCTGTGATTCTTGTAAAAAAAAAAAAAACAGAATTCGGTTATCTTTATTATCTCACGAGATTTAACATCGCAATGGGTAAATCCTCGGTGGGTCACCATGTATACAGATGTAACACAAATAACGACAAAAGCCCGGACCTTGACCGCCACAGTACGTCTTTGCTTGTTCGTATTTCTCGGGTAGTACATTGTTATTATGCATTGTTACGTCCTCCGAGCAGATCGTATCCGAAAACGATCAGTACGTAATAATATTACGTTACGGCTATCGCGCATTCGAAAAATGTGTTATGAACTCAAAACCGCATCGTCGATATCACGCCACGCGCAGTAGTGGTGTTTTTTTCTCTTTTTTTCTTTCCCCGATATTGTTCAACATGCTATCCGATTAACGATCGGCTGAACGAGCTATTCGTCGCGGAAACTCTGAAGCTCATTAGTTTTCACGCGAATATAACAATATATTTGTGCGACAAAAAATTCACCACTTGAAAATCAATAGTTTTCCCGTCGTCTTGTTCGGCGTTTTTAAGTTACTGTTTTAACCTGTAAAATAAATAGAGAACAGCGATTGAAAGCGTGTGTGTAAAAAAAAAAAAAAAATGCGTTTCTAATATTTCATCATGCGCGGTTCGTTTTATAGGCGATTCAGTCAAGAATATTATCGGACCGACTGCGGTACAATCATTCGACGCGTAGATACGCCACGGCGGCGCCACGAGTTCGTATAAGACGCATTGTTGTTGTTGTTATTGTTTTCATCGCACATATTTGAATATCTCTCGTACACACGGTCTAAAAGTAAGTTCTGATAAATTTTTTTTTTTATTTCAAATTTTTATCCATCCGATAAACCGATGATTTTTTAGAGGATCGTGTTTTCCCAAACGACGTGGAAAACACGAATGTCCACAATAACAAAGGCCGCTCGTGAACAATACGATTTCAACTCAAAGTTGCTTTCGCGGGACGTATGTTCGGAATGGACAAAATACGTTACCGCGAGGAGCGACCCTGTCAACGCGCGTGTCCGGGGTACTAATTGACCTACTTTCTTCACGGCGGTCCCTTTTTCGTTCGACTGTAACATTTTTATTACAGTGCCGTTGGTGAGATTCTGTCAAACTAGGACACGATCCCGTATTACGATCGGACCCCGTGAAGGGATGAGAATCACTCTTTTATTGTAATATATATACATATAATCCTCTTCGCGTGCTCAGCGTGACGATTCAATCATGAGTGAGTGCAATCGTGTTTACTGCTGCAGTATATATGTATGTAATGCGTAAAAATACATAAAATATGATTAGAACTTACTTGACGACGTAGCTCTATAATAATACCTATTGTGGTTTTTACATTTATTTTTTTCACATAATATTATTCAATTGCGATGGCGATGTTAAAATAACTTTGATATTATTGACATTGCCGTTCTGAATTGAACACGTGATAATAGTATAGCGATATATTGTTAATTCATATATTTCATATAAAGCGCTATTATTAATTCGATTGTTTTTTTTTTAATATTACGACATTTGACAAACTGTTTAAATGCTTTGATAATTTTGGTGTGATGATAGAAATAAAATAAAATATTTACAATAGATAGAGGCTCATGTTATAAACGGCACAAAATATGAAAACGGCTAATGAGTCGATAAGACTCGAATTGGAATAATGTTTGAATAAACCGTTTGGTATCGAATGTGTAACCGGCAGTGGTAATTCGCACAACAGATGTTATAAGCAACGAAACTTAATGGTTATTTAAACACGCACGTTAAACTTTAGATTTATACCGGGGCGCGTATGAGCAACGAGTTCTTAAAATGTCGTGGAATTCAAAGTATCTATTTATTTTTTTCCTCTTCGTAAACGTCAATAATAATAAAAGTGTAATCAGATTTATCATCGGCGATGCTAACTGCAGTAAAAAGTAACGCATATAGTTTCCGTCTAACTTTTATTAAAAGCGATGTAAAAGGTTATAAAACCTTACGATATGTCATGTGCACGAAAACCCAATTTCAGCAAATGTACTGGCAATATTTTCCAAAAACTTTTAACCGCGCTCTGATGACATGTACATTTAATTAGACAAACTATAACGATGTTCAATTTTATCACGGATTATGATATACCACGTTACCGTTTCAAGTTTATCCGAACTATCTCAGTACACCCGCGAGTGAGACGCGAAAGTTATCGAGCGAACGCTTCCGCCGCGGCCGACCGTGTAATTGGCATGTGCAGTGGACTGTACATCGGAATGGACTGTGGGGGTGCATGTAATAGATAGTACAATAGCTATAGCGATATGAATTAAGGTACCTAAACGCGAGCGAAAGATGTAAATAACTACGGGCGCGGAACGATTAAAATGTTACCGACGAGCCTGGCTCACCCGCGCATTCGGTTGACACGCAGCACCCTCGTCAGGCTTATATGCTCAGCCGAAACGGTCGCACGGTGCTGCCACGCGATCTGCTATACCGCGAGCACCACTTGTAGTCGTACGACGCAGGATCTGCGAACGGCAATGCGGACCTATTGTCGACGGGGACCACGGTTGATGTCGAAAAGTTGTCTTACCGCATATTACAGTATGTGACTGCAGCCGACCCGTGCCAACTACGCCTCTAAGCTTTACGGTAAGCACTCGAAGCGAGACTTTCGTGTACATCATGACAGTGTAATCCCACTCGGTTTATCCTCGAGGATATCGTTGAATGCGGAGGAGGAATTAGAGATTTAATTTCAACACAATAAACAATATTATATACTAGTGGGATTGACTGCTCCGTGACAAGTGCATACCAATAGTGTGGTCGAACAGGGATGACCAAGCTTTTCAAAGAAGAGATCGAAATATTTTTCTCAAGTGAATACCAATACTAAAACGTGTACACCAACATTTAAAATGCCTGGCAACAGAACATTTTTCTCTTGAAAAATTGGAAGAACTGAGATAGGTCAAGACGGTTGTTCTTAGGTGACAATATTGTAACATAGTCGTTTTGTATAATGTAACGCTCACGAATCAAATTTTAAATAATATCGTAAGACATACCGGTTTAGTAGAATAAGACTTGATCGAATCGTTAAACCATCGGTGGGCGCCCGCGCTGTATCTGTCCACCAAATCAATAGATGAACGATATCCGAATTCGCAGACCTGCACGCGTACGTAACAGAAGCCTATTCGTTCAGGAGTGTCGGGAACGGCGAAAACTTGTACAGTTTACATTTCATTTTAATCTGATCATACCGCAGCTGCGTGTCTCGGAGCAATTTGTTCGCGGGGACACCGCGGTCTGCACAAATTTTACGGGTCGAATCGCGTTTTTATTTATTTTTTTATTTTGCCATTATCAGGGACATTACAGCAATACAATTATATACAACAAATTTACAATATTAGATATTTACAATTATCAAATCAAATTAAGAAGCCAGCGGAAATGATGAAGGTAATGATGGATTTGATGATATGAGTAGAGCGAGTATTAGATAAGATTTGAATCGGGAGTGGGATAGGTGGATATCTAGGGTGGATAGGAATGAACAAAGGAGTTGTCTACTAGGAGAGAGATAGGGGGGCAATGGAAAATAATATGATTGAAGTCACAGACAGTTTCAACGAGGTGCCGGGTGCATAGAGGAGATGAGTTGAGAGAGAGTTTGAAAGAATGATGTGGGAGTAAATTGTGACCGATTCGAAGGCGAGAGAATGAGACGATTTGATGTCTAGGAATCTTTAAATCCTTAAACCAGGGAGATTTTGGGATTGTGGGTCGAATCGCGTTTAACATACGTTTTCATTTCGGCATCATTCGCATCGGAAACATCATTGCGTGCCTCCGGTATTCCCACAGAATTCGTCCCGGCCGCTTTCGGATCATACGACGTCTAGCGCGCATTTTACGCTATCCGACGAACCATGTCGATTCGAAAACCTTCAAAAAGTCCAAACTAGTAATATTAATCGACGCGTGACGAATACGTGGGGGGGGGGAAGAAATCTCAGTTTAAAAAAATAGAAAAAAAAAATGCTTCTCGCTAATTGCGACTGTTCGCCCGTCTAATCATCGAGTCGCGTATACGCGCGTCGTACACATATATACGGTGTACGACGAACGTACGCGAGAAAAGAGATATACGGCTGTGCGTGGCAATTAATCGCTGTGTCTGGCACCGTCTACGACGCGGGGCTGAAGCCTGCAAACGAAATTGAACGTCGTTACGACGCGCTCCCGCCCGCCCCTCCGTTCACCCCGCGGGCCCATCGCCGGCGAAAACTAAAACAACTTTTTGAAAGAACCTATATTATATCCTAGAAAGAGAGAGAGAGAGAGAGAGAGAGAGAGCCAGAGAGAGACAGAGAGTCTAGAAGTTCGCGTGTCGCTGCCGCCACCACCACCACCACCACCACCACCGTTCTCAGATGAAGCACCTCTAACTGTATAACTGATATCTATATGCGCACACGGCTTTGCGTATATACGTATATAGACATCGTCGCAGCCCGAAGTCGAACGAAAAATGATGCGCGTCTGCTGTTTAAAAAGCTGCTGCTGGCTGCTCGCTGAGCAATTTCTTGGGCTATTTGTTCCTGCGAGGTAATCCTTAAAATACTCAAACGCGTCCTTAAGTCTCGCGAGCGCGTTTGCGGAGGCGTCCGCACGGTTTCAGTATAAAGGAAAGCCCCGAGAACCCTTTGTCGTGCGCGCGACCCACGACAACAAAAGAATATTATACACAGGTACGCCTAACAGTAATGATAATACCGACGCGATACGAGTTGAAAATATTATCGTTGGCCTAATTCGCAAAGGCCGCAAGTCAAAAATTGTAAATCTCGCGGGAGGAGAAAAAAGCGTTTTGCAAACTCGCATTAGTAAACTTCTACGACACGCCTTAACGATACTTTACTTGTAATATATCGTGTATCGATATTATGTAATATACACTTGGTTTAATAGGCAACTGATTACGAGAGACCATCATCAATACTAATTGAATTACGACTCTTTCGCTAATAATACACCGGAGATTCGACAATAACTATTGTTTATCAATAACACGGAGAACACGCCTACAACTACGAAACCAGTGTTTGATCACATCAAACGACGAATTTTTTTCTCGATTTTACGAATAGTTAGAAAAATCCCGAAATGAAAATTAATGGAGACCTTTGCGATTTAGGCCGACGATTTCGAATTTAAAGCATGTAAATAGAAACGAAAATTGGCGTGGGACCGTTGAACGTGGGTTCGCGTACACTACGTGTATGTGGGTGCGGGCGACAAACGGAAAAGTTTTCTGATGGAGCCGTTCGAAAATCGTCCGAACAGCGAAAATAAATACTGTTTGCGCTGCGTTGCGATCATATAAAAAGCGAATTTATCGATCCGGTGCGGTGAGTATCGTTTATTATATTTAACGACGCGACCGTACGATAATAATAATAGTTATAATAATATGTACCAAGTCTCGCATATTGTGAGCGTAAGAAAAAAAAAATAAAAAAAAATATGATAATCGATCTAAGGCGAATGTCTTTTTTTCTTCTATAAGTTGATTTCAATATTTGGCCAACGAAATTATAGTGTTTCGAAGTAAACGATATACATTTTTCATCGAAAATCCATATACAACAGGTATATGTATAAGCGAACGCTCTTAAATAATCTATTTTGAAATTTGTTGGTGTAAACTTTTGCCAATCAATATTATGCATTTTATACACGGACAATGGGTAAATAAGTATTTCTGCAGCGGGTCTCCGGGAGAGGTAAAGCTACTTCAAGTGTGTACAGCATGATTTACCTTCTTTCGAACCATAATCAAAGCTACACGTGGCGTACAATCCAAACGAATACACACCATTATATCGTATGCGCAGCAATAATACGTATTGTACGTTTCAAGAGCAGAAATAAATCAATTTATTCTATTACATTTCATATGTTGTTGATATTATGTGTTGCCCGTCGGCACGTGTACATTAATATTTCAATTGCACTCAGACAATAAACAAATCTATATTATCCGTGGTAAACTTGATAAATGATTTTGCCATAGTAATATTGTCAGGAAGTTACACTAGGTCGCGTGATTTTTATCAAAATCGTGTTTTAAAAACATATACACAGCAGACTTCGCGTACTTCGAATAAGAAATTATAACTTCAGTTACAAATGAAGAAACATAATTACGTTCAGAAGTAAAATACTCATAGTATTTATATTATTTACCGGAACCACTTTGGTCTTACTACAGAGTCTACATCATAATATCCACCTGCCTATAGAGGTTAACTTCTTGAAAAATGTATTGTTACCGTTGTGTCTGTACAGCATCTTTCGTAACGTTCATACCATTTATTTATTTAGTCACTGTTGCTTTCAAAATTCAAGTACCGTTATTATACTTGTCTCAGAGATCCACCCGAAACCACTCATCACTTGCTAGTACTGCGGCTTGCCATTTATGTATTTCTCGTACCTTTATCAACACGCGTAAGTCACGTATCCATCAGTAGTTCGATCTTAGTTATTTTTTCTTTTCGTCCAAAGTTAAGATTTACAACAACACGCATATGATTTGAAAATTAAAAAAACTTCCGAGCGATTTGTTAGTGTACTTGTGAAATTATAGTTTATCGGCAATTATATAGTTCATTGTTAAAGTGAACTCGGTTAATTTGTCAGCGATGGATCCTGAAGAGATTTTTGAATGTACATTATACGTGTTGGTGTATATTTCGTGCAAACACAGTATTATCGAGTTAGTCAGTACCTATACATATATCTACAGGTGAACGGGGGGGGGGGGGGAAATAAACACATTTCGAACAACCGATCACAACTATTCGGATTGTTTTCGGAGCGCCCGTGTAAGAATCGAGAAATTCCTCGAGTGTATAGCTAAGAACAAATGCGGATCGTAAGGCGGAAAAACCGTGTAAATCACGTAAACCGCAAACGCGTTTCGGTGAACTTCACTCGGAATGGTTTTCCAAATGTCCCGATGCGCATATATATCCATGCAGTGGCGCCGACGTAATTTTGAAGTCGAAACGATACATCCGACCCGAACGCCCGCCGTACCCCTTACCAAGAATAATATAACGTGCAGCGAAATCGATAAAAATATTACTAATGAAACGGGAGGAGGGCGGAGGGGCAGGGGTGGTGGTGGTGTGTTCATCTCGAACGGTTTGTACAGCATTTATGGCCTTCGTAAACAAAAGTCTCGGCGCCCACGGACGTATCGTTGCTTTCGACTAGCTGCGACTTACCGAACTTTATATACCAACGTGTTTGATTGCGAACCGCGGTTTAATTCCTTTTCCGAAAACGATATTACGTACAAGCCAATAACATAATACTACCCAATGCCCGCAGGGCCGTATTTGGACATTTGACGCCCCGGGGCAACATATTTTAGCCACCCTCCCGTACCCACCCCCCCCCCCCAAAAAAAAAAAGAAGACTGAAGTATATATAAATACATTTTTTTTTTTGTTATTAGATTCGCCATAATATTTATTTTCAATATAAAATTGCCGCCCCTCAAATAAGCTAAAGAACTTGCCGCCCCGGGTAACAAGGGACACTTGCCCCCCCCCTCAAATACGGCCCTGGATGCACGGTCGAATGACGACGGATTCAAATGTTGTGATGATAATAATCGTACACGTTAATTCAACACTCGTTCGTTTTACAGTCCATCCGCATGCTCCGCCTGAGGTCGGACACTATAATAATATAGTCGCTATTGATTTTAACAATACCCGGTAATACGTATTACGTGTAGCCGTTATGAATTATGTTGTTGCACGAGTACCGGCCACGTACGCGCGTGTTAGCCGTCAAACGTCCGTCCAACTAAACGTCCGTCGTCGTGACTTAATCATGTGAAAAGTGTTATTTGCATTGCGACCTTCCACGAAATTTCTCGACACGCTCCGCTGGACTGGCTTAACCTTTGCCGAAAGATCAATGGGCTAGAACATTATTATTATTAGAGCATTGTTAAAAAAAGAAAAAAAAGCTCAGTGCATATTATTACGTTTTAGATGCTGTTATGTATATTAATTAACGATATTACTCGCGTATGTCGAACTGACTACACCGACTGATAATACGTCCGCTCTAATGGGTTTTTTTTTCACCTTTTTTGTTGGTCGAACAAAATATTATGTTGAACATGAATGGCTCGTAGGCGTACATTATTCTGAACTTTGACACGATAAGAAAAAATAAAGTTCAATTTCACTCAACGCTGCGCGATATTATCTACATTATTCCTCTCGATCACTATCATTAAGAACATTACCCGTGATGCCATCGTAATCTTTCGCCTTGAACGCACGTAGTTAATTATTCACAGGTTAATAAAAAAGAAAAAAAAAAAACAACACGGAACAATAATCATTTACACAAGTTGTCGTTTACCGAAAACCAAAAGATTCTTTTATCAACATATCATAATTGTTTACTATTTATTTAAGCGTTACACGCCGAACGCCGCAAGGTTAAACCATCGTTAATCGGTATTTTATTTTTTTTTATTAGCAAACTTTAAAGTAATAAATGCTTGACTATATTGATTATCATTGAAGTATTTACACAACACACGGTACGCGCGTAATCATTAATCATTACTCATTATAAAGTCATTACCGTACTCAGAAGCGTAGTTAAAAAATTATACCACAGTTACGTATTATTATTTTACAAACATTTACGCGTATCTCATCGAAACTCGAGTTATAGTTCTATTTTTATTAAAAAGGTTGGTCCTGTTGCGCGCGAGAACGTCAATGAAAACAGTCGAATTCCCGGTATTTTGAAAAAGAAAAAAATTTTGCGGAAACGTACATACTTGAAAGCGTTGAGAACATCGAACGGTACTATAAGTGGAAAACGATTTCCAGAAATAAATCGTGTACTGCAAATAATATCGTATTATAATATGTGTATGGGTATGTACGTAGCACATCACATCTAAGAACTTATGTATGATTTATACGGCGCGAGGAGTTTTGCCGGAAGAACGATCGGTGTAGAACGTATGATAATTTATAATGTAAAGAGCTAGTGTATATTGGCATACGTACGGTTATAGCACGAGAAACTAACTGCAGAGTGTGAGAGAAAAAAGTTGCGCCGGAAGAAGAAAAGAAAAGAAGAAAAAAATGAAAAATGAGTTTAAATACATGCGGAAAGACAAGACGACTCGTCATGATTCAAAGTTACTGCATTATGATAATTAACATTTCATTTCGAGAAAATTAAAACATTACCGTCCCGCGGAACGTTTTGATGGACGAAAGATTTCATTGTAAGCGCGGACGAACGAACGTGGCCCGCGGAAAATTATTTTAAAATGCGCAACTAAAATAAACCGTTTGATTAATTTCAAGAGATCTGTCGCGTGATAAATGAACGGTGCGGCAGCTGTGTATACGGCAAAAAGGTATCCTTATAATATACTTTCAATAGACTAACATTGATTTACGACAAGGTTGGAACAAATTTACATTTGAAAGGGTATAATATATATATATATATATATATATATATATACCGTATAATGTATTGACAAAAAGTTTATACAGTTCGACGTGCTTTGGTTTAAACCCGCGATGACGGAATGATTCGTAAAAGGATTTCAAGTATCTATATACGCGTCAAGACGAGTAATCACTATAATTAACTGTAAATAATTATTCTGTTCGGTCGTAGAAAATATATAGCTGCGTGTAGCGGTAAGCAATTTTAAAGTTTATCGAAAGGATAATTGTATATTATTATATGCTCGTGGTACTCTAGGTACAGATGTACGTACGCGTAGTCGTGCTCTCGTGATAATTATGGCGATCGTTTTTGGAGTAATTTAAGATGATGTCAGCTCAAGTTTGGTAGTTGACTTTGTCTATTTAACGCTGTACTCGTGGCACATGAACTCCGTTGTTTGAGTTAAATATTTTAGAGCGAGGATTTTCAACCTTTTGGGGAGGACCGGGCCCGCACGCGAAGCGAGTAAAAGTTGTGGTGGCCGACATGTATTTTGAAAACTTTCATAAATTTAGTTTGTAATTGCGAAACAGTGAGCGTATGAATTTTATTTTTATAACTATGCATTTTATTTATTATAAACAAGGAGAAAAATACATTTGTTTATAACTGAAAGAAGAAAAAAAAGGTTAAACGACAAAACAAACGCGTAGAAATCGCGTTTTTTCCAAATGTAACGAACGTATACGAATATTTCCGAGAGAATGACGCCATATATTTGTCGTAGAAGATTTAAAATCTAAAGCTGAAATGATTCTAACATTTTTTCATCGTCGGTCGATATCCTACGAAGAAATATGTGTCGTGCTTTCGCAAATAGCTTTCTTTCGAAGTTTCACGATATAATATTGTATTGGTCTAAACTCTAAATCTAACATACGTCATACATGCGACGATCCATTATTGCAGCGTGCCTTATAACGCGCTCAACTATAACATGCTGCACGTTAGACGGACAAACACAACCTAATTACGAGCTGACATCACCTCTAAAGAGTTTTACGCGCGATTTTGGTGAAAAATGAATCGAAAACGGTTAAACGCCGATAATGGTCGTATAATTTGTCAAAGCTTTTCCGTAATTATAATTAAACAGTTCACCGCATCGGTGTTGAACCCCGGGCATGTAATATTATCTTTCAAAACAGGGTGTTTTCTCGTTAAACTTTCTTCGGGGCGTATTGTTCTCGCGTAAAACGTATCATAATAATAATAATAATAATAATAATAATAATAATAAAAATAATAATAATAAATAATAATAACACAACAGCAGCGTTATGTAATTAATCGTACGGCAGTGGTGCGGTGCAGATGGCGGAGGTCCTTATAAATATAAAGATGTCGTAGGTACTTTTATAACAACAATTACTCTTGATTAATTTTCTCCGGAAGAGCAATTTTTTCTTTTTTTTCTTTTCAATTTCTGTTTATTTTCGTTTAAAACCGCACCGTTGCGTTGTGTTCCTCTTGACTACGTCGACGGCAGCAATATAATGTACAGCTGCGGCAGCGAAAGCGGTGCCGGTCTTGCGATTATCGAAAATAATAACTGACGTAAGCCGTAGCTGCACTGCCGCACCGACTCAACGAGTAAGGGTAGATGGCGGTGGTGGTGGTGGTTTTTCCTACCCTCGAAAATTGAAAAACATCATATCCGTCCTAGACACGTGGTCTATCTACGTTATTTCAACGCGACCCTGAACAGACAAACTCGTTGTACAATTTGCTTCGTCTCGACATGAACGAAACGACCGCAGAGTTAGTGATATTCTAAAGTTTTTTTTTTTTTTTTCATGAATAAAAGTTATGAGACCTAGAAAAACAAATTCTAACAACAAACCTGAGATTAATGAAATCCTGAAAATGGGTTGGTCACGCGCTACCTTCACTTGGAGCAGTAAATAGTAATTACATTGATTTCGAATTCTTAAGACGAGTAATGTTCTTTTTTTTTCATAATATCCAAATTGCTTTTGTACACCAACAGAGGTGAACATAGCGCAGAAATAATAATAATTGTTCCTCGCATAGAATCGCATCATGTCCGACTTATATAATTTTTTTTTTTTTTTCTTAATGCACATACGATATATATCTGTATCGAAACGGCGGATATAACTCGTGTTCACTTAAAATTAACTATAAAATCTAAAACAATCATAAACTAATAAACTTTCAGCGTTCGGAATTGTTGAAATTTCGATCGGAATATTTCATTTATCCCTACATAAAATATTGTTCTTAAAAATCAAACGCTAAAAGGGGCGTAGAGTGGTATTATAATATACGTTTTATGAAGTTTTTTTTTTTTTGAGGATTAAGTTCAAATCGAGTTTCAGATGTATTTTGCAGTTTTGCATCTCGTGATTAAACCGAGAATATTTAAAATATTTCTATTTATATATACCTATATACCTATACGATAATAGTAAAGAGCGTCGGAATTTCGAATTGAAAGAAAATACAAATGGTCGGCGTAAATAACATTTCGCTTCGGAGAATCGGGGTTTTCATCGTATCAGTTGTGCACGAAAACGTTCATGGGCGAAACGGCAAAGTTTTCGAAACGAACAGCTTGTTCTTGCATCTCAGAATTCGATTGACTGCAGTCGCGTCCAGACGTACCGCAATGATTTGCCGTCTCTCTGCCCGACACAATGGCCGCTAACTACTACGACCACACAGTAAATATGTTTTTTTTGTCCAACGCGGTTACCAGTCGATGGTATGATTACAATATGCGACGAGGATTTGGAAAATATCCTTAATTTAGCCATCAACGGCCAGCTGGAAACGGACTTTCCGTTATTCGCGTCTCGAGTCTGCGTGAAAATCGCAGTCGGTTCGTTTTGAAGCTTTCGACTTTCAAATCGGTTTCCCGTTATTTACGGAGATTTTTCTGTTCGTGGAGATCTCAAGTCCGTTCACGAGTACGCAGTGTACCTAGAAGATAGAAACCAACCCCCTGTAGTCGGTTAATACGTTTCGACACGAAACGACGTAACGCGCTATTAATTACTGCTGAAAAATAGATATTACTAGGGCAGTGAAGTTGATGACTTAAAAAACATTAAAGAATGACCAAAAAAAAAATGCAAATATGACGTAAAAATGACAAAAAATGACCTAAAAAATTATAAATATTTGTTTTAAATTAACAAAAATACAATTTTTTTTAAATATTTTACTATAAAATTCTATATTAATTTATCTAAGCTTAATAATTATAACTATATAATTATATTCACTACAAAACGATAACAGCGAATGTAATCGGCGAGATAAAGTCGGATAGGTACTAATCTTAGTCCGTGGTAATTTCCAAGTTTTAAGTTCTCGGCATAATGGTCGACAAGAAACGATAAGAAGTGAACTAGTGTGAAATCAGTGAAAATGACTTATAATGTGGAAAAATTACCTAAAAATGTCAAAAAATGACTTATAATGTAAAAAACACCAAAAAATGCAAAAAAATGCAAAATAAAAATTAGTTATTTCGATCCACATGCAAATGAAACACATTTGTGGCCAGAAGAGCATCGTCTAAAACGTTCCAAAAAAAAATGCAAAATGCATCAACTTCCGAGCCCTAGATATTACGATACCGTAACGTGCGAGTACGATTTTCTTTTTACAATATCCGGTATCGGTCGAATGGTGATAAATTTAGAAAAAAAAACGAGGCTCCGAATGCAACAAGAAAAAATTCTACTGTTGCGCTGTACAGTTAAAAAGTTTCAGACGTATGTGCGTACGCGACGTGGGATATTTGCGAACACGGCGATCGGATAGATAGAGATGATGTATAACAAAATGAAGACATTCGACTGTTGCTAACAATGAACAAAACGAAACGAGACGGAAACTGTTTACTTGTTACGCGAACACAGTTATTAATTACTTCCTTTGATGTCAAAACGAATTACGGGCGTAGATATATACCGAAGGATTACGTAAGAATTGTAGGCGATCCCCGCCGGATTTCGTAACATTAATAATAATATTTCCGATCGATAAGCGCGTGCACAACAAACGTAGGTATACAATGGTACTCGTAGGTATGAATTTATGGTGTACGCGATAGGTGCGATATTGTTGTAAATCCGGAAACGACATAATATCAAAAGAAAATTAATACGTTTTCCGCTGTATCGAAGAGTTGTTCGCAATAATGATTACAGTACCGTGGTATTTTTATTTTATTTTACAACATCGGCATAACATCATGCTGTTAGTTTTTACGTTGAAAATGTACGATCAGTATACTTACATCTTTTACGTCTTAAATAAGGTTGAAAACATTGTTTATTTTTTTTCTAGAAATAGTATAAGGTTTCATCTTGTTGGTGAGTATACGGGAATACGAGGGAATGAGTGACACGATCCGTTCTGAAATTATGTGTTCGACGGAGAGGGTGATTACACAGGTTTGAAAAATAGGAGGGGGGGGTTCTTCTTTGGACATCAAGAAGCCACGTGTGGTGGTGGTGAGTCCTATACGTAACCTGTTTATAACTGTTTCCTCTTCCCTATTGAGAATTGAGTTTATCCAGCGATATATGCATCTCCTTGTATCTCGTTTAGTTTGGTACATTGTTTTGGCCACATATTTTGCCATTTATAGTTGATAGTGTGTTTGATGCATTTTCTCGAGTCGTCCAAGAACCTTCTCTCGGTTGTTGGAGTTGCTGTGTCCTGAGTGACCAGCTGGTATGCGCAGGATGGTTAGTTGTTCGCCGTGTTCAGCGGCTTTGTTGACTCTGCTTTTAATATTTGTTGGTTCATCTCCGGGCTCAAATGTATCGTGGTCGCTCGTGAAATAAAGTATATAATGATGTTTACCGGTACTCTTCGCCGAATCATTTATTATGATATTTATATAATATGTATATGGATATGATAACCGCACAATACGATGTAGAATAGATCTGAGTGTACGTCTTGCACTGATTGATGAACGTAGACACGGGAGTGAACAATATACACATTATACGGTCGGTCGAGTCCAGACACTTTTTATTATATATATTTTATTTTTTTATTTTTTTGAAAAGCTCTCCGTCCTGTCCCTCTCAAATAGATATAATATTCCATAGACTCCGATCGTTTTTCAAGGTAAGCTATTGTAAAAGTAAAAAAAAAATGTTCAACGGTTAGTATTTTAATTATTTCGCCGTGAAAAATGATCGGCGTCGACGGACCTTCCATTTGAATATTCTCCAAGGTTTATGTATTATAAATAAGTGTATGCGTACGGCGAAAATTGATTTTTGAAATCTGTCCGTCCGTAAATTTGGCCGAATTTATTATACATAAATACATAATATATATCGAACGTATGAATACTTAAGTCAAACCAAATATTAATTTAACGTTGCATGAATATTTTATCAACTTATCGATTGACTTGTACCGTATATATACATATATATAGGTATGTACATTGTACACCCATTGTGCAACCCACTCGACTGCGTAATATTATTTCAAAAAGCCAAATAAAAAAGGAAAACACACGTATATTGTCCATCAAACGCAAGTAAATTTGTTTTTATTGTTTAATATTATATAAGTTATGCATGTGTCGTATATGTGTAGCGAAACTTTCGGAAAAACGGAATAAAATATATGCCTTAGCAATAATAGGATAGTTCTACGAATACAATTTTTCAAACAATACACTTATTGTTATACCTGACTCTTGAGTGTTATTGCGAAAATATTTAGTAGTTATCTCAAGTGAAATGTTCTATTTATAACTACTACGATTGTATAAAACGACAAAAGTTGAATTCATTATAGCTATGGGTTTACATTGCTGAAGTGATAAGAGAGGAAAATATTTGCGGTGAAACTCAACTATAACGACGTGAAGAGAATGTTACTGATGATAGTGCCGAAGAGGACCTGATGAGGAACCGGATCCATCAACGAAACAGTGGATAGAAGCGCTTCAGATTATACACAGAGGGATTCAGCGAATAGGCGATTCAGACGTATTAAATAATCATCAGGTCTACGAGGAAATCTTGATGAAGTTGACCGAAGAAGGGAAAACCAAATAAACCCTGGATCGATGCCTTCATATTAAAATCGTATATTTTCTATTGGACACGGATTCATCAAATTATACACTTTTCTTAAATATATTTCCATCTGCGCACAGTGAATGCATAATATCTTTGTACCTAAGTATTTATGGGCTGACATTTTAATGAATATTTCAAAAAAAGTGTAAATTATTTCGGGTATTTCGCCTTATCGATTCTTCCGGTTACTCGAATAGCCTGGTCCCAAAGTGAGTACAATAAGCGAAGGACATCACTGTACTTCGCACGTTACAACTAGTCATATCGAATACTGTGGCTTTTTTTTTTTTACTATATCGAAATCAACTGTAGAGTTACGCACTTCTAGCGAAAAATGTGCTCGGATGCGATGCGCGTTGAAAAACCTAACTTAGCCTAACCACACGGCGCGAAGCTCTGACGTTCCGCTGGTCATCTCGTGTGAAACAAAAACGTTCGCGAAAACCGTAAAACACAGCGAATACTTTCTCTACGGGTACAGCTTATTCCGCCGGCATGTGGTCCACGGAAAATTGGTCCGTCTCTTTTGGTCAATGCGTTTCCACACTGTATAATATATAGTTACCGAACAGTCGAAAACATCCGACCGTTTCGCCGTGCCGTTTGACAGTGAGAGTGAGGTTATCGTTCGCCGTGCCGGTACTCTTGAAAAGACATCGATACAAATCGGTAATATTTTTCACTTAAGGCTTACATTTAAATCCGTTCGCTAACCGAACGCGGAACACGCACGCACGACGAGTAGTTTTCGAAATGCGTCAGTCATGCTGCACCAGTGGCGTATTTGAGGGGTGTGACGTTCGTTACTATTATATGTATACGTATATATGTATTGATTTTACTATTACTATTGTAGAAACATAATATAAGCTGACTATACGTTAAGTTCCCCCCCACTCACAGTTTATATTGTAAAGCCTATGGTCAACAATCGGCATGTAAGAGGACGCCAGTTCTCCGCGATTACCGTCACGCCAACTTGAACTCCGTACAACTACGAAACAGCCCTATTATTGTTAACTGTGTCAGTAAGTCTTAATAAACCTTTACATATTAATAATCATCTGTACCGATACGCATTTATTTCTAGTATTAAGATCCTATAAACAGTTCCGTCTTTACCCTATGGGCACGTGGGGTATAGAATGGGGCACGTGAATAATAGAAATTACAACTTTAAATTGTAAGCTGTAATGGCAATGTTAAAACGTTATTTAAATAGTGCTAAGTGAGGTATGATATTACACGAAGTAGGTAAACCATAAGTTTTATCAATATAAGTTGTAACAGTAATATACCATTTCTAATTCTGTAAAATATACATAATTTTTAACAACTAATAAAGTCATCATATTAAATAAGCTTTTTATATTTTTATTCAACTTTTTTTAGGGACCTACTAAAAGGGCCCCTTAAGCTCCCGGTCCCCTACATAGCCAAAGACGGTTCTGCCTATATATCGTTCGCATGCTCCAGAGCTACGGTTAATTATATTCAAAAGAACCAAACTTCTTCCCTGAATATCTTATATTTAACAGGTCATCCCCGACCGCGTTAAGTACGTGCTGACCATAAAAAAATACCTCAGCTTTGGACGTTTTAAAATGGTCATAATATTTGGTTAAAGCGATTCGCAGTTATGTAAAGTACGGTTAACCCATCAACAAGATGGGAGAATAATAGAGGTGACAGGTGCCCCCCACCTTGAGGAACTGTATTATATAGTACCTATTAAGTCTCGCACCTGATGTGTAACGTTGTTATAACAACACGCCGGCGGCGGCAGTGTAACGCGAGTGCATATTATTGCATACCCGTTGCACAGAAACGCGCACAATAGCGCCGATGATGGACCGCGGTAACGGTATCCTGCAGTGTCTATATTCGCGCAATACGCATAAACATAAAATTTCGAGTGCCATAATTGAAAATATCAATTATTACGTGACGAAGACGTGTACAGTGGAGGTCCAAAAATTGTGTTAATCGAAAAACAGGTTTACGCTTCTACGTTATACGGCTCCATCCGAAACGCGTTTGAAATAGAAAAAAATAAATCTCACAACAACCGACAGTCACGTGCGTGGTTTATTAGTCGCGAGACCGAATCGAGTCCGCGGTTTATCAGCGGTATAGCGCTGTACTGTGTTCGGTGGAAAAAATTGTCTGTAGTAAGCTATAACATTAGAATGAGCCGACCTCTTATCGAACTTAAAGGCGTGAACATTATTTGTGTCTTCTCGAAGGTTTTTCTTCGATATTTTATTTTTCCTAAGCTAGTTAGTATAGCTTTTTAAAATTATAATGTTAGTTTATAACTAAATGCTAATTATATAACTACCTAAAGAATTAAAATGTCGTAAAAAACCTACTAGAAGACATAGATATGATAATTATTTCCCTTGAGTTCCATAATAGGTCGGTTTAATCTAATATTAAGGCTAACCACACAAAATCGGTTAAGCTGAACACAGATTTGCTACTCGTATGTTGTGCGTTTGTAAGACGGAGACAACGCATGCAAGTTTGACATCCTCTTAACATAAAATCCTTAGTAATTTGTACTGTTGTACCATATGTAAGTAAATTGACTGTATATAAAACAATAATGTAACAAAAATATATAAATATAAGACAAACATTGCGTACGCAACTCGTATACCTGCCTAGAAAGACCGCGGACGCAATTCGACCTTATCTTTTTTTTCGCACGCAATTCGGATGCACCGTATTATACGTAGAAAATATCGTAGAACCGATTCGTACTAGAATCTATTAATTAGATAATAATAATAATTTATTGCAAATCAAATGGTACGTATAAATATGATTAGAATTAATAAAATACATGTGTATAATATCCTAACTCCCCACTGAGAAGTCGAAAGGACTCACATCATTTCTATGATGCATTTATAATTTATTTGCAGAAGGCACATTTTTAACTGCAGACGACGTCCCAGGTTACAGACAATTATTAAAACAGCGATTCTCAACATGGCGTACGTGCAGACCCAAGGATAAGCGAGATGATCTCAGGGGGTACGTGAATGGAAAAAGGGTAATGGCGGAAAATGTAGAACTTGATTTATTTATAACGGTTCTTTCGAAAATATTTAATAAATGTCATTAATAAATGTAATTAAAAATGAAATTAAAAATAATAGAACCAGAATCGTCTTTCTGTGACTTAAAGCTTTATTTATAGCTTCTGCTGTTCACGATTTTAAAAATTGAGTGAATACTACCTCAAGGTCCGCGATATTTTATTTATCAATAATATAAGTAACACAATTTTTTTATTATTTCATGAGAATTACTTTAAATTTTAATTGAATTGCATTTTTTTTTTTTTACGTACTATACTATTGATGAACACGGTACTTAAGTAAATAAAATAAGTTTGTCAATCTCGTGTGGTGAGGAGGAGGTATGCTAACCACTGGTGAAAGGTCGAGGGACACGAAAAAAAAATGGATGAGAAAAGATGAATTAAAATAGATATGGTGTGGCTAAACTTAGGGCCTGCATACATACGATACATATTGTGTGTTTTAGTATGTTTATTGCAATGTGTTCACCTTTACGGACAGACGCATCAGGCGGGGGAAACAGTACTCTTGTCATACACGGGCCCTCTCACACTTCACCGTTTCGCGGAGGTACGTAGAAGCATATAATAATAATAATAATAATAATAATATAACAGAAACTGGGGCAAAAAATGCACGTTGTTGTCGTCGAAGCGAGTTTAATATTATTATTATTATTATTATTACATCTCATCCTCCTCGTACGGCAATATTAAATAATCCATATATTAAACTTTCGCGGGCGTATCTCGAATACGTACGTACTCGTACATATTATGTGTACAACGTCGGCCGCAGGAGGGTACACGTCGAGTGTATTACACGCGCAGGATATAACGGTTAACCCCCACGGGTGCATCGCCTTTGTGTTGGTTTTCACGAAATCGTAAAAATTGTGTTCCTCGCTTCACTTGGAATCTTAAATTTATATTAAATATTTAACCCGGTGCGGGGGGAGGGGAGGAGGAAGAAAATCGTGTTTCACATAGTTATATATACAGAGCGGTTCGGGTTACGAATGCCTTCGTTCTTAACGCGACCGTACCAAGTTGGTATTTAAAACTCGTTTCTCGATCGAACACACGAACGTATGGAAAATATTCACGTTCCGAATCGTTCGGAAGTTTCGGAATGTAATTAAATCAGTATTTGACTGTACGTAAATAATTAACTTAAGTATAGATAATTGTAAGGAATTGCACTAAAGTCGTGTTGATTTCCATTTATTTTCTATTTCTGGTTCGCATATCTGTTTTTTAAGTCTGATTAAAATGATACGTAGCCCCCTGCGCGTAAGGCATATGAAAAATCGTACCTATATTTGAAGGAATGATAAATGAACTGTTAGAATGCTTTCACTGGAACTACTTTTTAATCTTAAAACCTTAAAGAACGTTTTTAGAAACTTTAATCTACTTATCTACTGGGTAGAACCAAAAGAGAAATGTTCGCGTTGGAATTTTTTATTGCCATTCTATTCTTAATAATTCCTATTGTATTTCAGTTTGTTTAACTTAAATAAGACATAATTTTTAATATTTATATATGCAATTATATATACCTCGCAGTTTTATGTCAGAAGTCAAAATTCGAGTTATTTACGAAAAGGAAAAACTGCTATTTTAAGAAATTGTAATTAATTATTTAAATATTAAAAATATGAACGCTTCGTGTAATTGCGTAATGTACACTGAAAGTCAATACATCCGACAGAAAAAAGAAAAAGGCGAGATAAAAAAAAACTTATTTATAGAACGCATTACGAAAAGTGCCTGTTAAGTAACTTTTGGTCATTATTTATGAAATATTTATGATAAATGATCAAAGCTGTATAATTTATTCGTAATCAACAAAGGTCGAAATAATAAACCTAAATCTAAACGATAATTGCATACGGTTCGGCGGTTATTACTCATTATTATTATAGTATTCACCTGATAATAAAAAATCATGTTTTTCGTATTGCATTTTTTCGGACGAAAAAAAATAAAATAATAATTTTACCAATCAATGTTCATAATTTACGAATTATTCGTTCGCGGTACTATTCCATTTTTCTTTCGCTGCGTTCGGGCGGAGTAAAGTCTTCTTCCGGATACCAGACGGTACCGCAGCGACCGACGAGTAACTGTCGCGAATGACAACTGCGCTGAGGTTGGAAAAAAAAATGATAAATCGCGGTTTCCCCACGATCTTTGAACTGCAGTTTAATCAATACCGTCGTACATACGTATTCGGACGTTGTCGCGGTCACACACGGATGAGAAGTCTGACTGATATGATATGACCGAGAAACCTTTTCGAATCGCAATTCTATTTTCGCAGTCGGCGAGCACTCCGTGTACAAGTTTCGACCGCGAGATCGTAGTATAGCACGGACGACGACGATGACCACGGTTGCGTGCCGTCGTCGACCTCGGCTGTGAGTCCTACGGGCCGATACAGTGTAATCTAGTTATACGTGACCGCACAGGACGCAATCCTTGGATCACGATATGACGTATACACTGAATGAAGCTATGTGTGTAAACGTAATACGATCGTGAAGCATACAGCGATAGGACCCGATGTCACCACTGCGCGTGCGCGTTTATCGTGTACGATAGAAACGTTCGGCCTGAAACGGTCGACTGCTGTCGCATGGCTTCACGCCATGGACCAGACGTGTAGTACGGACTGTGACTCCAGCCGGTGTCATACAACGTACGAGGATCCGAGAAGGAGGCGAAAATATGTGTTTCCGGCCCGGGTCATGACGAGATTCATTATTTGAAAGACCCACGAACCGGTCCAGGAGATCGGGCCCGACGTTCGATCCTTCTTGCCTCCGCGTGGTGTACCTACTCTCGTGTCGATTTCCAGGATTCTACATACGGGGCGAAGAACGTTTACGGGGAAGCCAATACCGACCGTCGCGGATCTCGCGGAATAAAATAGCATGCAACGTATAGCAACTGATTCTTGTGGACGTGATGGCCGAAATCGTGGCTACGGTTCTTCACTAGCGAGCCTTATTTGCTCCGTCATAATATTATTTGCTATTCGGTCCACGGGGCACATCCAACTGAAATAGTTAACCCTAAACGTTGTTTCTAAAGTTCCCGCGCCAAACAGTACTTATACATACCGTATAATATATTTGCGGTTTAGCGTCTACGAGTACCCGCGTACTTTTGAGTTTTAGCCGCGATCCCTGCACTGCGACAGGACGAAATCCGCTCACCTGTTGACCGCGCGGATAATTACATGGTTACTCGCCTAAACGATTTATCTTATCGTCCATAAACACTCCAAAGTCTAAATCAGTCGTCGGCAACCCGAGGCCCCCGTAACTTTTTTCTGCGGCCCTCCGACGATTTCTCGTGGTATCTATTTGAAATTCTAACGTTATACAATGTCGTATCGTGTGGTAATTTAAGTATTCATCTTGCGTTTTCGATCATCGTTGCGCTATTATGTTCATACGACTATAACGATCTACGAGCTTATATCGCACTTAACTCGTCACCTATTTTTTAAATGTTATACTGTAAGCCCGCAGAGGTGTCCGCTCGACTGTGTACCGATTGGTTTTCACAAAAACACCGAAAATACATAATACACCACAGTCGTATAGTGATGGTAAGCTTGTACTATTAAACGCGGTAGACGCGCGTTGTTTCTACGCAATATATAGTCCGTCAGTTTCGGCTTTGCAACTTACCATACGAGTGTGACGTTCTTGAAGTTTTTAAAAAAATAATTTCATCGCCCTCTGAAAATTGGCCGGAAACGTGCAATAAACGTACAGTCACCGCTGCTGCGGCCGCGCAGAAGAGCTTTTGAATCTTGTGCATTTTTAATATATACAGAAATATATCTACTCCTTTAAGCCAGGCTTGTGACGGAGTAGAGAGTTTACATATGTATAGTATAAATTTAAAATGTAAATTAGTGAATTACAAGAAACACCTTATTAGCTAAAATAAAAAAAAAGATACAATTTTTATAAAAAATAATAGATAAAAACAGAAAATCTAAAGCAATACAGGAATTGATTTTACAAAGAATGAAGATACAAAATAAGTAAGCATAAATTAGTACATATAAAATAGACGGAGAACAAACTAAAGTCCAGTTCGAAATCTAAACTAGAAATTGGAATATGTATAGGTAATTACGAGTATATCAGTAGAATATTCGCATTAGTTATCGTATTCGCATGATGACTTCTCGCTGATTTGTACAGTATCTTTTGAATACACCTACGTGTACGCGCATACGGTCAGTCCACCCTCTTGATTGCGCATAGCGGTTAAAACCGGCGTATCACGTAATACAGCGGTGAACATACCACCACGCGTTTCGGTTCGCTTCATTCGGGCTACTGCGTATCGACAAAACGGGTAGAGTGAGAACAGGACGCCGGCGGCGGGGGTGCGAAATCCTGACGGTAAACGGGCATCGTGATCTCTGTTCGAGCCGTGTATGTACGTATATTATTATGGTATAGCTCATATTGTTGTTATTATTATTATTATTATTATTATCATCATCATTATTTCAACCCTTATGCGGTGTCGCTTGGATAGCAGTTTTGCATATGACAACGGGAAGGATTGCTGTGGGGTTGGGCACGTTAATAATTTGTCACGAGATCCCGTTTATGTTTTTGGCACTAATGTCACCTATGCGACGACATTATATATTATATATACCTACCGAACTTACGCGCAACCTACGTGTGGTACTGAAAATTGGAAAACCTATATTGTAAACCCGCCATATAATAATGTTACCGAATAATTTTTCCTTTTCAGTGAAAATAAAAATCGAAAAACGTGTTTCCCGATACAATCTTATAGAGAGTGAAAGTACGTGTTTTGTACGGTGAAAATAAGCACGGAACAAAAAAATAAAAACGTTTTAAACAATTCATTTGATTTGTAACGAAAAACAAAAACAAGAAAAATTAATCAATCTGAATAAATTACACGACTTTTCTGCTGAAATTGTAATTATTGTACAATCGGTACTTCTCAGTACGAGACATAAGTAAACAAGCATTCACTACGACGGATGAAATAATTAAAAGTCCTATTATGCGCATATACTTTACGCTCATCGATAATTGTTCAACTGTCGAGCGGAATTAGGCTTGGCAGTGAAAGTTTTCGTCACGATTCCAAGTGTCTACTGGATGCTAGGCGATTTATTATCGGTTTCGTTCAATTATTTTCGGTAGATATTGTCTCGAGAACAGGTCGAACGCCCGCAACATCTGTAACGCAAATAGTACTTTGATCGATCACTGAAATATATAGTATATTATATGAATACAATTTCGATGCTCTTAAGGGTATAAGAATAAATATTATTTCTACGTCGTCACCGTCCGCATTACAGCGACCAGACGATGTAGTTGGCCACCTAGGAAATACCGATCACCGTCGACAAATCTAGTCTCAGATGATGTAATAGTACTCGATTGACGAGTCGAATTTACTCGGATCCGCTGCAAGACGTTGGAAAAATGACTATGCAATTACTCGGTGGAATCAATTATTATGAAACTAGTTTGTAGAATCGCGTATTCATATCGACGAAATATCTCGTACTGAATCGCGTAGACGTTTTCTAGTTTCTCGCACTTTACGCTTTTAACTCGACGTCAATAATCGCCTGCGGTGTTATGTATATGTTACATGATCACGCATTACGTTTAATGCTATAGTCGCCGTACACGCGCGTAGTGTACCTACACTGCGGCTGATTATTAATTAAATTTCACAATTTTAATCTCGCCGAAAAACTCGCGTGGACGGGGTTAAGATAAGCGCGAGGGAGTGCGGGTTCCACGCGATTAGTTGTGTCGTTCAATGTACGCGAAAAAATTGCGCGCCTCGCTCGGTCCCTCGGGGGTGAAAAATAAAAATAAAAAATAAAAACGCGTCGACGATGTCGTCGTCGTAGTGTACTTCAAACAAATGGTGAGAAAAAATCCGAAAAACGTTCAGCGACTATCATCCTATATACTTGAATTGGTTCGGCCAAAAAAAAGAAAGAAAAAAAACGCCAGTTCTCATATAACGATAATGACAGGGAAGATGATGGTGGTAAACGAGCAATATATCTTTTCAGGGTTCTACAAGATTTTTAATGTGTTTCCCCGACTCCCCGTTCCTGGATATATATTTTTTATACGGCTTACAACGAGTCTTGAACCATATCTCTGTTTATTTATAACGAAATATTGGTAAATACAACTGCACGACCACCCCTGGCGATAAATACAGTCTTTGCCCTCCTCCGACCCGTTCAATCTTCAAAGAACTTGAATTATTGTCGCGCTATTATATTTTATATATTAAGTAAAACGGTTTATATAAATTAAATTGCAGGTACGTACGATTCAGTCTAGAAACTTTTAACGCTGCGCGATACTCGATAAAGAAAATAAGGAAAATCTATGAATCGTAAATATGTTTTTTCGGGGAATTATAAGAACTCGAAATAATTTCTTGCGGGGGAATACGAGTACAAATAATAATATAAATTATAATAAATAATAAGTAATAAAATAAAAAAGCCATGGTAACGAAAGCGTTACGGAAATTGGCCTTGAAAAAATAAAGTTGTATCCAACCCAAAAACATATTTATGTTAATAACTAAATAAATAAACAATTTATTATAACGTAATTAATTAAAAACAAATACAAGTTCTTGCTTGCGTATAATAATCTATAAGTATATGTAAAATTAGAAAACCACTCACCCACTCACTCACTGATCAGCGTGCAGCCAAATCGATTAATTTGGAATGTTGAGGCAGTGTACTTATAACCACTACGTATAGGAAGAAAGGATTTCTTGAATATCGCATTTTTAAAGTTTTAAATAGTTTTGAATGAATGCATTTAAACTTTATTAAATTTAATGAATTAAATCTGGTCCATACATGTTTTAAGTTTTTGGTTACCTAGGAAACATATTATATTTCGTTCAGTATGTTGATTTTAATAATTACCGATTGAGGTATCTGTAAATGAATACATTCAGTGCAAATTAATAAAAAGGATGAAACTCCGCGGTCGGGGGGGGGGACTATCCACGGTTGGGCGAGGTACAGGGATGGATTAATTGCTGTATTTGTCTTTTACACTTGAAACCAATGGACAATTTCTCTCGAAAAACGATTTAGAGTGAATTCTGAACAAAATGGCTTGAACTTTTAGTATTTTGACTTTTAATAAAAATATAGTTAGTCAAATTGGTTGATTTTTCGACTAAAAACTAAATACGGACATAACAATGAATTTGTTTGCGTGTACACATTCAATGTACCGCTTCTGGGTCTTGCTAAAATGTTGTCTGAAACGTCGCACATCGGATGTCACGCCTCAACTCGTCGTTAGGGAAACTCATTTGTGTTGTACGTGAGACGTATCCCGTGTACATCGTGGATACTATTGAATATTATTTTTTAAATCGGAATAGGTACCTGGTACATAGTTTTGCTAAAATCCAAAATGTCTCCCCCCGGCGGAGGCCGAGGACGGGTTGTTCAGTCACTGTGTAATATGTTTGAAAATTTACTGAAATCATCATCAAGTATTAAAGACGAATCCGCATGTATTCCGTTACCGCGTATAATAGTACGCCTACCGTCATATGTTTTTGAGTGTCGAGGTACATCTTGTACTTACCGCCCCGAGTACCTACTCGTACCTACCGGGGCGGACGGAGGTACGACGAAAAGTGCTGATTTATCATCGTTCGCGTTGTACATTTTTCCCCGCAGCCAAATCAGCCGGTGTACTCTGCAATCGCCGCGCGCTGCGGTCCGTCAGTGCGAAAATGGAAACTTATTTCCATGGGAATCGTGACGTTTCCGAGGATTCCGTATAACGTTTTGACGAGAAATAAAATAAATCGCACTGCTGCGTTGTAAAAAAACAATTATTTAAAAAACGCGACATTTTACTATTACGTTCAGATCGCATAAGTTATTTATTCGTGTGAAACTATTTAGTATGTTATAAGATAATATTATGGTCTAATTTTGAACGATTCAAGTCGAAGTAATTATACTACAGCATAAGTCACTCTGAAACTAAACTCAAATAACCCTCGGTTATTCAGCTCATCGGTTATAATTATATGCACACCTTTGTACACGGAACGTGTTTTACCTAACGTTCAAAAATTATTTCTAGAAAGTTATATTCGAGCGTTACGAAATCCGCTCATGTTTTATACGAATTGTACAGACTTGTACATGTTTTTAAAATCAAAACTGTACTTGAATACAAACAACAGCGTTGTACTCGCGGGTGCCTCTCTCAGACATGCCTTAGGAAAACGTTTAATTTTAAATCACGCTCAATCACCGTCTTGTGCTCGGTGTACACTTTTTGTATTTAAACTTTAGTCCAATAATTGCTAATATTCGCCGTGAAAATAAATCACTATTATGACGATTTAGTTCTGGTGGCTTGACGGTTTTTCCCCGTCTTCTTACCGTAACTTCCCGAACACAACATATTTATACCGTATACCTAATAAAAGTATTGATATACGAGCTCGTACGGCAAACGATATTTGTTTTCCTCTTTTTATTTTATTTACTCACACATAAATAGGTATATATATTATATCTTTCGCTCACGTCCGCGAGTCGACAACAATCGTTATGAAATAAAAATAAATAAATCAAAGACGAGTTTCACTTTAAAAACGTAAAATGTTTCTCAAACCCAATGAAAATAAAAACCGTTTTCCAACGGACGTTGTTTTTCGGTATACCTGTAAAAGTTCCCGTCGGTTCTGAGAAAACAACTATCCGATCCGAAGTTTTATCTAATAACGAGTCGATGTCAAAACGAAAAAAAAAAAACAACGCATTTCTCATACGTCCGTAATACACCCTATGTTACGACCGCCTCGGCCGTGCGGTCACCCCGCGGTGGTCGTGCCGTGTACAACGCGTTCACAGCAAAAACGGGCCGCGGCGATATAATTACGCGTGATGACAATTATTATTAGAGTTAGGATGTTGATGGCCTAGAAGACACACAAAAATGCACTAAAAAAAATGCAAAAATGCCCTAAAAACTTCAACAAATTACCTTAAAAATGGGCTGCGTACGAGTTGATTCCCGGGTACCTGTTTACCTACACCGACACCGTTGAGTTGATTCCCTGGTCATCGGAGGGTACGTACGAGTTGATTCCCTATTTTTTATATCAATTATCAATAGATTATTATATTTCTCCAGAAGCTAGTTTTCCACCCAGTACATGGGCTCAATTCTCGACTACTTTAAATAGAACTACGAATAGTTGTGAGAGTTTTCATTCTAAGCTCAAAAGTTGTTTCTATAGTGGGCACCCAAATATTTTTGTATTTATAAATGAGCTGTTAGAAGTACAATCAGAAACGTATATTAAATGCAGGAGTAATGGAACTAAGAAATCTAAAAAACAACAAGAAAAACAATTTTTTATAAGAGAAGAGATGTCGCGGTATACTGACAATCTCGTTACCAGATACCAATTTATAAAAACAATGTGTTACAAATTTTTACCAAATTACTACATATTTTTATATTTTTTTACCTAGTTACTACTAAATGTTTTTAATAATAATAAATATAATATAATTCAATAAATAATTAATAAATAAAAATTGAATGATTTTCAAAATATGAAAAAACTAAAAAAAACAACATTTTTGAGAAACTTGTCAGCCAACCTCCTCGTGGTGTTTCTTGGGTTATGCTAATAGGCTGTATATTTTACTAAATATTGAATAAAATATCTAATGACCTGGGAATCAACTCGTACGTACCTCTTAATGACCCGGGAATCAACTCGTACGTACCTCTTAATGACCCGGGAATTAACTAATATATGAGAAAGGCCACGGGAATCAACTCACCTAAAAAACTAATTAGGTAAGTGAAAAAAATGTATTTATAAATAATAATTTTTATTAGAGATATGGGTGTGATAATGGGTGTAATATAATATTAATAAACAATAGTATACATTTACATTTTAAGCATTATATAAAGTTATATAAAATTCTATACAATTTACAAATATAATACTCGATAAGCGTAACGTTCGTATGATCGGCGTATGTCTGAAAGAGCACTTGTTTTTTCAATATTATATTGACTCAAACAGTAAATCCAAATCCAATGTCAGATTTTATTTAAATTAAATTTGTTTCCAAACTTGGGTTTAATACTTGCTCTTATCTAAAATTTGAGAAAAATGCCCCACATTGTACAAAAACTACAAAAAATGACCTAAAAGATGAAAAAATGACTTAAAAATGTTGAAAAATTACGTTAAAAAATCAAAAAAATGCATTTATAGCTAAGAATGCCTAAAAATGCAAAATAATGCAAAATAAAATTAGAATATTCTGCATCAAGGGAGCATGAAACAAATTTTTAGCTAGGATAGCATTGTATAGAATCAAAGGGAAAAAAAATGCAAAAGTCATCAACATCCTAACACTAATTATTATGTGTGCGTACGCGTTTATAGTGCAACAGTTTATTGACCAAACGCGAGTGATTTATCGCGGCGGCGGCGGTCGGTCGGACGATCGTAAAAACGATTTTAATGATCACGGGCAGCGGACGAGACGCTTGTCGGTACGGACAAGGTGTAGGGCAACATTTCAACACGACCGCCGCGTAATTCTTTCACCGTTAAAACATTACGCATATTTCACGTGCGTATACGCGAACGATTCAATATTATTATTAACACTTAACGTCGTTTCCGTGATTATTTTTTAGTTTTTTAGTTTTTTTTTTCCGACGTGGCGCCTGTTTTTTTTTTTTTTTTATTCAACTCCGACGGTTCTCTGACCCTGTCCGGTTAAAAGGTCGTGTGCATCGCGCACGGGATCTGACGCGAAGAGTTGTTTTTGTTTTTTTTTTCTTTTCGGACCAAACAAGCGTATAAATCACGGTGCCCGTTTCATTATGAATTATTATAACTGTGATAATTCGCACGCATTGCGGATAAATGTTATTATCGTCTTGCGCGATTCAACGTTCGATCGGCGACCCGCGGACGAACGACGTTCTATACACCGAAGAGCAATACATTAAATCAAAAAACGGACGTTATACTCGTAATTTACTCGTTTTACCGTGCAAATGTTTAACGTTTGGACTTCGCCCCGATAGAGATAGTCTCAGTCGAATCGGGCGGTCGCGGTGCGGAGGAGAAAAAGAACGGCTCGAACTGGCCCGAACTTGCTAAAGCGTTTACAAAAAAAAATAAAAAAAATAAAATCACCAACGTAGTCGCACCGCGTTTAGTACGTCTGCGGGAAGAAGATTTCGAAAAAATTCAATATTTTTTCAATATTATTGAAAACGAAATGTTGGAAATAATACGAAATCATCATAACATCTAAATGTACATTTTATTTATAGGATCGTGCCCATAAATTATCTCGTATGCACATTATAATATATACTTTATAATTCCCAACAGATTTATGATTTATATTTATTCATGTATATTCTCCAGTTTAGCTCCTATATTTTATACGCTATGCGCAGAAAAAAAAAATAAAATAAAAATTTTCAAAAAAGTGTACACAATTTATAGGTTTTTAAGTAACTAATATACTTTTGGTTTACATTATAATTCATATATGTACAAAATAATGTCTTTGGTAAGTAACGACTTTTTCAGGGGCGTGCCAAGGGGATAGTTTAATGGCCCGAAACTGACTGACTTACTTTTTCTCAAATTAATGATATTTGTTAACAACGGTAAAAAATGAAACAAAAATTTATTTTTCGTTTCAACTCGCGTCTGCACGTAGGTGCATGATTGTTTTTATTTTTTTAATCACTGTTATTAATAGTGATTATTTCGTGCACGTGCCGGGTCCTTTTTACACAGAAATTACTTTTTATGCGATTAAAGCATGCTTAACATTATACACCTATGATGCAAAATTTAATTTAAAATGTCGTGCAACAGCTGTTATTAATGCGAAGTTACATAAACAGTATCAAACGTGTACCGATACCGTACAGCTAATAAAATACGGAACGTACGTTTAACAAATTTAGTTTAAAATTCGAGTCCACATTGGCATTTGACATTATATATAATCATCACACAGGCTCGGCGGCTAAAACAATAATATTGCGATTCGCACGTGGGACGTACGGATAGGTGCAATGGTTAGGGGCGAACGACGAAGCACCGGGAAACTCAGTAGGTAGCAACTAGACTATTCGACAAATTAATAGGTATATACGTACGAACTGCGTTCGGTCATGAGCAGGGCACTAAAAGTGTTACTTTTTAGCTCTTAAACATGCAGTTAAAAACACCAAAATATGCGATAAAAATAGCACGAAAAATAAAAAAATACGCATTTTACTTAAAAAAATTATAACTTTAAATTTATAATAAGAAAACTTAAGCGTAATCAATAATTACATTTACTAATTACTAATTATATAATTTTACAAAATGTTTTGGCTCAAACGACTCAGGGACGTCTGATCTGATCGAATTATAAACTTAATTTTATATTTATTATTTATTATTTCTATTTATTTCCAATATTTTAAATATTTTTAATGATATAACCAAGTGAAATCATTATTTTCAACAAAATATGATTACATCCTATATTATGAGAAAATATACCCAAAAATAGCACTAAAAACCCTAAATTTAGCAAAATAGCAATAAAGACCGCAATTATGCAAAAAATAGCAAAATAAAATGTAGTGTATGATATCAGATAAGTATGAAACATATTTGTATCTTACTTTAGATGTTCTAGGACGAACGAAAAAAAAATATTCGAACTTCTGAGCCCTGGTCATGAGATACGAGCAATCGAGTGGCGGACAAGGGATTTTCGAGTACGTACGTAACTGCAGGTAAAGCACAAACACTATCTCTGTCTACGACTGTCTCGAGTAGATGGCTTCTGCGTGAGCAGAAATCGTCACAGGCCGCATACATTTTTATATTTTACTTATACTTTGACCACAGCGAATTGTGAGTAGACAAATATTTAACGCGATATTACATTTGTTTACAGTGAAGATGAGAAAATAAATTGTAAACAACAATAATACACGTTCGCGCTATACTGTTCAAGTAGTTTAAAGTTCATTTAGTTTTTAATATGTTGTAGTTTTATACTCTTCAAACAATTGTTTTCTCAAAACACATAGAATATTATAATCGTCGATGATTTTGAAATTGAAGTTTAAGGTCCGCATCAAAAAACTACCGCGGGCCACGGGTTCGACACCACTCCTTTAACATATGAAAACAGTTGAAAGTCTACTGCCAAATCGCATCGTTGACGTGATTACTAACCACGTGTGTATTCAAAACGCGTCTCGCGGGCACGGGTAAATATAATAATTATTTCGGCGGAGTTCGACTTTCGGATTTCTATTTCGGCCAGGTATCGAGCGGCGGAACCTTGTGTTTTCCTATCGTACCGATTCACAGCGTCGTATCGGCGTAATCATGAGCGAAACTGGTCGAGGCCATAAACTTTAAACCGTGTATTATAGTCCATTAAGCTAGAGTTCAGCGCGCACGAACGTCGAATACAGAGTATACTAATAACACTGACGTCTATGACTTACCGTTTACGGTAGACCCTCAGGTATTGGGAAAATTCGAATTGAGACGATCGTTTTTCGTGGGCGTCATTAATTTGGGCGAATAACCCAAAATTTACTCGAGTAAAGTATATATAATTTGGGCGAGAAATTCACCGATCGTTTAGGCGAATTTATAAATTATTGAATAATAGGGAAGTAACATACCTACGTATACAATAATTTTTATAATATTTACTACAGCTAAATATTATTATTATATATTTTCAAACCGGATAATTAACATTAATCGATTATCTTAAACAAATGGGCATGAGATATCATACTAAAAAAAAAAAATTATTTTTAAATTTTGTAATATTTTTTAATAAATATAATATAATAAATTATTTGACAATATAATAAATTTTTAACCATACCAGTTAGAGTTAACTGAAAGTCCTAAGTCTCTACAAATGGGAAGGAAAACGTATTATATACATTTTTATAGCTCGCCCAAACGATGGATAAGATAAATTAGGGGTCCGTGTAAATTTCGCCCAAATGATAAGTATAAATTCACCCAAACGATATATTATTTTGGGTCATTCGCCCAAATGAAAGCCTCCGTTTTTCGTCGACCGTCACAACAATGCGACGTTGTATCACCAACAATAGTCGCTGTTCGACAAGACTCGTCATACACCGAACTGCACGTCAACTGCTGGACCAGGAGGGCAGAGCGGTTGACTTGAACGATTTAAACCTGTACTTCCGGGTTTTCAGTTACGAAAATCTGACGGGACGGTATATGTACGTACACTTGTTCACTCTCATCGTGGCTTCTGATACGTTGACAATTTAAGATCAGTCGTCACGTCCAAGTCCGAGGGTAACGCGTGTCAGGTGGCCCCACCAGTATTCGGGCGCACTCAACGCAATCCTGCACGGGTATGTCTGATCACCGCTGCGGCCAGGAGACGAAAGAGAGACCAGTAGCAGATCGTGTCACGTGGAAAGTTTCCCGGTGGGCCGGACCCCGATCATGACTCTACGACCGGTCCCGTTATCATGACATTTATTTTATCATTCATTTCATACGTTTAAATTGTTCTTTTTTATTTTTAAAAATATTTTTACTTTCTATATTCTATTGTGCACACGTGTTTGATAATGGGGAGAAAAACGTTCACGGTTTTAGATAATAATATGGTTGCCCGACATACTATGATAAGGTGGTTAAATGTCTCGTGACCACAGATATATAAAGCAAATAATTGTTTTATATATCTGCGGTCGTATAGAACAATTCGAGTAAAGACGTAGATAATAAAGAAATTATTGAATTTAATTTAATTTCTTTATTAGCCATGAGTAAATACAACTCTCTTGGTATTTGGATGATACCAAAATGAAAACGGTCAATCAAAATTGGGATATCAAGCGCACCTTTTACCTTATAAAATTTTGAAATTTGTATAACGTGCTGTCTTATCGAATATATTTATAATGTCTCGAGTCGAATAACATATTTAAACTTAAATGTGAAATAATTAATCGATGCATATATTAATGATACTTGTATGGTTTATGTAAGAAATAAATTAGGAATATTAAATCGTATATTTATCCTAACTAGAATTTTTGTTATTTTTTTCAATTACATTTCCACAATTTTTTTTTTTTGCATTTATGGTGTTTTGGGCTGGTGAAACGAAATTCTCCCGGGCCGGTTAAAATTTAGAATCCGCCATTGAAAGAGGACTGAGATGTCAGGCGACGGGTCGTCACACGGTCATTTATACGCGGTAGAATTTGGCGATAACAAATTTTAGCGTAGGCGTGACAAAATCAGGTGTCTGGTTTTGGTCTTTAAGCCGTGACAGTGCTACTACCAACAAGACAGTTAAAATGAGAAACATACGGTGGTCATATTTTTGAATTGGACTAATTGAAATGTCTTGTTGCAAAATGTACACCATTCTCAAAAAACGTTGACCTAAATTAATGATATATCTCGGAATTTTCTTACAATATTTATTTTTAATTTTTTTATTTTTATTATGGTCTTATATTTTGCCGATATAAAGTAAATTGGTTATGAACGTTTTATTTTAATTAATAAACAGATTTATTCTACTATTAATTATAACAATTATGCTCTATTCATTTATATAATAAAATAATATTAATTAGGATCACTTACATGTACGTGGTAATTAATTCAGTAACGTACTAATATACAGCAGTTTAAATAAGTTTATTTAATATTTTTCTTGAAACTTGAAATAATGAAGGTAGGTACCTATATGTATATAAAATTGTTAACGGTTGAGAAAATGTTGAATAATAATATTTCGTTGATATTCAGCTTTTAGTAATAACCCCACTTACAATTGACCTACTAACTTTTCGTTTTCGGAATTCATTGTTTCATTTTTAATTAAAGTTTTTCAGTACAAAATCCATAGTGATCATTTGTTCGTGATTTATTTAAATCATTGTTGTACACGGACTGAACGGTTTTAATGAAGATTTAAACTAGTACGGTAGCTGCTGCTCCGCCGGGGAAAAATAATAAAACAATATTGTTGCAGACCATTAGCGAAAACTTTGATCAGACTTCTGCGGAGCGTATTCATTTTTAATTTCAAATTGTATTAACAACCCGTACACAGTGAAATATTATAACATCGCGCGTACCCCACCTACGGAAAATGAACGATCACAAAATATTGCCTCATTAACTCTACCGCAGCCCGTTCAACATGTGCATTCATTCGTGTTTGTACGTTACATTTAATCAAAACATACCCAGGCACTAAACAGCGCGATACGCGTATATTTAGGTGCACTTGTTCTTATAAGCGCTGCAGCAGTACGACGTAAACGTTTACAACTTACTCTTGAACGTCTTGGAGGCCATTAAATCAGTTCGCTTCCTTCGCCGTGTACCTGGAAACGGAAAACGGCAAGGTGGTTACGAAATAATTGTAAGTCCGTAGCGTCATATCTGCAACAGGTGCCGTTATAATATGAATGCAGGACGCCTTAATCCTTCGGTATAATATTTAAAATCGCACTCCACGATTATATCAAGTATCCTACTCTCATGACGTCGTAGTACGGGCGCCATGCGATTCACATTCGAAAAAATGTCACGTTTTCCATTAACACTTATCATTAAATATTCTCCAACGATGTACTCCGAACGCGCTTCGAGCAACATGATAAATCGTTAAGTATTCGGCAGTCCAAGGTCGTTTTAAACATCAAATATGTACACACATATAATATACATGTACGTGTTTGTATGTGATAATAATAGAGTGCGTTTGGATACGTTTCGGACATTTGCCCACCCACAAGATCTGTAATCGGTTTGATTATGCGTTTTACTTTCGTGAAATCATTTTTTTCTATATCTTCCCAAAACGCGCGTAGCACTGTCCACGTTAGTCCGATACCGTTTTTGTGATTTTTCCGCGTCCAACATTATGTAATGTGCTACCAATATCGGTAAATAATATGAAATCCGCGTAGATCTATACGAGTACAGTTTCAGACGTCTGACGAGGGGTAAAAGCGCTCGACTCGACGGTGACTTGATATTATGCAGTACGGTCGGGGGGGGGGGGGTTACCAACCGTTGATCGAGTGAGTTACGAGTGCGCGAGGTCGTTGAAAAAATGAAAATCCCTCTGCACGTCGTCATCGTCGTCGTCGTCGCAACAGTACGCGTGAACTTTCGAGTTAAAAATAATATTGAAAATGTGTAAAAATAACTTCTAAAAAACCGTATAAACAAAATTGTTGTGTTATTTTTAAATTATTATTTGCGCATAACGTAAACAAGAGTGTAGTGCGCGTGACGTTTTCACTAAACTGCAACGGCGGTCCGGGCGTGCGCAAAGAGTCGGGGCCGAGTGATGCGGTTCGCCTGAGCGATTTCGTGAGGACGATTATCGCACGCTATAATATTATATTATTATCTCGACCGAACGAGAGCGGCTTGATAATGTTTCGATTTTATGATTGTCAATATAGCTATTACTAGTTACACGTGTTCGCGTTATTCGTACACATAGGTGCAAATACAGAGTTCAAAATCTAGTAATTAATACTAATTCTTATTATCTGTGTTACTAAGCATGTATATTTTTTAAAAACTTAACCAAATTACGAAACACTAGAAATAAATGTTTATTTCGATCGAATAGATACGATTGAACTTACTAGTCCAGCAGTATATCCTAATCCGTACAAATACTTGCAACTCGCAGTAACGATACCCATCGGCTCAGCTAAATGTGAAAGATCTTTTAGTGCCATGAGAAGGGTGAAAACTTGGTTGAGGTCAACTATGGAGCAGAATAGGTTCTCAACTCTATCTATGCTACATATTTAGAGAGATTTATCTAATAATATAAATGCAGAAGAAATTTTTAATGTATTTGCCGAAAACGGCGAATAGAAATATTCTTAAAATGTAATACTTTGTATTTGTACATTGATAACCATAGTGGCCGAATGGGCGGGGGGATATTATGGGGGGGCGTTTCCTTCCAACATTTGTTTTACTTATATTATGCCCTATGTTGGAGAGAGGAGCTTCAGTCCCCCCTCATAAAAATTGAGCTATTTGCGCCTATGGTCGTACATAAATGGCTTTCCGTGCAGTACGCGTGCGCGCGCTCGCTCGTCAATAGGATTTATGAACGAACGTGGATGTGCAAACTGTCACAGTAAATCGTTTAGACCAGTGGTGGGCAAACTTTTTTAATGTTGGGGCCACAAAGTTTATGAAATTCTAGAGGAGGGCCAGAATTATAGAAAAAATGCATTTCGTGTTAAAGCTTTGAATCATATTTCTAAAAACATTACAGCATTACACACAAATGATACAAATTACCTTTTACCTTAAATAATAATTAATTTAAAAACTATAATTAAACTTATACACATAAGTACATCATACATATTATTATACAAAAACTACGATAAGGACTCACCAAACCGAGATCCGGAAAATATATTAATATGAACAAAAATATATACCCATTATCATAGTACCTACTATCTACCTAAACCACGCTGTGAGGGTACGACCGCGCACAATCCGCGCCGATCCATTTATATATTTAAAACCATTTTCTTCGATCATTTTCAGAATATTTTGGGATTTTTTTTTTTACTATACAGGCGGGCCGGATTAAATACTTTCACGGGCCGGAGTTGGCCCGCGGGCCGTACTTTGCCCATCACTGGTTTAGACAATGCCGTTTACATGTTTACACGTATTGGCAGTAGCCGAGTGCACGTCGACACGTCGTGATAACGTTTTACCGCAACTGCGATGAACACATTAACATAATGTGCGCGTGGGCGTACCTATATTTGTTTTCGCGTAGGTACACGTGCGTCAGTCAAATGAGGCGTTTCAATTGGAAAATCGGACGAGTTTACGTGCATGTGCGCTGCACGTGAGAGCCCCGCACGGTTCTTTTTCTCAGCCGCGCTCGCGCGAAAGGGCTGAAAATCGTATCCGCGCGCATTCTGCGGTCGAACGACGGATGGAGTTGTTGGCTTTTTTTTCCCGTTCGAACGTTTACAGTGTTTACACCCCGACGTGCATACGATTCGTTGTGGCAGTACCGTGTATAATTATTGTGTGACGCGATGCCTATTTGGAGTAAATTTTTAGTGCATAAACTCCACAAGTACCTATAATAACAAGGCCGTAACTGAGGGGGGGGGGGACCGCCCCGAAATTATTTTAAAAGTAGAACGATTGTAGCAGTGAATATTGATTATTCTTCAATGCGCGCGTTCCTTAAATTTTCAAAAAAATATTATTTTATAGGGCTTATTGTTCTGAACATTTAGACGGTTCAACTTTCAATTTTCATTAACTTCTTAATTTTTAGTGATTTTTCTAGCTATAAGAAAATAGTGTACTATTATTTATACAGTGTTAAAGTATAATTATAACATTACCAGCAAACCTTATCGGAAAAATGACGAAGTGATAATAATTTACATTATTTCTTCGAAAACTAAAAAAAATAATATAAGATCATGAGGTAAGAACTGCGAAAGTTAAACCGTAGACATTTTCAGAAAAATAAAAATAGAAATCCACAGAAATTATGAAAAAAAAAGTTAATTTTTACCCTCTTTTAATATCAAACTTGAATAATTACCGAACCAAATAAATTGTCAAAAAAAAACCAAATTTGATTATCTCTATTAATACGCGGGCTATATCGCTCCGTGTAAACACCGATGGGACTCCCCGTACGTTAGACTGCTACGGCAGAACAAAGATTTGTTCACGCGATCCAATTAAAACACAAAATAATACGTACGTCGAGTAGTCGTGCACAGGTACCAGGTAACGTATTATAATATTGTGATAATCGTGTGTGCGATCGGTGTAAGACGTTTTTAAAACGATACTCATTTTGGCACGTTCGCGATCCATTACCGCGTTTAAACAATAAACGAGTATACCCTAGCCCGAGGAGATTATTATTATTCATCACCCCGCGAGTGATGTACACACCCCGTACGTTATTGTGGTTGTTCGTCGTCTAAGTCTAAGCGGCAACTGCACCATCAATCGTTATTACTGCGAGATTGGTTTTCGTGTTTACAAAACTGCGTCTTCGTGACGTTACCACCACGGTAAACAATGCGTGCACCAGACAATACGAGTATATTATTATTATTATTATTGTACACAGATTTGCACTGCGCGGCGGCCGTTCGAGCTTGTAACGCCCGATTTGGCGACAATAAACGTCAAGTTGTAATGGTCGCGCGATCTCGACCGAGAAAGAAAATGAAAAAAAAAACGTATTTTTATCGCCGTGCGCGGACGTTATGATATAAATATTACGCTGTACCGCGGTCTTTTGAAACGCAATATATCAACAAAGAGGGTATTAGCCGCGCGGTATTATCTCTCGAACATTGTCGATACGTTTTTCCAGTTTTTCTTTTACCATTAGTCGTTACAGTCGTATATATTAGCTAGGTATCCGCATTGATTTTACAATACGCGCTATAGAGTAACACTTTTGGGAGGACTAAAATTCTTATAGAGACACGTAGTCAAGCGCCTCCTCCGTCGAGCTGCGTATAAATTCGATTTACCCCGTCAACCTCACGATTACACACCAATCCAACGTTTACTTTCTTTAGTCATTCTACGAATAAATACTTTCTATCTAATATCCTATCCTTTAAGATCAACAGCCCTCAATCACTATCCCGCTTAACGTCCCCTGCCACAATCATCCGTTCCTTTCCATATTCCTCTCTCATCCTCAAATTACTGCTTCAACTCTCCGATCATCCGTCTTCTGCGCACTGCCAATACCAACCCTTCTTTCGCCCTCTAAAATCTTGAGCCTAGTTTCCATACAGCATCTTTATTAATTTGAATTGTTATATATTCATGTCCAAAGGTTTCGTCCCGCACTGTAAATAAAATAAAGTGAACCGTAGAGGCTCTCAATTGCTATTTGGCCCCACGGTCAACAATTTAACATTACATCACAAACAACGCAATATTAACGAATATATTCTAATAAATATTGTCTCATATTTATTTCATACATTTTTTTCACAGTAAATTAATTTCCCGATCGATAAATGCTATTTCGTTAAGCATATTGTCCCCGTAATTTGTTTTATTCGTTAGTTAGCATTCAGTGCTTATCGTAGACAGATTGGATAAACGATTTCGTTCCAAACTTGCCAATATTGTTTACCCATCTCACGGCTGAAGATCACGTGTTGCAGGAGCAAAATATAACACGTTAAAAGATATCTGCCCGTTTTTACAAGTTCGGTGCTTCAGCGGATGATTATCGTTTGCGCTTTAGCTTTCCAGTCTTACAGAGAATACCAGCGTTCGTTTCCCGTACCACTTTCAGAGACGCGTTACTTGAATAAGTTTTAATACGATTCCCGTTCAACCGCGTCGACCCGACGCGCCAGCACGTCGCGATTCGATTGGCATCGTCATCGCGCACCCCGTGGTTTTCTTACAACGTTTCGTCCGAACAACACACCCGTCGAGTGAACGTGCGGTATCGTCCGTGTACAGCGGTATGGTAGCCGCGGTTACCTGCGTACAACCGCACATGCATAATACCGTCTCGTTGGGCGCGTTAATTGTAATATTATGGTTAAACATGAGTATAATTCGTCGTTTGGTCGTCGGAAAAATCATATTGTGCTCGTCGACTATCGTCTCGGGCCGAACTCTCGTTTTTCCTCTGAAGTGCGTTTGCATTTCCGCGGCGCAAAACTCGCTTTTTTTTTCATTATCAATTTTTCCTCTCTCTCGCACACACACTCCCTCCATTCGCAACACTTTTGAACGCCGGAGATCAATACGCGACAACGTTAGATTCGGAACGATAAGACCCGCTGCACACAAGGTCCGTACGATAATGTAAACACATAAATTATGTAACACGATTTATTCGCAAGAACGCGTCGTCCGCAGTGCGTTGAACTTGTGTTGAAGTAATGGAAGTAACTTTGCGCGTATATTAGACGCGAGGAAGATAACATTTCGTACGTACACGTTATTAGCCTGTCCGCTTTCCGCATACCATTATCTCGACTGGCCGCCACCGGTCGGTACGGTCCAAACCCGTAGTGCGGTTACATGAGCGTAGTACGTAGGTATTATATGCGGTATGATCGCAATACGCGTAGAAGTAATAAGACTTCACGTCAACCGTTATATTAGTCCGCTCAGTATACCGTCTGAATACCGTTTCAACGTTAAGTTTCGGAATCCAGACCTGCGGCAAGTGAAGTTTGATTATTATTAATAACATGCAAATGGATCCGAGAAAAAGTACGACTGCTCCGATCGTATGCGATCACTTGATAGCGCTTTCGAAAACTATTCCGATCCGCGATAGAACAAACGTATATATGTATATGTTCGCCGCGTTGAGCTATTATGTAAATAAACGCACTGATGTGCACTTGTAACGTCATTATTGTAGTGACATACTGACATACTATTATAATGTTGCAGGTGCACGAGACCCGAATATCTCTGTTGCAACGCGGTTAACAGTTATGGGACGATTCGATGGAACGATCACATAAGGATACACTATCTGCACTTCGAGTCATTACGATGCAGTGGCGTAGCAAGGGTATGGCGAACTGTGCCTACGCCAGGGGTGCAAATTTGTGCTTTAAAATTGGTACTTATTTTTATCGATGAATTCACTAGCCTTAAAGCAAGAAAAGAAAATTTTTAAAGTTTGAAATTTACATTGTAACAAAAACTGATAGTTAAATAATTTTGTATTACCTAATTATATACATAAAAAATATCATTCCGTATTTTCGTCAATTGTTAAAAAGGCGCATTTTCCTAGGTTTGCCAGGGGCGCTAACGAGTCTTCCTACGCCACTGTTACGATGCACAGGACCTCCACGATTAAGTTCAATCGGATCACATTACTCTGAACCTATGTACAGTGTACACGGGCTTACTACTGCACGAAATGAATAATTTTACATCGCTTCAAAACGTTAAACTTGTTCAGTCCATTTTCGAGGATTTAAACGGTTTCAGCGAGTTAAGGTATTTTCTTATTCTACAGACTCTGAGTGAAACGAGGAATATATCGGTTTCATCACGATGACGTTACACATCGACGACCGTACAGCACTGATCAAGTCTGCCCGGTTACTAGTTGAAAACTCGACCGATTTTATTGCTAATATTTTATCAAAAGTTAGAACATTAAAAGTTCAATCTATCTTACAAAGAAATTAAATTCCACTACGCTATATCAACTATTACAACGTACACGTCCAAATGGGTCCAATATTTTATGTTTTGGCTGTATGTCAATGTTATTTTATCATTTATAATTTAATTGTACAATGCATAATCACCGGTACGGAACGTACACCATTCTGTACCACTCACACAACACGTCGTCACGCGAACGCCTCCGCCGTTGCCCAAGTCCGGAACTGCGTCTATATCCGTCACCGATATGGGCTCAATTCATAAATCGTACATGTGAAATCGTACCGGTAGAATATCTCGGGGGTACTTGTTGTTGTCGGATCGTCGTCGTGCACTCATCTGCCCAAGCTCAACTGGTTTTTTTTTTTTTTGCGACTTAAAGACGTCACTCCGAAAGATGGAGTAAAGTACCAATCTGTGTGTTCCCGGACGTCCGTGGACGAGATGGGTGGATCATCCACCGTGGATGAGGTGATGACGGACATAAGACACAATTAGTATGATTATGATAAGATTATATAATTCAGGTATCCGGCCGGCACGTAATAAAATAAATTCAAATTACCTATAAATAAAAAGAAAAAAAGACGTCATATCCGGCGCATGGTCAATATATATTTTATAAATGTATTTTGTTATTTTTATTATTTAGCAGGAATTTTACGCCCGTCGAGCATTCTCCGAAACAAAATTAAAAAAAAAAAAAAATAGTATAGACCTTCGTTTTTCTCGCAATAAAGCATGTTTCATTTTATTTATTTTTTTATTTAAGTATTTCCTTTAGTTCGATAAGGTTCAAAAATACAGGTACTCCGACCCTTTAAACGGTCTCGGTACCTGGTAGGTGATCCTTTTACCTTTATCCTTCATCCTTTCGGCAGTCGTCAACGAGCGCTCATCTCGGTATCTGCGAGATCGAGAGACGTCGCACATTCTTTAGAAATTGAAACTGATACACCCGGCCTCTTTAACCCATCCCTGTATTTCGCCCGACCGCCGTGGAGTCTCACCCGACCTAGGAATTTCGCTCCAAATTTTTTTGAAGAAGAACAATCATATTATTATATCATCATGTATTTCTGTGCAATACGTATTCGAGTTCAACACCAATAGAAATAGATTTAATATTAACAATTCCGTACACATATGATTTTTATTATATAATAGATTTTCTCTTTACGATGAACCAATCCGCGCAGGTCGTCTTTCAATGCAGCCGGTATTTAAAACAATCGTTGGATAAATAACGTACAAAAACGGGTCATATCGACTTGTAACTCCATTGAAGTCTCTATGGATAAGTGTGATTTATTGTCTTATTTGACTATTACGTACGCGCATTATACATTACATTGGGTCGACCAGTGACAGTTACTGAACAGTTCACGTCGTCTCTAGAAGCATGACTATTTTGTCACAATGCAGTTATATTAATAATTATTAATTATACATCTTGTGTGTGGCGGCATTGTAATAGTGTCGACGTAATATTAACAAATAGCACGGAAACGACCGAGTACACGTTTTTATCTAATACCCAATGCGCGTTTTGTCCGGAGTGCAATAATCATCTTCGTGCAATATACTGTATGGTAACCGCATTGAGGTGTTACGTGCATTTTTTGCAATGCTAGTTACTTTTTTATTTTTTTTTCGATCGATTCCGTCAACACTGCGTGAACACCATGATTATAAATTCGTACTATACATAGTGTTCGTATGCTCGTAGATATTATGTATACGAGAATAAGTGGCGCAATCAAGGTAGGTACTTTGGGTGTCTGGACGTCGGCCGTGAGGCCTTGAATCATAATTATGGAAATCTCATTCAGTAACCATTGGATAAAATGTCCAATTTATTTTTAAATTTACAACAATATACTTACCATGTGACATTTTGCAGTTACTGCAGATGGCATTATAAAATAAAATATAAATTTGTAATCACTTAGTAATTTCCCTAAGCATTTCAACGTTTGACAACCACTAAAAATGATCCGTTTTTCAGCCTGTCGAAAGCCAGTGGTGTACTCGGAAATAAGTTACGGTGGGTGGGTTTGAATAAGATAAATCAATAAATATTCAACACTATTCTATTTAAATACTATAGCCTCGGATTAAAGCCATAAAAACAAAATTAATTATCATACACATATTATACATGTTAATAATTTTTCATACCTACATATTACATAATATTATACAAAACTGCTCGACTAAGTAATATTCCCCGACTGTTTTTCAATAGGCTCAGAATAAATCGAAAAATTACCATATTTAATTGACGAACTAATGAGATTTTTTAGATCACTGGGCGCAGTTTTAATATATCTGATAAATCTATCACAAAAGAAGATAATGTATGGTGAGCGCATGTTACGCATGGAGAAGCCAAACACCGTATGAGGATGCGGAACCCAAGAGAGGATAAGAGACTTTATTGCCGGTAACCGAATTGGAGATGGGTAGACTTGGTGTAAAAGGACTTAAAAACGTACAAGAGGAAGATCAGATCGTAGGGAATGAATGGCAAATATAATTTGCCGAAGGATTGAGTCTAGGAAAAGGTGGTTCCGTAGGCTAATACAACCCGAGAACGAAAAAGAAAAGAACGGATACTTGTTTAACATTTCTCGAGAGTCACGAACACTGTGACCGGGAAGGGAGAGGATTGAAAAATGTGAGTTTCCCGGTTAATTTACTAACATTAAAATGTACATTTTGACGGTATTCGATGTTCTGTTATCGTGACTATATAAACTAAATATAACATAACTTTATATCTCGTGAGGCATAATAATATTATATCTTTTCACGTAAGCTCACGATAAGGGACTTATTCCCCCAGTATACGTAACACGGTTCAATTTTATGCATTGTCCTTATTTTCCATAAGCCACGCGTGTTCGTTTTTTACACATTTCAGTTTTCACGTAAAATGCGTATTTTATAACATAACGTGCACGATTAGAGAGAAAAGCCAAAATTAAAATTATTACTCCGGCCGTTATGACAAAACTGATAACAACGTAAAAACTGATCTCAAACTCTCACGTTGGGTAAAACCTATCGATTCGTTCACGACTGATACTATATTATTCACATATACGACTGAACATTGTATGAATAATTAATGCGTATCTATTGATAAACAACTCGGATGTTATATAATATTACGACGTATGGTCCCGAGATATTTTCGAATAATATTAATATGATTATTATTATGATTTTTATTACTATTTTTTTTTTTTTAAGTACTTTTTGCATGCACAATTTATTCAGCTCAACAATATCAGATAAAGGTTATTATAATAATATACTACACGGTCAATATATATATATTATACATTCATTGCGAAAAAAAGAACACAGATCAAAGATTTCCGACGAATCGATTTTGTTATTATTATTATTTTTTTTATTTTTTTTTCTCATTGCTATATGGATATGACGTACATCGCTGGCGTTGTACTAAAATGTTGTCCCGTACGTCACACTCGAGGGGAAATTGCAAACGAGTGAAATGCACAGTTTTCTCAACGGCATTATATGGTTATTGGTTGGCATAGTCAAAACCGTAGCAAAATCATAGTGAATGTTGCGTTAATATTTTAATAAAACCTAATCGATTGATGATATGGTTTTGATTACGATTTTCCTGTACGAATTTCTGCTGTGACGACCAAACCGTCATTAGGAAAACGGGGTACATTTTACTCGTATGTAGAATTTATCCGTGTGCAACGTTGAAATGGACGAAGACTTGTAATATTATTTTTGTAGCTTATACATTTTTTAATATTAGAAGCGAATAAACCGATATGATGTATTATGCAGTTGTATACCCGTGAATATCCTTTTATACCGCTAAGCTTCAAAACTTGTCGAAACAAGTCGGTGGGAGTATTTTATACGGATCGGAAATACCTATTCTGAGTTAGAGATCTCCCTCGACCCTTCAACGGTTAGCGACAACTCTAAAACAATACGGTATATGCGTGAAAATCTGCATACGATTTCGGCTGTTCTGGATTTCGATCAGTTTCCGACTTGAAACGGAATACGCGTTCAATGATTCGCCGTCTGGCATTCGTTTAAATAATTATTACAGTGGACACCACACAGTCAGCACGTGCTGCCGCGCGTCTTGTTGATCGTCGAATCATTCGTAGTAGATTCATGCTTATTAACGAGGGCAGACGAACAAATAAAAAAAATAACGTTAATTAAAAACGATCAAAACCATAAATTCACATATTATATTTAGTAATTTAGCATGAATATTCCGGAATTAATTCGCGCGCGGTTATTGCGAGAAACAAAATGACTGCGAGGCATCCGGGGAATATTATAAGAATACAACAATCACAGCTGGTAAAGTTGTTTACACTTCTGTACGACCGAATAATTAAGTCCACGGTTATGTTTTACACAAACACTTGTCACTCGCAGACAACACCATCGTGGAATATCGTTCGACCTCGTAAACATTATTGGATAATATTTTTGAAATGGGTCACAGAAATGAACGCAAAGCAGATTATACTGAGAACATTCTCGTCTGCAGGGAATCAAACAGCATAATATTCTTCGATGATAACGTAGTACGTTGTTTCTGGCGCTCCGGTCAGTTGACACGAGTCGATACAAGTGAACAACGAGGTGGTGGTGATCTATTAATTTTTTATTTTTTATCTGCAACACAAATTGTACGGTTCATTTAGGTCTCTCGTTTCATTTGGCTACCAATTGTCATGCGACGTTTCGGTATTCTACGGTTCATACGATTGATGAGTCGTATCCACGCTCGTGATGTTTCCAGTGGATCGACGGAATCGACGAAGCCCCGCTAGCGCACGATAGTAACAGATCTCGGCGGTTTTAGTCGCGGTCAACGTGCTGTGGTTTTTTTCCTCGTCTCCGATTGACTTTTTCTTCTGCGACTTTACGCTCGACCGTTTAACACATATATACGGAAAAGCCTTTCCGAATTGACGTTGTGGCCTTTTTCGCAGACGACGCACTTCGCTTTTGATTTCGGGCACAGCCTGCAGGACCGGCTGTGTTTCCGACACACTTAACGCGTTTTGACGCACGTTCTGCAGAAGTTCTATGCGCTGTGTACGCGCGTGCGACACCGAATAGTTGGCAGTTTCTGCGCCCCGTCTAACGGCACTTTGGTCTTTTACCCGCGGTAGTGGTTCAACTTTGATTACTCGAGAACAAAGCCCATAATATTTAATTAAAAATGTATTACATTATCTTTGATACCGTATAGTGCCGCGTCTTCCCGACGAATAGATTTTACGTATTCATCATCGTACCGCGCCCACCCCGCATTCGCTCCTCGACGGTTTTAATTTTTCATTGCGTACGTTCGAGACGTACCTACATAACGCATCCGAATATTTCTTCGAGTTTCCGTTTGTTACCCGGTGCCTGTTTCGAAGTGATTTCCCCGTACCGCGAAACGCGCGATATTTACGTTGTATTTAGTGTCACTGTCTGTCTTCATTTAGTGCCAGTGGTGTTTCGCGTCGGTTTATACCGTTCATCCGTTCGGTACTTAAAACGTACGTTTGAACTTGTGTTCATCACAAATTAAAATGTCTATGTCATTAGTTAGGGTTTCCGTCCCTTGTTCACGACTGTACAACGCTTCGCCGCCCCCCCCCCCCGCGCTGCGCTCGAACTCCCGAAATTGTTCACGTCTCTAATGCAATATGGCGGCTTGTAAATCCGTTCAAAAGTTTATTCCGGTACTGATTTTTGCGACCGCTGCAGTTGATCGCTCGAATGCGCACGAGTATAAAATGTATATCTATACTCGTAAACCGCGGCGACCGTTCCTAAATCATTTCTCGCGGTCGAATTATTGCTCGCGACGACCGTAGAACTTAACGATCGCATTTTTTTGTAATCGAAACAATCGCCACGACTCGCGCGTCATTTAAATGGCCATCGCTCGTTTTGCACTGTCGTGCGCGTGTACTGCACAGTTCCTGCAACGTTCCAGCATCAGTGCCCCGCGAAACAGTACGCGATTCCCCTAAGCCTCGACAATTCTACACGAACAAACAGAACCGTACATTATCGTATGTGTATTTATAGTGGCGGCTGCGTGGGGAAATCAATTCGGCACGCGAACCCCGTCGTAAACCACCCGTGGCGTATAATTATTGAGCACGACCCGGTCCGCACCGCTGTGGAACAACACGATGTTGTACGACAAGTTTTTAAGTCCAAGTATGTTGACAAAACAAAAGTTCCCGCGCGCTCCGCGAAGTTTCTAAATGTATCGTCGATAATAGTTTGTCGCGAGCATCAACAATATTATCCCATATTGTTCCGTGTTCCCTTACACGGAGAGCGAAACTTGCGACCGCGAAACAATACGAAATCGGTAAGCACGAGGCAATAACGCGGCTACAAGTCAATCAGTGACGCCATACGTTTGCGATGTTGCGATTGGTTTTCCTACGGAACTACATATTATGGGAAACTGTATTAACGACCGACACGTCGTTTTATATTGCCTCGGAATGGACCAGGCTTAAAAGACGTGTTGTCGCATGTGTACGTAAATGGTGATTTTTTTGACGTGTTCACTCTCCGTCTCTCTATTGGCCGTAAAAATGCTTCAATTTTATTTTATTTCAACGTTCAACCATAAAAGCTATGTTTTTCACCACACCTAATGTATGTCCTGTGGCGCTACTAAATTTTGTCTTTTAAATGGCAACACCATATAGAGTTTACGCAAAACACGATGAAATTAGTTTTCGATGTCAAAATGTTGACCAATGCTTTTGGAGAGTTATTCAAATTGAAAATTGCGTGTGAAAAGTGTGGTGAAATTCGTGGTATCTTGAATTAGCAGCAATTATGTAATTACAAAAAACCATATCATGATATTACAATAATATTTTCCTTCTTAATACTTAAATTGGAATCATTCAATAACTACTCGTTCGAATTTTGTTTTCGATACATAAAAGTTTACAGAAAAATGACCGCAATGCAAATGGGGTGTTACCGGGAGGAAATCAAAAGTATGTATCGCAGCTAGACGTGCTTAGGGTGGTCAAATACGGTAATCACGTCTGAAAAACCACCCTGTTCAGTGACAAGTCTAAAAATAATTTTTCGGACGATGCTCATATCGCACCTGGGCCCCGCGATGACTGCATATAGTCGCGGCACTGTCCTCCACAGAGCTCTCCACGAACAATGGGACCGGATGACACGTGGGTACCACCGATTCAACCGTGGTCGCGTTATAATAATATTTAAACGCCCGCACCGCGACGGACGGAGACCGCAGCGAGCAGACTATCCGACATTTTGACACGTAATTTGCATACGCGTTCGTCATCGTGACACTCGCGGGGGGAGCACGAACTACATCCGTCCGTGTGCACGACCTGTAGTAACGCGTTTACAGTAAAACATTAAAACTTGTTTTCCCCGGAATCGCGAAAAATGAACGTTTTCGCATCACGCATAGTTTGAAAATCATAAATTATTCGATGTGAAAAGGAACAGAATGTTCCGTTCGTCTAACATTTTACCGCACGGAGATCGGAAGCCCCGGACGCCGAACCGCGAAGGCATTTTAGGATGTAATACAGAAATTTAATAAGCCTATTACGATACGTTCTACGCACAAAATACGCACGTGTGTAGGCACGCGTTTCCGCTAAATTTCGTTTAGTGTCTGCAAAACAATTCTAGCGGCGCCGTAATAATATGCGTGCACGTGTACGGTAGCTTACGTCTCGCGAACCACCGCATCCATGCGGCTTGAAACTTTCTGTAACGCGCGTGTTGCCGACGGAAATAAATAACTTCTGTGCCTACACTTCATTGAGCAGCTGATATTAAACAAGTACGGGTACTTGTTTACGAACTCGATTTACAACTCTTGCAAAAAAGCCACGCGCGGTTTAAACGATACGGACTATTTTTCGTTTACCGCGGTTTGCAACATTTCTCAACTTACATACAACATGTTATCGTATATTATAATAACGTTACGTCTTATCTTAAATACAATTACTTTTTATGAGCACATATATTTTCGCTTTAATAATTTATTCGAAAATAATACATTTGTACTCATCAAAACGCTTTTCATTTCATATAATGCTTTCACTGACACAGTGACACGACTGACGTATTCGAACAAATAACAATAAAACGGATTTAAATGTTTCGCATTTAACTGCTGATAAGTCAATCCACAAATAACAATATTTAAAATCAATCGTCGTGCAAATGTTTATGTTAATCAAAGGATTTTCTGGTGAAAATAGACAAAGGAATACAATTGATGAGTTCGACCTTTACGAATTCGATTAAAAGTTTCTATCGGTTTTATTTTAAAGTTCAATACGTCAGGAAAACTTGATGTTAAGCTGGCTCGGGGAAACTACAAAGTATGGAAATTCAAATAAGTAAAATTATTGGTTCTGTTTTATCACACAAGTACGGTTATTTGAATTTAATTATTTACGTTCAATACGCCAGGGGAGCTTGAAGTTCAGCTAGCACGGAAAACTACAAAACATGAGAATCCAAAGAAGTAAAACTATTATTGGTTCGAATTTAAACCAATTACGATTATTTGCAGTAGACGAAAAATCTTCCCCGTGAAGTGCTTCCGCTCGCCGTAAATTTTCCGATTGCCATAATTCATCGTTCTAATTAATCAAAATTCAATCAATTCACTCTTTTTTTAAAAATTATTTTCATTTTTACGATTGTCTTATAAAAAATACGTGAAGGATTTTTTCCGGTAACTGTTATCCGACCATCCGAGTACACCTTCCATTGCTGATAGGATATGATGAATATTTTGCAGGCTAAATGTGCTTTTTGTTGATTCATCGGAAATTAGTTGATATTTAGCTTCATCAGTCAAATGCAAAACTTCCTTTAAAAAAAAAAAAATAATGATTGATGTAATAAATAACATCGACTTTATACATTGAATTAAATTTTGCATAAAACTTATTAGTAACAGCACATCTGATTTTATTAACTTGATGATGATGGCTTTAATATTTTTTATTTATTAATAATCATTACCTGTACACCCATAAATATTCCACCCATGCGCTATACAGTTATTACTTTTTTGACACATTTCCACCGTTTTCAATTATTATTATTATTTATTAGTGTTCGCGTAAACATTATACTTTTCGAGAGTAAATTATTCAAACAAAAACAGTCTAAGGGTTAAGACCGCTAATTTTATTATAAATGTATGTTTCTTTTCAATTTAGCTTTATATTAAGATTTATATGAGTTTGGATTTTTATGACCTCGTATGGACAGGCATGAGGAATTATGTAATTTCCCTCAATAAAAATTGATATGCCTGAAAGTTCTAGCAAAATAAAAATGGAATCGTAAAACCAATAAATTCCTCAGCTTTGCTCAAAACTTGAACACGAGATATTCAACAGTAAAAAGTAGTAGTTCAAATATGCAATCGGCTACAAATTGATAAGAGTAAATGAGTAGAAAAAGATAATTATAAAATTTATATTATTGTTGAAGTTAAAAATTATGAGCAATTTCTTTAAAAAATATTTTTAATCAAATCAACGGTTTTAGCTCAATTTTCTCATACAATCGGGTACATTATGATAATGTGCAATTTCTTCGATAATTTGATCGTTTTTAGAATGAATACGACCATTATTGCACTTAATTTACTTTAGGTCACATTTCCACATATCTTTTTCTTCGGTTCCGAATATTTCAAAATTATCAATATTACCGGTGCAAATGTATTTATTTTTTCCTTATCCATTATATGCATAATTACAATAAGAAGCAAAAACCCGATAGACACAAATCAATAGGTACTACACGACACACTGCACAGATATTACAGTAAGTACAACCAATGGCCCAAGTAAAATGGGATTTTTATTGTGCGAAATGTAATCACCAGGCACATCGAGATTTATCACCAAGTCGAGCAATTCTAGTTTGTCAGTCATAAGTCGACAAATACGAATATAATATGTTATACATTTTAAATTCTATAAAAGTTGAAATGTTTTGTTACTTCTAAATATTGCTACCATATTATGAACCATAATTTTATCGATGATTGTCATAATTGATAATTACCATAGTGAATAAAAAGGGATCAAGTTGTAACAACGTTTTTGAAGACAACAGCTCAAGGATGGAAAACAAAAAATTTTTTTCCATGACTTTTCTCTACGTTTCAACATACTATTTCAGTGTATTGGTATTTTCTAATTAAACAGTTGTTCCGTTGTTATTAAACAGATTACATTTTATAGCTTTTATTTTATTTTTAAATAAACATGAAGTATATTTTTACAGTTCATATAAATATACCAACAACTCTGAACATTGTTTAATAACGTTTTTTTTTTCTTATATAATACGGTATTGTAGTGAACACGTGTGAACACGCGCTTGAACTGGCAACATTTTACAATATATTCCTGCGGATAAAATATAATACGTGTACATATTGAACGAGAATAATTAACGAACCAGGTACCCAGGTATAATCGTTATTCGCTAATATTCGTTAACTTGTATAGTACAGTATATTATTTATTTCGAAGGTACCAAAACGTAATACTAAACATGTTTTCTTTTATAACGATTGTAAGACGAAATATTCATGAGAAAAACTGATAATACTTCCACGGCATCTTCGAACTGTGAATCATGCCTGGAAAAATACATGATATTTTTGGTAGAATAGTAAAACAGTATCTCTGCTAAAGATAAGGTAAAATTAATGATGGGTATTCACATTTCTTTGTCCAAGATTTGGTTTGTATATATATATATATATGTGTGTGTGTTTCCCTGACAAATGTACTAGACTTTTTCACCTCTAAACTATTGTTGAAGGAAATCAAATCTCGGAAGTTTACTGCTCCGACATTTCCTCCAGATAAAGTTACATAAATTATAAATTTTTCAAACATCCAAATTAGAGTTTTTTTTTATAACGATTCAAGTTTTAGTTATTGGGGGGGGGACTCTATAATACATTTTACTATCATGAAACGATAAGAAGAATGAAAACAATTTACAACCATCTATAATATTATTATGTAAATCTATGGGCCTCTTGTGAATACTCGTAAATTCTTGAAAGTGTAACAACAGACATTATATTATTTCCGACTTATACTGGTGTACAGTTATACAACGTATGTATTTATAAATAATTAGTACTTATAGGAGTAATTATTAAAATAACTAAACATTGTTTTTCACATAAAAACTGATTATTTTAATCTCGTACGAATTCACGTTTTAACACAATATTATTACGTTTATCGGACAAATTTAAAAACCTTATTTCATCATATTTATCTTACTGTTATACCGAGAATACCGCAAACACAACGAATGAAATGAAAATTGTTCGACTATTATTCTAGTATGATACAGTGCGGTAGCGTGCATTTTGTGTAAAATGTTTACGGTTTGTTTGTTTTTTCCTAAGAAAGTACATAAAATAACAGTAAACACTGTTAAATTAAAAAAAAACAACATTACATTATATATGTATATGTAGATTAATAACTGTTAGAGAACCGCATCATAACAATTTTTCATGCGAACGTTAATACTGCTCGCGTAGCAAACTTGTGTGAAGTCCAATTAATATAATGTTACTTGGTTAATTGCTTTTAATTTAACAGTGCACATTTTCTTTCGTCGGTTTTTTTATTTTGAATTCTATCAAATAGTGCGGTTGATGCGCGTACTTTGTTCACCATTACTCAATAGTTTCATTTGACCTAAAATGTAACGGAGTTAATCGATTTATTATTAGGCATAATAGCGAGTGCGTGTGCTTACAATATATTACACTGTTTAATGTTTTCGATAGCCCGAGCGACCTCAAGTGAAAACCCAAGACCATAAATTAAGATTTAAACATTTTTTTTATCATTACACGCATTATATATTATACCGTATAGTACCAAATAACTGTGAGACGATCATGCAGAATAAATTAAATGTAAAGTGTAACACTGCAGCATACACAACGCTCTCTAATAAGTAATTACGGTGCATTTCTCTGAATGAAATCGAGAACACATCGGACTTTGTACTGAAAATAATTGACGGACGTCTATGGAAAAAAAAAAAAATGAAAAATATTTATTACGGATATTATAACAACATAGCACTGCAGGTATAACGTTAACCGGCGTAGGAACTTTGTCTTAAACTATGCGTTTACTCACTTAATATTTATTACTGTAGCCATTGTTGTTGCGTATCTTTATGATTTTTCAAAAGTTAGAACAATAAGCTCTTTATCGAACCGTCCGACGCATTGTAACACGTGAAACGGCCGTAAACAGGGCGGTTTGTTTGGCCGTACGCCGGATGCGCAACAATATACGAGTATATTATATATATCACGTACACTTTCAATGGATATTTTTTCGTTCATAATAATATACTATTTAGGTAGGTACCTTAGAAGATAAAATACACATAATGCTCATATCTTTATTGGATTTGTTTTATTTATCACGCTTACATTTCCAGGAATTGTTAATAAATTTTAGTTTAATTTTATGATTTGTTGCGGCGCCAATAGTAAATTTAAAATTATACGACATTTTGTGATTCACGGATTCATTTTTGATTATTTAACCCGCACTCGGAGTGTTTTCACATGATTCTGCAATACATTATTATACGTTCTACCTACCGAACGTCCACGTGGTATAGGTATGCATCACGTAATCATGATGGAGTGGAGTTACGTTTTTACCTCGTATGGCTTTAAATTACTTACTTTTACGACGTATAAAATGTTTACGCGCACGAGGGTTATAAAAATATTGTCAAATTATAATGTATTACGCGTGTTTTGATGATGCGCTTATAACGAATTTACCGAAACAGCTTTTTAACGTGGAACGGAAAAAAAAAAATAAAAATAATATACGAAATGTTTCCACGCCTGATGCGAGTACCACGACGCACCGGGTTGCAGGGCTGCATGTTATTTCCTATTTATTTTCTATTCGTTTGCCCGCACACATAAAACCCTGCGCGGTCCTAAAAGCTTTTCTTCCCGTTTATCATAATACGGAAGTGTACGCGTGTACCGTGTGCTGTATACGTGATACAATAATTGCGCACGCAAGTGATTCCTCTTAACGTCGTCGGTGAGATAATCAACGTTTTCGCAGTCCAAACGTACAGTAATCGTTTGAAGGAGAAAAAAAAAACGTATCACATTGAACCGTGATAATATTACGAACATATATATATACGTGCTCGGATAAATCGTACCACTGCAGCTGCATCCCTGCGGCTATTGGTAATTTATTTTTTTTTTTTTCCGAGCTATGCGGACGTGACGTTCACTAGACTTGTGTAAAGGGCCGGCGGACGGTAAGAAATTAAACAGGGATGAGCGAATTGCCCGGAAAACCGCGTACGGTTAATAATCCGAAGTCGGACTCGACGGGGACAATAAGGTGGACGAAACGATGGTTGCCGGGTAATTATTATCACATGCCCGCGGGGAAATTGAGTTTCGGCTCAACGCGTGCCGGTCGAGCAACACGCGCGGACACGGGGAGGCGCACTTGGCGGATTCGCGTCCTGCGTCGAAAACCTGCGGAAAAGGATGTAAAATCGGAAAAACAATGTTACCCAAGGACCGGGGGACGTACGTGTTATTTGTGTTACTCGCCACAATGGAACCGACTACACCGCGGGTGTAAATAATACGTCAAACTTCTCGGATCGAACACGTCACACACCGGAACCTGACCGAGCGCGTACAGAGGTAAATATAATATGTATACGATATACGTGTACAGTTCAGAAAAAAATAAGTAAAAAAAACATTTTTCGTCCGTTACGCACACGACACACGCACGCATCGTGTTTATAAAGTAATAATGTATAAACAATATTATTGTTTCTCTATTGATCCGCGTTATGTGCGCACAACGCGTCAACGGTGCACGTGTAAAATATATTGCACACATGTCGAGTTTTGTAACGATATGATCCTTCCGTGCACACAAGTTGACATATTATTGTCAGGCTTACTACACACCACACACATAGATAGAGTGGAGTGATTTCAACATGACACCCGGGGTCGCAAAAACTACACAGGATGCACAGGACCCGCGAGGGCGTCAGTGCTTCACCAACCCACAATCTTCCGCGCAGTGAAAACAATAATTATTTTTATATAAATACACTTTTATGTTACATCAATATAAGATATAAATAAATACATGCGATTGTTCTTGCACATACGGGTGCAAATAGTATTCAAAACTATAACTCTTAAGTTTTCATTACTTACTTTTTTCAACTAGCGCAAACTTTTAACTTTTAACAGAATTTTAAAACAATTTTAACCGTCACATAGACGCAACGTCGTTACCGTTAGTATTGTGGCCATTGAAGGTTCCGAAAATGTAGTATTACATTAAATACGTATATTTCAACTATAACAATACCTACGTGGTTAAACATTTATATAGATACTTTGAAAATTCTGTAAGCATAAAATAAATACTTCGATAACGTTACGTGTGTTTACTATAAACGTATAGGTACTTCTACCAACCTACCAAATGTTTTTTTACGAGCGCCGGCTTCAATATTTTTTAACTTGAAACGTATGATGAGGTTCGATCAAAATCAAAACTAATCATGTCCTGAAGGAAATGGGTCTTTTGTCTAATTTTTATCTGTCTAATTATTCGGGTGACGAATACGGAAAACTCATAAGAGCATTTACTTTGATTGTTGTCCGGCAGTTGTTGGAGTGCACTGGTGCACGACCCGGTCGGCTAGATAGCCGTACGCCGGGCAATTTCTGCCTGTTGATTAAATGGCCAATAAGCCTCTCGAATGGTCTTAGCCCCTTCCGGTTCCCTAATTTCAGCATTAAAGTACTTTATCGAAATAAGAAACAAATCTTGGACTGTTTGGTTTGGCAACTTGGAATATATTCAGTGGAATATTAAACTAACATCATTTTGAATTTAAGACGTTCGGTAAAAATTAAATCAATGTAAATAATTAATCGCAATCACTTTTGACGATGAAGGTAAAAATCACCAATAAATAGTCAGAATATTTAAAAAGTTTTCAAAATAGACTTATGAAATTATGATAAAACATTTCAGGTATATATTTAAATATATAATATATGCAAGGAAACATTATGCATAAACTTCTAAAAATAAATCTACACCATGAATAATATTAATGAATTCGATAATATGTTAATAACTGTAGGAAATTCGGTATTCCATGTTATATATTTTTCATAGAATTAATGTATAAATCAGTGTGATAAAGGAATTATTTTAACAGAAAACACTCACCTAGGGCTCAAGCTACTCTACTAAGAAATTCTGTTGAGACTTGAGACAGTTCGTTAGTCTGCCGTTGGCCAATAATATAATATACAAATAACTTTAGGTAAATGATAATATAAATTAACGAAATTAGTCATATTTGAAGGAGAAAAACGAATTCAAAAGGATATTGGGAAGAATAAAAAAGGTAAAATGTGGCTACAACTTACTAGTGGCTATCTATGCCTAGACAAGAATAGAATAAGCAAACGTTCTCATTCGACGACAGGGATGACAGTGCGAAGTGGGGCCTGTCTTGGGAATGACTTTGAGGGGTGTCATGTGCAGTGGTACCAACTTGAAAAAAAATGGTCCACGCCCCATGAAGCATCACTGTTACCTTTTATTATGTAAAATAGGATTTATTATAGGATATAACAGGGTATAATAATAATAAGTAATAATCCAATGTTTGACGTTTTGAAGTGCTTATGTATTATATTAAATATTAGGTATGAAACCAAAAACTATGATATTTATTATGTATATATTTAATTTTTTTTTTATTGATCATACATCGACGACTTGGCCATTAGTATATAGTATGCACATTTGTATTAATATATTTTTTATTTCTATAACCCATATTAATTTTAAAACATGATATATTTTGTAATAGCTGTTGTTATGAATGAAAAACTAAGAAATTAAACCGCATCGATGTTTTAGACTGCGGATATACTATATAAATGGACGTATACAATTATATTTTATGTGCCAAAAGCTAAAAATTCTTCGCCGCTTACTAACTGCATTGGTTATTCTTTGTTTGTTTATAGAACATCAATGGACTAATTGACTAAACAATTTATTATTTAATATGTAACAAACTAAACTGACTATTATTTTTTAATTAAACATTCTAAATAAACTAATTGTATTATCTAAACATTTCAAGGCGACCTCGAGTACTCAAAATTATAATACGTCAAACGTTAGACCTACTATGGTATCATATTTTAAACGTATTATATTCGGTATCAAAATTCTCTAGAAAATGAACGCAATATTAGTTGGTGGAAATAGTGAGCTGTGGGAGTATCATATTTGATTCTCAACAACCCAAACTAATTAAGTTCAGTAAATTTCAAGTTTCAACAATTACCGAATGTGCTATACAATAAATTTATATTATTAATATTCAAGCCAGCCCACTTGGACGTATCTAGTACGGTAGTAGAACCAGTGATCTTTCATACTCTCAATGAGTTTTTCTAGATAATCTGGGAATTCAATAAACATAATTTCAAAGTTATCGGTGAATATTTAAAAAGATTACAATTCATTTTTGGTATCAATGTTCATGTTAATTATTAAAAACGACGTTAGTTATCGAATAAAACATTCATAAATCTTATTATATGGATATCACAGAATAGTAAAATAGTAATGCATTACTTCGGTTTGATTTAAAATGTTTACAAAAAGTACCAACACGGAGAAAAACACGAGACCATAATTGGTGAACGAACAAAATGGTGTGGGTGCTTGTCGTAGATTACCCGAAAAAATTAAATAAATATTGGTCCTAAAGAATATATTTTAAGAGCTCAGCACATTGGTACATTTAATTGGAACCCAGTGTAGAACGATGTGCTTTTATGTAAGTATACGCGCCATGAAACCCCGCGAGAACTTCAAAACGTACGTTAACCCTTCGTAGAATTTTTCTACGTTACCAGTTTAAAAAAAGGAAATTCTTCTTATTAGAACACATATATAAAAATATACACCGCAGCACTTACCGGGATTAGCACTCAACTTTTCATCATTATACTTTTCAGCAAATCCTCTCTGCAGTACGTTACACATTTATACTACTCACTCGATATTACGCGAGCCGACGTACTACATCATGATGCCGGTTAATGATGGCTCATAAAATACTTGCATTTCCTTGAAACACACTCAAATAGTTCCAGTCGCGTCACGCATTTTTTGTAGCATTTCGGAGTTAACTATAATAAAAATGAAGAATATAAAAATACGGATTCTAAGCGAGAAGTTATCGTTTTACTAGCTTCATGAAAATATATACTTGATACGACAGCAAAATGGTAGATGGAACCATAGTTGTTGTTCTTAATGACCGGATTATTATTATAATATGGTTAGAATTCAAATTTAAAGTACACGACCGGTCCGGACAAGATCACTGAGACAATTATTCCACTTGATTATAACTAGGTAACAAATCGACCAATCTTAGCATATAATCATACCCTAAGAATAACCCGGTCCAATTATACTTTAGTTTTCAATTATTTATAAAGCCAAAGATTAAATTCGAACATAAACTCAGAAATTCTAAAACGTGCACCTACACATAATATTCGTCGTTGAAATTCTTGTTTATATGCTAATTGACTAAACTGTAACTCACAAACGCTATGATTATTGATATAAACGTTAATCATATACTTAAGATAATTAATAATCCAACATCGAATAAATTGCAACTGTTAATCAGGTGAATAAAAAAGTTAAGAACTGATAAACTTGTATCAACAATAAATAAAATATTTTCTATTACGATCATTAAATACCCAATACCCATGTTTACGTATTTACAAAATGTATATTTATATAGAGTTAAATAGTGTTCTTGGAGTATTGCGAATTTAAAATTAAGAGTTATAATAATATAATAATCCTGGTGCGTGGTCTTCATTATATAACATAAACATTTGTTTTTAATTACTTATGATGAATTTTGAATTTTACGTGGAATACCTAATTATCAACAATATGTACTTAAATAATAATTTTGTTAAATAAATTGTTTATTGTTACGACCTAGTAAAGATTACATAAGTCCGAGAATACAGTTCGAGTGTTCAACTATGGTACTGTGAATATATTATACGTACAGCCGTATTTTGTACACACGTTTATTTTTAATTTTATAATTCAATAAATATTTTATTAAGTATTTAAGAAAGCCAAGTTTTGCCGTTATTGCCACTTAATGATATGATTCTAATTTATATTCATCGCAGTGCGTACATTATATCACACTCAAAATTATTATTATAAAAGACTTGTTAAAAACAACCGAAACTAATTTTCAAATCCTAAGAATTTCGCGGTGAAATGTATTTGTTCAGCCAACGTAAAAATAAATTGAAAATTAAAAGATAAATATTGTTCCCGTCAAAAGCCGAAATGGAACAACACACCTAGAGCTGTAATATTAATTCGATAAAGATTCGTGGAAATTACACTGAACAATTAAAATAATTAAATTAGCCTCGTAAGCCGTATCAGCTGTGCTGAGATATATGATGATTAAATATTTTGAATGTTTTTTGTATATCGTTATTCATTAGTATTGAATTCCACAGGTGTACCTACATTACGGATGTAATTAAGTAATTGTTATAGGTGAGCATATTCATTTTTGTACTCGTGTAAACTATATTGATATGTCTGCAACGTAATAACTAATATGTAATAACTTACTAACAGTAGTACTGACAAATGTTTCTAATATTTTATTAGTAGTTGTATGGATTTTACAAAATCAATGGTGTGTGCAGGGATTTCCAAGAAACCGATAATTTATGATTTCAAGCAAACAAAATGAATAGTTACAATCAATAAGACTCTTTGGTGACTGCTCGAGTACAATTAAAAATATGTTTAACGATAAATACACATTGAATAATGTAAAGAAATATTACAAGGTGCAATCGAAATACTTGACATGCATTTCAATGCAGTAATTGCAGTAATTTATCATGTAAAATTATTTGGTTTGGGGGTAAAATTATATATAAAAGTTAAAAGCATATATTTTACATGTTATGGAGGTTTTGACAAAATAAATGAAAAATAAATAAACATTAATAATTATCAATTTTGTAAACTGTCAAAATAAACATTCTGATATCTGTCACATTTTACAAAATATTTCCAACTTTTATTTCATAGACTATACACATTACATTTTCATAAAATTAAAACTTTTGATATACGCACATAAAAAATATATGTAACATTTTTTTTTTATCGCAACAATGCATAAATCTCGTATAGCATACGTATAGTCAACCAACAAATGTTTCATATAACATTATTATATAGTTTTATGAACATGCGGCCACTGACATTTTTAACGTAACACAATTGCTCTTTTCCCGACAAAATTATTTCAGCAATTTATTAAATTTATCATCATGCAAGTATTATAAAATGAATATAATATCAATAACATTGTCAATCATCAATTCATATATAATACTTTTTTTTTTATAAACCAAGTGTTGAGTTATTATTTTTGTACACGACTGTGTACATTGTGTGTGTTATCTTATTTATCAGGATTCGAAATTACAGCGTTACAACCAAACACTTTTACATGATGAGGTGACTGATTTTAAATTTTTCGTAGAATCTCGGTTAGTTCTGTTAGAAAAAACGTAAACTTAACTAATTATACCTAAATGCTAATTAAATATATCAAGTCAAAACCGATTTTTAACTAGACATTGTTAAAATATTTAATATTAAAAATATAATTAAATGTATGATGTACAAGTACATTACCAATATAATTTATCCACCTAAACTTATCACGAAAAATACCAAAGAAATATCTTACAGGAAGCCGCAAAAAAAAGGTTTTTCATTAACACAATTTTACACAATTATAACTGCTAGGTAATTATTTTTATTTATAATTTTGAAACCATCCGGTGAATTGTTTTATCGTTTGTAGTGTTGAACTAAGATTTTTTTTTTGTACCTACGCATTTAGACAAGTGCATGACAAATATTCGCAAGAGACAAGTATGAGATATTCCTATTCGGGAAATGAACAGCCTTCGACTATTCATTTATGTTTACTATTCTAATATGTTAGAAACAAAGAATACATTTCAATTTAAAGTTTTATTTAATCTTTGATATGCATCTGGGGATACTCCGAGTTAACAAAGTTAATTGGATTAAAGTTTTTCTTATATTATGACACTGTATACAACACCGTAGAACCCAGCTTGAAATGTTTGTGTGTTATTAAATAACTGAATTAAATCTAATTTTATCTAAACAAAGAGTCTTATAATGTTTTTACCTGTATTCTGCAATAGTGAAATAGTTTAATAAAATAATTAGCCAAGTCAGTTTTATTTGCCAAGTACATATGGTAATTTTCATTTGAGTTCGTCAATAATTACACGCTTGGTCTCAAAAAAACTTAACTTTTCTTTCACTTTACAATATGAACTATTAACTTAAAACAGTAAAAATTATAATAGGTGTTTTCTCCGTGACTTTTATTATATAATACACTGATTAGTGATTACATACCGAACATTGAACAATATAATACGCATTACATAAAATGTTTGAATTTTATTTTAAAATATTTTTCTAGATAATGATGTATGATTTATTAACGGTTTATAAGTGTAAGTACGATTATACGGGACACGGTATGGCATACTTCGTGATTGAGTCGGCCATCCATTGACGAGACTTCGGACGTTGATAGAACATTGATACATTGATGGAACCGTTAGTCGGTAACCAAGATATCATAAAAATTAGTATTCAGTATTTGCAGACATGCAATGAAGCTGGCTCAAAGTCAGTAGTAATATGTATGAAATATATAGTAGGTACACGATATACCAATTCCGGTTGGCATACCAACTGTTATACAATAATATAATGAATCCGTGCGGGTAAAATACAAGTATCTGCGTGGAGATGGGCAAAATAATTAAAATTATATTAGTGTATTTCGGGTACACGCTAGAAAGTGGGTTGATGTGAAAACTTATCGAGTTCCGACCGTCTCTAAAGTTAAATAAAGTGAAGGTTGTGAACATGGATTTTGAAAAAGTATCAGGATCGTCCAACGGTTAAATACCATAAAAAGAGTAAATAAAAATAAATAGTGTGAAATCCGTCGTGATTAAAAATATATTGTACGTGGTTTCATCCGTTTAAAAAGCCTCATTCGTAGAGTTCAAATCGTTAATAGTTAATAATCGCATTTATCCGGTTTGATTTCCATTTCATTACGTACATTCGATACGACATTTATCGGGGGAGTCGGAATAAACCAATCGACATTTTTCTTTTGAAATAATATGATGTAAAAATTACATTATTTTGACGATATTTGCCCATCCATATCCCAGCGAAATGAATCGAACTTTCGCAGTCTCGCCGTGTGTTCCTCAAATCTCCACGACGATAACAAATAATTTGCTTATACGAGATAATGACTTGGAACTTTGCGTACCGAAGTGACGTATCACGTACGACCGAGTCCGATGATAAGTCCACACGCATAATCGTTGATCATTCACATCACACACAAGAACGTACCGCGTAACGCGAACAAAACACGATAATGATATTTTCTATACACATGACCCTTTAATAAATAGTAGAATGGATTATGACGAGGTACATTTCCCAGAGAATTTAATTAGTAGTCGCGCCGAGATGAATAACTCGGATTATCGATGGTACAGTTAATTAGTTTAAAACTACTATAATGAAACATTTTTACGAAATATGAACGCCGCTCTTCTATAAGGTAATCATATTTTATCCGTCGAAACAATTCATTTTTACGCGCAACCGTATTAACCTGCGTTCTGCTATACATTAATTGTTTCGTTAAATTAATTTGTATACAATATATAGACGTCATTGTTTCGGTTATTTGTTTTGTTTAATGCAAGAACATACATGAACTACTCCTCGAACAACAACGAGCCATGTATATCATCATTAAGATGGCAAGTTTGGAATATTTAAAAATTGAATTCGTGTAATTTAATCCTATAATATTATCAGCGGATGTTGAAGTTTTGATGACTATCGGTGTATAAATACACAATATAACCTACTTTAAAATGAATAACAGTTGTGCATTTAACGCCGACAAACCAGTTCAAACAAACAAGTCTGTTACATACCTCCATTATGTGCTTACGAGTAGTACGGTCTTTAAGGGCGACGCAGTTGACTCAAATGTTACGTTTAATGTCATTGTCGGTACAATTTCATTAGGTACTACCGATATTTACAGAGTGAAAGTACAACTTACGAAATTAAATATTATCTATTTATAGTTGAAGCAGCCGCGCGCATAAATCACAATCGGCGTTCATAATATTAATAAAGGTAAAAGCTTTTTACGGTGAGAAGAGAGAGGGGAGGGGGGATGATAACATTAATAATAGAAATTATTCGAAAAATATCCTTATTCAGAATTCCAGACGTCAAATGATTTGGCACTTGTTTAGTTTTTCAAACGTATAAAAAAGATATACGAGAGTTTAAAAATGCCATAATTCCCGAGAAATTTCTCCATTTAGCATAGGTATATATCGTCTAAAGGTATTCGAATGAAAACGTTTTTGTATATAAATAAATAATAATGTTGGGCGAAAAAAGTCGCCGCGAATCGTTGTATTGTTACTGTAGGTATATTTCGGACGTCGAGGCCACACAGAGCGTCTGCGATGTGGAAATGCGAAAAGGGAAATCTGTAGCCGGCTTATTTTTATTATCATTATTATTATTATTATTATTATTATTATTATACAAGTGCTGTTCTAGAGCTTCTTCTCGTCGTTCGTTATGATACAATAAACCCATCGGTAAACAAAACTGTGTGACATAACGATTAACAAATGCACTTTTCATACGTTCAGAGAATGCGCAATCGTCGGAACGCACATCATCATCCGCACGCGTAAATGTCACGTAAAATGTTGCGAAATATTATATGTAAATTTAAAAACAATGCCCGCACAATATTTTCATCATTACTGGTAAACTCAAAAATGTCGTGTAAAGGTGTTTGTATCGAAAATTCTGTTTGCGGCGTATCGCAGTGGATACAAACATTTTCAACAATGAAACGATTTATTGGTTTTTCAAGGCGACCAATGTCCACTACTGCGAGAGGATCGTTTTTATTTTGGCTCTCTTTTGTTTTTGATTATTTATATGTTCCGGCTAGTGGTGGTTCGGTGGTAGTCATCGCCCGGTGGATATCGCGCTATCACCGTACCTATATACCTACTTGCTATGTTATAGTGCTAGTTGGTGGGTTGGTCACTTGTAACCGAATCTATTTTTTGTATAGACAGTAAGCATTCGTTCATTTAACCAATACATATAATATTCCAAATCGTTGACAACAACATAATATTATATTATTATATGATAGTGTATAAGCTGTGAAATAAAATAAAACAAACAACTTTGATGGTCAGCTGTAAAAATTTAAATAAAGTGCCTAAATACATCGACAGATGGAAACTCAAACTATACAACAAAGTAAGAAAGTAATTAAAGATCTGCAAAATGGTATTATCTTCATTATCTCGGGAGGTATCGCAATGGGACACCTTGTATATCTTCAGTCCTTACCAATACTCAAAATAAATCCATTACATATAAGTATATTATAACAAGCACTTTTATTCGATTAAGAGTCAAAATGGTTATTTAAAGTTTGAGTGAAGTTTTTATAAGAGATGTGAAGAGAAAAAATTGGTATTGAATTTAATTTTTTGTGAATGTTAACGGTGGCCACCACCTATGCATTATTATTTATTCAGTTCTGAGTATCTTGAATGAATGCGTTTATGGTATATGTGTTGTAATAATTTGCATTTCACGGTTAACCAGCTAAGTTCTAGCGTGTCATCTCGTTTATACCCGTCGGTGTCCTCGTATATCCATCGGTGTTAATGTATTTTATTATAAAGTTTTTGTAATAAATTTTACACGCCGTTAAAATGAACGCATGTACAGAGTTCACGCGCCGAGTATTAAAAACAATATCATCCTTTAGGGAGTTGCTAAAGCTATGTAATAAATTAACTTAATTTAAATAAAGGAATAATCTATTCAATTATTTATATTTGAGTTAACAAATTTGTATTGTGCAGTAATTAAAATTATTTCTAAACGGTGAAATTTCAAAATATATAGATTATAAGATCAATAGAAAGGTAAAAGAAAATAACAAATCATTTATAAACAATTCCCTGGCGCCTATCCAAAACGCACATCACTGACGAATGTCTTTGGTGAGTAATCGATTGAACTTAACGCAACTGTGTTTGGTATTTGTACATAATGTATTTTAGTAACTTATCGAAATTAAAGTAACATTATACGAGTTACTTAATTAAAATGGTAATTGGATGTACTGTTATAATTCAATATTAATATATTTAACAACTACAAATGAGATCATCCAATTAATATGACTGCAATACTATTATAATATACTTTACGATATCATATACGTAGGTAATAGGTATACGAGTACATCCAAAATCCATAGATTCATAAAGTGAACATAATATTATACCCGTTTTGTAAAACATTTTTGAATTTCTAATTTATAAGTATACAAATAATTATGGTTAAAATAACAATGTAAATTAATTAATTTCAATTCATGACACGACAACATAAAGAACATTTGCTCGACATTTAAGATTTTTGTTACACTGTAACAAGATTTTAAGTTCCATGCGTGAATAATATTCTTTACAGAAAGGGTTTTTGATTAACTTTGAATTATATATTTCAAGGGCTTAACAATCAAATAATGTGTGCAATTGTACGTAATAATTTTGTTTGATAACTACATTGGATGTATTGATAAATATCATTTCGATAACGGATTATGCATTCGCGGCAGCCGTGACAGTGCATTTTCATATTAAGCTAGTTGGGCAACAATAGCTTCAGTAGATGATTTTCATACCCAATAACTAATGTAATTAATACATCTTGATAAATGATGTAATGTAAAACCATTGAATTGAGTAACTACGAGTTTTGTAATGTTTCAAAATTCAATAAAGAACGAGAATAGTAAAGTTAGTGTCGTGTGAAATATATATCATACATGTATTGACCTGTTAATATTATAAATATTATAATTGTAATGGAAACAAAGAGATATTTAACAGAAAAACCAACAAGTGTCAACTGTCAATGACCGAGGTGTACAATATAATATAATATAGTTCAAATGTTAGCCACCGTGAGTATTGTGTAGAAAATGAAACACCGGTGTATAAAACTATAAAGCTAAAGGACGTTTCGAAAAATAAGAGGTTTCAAACGGTGTCCAATATACTCTTCCGCAATAGCATTTTATTACTGTCCGCGTGCAAAATTGTTTTGAAAATATTTTATTCTTCCAGTCAGGCAAATTATTACACCTATACGACGTAATGTAAAACTTACCGCTTGACAAACACTACGTGCACTTTGAAAATACTCTTTTTTTCTTTTTTATGTTTTTCCCGCACCGAACAAGACGTATAAAAATGTATAGAACCAATGACGTGCGTTATTGCAAATATTTTTTTAGTACCGGTCGCCAAAATAAATGCTAATTCAGCGCAGACTGGAGCGTCCGAGAAGCGTGTGTGCACACCGTGTACGCAGCTATACCCACGCGGCATCGGGAAATGTATTTAATATTTACGTCGCAGCTAAACATTTTAGTGCACCTATTATATACGTACATTGTGTTATTACGTGTACACTTATTGTTCTCAGAATCGCGCGCAGCTACCCTCAGAAGCCCATTGCCGATGTTGTACACGCGCACGTACATCTATACGTCATCGTAACCGATTCTGTGATAATAATATTTCCATGGCTCGAACATAATTCCGCGTAACGCGTGTATTCATTAAATCAAACTTAAACAATTATAATACTGCTGTTGATAATAAACGTGATTACCACACGCGTATTCGTACGCGCCACCACATCTATTTCAAATAAATATCAAATCATATTTACAAATTGTTACGATTCATTGAAGAGTTTTTCAATTTTTTATACACTTTGTCACAAAAACGTGAAGCCCGATGAAATGGACATTTATTGAAGTTAAATCCTACCAATTATCATTAAACTTTGACCCCGTTGTAAGTTGGATACTGATGCAGTCGTGTAGGTAAAACAATTTATGTTCTATACTCATTTGAATGAGAAAGAAAATAGAAATGGTACGACTGTTATTGAAAGTGTGTTAGTGTGTTACTATCTAATTTTTAGCATTAAGTACCAAGCGCGAAAACGTATTGTATACGTCAAATTTCCGTAATAAAAAACAATAAATTATTGATTAAAAATATTATTTCGTGAAAATAACTAAAGAAGTTTCGGTACGTCTTATCATATTTTAATTTATCATTGAAATAATGTTAAGTTATAATTTTCTTTTTATAATTTTAAGAAATAATAATCAGTTAAAAAAAAAAAAAATTGTTAAGAAAACCTATACTCAACATTTACTTCAACATTAAATAAAAAAAGGACAAAACGTAAAAGTTACATTTCAATTTATTTGCTACAATAATTAGTATAATCGCATACAGGTAGTCAACAAATAGTATTTTAAGGAATGTACTTATTCAAATTACCATCAAAGAACCGTTCCCAAAGAGCACCTTTATACTTCCGGTCATTTATCATTGGGCATCTTGTACAGGTACTAATTAATAATTATGCGCACCAAAGATAAAATAAATTCAACTGGTGTAACATCAAATAAAAATTTGAATGCAAAAATGTACACCATTATAACTACCATTGATTATACATTTAATACTAAATACTATTACATCAATATATATGTATACATATTTAAAATAATTGTAATCAATGATACTGCTCCCACAAAATATGAAAATATAATTGTGAAATGAATTAATTATACACTCTACTGAAAATTTCAAGAATTAAACTATTAACTCTTTTTATTTTAGATTTTGATGTAATACATATTTTATTTACATATTAGTTCAGGTACAGTTGTTATGGATAAAATAAGTAATTAATTCTATCAAGCTGTAAGACCTGTAGGTCGTGTTCATTTTTAGAACTCTCTATAAGCGATGATTTTACGATGGTTATGCCAGTTTTTGTTTAATTTTGGTCCTAATTAGAAAAAATTAAACTAGGAAATTTTAAATGTTTAACAATTATAAAATGTAAGCAATATAAAATATAATCAAAGTATTCCCAACAAATATGTTTTATTCATGTATGACAAAAATATACGCAAATTATTATTTTTAAATTAGAAGTTTTCCGTAATTCTCGATTGTCTTGTGCTAGTAGAGAAGAGATATAGGACAAACCTTCACCCTCATCCCAGTGTCGGGCCAGTATTTTTTATTTGTTGTATTACTAATTAATATTGTTCTTGAAGTCACATTAAAACGTGATCATATTACTCGATTTATATAATGATTACGATCATATTCTTGGATTGGGATACATTTTAAAAAAAATTTATTTATACATAAGAATTAATATTTAACCTAACACCTACGTTCCACAAAGTATTTAAAACAAACTTTAGGACCTGATTCATAAATATTATTAACACATTTTTTACATTATTCAATAATATTTCATAATAGAGGTTTTAATTGAAAATTTCTTCTCAAGCCCACAAAATATTTTTTTTAAGTACAAATTTACTCATGGTACTATTTGTTACCAAAAATTGTTTGAAATAGTAGACTTTCTCTTAGCATTTTTTTAGATTCTTTGTTGGCAATTATTTTGATCAAATATATTTAACAACAATAATGTTGAGATGTTTTTTTAAAGAATTTAGAAGTGGGCAGTTTGTACAATGTCAGTATTTATCACTTATAATTTAACACAATGACGTATATATGATAAGAAAAATTTCTTTGTTTCAATTGTCATAAAAACAAAGTTGTTCACAAAAATGCAGAACCTGTACAATAATCTGACGATTTAACGTTAGTAAACAGTCTAATCGTTTATTATCCCAACTGCTTTAATTTATTGATTATTTTAAAATTTCAAATGTAGTTTATAATAAATATTAAACATAAAGTAATGAGATAAACTATTATATTTATGTAGATACCATAATATTGGTAGTTATAGTTACCGAATGTTCAAAAGTATTTGGATGTTAATGCTCTAAGAACTTTGAAATACGAGCTGAATCAGTGGCGTACTTTCAGTTTTTTTCTTTGGTAAGGGTGGGGTTCACATCTTCATAAAAAGTTGGTAAATTTAATATTTTTTTAATTAATACCTATGAGTTATGAAGTAATAATTATATTAGGTATACAAATACAAAAAACAACATTTGTGTCTTGCCATTTTTACAAGTTACTGATGAATATTAAAAAATAATGGAGTAAATGTTTTTATTTATAAGACAGGGGGGGTCGAGACCCGGGACCCCCTCCTCCCCCGAAAATAAGCCATTGAGCTAGACTATAGCAAAAACCCTAAAAATAAACATATAAAGCAACAAAATGATGTTAATATAAGAAAATAAGGTTTAGAAACTATCCATTGTAGAAATTACCTATAAAATAATTAAGAGAAATAAATATCCGCGCAATACTTGCATACACCACACCAATTGTAAACTAAATAGCAACAATAAAATAATATTATGTATATTTATATCAATTATAATAATTATTACAAGTACATATTTAAAGGTAATAGGTATGAATAATAGTCTTTGTTGTCGACTGTAATTGATTCGCATCGTCCACTGATTCACAGTAAACGACTACAATTAAAATGTATTTCTAGATTTTTCCAAGAAATATGATTTTAGAATTTGATTGAAAAGTTTACCATGATGTTTTTTACTTCTATTTTCTTAAGTCTATCGAAAAGATTTCAGACAGACGGGTTGCACTAATCATCAATTTATTGCTTTATTCTCTGAAAGCGAATTTCGCTGTTTGGTGCGTAAGGGATGTAATTTACTACATTTTTTAACAGTTTTTCAAATAATCTCACCAGAAGTTAAAAAAAAATGGAATAATTTACGAGCAACAGTTTTTTGCCAAACATAATTTTTTTATTCGACATTAATCAAAATACAATAATGGTAGAGACTTGAAATTTGTACTGAGTGTTTGTATCATCGTTCTTTAAAGATGATAAAATTTTTAAAAAATGTTGACATTTTTGTGCCATTTCTAAGTACATTATATTTATGATTTTTTTTTTAAATTTCAATCGGCTATAGTTTGATAGCATAGTTAATTTTTGATTTTGATACTTAACATTGTTGTACACGACTTCTCATAAGTTGTTAACTTATTTTAATGTCAAAAAAACGAAAATACGTAATAGACATAACTTTTTTTGTTATAAAAATATGTTCAAATGTTGAAAAAACTCAATTGAAACCTTACACTTTAATACTTCATAGGCTTGAAAATTGAACACAAGATTCCTCACAAGTTTTTCTTTGCAAGTAATCAATAGGTAAAAGTTTTCCAGAGTGTCCAAATATTAACACGGATTTCTAGTAAACGATCATATTAATTTTGTTATCAAAATAAGTTAATCGTATCGATTTTAAACAATAACTTTATTATTATATTATTATATTAGTACTATACAAGTATTATAATAATAATAGTTAAACTATAATTATTAATTTAATTGAATCAAAGTCCGGAGGTTATTAAGTATGTGCGATTTATTTATTTTTTTTTTTGCAAAGTCTGTTTAAAGAAACTGATTGCGAAATTATTAATCACTTATGTAGTAATATAAATTATCTCAAGATACATGGCTGATCCACCCGACGTCCTTCACACAGAATCGTTTTTCGAATTGATTTTAAACTGGCGTCAAATCGACATGACTTATAAGAAATATAATATTTACTTTGATCACTGAACTTGGACGCTAAACTTCCTATAGTGTATCAAGACTAAAATTCGTAAGCAAACGTCAGTTATACAGAATATAAATCAATAAATATGTACGTAAAACAGTCAAGATAATCATTTTTAGCATATTACCTTTTTTTAAATAAATTAATTAAAATTAATAAATAACAATTATTAGAAATTTTTTCCTCATTCGTCACGTTCACCTGCGTTATATGATTGTAATACATCTATAATAAAATTATGGACTTTGTGGACGTTACAGATCAACGCTGAAGCGAATGTGATTTAATTTTAAACCTTTTTTTTTAGTTTCTCTAAAAATGATGAATTTGTTGCTAATAATTTACTGATATATTCGAACAAAAATAAGTTAATCGATTGGTAACATACATTTTTACCGATCTGAACACTTACCCTAGAATATGAAATTATATGCATAGTACATTTGTGTACATACACTTCCGATAAACGACTATGAGTTTCCCGACGTTTTTGAAGTTTACAATAAAACGAGGCCCAATAAGTAGAATAAATTATTGTCGTGCGTCTATAACTTTTTTGGATTAGTTTTTTTCTGCGCATCGCGAAGTTACGTTTGGATTCTGAATGACGTGGACGTCCTGATAAAAAAAGTACGCACTTGTTTCGGAAAATTAGTTTCTCATCGAACGACTATAAATCGGTCGGGTCGCGAAGACTAGTTACAACGATGAGAGAGGGGGTAAAAAAAAGTAAAAATCATAACACACACGCACACACACACACACACGCACACACACACACACACACACACATACGCACACGGTGAATACGGAATAATTGGCGCGCGTGTAAGGTAGGCTGCGGGGGTCGAACCCCTCTCCCGGCCGACACGGCGGCGCGGCGGTGGCTGCCGCCGTCGCCGCCGCGTCACCGGCAATCCGTTCACGAGCTAGTAGGGTCCAGCCACCCAGTCGTCAGTCGATCGTTTCGCTGCTACGTCGTGCGACGGTCTCCGCGTCTCGCAGTTCTACGAGCAAATCGTTGCAGTTGTATATTTTTATTTTATCTTTTCCATCGTTTCGCTCCGTGTTCTATGATACGTACGACGATTACGGTCGGTATTCCGTTGTGAAAAAAAAATAGTAAATATTCCACAGTATCTCGTCTACGGTACACCGTCGTCGGTGTTCGTTTATTATTATTTTCGTTTTCGTTTCGATCGGACGAGAAATCGAAAATCATCGATCAATAATACCTGTCGAATCGCATAGCATAATAATAATAGATAAACAGTACCGTCGTTCGGATTGCGCGTGTACCTACCCGCGTTTCCGTCGAATCGATTACCGCGCAGTGCGTGTGCACGTTTTTTTATTTCGTATTTTTCATCATTCCGGCGTGTAGATCGTACACCGAGACCGTGCAGGAATCGTAGAACGAGAATAATGAGGACTCGCATCGTCGCGTTCGCCATCTCGTTGTTGTGTTTTGGCGGCACGTCATCGTCTGCCCAGACCTCAGGTGAGTGGGGCCCGTATTAAATTGATACGATATCATTATCGTTATTATTATTATTATTATTATTATTATTATTAGTCTTATCGTAATGTGAACAGAAAACCCTTGTCCGTGTCGCGATTTACGTGCAGACGCGCCACATGTGACGGCTAGACGCAGTGCGTGCTAAACGTTACGCGCGGAGGGGTCTCGTCCGTTAGAGTAGTGCAGGTGTTTGCACGTAACGCCTGAAACGTGGTCGTGTTTTGCGCGGGGAATACATAGGTTTGAACCGTCGTCGCGGTCGTGGTTTGCGCGGGGAATACATTGGTTTGAACCGTCGTCGTGATCGAACGATTTCGATACACGGAGCGCAGAAGTACATAGGACATTGGTACTATACATTATTATATTATATAAGAGGCACTCGCGCCTAACCGTACCGGTATCTTTTTCGGACCGGAGATCGCGTGATGTGCGGACGCGTGCGAACAATAATCTTAAATCGAGTGGAGCTCTTATGACGGTTCGTCGTCCGCGAGTATGACCGTCGTTAAGTAGTAATTCGATTTTCGTTTGTACGTGCAGGTATCAACTGGTAAACCGGGAACCAGACGATTTCGTACTGTTGAATTTTCAAAATTATTTAGAATCTTAAAGCACTGCTCGGTGGATAGTGGTGCGTTTATAGTGCGGCCTATCGGGGTTTTTTTTTTAGTTTTACATAACCAGCTATAATAATATAACCTAATTTCAACGAGGCTTGGTTTTAACATGGACATGTTTTCGCTACGGGAACAACCGATGATTTTTCCGACCGATTTCGCGTTACTGCAGAGCAGCTGATACAGTGAATAAGACATGATCAAAGTTACCTAGTAACCATAATAAAACATATCCATGATTCGAAGTTTTTCTGCGAAACGGAATAAATGTTTATTGGATACCGTTACTTTTTTTTTTTTAATTGTTGATAAAACGCTATACGCTTGTACTTATCAGTCACATTTTCACTAGAGTATTCATAATCAGCACGTGCGTCTGACACGTTCCCGCGGTTTTCACGTGTATTCTGTATTTGTTATTATTTCACCTAGTTATTAGGTATTTTAAATAGTTTGATAGTAAATGACGAAAATGTAACTATAGTAGGTTCGCTAGCGCGTTATATCATAATAACTGTTGCGTTTAATGCGACGACGGTATGTCCCCCATATGTTTATAATGTATATACGAGTACGTAATTTTGTATATTTTGAGAAAATTGCAAGGCACAAAACGTATTAGACGGAGTGGTAGTATTTCCCTCGCAATGTGATACAGAGGCGGTTAGGCAAAATTATACCCGGTGGCTGTCTAATGGGGCAAAATAGCGGAACTCGGGATTTGGCGTGTGCGGCACGGGTGAAATTGATGGTTAGTCGTGTATAGGTATATATATGTATAGGTTAGTATTTACACACACACACATTTATATCCAAATACAATGCGAGTGTATATTGTACATGTATATTGTATATATACGGAAAAGAGGTTAGATTAACGTCGAATGCGCCTCTCAACTATACGCCTTTTGCGCGGAATTCAAATTTTACCCGCTACCCCGCCACGGGTGATGAATTGACGTGAGCGAAAGCCGAAACGCTCGAGTCTCTAAAAATTACTTACACCACACATACTCGTTTCCATCGGAACATAATGATGAGCTGAAACGAAAATCGCTGTTAAAATTTATAATGTTCAAATAGAATTCTCCGAATTCTCCGATTAAATTGTATTTTTTAATATTATATTATTATTACGTTGTATTTCGGTGACATGTGCATTTTTCATTGATGTTTCAAAATACTAGAGGTTTTAAATTATTCTTTCTTGATGATAAAGCACATCAAAAAATAATATATAAGTGTACCATGAGGTGTTTCATAATAATGTATAATTATCAATTACATATTTATAATATGATTACTTTTAAGTACCTAAATTATATAATAGTACATTATTGATATCTATTATGATTTGTTACCGTCATTTTCTTATAAACTTTCATATTAGTCATCTCAGATACTTTTCATCTAATATGTTGTTATGTTATAGATATTTTAATATCATAAAAGTGACTTAATTTTATAACCAACTTCGTGTTTACATTTACCTTAATGAAAATTATTCTTAAAAAATAACCATTACAAACAAGTTTTATATATAATATAGAGAAAACAAAATATTGTGACCGCATTATTTGTGTATCAAATGTAATATCTTATTGATTTTTAAAACACTTGTAGAACTATAACAAGTTTAAAACGTATTTACTAATAAAAAATGCATTTGTTGACTGTTCTTTGAAAATTAAAGTAAAAATACGGTTTCTATGTGGTCAAATTCACGACATTTCAATTTTATTATTATTTACGAATTTATGAGTATGTTATTAATTATAAGGATTGCTAAATTAATATCAATAATTATTTATTATATAGATGAAGTGTGAAAAATTGTTTTTCATTGTGATATTTAATTGGTTTATTTACTACTATTTCGTACTATATGATATTTAAATTATTCAGTTTTCGTTATGATAGTGTAACGCAAATGTGCCCATCTGTCAAGATTTAAAGTAGTAATGATTTTTGAGTAATGTCAAAAAAAGTATTACAAAAAGTGGATGTCTTTAATTCTCTTCTTAATAATATTTATTTTTAAGTTGTAACTCATATAATAATACTAATAATATATTACAATGATGAAACTGTATTTACTATGGGTTTTATTTAAAAAAAAATTTGTTTTATCATTTTCCCGAGAGAATTTTTCATATTTGCACCTTTGGTGGTTATCTACGCCTCATTTATTTACATTTGGATATTAAAATCCGGGAAAAAGATATTCGTATCGGGTGACAGTTGAAATAATAATAAAAAGTTATTGTTGGTATAAAAGGATGATTATCATTCGAATGATCGTTTGTAAGCACTGCACTGGCGAGATATTATTTATTTACAATACCTCTGCTGCCGATGACATATACTGTGCATGTGTGTTTAGAATAGGACAGCAATATAGCACACTACCCCACTTGATATATAGAATGCAATAATATAATATTGCTTTAACATGACTATTGCTCGTCAAGTACGTATAGTCTTATATCCTCTTTATAGTTTACTTTCTACGTAGTATAATATTGTTTGAAAAGTATACTTATCGAGTGTCTCTTTCAGTGTATATACCGAGGTCTATACGTATCTGTTTTATATAGTAATCAAAATGGTCGAAATGCTTTTGTCATGAGGTTTGCGAAAGGGGGTGACATACGTAGCTATCGGGGTACTTTGACACATATACCATTAACCGTAACCCAGGTATATAAGAACACCTATTTATTTTGCTTTCTTCTTCGATCCTGTTTATATATATATATATATGCCCACTGGCACAGATCATCGGTAAGTACTTCATCAATCACCGTCTTAACCCGACAGTTTCCTCAACCTACTATATCTCAGCCTATCAACGTGGGGCGGAAAAAACCGCTTGGGAAATACATCAATAATTAATGTACATTTTCTTTATTCAAACTTTTCATTTTTGTCCCTCGAAAATTCTTTTTTAACGCTTTAGTTTTTGGTAGAAATTTGGTTACACTTCTTGGAAGAAAGGGCTTTATGATATTGAATTAAACCTGGTATTCATCCCCGACATCTTACAAGTCCGTGTTCCAGTTGAGCCATTTCGTTTATATGCAAATTTGTTTATGATATTTTAAATAATTATCTTTGTTAGTCTTTTGTATATAAATTGTGGACTTGAATGTTGAAAAATATACCAGAGTCAAATAATACATGCTTTATTCATTCAGTCGTATGTGAAATAATATTTAATTGTTTTTAAAATGCATTAAATGTATTCATAATACATATTATTAGATAAATATCATGTATTTAAATTATTTAAGATGAGAGCTATTTAAAGTATCGTAACTCTTCGTTACGAGATATTTTTCTAGGAAACTTACAGCTTCTACACTTCAACCATTTTATTTATTTTTTCTAAAACGCCCTTAAAGTACTAATAAAACTTATTGAATTGATTTATCTTGATAAATTATATAAGAATGTAGGTTAAAATGTATTTTGTTCTTCAAAAATACCTACTATAAAAATTAGATTAAAAAATGTTTTTATGCTTAAATGATCATATCGCATTATCGCTGATTACAAGTTCATATGAATAATAAAAACAATAACATTGCATATAATTTTCATTCATTAATACTTATTTGACACATAATCAGCCTTAATCTATTAACTACCTATTATAATGCGACACTTTTGCATTATTTTAACAAGAATAAATATTTTATATTTTTGACACGGACAAAATTCAATGTTGACTGTTGTAACGTTAATACTATTTAAATTCGCCCGTGAATAAACCTTATACGAAATCTATCATACAAAATTTCAATCTTCTAAATGGTAGGAATAATTTTAAAACATTGAAAGTGAAAGTTGTTTACACCCATACTTTGTCTTTATGTAGACTTAAATCTTTATAGATATTATATATTCACAATTAAAGTCACTGCTTTAAATATAGATTGTATACAATATATAATTGTAACAAATATACAATGTATTGTATACTTTCAAGCAATTTATATATATATATATATATAATAATATATATATTTTAAGATTTTATATACCTACTTACTTCAGTAGGTATATTTTTTGAGATCAGTGTGAATCGTTTGGAAAACAACGTTCTAAGTGTGTTAATATAATTTATATCAATTGAGTTATAATGTTAGTTATAGACACAAAAGCTATAAATGTTATTTTTTTGTCGTCTGAGGAAACAAGACTAAATATTTATTTTTAGTTATTTATCCTTATAATTAATTTACTTGTTGTTTAAATTGCTTATTCGTTTTTTTCAAATTGACTGTACAATTTGATATTTTTTTGTTCATTGATCGTTTATTATTTTTTTTTATCAAATATTTTCTATTAAATGTTTTTTTTTCACTTTGTCTTTAAAATCTATTATATTTATTCAGTATTTAGAGGAGATTTTAATGTGTCACTAATAAGTTTTTGACTATATAAAAAAAAATTGTTGATATTGTTACAATGAGTTCTTTACTGCGTTATAATCCAACATATAGCTAGTTGTTGCGTTGCTACAAATGTACCCATAAAATGCATTAAACAAATGATTGAGTTTTTGTTCATCGATTAATAATTGTCTTACGATTTTTTTTTTTCATTATAAATCAAACAATTCGTTAAAATTGAACAATTTTTTGTTGAATCTGCGCAGTTATTATTTAATATGTAATTTTCACAATTTTATAAAGAATCTTTAAACACTTTTTGGTGATTTCGAAATATTTGTGAGGCTTTTATAAAAATATTCAACAGTCATAAGATCGAATTTAGAAGAACCTTTGATTAAATCCAGAATTAAATCGGTTGAGGTGTCGTCGAATGTCGTTTGCTTCCAGCCCTCGGGAAAACTGTTGACTACGCAGCTTTTGGCGAATTACATTTTAATGCGGTTAAAACTTTTGCAATGTACGTTGAACTTTTTCTTGTTCATGCACACAAAATCCGATTACTTATTTGGCAGATTTTACTTTAAGTCTAATATTTTTCCTTTGGATATTTCAAAAACATGTTTATAGTGACATATGTTTAAATATGTTTTCAGGATGAAGTCTGTACTTATGTTGTTCTTTTGTTATAAATATACCATGTATATCGGTAGGATAAAGATCAATTGGCCATTAATATAGCATTAATTGATCGTCAACGACTCGACGTATGCTTTAACGAACTAAGTACAAAAAACGTTTATTCTATTAATATTCCAACTAAGTGGAATGATTGACGATTGTAATGATTAATACATATAAGTATAGTATAAGTATAGACGAATAGTGTGGTTATTATTTTTATTTTAGATCCTATCATATTATGATAAATGTTACAAGATGTTATGTCATATCTTATTATATATAAAATATTATAAAATAACAAATATTTCTTGACAAAAAACTACTGTACTCTCTGTACTGTATTTGTGTACAGTTGTTAAAACGGTATAAGTCAAAATTTAAAACTCCGGGAGTTGTTTCCTGGTGGTGTGAACCTATACATCCAATTTTTTTCGTTAGCTTGTCAACATAACAATTAACAACATACTATTAGGAATTTGATATAATATCAATTGTGTTTTTATGATCGCTGATAATCAAAATCCTTTGAATAATAACAGAAACCCAGAGAACTTAAAACAAATGATCATTGTAGATTTATGAGTATACTGTTTTATCATAAATTAATTTATAATATTAAAAAAATAACAACTTTGATCTAAGTAAAACAATTTTTATTAACATCAATAGCAAACAAGATCTAATCATTTCTGCACACACCGAAAATCATATATATGATTCCTCAATTTTCCTAGAAGTGGAAAAATATTGTTAATTTTATTAATTTATTATTAATTTTGTATTTAAAACTCAAAAATTCCATCATCGTAAGTATTAATAATTATATAATTATAAATGCACCTTATAGGCTTTGTTTACCTTTATAACAATAATTATTTACATACGTTGGTTCTCGCTATGTTTTGTAATAAAACTTAATAATTTTGATCACTCCGTAATTGTTGTGGTCAATTGGTATTATATAATAATGTCAAAAGTTCGTCCACCTTCCAATATTGTTAAATAAAAAACACGGAAGTAAAAACTACCATATTTTATTCCCCTCAAAGTAGTTTTCCTTCAGTTATTCAGTAGGAATAATAAACAAGAACATAATACGTACATATGAAATTTTTTAGTTATTTAGCAAAACATTTTAAAATTTGTTACTTTCATCTATTTACTTGCGATAAATAGGTAAAATAGGTATTAGTAGCTATTATAACTAGTATTTTTTGTGTTTCCAAAAATAACCTTTTTATTTTTTTGAACGACACTTAACTTTTATTAATGAATTTATGCAATTTACAAATGATTCATAATGATATGCTAATATTCTAGTATTAAAACTGATACTTATCCTTGTCATAAGTTTAATAATATATAAAAACAATCAAGTGAAAAAAAATATTAATTTTAACTTAAAAATTATTTATTTAATTAAAATAGTATTAGTTATCCTGTTGATGAAGCCTTTAATGTTTACCATTGTCCATTACAGTATTATAATAAAACAAATAAATGTAAATTTGTATAATGTACGAATTACTTCATTGAATATTGCATCATGCGTAATACTAGAAAGTAATTATCTAAAAATAGATCAAAACACCTTCATATATTATTGCTGACACGATGTCAAAAAACAAATCCAATATACTATCTCAAACGATTTGTATTTATTTATGTTACATGATGAAAACAAATAATATTAAAGAAATTAAAATAATATTTTAGTTAATATCTATGTGATTCAATGAATTAGCATTAATCATTTAGTGAATGAATTTACTTACTGCTAGTGAAATCATAGGTACGTTTACTTTTTCGGTTCTTTATGTTATTGATGTAGTATCATCTTAAATAATACCTAGAATCAAATAAAAGATTTTCATCCCTAAAAAAAATTTAACATTACTTTTAGTAGACGCCAAAAATGTATAGCACGTGCCCAATGATTATTTAAACTTTATCCGCACGCACAAACTAACTGTCAATTACAGGTATACTTACCATATAATTACTCTAATATTTTTTAGGCGCCTTCGTTGCGTGTCATTTTGTTGGAGCATGCCAATTTTACCAATATATATATATATATATAATATATATATATATATAATTATTATTGTATAATACTTATTATAATTTATAATAATTGTTGAGTAAGATTATATACTTTACTAAACCCGGTCTGATAACTATATTATAGCTCATAATGATAATGTTAACTTAATATATTTTACTATTTATGACTATATACTTAAGTACATTATACACTTTGAATGACCATATAACTGATCCGTGATTTATATACTTCTTATTGTGTTGCTTCATAATTTGAAAAAGAAAAATAGAATGTACTGTTTGGAGAAATTATACCTTTTGTGCACATGTATTTCAATTTTTCATTATTAGTATTTCAATTCCTATAGTTAACATTTTGTTCTCAATGGTACTGTTTTAAAATGGACATTTTCTTAAATTTGATCATACTATGCTGATTAAAAAATTAAAAATACAGAATGGATTTCACTAATCATTGCATAAAATCAATAGTAACGCTGCAAATGTTGAAGCTATCACTTTTTAGGAATCGCTGATAATTTCAAATTTATATTAAATATTTATTACTTAATAACGAATTTATAACCAACATGACATTACAATTTTAAGTAAAATAATTAACTTTAAATTAAACTTTGTATTGAATTAGATTACACTTCTTAATTCGTATGTGTCGTGAATGCTTATCGGAATAAATTACAGTTTGTCTTAAAATGTTGGTGACGTCGCATCTACGATGTATTTTTTTTTTTTTATATTGTCTTAAACACATGTTATAGGACTTATGTTTATAAAAGACGGCCTTGGGTATGAAATTGCGTCTCGAGGGATGATTAATTCGTTCTGACATTTCGAACAGTTACTCGTTGTCGCTGCCGTTTCACGCGGGTTCTCCGAGAAATGATTCATTGTCCCTCCTCCTTGTTCGTCCAACTTTTATCCCTCCAAAATATTTGTATTTTTCAAAGAAGCCGCTTTCGTCGCCACAGCTTGCGTACAATTAATGGCTGGAAGAGATAGTTTTAATTAAATTATTCTGTCTATTCTGTTCTACAAAGACGAGGATTTTCCTCTACTCTGTCATAAGTTATATTACTGATGTATAGCTTAACGAATTTTATAGTGTTGAATGTTAGACCGCAGATACCGTTAAAACCCTAATATAAGTGATAGTAAAATTTATTATTTATTATTTGATGTTTTGATTGATTTTTGAAATTTCAACTTCAATTGCATTGTATAATGATTCTGGACATGTTAAAACCATTGACTAAAAAAAAAGAAACTACCTATATTTAAACTTTAATAAATGTATTGTAAAATTTAGGTTAATTTTAAATTTACATGCGATGTAATATACATTCTCGTTGTAATAATATTATCATTTACATTTTAAAAAATGAATCGATACATAATATCAGTTATTGTACTACGTCACTATGATACAACAAAATATTATAATCTGAAATTAGACTACGTCGTATAGCATTTATTTTTCAAATGAATAGTGCACATTCAATACTTTATTAAGTTATTTATAAATCTTATAAGTTAAATGATACATTTATACATCATTTTGGATAATAATAATTACGTCAGTACGCTACTTATCAAATATTTTGATAACCTAAACATTAGTTTAGTTACTGACAGTCTCATCCTCTTAAATTTACCTACGCAAATTACATGAGCAATTTAAAAATGCAAAAGCGTATTAGAATAAAATTATACGCTGATAATAATGCATTATCTGATGACGTATAAAATAGAAATAATTATTTGAAAACTATTTAGAAATTAATTTTAATAGGGATATAGGCAATATATTTATTTTACATACTTAAAATATTATATTTAGTCTAATCAATATTATAAATTATTATTAATTTAAAATACCATCTATTGATCTATTACGGCATAATAATTATAGATAAATACATGCTATGTAGATGTTTTATGATATTACTAACTAAATGCAATGAATTTAATAGCATATAGCTAGTAATTTGCACTAAAAAATGTCATAATTGATTAGCGTAAAGAAATATTTCTCTTGAATAATTGTCTTTAAATATTTACCCTTTAAAAAATAGATGTAATAAGAATTTTATTAGTTTTCATATTTGTTGTCTTTTTTGCAAATCAACTTTTATCATAAAATAAAAATGTCATATTAGGATTATTTTCTAGTATCTGGATAAAGGACTGAATACGTATACAGCTTATATTTTTGTTCACCTATATGTTCATACTAATATAGAAATATTACCGATACATATGCTTTGAATGCTATTATAGTTTAGATCTAATTCCTACTAATTAATTAAATCAATATTAAATAATTGATTTTCTATTTTAACATAATAAGTTAATACCTTGAATATTTGTGTTTGTCTGTAATACTTCTAATACACTTATAAGACCAGACATTTATACTTTATTATAACTTTTTTTTTGTTCAAACTTTTTAGTTTTTAATACTGTTCCATCCAAAACTTATCTGCTAGTACTTTTGCTTTTTGGCTATTTATCCTTATTGAGAATTGAATATGACTTAGTATTAACTACATTTTTTGAAGCCAATTTATCAAGGTAGTATTATACATAATATAAATACTTTCTCGCAGCGTGACAATTTCTAATGGTTTATCATACTGTTTTTTTCTTAACAGTTCTGACAAGTAATAACACCCTGTGGTTTTTCGTTCCCAGTTAAGTTAAAAGTAGTTACATATTTATTTTGTATCAAAGCTTTTGATAGTACTTTGATGTCATTCGAGCACAAACAATATAGCTATGTGAAAACTAAAATGAAAAATAAATTACTTTTACCCTTTCTATGTACCTGAAAATCTATAATATTTGAAGTAAATTGATTTTGTAGATTCAAGAATTGCATCCAATTGTAAATTCGTTAAGTTGTGCATAATGTGTGTGTATACCACAACTATTCGTACTGTCTTCATCTAAAATAGTATTTATTAGTGTTTAATTCATTTTTTACGAAAAAAAAGGCTTTAAAAATAAATAATCTTCGAAATTAACAAATTACAATAGGTTTTTATGTTCTTTTTACCCCAAAATACCTATACATCAGACTAGTCCATGCTGAATTCAATCAAACTAGAAAAATCTGATATTGTTTAAAATAATAAATTATAAACCCCTTGTTGAGTTGTATATTTTATAATTATTATAACACTTCCTATTTTGAATGTTTAAAGCGTATTTGTTTAATACTTTCCTTTGCATTCTTACATACTTCTTTCGCTGTATGTACCTAAAATTATAAATAAGTATACCAACATCAATAAATCGTATGCCCATCAGTGTTGACTGTATACTTTAAGTTATATGTGTTGTTATTGAGTTATGGAGTGTAATTCATCCAAGAAGTGAAGAGGAAGGCCGGCGACAGAGAGACATGGCAATTGCTGCAAACCAAATTTTAGATTTAAAACTGCAGAGGTTGGTTTGCAATTATTATAGTTAGTTATCGATAATTCTCGAGATAAAACCGTATAAAAAGACTTGTATGATTATCTTTTTATTTATCAACCACCTGCGAGGGTATGACTATCGATTTAAAAATAAGCACAGTTGAATTGTTAAAATAACGGGCAGGGGTATTTTAACATAATGCCATAATTCTATTCAATATTAGTATTAGTATTGGAGCACACTTGAAAATCACTGCGAGCCAAATGATGTTGGAGTGATATTCAAACATTACTCGCACTGGAAAACGAAAAGAAAAACCATTTTCAATTTCCTTTTGTTTTATTTCTATTTTGGCGCTTTAGTAGTGAACTCGGTAGTTTATTTAATAGATTAGCCACTTATGAATCGTCTTCCTTTTGTGAATAAGAATGCCCGATCTAAAGTCAATGTAAGTTATTTATTTATTTAGAGAAACTATGTACAAATATATAAAAATATGAAAAAAAAAATGCTTATTTATATGCATATAATTCTGTTGTCGTTATATATTGACATGACATTCCAATACCCATTATTAATTCAATTGTGTGTTGACATCTTGGTACAATTATTTCCAATGACCTACTTTTACATACGTTATCGTCCATCAAGTAATATTTATTTTATCATTAAAAACATAATCATATATCTCATTCGATGCATTGAGTCTTATTACAGTAGGAAATAAGTAATTAATGCCTTTTCCCGAATAGAAAAGTATTAATCTTCGAATAGAGTACAGAATGGCGAGTGTAGGTGTAATCAAAATGTGTCCGATTTGTCGGAAATTCGGGATCGTATTTTTGATGGATTATGGAACATAAAATCCCCCATCACTCTCTTTTAATCCCTTGCAACAGTATCATCAAAAAGTTTTAATACTATATTAATTATTTTACCTTACACCTGTGATTCCTATTTTATTCATATTGAATATTAATATAATATAAATTTTACTCTAACAAAACTTCACGAAACAGCTTTAATACTTTTTAAACGTATACTAGAATAATTGTAAATACAATTTGAAGTGATGAGTAAGTACTATAGTCTTTATTGTTATAAAATAATTCATTGATTGATTTAATTCTCTAAAAGTCTATACTTTATTTGAAGTGAAGTGTCCTTCGAAACTCATCGGTGTTAATCGACCTTGCGTAATACTATGAACTGGTTTATCTAGAAGTTCATATTTTTTCATATGTTTAATTATTATGAGTACCTACCGATGTATTTACAATTATTTTGTCTCATATAGCCGTATAATGTATGTTATCGTTTTTCATTAACCTATGCAAAATATGATTAATTTAATCTAGGACATTTGATTTCAATACAAGAAATGAGAACGTTTTTTAGATTTATACTTTAATTTTTAACTGTTTATTTTTTATGTATTAACATATTGGTATTTAGCATAATTGCTTAATTTTATTTATATTATGATACCAATCACATGGCATGTGCCGCATGTGATATCTAGCAATTGTTTGTTTTTTTTATCGTTAAGTAGGTATTTGTTATGTTAATTGGTAACTTTTTTACATTTAATTTATCAACATAACAATATTTATTTTTTATTTAATTATGATTAGGATAAAAGAAGCAAATTTTAAACATGTGCGCACAGCTTTTTTTCATTTATAATTATGAACAATATTTATATAATTATTATATTGTTCGTAATTGTGTAAAATGAAAATAAAATAATCTTAAACGATGTATGTTTTTTTTAGTAATTGTGATATCACATTTATATATATAAACAAAAAACCTATCCTAATTTGATTTAGTTCTAAAATTGAAATTTTATTTTAAATATTTAAGTATACAATTTTAAGGATTTATTTATATTTTAAATTTCAATAATATAAAAAAAATGTTGTCTGTTAGTACAGTTAACAATTTCAATTTCAATAAAAATATAGTTTACCAGACAGCCCTCGTAAAATAAAATAATAAAGTGTCAAGGTTATTGGCTTTTGTTTCTGAAAATAATTGCATTTTCATATCCCTTTTGCTATAATTGAGTAGATTCTTAAATTATTATAATCCAACAAGATACATAGAGATATAAGTGGTTTCCTTGTAAATTGTGATGATAAACAAAATAATAATTAATATTTAGGTTCAATTGGTATCACATATTTTTTTAACAACTTACTAGTTACCACTTTTAAAATTTGAATTAAAAATGTCTATACATTAACCGAACACAAAATACAGACTGAATGAACGTCCATCCTTCACGCAACCTTTAACCTCTGGTAACTGAAAATGAACATAGGTACATATAGGGTTGACTAGATTAGTATCTTAAAAATCTTATACATCTTTCGGGAATTATATAATTGATGGGGTTATTTCATTTTATGAACTAAGTAACTAGTGTACTGACGAGCTAAGTGAAATATAACAGGGGGCTAAATAATTTTTCTAACACAATGACAGCTTTTAAAAACAATCAATCTATAGTCTATAAATCATACCATAACACCTCTCTCAAGCTCTCTCTCGATCCACCTATTCTAGTAGCTGATTTAAAATGTTTGATTGGATGAATTGTCTTCGTATCATATAATTATGAGTATTTTAAGACTTGCTTTCTTTTTAATTATTGTTTAAGTTTATTGATATTATGTCGATGATATTCGCAACGTAATAAATGTACATATACATTAAATAATTAAATACTTTTTCCGTATAAAAGATAAATGGTTATCAAATTTGTAAAATGTATTACTTTACAAACACTGCATTTAAAATGGCCATGTATACAAAGTAGGTATAATTGTTTACCAGTCCAAAATCCTACTCTTAAATTATTTTTTTAAATTGATACTTGTTTACGAATAATTTACTTTATCTATCTAAAACATTATTTGATGATTTTATGTTTGAGATTTATATTGATTATATTGATTTATATTAATTGAATTATTGTGTTTTCAGTTTCAACAGACAAACCGTTGGTGGTGAGTAGTACTAGACGACCAATACCTCATGTTGAATGCACACTACGACAACATACTTGTGGAAATGGCAAGTGTGTACCACTAGCATGGACGTGCGATGGAGATGACGACTGTGGCGACAACACTGACGAACTGCCTGCCATGTGCAAACCAGGTAAATACAAAATATTTACACGAAGTTATTATTGTTTATCGTACAGTTATGTTATATTGTTTTATGGGTGGACTGCGCGAGTTAAGACCGTAATAATTTTATAATGCTTTATTTAGTTTTTAAAAAGTATGCACATTTTATGTAATTATACAGAAATATGTAATTAATGTGCATTTTGATGAAAATATTCAAAAATATCCAAAAACAAAAAAAATGTATTATTATAATTATTATAAATAAAATGTAGAAGAATATGTATTAGCATAAAAATTACTAGTACTAGCAATAAGTAATAAAACCTGTTTACAAGTAAACTGGTACACAACCCAAAATTAAAATATAAATAAATACAATAGTATGAGAAATTAAATGTAAGTAAATTTTTATCTGCGGAATAATTAATTCACAAAAAAATACAATATCATAATTTTCATTAGTATCAACTCATAAATATTAATTTCTCAATTTTAAATAATATATGTATGTATATTAAACTTAAATTATGCAGATTATTCGCAAATTTTGAAACAAATACCCACAATTTTGAGAATAATTTTCCAATGAATAGACACTGGCAACCCGTAAAATACTCTACTACTTCATAGAATCCACCAACTATATGGAAGAGTTTTTTAAGAATTTTATATTTTAGCTATACATATAAAGTATTATGTTGAGTTTTTATTTAAAATGCAAGAAACGAGATTAAAACTAGTTGGGTATTAGTATTTGAATTTATTTGTTACACGATTGTATGATATGAATATATTTGATATGCCTAACTATATTTACAACGCAATTAATTTATTGATGTTAATTTTATGAAATACCGGTAAATAAAAATGTACCTGTTATTATCGAGTGTTACATGTTAGTACAAAAACTATAAATATTAACGGATATCGCACTAGTCTAGAGACTGTCATGTATATCATATTGATATTTCCACCAGACATTTTACGGCGGCTATGGGACATTTGACGAGATCGCCAATGATATAAGGGTGTCTCTTCATTACCTTTAACAGTTTCATTTTACAACGACAAATCAATATTTTATAGGTACTCATGTTATTATTTATTTTTATTGACATTTTTAAATCATTTTAACTGAATTCCATCATAATACAATCAATATTAGTTCACAAATTCCGCTTAACTTTATCTTGACTAGTGGTACCACTAACTAGTTACTAACTAGTACCCTACTGTATTGTGGTCTTATTCAAGGTTGATCCGCAAACCGCATATCTATTATCTAATTTTTTTCCCCTATTTCATCCTCTTATTCTACTCTACACCGCTGATTGCTCGTCCGATATCGATATCGAAAAATGTCTTTCGCACTCGATTGCCATCTCTACGCGTACCTATATTGTTATAACTTATAAGTGTAATACAAACGCGTTCGTGTAGGACGAGGTTAACATAATACCAATACGTTCAATACCGATGTGTACCACCTATAAACTAATACCTAATCGCGCTTTACTGCTGCTACCTGTTATCGTGCGCGGCCGCGTGGGACGACGGCGATAACGTCGCGCGATTCGGAAGTGTTGATTGACCGGCGGCCGGCGGTGATCGGCTGCGGAAATTATTTTTTTTTTTCGGAGTTTCGTTCGCACGCCTGTAGCAAGCAGCTCCAGTTCGGATCAATGTAGCCCGTTCAGATATCGTTTAATCATTATAATTGGTTGATTTATTATCATAACACGTACAACGCACTGCGGTGCGCACCGACGATTACCGTTAGCGCGCGTCGCCAGTAGTGTGTTATTATTACGTATTTTCATTTTTTTTATTGTACGTCAACATGCGGCGGCGCGAACGACGACCCAAAACCGGCAACGGTGACGACGACGGCTCGTCTGTACGCACGTGGTCGCTGGTTGGTCAGCGGTTGGTCACGTGATGTGGCGTGATGTTGAATGTGTGTGCGCGCGCGCGCGTGTGTGACGACGACGACGATGACGACGACGGACGTAGCTCTTGTACTGTTCGCCGCCGCCAGGAGACATTTACACGTCACGCGGTACATGCGACTATAATATTATTACCGTTAAACTTCTATTTTTTTCTCTCAATTTTACGTACACACCTGAGCCGCCGGGGGCGGACGAAAATAAACATTTGATGATAAAATAAAAACTCCGCGATAACCGTGTACGCGCACCACACGTGTATACAGGGCGTTCGGCGCGTCATCAACTACTGTGGCCGCCACGCCGTGCGTCGGTCGTAATCCTCGGCAGGTTCCCCCGAGTCCTGGTTATTATGTCCGCGCTCGCGGCCCGAGTACTTTGACGATAAGACGATATTACCATCGTGTTCGTCGACGATACAATACGTACCTGCCCGTTGATGCCCGAGCTCACGTCGAAATCGTCCTGCCGCTACGGTCCGTGGAACCGGCTGTGGGGTATGCCTCCCGCATATTATTATGTTTACTATTACGCGTTCGTCGAAAATGCGAGATATTTTTTAATGACGTGATTTATCTCGTCGAACGCACGCCTGGTCTCCCCGGCGATAAGGGACATTTTATTCCTCGGCCGATTATCATGTACACTCGAGTATATTTATTGTGTGCGCACAGTAGGTATTATTCGCATATCTTACATTTCCCCGTACTTTTCCCGTGTTCGTGAAAATCCAATTGAAATCGGGTACGTACCTATTATACGTATAAGATACGTTTATTATGCAAGTTATCAGATTTTCTGGATCTTATCAGCTCCCGTCGGTTTGACGACAATCAATTATTTGTCTACCTTATGCTAATACCCTGGGTTCTAAAATCAATAAATTCCATGTACTTTCAATTGTATAAATCATTCAATTTAATCTCGGCATCTTTCATGATTTAAAATTGCTTCATTTTTTGGTTTCTCTCATTTACATGACATGTAGTTTTTACGCATTACGTTCTTTTCAACCTTGATAATCAGCCAATTTGTTCTATATGGTGTCCACCAACAATCAACATGTTGTTATATAGGATGTATATAAAATTATTTCAAAGGTTTTTACTACGTTTTGAAGAAAACAAATAACCTTCTAAATATTAAATGTTTAAATACTTTGCATCACTCGATGTCAATGATGTTCGCTGTTAACTGTTTTCGTCTCGAGGGTTCTGTCACTGCAAGACAGCCTCCCTCCTCATAATGACTCAAGTGAGGAAAAACAAAAAATGTATTTATCCGATTCGTTTGTTGTACACAAGCTACAAGATAATAGATAATAACTATTTAATGAAAAAAAAAACTAAAATAGTTTACGTTCGAAATGATTTATGTGTGATCACTAATCACATAATGCGTAATTTTTTCTTTTGTGTAATTTATTAAATACTATTAAAATAAGACTGTGAATGTAAGACGGCAATATTTTTGTAAGTCTAAAGATAAATTGTCTTCTATACTGTATAGGTACGTATTATATCTAACGATAATATAAAACGTTTGTAAGAATATAAAATATGCCTTTTATTTGTAATGACATGATTGACAGTAGTTCGAATAAATACCATCGTACATAATAAAGCGGGAACTCGCGGCGATATTAAAAAACGTCCATTCACGCATTCTTGTGCATTGTCTTCGAGAAATCAAATAAAGGAAAAATGTGTGGGTTCAATGAGGCATCCCATCTAACGTGAAGATCTGGGGCCTGTATATTATAATTTTACATTGATGAATAATTAAATTTTCTATAGGAACTCACCAACGTGTGAAATTGTTTGACTATTAACGACGTGTTAATCCATGTGTCTAATTGTTTTAACACCCTTCAGCTTGGATATCGTATGCTTCTATCTCGTCTTTAATATTTGGAAAACGATTATACTGCTGTTAACTAAGTATATTTTGATATTAACTTGAATTTAACATATTCTGTTTGTTGTTCTTATACTTAATTTAATCCCGAAATAGATAAGCATATGGGTGCGTGCTTAAAATTATACAATACCAACCATTATTATTATAAGTTCTTATGGAACAAATTATAATGATTGTTGAAAATGTATAAATTCGTTTTAAAATGGATTTAATTTTATTATAAATAAAGTTAAATAAACTATACATAATCTGTATCACAAGGCACTAGCAATATAGGGTATAGTATTCATTGATCAAATTAATTTAAACATTTTTTATTAAAGTATTAAAAAAATATAATTTTACTTCTGATTTCCCTTCAAACATTTACACAGTTTACATTTTTTTCAGTTCATTACTTTGCTCCTTCAAATATACCTGTTATTAACTGACCTTCACATACATTTTTCCTGTATCTTTTTATTCATTTGTGTTCGTCCATATTTCACTTCTTACTTATTATTTATGCTGTATGATTGTAAAATATAAATGATAACTAAATATTTATTACATATAATAACATATATAATAATTACATATTGTATTCTGGTATTAAAATAACATTATCTATAGATATAAATTATGCATACATTTATTATGGGGGTTAGAATCTATTATTACATTAGAAAGTGCCTTTGTAAGATAAACCATCCGTCCACCCCATACATTTATGAAAGTTCAAAATTCTGGAAATAAAAATGTATTTATACCTAATAAGAATTTTTAATACGCACAAAAAACTTGTAATATTAAATCAGTACAAATTATTATTTATATTGTTTCAAACCAGAATAATACATTTTTGTCATATTTTTTGCAAATGTATAAATTATATTCATTATTCCTTTGATAGCTTTGATTCCTGTTGCTAGTTAACACATATTTTATGAAACTGTCGAGTTTGCATTTTTTATGACTGCTTTTCATCCAAAATAAAAGTTACAGCGCTAAAAATGTATGTGTGAATTGAATATCCGAGACTGTTTTACAATGTATGGTAAAAGTTACGTTTGGATTATTAGTTTTTCTGAAGAAGTTTAGAAAGCATCGATATATTATCTAAAAAATGTTATGTGTTTTATACCTTTCCGGCGTAATGTTGGTATCTCATAGGATATCCCATTTGAATATTCCCATGCCGGAAGGGCAAGAACGTTTTCCCTACACGGCTCTTAAATGGCTTACGATTTAAAAATATTCCGGACCACATTGATCGGTGATATTGGCGTCCGTTCAAATGGGTCGGCGAGTTATTGGCTTACCTTACAGGAGTCGTTAAGGCCGTATGAAAAAACCGGAAAAAGCCTCCCTCGATTCACAACGGTATAAATGTATAATCGTTGGTAATTGTGCATAGCGTAGGTGAACACTACACTTTATAGACACTGAATGAATATAGGTACGTTTTCACCGAGGATATAAATAAAAATATTTTTTCTTTTTTTTGCTTCACACCCGTCCGGTTCTTAGAACAATTAAACCACAATTTATGACTTTACCGGTATTGTTGGGGTATATTTTTTTTTAGTATACATAAAAAAGAGACCGATTTATATCTTCAGGGATGTTGTAAAAAAAAAACCGGGAAATAAAGAAATGTTTATACAACCGCATATATTTCATGTCTAATCCCACGTTGGGCAGCCGATAAACGAATAAAATTCTTTCTACTATACATGCAGACAGTTTTTATCTGTTTCGTCGAGGCTTCGCTATATTTCACCAACGCAGTCTCGATAAGCACAAATAAATAAGATGATTTTTGAACAAGGTATTTATAGGTTATACGGTCATTTTGTCATACACGTTAAGAATCTGCAAAATATGATTATGATTTTATCGAACATTAGATATTTTGTGTTTATCTATATACTTCATTTAACAGCATATTATGTGCATGATGCACTATAGTTGCTCGAACATGCGTTGAAACATATTGTACAACGTTGTCTTAATTAGTATATAATTTATACATTTTTTATTTTGACAAAGTTTAGATGTCGATAAACAAATTGGTTGTACATTTTATACGACAAAAATGTGTCATTATCAAAACCTTTAAAGCAAAATATGAAATACATGCATTTCACAAAAATAGCAATCATAAACGATCGTACAAAAATGTTTATATTATATACCTAATTGCTTACAATATTAATTCAAGGACGTATATGATTGATATGCTATGTAAAATTTTTTTTTAATGACCAATTTAACATAAAGGCTATGTTTTTCATGATTTTTTATCTTGTCCCCATAAGGATGTCTTGTGGATATACAAACTTGGGTATTTATATGGGAACACCATATTTTTTATGCAAAACACTATACAGTTCATTTTTCTGATATTGTTGTAATCTAATTAAAATTCAGATCAGTACTTTCGGATTTGTTCAAATTTAAAATTACGTATGAAAAGTGTAAAATCCGTGTTATCTCCAATCAGTAGCGTAAATAGCGATTCTATGTCATAACATATTATATCATAAAATTAGAATATCTCAAAAACTACTGATTCGATTTTTCGATACATCAAAATTCACAGAAAAATTACCTCAACGAAATACCGCAGTGAAAAAAGAGTATTTTCATTTGAAAAAAAAGTTTATATTGCCACAGGACACTTACCAAAAAGATGGCATGAAAAAAATCTAAATTTAATCATTTTTTACGGCCAAAGAAGGGGGTGAGCATAGTTAATAAATCACCCTGTAACCTGTATCTAAATATGTATTATACTTTGTTTACATCTTTACTAACATTTTTGAAAATTGTGTTTAAATCGAATGTACATAATTACTTTCACTAAAACAAAATAAATTCATAGTACACATACTTTACATTACACTTTAGGTACACTAAATTTAATTAAAAAAAACAGAGATGTTATAGTTTGAGATAATTTTATATCGTTCAATCTTAATTATCTACCATTTCCCGAATGTACACAGTTGTGTCGCTTTTAGACGAGAATGGTAAAGTGTATGGCGTTTTAGGTGTCATAATAGTTTATAACCCAAAAAGCCACCATACTATACAGAAGTAAATGCATAACGCATTATGAAGGTGTTTGACTACTATAGCAATACCTGGTAACGCGACAATATACTCAAAAAGTCTTCAACACTTCGACCGAAATCTTGACTTTAGCTTTTAGTACAGTTGGAACTTAATTTTGCGTTGAATCAAATCTTTACGGAATTCCACATGAACTTAAACCAACAGTCACCAACAGTACACGCTAAACGTACTACATCTATTAATAATGCAACTTGCGTAATAAACAGCGATATTATAAATAAAACTTTCTAATTCGCAACGTATCTCGATTTTTTCGTCTTGTTTATCAAAACGACTCTCGTCTATCAGTTTCCCAATCATCAGATTTTTTCTGTTTCCTGTCCCCATCTAAATCGTAATAAATTGTTGTATGTACGAGTATAGTGTGCCGGGCATATTGTAGGTAAATATTCTGTACACTGTGATCGAGTGAATTTTAAAATAATTATACATTCAAAGTGTCTTATTAACTGGTATTGAATAGTATGGCAGATTACGAGTAGGTACGTTTAATTGTTGTTGTTAAAAGTCGAATTGATAATATATTATTTGATGTTCTATAATCATAATAATATACAAACCAAGATATTTTTTGACTGTACCGATTATTTTTGTTTTCTGATACTCTAAAACCTTATTTCACCGTGAATTCCCATTAATGATATTTCTGCAAAATTCGTGAACAATTATCATCGATTGAATTGTAGTTACGTTTTTATTTACACTATTCTTACTGAGAATTGAGCTTTAAAACCAATGGTTTAAAAAAATAACTATAACGGTATAAATGTATTCATTGTTTTCACAACTATATAAATCAAAATTGTTTAGAGGATACAAGATTCGCATAGACTAGTGGTAAAGTTCTATTGTGGTTAATGTTATTGAGCAATTTACATATTCTCAAATTAATTAACTATAGAATATGTAATAATTATAGCCTTAATTGTCTATTATTTAGTGAGCTAGTATTGTTTTCACTTTAAATTTGAAGATAAATTAACTATATATGATACATGTTTAACTATAAAATTAAGAAACTTTATGTCTGAACCATGAAGTAATAAAAATCAATATGATTTTTTCAAAAGGTATCGTTTCAAACAATATAATATTGTATTTGTCTGTGATAAATCCTGGTACGGAATTGAAATCCCCTTCTGGGCTATTATTAATTTTTAAATAGTTGTATGTTTCGCTTACCGTGGAAAAATCAGCATACATTTCACCTATTACAATATTATGGAATTACATTGGGCGCAAGCACAATACCATCATATGTACAGACCTGCATAAGTGATCACCTAGCCTAGTTGAGGACAAAAGTGCTCGTAGAATTGGTACGTGAATCAACAATGAAAATACAAACAAAACATTTTTTTAAAGATTTTTGCTCGAGAATCCAACAATTGTGGATTTTACTCCACTTATGAGTTTATGACGATTTTTTTTTTATGTCGTTACAATTCACGGCACGTAAACGTTGTCCAGTGGAAAATGGAATCATAATTAAAACCGAAAGAAAAAAACGACCAGCACGATGACGGTGGTTATGTGGTTCGAACAAAAGTATTGGACGGAACTAGAGGTGAAAAATGTATAATGTAATATGATCACGTACGCTGCATAATCAAATTACGGTAAACATTTTCATTTGATTAGACTATTGTGTATATACTTTCAATTTCCTGAAGCCTGCTGTTAGTAATTAGCGGGATAGTCATAATATTACCATTTCCTGGAGAAGATATCCTATAGGATAAAAGGTCACGGGATTTTCACCTTTCTACGCAGTCTCTTGTTTAATATTCTTTGGACTCTCTTGTGTACAACTGCATACCGTCGTCCGTCTGCGCTGCGTACGTGTATAATTGATGTATCGAAATACATCACGTAGGCGTGTATCAGCGTTGGTGAAGAACGCCGACACGCACCGGTAGAATGACTCATATTACTGTATACTGCTGTTCGACTGATATAGTACTGTTCTTGGAAAAATAAGTCCCGGGAATTGTTTTTATTAAACCTGTTAGCCCATCTTTAGTTTTGCAAAACGGAATATTGAAAAAAAAATGATCGAGGTGTGGTTAACAAGACAGAACTGCGTACAGTAAATGTGACTCCTGCATGACGTTATACTCGAGTACAGTAAATACTATAAGCTACGTCTTTACAGTTTTGAAGAAAATAAATAAAATATTTATCAATACAATAACTTGTCAAAATATCAACCATATTACCCCTAAAAATATACTAAGCATTATTATGAGATAAAAGTAACAAACAAAAACAGTAATTATTATTATGGTTTTGACCACTATTTATGCATTGTATATAAGGTATTAAAAAAAATAGTTGTAAACACTTTTTTTTTAGTACAGCCCCAAAAAATATTTTTTTTTTATTTTCACGAATGAGTTAGTACAAATTTATATTTTTATGTTTATATACAAAAATATTTGTTTTCTTTTTTACTTTATGTCAATTCCGATTGGTATAATGCATTAAACATTTAAATATATATAAATATATATTATATACTCCTGTATTATAATAATTGCATTTTAAAATATTCTCATTTTTATTATTAAACAGAAAAAGTTCTAGATTTTAAATTATTTTTAATAATTTGTATTTCAATGAAATAATAACAGAAATAAACCTTCTACATATAGAAATATTAGAATAAAATATTATAAACAATATATCATTTATATTGAGAGTATAATTCTTATAAATATTTACTTCTTATTGCTAAGTAAAAAATCTTTAAGCGGGCGATTGCACAATTTTGAATACAATCACAATAAAACAATTATCTACTTTGATACATCAACAATTAAATACTTACCTGTATGGCTATATTCTTATTAATTATTTTTGACAATGAATATTAGTTTGAAGTGATTATCATCAAACTGTTACACTCGGAAATTAAAATTATTCTAATTCACATTGACGAAAGTGTTTCATTCGATGAAGTTTAAAAGAAATTTTATAATATTTATAAGTTTATAATTATTTACTTATTTTTTAGTTTATTTTCCTATGTAGGAAAATGTATCAGAAATTTATCGTTGGGATGTAAAAACACGTGGTGAGTTTATCTTTTATAGCCCATCGATTGGTATTATAGAGCTCGGGCAGACCTATGTAATTTCAGTCGTCGGACTACGTTTCCGCATTTCGGGGATAGAAATATTTAGCCTCTACGGGTGGTATGGTGGTCTGAAAAATTCCCCAGGATATAGTAAAAAAAAGATAAGGAAGGTTTCGAACTCTTCATTGTTGTACATAAGTCATAACATTCATACATTTTCATTCATCTTTTGTGTGTACGAAGAACGTGTACGGGTTAGCTTTTCTGTGGTTTTGTAGAGATTTCTATGTCTACCTGCACCAAAATTTGTTATTTTCTAACGTGATATTATTGTTCATTTTAATTGCAAAAGTTCCTACATACGTTGACCTTCCGGCATCGGCCGATAGCCATTAGCCAATACATACAATATATTATTGCTTAATACCACGCAAATATTCTAATAATCCCGAACATTAATTAAATACATTTCAAATAAGTATATACTTTAATATTTCTATTGTATTCTTACTGTGTGTACATTGTACTTCCTGTATACTACACAGTCAAGTATATTATTAAGATTATCGGAAAAACTGTAATTTTTTTACTATTATATTTTAATTAAATTAGAATTTAATACAGAAGTTACATTTATAATTTAAAATTATACATTTTGCACAATTAATAGAACATTTGAATAATCTAATATTTAAACTTCCGCTGCACATAATATATACAATGGACATCGTACGTTTGGATATTATTGTTTTAATTTATTTATGCAATGCTGGAAATTTGAATTTACAACTCGACGGTTACTGAAAGTGTTTGAGAATTGTAAGTAATTTATCTTTTAAAAATGCAAATGAATACATAACATTACATTTAACTACCATGTAGTATACATGGCGCGACTGTAGTTATGTGTGTGATTGTAGTTTTACTTTTATCAACGAATTTTATTTTTCCTAAATCAAACATCTAGGTACCTATATTTTTATCATTTTTTTACTTTACTATTTACGATGGGTCTTTTCCCATGTAAACTGTATAAACTTTGAAAAAAGTCGCAACAAATCGGTCTTAGGAGAAGTATACATGCGGTATAACTAGATGAAAAAGTACTTGTGATCCATCAACATTTTTCTGAAGAAAAAAGTTGAAGCTCTACGAAATAAATTAGGGGCCATCAACCGGGTGTTTTCAAAGTCATAAAAAGGGACATCACCGACGCTATTAACTATAAGAATAAGCGCTCCTTAAATATTTTGAAATTTGATCTAATTGCTTCTCTTAGCGACTTAGCATTATTTTTTATTTTAATTATTTCGTGTTCAAACTATTTTTCTGTTACATAATACAAGTATAAAGAATTATGGAATAATTGTTTCAATAATTATATTACTTTTGATAAAATGTCTATCTTTACCGTGTAGCGTTTTACAGTATATAATGAATGTTATTTTCATGAACGTGTATATACCTACATGGTTAAATCAATATCATATTATATTATGATATAATAATGTTGATCAGTCTAGGTCATGACCTGTAAAAACTGAAAAAAATCAAAAAACAAAACATTGAATTACCTATTAGAATAAATTATTATTGCTTATTATTTATTAGCAATATCGTTGCTTAATATGATTTAAATTTTAAAGTAAAATGTACGTAAATAAATATATATTATCTATATAGTTTTTAGTATATGACAATAATTAAATACATATATACAAATAAATATAGTATACAATATATTAATGGTTAATTCGTACAATTAACTGTTTAATGTATTGAATATAATGATAATATCCCATTTAGGCCCATAATTTATTGAGGTTAAAATGAACGTATAAGTATGTAATTGCTAGTATTTGCGACCATCATTTATGAAATGTGTTTTATCAATATTATCAATATTATTTTAAACTGTATAATCTTACGTGTTGCGCAGTTTGTATTTTTATGGTTTTAAAATACCAGTTTTTTTAAGATCAACATTGCTTTTGCAATTAACAATTATTCGGATAAGTTTCCACTCGGTGGGTGTACTGACTATACTGGTCATGAATGCCATTTTAGATCATATATTAAATAGTATTTTCGAGAAAGATTTACTGTGGTACGTCAATTAATATCTTAATAATAATTTATTTCACGACGGGATTGGCTATTAAGAAAGTCCATTGTACGGCCGTAAACAAAATGGCGAGCGTTACTTATTTAACACACACGCACGTGGGGGGTGCAACAGCAGTGGTGGCGAAAAGGGTTTCTGTCGTCATTAAGTTGTCCGTCCGTCAGACCCATTAAAGTCCCGACGGCGCCGGGCACAGCTTTACTAATTACTGCAATCTGCCGGAGCTAGTATACTGTTCTTTGATTAAGATAAATTATTTTTAAATAACACCAAAATTGGGGTGCAGCGGTAAAAAGTAAAAAAACAAATAAATAAATATAAAATAATACAAACATTTTTCTTACATTCAGTCGCAACAATAATAGTTTTCATGTAGTCGAAATTATTTTATTAAGCCTATTCACTTGGTCGTGTGTAAAAATCAACTAAAATACCGAATTAATGATAAATGATAGTTTGTCTTTTATAGCGCTCTTTCATCATGTACATAATACGGAATGTATAATTTTAAATTTTTCAATCAATGTATCAATTAGAGGTTAGGCTTTTAGTTCATTCAAATAACAAACAAGTTTGAGTGTCATATACTGATGTACTATTGATTACAAAAAATGAACGGAAAACACATTTTATAACCATAAGGTAGCTTACATTTTTAAAACGTTCACATTATCCGTCGATAAAAAATATTATATTTTAAGCACACTACGGTTTTTTTTCAACTGCAAAAGATATTTTCGCTATTAATGCAATTTTTAAATGTACGTTATTGCTAGTCTAATTTCGCTAAAAATCATATATACAATTAATAACTTGTGTTTGTAAAAATACGTATTTTCGCATCGGTTTCATATTTGCTGTATAAATATGCGTATTTATAGTACGATCTTTACGATGTGATGTGTTGTTTTAACTGTCATAATATTTCTGTCATCTATAAATTAAGTTCAATTGTAGTATCTGTATAGTATTCATCACGCATTGTTACATATTATGTTAACTTTTGATTGAATGACAATTAAAAATCGACTACGAATACTACGTGTATATACGTATTGCGCTGTGAATAAATCGTTTATATTTCAGGAACAATGTTTTGTCCTTATATCCGACATTATTAAATATTTTGTAAATTCAATGAATAATAGGTACACATATTGTAATACTGTACAGTGCACACTATTATAAAACAGTTACCTATAACATAGCGAAGAAATTAAAAACGCATTCCATCGTATTCGACAATAATTTATGATAATAACTTAATGTAATGACAAACATTTTTTTTTTTACTTTTACTGTCGTTATATTAATCAAATAACAGTATACAGTCAACACAGAAACTTAAAATAAACTATTCATATTATTTTATGTCTCCCTAGTCCTAGTGTGTACCACACGAATAAAATACCTATAGATTTCTCCTATTGAATAATAAAATTGCTTACATTTAAATTGAGCTGCAACGTAATACCCATTATTCTCTCTTTCATTCGTGATTTTTCGGCTCATTATTCTTAATTTTGGTCCGTCTAACATAATTTGAAAAATCAGGCGCGTTACTCCATTCGGCGGAGCATCTGTTTTATGTGTACACCCAGTCTACCCTATGATAGGCGCGAGCTTATAAAAATTTTGAATAATAAACAAATAAAAACAAACTTAAAATTAGAGTTCCCAAAATTAAAATAATATTGCACCTACTTCTTGTAGACCATTATTAATAGTACCGAAAGTCCATACTTTTATTACATCATTAATATATTTATATATTCATACTCAATCAAAAAAATACTTTAAATATAGGATGTATATCATATTGAAATTTAAATGATTTAATAATGATTTGCATGATTTATCGTTAAACGCATAAACAATGGTTGTGTTAAGAACGCGTGCGCAAGGTGCAAACAAATATGCGACTACTTATTCGGTTACTATGGGCTACAATATCATATTTATGTTTATTTTTAACATTTTATATCATTAAATATATAACTTACTTGTTTACCACTACAATTAAAACAAGAATAAGTTATGATTTAAACCAGATGATAGTGATCATTTTTTCCAAACAGTATTGACATATTACCATTAGTGACATCATTTATGTTTAACAATAAGTATGTTGATAATAAATGATAACTAACAAGTAACAACCAATAAGGTATTGATCTAAATAACACTATAAAATATTAAATTTATTTTATAACTTTTATTAAACAGATAAACTGAATTTTTATTCATATTTCAAATTACAAATTATGAGAACTTATATAGTCCCCTTATGTATATAGTCCCTAACCATTTTACAATCTAAATTTTGAATGGTTCTATATAATAAGTAATAACTCCCTATATAGTATCTAACTATGATAATGTATACATATATAGTATATACTCATGCATTTAATATTTATATTGTTCTTTTCTCGTAAAATTGTACTTAAAGCTATGGCGCTCATATCTAAACTAATAAGTAATAACCATTGTACTAGACGACTTTCTGCGTAAACAATAATAAAGGAACATAATAACAAAGATTACACTTTACAGTTATTAAAATAAAAAGGACTTGCTTTTAAAATTTGTCCAGCTATAATCTCGGTGTAACATCTACCGACTCATATTCTTAGAATATATTCACTGAACTTGTTTAGGCGATAAAATTGTGAGTAGGTGCAGTGAATACTCATGTATTTGCAATAATAAAACGTATTTTTTCACTTTTGAAAATAAAAAAGAAAACAGAAAACTTAAAAAAATATTTTTTTTTAATAATTGATACATTACGAGCATAGTATTTTGTAATTAAATATTTCAGTAAGAAAATTACTATCGTTCTTACTACAAGACTAGAGTTTAATGTTACTATGGCAACTGAGTAAAATTGTATAACTAATTTCTTTTTTGAAGTTTGAAATTTTACTTGTTACAATATGTCTCAATATTAGTAGTACAGATGTTACAGTATCCGTACCGCTGAAATGTAATATAATGTATATTCCATACAATCAAATGAGTTTATATATTAATACGATTATTGTAATTAATATATGCGCGATGCGCCCGTGAGGTGTACACTGATTCGCAGTAAAGTTTCTTGAATATGTTCTCTGAACACTCACATTTTCGTCTACCGTTTGGGAATCATCGTCCACTCGAGTGTCTTTAAAACAAGCATTCTGTCTCGTATTGAATCGGAATCGTACTTCAAATGGATTATTAAGTATATACACATAGTCGTTCCCGACGGACGGTTTATAAAGAACGTGAGATGGTGTACATCTATATATAATAACGCGACTGTAGTCAAAAACTGTGTACACAATAATTGACGAATGCCTACGACGAACTGGGCATAGGGAAATCTCCAGTACTAGACGCATAACCCGTTAGAGTGTTAAAAAATAAAAAAAATTGTGTTCCAAATCAATAATGGACAGACAAATATTCGCCTTATTTTTTTCTCACCCGTCCCGCAATACTTTGTGTGCACTATCCACGGACCAAAGCAGTCAGCCACACTACTATTGGTTGCCATGGCGATCGCGTACAGTGTTATATCGTATATATATATATATCTCTTTCTACTCGTTCTCTCTATTTCTCTTCCTCTTTCTGGCAGTAACAGCAGCTGCCCCGTATGGTCCTGCCCTCAGCTCCACGCACACACACACACACATACGCGCGCGCGCACACATATATACGTGAACACACACACACACACACACGCACACACACACACACACACATACATCCTTGTTCCTGCGTATAGTTCCTATCGCGAATAAGCTTATAATTTATGAGAAACTCGTACGCTTTATATATAAGATGGTGGCAGCAGCGGCGACGGGAGTTATATGTATATAGGAAGGACTAAGGACCACCGTATTCGTTTCGGGTTTGGAAACTCCTAATCCTTCCGATGAGAAAACTCGTGTACAACGCGTGCGCATAATATACACCATAAAATCTTTCTATTTGTGTACATATTATATACACGGTGACTTCACTCTGTTCCTACTCTTTATCACTTGGCGATTGAACGTGTATTCATTTCTATTTCGACAGGTTCAAAGTTCAAACAGATAATACAGTTAGCTGTCAAATTTTCGTTGAGGTGTGGGTAGGGGCTAGGTAGGCTCGCGCCATTATCCTTCGTCACTCACAAAACCCTCTGCTAGTATATTATACGACCTCCCTTTCACATATAATTTACACCTGACCAATTATTGTGCCACGAGACATTTGGATCGAGATGTACGCAATACGTTTGTATTATGTGGGTGTAGGTGTAATGTATGTGTGTGTGTGTGTAAGTTTGTAATTTAGCGGAGTGTGCGAATAGTGTGACAGGTATCTAGGGAGGTGAACTCAGCCCGTATTATTGGAAAGATAACATGAGATATTTGACAGATATTATATGGACTAACTGTAAATATATATTCTACGATCGGTTATGGTGGATTTACAAGAATAAAAGAAATACCTAATGAAATGGGCTACAAGTATTTTATTTTTATTTTCATTTAAAGGAAAATCTGATACTTTTGTTAGCTTTACCAATTCATTGTTATAATTTCAGATAGATACATACAATATACAAAGTTCATAGTATGCTATTAAATTAATAATATAAATAACTCAAACTGATTTTGAGTATTTTGTGTTCAATATGAGTACGTCTTACATTTACCACACTCAATAAATATTACTTTTAATAGTGACTACACATCAAGTTCATGAAATTTCGTTAGTGGTATTTTTTTGAAAACCTTTTTGAAAACCTTCATTTCTACAAAAATCTCACGTAGGCAATATATTTTGCTTGGATATTTTTCTGAAAGAGTTAATATAAATGAAATGAGATGAAGTAACTCTCAAATTACGATAAAAGTTTGGTTCAAATGGAAAGTTCAGAATTCTCTATAATATAGAGTTAGAGTATGTTGTATAGACTTTAAAATGGTGATAATTGTACAGAAACTGTACTGTCCTATGATAAACGTCCAAAAATCTTGAAAACCTAATACCCGTAGGTACAGGTTATAATGAAGATACAATCATTTTTACAATCGTATATATTTTGATCTATGCTTTTAGACTTTATTTACTTGTAAATAAGTACTACTAATTTTACTCTTCCGACATAAACCTTGAATTTTGAAAAATAATTCGAGTATTTATTTGCGCCCTATCATCAAAGTAATTTACTTTGGGCATATTTCTTCAAAGCATGGTATCAAAGTAATTTAAAAAATTATATAATCTTACAAGGAACATAATTATCAACATTATGAGTGATTTATAATTACGTTAAATGATTATGTAAATCGTAAATGTATTAGTATTAACTTATTATATATATATATTTATTTTTATAAGAATCAACACAAATAAACTACAATACGGACGTGTCACACTTTATTTTTCACAAGGATAACTAAATAAAGCAATGCATCTAATTGACTTTGTAATGTAATTATCAATATTGGGTTATCAAACGGTAATTGTCTGATCTCATAGCATCTAAAATATATTTCTTAACATAATCGACAAAATTAGTGTATAACAAAATCTAAGTTTCCAAATAGATTAATCTGCTTAAACTGCCTTAATAATATAGTATAGACTAAAGAATAAAGATCAATATAATATTGAATTTATAACATTATACACGTTTTCTTGGTTTTAAACTGAGAAAACTTACACACACATTTTTTACAGGCTTCTTATGAAACCGCATGTATGTTTGATTTCCACGTCATTAATCAAGTCGTACGACTGAATAATATTTCATGTGAGCGTTACCAAAAAATATTGAATTTGATAGTTTTCTTTATTTGCTCAAAATTCTTTGTTTTTACCAATCTGTCGCTAGTACTCTTCGTATACATGATAATACAAAAGCCACTGTACAGGCGCTTATACGTTCGCTTTAAACTTCTCTGCGCATTATAATGCGTTATTATGTTTAGGACCTTTGTGCGGCGACGTCTCGACCGTTCATAATTAATTCTCCGTCGACACATCCGCCACAGTGCGGCCGTAGTATGCCACCGCCCCCACACTTTTCCCCAAATTGTTAGGTAGGTAGGTGGTGGTGACGGCAGTGGCTTAACCACACACACACACACACACACACATATAGGCTAGCGTGAATACCACAACCAAAAACACATCCTTGATGTGTCTGTGTAGGGAGAAATGATCATTAACTGTCAGTGTACAAAAACCAAATAACAATGCACCAAATCACCATGGTTTCTAATTTCTATAATAATAATAATAATAATAATAATGTGTATACATTCTCATTCGATTTATGCATATTTTATATTATATATTCACAAAAAAATTATGATTCCTAGAACTAATAATGTCCATTTAAAGTTATATATAGAAGACGATCGATATAAAAATCGTATATTATTCAAAACTCTCTTCTGTGAATTATTAATGATTACCGTATTATATCAACGATTAACTTGCATTTATGTTTTCTACGTACTTTTTGGTTTTAATTTAGTCTTATGTTTTGTGTTTTTCGTATTTGTCCAAAAATGTGCCTATTGTACCGAAAGAAATGAACAAATTATATACAATTGTTACAATAATTTATAAATGATACACATATTTTAAATAAACAAAAAGGAATTTAGTCTTAAAATACAACGATTGCAAAAATGTCCAATTTAATATACACTATCCGCTATCGGACAGAAGTGATTTCCTTTTGTTTTTGAGATAATGTAACAAATGATGTAATAAAAAAAAACCATTATTACGAACAAAAAATGTTTTCGTAACGTATGATTGACAGTTTAGTCTGATTTTACATTTTTTATTTTGAAAAATGTAAGTTTTGCTCTTCTTCTTAAAATATTAAAAAAGTAAATTCAAAGTATGAGGATACAATTTGCATAAAAGTTATGTAGACAAACTTTAAAGCATTGTGAAAAGTAACGTATATCAGCTTAACGAATTTATTTGATGTCTTTGTAATATTACACTTTACGCGTTTAATAAAAGTTTAAGTCTTCCGAAAAGTTAGGAATATTAAATCCACACGTCATGTTGTCCATAAGACAGGAGAACTTAAAACTGTATAATAGTTAAATACATATTAAAATTGAATATTAGTATTATATAATATTATCTCAGTGAAAATATCATAGGATAAAATAAGTATATAAGCCTACCTATTATAATAAATATTAATGGTAAATATACATCGTATTCATTATTCTTTACACGTGTTAATAAAAACATATAAATAATATCATAATAATTGACTGTCTATAAATAATAAAGAAAATAAATTGTAATCGTATAATAGTTAATCATGATAGCATTTAAATGATTTATTCTTATGGATGGAAGTCAAGAGATTTCTTAATATTGTTTTAGATTATACAAGTTCAATGATTGTACATAATTATTAGTTATACAATTATTTTAATATACTTATAAAAATATATTTATTTAGACATTTATATCACATTCGACAGTGTTTGTACAATAATATTCACCTAATTAGATGAATCGGATCAATGAATATTATAATTAATACATAAACAGTAAACACACGTATTTTGACCTGTAGGTACGTAATAATAATATGTATTATTTATTCATGTTTTTATAATCACGCGTGTATGTAAAATCATTTCGGTTTGCGGAAGGATTTTAGTGCAACAACAAAGAAATAAATAAACAATTTGTTTGTAATGCATGTGTTTTCATTGGTATACATGCGTCGTAATACACTTTTACACGTAATTTTTCAGTTTTATATCATAATTTGTCGAATGGTATTTATAAATTCACGGTCATCTGCTTAAGTGCCAACCCCCTACTCATGATGCAGGTAAAACGCACTCAGGGCATCTAAGTGTAGCATATATCTATAATAGAACCACGCACACACGGCGCAAAGCCAGTATATAATATTGTTATACATACAACAAAAAGGTAGTGACAGTCGGTGCGGTGTAATATCGGACGGAGGATAGTACTCGCGGAGTTTCTAGCGAAAGGTCAACTTGACCACCGGAATTGTACGTTTTCACAAATCCGCTATCCCCCTTGACACGATTATTTGCTCGTTTTGTACAACGACCGCGTAATAATTAAAGCATGTAGCTAGTAGTGCACGTTCGATTACGGAATTTTATCCTCGACGTTTTTATTTTTTTTTTCGTCACTCTCTAGCCATTCCTATTCCGCCTGTTGCGGTGCACGTATAAAAAATATCTATTACATACATCTGCACGAAATAATATTGTACGACGGCCGTACTACGATGATTTTTCGAACAAACCCGTTCCGAACGAAAGCCTGTACGTGTGCATGACGTACCTACGTTGACAAAAAAAAAAAAATGACTCATATACTCGTATATCTGTCGCGCTCACCAGCTTAAATCCCTATCTCCAGGCGCTTCTGGTTCCGGCCGATTGAACTCCTCCCTCGGTATTCAGTAGAAAATTACAATTCCATGTACCGCGTCGTCGTCGTAGTTCATATAATCGTTCCAAAAACGTTAAATAACGTAGGTACCGAAAAGATTTTACAGTGGAGGATCGCAATTCTAATCAAAGTTATTCCGATTGTCGCGCGTTCTTTTGTCATGGCGTTCCGTACACAAAAGCTTTCCCTCCTCGAATCGCGCGTTATTCTCTTATATTTTCCAATTGTTATTCTCCTTGGCTATCGAACCCGAAACTTCGAAGGGGTAGGTACGTATACACGTATATCGTATATGTAATATGTATACGCGTGCGGCGTGTGTATTCGCGTTTTGTTTTCCAACATTAACGTTTCAGGCGCACGCGCATCCATCAACCCGTATTTTTATTTTTTATCCCCTTTTCGGTTACCCTTTTTACCGTTCCGTTCGAAATAAAAACTAAAAAAAAAGCAAAAAACACTGTGTGCACACTGCGCCGAGGGGAGGGAGGGAGGGAGGGAGCACGCGAAAGAGTAATGGATGCTGCGGTTGTTTGCTTTTTGAACGGGCTGCGGCGGTTGCAGAGTTTATCTAAACCGGCAACAATAAATCGCGCCGGTCGTGACGGCGGTGCCCCTCGTCGTAAATTAGAGTAAGCCCCCTCCCCTATTTAAAGTGGCCGCGGCATGTGCGGTATAGTCAAAAGTTTGATAACACTTTGATAACACAATTATTATTCGGATACGTGTACGCTATATGCGCCGAGAAAATCGATACGCGTCGTGTGGGTGTGTAATGTGTATGTGCGTTTAGAAGCTGGTCTAGCTGCTTTTCCTCCTGCCGACTATTGTACACGAACCCGTGTACAGGATGTATACGCGTGTGGTAGTGGAAGTGAGACAGTGCAACATGACGTGTACGCAGGTATGTTGTCCTGTACTGTCTGTATACGTATATTATACATATGTATACACGCGTGTAGTTTCCTTATTGAATTGTTTTAGTCATTACGTCGCGCGTCACGTGCAATATATATATATATATGTTACGGCTAGTGTTGAGAACATAGCCGGCTAATCGCAAGTATAGCCGCCACTTTTGGTTGATGACTAAATCTCGGACATTATACACCGATAATAAACGCTGTACGACTTTGCACGACTAATGAATAAATAATTATCGAATTATGGATCGTTGTCCATAGGTATACGAATAGTACGATACACCTAAACCGTACAAAATATGCCAATTAAAAGATATGTACTTTAAAATTATTGAGTTATTAATGACTGGAAATTAAAATGATCACTAATCACTATATTTATTGAAAAAATGAGCGTTAGTGTTTGTTTTAATTTATTCATTATTACGAACTATAATGTCATCATGAAACTGCACAGCGAAGATAAACTTTTACACTCACATTACTTATTGACAGGTACCTACACCGAAAGCTGGCACATTTTGTAAACAATATACATTTTTAAATAATATCAAAATACCCACGATTATGTACAATAATTAATGCACAGTTAGTATTTATATTATTGCAACGTTTTAATTTTTAAAAGTATTTTACTTACCACATGCATGGCTCACGCCCACCCAACGACCCTGGATACCAATACAAATTTAAACCTCAGTAAAACCCAAATCACTAGTCAAACTAGGTACCATATAATATAGGGTTGACTCTAATCACTGCTATCTGTTGAATCTGAGAATATTCATTTTTTCGGGATTTTACAACATATAACGAGTTGTACACGTTGAAAAAACTAAATTAATTTATTACGAAAAAACTTATACAAATAGAGTACCTATGAATACTACTAGAATTATTACGATCGATAAGACGTGCTTTTTACTCGGGTCTCGGATATATCGTAATTGTTATACAACCGGGGATTTTCGACGTCAATATTTTATAGTGACGTATACGGTTGCAGTTATTATTTTGTTTAAACATTGCTGAGTCCAATAGCTGTTTGACGAATTTTTGTATCGTAAATAGGTAATTGATACGGTACGAACCATAAAATGTCGATTTACATAAACATTGTATGTGACAAACGACGATTTTCGCATTTCTAAAACTTTAAAAATATTAGATAACAATAATTTCTAACAGAAAAATAAATTATACCTATAAGTGCTTTGTTAAATTGACGAGATATCCTCGTTTAATAGATTTATTCAGATTTTACCAGCACAGTTCGTACATAATTTGTAGGTGTAGGTAGTATGTACTTGACTTTTATAGTATATGCGCCCTAAAAAATTAATATTTTCAGTGGTCACGGCTTAGCATTTAACTGGTAAATTGTTTAGACCTAGTTTTAACGAAAGGGATCGGGGTCTTACGATAAAATGTCTACCGGTTAGCGCAGACGGCCTACTAAACTAAATCGAACATAATAATAGTAATGATAAAATAATAACCTCACGATTTATTGCCATGTCCGTAACTTGTGTATCGGTGTGTACACAACATACCTATAGTGGCGCGTTTTCAAGTCCGTGGAGACAAAACGTTTTGGTCTGTTGGACGGGATAGTTTTGTCGGATCAGATGTAATATCTAGTACACTGTGCACTGCGCAGACCATAATATGACGTCGGACTTTAATAATCCTGCATTACTGCTGACCGTCGGACCGACCCAATCGTTTTGTACTTAGTGTGGAATTTACACGTGATATAGTACGGCGCGGATGACTCCAACTCGTTACAGGATTTAATTTTTCAGCAATGTGTGTTTGAGCGCGTTTGTTGTGTGTATTGTGATGCAATTTACATTTTTGTATTTTGGACATCATCAATAAGACGTGTCGAACAGAAATAAACTATTTTTCAATCGTTTCGCGTTTGTTTAATAGCCAGATTGAAACACCGATAGTGGATGCGTAATAACCTGTACCACCTAGGCTGGAATTAAATAAATACAAATTTTATTTATTAATTTTGATTTATTTTAGTGCCCTCAATACCTATGCATATAATATATATTGATAATTCTTGTTACTATGGTGAATGTCAGATCATTCAATGGTAGAATATGCACGCCAATTACCGTTTAATAGTGTACTTATTTTGTATTATATAGCAGCTCTTGTTAGTTGTTGCTTATTTTTAATTAGGCCATAATGATCGGTTAAATTGGTTGTTATAATAATAATACGCCGTGCAGTTTGAAAATAACTCTGTGCAAGATGTTAACGTTTCGAAATTCATCGGAATATCGGATAATTAGTTTATTAATTTAATTAGTTATATAATACGTAGATATTATTCCTACATTGTAGTAGAAATTATAATTTATAATGAATTTCGAAGGATTGTAATATTTATTTTTTTATTTATGAAATCCGGATCCGTTGATATCGTTAAGCTCATAAGTTGAAGATATTTAATAAACTTACCCGTGTTGTACATTAGAAGTTCGCCGTTTATCGTTAAGCCATAAATTAGCGCCGTGTATAATATACAAAACCAACGAATAAATATAGTTTTATTGGCTTAAGACCAAAAAGCGACGGGGGAGGGGAAAAAAGCAATGGATCCGTTATGGAATTATTAAAAGCTTTTTTTTTTTTTTTCGGAAAATATTCAAAACCGACGAGACATCATTATCATAGCCCATATTATATAGGACCACGGTTTTTGGTATAGCATACAGTAGAAGTTGCGGTATATTAAAATGATGGTTGTAGAACCTCTCGGAGGATTAAAGTTGCTGCATGCTGCGGGACGCGGGTGGCAAGGGTGAAATTACTGCAGTCGGGCGCGAAGGCGGCAAAATAACTTCTGCCCCGGGGGGTGCCGAAATCCAAAATACATCTCCCTGTGTACGAAACCCCGTATACGCGTAACACGTTTATGTAATAATGTACTTGCGTCGCATACGTGGTGTGTCCTCGCAGTAAGCACACATCATCATTAAACCACTACCACGGTACATAATATTGCACCAGGTAATAGGAAACAGTATACTATAATATTTATTAACTCTACGTCGCGGCCATGACGAGACCGTTTAACGGTTCTAATTCAACTACAGCTGTACGTTACAAAGTGTTGCTTTCGATTGTTTTCTCCTGCTCTCCAAAATGTTTGTTAAATTTTACGCTGACCGATAGCTAGTTCGCGTTTCGATTGTGCGTTTTGTGTAGGAACTACAGTATAAGTGTACAATGTGCAGTTCGAACGATACAGTTGACTAGTGACCGTTCGGTGATGTATGAAATGGGTACAATAAACTCTTGTCAATTTCAGATTTGGGCACCTAAGTAAACGAAGAATCAAATCGAAAACAACACGAACATTAGATATTACGGTCAATAGGTAGGGCGTATACGAGCCGAGTATTTATCATTGCAAAATGTTTTTTCCCGTCATGCAGATACGGATAAACATAAAATGTGTGTTTTATAATTATCTACGACGGTCGGCATATTTTAATGAAACTGTCGCCACCTTAAAATTAGCGAAATTTTCGACGTTTGAGAGTAGCGCTTGATCGAATGTGCGTTGGCCGAAGTAATATGGTACGGCGCCGTATTATCGTGCCGCACGGTAAATGTTTCGCTATGTGGCCACACTGCGAGAGTAATCGATAGTCGCGACCGGGCGGCGCCGCTCGTGCAGTCAACGCAGTTTTTCGCAGATAACCTTATCGTTTCGTTCCGTACGGTCGATCTCGGTCGTTCAAACACGTGTAAATAATTGTGAATTTTTTCGTTGTTCCGTGCCATTCAATCTAAACATTTTCATCGAAACCAAAAGTCCGGGAACAATATTATGAAGATTTAAAAAGCATGAAATTGAACCACTTCCAGAAAGTCTTCATTGGATGGTGAGTTGTTTTTAATTTAAACCTTTCATACCTAGTGTAATTCGATAGTTGTAATATTGCATTTTAAGGAATTTATGTTATTTATTTAATTAAATCAACGTTCTGAAAGCTCGAATGATTGGATTATGTTCAGAAATTCAGAATGTATAGTTAAAAGTAACTTATTATATGCTTATTATCACTAGAATGTTTTCTCTTGAACAAAAGATAATGTAATATGAAAATATTGTTAGCTTCTTATTTTTTTAAATTACTTGGATCTGAACTAATAATTGTTTCTGACTTCTTCAACAATATGATTTTCAATGCCAAAGAAATTTTTTTTAAGCTTCACTTTCTCGACTATTATGTTTGTTCATTTTATATTTTGTTTATCTATAAATCATCCATTATTTTGTAATTTGTTCAAATTAAATATACGATTGCTTAATACTGTTATGTTAGTATCACCATTTTAACTTTACGTTAAGATTTTTAATACAATCAATATTATTTATTAACAATCATCCTGTACTATAAGTTGTTTTATTTTTTATTTTTAGGTCATTAGTTATTTCTGGCGGTCTTTATTCATTCGTCCTCTCTAAGAGATATGTTGATTCTAAACGTTTTGATAGTATGAAAGCTAGAGAACGCATACGTGAATCTAACATTGGCGAATATACTCCTAGTTCTAGAAAATTATAATAACATTGTTGTAACAAAAACAATATCATGGCTGCATCAACAGTACAAATACCACAAAACCTTACTACGTTGCAGCAAGTGGAATTAGACATGATGGCGGATATGTATGGCCGTATGACTGAATCATGCCGTAAGAAATGTGTCAAGCCCGAACATAAGGCAGGTGAATTGAACAAAGGCGAAAGTGTTTGTTTGGATCGATGCATTGTCAAATATTTCCAAATGCACGAGAATGTTGGCAAAAGTTTAAGGCTTGATTTCAATGCTAAATAGTTAAATAATTGTATATACTGTATTAGTGATGCTCTCTTACAATTGATGAAAAATGTATTTAAATTTGTATAAGATCATATTGATTGTAAGATAAATTGAATGTACGAGCTAGTTAATATTTATTATTTTATATTTATAATTGGTTTAATATTTTAATGTAGATTATAATTTTAGTTTTTCAAATTGTCATAAAAGAATAATAAAGGGATATATTTTACAATTGATTTGTATGTATTTTGTGTCAAACAAAACATTAGATTTACATTAATCATTGTTAACTAATAAACTTACCTTACCCTTATTGTTGGTATTTTAATTAATTAAAATTTCTAACAGTAAGAAATGTAGTTGCAAGTAAATTTGTTTCATAAATTATTGTCATAAAATGTATATTTATATATTGTGTTTTGTCATTTCAGTTACAATTACAATACATGAATTATATTGTGATAAAATGTCAGTCTAAAATTGTGTCTGCAGTTTAAGGAAGCTTATCAATGATGTAGTTTGTATTATATGTGTTCTGCTAGAGTCAAATATTTATTGTTTGTGTAGCAATAGCACATAGCGACAACAAAATGGAAACACAATTCCCTTAGCAAATAAATTCACATTATTGTGTTTTAATATTAACTATTATTTTTATTATTTGTCAAGAGTGTTCTCAGTGATATTGTTTAACACAATTTGTAATTAATAATATAAAATTTTTAATTTTAACAACTTAATAAAAAAAAAAAAACAAATTAATACATTTTCTTAAATCATCCAAAGTCTAAAAATGTTAGTGTTTTAAAAGGAAAAAACACTTATGTATCTAATTTTTGTGAAAAGTAATGTACCAATACCGGGTAATGACATTGATTATAGAATTTATGGTTTTATTATCATTGGTATCACAATTGGTACCATTCTAACTAAAAATGACTAAATTTATTCAATGATCATAACATTCATAATTAAAGCTATGTTTTCTAAGGCACTCAAGTATTATTTTTAAGATCGAAATAGATTTTAGAGATTTATGAAAATTATAATAATATATTAATTAGAATTAACGTAAATAATAAAACTTAATATTAAAAATTGAGAAACTAATTTCACATTTGATCATTCATGATTTTGAAAATAAATCCATTATTTCCAATTATGTAAGTATGAGAATAAATTTAGATATTTATTCACTTTAATGAAATTGACACATTCAAACAATAAAATGTATTTTAATTTAATAATTGTTCATAAAAAAGTTAATCAAGATTTCCAAAATATTTTAGATATAAATCTATTCTTTCTATAGTATATAACATCGAAAAAAGCAATTTCCTCTGCGTAAGCTTTTTAGACAAATACAGCCGTCCAGTGTCCACCTATTGGTCGTTTTTAATTTATTTTGTGTAGGTATCACTGCTTCTTTTATTAATCTACCTTCGTCCATAGGCCCTCTAAACATGTCCGGAACATACCACTGACGATTGCTTTTTATAAACAATAGAATATATTCCGATTTCTGACCTGTTTTACAGCTCGTTTAAGTCTTGATTATTTTGTCCTCTCGTAAATCTTTGCCAATGTCATAACTTGGACAGCATCTACATATTTTGTAATACTTTTATTTCTAAGGCCGGTAGTCGTCTTGATATTATAATGTGTTCAATATCCATATATTATGATAATAAATTAATAAATAATCAGTTTGCCATTCGAATTTAAGTACATAGGTACCTACCTTTTACATCTTATATTGTTATTAATTTTGAAATTAAATTCAAATGTGGAACTTTGCGAATCGCGACTAAAATTACAAATTAGCGTTACGTCTATTAAAACATTAAAACAGTAATCGATAAGAATTCATTGCGTTTTGAGTCTCAACTCTCAATGTATAGTTAAGAATTCGTAAGCGGTTTCTCAAGTGGGTATATACGCGTGCCTGAGTATATATACATAGTAAGAAAATTAAATAACGGCGGAAATTGGTTTAATTATCCTGGTGATCTGGTTGGAGATAATTTCTAAATCGGCTTTACCTAAAAGTAGGCAGGTCATCACTTCTATTCTAGTACCTACCTATTCGTCTCGAATTTCTACTGTGGCACGTATTTTCAAGTATAAATAAAGTTCCACCCGAAAATGTAATTATAAAAATTCTGAAAAACTAATTACGTTTTAGGAGTATGAGGACTTAATCAAAAATATTCTTGACTTTTTTCATCTAATGGGAATTTTTGGAAATATTTCGAATACTGTCTTGTAATAATTATTATTTTAAAGTTCGAAGAACTTTTTTAGGTGGTAAACACTTGTCAAACGCTCCCCGAGGGGTCTTTTGAAGTTTTACCTCCTAGCCGTTTCCAGTCACAGACATTGAAGTTGCTTTTTTTTAAATGCTGCCTGCCCTAAACGCATTGATGCCTGACCCAGTCACCTTCGTTTCTATTTCGGTCAATTTCCCCAGGTCTATATATTCTTATTTCACGGTTGATTTGTTGTACGCTTTTATTAAATTGCGAAATTCGAAACTCCTTTAGAGGTTTCAAAAGTTCGCCGCCTTTAAAACGTATACTTATTTGTGCGGCGTGTGCTGTCTGGTGTTTTTCATCATTTAAGAATAACCAAAACCGAACTTTTAGAAACACTACACCAGTGATCTCCACTTTTTTTTCTCTCTGTTTAATTAAAATTATGGCCCGTGTTCGAATCGTTATTAGTTCTGTACATAACAATGTATAATATAAACGCCATAAAGTCGTTGGGTTTAAATACAATTACTTCGTAACAGACATTTCCCTAATGGCTTTAGACATTAATTTCTTATTTAAGACGTACGTTGGGTACTCTGTAAGGAAAAAAAAGAAAGAAAAAAAGAGAAGAAAAAAACGCACTCGTTTTTCGCATAATAAAATGTTCATTAAGATGCTAATGAATGGTTGAAAATAATTAAATTCAGCAGGAACTGTGTATTTAGTAATAAGTCCTATACCTCGACGCACAGTCAATGCGCGCGTTATTTATTTTTATTTTTTCGTTCTTGAGAAACGCCGCTTACACCGCTTTGGGCAAAGTTTGATTGAGAGTGTCCATTTGTCGAAAAATAAAAACTAAGATTATCATCATTCAACTAGGTCCTGTGACTAATGCATTTCGTTTGCGCGCACATCATCGGTAGCTCTTTTGTTGGTGCGTTCTGTATTCAGGTGTTATCGTTGTATTAAACCGGAACCTGTTAAATGTACAAATTATTACTGCCCGTGTACCTATATTATTCAAATGTCGAAATAATCAACTTTTCGGAAACATGTTTCCGATTAAGCAGTTGTCCTCCCCTTCACCATAAAGTCAACCCGACCAGCTAGCTAATGACATTTTATAGTTACCTCATCGGATATTATGTATTATCGTTGTAATAAATCGTTGTTGATTAATCATTAAAACGACGACAAAAAATGAATAAAAATTATTACCAATCGTGTCGAAAAACCGAGTAAAGCGACGCATTCAGAGTCATCGCTATAATAGAGAATATAATGTATAACATGTAAATTCATAACGGAAGTAATAGAAATTCAATTTGATTTCCGTCACAGCACGGCGTGACGGTACAAAGGCTGGCGTTCGCCAATACACTTTTGGATAAAAAAGGAAACTTCCGACGTGCAGTGCACAACACTACTAATAATAAATATCCACGTACGCCTACATATATTTTATGTTGTGCAAAATGTGCAAATGTATTCGTTGACATTTCGATTTCTTAAAATATCGCCTGTACCGTTCCTGACATTATCCTGGCCGTACAATTTGTAATAATAATAACAGTTATCATCTTTTAAAGGCGTGTTGCAGACTCGCGTAACGGTAAAGTCCCCCCATTTAACCCTTGTCCATACGGTGCCCCATACAGTTAATTGCGTATCGGGTGACTGAGAACCACCTACGGTTTTCAAAAAAAATGTTCATCTTGTACCTACCTCGGACCTCTACCGTTTATTCTGAATTAAGCGTAGAGGCACTCTGGCATATTTGTATTTTCGAAGCGTACGATTTTACGCCTCGGCTCAACGGTTATTTTACGGTTATCGTTTTGTGGTTTGCGGTTAATAAGCAATAATATTGCCGAAAAACTGAATTGGAAGAGCGACCGCGACGAAATAAAACAGTGTTTAGACCGCTGCTTTTTATTGCGGCGGTGTTTGCCCGCTTTTGTTTTTTTCCAATTCGACCGTCGCGCACAAGGTCGTAGCCAAGGGGGGGGAGGGTTTCAGGGTTCAAACCACCCCCGAATTTTTTTTTTTTAAAGTCTTATTATGATTTGTTAAGTTGCACAAACTTAATTTAAATAACAATTTTTATTATTGAAATTATTATATCAAAAATTATTATATCAATTTTATATCAAACAGATTTTGTAGAGATTTTTTTCGTCATAATACATCTTTATAATTTAAACCTCCCCCCCTAAAATTTTATGCTGGCTACGGTCTTGGTCGCGCGTCTGCATATCGTACAATAGTTTACAGACAGTCCCTTATACCGCACGTCTAATAAACTTCAGAAAAGTTGTCCGATCGAGTCCACAGGACGTCAATAATATGATGTATCCGGACATAATTCACTGCCGCATGCACCTCACGCGTACATCCGTGCATACCAACACACACATATAGACTCGCACAAACACACAGAGCTTAACTGTTTCGGTAGATCGAACAAAGTCCGAAGGTTATTTTGTTTTCGTTTTCATGTGTGCACTATACACTTATGTGCGGGTAAATGTGTATGCGCGTGCGTGAGTTAAATTGACTCTGTGCTGCTGCTGCTGATGCTGCGGTTCCCCGGGGAAATCAGATGCCGCAAAATGAGGTAAATGAGATTATGGACCACGGAGGAGAGGGTCGGAAAGAGTGTATATTGTGTGCAGTCGAGTTTTGGAAAAATTCCTTTCGGACCGCGCGATAATATATTATTCTACTACGCGACGTTTATAATTGTTTTTCTACACGTTACTTCCGCATCGATTTTCGGTCAACCACGTTCGGTACTATTGTCCCGGGTCTTCGTATGATATGTACCATTTAATACGTCGTTAAAAGTATCACTCGTGCTGCTTCAGGAATTTCGTCAGGGAGGCGCATCGTGCACAGCATACGCTGATTTCTAAATAATGCTTAAATTATTTAAATTAAATAGGTACGTAAGAATACTTTTTCCAATTGTATGGCAATACAAATAATAAATAGTTTTCTTTCGACGAATACAAACTAATGCGGGCTACTATTAAAACAGAATTTTCATCTTTTTTTTAAAAAAAAGCCCGTGCGAGTGCACCACCTTGCGACCCCTAGCGACGCCTATATGCTCGTATTATAGTCGTATACCGTTTGTGACCGTATACAATTCGAATACGTTAGCCGCCGCGGAGTGTGCGCACTATTATAGGTACTTAAAACAAAATCGCATCACTAGTATAGTTATAGAAACCACAGCGTACATTAGCTCAACTATTATACATAAGTAATCATTAATTTTGCTTTAGAATTATTACTACTTCGTATTTTATGATCAAAAATGTTTGTACGGATTCGTCAGATTTAAGTACTGTCAGAAAACGTGTAATATTATGTACAAATAAAATAATGTATTCGTGTTGAATATTAAATATATTTCAACTTTACTGTAATATACCGAGAAAACGTCGTGCTTACTTGGGGGTAAAATGAGTAAAATACATTCAATCAACACAAATCACTTAGTTGATGCATTTAGCATATTAATTTAAATAGACGTTAGTGTTAGTCTCATCGTCTCCTCGAGTATTGATTTTACTGTTGTCTTTTATAGGAATGGCAAATGTAACGTGTTCAGAAAATGAGTTTCAATGTAAAAATGGACATTGTATAGCGCTTCACTGGCAATGTGATAACGAAGCTGATTGCAAAGATGGTAGTGACGAGGATGCGAGACTTTGCCGTAAGTATACACCTACCTACATACATAAAACACGGTTGATAATGATTTCAGTATAACAATAAAAACATTGATTTATTAGTAAACCTATACCCAAATGTTATCAAGGTTTTTTAGGCAAAAATTATTCAGCTGTTGATAAATAGAACAGTCCAATCACCCATGTAGACACTTTATCTATTATTGTATTTTTCGAACTACCATCGATTTTAAATAAATTATAAAATCAATTGAATTTAAAAATAATCTTGCTGATCTCACGGTGACAAAAGCTAGTAGGTATTGTGCTGGTAAATGATTGTATTCGGAAAACGAATCTGAGAAAAACTCGATTTATTTTATATAAAGATTGTAAGACATTTTTAAATTGTATGTGCCTGTAAAAAAAAATATAAACTACCCACTTAAGTTCAAATGGACTCGGTAAAGATATAATAAAATTGATCCCCTATCACGTTATCAAATGCTAAAATGGTATAATATATCATTAAATGAGACTTAAATAAATAAATACTTACTCTCGTAAAACGTATGAGAAAATATTTATTGAAAACCTATATTAAAACTATACATTTTATTAGTATACAGATCGGGTAAAGCCTTTATGGGTCATTCAAAAATATTTTCTTTTCCGGATACATCCATGTCTTCACTAGTATACTCGCGTATTGACGTTTCGCAGCCATTTCTGGTTTCATCATCAGAGTATATAATCTTGTCAGTGTCTGTTTATGAGGATTATTCCGAAATCCTAAAAACACAATATCGAAAATACAATATCTAGGATCTTATGAAATCCCAAGTTCACGAGGAAAATCGTGTAAAAGAACATAACAAGTATGTAGATTCTAAATTAATTTAAAAATTAGCTTTATAGCAGAACATGCCAAAAAAAAAAATACCTAAACAAATATTTTAATGGTATCAAAATATTAAATAAGTGAAATGCAGAAAACTGATGACTGATGATAAAAGAAGAACTAGTAGAAATCGAAAAATGTTCAGACAACTTTGTTAGGGAAGATGGATGGAAAATAAGTATCGCGTGTAAACCAATTATACACCATATAAAGATAAAAACCCCACGAAGTAAAAGTACCTAACCATATGTCAGACAGTAATCACAAAAAGAAAAACGCGCAAAAAGAATAACGAATTGGACGGAATGTAAAAAGATGACTGCGTGTATTCCCGATAGGTAATCAAGATGAGCTATCTACTGATGGGACAAAAACAAACAAAAGAAATAGTGAACTACCTAAAGATAACAAGGATGGGGCTATTTTTAATTAGTATAAATAAAGGTCGGGAACAAGTAAAGTAATCAGTACAATCACAACAGCGAAACTGTGAACATACATTGTGAAAATGAATCCTGCAATGTACTAGAATCACCCCACTACTGAAGGATATGGATATATTATATCCGGAAAAGTAAATATTTTGAATATTTTAACAAATATTAGTACAAAATAAATATAATGTATAAAGATTATACATTTTGTTCCATAATAAATAATGAATAAATCTATAGTATTATTGGTTTTTAATAATGCTTAAAAGTCCCTATTGAGATAGGTAGTCCGAAGAATGTCAATATTTTAAAAGATAGATAATTTGTGGAATATATAAAGACTAAACAGTAAACATAGGACAATGAGAAAAAAACAACAAAATACGGTGAAAACTGAATAGTCGTTTTCTTTAACGATGGAATTTAAAGTCAAATATCACTAGTAGTGAGTACCTTATAAATTATAATATAAAAGTAGTATCTTTACTAGATACCCAGGTTAGGTGATCCATAATTTTCTTTTCTAAAATTTGACAAAATAAAAAAAATATATAAAATATATAATACATTTGTTTTCCATTATTAAACCAATTTTATAAGAAAAATTGAAAAATCAATAAGATAAATGAAAAATGTGCTAATGTTTTTTTGAACATTTTAAGAACCGAGTCCTGATAAATCAAATGTATGTTGTACACTTATACTATACTATAATACTATGAACAATAACTAAATACAAATGTACAGGTGCTCCGTGCTCAATATGCTAAAATAGTATTACAAAGTTAATAAACATAGTTACCTGTGTATATTTTGTATGTACTATTTCTGTTAACCATGTGTTTTTTTTCATGATAAACCTACGGAGTACTTAAATAATATTTTCTTTGAATAACTCATCTTTGTTCCATTGAGTTTCAGAATTATTCAATACTTAATTATCTTAGGAAATTATCATATTATTCTGTTAAACTTCTGAGCACAAAAATATTCTACCTTTTTTTTCTATTTATAAGCTCTTCCCTATAGAAATACTTAATGTTTTTGATATGGAAAAGCTTTAAGGTCTGTCCTTTGTATTTTACCTTGTCTTGATGATATTTTTCAAAGATATGAATTGTTGAGATAATATGAACATTTTAAAATACCAAAGTTTAGGTAGGCCGTGTTATCAATATTATTATGAATTTCTAATCGTCTTCCGTTATAAAAACATTTCATTGGGTGATTAAGATATTTTATTTGCGAATTTCGAATCATTCAGAACCGTTAAACCTCGAGCGTATACGCGCTCGAGCATGAAACATACATAAACGTATTAAAGTATTACGTGATTTATTCTTTTACAGATTTTCACCAAAGTTTTGCAATTATGTTGTTTCCTTGTATAAGCTTATGAAACCATTTTAGATATTTTCGGGTGCATTTAAAATTTTAAAGTTTCGTATAATAAACCCTTTTTCTGCGTATTCTGCCTCGCGTAAGAAAACCCCTTTTCCGTTATAGTGTTCTCACCATCTGCAACATATTTGATTTTTAAAAATCGTCCTACCAAACCGAAGAACATAAAATTATTATATTATATGTACTATACGCGGTGGAAGTTGGCCGCCGAAATGCGTTCTTTGCCGAACCCAGGTTTTAACAAAAAATTCAAAACTGGTGGTGCAGCGTAGGTAATTAAATAATTTCTTAATTTCCGGTAAAGAGAGAGTAATTTTAAGAAATTATTATAAACAGTCGAAAAACGGTGAAATTTACGGTACTGTCATTCTAACTAAGTAGATAGTTCATCATAATTTATAAAATAATAACTTTTAAGACTTGGAATAATGATCAATTATTTATTTTAGTGGACATTTAAATATAAATATTTTTATGTAAATTTTCTGAATAATTTCGTATTTTATTTTATACGATATAACTTAAAAATAATTCTTAACCGTTGTATGTACTCTTAACAGAAATATAAAAATATCAGAATTTTATAGTGTTTCTTAGAAACTCTAAATTCAATTTCGATTTGATGAATGTGACTTAATATATCAATTAATAATAACTAACAATAATGTATTTTAGAGTTGTTTACTATATATTTAAATTGATCTTTCTTTCTCTATTAAAAAACTTGGGGTAATGCGGATAGCGTAGTGATAAATACGTTATAAAATAAAAAATAATAATAATACAAATAGAACCGATTTTCATTAAAATACTTAACAAATTTTGATCAATTGTTTTGAACTAGTAGTAGCTTATGAAAATAGTAATAATAATGCCAACATTTTACTTACACATAAAAAAATATTGAGGAAAGTCGAGAGTGCCGAATACAGGCACCCATGTAAGATGTAACTTAATTTCTTGATCGTCAAAATTATTATTATCATAAAAATTTATCAATCGATACTCCATATTTTTGAATATTTAACAATTTTTCCCTGTAAAAAATCTAATCTCCAGTCGATAGCGTTTTATTTTTCTCGACAAATATTTTAATAAACCGAGACCAATTTTAACACTGAAGTTCACGTATTGGTTGATATGTTTTATGGAGTAAATGATGGTTGATGACAGCTTTTATTTAGTTTTGTGCTTATATAAATGTTATTCGGAGAATGTCCTTGGCCGTTCGTGATCGTGTAAGAATCGGATGCCCTTAACCAACTCGAAAGCATTTAGTTATGTTTTTTTCACGTGCTTGCACGTCACTTTATTTTCCTACTGAAACCCAAAACCAATTATTGTTTTCAACAACAATATAATTATTGCGAAGGAAAAACCTTTATTGTCTAACGTTTTCTTTTGTATAGTTTCCAATATTTTTCTACTCAATTTTCTACCCAATGAAATGTTTTAGTACATAAATATATATAGTACTATAGAACTACTATGTTGACTTTTAGAAAATCGAGAATTTTATTTTATTCCACCAGTTACGTTTAATCCGAAAGTTAATTAAATTTGTTTCTATTAATTATAACTTGTAACGAATTTTTATATTTTATCTTTTGTAACAAGCCAAACTGTTTCAATTATCTCCACCGAAAAACTGCAGTATAAACAAAAATTATATACATTTGCCCTGGAATAATCTTTTATTTTAAATGCAATACAAAAGTAGGTTTATTGTGAAAAAATGTCTTATTTAACGAAAAGTACCTATAATAATAAGATTATAGGTTCCATTGTTGAATAACAATACACAAATAAAGTTTTATGCAAATCCCCTTAGGAAAAACTTCATTACTTCGTTTGTGAATAGGGACTACAGAATACAATCAGAAAAAAATTACTAATATTTTTCAGTTTTATATTTTTCAATCGTAGATGGTCACTTGAAGTTTAAAATTGTAAAAAGCTGTCTATCCTTTTCAATTCAACAAGAAACTAATTTTTTTTCTCAAAAACCGGCAGCATTTTTTGTACGCTTCATTTATCGATTTATACTTTTCTCTCAGTTTATTCTATTTCATTGTTTAACAATACCCTAATAGTTATTAAGTCCGAACACATTTGAATATTATTCATTATATATTATTTATTCTATGTTATTCTATCAAACTAAAGTCCCAATAATATGTAAACAGCATTATTCATTATTAACATAGATAGCTTAAATTATTTCTTATTATAGTTGACATTTTTAAAAGGATCGCTTTAAATTTATCCTGCAGATATCGGATACTACTTTTAAATATAATAAAATATTTATTTTCTATTTTATTACCGATGTTTGTAATTAAAAATTTTATTGTAATTGGAATTTATTTTCGTAAATAAACACTATTATAAATATATTTGTGTTTGTATTGTATACGTAATAGCCTAAAGCAATGATAATAGAATAAACTATTCATTTTACTCTATAATCAATGGTAGTCGTTTTCACAAATACCAATAAAGAAATTTATGATGAATAAGCCATTACAGAAACTAAAACTAAATTGTACTCACTTAAGTGAAGAAAGATCTAAATATATCTCTTTAATACTCGCAGTCAACTGAGTTTTAAACTATAAAATCAATAACACTGTTATGTTTTTATCGTTCTTTACTCTCTTAATGAATTGTTTTTCCAGAATACAATATAGCTAAGACATTTTAGAAACTGACATCACGTGACTGTATATATGAAGAAAATATATTTATGATTATTTATTTTCTGTAAAAAGAATATTTAACTTTTTATGTTTGACATGACATTTAATATGATTTTATAAAAGTATTTAATTTTTATCGATTTCTACTAGTACGATTCCAGACCATCTATTTTTTTCCAATTTTAAAAATTTTCTAGTTACGTAAACTAAAGAGCAGATGGAAAACTTGTGTATTTATTTTGTTTCACATTTTAAATAATATGAGAGTAACAACGATTCAGCGCTGTGACATGTACACATGTACTCGCGTAAAGGGGTCCTTCGTGCACAATACACACATAGAATGTTCTAAAAACCATTTACGGATAGATCACAAATGACATTTTACAGACAATAAGCCCTGCAACAGCCAACAATTCCAATGCGAACTCGGGTCGTGTATATCAGATTTGTTGGTATGTGACGGAAACGCGGACTGTCTAAACAAGGCAGATGAAATGAACTGCAGTAAGTCCCACCGCGGTGCCCCTATGTACAATAAAGTATTTAAAATCAAAATAGTAAATGTGGTCTTCATGTTATCATATGTATCTTATGCGCTGGGGTTTTTTTGTTTTTGTTTAGTCTTATCGTTACGTATGTATTGTAATAATAATATTGTATTGTACACGGTGACGCGTAAGTCTTGAACACTGCAGGTATTGGCAGTATGGTAGTATTCTGTGGTATCGGGTTCGTACATCACGCACATTACATACACATATTGTACCTCGAGTAACAGTTAACCATCATAACCGTTATTGAATATCACCCACACACGTCACACATGATACATCGATATCTATACAAAAACGATGGTTAACAATGTAACACGCATATACATGTATGATAACGTATACCGGATTATATCAAAAGTAGCCATCGGTAGACACTTACTTATATCACGGGATGGATTTAATCAACCATATTATCATTGTCGTCCTCGAATCGCACCGTTGTTGTGCGCCCATTCATGTAAATTATGTAAATGTACAATCATCGTATCGCTTGAATCTGCACGAACGCTTTATGTCATGTTTACAGAAAAACGCGTGTGTAACACGGACGAGTTCACGTGCCGGAAGACCAAGGGTGAGTGCATCCCGTTGACGTGGATGTGCGACGGGAATCCCGATTGCTCCGATGGTTCGGATGAGAAGGAGTGCAGTAAGCAAAAATACGATTTGGTTTTATTTTATTTTTCATATTCATAACTTACGACTACCATCACATCACACTGTATATACCATATATTATACACGTTGTATATATTTTATCTGTTGGTGTTGGTTGGATATGTCATTTTTTTTTTTGCTTATAATTGTATACATTTATGTTGAAATTTTATGTTTTTTCCCGCGCGTATTACTTTTCAACACGGTACCATGACCATCGTTATGCTGATCGCTTTTCGTTTTTTTTCCATTCAGACGAAACGTGTAGGGACGATGAGTTCACGTGCGGCAACGGCAAGTGTATCCAAAAACTATGGGTGTGCGACAGAGACGATGACTGTCAAGACGGCACGGACGAACTTAACTGCCCGAACATCACTTGTTTGCAGTCCGAATTCGCTTGCATCAAAGACAATAATTGCATTACGATGAACTGGCGTTGCGACGGCGATTTTGATTGTACCGACCAAACGGACGAAATCGTAAGTGTACATAGTGTATATAGGATACGAGTGAAATCACAATAACAACGAATACCTGCTAGGGGGAGCTGTTGAAAATTCGAGTTCCCAACATTAATGAATATCCACGACCTACCGCGCATCTAAAAATGTACTCGAGTTATCACGACTCGAATGTAGTGTATTTAGGCTCGACACGTAATACCAATACATAGGTATTCTATTATGGGTACCCTTATATACAGTGGCATACTGGCATAGCGAACTTTAAATAACGTAGAAGCAAAATAGAAATAAGTTAAATAATGAAGAATGTAACGACTTTTAATGATCCACCCCACCCCGCCAATTGATACTAGTACTATACTCATAGTAACTCAACACCATCGGAGGTTCATAAAAATGTGTCTGATGTGTTCCAATATACCTAACCATTAACCATTAAGTGACCAAGTCACAGTCCATTACCCACCACCTCCCCTAAAGTCCAGAAGCGACTGCCTGAAAAACATGGTTCGTTACGTTACTGCTTATGTATAGCCGTATAGGTTATGCTTTTGTTTCGTAATAGCAGATATACTAGCCTGTATTGTGTTTATCACCGACATAAACGGGCTTCGTATAATACTGAAAGTATCCTTTGCTTGACCAAGCAGATATAATGATATAATATTTTAGCTACCAAATGAGTTTATTTTTTATCGTTAGACTCGAGAAAGACTGCATCGTTAAAATAAAAATATTATAAAATTAAATCATAAAATCATAAGGGATAACTATACGTGCTTCTGAACTTATTTATCGTGAGCTCGAAGGAATATTCATAAATAATTTAAATATTGTAAAAAAAAATTTCTAGATACATGAAAAATACTTATTACGACAATTTAGCAAATGAAACTAAATAAGATGTTTAAAATAATAATTATTGCTTCTTGGAATTGTATAGGTTTATTTACGAGCTTTAAAATTGTTCGATTTTTCATAATAACAATGACCGAACGAAATTAATAATTTGAATTCATCATTATTACACATTTTTGTTGAGGATAACTAATCTGAGTAAATACGACGTTTTAGCTTATTCGGCGCTCTTATTAGCATAACCAAAATTTCGCATTAACTAAGAAGTTCCTTTACACATAAATTTAAATTTCGTTACAATAGTTTCCGACTACACGTTCAAAGTACATGGTAATTAATTTTTGTAATAATTGTGTATAACATTACTCGCGTTTGTTGTGTATAAGCTTTAATGAGCGTAAATGCGTTTATACTTCAAACTTCTAGGAGCGTGCAATAATTATTCCTCAAAGACGGTTATACTAATAAAGACTTTCGAGCGTTTCGAATGTTTGTAGACGAGACGGGTGGGCATATAGACATATGGTCTCCACAAGACTTACTAAAATAATATTTAGTAACTCTATTCTTCGACTCGACGTTCATCACATGATAATTTACGCCAACCTGAAACGTATACCCAAAACAATAATTATTATTCCCGTAAGACAATGAGATCCAGTTAGGTATAGTTCTAGACGAAACTTGTAAACGTTTACAGACACGGATGAAACATATCCGAGTGCTCGTGAACAAATTACATCATGCCGTGTACATATAGTACAGCGTATACGTGACAGTAGCGGATCTAGATTAGGAACACTGAGAAAACTAGAATTTCTATCCCGAACCCCCTTCCCCGTGCAGATATTTTCCTTAAATGGTTCAGACAGTAATTCAACACAGTTACTAGTAGTCAGGGGCTTGGTAAAAATCATGTCCTAATTACCGACTCACCGATTACTGCACTATTATTATACCCACCGTATATTTATTTTCTATTTGAATTCGGTTCTAAAGGGTTGTGCGGAAACCTCCAGAGTGTCGCAGTGCCGTTCTAATGAGTTCGAGTGTGAAGACCACAGCCATTGTATCATACAGTCTTGGGTTTGCGACGGTAGCGTGGACTGTGCCGATGGATCCGACGAAGCCTCTCACCGATGCCACAACACCACGTGCCGGTCCGACCAGTTCCGTTGCCGGGACCACACGTGCATTCCTGGGTTCCTGCACTGTTCTGGTACCCCGGACTGCACCGATGCTAGTGACGAAGAAAACTGCAGTAAGTTATTTTTCTGATTTTTATTTGAAAATGTGCTTGTCCTTCAACACTCACCTTTACGTCGAGAAAATTCGAACGTCCGACTGCGTGTTGAAATATCATTCACTTGGAGATACTTGGTTGAAAAGTAAAAAGTCTCTCGCCGAAAAAAAATTATTCGATTTGTCCACATATATACTCGTACTCATTTGACCTTAAAAAAAATAGCTATCTAGTTAAGACTTTATGAGTATACTCTTACTCCGTGTACGGGCTGTATCCAAAACCACGGAATCCGACTTCATTCTCAGATTTTTTTTTGTTTATCATCTCATATTTTCATCCATGTCGTTCTTATAGCCGAATTACAAGACATAAAACTATCTTTGAAAGCAATAATCGTGAAAATCCGTGAAAATTCGGCAGAAAATTTACTACGTTCGAAAAGCAATTTGCTAAAGTCCACGAAACCTGTGTCGTTTTCAGAAGAACCCGTGCACAGATGTGATCCGTTCAACGAGTTCGATTGCGGTAACGACGAGGCCGGCGGCATATGCATACCCATGTCGAAGGTGTGCGACAAGAAAACCGACTGCCCCGGATACGAAGACGAAAAGCAAGACGCTTGCGGAGTCAACGAGTGTTTGATCAACAACGGTGGATGTTCGCAAATCTGTATCGATTTGCCACACACGTTCCGCTGCGCCTGCAAGCCCGGATACAAGCTGATCAGCAACAACACGTGTGACGGTCAGTACAGTCGTGTCATGTTATACATACGTATATAGTTTATATATATATATATTAAACTGTACCGCGAAATAACGTATAGAAATACGCACGTGGACCTTAAACGCTTTAGAAAGTGTCCGCGATCATCGCGGTACATTGTACTTAAATCACGCGATGATACGTTCGTATCCAATCAAACTGGTTTTATATTATGTTTCTATAATCAGTTCGCCCAATCACGTTTTATTTTTGTTTGTTGATTTCCTTTACGTTATTATTGTGGAATTTCGCTATTATAGTTTCGTATGAAGCATAATATTTTATTTTACACTATACTTTATACATGGAATTTAAACTGTGTAATGTAAGCTGCTATTAGGATTTGTACTACAGATGCATTCATTATAGTCTGAACAGGGTTCGGCAACCTTTTTTACTTCGCGGGCCATATTTTTTTTATAGTTTTTCATTAAAGGCCGCATCAAAAGCTTAGATAAAACTTATTAAAAACACAATTTTAACATATAATTTCAAAATATTTATTTATAACAAAATTGCAAAATAGTTACAAACATTTTAAACATCGAAATTCTGAAACACATTTGTCGTTTAATGCCACTATAGTATTACTAAGTACATTAGATTAGAACGTTGACATAAATTATCGAGATGAGTTCGTACTTTTAATTGTAAAAATACAATAGCTACAAATCGGAAACAAAAAAAATGGATTCTCCAAATTTTGAGATTGAGTTATAAAATTAAAATTTTTAAACACTACTATGGCCTCAAAAAAAAGGTTCGTGTGCCACATGCGGCCCATAGGCTGAGGATTAATGACTCGTAAATGTACCACTAATATAAGGTCTGCGGCGCGCTTATATATATTTATGTTAGAAGACCAATTGTGACGATAAGCGGATCACTAAAATTTGTGGTTTGGTTCTCCCCGAGGACTTGTGTTTTGCAAAGTTCGAATCTTTATTAATATTTAATAATATTATTTAATGTTTTTTATGATGTGACGAGCAATGTTTCAAGAGTCTTGTTTATTTTCTGGTACAGATGTAAACGAGTGTGAAATCGAAGGTAGCTGTTCTCAAATATGCATCAACGAAAAAGGCACGTACAAGTGCGAATGCGAACCCGGGTACTTGAGAGATCCACAAGACCACACCAGGTGCAAGGCCATGGAAGGACATGCATCTCTGTTGTTCTCCATGCAACATAATATACGTAAGATATCGTTAGATCATCACGAGATGTCCGCCATTATCAACAGTACGAAATCGGCCACCGCCATTGATTTCGTATTCCGCACCGGAATGATATTCTGGGGAGACGTATCCGAAAAGAAAATTTACAAGTAAATAAAACATTTATTGAAAATCTCCTCCAAAAAAATAATTCATCTGCTCGGTTATTTGATTTTTTTTCTCTCATTGTTTCCACCCAAATACGCAAAATGAAACCGATTACTTTTCCCCCTATAAATATTTTTAGGAATATTACACGTTCGAAACTCGTTGAACTCTAAAGTACATTAATAATTTCAAATCTCTAGAGATAGACTTGTTCTCGAAATTATTCATAACATTAAAACAAAAATAAAAAGTTCTTTTGCTCGAGATGAATAATATTTTTCATAAGTATTTTCAGTTAGTTACTGTTACTGTTATCGTTGTAATAACGAATAATTCCGAAACAATTATTAAACATAGTTTTCAAGCTCTAATAAAATATCAAGTATTTATAATTCAATTTTTGTCCGACTTCAATGCCGAATAACTCTTAAGAAGTTTTCTGTTAAAACATAATAGTTGAACTTTTTAATAACTATCAGCAATCAAACTTGTTCGGTATTATATTTTATTATTTTATGTTAGCAAACGTTCATTGAAGTCAGCTCTCTCATTATTTATCACGATCAAAGACTGCGAAAATGTTAATTGTTTTTTTTCTACGGTATAAACGGTGGTATGGATTTATTTCAGAGCTCCGATCGATGAAGGTAGAGAACGGTCTATTGTAGTCGAAAGCGGCTTATCATCAGCCGACGGTTTAGCGGTAGATTGGATTTATGGTCACATTTACTGGACAAACGCGGACAAAGATTCCATAGAATTGGCTAACTTCGAAGGCAACATGCAAAAAACATTATTCAAATCGGAACTCAAAGAGCCTAGATCGATTGCTGTGGATCCGCTCAACGGGTAAGAATACATGATGATAATTCTGGGTTTTAACTTTTATTTTTACAGATTTAATTTCTTTTGGGATTTTTCATGTCCCCACTTTAATATAGTTAAACAACATAACATTTTTGAACAAAATTAGAAATTAGTTAAATGAAATCGTCGAAACGAATATTGAATTAACTGGATCTGAAAAAGGTACTCCGCGATGGACTTTCTTATATTCAGGAAACCGATTTAGTGGGTTTCGTCCCTCAGAAAAAAAGTATCGTCACTATTACCTAAAGAAATAAAATTATAATTTAAATACACATATGCACATATATTATACATATACATATAGGTACTCTTACCTATTTTATCCTCTTCTTCGCCAAAGGGTATATACGTGTATGAATGTATTGTGACCGACAACTGTGCGAAATTACTGCGTTTTTGGTTTAATTTTACCTAGATCAGCGATGGGAAATCCCTGGCACGCGAATACAAGTTGAGGGCACGCAATAACTTAAAATATCTATTAAATTACATTTTATTTTAATACTAAACGATGAGACCACGTTGAAAGCACTTTGTTGTTCGTTTACTGAATAAATAAAATTGTTCTCATACCGTATTATATTATAATATTTTTCAAAGTTAGTATTAAGCAACTATAATGGCACGGGGAAAAAAGTAAGCGAATAAGATCGGATCACATTTTAGGCGCGTTACGTTAGAAAAATGTGCCACCCCTGACCTAGAAAATCGTTGAAAACACGGTGCGTTTATTTTTTCCCGCGTTCCAGGTGGTTGTACTGGAGCGACTGGGGCAGTAACGCCAAAATCGAACGAGCCGGCATGGACGGAACGCGCAGACAGGTGATCGCGTCGTTCGACGTGAAATGGCCTAACGGACTCACACTGGACCTGGTCTCGAAACGGTTGTACTGGGTGGACGCCAAGCTCCACACGATCTCGTCGTGCAACTTTGACGGCTCCCAGAGGCGCCTGGTGCTGTTCAGCCCCACCTGGCTACCGCACCCGTTCAGCATATCCACGTTCGAAGACTCCCTGTACTGGTCCGACTGGAACCAGAAAGCGATCATCAAGGCCAACAAATTCAACGGTTCCAACATAACCACGGTCACCGCCTTGCACATGGTACTGTTATGAACCGCGTACAAAACATCATTACCATAGGCGCCTTCGCGGGGCTGGTTACCGGCGGCGGCGTTACCGCGACAGCGGTCGACGTCCGCTTGGAATCGCGTGCGCGGTTATGTTAGGAACCCCTTGACCGTAAACTCCTAAACTAGGTGCCCCCACAGCCGCGGCAGTAGACATTATGGTTGGGTTGCACACCGGCCCATACAACGGAACGTTCGAAGGTGGAGTGCAAGAGTTCTTATCTGAAATACGAAAAAGTTAAATGTTAGTAGCGCTCCTCGCATATGTCAAACAGAACAACTCGTAACGAACCACGTAAACCTTAAAATTCTTACGTTTTTGTATATGCTATAACTATTTCATACAGTGACGTATTTAGCCTTTAGTGCGCCTATAGGCTAAATTATTCGGGCGCCCCTCCCCACCCCGCAGTACCGAGGAATCTTCAATATTGGGTAAGAAACTTTCTCTTTAATTTGTTATAGAATGCATATTTTTATCAAACGAATTGATATTAAATCTTAAAAAAAAAATACATTTTAAAAATTATATATTTCAGGCCTAATATTTTACTTTACCTATCAGTACAATTCTTGTAAAGTCCCATAATGGGAATATAAATGGTAAAAAATAAACATAGAATCATAGTTTACATACATAGATGATATCAATAACAAAATCATACAAAAAACCTTAAAATGTAATAGAAAAAAAACTTTTTTTTTCTGTTACAAATATTCGTGCAAACATTTTCTTTTATTAAAATACCTAATTTAAAATATAGCATTATTTTTCTTCTGTTTTTTGTTCCGATATGGCTTTTATGATGTCTCTATAATCCATTACTGCTTCACACGAATGCGCGAAACAACACGTAATACGTATCAAAAAAAAATTCAAGCATAAAATGTATCAAAATAATTTTACCAAATACCTAGCCCCATGGCCTGCCCCTAAATACGCCACTGATTTCATACATTATTGATGAGAACTTTTCGTGGCCACTTTATCGTAGCTCGATACGCAACCATACTGTCTACAGCCGCGTTCACGGCTCGCGTGATAAATTCGTAAAACGTTATCGCGTTGTTTTTCCGAAAGAGCTTGGTACATCTTTCCGGACCATGAATACACGTGGGTTAGACTTACCTAACCGCGTTTTTCCGAAATCACATTTCACGCGTTGCGAAGGCGCCCGCGAAATTACGATGGTTAACATGCACGTATATTTTAATGTACCGACCAAATGATTGTTTCGCAGACCCAGAACCCGATGGTCGTGCACGTGTACCATCCTTACAGGCAACCGGACGGCGTGAACCACTGCGCGGCCGTCAACGGCCATTGTTCTCATCTGTGTCTTCCGGCACCGCAAATCAACAGCGAGTCGCCGAAAATCTCGTGCGCTTGTCCCAACGGTCTCATGCTAATGTCCGACGGTCTCATGTGCGCCGAAGAAGGTAAGACCCTATGTCGATATAATGTACTTGTCCCCGCCGTGCGTATACTACGTGCTGTGCGCCTCCGACTCAGTGGTCGTTTTATTTCTTCTACCACGACTAACGTTTTTCATTCGTCTATTGTATTTTATTTTATTTATTTATTTTTTTTTTTTTGTTTTAGTAGACACGATAATATCATAATATTTGTTTGTCTTTTACGACATTATTTCTACTATACCTACATATTATAGTTATAACGTTTTTCTTGTTTTTGTTTTTCACCGTCTTTTGTTTTTGGTTGAATAATTTTACAGTTGTTAAGAACAAAACAAACAAACACAGATCTTATAAAATATCCAATAGTACGCTGTTAAGTGAGTATCCGTCGACAATATATCTGTGTACATATACGTGTGTCTTCTTCTTTCTTCTGTGCAAAACTACTATATATATACACACACGCTTACGGTGGTTGGTTAATGGTTCTACCTTGTACATTTTCCAAGTTCTCTTCATAATCTGTCTATACGCTCTAACACATAACAATCATGTTTTCGTATTTTTTACAATTATTTATGTTGTACTTATCGGCTATTGTCGAATGAACGCCAAGACCGGTACGTACAGATCAAACGTCGTGTACCAAGTCGTCGATTTATAGTTGCGAGCATCTTCCATTTTTAATCTGAAATTGTGCTGCTGAAAGTTTACCATACACTTTTTCGCTATTGCCAAAAGTTTTCTGCATCATTGCAATTTAAAAATAAAAAAAAAACTTTTTTCCTCTTAACCAAATACGTGATGATAATAACTGCAAACTACACTACTGCTGATCAATATGGCTGTGTGGGTTTTGTTTTATGAGTTTCGGAGTAGAGGCGCGCTCCCCTTTCTCTCCTCATACCTTCAGAAAACTTCACGGGCCAACAGGACTTTATAATAAATGCGTGTTAAGATTTCATGATATCTCACGAATGCTCTTTATTTATTCTCATCACCTCGAGGGTCATTTTATTATTCCATTAAAATAAAAAAGAAACTATATTCCTTCGAATGTTATGAATTCACTTAAAAGTTTCAGCGTTAGAAAAAGAACTTCGAGGTATTTAGAAAGTAAATTTTTCACAGAATATTTATTATTATTAAGATGTTAAATAATCAAATTTTGCTATGGGATGGTTAATTAATAAATAATTTACATGTTCGCATACGTTTTTTTTTCTTTAGCCGAGCTCAGTCGCATTAAAAATCACGTAGGTATAGTTATCTTTTACCATGATTTGAAAATAATTTATTCCAAACTTGAGAAGAGTTGTGTTTAAAAAACTCAATGAGCCCGAAAAGTCAAATTTATGCATTTATTCAAAATGTATGTATGGACATCTATATAAAAAGACTTCATTAATCATTGAGTGAATAGAACTTTACTCTAAACAATCTAAACCGAACTTCTCGGTTATTCAACGGTTTTGGAATTTCGTCATCATTAATAAATACTTAAAGTTCTTGTACCAAAAACGTGTAACTTAGTTAACATAATCATCTGAAATATCAATATTATACTATACAGAAGCGTCGTTATACACTCGATAGTTTCTAAATTCATTGTTGTGCGATAGCAATTTTTCAAGGCAAAAAGATGGGTGGATTTTCCTACCGAGCTAAACAGATTCAATATTCTAAGTCCTCCGATTAAGATTTTCACCAACCTGCGTTAGTATAGAGGACGACCGCGACGACTCATAGGACATTGATTAATTGCACTGCTATGTAACTCACACACTTTACTCGTATTATAGTGCCTACTATTGTATATAGTACCTAATACTGGCCGCAAGGACGATACAAACCGTCACGTTAACATACGCCGTAGTTATATAATGCCTACACGATTTTTACTTCGCACATGCTGTAAAATTTTATATTTTTAAGCGGAAACGAATAGTGCAATCACATATCACGTACACATCGCCGTATGGTTTGGGCCTAGCTGTCGACTTGTTATATTTTTACCAATCGGAGTAGCCACTGCAGACGGTGAGAAAATGTAATCAGTTGAGCAACGATGATGGGCGAGAGTTCCCTACGTGTTCAAATGATAATGTTATACTGTCGAGAAATGTGCAAAACGTGTAAACTTAAAAATCCGATCGTTTAATGTCGGCTGCGGTATCGCTCGGGACGTCGTATTGCAGCAAAAAGGGTACCTACTTGATTAATAATCCTCTGATAATTTTTTTTTCTTGAGTTCGCCATCAAGTCACAGAGTCTGCAACGTGCATATATAACTGTTTTCACCAATCGGTTTCGCTCTGGGCAAACATCACTTTACGACTCCGTAAAATACGTACAACCGATATGTGTACTTACACTTTACGACGGCCGTCGAAAGATAAACGCGGAGGTCGGTTATTCTTTTCGCTGATTTTTTTGTCGTCAACATTGGTTCGAAAGCGTTTTGGCTCGAGTTTGGCTTCGTTCGCCGTTCGTCCTGTACACCGTGTATTAATAATAATATTATAAACGCGCTTTTGAAAATGCGCGAGCACGCACGCACTATATTATACGCTACGCATCGTACGGAAATAGAACCCGACGACAGTAGGTGGAAAAGGAGGGGGGGCGGGCGGCGGGCGAGGATGTCTGTGCCGATGTGCCACGCCATTGTCCGTGTGGCAGTATAGTGTACGCTCTTACGGTCGTCTACGTACGTCTATCGGTCATCGATGATGTATACAGTATACATGTGTATAATATAATAATAATAATCGTACGGTCGTCGGCGACAAGGGGGAGGGGGACGTGAGAGCGAGTCTTTGCGTGTAACGACTATGATAATTATTTGAAGTCATTAAATATTCTGAACAGAGTCTTTGAACCTTGAAATGCTGCGCAGCGGGAAGTGAAGAACGAAAAATCGAGAAAAAAAAATCGAATCGCGCACAGTCCTTGACGGTCTCGTCGTCCGTCCTATTGGTATTTGTTTTATCATTGTACGATATACATTTCGTTACTGTGTATATGCGTACGTAATACCTAATGCATTCCGTACGCGAACATTACGAATCAGTGTTCTGTCTGCTCTCGCGCATATCATACGGTGTACTCGTTACTATCGTTCGAAGTACTCGTCTTTGCGTCGATACAGCGTAATATATAACCCCCTACGTAGACACAGTGTAAACATCCGTGCATTTTCGGCCACGATAGTGCTCGCGCGCGCGCCGTGTTTTCTCCAGTTTGTGACTGAAAAAAACCAAAAAAGGGTAAGTGCTTTTTTTTCACGCGTGGCAAGTTATCCTCATCCAATCATTCCTCTTTTGGGCGGAAACTTTTCTTTTCGCTCCGAAATTCCTAAATTGAAAACGCGCTCACGGGACCACCGTTTGCCGTCGATTCTCTTCGCGGACGATTTCACGCCTGCCTTTTTATTTTTACTATATTCGATCACTTGTGCCTTCTGCGACTACCAATAACAAGCTGCGTGTCACCGATATCCTCAAACGTCACATTATCTTTGGTCGCACACGCATTTTAATATTATACGCCGTTTATATTCTATCCGGTGGTGGTGGTGGTGGTGGCAAACTTTGCTTTGACCCAAGTTCACGCTGTATATATATTTACACAAATTATATATAGTGTACAATATATTTTCTCTTGCAGTCTTCCTATTTACCTACATGTACATTCCCCGTTCAATCTAACGCTCGTCTCTCCCGTTGCAGATATGAACAGAACGATGACGGAAATCAACGTCAACGATCACAAGGAACAAGAAGACAGCGGACTCATAGCCGCCATAATCATATTTTCCGGTTCGCTATTGATTACTTTGGCCGCCCTGGTGAGTACCTATGCCTATATTTAAAACTGACATCGAATACAACTGTGACGATGCGTGCAGTGCACTGCGGCTAAACAGTGACGCACGGGGCCCTAAGAGTCGCAATCTCTTGTACTTTACACACAAACTAAGTCTTAAATACATTATTGTACGTAATACCTTCTGAAAATTTAAAAAATGCGTCATAACATAAGTAACGTAATTTTTTCTGTACTTCGTAAAAACATGTATCTTATCCTACGAGTATTTGTCTATGTACCTAACTGTTTTTGTGACTCCAACGAGTAAGAATTTAACACCCACTTTCAAATTTCGCATACAAAGTACACAAAGCGCCTGTTATGTGCACCGTTGTAGGCCGTCTCCGTCTTTGCCCCTGTAGGCCATAGCTATAAATCGTTACGGAATGTAGTCGCATATATCGAGGTGGGTTAGAACTATATTTACGCGTCGCAGTGCTATACGATTACATCGCCGTCGTGGTGTAAGTTTACACACACACACACACATACGTTTGAGTTGGTCCATCTGTCGCATCTATGAGCTTTTACCGTTATAACTGCATATTTGGTTTTCACAATCGTCCTCTTTCAACAGGGCGCTTTTTTGTTGTACCGGCACTACTTGCACCGCAACGTGACCAGCATGAACTTCGACAATCCCATCTACAGGAAAACGACCGAAGACCAGTTCACGCTGGAGAAGAGTCAGTACCAACCGGCCAGGGTGTATCCCACGTCCATCGGCGAAGAGGTAAACTTCAACGTTATCATTTAAAGAGAAAAAAAACCCTCAGTCCCCTCGCCTGGAATACCGTTCGGTTTTCGATGTTTTCCGCTCTTAATACATATTTGTTTTGCATTTTTACACGCTGCGTGTTAGTTCTTTAACGACAACTCGGTAAGTGTCCTAGACTTTAATTAACGACGGCAATCAAGAACACTACATTTTTACATTATAATCGTTACTGTAGTAGTGCCTATACGGCTATACCTGTACGCGTTCACGACCGCGTTAACGCGGAATGTCTTTAAGCGCCATATTGTCGCATAGTAGTTTCAGCGTTTTGTTTATGCTTTGAACGCATTGTTTATTTATTTTCTGTGTTTTTGTTTTATTGCAGGCCCAAGAGCCGTTGACTCGTCCTGGCACTAACGAGTACGTCTAAAGTATAGACCGTTTTAGTTTCTCTGCACACAACACTAGTCAATGGAAAAATAAAAATAAATGAAACACAAATTGTTGTTCACGAAAGCGCAATTGTGCCCAGCCGACGACACAACATGTCTGGCAAGTTACCAATTTCACGCGTAAATTCGCTTCAAGTGTTCAACTTACCCGAATGACTTATCTTCTTCCCTCTTTTTTTTATTTTTATTTTTATTAATTTTATGTTGTATAACATTCAGAGTCTTCCCAGCGTTTTCGTACACGTAATAATTATAATACTTCCTCACGCCAATATTTTAATGAAACAGTTCCTATTGTATAATTTGTTTTAAGTTATGTTATTAATATTGATGTAAAAAGCAAAAAAAAAAAAATTTAATATTTTGTTTAAGCTATGCGGTTTGCCTTTAACGACTGAGGTGTACGTGCCAAAAATTATGAATTGAGTTTTTTTTTTTTTAATTTATTATTATTGTTTGTTGCTCAAAAAGTAGGAATCCTTTGATCTGCATCAGTTCGCTCGTTTGTTCAATTATTTTAATCGATATATATTCATTGTCCCTTCTGGTTTGTTTTTGGAAAATTAATATGAAATAATTGTAATTTTAGGGAATTTACGATATGTATATATATATAATATAGTTAGTGCCATTACTGTTGATTAGTCAATTTAGCTGCTAATTATATTTAACTATATATTATAGGTCCGTTATTTATTGAAAATATTTTTTAAGCTTATACATATTGTCTTATTAGATCAAAAAAAAAAAAAAAAATCGTATTTTTAATTGGATATAATTTTTACCTATAATATGCATTATAATACTATATTATACGTGTATATAGTACATAAGGAACCAGTTAGGCCTAGCGGGTAGTAATGTATACGTATCGGTTTCGTTCGATTCGAAAATCGTAAGCCGTGCTCACGGGGCGGTTCGCAAGGAAAAAACTATACATAAAAGACGAAAAAAATAAAAACCCCCCAATCAGATCGGTGGACCGGATGTGTTTACGCGCGCAATCCACTCACAAAAACACTCTCAGCACTGTCTCCGTTTACAAGACCAGCCTAACACAATATACTACTTCGTGGAGAGACTCGATGACCGTTTAGTGCAGTCATCACCACCGTTCTAACAATATATAATTATATTATGATATATTTATGTGTACAATTTCGTTAGATAATAATAGTTTTTATTATTTAACTGTGATTTTTGTTTTTAAATTTATTTATTAATTATTATATTATACGATTATATAAATATATATATATATATATATAATATAAATATTAGTGAGGCCCATTTTGTAAACTCAAACAAATAGAGAAAAGTGGTTTGTTAATTTATGTGTTTTTTTTTTTTTTTAATCGATGGAAAGAATAAAAATAAAAAAATACTGCCGATTATTACGAGTATGTGTGTTTATTACGATAAACTGTATTAATTATATTTTTTATCTCGAACGTATTTCCCGTACAAAACGGTTTTGGTTCTATGCGAAAAACTTCACGCCCGATCCGCCTTCCAACGTAAGTATTTCCGCCTGCTGACGCCTCTCCAGCAACCGCAACGCCTTGGTCAGCACGCCGTCATCGATGCCGTTCAGTTCTAAACAGAGAAAAACATATATTAGCTGCAAGCACTTGCGTAGAAAACGTATACAGCAATGTGAATTGATAAAATCAAAGTGAGAGCAGGCACCGTTCACTCGTGAAATGCTAACGTTCTTACATGTTTTTTTCTTTCTTTTCTCGCTCTCCGCGGAGACTCTTACACGCAGTGCGAGCGGCTACGCCGTTCACGCACCGACCCCGACAGTAATACCCTTAGGTTTTTATTGTTGACGATTTTTTTCAGAGGCAAATCGTTCCGAATAGTTATAAAAAGCGCAAGTGTTGAAACCCGGTAACCCGGTTTCGAGCGCAAGTTAAGCCTGAAGTAGATACCAATACGCTAAGATAAAATTAAAATCGAATTTTAACAAATAAATACCAGAGTTCGAAACCGAGACTGCATCACAGCAATCGTAAGAATCCGATACAAATAATTGAAATTGAAAGCATTTTTCGGAGACTAACATTAAGAATCGAAAACATTACAATTACGGCGAGTCAAAAGATTATATAGTCAGAATTGAAAACGTAACATTATTTGATTCTCGTGGATAGTCGAAAATGTTATTGGTATATTATTTTTGTTTTGATCTTATGCATCTTATATCTTATCTCTTATTTTGCACGTTATAAAAACTACCACGCCAGTTTAATTTTAAATAAATAATTTTCTTACAAACAGGCGGTGCGCAGGTACCATTGGTTTAAGTTCTAGGACTCGTTATATTTATTACGACTCGGTAACTCGTCATTCAAATACACAAGAGTTTATATTCGCTTTTAAAAATCGATTTTTGAAATCTGAATCAGAACCGGCGTACTTCAAAAACCTGAGTTACGAAATCGTTATAGAAACCGCAATGATTTATGTTCTGTTTTCAAGCACTGAACAAAAAAGTGATGGACAACTTCGCGTTGTTGACCGCAGTATATAGTAACGGTTACGTGAAACTATTTATGCTTAGGTAAAACAAACATGTGTTCGTTTACGGTATGTAACAGTTAAGAGCTCAATTATAAATTTTTACCAAATATAGTCTAGGATAGAAAAAAAAAACACTTTCTATACGCCCAACGGTGCAGTCAGAGTCGCAAGAAAAATTGTTTTTACTCTTAACACAAAAAAGTGATCAATATTGACTGTAATTATAAGACGGTATACGGAGTGTTACAGAGGTCACAGCAATCAGGAGGAAAGTAGTTACCTACACGCAATACTAGCGATGTCGTCGCGCAAAAATATATATTGATCGGTTAAAACGTTTATTAATTGCGTGATGGTTTTTTTCTTTATTAATAAAATGTACAATTCATGCTAGACCAAGTGCTCCACAAATAAAGGGTTATAATAATTACGATAAACATGGAAAATAACAGGGGAGGGAGGCCGGTTACCGATAACGCTGTAGCAAAAATAGGCATAAATGAACCAAATTGATTGAACTATTTTATCATCCACTGTACCTAAAGTGATGTTCATTCACGGGTAAATGTTCCGTTTTTTTATAAATAAATCGTAATCGCAACGGATAAAAGCAATAAAAAAAATTAAATTTTCACAGGAAGAGAATAGTGATGAAAAATCTTGAGTTAAAAAATGTATTGACTGACTTCGCACACAGTAAAACCCTCAATTTTACTTGATGGTATATACTATTGTGAGTGTTGTAGTTGTATTTTTTCAAAGTATAACGTATTTACTTCGTATAACTTTTTTTATGCACCAACATGCTTGCGTATGATGTCGGTTGTAAAAACGTATTTTTTAATTTCGTTAAATTTTCTACCATCCCCCACACAACGAAACTATTGGACATGGGTGGTGAACATAACATTTGCCTAGGGCCGCAAAAAACCTAAGGCCGGTCCTGCGGAGTATATACGTTCCGGTGCCGAACGAGTAGTACTGCGGTGATGGGCTCTGTTTCCGCTCGACGCAAGCGAAAGAAAACATAAAAAATCGTAGAGGTACACGCGTCTTGCGAGCTCTCACGTAATACGGAGAACAGTAAGTTCACAGTGTCTACCCCATAGAGTAATATAGAGAGAGTCTAGTGCAGGGGTGTGTAATAACTCAAAAATACGTGGAATAGTTGTAGGCCCACAGTGGGGCGATTTATTAAATGAGTTAATACGATTCGAGAGAGTTGCTCGGTCGTGAATCCGGAGCGGACCAGGTCAATTGTGTTGCAAAAAGTAGTGATGCTAAAATCTTAGCTTATCTGTAATTGGACGTAGGATGTGAATAAGATACTGCGTGTATGAAGTAGCTGAATGGCAGATTCAATTCGGCACTCGCACAGACTTCCTGTCCTCGACAGTCAGGTGATCACGTCCAAGAATTGTACTTGAGGTCGAGCCCGTGTGCACACACGACGGCAAGACCGAAAAGTTAATTTATAAGCCGACTGCCTTCCGAACTAGCCAACGCTGCCTCGTCGTACGGCGTTGACTTGAGAAAAGACAGAGGCTCAAGGCGCGGTGTCCCGTCATTCCATGGCCTTATATACACTTCCACACACCAACGGCCACCGTCGGTAAGGGACGTTAGGGTGGTCGAATCAGCCCGAAACCGATAACGGCGCATTTGAAAGTCTATTTGTTAATTTTTAATGTGCCGACTCTCATTGTCGGTCACGTAGGCGGTGGCTATGAAAGACACCGCTTTCATATATCCCGAGTCCCTTGCCGACAAAGGCCCTGGGTGTGAAAGTACCGTTATATTTATGTTTCTTGTCTGTGCATGTGCCGAAAAGAGTCTACCCTTTATTGAATTAATTTATATTTACGATAGTGCCGTTAATGTATAACGGCTTGGTTTAACATTTTATGATGGTCACCTCATTACAGGTGGCCACTAACTTTAACCTTGGGAGCCGCAAATTTATAAAGCTAATTTGAGGCGAGCCACATTGTACAGCGATGTTTATGAAAAGAAGACATATTTCTTATTTTAAATCAAACGAAGGAACATTTATTTTTTACATTTACAAAACATTATTATTATTGACATAATCATTAACATTATTGTTGATTTATTTATGAGAAGTGCTTTTTTCGAGTATTCATTTTTTCTGTAAGCTTTTTGAAACCTGGCTGATAATTTTTTAGCGCAGTTCGCACGAGTTCACTTAAATGTTCATCGGTTTATTCAGATCGATATTTAGATTTAATGAATTCAAGCGTTGAGTACAATGATTCACACACATAAGTAGTGCCAAAGATTGAAATAAGTCTCATAGTACGCTATTTTGTTATTAATTTTAGTTTAAATTTAGTTCAAGAGCCGCATGCGGCTTGCGAGCCTCGTTGTGGCCACCCCTGACCTAACCTGGTCTAGTGTATACCGTACGTGTTCAGAAAGTGAAGTCGGCCAGTTTGAACGGTACTCATTCAACGAAACTATTGGTCGCGAGATAGCGTGCAATTCTAATCTCTAATTTATATTTTGTACGTTTTTATTTTATATATTTTCAAAATATTTTTAACAATGATCAAAGTTATTATTATTAATAATTATTATATTATAATAAAAAAAAACCGGCGACCAATCGTAAGGCTCAGTTATTATATTTTTTTTAATATACAGTGAAACCTCCACTAACGGGCACCTCCCAATAACGGACACCTCTCAATAGCGGACGTTTTTTTGGAAACGGGGACATTTTCACTACTTTCCAATGGGACAACCTCCGAATAGCGGACAGTATTTTTATCTTTATTTGAAAATAATACGTATTCACATTCGTATGTACTCTCGTAATAATGTAATTACGATAACAGACTCGTTATGTGACGATAAGATTACGACAAATTCGGTTATCGGTGAAACGGTTATGAGTTTTTTTTTTTTTTATTTAGCCTTTAGTAATACTATTTAGCTCGACCATTAGATTAATAAGATACATATATACAGATATTACTATTGGTGATTAATATATACAAAAATATAAGAAGACAATTAAGGATTAATATATACAATAATAATAATAAAAAAAAAAGGTTATGAGTTATATGACAAAAGTATGTCAGTTAGTGACGGTTTTCGACGCGATGACTACGTTAAACGAAAGCGGTTGTCGCTTCGCGAAAAAGTTGACATTTTAGATTACTGTGAAAACAACGAAACGTAGGAATTCGTGCACTCGCAGAAAAATTTCAAGTTGGAAAAACACAGATTGCGGATATTGTGTCTAACTTAGTAGAAATTTATAAAGCGTGGATTCAAAGAATTCCAAAAATTTCGAATTTAAAAAATGTATCCCCTCTGAATAGCGGACACCTCCGAATAACGGACAAAATATTGGTGACCGAGAGTGTCCGCTATCCAGAGGTTTCACTGTAATAGATAAAATAGTATTTGGTGCAATATTCCCATTCTACAATAATATGTTGAAAAATGCATTAAATATAATAATGAATAAGATAGTACAATAGTACTTATTGTATGATGTGGTAACACTGCAAGTACCAGGCGCGGATACAATGGGGGGGGGCCATGGGAGCAATGCCCCCCCCCCAAATATAAAAAAAAAGGCTGGTGAAAAATATTATAAGTAATGACATAGGAGATTATATTGGGAAAAATATTGACAACTATACGAAAAGTGAACTCTTAATAAATCATTGGGTACCACCAACAAACTACATATTTCCTTTCTCTGAGCATAATAAAAACGGAAAATTAATACGTCGATTTATTGGGCAACAACATTTAAATAATTTTAAATGGTTAGTATTTTCACCATCAAAATAAATACAGAAAAAATAATGTAATTAAATATTTTATAAGCAATAAAATAAAATCTTGAGTAACCTAAATATTTAAAAAAAAAATTTTTTTTTTATTTTTTTTTTTTGGTCTACTTAAAGATAAACTTCGTCTCAATCATCATTATCTTTTTGTCAAAAAATGTTAATATAATAAACTCTGATAATCTATGTTGATATTTTTTGATGCCCCCCCCCCGTAAATCTATTCTGGATCCGCGCCTGGCAAGTACACATAGTAAAGGCTTCAAATTGCGTTCGTAAGGGCCTCTCTATATTACTCTATGGTCTACCCTCAAATGTACCACCGAGTTCGTTCGGATATCGTAGGCCACTTACCGCCACTGTCGTTTGCTATCTCGTAGAACGTGCACACCGTGTTGAGCATGGCGTTGTCCTGAGCCCATTTGTACACAATCGACGCCCATTCGTCCAACGTGTGCCAATAAACGTGCCACCTGGAAAAAAAATAAGTAAAAACCCCAAATTTACTTTTTCTCTCTTGACTTGAAGCCCCCGAAGCTCGTCCGCGCGTAATCGACTTTTTAATCTATATACGTCTAATGAACACACTACTTCTCGAGAATTCCGGGGTGCACGGTTATTTGGAATCTCAGGAATTCCGTCCGACTACCGTTAGACACGTGTGCTTAGCCGTACGGTGTTAAGGGGTTGGTTAATACCTATCATCGAAATAACAACGTGTAGCGAATTCCGGAGAACATCATTAGCGATTCCAAAACTCAATCGAAACAGAAACGCACCTTATTGCGTTACTACCTATATTAAACGTAATATTTTAGCCCTCCACTCAGACCCGAGTAAGACGCCCAGCTGTACTTTCGATTTGATGGTGTGCAAGTTGAAAAAATCTCGATTTTTAAATAAACTAATTTCAACAAATTTCTATATCTTTCTATTTTTCTCTCTCTATCTTTTATAGCACTTTTCACATTTCGTTTTAATTACCTCCATAAATAATTCTGTCCTTCAATTTCAAAACCAATTAATAAGTAAACGTGTTGAGTAATTATTTACAAGTGGGCACCTACGCATTCTCATCAGGATTTTCGATTATAGTGTGTTTCTGTAAAAACAAAAGAACTTTTCCCTATTGTTGCATATTTACATTTTCGCGTTCACGAGCAAAACAGTACGGACAAGAAAAAAAACAAACACATTTACTTTGACGAGATCACGAGACTATATATTATAATAAGTAGTTATAAACTTTATACGCGAAGGGATGGTACGGGCCCTATATAATATTTAGAAGTAATTCGAAAGTAATTACGTACATTTTCCATCGGGAAATACTGCAGTGGTTACCGCGAATCATAATAGCTTACAGGAAATTCCCTTCATGATGATGTCGAATCTCCCATAGGGAACCATCAGAAGAAGGAAACAGGCATCCATCGAAATGTCGACTCCTTACACATATAACAAATGCTAATGTTATAACTAGGACGGTAAAGGATTTTGTATTTTTTTATACGATTTACAGGACATAGCTTTTCAAGCACAAAATGTGATTTGATCATCAAAAAGTTCGAAAACGAGTAACTAAATATGTTTTAAATTTACATTTTTAAATCATGTTTTTTTCAGCTATGGGTCATTTTTTACGTTTATAAGAAGTCTGAGTACCTAATGTTTATTTTCACTTACATTATTGGTACATTCAAAGTTTACGGTGGTGGTTACAAAAATAAAAATAATTCTTTTTACAAAATGTTTTCATTGTGTTGATTTTAGACTGTTTCTTGTTATAGCCATTGCACGATTAACAGAGTAAAGACTGCATAGTTTTCAAATCGAATTCCTACATTGAATTTAACATTTTTTTTTAATATAATATTTATCTAACAATTTTAGAACTGCTCACAATATATAATAAATAAATGTTTTTACATTCAAATATGAATTTTTTTAGTACACTTTTTATGTAATTTTTTTCTCGTCGGGGCAATTGCAGGTAATTATTATGCCGTTTTACGGTAATTTTTTTAGGTTTTTTATATCATTAAATTCCTAGTCCCAATTATAATAGTGTGAAGTAATTTGAACGCGACTACGGTTGAACTCGAGACGTCGCAGCTTTCAATACATTACATAATACACCAAGAGCGTGTTGCGTCTATATAATATATTATTCTATATACATACGCGTTATACCGAACCAATTATAATTACCATACCGTGAACACCCTTAGCCGAGGTGTGTAATTTATAAACGGACGGAGGTCTAATAATAGTAACAAATACGAACACGTTACGGCTGATGATCGGTAAAATTTATATGTATATGTTATAACAATTATGTGTATATATTACCTCGTTCTCGGCTTGTCCAACGGTTCGGCGTTTCCCGTCCTCTGCAGAGCTTCCAAGACCGTGGTGATCGCTTCGGGTGACAGTTTTCCTATAAATACGAAAAAAAAAAAACCGGTATTATACCGCAGGTCCTCGGCGCAACTATTGTGTGGAGCGTCGGTCGTACTCGGAATGGTGATGCGATAATAATAAATCACCGCGTTCGAAAAGCCGCCCCGAGCCAATAGACTGCAGTGGTTCTTAACCTTTTTCGAATGACGGAACACTTAACATTTAATAAGATTTTCGCGGAACACAACCGTAAAATAAAATAGTAATAAATATATATAAGTATGTATAAGTATTAAGTATATATAAGTATATTTACATTTTTAAATTTTTTAATATATTAAACAATAAATGTATAGCATAAAATTATTTATATGTTATAATAATTAAAATTATTTACATACATGTTAGTGTTAGTCACCAAAAAATAATAATATAATAAAAAAAGTTAAAAAAAATTTAAAAATTTGAAATTGAATACTTTGTATGAGATCTTTGTGCCTGAAGATTTTTGCATCTTTAGACAACTTTTCTCCACAAACCACACAAAAGGGAATTTGACAATCATTTTCGTAAACATAAGAGAACCCAAAAATTTAAATAATCATTGCAATATTGTCTATTGACCTTTTTTATTTTATTCTCATTATTGAAAGTATCATCATTGATATTGCTTGTATTTGTACTTGCATTATCAGTACCAGAATTATGTTTTCGTTTAAGAAATTTGTCCATTTTGTTATTAAAATGGTCGTTACAAATGAACTTCTAATTAGAATAATTGGATAGATTATTTTATTAATTAAATAAATTTCAAATTGAAAAAAAATTTTTTTGCTGATCTTAAAATGTTGGCGGAACACTTATACCAAGTCCACGGAACACCGGTTAAGAACCACTGCAATAGAGGTAAGTGTTGTACAACACAATAATATATCATTATCATATGCGCTGGGTACGTAAAAATAACATACGTATTACACTATTCGTGTGTCCCGCCCAATATTATAACCCAACGATCACCTACGTTCATAATTATTTTAAACCGAACTCTCGGAGGCGATCGGAAACGTCGATTTGCTGTCCACACATTACGTCCATATATTATATTATGCTCTTTCCAACAACGTACCGATCCGACGGTGCGATAGGGTTGTCGGCAGATCGAGAATAACACTTAATTCGACACATAAGTTCTACAACGGAGATCGACTGTTCTGTGTACGGTCCCTACGCGCATTTGTCGGTGTTGACGAGGACGAGGCGATTCGTCGTGAAAACGTGCACGGAAACTTGGAGAAAATACACGTCGAAAGAATCGTACACTTGCCGGACAAGTTTCGCGAAATCATTGCCCCGGCAGTTCGAACGTGGAAAGTTGATTAAAAATATCGAAAACCGCTCCCCTTTGCGAGAAGGAGATCCTTGGTGACCACCATTTGCGCAGCTGATATTCAGAGGAACATTACGACGCGCGTCGGGTTGCACAAACTTTTGATGAACATTCACCGACTCTCTTTCTCTCTCTCTCTCTTGAAAAACAACTTTTAAGTGTAAACACCAACACGCATTTGCGACCAGAATCTAATATATATATTATTATTATGCAAATATATAAAACCCTATCCCACGTCACACTGTACTGCGCAATGGAAGAAAAACGACGTCTGTTGCACTCGACTGATATTATACTTTCGTGGTAAAGCATTACAACTGTGTACATGCATATACAATGCGATGAAATAGTAATAATAACAGCAGAGTGTGCGAGTGTGAAAACGTCGAAGAAAATGTTTTCGGAGAACGAATGCGTAAATAAATATGTATAATATTATAACGATTACGAGGTAAGAAAAAAAAAATAATAACACAAAGAGTAAAAGGCAGTAAACCTGGGGTGGAGTTTGACGAGAAGTGTATAGTGTTACTCGGAGGAGGCGTTTTAACGAGAGCAGCGGGTATAACGCACACGCGCCGCCGCGGATTCGTCTGTAACGCGATTTCCGTCGAGTACACGTAGGTAGACACGCGCACGCACGGTGCAAAGTTAATAATAAAAAGGAATAATAAGAGAAAAACGAATACATTCGATGTATAATATATTATATTAGCGAGTCGTACGTACGTTTGTCTCCGCACGCACGAGTGCGACTATACGGTAATCGGAAACGAATAGAGTTTGAAGCGAATAATGCTTTTTTAACGCGCGCGTTACAAAGATAATTCTTTAAACGTACGAAAAAAAAACCCTTTACCTCAGCTTAATCTTATTTTGACTGAACAAACGTTTTTTTTTTTTTCCCGTTCCCCGGGTTTTCGTGCGGCGAATTACAAAAGTTCAACACTACGATAAAATAACGACTATGTGCTGGGCTAAAGAAAAATATTTTAAGCCCATAACGACAAAGTGTTTTAGAGTGAAAAAAGCTCTCACTCAACAGTTATGGTAAAAGAACAATATTAAGTAAGCCGATTTGATTTTTTAATGTAAAATAAATTATATTTTATTTTATAAAATCAAATAAATTTTCAAATTCCTTATTTTTTTTAATAGGTACATCAAAATGTATCAACATTTTGATTTTTTGATGTTTGTGACATTTAAAAAAACGTTTTATATCGAAAATACGCCGTAGTTTACCATGAGATTTAAGAACATTTCAAAACCAAAGCTATATAATTATACAGTGTACCCCTAAATACTTGTTTGGTTTAATTAATTTATAAAATTCAAATATCAATCATTCTCTCACCCACCGAATGTTTAGCGTACAGCCAAAACTACCGTACCGATTGAAATGTTGAGGGAATGCACTGATATGTGAAGGTGCACTAAGAAAGGATTTTTCAAAAATCACATTTTTTAGAGTCAAAACAGTTTTGAGTTCCGGGCTATATGCATACGTTTTACTTTACAGTTATCTATAGGAAATGTTTGATTTTGTTTAGTTTTAATATGTTGGTTTTAATAAAAACCGATGAATATATAATATGCAAATACATTTTAATAAATACCATTAGGATATACGACGGTATTCTATTTTACGATCAAGCATTTTTTTTTCCATCGAAATAGTATATTATCTTCCGGGAAACACCGCGGATAATTAAGCCTGTAGTTAATAAAACTAGAAGTCATTTTTATTAGCTTGTAAAAAAAATAAATATTTTAAATTGTTAATTTGTTCCCAGCTTAAACCAATTTAAGCAACTCAAATATAACAACTAATAACAAGACACGAATATTTTTATTTCAAGGTTAATTGTATACAATTATGTATAATTATATAAAATAAAAAATACACTGGATAAAGTTCAAAATAAGTTCTTACGGTTTCTAGCTTATAAATGCAATGTACTGTAGGACTCCTCATTCATCATACATTCCTTACAGTCTACTTACTGGTATAAATCTCAAATCCTTAGGATAACGCAGTGTCAGACTCGATTTATGTTTCATTTGTAAACTACTAAATGGCCGAATTGATTATACTGAGGTTCTGCATCGACTAACATTCCAAGCTTCTTTAACAAACACAAGATCGAATAACCTTTTTTTAATTAAAAACTCTAACGACAAATGATGCTACCAATACTCCAGTATCGAGAATTATGTACATTGTAAATACCTAAAGAATTGATCCTTTCTCTTTGCTTATATCTAATTATGTTTAATATGCTCATGAATGTTAATTATAATTAGAAATATATATGTCATTGGGTCCAAACCCGTTCGATTTTCAAATAAACAATTAATTAATAATGAACGCACAGAAATTATACCATTAAATCCTAAAAGATTTTTATGTTTTTTTTTTTTTATTGATACTCGTTTGTAAGACGAACAACTATTATGAGAATACGGACAGAATTAATTTTTATGTTGATTTTTTTTTTCATCATTGTGCATTATATATTTCAATACTATTTTAAATGCATATTGCGTTCAATATTTTGATGTTTCGTTTAGTGCAATAACGTATCAGTATTATAAATCATACAGAGGGCATTTGAATGTTGGTGCGTTCAGATCGACTGTGCCCAGCGTGCATACATGTATGTAGTGTTGTTACAAACGCGCGCACGAAGCCAAATTTGAATTCCAAATACAATCAACAGGAGTCGATGATCACAAACTTATCGGTAGAACCGCGCCGGCGACGAATATATTATAACGTGTGCGGCGTCTCAAGAGTTCAGTGACGAGAAAAACGAACCGCGTGGGAAAGAAAATATTAAAGATTGCGTTACGTCTTGGAAAGAGACACAAAATCGGCATCGCCACCGACACCACCACGACTGTAGCTTGACGTGGAAAGGTATAAAACTACATCACGACGATTTTACGACGGTTGAACGCGGTGCACGCGAGACGATCAGGCGCAAACGGACTAAGTCGTTTATGCTAATCATCAGCTCAACGGTATTTAAATATTGTACTCTCCGCTCATGACCAAATCGTCATAACTCGGATGCGACGGATTATTTAAATCTCGCGTTCGAGATTGATTTCGAACTCGACGTGTACACTGGACGGCACCACCGACCGAGCCCCTAAATATTTCTCTTATCTGTTTGCATGTAATTTCTTCAAATTCGCAACATTTTGCAACCGTCGAAAATTAGTAGCCGATACGATGGACAATCGAAGCACAGAGCGGTCTCCGCCAAAAGATTACAAGACCGACGGCAAAGGTCGGAAACAATTATTTCTTATTGGTAATGATAGCGATTCGGTACAAACAGCAGGCACTCTGCAGTAAATGGAACCAGAAACGGACGTCAACGGACCACTGAAGAACGCGTGGATACATTATATCCGAACCGAACGTGAGAATATATTCACCAGCCGGTGTGGAAATAAAATTATTTCAATAATTTTCCAAGTTTTTCTCGTAAAAAAAAAAAAAAATCAAAAAGTAACCACAGAACGATGTAGGATAAAATATAATTCTATTTCTGCGTAATATTATTTTGACCTGTAAAAATTTTTCAATTTTTTTTATTCACAATAATGTTTAATTCACGAAACTGCACATGTACCCACATCGAACGCGATTCACGATAGTAATGATAAATACATTTTATCTTGAGGAGAAAACACCGATTATGTTAAACTGCAATAGCCGGCAAAATTATAATATACTTATATAAATAGTACAGGTGATCATTAAGATTTTAAAACGATTAATTCCTTCCACTTACGAAGAAAGTAACGGAAATGTGTCTAAATTTACCGATTGGTTTATTTTTTTTGTTTTTCGACATCATTAAAATTCTTCTACAATACACGTAGAACAATTACACGTACACAATTGTCGCATCACTGTAAACATTGCTGTTCGAAAATATTCAGGCACACACGACACCATTGCACATTGCCCAGGAAAGAAATGTCGTATACGAGGTGCAAAAAATCACGTCCTCGAGTAGGTACACATGATTTCGGTACACGAAGGGGTAAAAAGTATACGAGATCGTTTTTTTCGGCGATATATTTTTTTCTTTACGATTTGATGATGACTTATTTCTTATCTTATCCTAGACTCAATAAGTTTTTATAAATACATTTTTTAACTTTGCCATTTCAGCGGAAAAAAACTGCTGAATTGCACTAAAAGTCGATTTAATATTTTTACTTCGAGAAATGTGAGGTATATTATACGCATACTAACTTTTTTCATATTGCATTTTTTTTTCCTTAGTAATTTGCCGTTTGCACTGTTTGCAGTATTACGTGTATAATAAATATTATATAGTTGAAGTTAAACCTGCTGGAAATGCAATACATGTCCAAAAAGAAATTGATCGTGTGTAAACCGTACACATAGATCCGTATCTGACCAACCGTATCGTACAGCGAAAACCATGCAGTACATTATGCCGCAGTGACTTTAGCTGTGTGCGACGTCTATAAATGTAAGTATATGAAAACTGCGAGCGCGCGCGTACACGAACAGTTATTTTAATAATACGTTGAACGTTGCTGCATAATAATACAACGAGTACCTACAGGCTGCAGCTCGACAGACGGTTTTTTTAAACTCCAACCGAACTAATGCGCGGAAATTAGCGTTTAATAATAAATATTTTTCGCGACGGGAAGTTTAATTTCCAACCACGCCGCGGCGGCGGTGCTTCTTAAACCGCATCTCTTTCGGGTACGATTTTAATTATTATAATAAGTAGATATAGTACATGGTTCGCCATCGTTTATATATAGTAAAATAATGCAATAACAGTTTCCGCGTTTTGTACGAATACGTTGTTGGACGATGACCATCGGTTGAAATAATAATAATTATGTGAGCTACCTTGAGAATCACTTCATAATAAATTACCCGTCGAAAATGTACACAAAAGGAAGTGAGAATATACACCGATTTTGCCATACGACGTTTTCACCTTTGTTTTCCAGTAATCTAAATTTAAACAAAAGCGTACGTGCTTGATATGTTACTCGTACGTATGCAGGTCAGATCGGAAATCGAAAGAGGAAGTTACAGATCGTTTTTCGAAAAATTTAAATTTCGAAGCCGGTTAATATGCGATTTTTTCTCGGTAAACATTTCGTATTCACTTTAGTATAGACTTGAAATTTTCGAATGTAAAGTTAGCGTAGAATATATACAACCAGTTTTTACCACGCATCAATGTTTATTACTGTTGTATTAATTATTTATTTATTTTTTTTTTGATAAATTCGAATTTTTATTTCCTTATGGTCTGCAAATTTAGAATACATGTAATAGTCACAGGTTTTTCTTTAACTATGATTTAAAATACAAAAAAGTTCACACGTTTAGATTTCAAGTAAGTGAGTTTTTTTTTAATACTTAATTATTAGTCATTACTAATTACAATTAATTTTCAATGGCAAAATAAATATATAATTTAATCTGGTTTCAAGACTGGTAATTTAAATGCCGACAAAACAAATTTCAATTTTCACATTTCAGATGCCATCCATTGTTTTAGTAAAAAATATTTGATCAACACTTACTGTCTAAAGTGGAATGTGACAACTTTCGTTTGACATTTCTCTTTAATAATCATCATCGGTCATTACTCATTACACATATGAATTATCAGATTCAAATAATTGCATCATACATAGGTAGTTAAATGGTTTGCGTATAGGCGTGTACATATAGGGCGGGCCGTCCACACATTTTTGGCGACACTGATTTTATGATTAACAATATAAATGCCAAATGGTATAGCATATATTAACTATACACGATATTATACAGCTGCGTTTATGAAAATACGAAAAAATAATAATACAGGGAATACTTTTTTTGCGAACTCCAACGCTCAACGACCATACACTTTTCATTTTGTCGCCGTAAAACAGTTTTCGTAATAACTTATATCAGTACTTGCCTACACAGGTATATTCGAAAAATATCGATGGGGTCTTTTCCTACACAAAAGAGGTCCAAGTAATTTCAGTCTTGACCGAAGAATTCTTCGCACGCCTCCTCTATACGTAGCAACTATGACAATTGCGTAATACACCAATTACGTGCATGGGTAAGACTATATATACAGCTAAAATGAAATGAATGATCCTAAAAGACATATTTTTGTTTGAAAATTTGTCGCGTTGGCCCGTCAAAATTAATATGGATTTCGAATCGCCAAAAAAAAAAACCATCGACTTCAGAACCACTAAACACAATACTATATTGTACACGAGAACGATGCGCGGCTTCGAAAACAATACATTGTTAAGAGTCAATAATGTCTGTACACCATATAGTAATATATTTTATCTTTATGTGATCGGCGTTTGAATTGTTTTTCGACCTGCGAGTGGATTTACATCGCTTATATATTATATACTCATCGAGACTTGTGTACGCGATAGTTGGAGGCGACTGCAGTGACCGATTTCAAAAACAATGCTGCTTCCGGTCGAGTTTGTAATACCTACTCAAACGAATACGAGAAAATTAATATTTCGGATTTATTTATTATTTAGGTACCTACGTCCTACATATTACAAAAAAAAAAAAATAAACGAATTATAATTATACAACGTGACCGCCAATCCTCGGAGATTCGTACTATACGTAGATACGAATTTTTTCCAAACACAATTTACAGACTTTGACAAGTTAGTCGCAAGAAATTCTGAATAAAATATACCTACCTTGTTTTGTTCTACATGATTATATTTCGTTACGAATACATGTTATAACAATGTCGTCCGTGCACGGTAGGAATTCGTATTATCCGTTTTTCCATTATAATCTCGAAAGTATTACATTACTTTGCGAACAAGTATTAACATTTTATGGGCATTTTTTCTTGTAATATCAACGGAGCGCGGAAAAAACTACCTCTCTTTTGCTTATTTTAAAAAAAATGCAAATTGAAGTTAATATATTAATATTTTACATATTATGACTTTTTTTCTCTCTCTCTCACTCTCTCCATATTTCGATAAACAAACATCATATAAATATTTTAAACGTACGCATAAATATCCTACGCACACATTACGTACACGTCTAACATCGCCATAGCGCTCGCGGTACGGAAATGTTACGATTATAATAACGTGTTAAGTTGGGTTATTTGGCAATCGGAAAAAGAAAAAAAAGTGTTACTTCAAATGCGCACACGGCACGAACGCGTCATGTGCGTATGAATATTATTCCGGCTAACACGGCCTATATAAGTTATAAGTTTACAAGTCGGTAAGAAAATCGTAAACATGACGGAATACTTCAACTGCAGTCACACCGAGTACGTTGAGTTTCGATTAAATGCCACATAAACACATATAATTTCATTACGGAACATTCGAACACTTGTACAATAACAAATTATTCAACGGACGCTCGCGCTCCTGCATTTAACCGCTCGGCTCACACGTCCTGTGCAACGACTTTTCCATGGAAACGTCTCTGCGGCTCACGGGCACCCCGTAGACCCCTCGACATTTGACGGCCCCGCCGGTATACCGATCACGCACACCGGGCGAATCAATTTGTCTCTCTCTCCCTGAACGATTGTGTGTCGCGAAGGGGTTGAAAAACAATATAATAAATACCGAACGCGGTCCACGGCGCGTATAAATAAAATTGTATAATACCGACGACGATGAGGTGGAAACAATAAGACGTCATCTCTCCCCCCGCACGTATTAAGCGACAACAATATTCGGCCGATTTCATTTTATTCACAAAAACATTTGATTTTTGTAGATACTATGACATACTGTATAGCAGCAGTTCTCAAACTGTGAGGAGAGACCCATTCTATATATTTCAGAGCTATAAGATCTGCACAGTTCAAGAGTACACGACCTCTGTAGTCTACTAGCGACCTGATTGCCAGGTGGTTTCTTCCAAATAAATTATAGATGATTTGAATCAAAACTTACAATTACAAATTTTATATAATAATCTGCCAGATTCAAACTATAATTATGTCTATAATATACTTCTGGCTTGAAAAGTCAAAGAGGTGTCTTATTGTACACTAGCTTTTAACAAAATACAATTTTTCAATACTCTATTTATAATAAAATTATATTATCCTTGAGATCAACAATTTTATCTGTTCATCAATTAAGCGTTTTATAAATATGTATGATGTACTTTTGATTATCTATGAGCCCTCTTTATAATATTTTAAAACCATATAAAAAATAATCTGTTATACAATATGTAACAATGGCTTGTATATTTCTTAAAATATCAAATGCTAGAAACATATTTTCAAATTACAGCTCAAAATCAAACTGAACAATTAATTAATTAATTATTTTTACTTACTTCTTATTTAAAACAATTTAATATCCTTTGTGCGTTTATAATAGTAGTTTGTAAGGTGACTAGGCCTAGATTTTATAATACGAGTATAGTGACAAACCAATATAAATAGCAATAGTTTGTAATAAAAATTATAGCACTTTATGTGCTTCTGAGCAAGTATAATTTTATTTTAATCATAGCATATTATTGATTATTATTTTTATTTAAACAATAATTATATCTGAACTCACTAATAATCATGTATTATCAGTATGATATTTATTTGTAAGTCACAACAGCTACTCAAAATCATATTTCTAAAAAAAGTTTTTGTTCCGATCAATCTCTGATAAATGATATTAATATTTTTGATAAAAAAAAACATAACCAGCAAACCTTGAATGTATAATACAATCTTAACATCAAGCATAAAAATTATGTTAAAAAATCTGATGAAATATATACAACTCCTAAAATACAACATATATGTTGTTGCGATTGTGCATTCACACAGTGAGGTTGTGCGTTCTCTTGATAGTATTATTGTTATTACAGTTTTAATTTCAACAATTACAGAGATGTCATCTAAAAATACTCAAATTTGTTCCATTTGTTCTATTACGTTCGCTGAACTAGATACACCCGTTAATTGCGATGGATGCAATTTAGTATTTCATACCAAATGCACCGGTTTATCGGCGAGTGAAATAAAATGTCTCTCTCTAAAAACTCATAATTTAAAATTCTTTTGTGAATCCTGCAATAATGGATTACGAGATATTCCAGAATTAAAAATTTTAATAAACCGTTTGCTTAGTGAAGTTAATGAACTTAAAAATCAGAAAAATAATATAAAAAATTTTTCAAATTCTTCTGAAGAACTTATCATTAATGAGATCGGCGAGCGTAATATAAGAGCTTCCAATCTAATATTATACAATATTACAGAGTCCAAATCAGATAACACTGCAGACAGAATAACCCACGACTCTAATATTGTAAGTAATATTATCGATTCAATTGTTACTAGTGGTGATAAAAATATTAGACCGATAAAGTTATTACGCTTGGGTATTCGAGGTCGTGATAAACCTCGTCCAATTAAAGCTATATTCAGCTCACCAGCTGATGTCTTTGAAATATTAAAATCAAAGAAAAAATTACTATCACTTAATCCACCTTCCAATATTGGTATCAGCTCAGACCGCACATTACATCAAAGAAACTACATGAAAAAACTTCGCGAAGAGCTGGAGACCCGTAGATCAAGTGAAGGGGGAAGCGGAAACGAATTAATTATCAAATACGTAAGAGGTATTCCAACAATAGTCTCCAGGAATGATCGTCCTAAAACTCGTGATGTAAATTTTTTTTAATTAATATGTTTTACCAAAATGTACGTGGTCTACTGACAAAGATTCCTTATTTACGTTATGCTTTATTTAATATTAATTATGATGTTATTTGCTTAAACGAAACTTGGTTAAATAGTAACATTTTTGATGCCGAATTAGGTTTCAATAATTATAATGTATACAGAAATGATCGGATTTTAACTCTCGGAAAAACTAGAGGTGGTGGAGTATTAATTGCTATAAATAAAAGTATTACCTGTGAATTATTAAATGTTCCATCTGTAGTTGGAATCGAACAAATATTTTTAAAACTTACAGTTAAAAATATAAAAATTATAATAGGTTGTGTTTATATACCACCAGATGCATCTACTGATATGTATTCAAATCACTGTGATATAATTGAGTCTATACATTTTAAATTTCCCGAACATTATTTTGTAATAGTTGGTGATTTTAACTTAAGTAATTTTGACTGGTCTGTTGATCCAAATACACAAAATCATAGTTCTGGTGGCATCATATTTAATAGCTATATCAATTTTTTGAATCTAAAACAATGTAATATTATTCAAAATTGTCTTGGCCGAACACTCGATTGTTTAATGCTTAGTGAGAATGCTGAACTTACGTCTATCTCTCAATCGGTTGATTCTCTGGTGCATACAATTGATAAATATCATCCTCCCCTAGACTTTGTAATTAAATTTAAATATTCCCCAGTAAGTGATTCTTATGAGTCACCGTATATTTTCAATTTTAAAAAGGTTAATTTCAATGAGTTATCTCTTTTTCTTTCCAATATTGATTTTGATCTTAATCTTAACAAGGATCTGTCACTTGACGCAATAGTTGATACTTTTTATGAAATTGTTTATCACTCATTTAATCTATTTGTTCCGAAAACAAAAATTTATAATGATTATTCCCCAGTATGGGCAAATCCGGAGCTCAGAAATCTTATAATTAAAAAGAAATGTGCTCATAAAAAATACAAACTATCTCCTTCTCCTGTCAATTATATAGAATTTTCTCAGCTTCGTAATAAATGTAAAAAATTAATAAAAATCTGTCACGACCAATACATTTCAGATCTGGAAAATAATTTACAAATAAGTATAAAACCTTTTTGGAATTATGTAAATTCTTTAAAAAAAACAAAAAATAATATCCCAGACTGTATGAAATATAATAAAGTGACTTCAGGTAATACTTCCGAAACGGTCAAGTTATTTGCAGATTATTTTTCCAGTGTCTATGAAAAAAGCTCTTTTAGCTCTGATGAGGCTGAGATGTTGTCCTCTCTTTCTTTAAATAATAATCATATTAATTTAAGTTCATGGTCTATTAACCCTGATGAAATCTATGATCATTTATTTTCTTTAGATCCGCATGCTGGGACAGGACCCGATGGTATACCATCACTGTTTTTAAAACAGTGTTGTACTGTACTTGTAAAGCCACTACATTTTATTTTCAATAATTCATTAAACCTGGGCTATTTTCCGGTTTCTTGGAAAAAATCGTTTGTGACCCCGATTCATAAGACAGGAGATAAACATAATATTACTAATTATAGACCAATTTCTAAACTGTCTATCATTCCAAAAATATTCGAAGCAATAATATCTAAAAAATTATCCATAATTGTTTCTCCTCTCATATGTAAAAACCAACATGGGTTTAGACCAAAAATGTCAATCTCCACCAATATTCTACTCTACCAATCTAAAATACTAAAAGCCTTAAACGATCATGTTCAAATAGATTCCATCTACACCGATTTTCAAAAAGCTTTTGATAAGGTCCAACATTACTTACTCATTAAAAAAATATCTACATTTGGAATCCATGGAAATTTTTTAAATTGGTTATGGTCCTATTTAATAAATCGTACTCAAGCAGTAAAAGTGTCACATTCCATATCCACTAGCTTCTCAGTTACTTCTGGCGTACCACAGGGTTCTCATTTAGGTCCTCTTTTATTTATATTATTTATCAATGATTTACCCACCATTTTTGATAGCACGGTTGATATACTCTTATTTGCTGATGACGCAAAAATTTTTTCTACGATTTATTCTCCATCAGATGCAATAAAATTACAAAATAACTTGAATAAATTTGTAACTTGGAGTCGTCAAAATAGCTTATCATTAAATATCAATAAATGTAATGTTATAACTTTTTCACGCGCAGATAATCCTATTAGTTTTGAATACAAAATTGACAATTGTTCCGTCACAAGAGTTACCTCAATCAGAGACCTAGGGATTATTATTGATTGCAATTTCTCTTTCACTTCTCATATAAATGCTATAACTAAAAAGGCCTTTAAAATGCTTGGTTTTATCAACCGTAATACAAACAACTTTAAAAATATTAAGGCATTGAAAACTTTATTTTTTGCGCTTGTCAGATCACACATTGAATTTGGTTCGACAGCCTGGTCACCTTATTACATCACTTCTATTAGTCTTATTGAAAATGTACAACATAAATTCTTAAAATTATTGAGTTACAAAATAAAGGTTCCATTTATTTCAAATAATTCGTGTAATATGCGAATAACTGAATTAGGCTTTATATCTTTAGAGGTAAGAAGGAAAGTTACAGAAATTATGTTTATTTATGATTTGTTGAACGGTCATATTTTTTCCCCTGAATTGCTCTCAATGATAAATTTTAATATAACAAATCACCGTTTAAGAAAGTCAAACCTATTTCATGTACCATTTTATAATAATAATTATAGCTCCACTTCCTTCTTCCCTAGAGCATTAAAACTAGCAAATCTTATTTCTGAACATGTAGATTTTTTTCATATGTCACGTATTGTTTTTAAAAGAAATGTATATTTAGCTTTAAATTTAATTGTAAGTTAATTATCGTTATTATGTTATTATTAATGTAATGCTGTCTTGTATTATTATTTTCATTTACCACTGTCTAATTATTATTATTTTGTAACTGTATTTTCATCATTTTTGTCCTACTTTATATTTATTTTTTTTTTTGTTCTAATTGTAATTACTTAAAAATCTTAACCTGATACTGTTCACACTAAAGGGTTATTACCCGTTTATCATAAATAAATAAAATAAATAAATATATGTCAAACTTAACAAAACAATAGATATATGGCATTAACTGATTCAAGCGAGTCTCATCGTAATCAATGGCATCAAACTATCCTCAAACATTGGCTGGAAGAAAACATAATGTATTTTACACTGACCGAGCTGGAAAAAAGGTCTTATTAAAATCTACAAACATGGATCAAAGAGGAAGGCCCAAGTATGTACAATACAGTACGCTTAACATAATATACTTTCTTGCTCATGTCAAGCATTAATCCAACCGCGTGCCTCATAAAAGAGTGAAATTAACCATCCACTTGCTAGTATAAGTGTTTGGCGCCACCAACGGTACTAAAGTTTTCGATGAGAATGTTGTGTCGCGTAAGCAGTAATGCTTTCAAGGTGCACAACTACAGTACATTGTTAGTTTTCTAATGGAAAATATATTTCCATGGACTCGTTAAAAGCGTACGTACTCGATATGGTGGCATTGTTGAACACGGGCAGACGGTCACCTTCGCGCACATCGATAGTGCAGACTTTTTGCGTTCGACAGTACTCCAGCAGCAACGTCCTCCAAGCGTCCAATTGCTTCTTCCTCGTCTCCGCGTTCGGCTGGATCCTGTGCGCGCCGGCAAAACAAAAACGGTTATAGCAAATTGGTGTACCAGTGACGTGGTTAATTACTCACGTAAAGAACGGCGGAAAGCTGTACTGCCACGGCCATTGGACTTCACCCATGACTGTGTCACGTGTACGCGAACATGCAGTCACTCTCTTCCGGCAGTGGTGACGAAGAGGACAAAACACCCAGCGGTCGACCAAACAAAATGCATCCGTGCTCGCAAAATTTTCGAAAACACCTCCGTACCTATCGGTTTTGTTTATCATCGAGTGTTATCAGTGTTCGGTGCGGTGATAAGCGACCACTGGTCGGGCATCAGGCGATTATCGCACACCATACGAAATATCCCCCACGCGAACCTCGGCGATAAGATAGGACTCTAAACAACAAGAGGATCAATAACAAAAATCCATTTTTTTTTTCTTTTTGTTTTTGACATTATTTAATAGTAATAATAATAATAATATAATAAACATGATTATAAATTTTATAATAAATAGCAATTACACAAAGAAAATAAATAATTTGGACCTATATATTGGTATTATACTAATACAATAATAATAATAATAATAATAATAATAATAATAATAAATGTAAATTTATAATATAACAGCTGTGCTTCTTCAGACACGATTTGTATTGCGGTTTATTTTACTTTATTAAAAATAATTTTACACGCTTCTGTACTTACAAAAAATCGTACTGAGGTAACCATATTATTATCAATAACGTCTTTCTCTCCCATATACAAATTAAACATTCGTCTTAAGAATTTAATACAATTTTTCTACTACCACTTAGGAAAACATAGTATTAGTAAGCTCGAACTGAAATTAAGGCAGTATGGCCAGCTCCAAGCCAATTAGAAACTTTTGTCATTGTTTGTTGTTTTTCGCTAAGTTGTGAGACGCCCAATTGAGTGAAGTCTTCCAAGAGTTGCCAAGAGCTTCTTCAAATTTGGATCTGAAATGCAGTTTAGCATCATTTTCTGATAGGTCTAGTACAAGTGTCTCGCGTAAATAGTTAAGATCTTTTTCAGAACCCAATTCAGGAAGACCCGTTGATATCATCATTGCAAAAAGAGATAATATTAGTGAACCATGTCTCCTTAATATGAGAAAAGCCTGAAACAATTTTATAATATTTTATTTTACAAGATATAATTTATTATTAAAATAACACTAAATATTACTACAATCCATTACCTTTTCACAATGGTTCTGAAATATTTGAAACTCGTGGGCTTTTCTAGTTTGTCCTTTATTGATGACGTGTACAAAGTCATGAGTCAACACAAATGGCACACGTTCACGACGAAAACCAAATTTTTCTTTGAAATGACCGAGAATGTGCCCAAAATCAATATGAAACAACTGAATACAAATATATCAATAAGTAATTAAAACAAAAGTCAAACAGATAGTGAAAAAAAGAATTAAAATATGATTTAAATTATACACACCTGGCCTGTTTTTTTGACCATTATATTATCGGAATGACGATCAGCAACTCCCAGTACATAAGTAGCTACACAATAACCAGCACAAGAAAATGTAAATTCTTCAATCGCTTTTTGCAATGATTGTTCTGTTTGATTGTAGTCTTTCAACCATGCTGAATATACAATGAGATTAAAAATGGTTAATTTCTTCGATAGTAACTACTAACTAATGAAAGTACTAAAAGTCTCACAACAGAATCTTACCTAATAATGATCCTTTTTTGAAAGCAGATGTTGCTGAAAACATCCCTTTTTCTTTTTGAATATTAGCAATGGTTTCAGCATTCAACACTACTTCAATCATACCTACACGGTTATCTGTTGATATGCATCGGTATGGGTTCATTCTGAAATTAATTAGACTGTAGATATATTCTTTTCTATATAAGAAGTATATCCTATATGAATAAATGATCTAAGTTTACCTTAAGTCCAACCCTTCGTTTTTCCATAATTTATCCATAATACGTATCATTTGAAGAGCAAGCATATCTTGCCTTAAATCATCACCATTTTTAAATATGACATATATGTCATCGCCATGTGAATCAACATTTTCGAAAACTATCCACAAAGGTTTCATTTTGCTATCCATTACTCGACATTTTTCAGTTCTGTAAAATTACATTGGATTACTTTATAGTTTATATAGGTATAAGTATTTTAAATTATCAAATGATTATTTCATGCTTATACTACAGTAGTCAAACTGAGAAAATAGATTTTTAACACACCTGACTCTTTTGCATTTATAACTGGGGTCTAAAGGACTATGCACATTTGACATGGCTTCAATACAATGTCCTTCTTGAAAATACTCTTGTAAAAAAGATCGCGCTTTTTCTTTATCCCGTCGCTGCCGAACCAATTCTGTTGTTTTCTTTAGTTTCTCCAAAAAATCCATTTGTCTGATTAATGATTTCATATGTTCAATGGACCCTCGACAATAGGCTTCCAACATCAAACCAAATCGTACAGACACAGATGCCACTTGCATTTCTGACCTAAGAATTATAACAACAATATGAACAAATGAATTTTTAAAAACCGAGTAGTTTGTACGTTATGTACATACCTAAGATGCCAAAATAGATAATGCCCAATTTTTTGATTTTGTAATGCTCTAGTCAGTAAAAATTCAACTAGGTCACAGCATAAGTAAGATTCATGTTTAAGTGCTTGGACTAGTTGTAAAAGAAACAATGAAAGATCTTCATCACTAAAAAATACAATATTTTGTTATAGGTAATGTATAAGGTTTTAATAATTTCTATTGAGAAGTAAATATTTTTACCTAAGCGTTTGTAAACACTTAACAGCAAAACTTCGGACAACTTGATCAGCATAAGCATAGTCAAGTAATTCCAAAGCTTGCTGAGGGCCCAAGAGAGGCCATTTAGATACCAACAATGTGGCTTCTGCTACTTCCCACCGTATACCCCATTCTACACAATCCAAAAGCTTGGCCAAGAGCCCAGGCACGGACTGCAATATAAGGTACCTATGACGCCACAGTTTTTTTCGATCCTGTTCATGCATTTCATCTAAAGGTTCTCCTCGCTCTGCCATTGTCCTAAATAATACATTAACATAAAACAACAGATTAACTCCCAAAATATAAAAAATACAATTACTTTATTTGATCTAAATAAGTTTTAAGTGATTGTGAATCTCCTGCAGCTTGATCATTCAGGTCTTCTTTTCCTTTTTTTTCAGCGTACTCTTGCAATTTTTCCAAGCTTGGGTATACTATAACATGCTCAGGGGGTTGGTAACTAAAAAATAATTAAATCCACTTAATATTTTAGAAATATACTATACATCACAGAAAAATAATTACAAACCGATGAAAAGTAATAGTTAGTGCTGTTGTTTGTTCAATATTTGGATTTGATACAACAGTACCAAGTGGATGCAGCAAGTCTTCATTTTGCATATCATCAGCATATGTCCACATGTATAATGTAATTGATCCATTTTTCAATTGATTTTTAAAATCATACACTGTAGTATTAACCCAGTCCATAGGAGTCACAAACATTTCCTATATTAAACATAAAAGCAATTAAGTGAAATAATCAAATTATTTTAATCTAGAATTACTTGTTTGGATTCTTTAATACGCCTAGTTCTTAGTCCCTTGGATGTTTTGGAAACTTCATATACAACTAAACATAAACGGGCCATCCGTGGTATATCAGCTACACTCATATCAAATACTAATTCTTCATCCCAAGTGCAGTCACCGTTGTTAACAATCTTTTCAGATGTCCTAACACATTCACATAATGCTTTACCACCATGAAACAAAGCAGCTTCAATTCCAACTTCAACAACTCTAGTAACATCACAGTTTAATTTACTAATATAGTTTACATTGAACTTAAATTGTTCATCTATATCAAAAGACAATTTGTGTTTAGTCTTTTTGCGTAACGTTGTTGTACGCGTTTTATTTTGCTCTATGCTATCAGTCTGATCCATGTAAACTTCTTCTGGAACTATAATATTTTTTTGGTAATTAGTAATAATCGTCATAATAATAAGTGTAATAATAATAATCTACCTGGAACATTATACTTGGAAACAGCAATCAATATAGGGTTGAGATCTTGAGACAGACTATCTTGTATATAAGCATAATCTATCAAAGGATGTTGGCCAACAATATATTCTTCTCGGCCACAGACTTTTAAAGTAAAATCTGAACACTTTTCATTTCTAGTTTTTAATGTCATTGCACGTTTATTTAGTATTTGCAACATTAATTGTTCAGGTGTCGTTGTAAGACCCACATTAAATGTAAATGTAGTCTAAAAATAAAAGATACATTTAGAATTTAATTTGCTTGTTGGAAAAAAAATTAATAAATACCTCGGTGTTATCAAATTTAATCACAATAGAAAAATTATCATCTCTTAGTCTTCTAGTAACTGTAGCAGGCAAAACGTTTGAAGATAACGTGGAAGCGGCTAAGCGTGGAGCAAACTGATATAAAAGTCTTTCTAACCAACTTTGTCGTCGTCGATTGGCTTGCATATGATCGGCTAGTGCTTTCATTTTTCCACGAAATTGATTCACTTCTGAACTTTTTAGTGAATCAAATTCCATTAGGCCTAATGAAATAGAATTATAATAAAATATGTTATGTAATATCCATATATATAATAGAAAAACAATAATTGATACATGCCTTTCCCAATGAGATTACTGATTTGGGCATTAAGTACATTATCTGCTTTGTCTTCTTTACGTTCAACAATATTAAGCACAGCCAAAAATGGCCGTACATCACACAGTCTCTTGTTCTCGTCCACAAGCATTTCGCGTTCGGCCATTGCATTGACATACGATATACTGTAACTGCTCGAGTCGTGCAACATGCCATGTAAAGGATATTTTACTGCTTCCTCCCATAGTTCCTGATAAAATCATATTGTAAAAAGTCAGATATAAAAAATTTTGATTACATAGTCACACAATGACACACCTCTTTAAGTTCATGTAACGATGTGCTCAGAGAAACCGTTAAGGGTATTGAAATGCTATTGGGCATTAAACAAGTCACTTCTACGACAGAATCATTTTTTGGATCATTCCAAAAATCAAAGTTGAAAGCTGGATTTTCGCACACCATGTTTGTATAAAGCGCTAAATTCACCAACAGTTCACAGCATAGTGTTGACCGTTAAACGTTTTGCACTTGATAATTGACTGGAAAACACAATGGAAAATGACGAAAATATGTAATGACTAATAAGTGAAAATTGGAAAATAGTAGAGAAGAACAGTGTATTCCACTCACCTCAGGTGCTTACAGCAGCTAACATTACACACTTGGGCGCACCGGGCTGTTACATATTATTTTTTATTGTCTTTTTAAAATGTCAGTCAACAAGTAGGCAGGAAGTTAGCGAAGGGTATCGCCGCGATGTTCTCCCGAGTCACGGCGGAGAAGAGTCTTAAAAAAATATCGTATCATCGCGTACGCGGAGACTATCACTAATTAAAATATTAGGCTATTGCTGTTCGATGATTATTACTATTATTATTATTTATTGTTCGTTCTGGTAATATTTTTTTTATTTTTTATTTTCTATTTATTTTTTGCGTTAATTTCGGAAAAAAAAAAACTAGGGTACCTACCTACATGGTTATCTCACGGTGGCGGACCGATCGCGGTGGTGAGTGCGTTGGTCACACTGGTCCGGCCGCCGTCGCGCGCGCGGAACGGCATCTACACGACGGGCGCGACGGACCAATATCCAAAACCGTGTTATCTCCAGTCGTTCCGTTGCTGAAGCTGCCGTGGTGGTGGTGGTGCGAAAAAATTTATCGTCGTCGTCGTCGCGAATTTTTTTGTCAATTTTTCGATATATTTACCCATTTCACTCGGGCCGTGGTGCGTGTTCGCGTGTGCCGTGCGTGCGTGCGTGCGATTGCTGCCGATTCGGCCGATGTTGCCGTGTTGCTATTGTTGTTATCGCCGCCGCCGTCGTCGTGTCATCGGAACAACGATTATCAGCGCACGAAAATAATTGGAATATTTCCTCAGCCAAGTGACACCCGTTATCTGAGGCCATTTGGACAGGTCGACGGTTCGCGGAAGAAGGGCGGTGAGAGACTGAGAGACCTGAGAAGTGAGAATCGCGACACGCACGAGCCGTAGCAGTTGTAGTTTGTAGACGTCAACAAAAAAAAAAAAAAATCAAAAAAAAACAAATATTGCCCTTATCAATATAATCTGCGCTCCGCGGATATTATTCACGTCGCACGCAACAGCCCGTGTATTGTGTACGATAAACACTTCCGTGTGAGGATTTGGAAAGTTTCCTTTCATTTTTTCGACTTTTATCTTCCTTTCACCCCTCTCCCTGCTTCGAACGTTGGGGCTCGATCAACCAGTCAGACCTGTCAAGTTTCCGAGATGATGAGCCGCGCCGACGGTCTGGTGCAGAGACGGAATGTCAACAGGGAAAACAATGACAGCGTGTCGCGGGAGAATGGTCATTCGTCCGACAAACTCGACTACGAAGAAGATATCGACGATGGTGATTCAAAAGAAACACGGCTTACGCTGATGGAAGAAGTGCTGTTGCTTGGCCTTAAGGATAAAGAAGTATGTACCTACGTTCCTATCTGATGATTAAATCATATAATACATCGAACAGATATTACGTTGCTGTATTTATTTTTATTATATATTAGCATCTTTTAACTTGTCTTGGCCATTTTAAATTAGTAATATTTATTTTCTTAAATGGGTGTGCAATCTAAATTTTTTTTGTTTGGAGTTTTAAAAGGGTCCATACTTAAGAATATCAGATACCTGGAATATTTATGTTGGTTGAAATAATTTGTACTGGAAGCAGAAAGTGATATACCTAAGTACTTATAACATAATATATTTATACATGTAGATATTACTATACCATTGTCAATTAAATCCCTGATTATTTTAGTAGGTCAGCAGGCTTACAAAAATTTCTACAGATTCCATTTAATAAAGTTATTAGGATACATTTTTCTATTGAAATTCTGATTAGGTATTTATAAAGTAGATTTCTTCTTAGTATTCATTATTATTAACCTACTCATACCATGACCACTCTCTTAAATCCCGTATTCAACTCAACTGTTCCTAAATTCTACCTACCTACTTCAGAAGAACAAAATTAAAATTGTATAGGTATACCTTACTATTTGGTTTGTATAATTCTATAAATATTAAAAAGTAGCTTATCTATCTTTAATGGCTCTATCACTGTCCTTAAATTAACTTTTATTATTTACTTTCTATAAATGCATATATTCTAAATCTTCTATTTAGCATTCTATTAAAAAATTATATAGTTAAATAAATATAAATAAATAGGTAGAATTATAAATTCTAAGATCCAAACTCTTTTGGCTTAATAGTTTTTATATTTAAGAAGTCCTTGATTTATTTCTGCTGAATTTCTATAAATGAATAAATTAGGTTATGTACTGCTAGTGTTATCTATAATAAAACCTATTTACGAACAATTTTACTTTTAAATTATTTGTTATTAAAACTTATTATTTTATACCATTTTCATAATTGAAATACATTTTGCTAAGTTGTTAGATAATTTGGCCAATTAAGTTTAAGTTATTGAATTAACAATTAAAATTAATAGAAAATAAAATACAATGCCTGCCCATTTCTTTGTTTGCCTCATTTCATGCATCACAATTCAGAAGATTGCTTGTATCATTATTTTAAGTTCAAATGTATCAATTAGAGGTGTCTTATAAAATAATAATTCTGAACAGACTTTCTTTTTTATATGGGTTTCTCAATTATTTCTGATATATTTGAAATAAATTACTTCTGTATAGTATAATCTGTATTTAATTTCCCCATGATGATGATGCTGTTACATACATGTTGTCATATATGTTAATCAAAGAATAAGCAAAAGTTTTCACATTAAACTCACTAAACAAATGTATAAAAAATACAATTTTGTTGGCCAACCATCAGTGGTTGTTCATTAAAAGACATTGTTTATTATTAAAAAATTGAATTTAGCTATGTCAAATTTTACTACCAAATTTTCATATAGTTAATTTGTTTTTGGATAAATATCATTCTACTTAATACCTATTCAGTTTTATCTGGTACTAGTGTACTGCATAGATAATTACATACAGTTGTACAAACATTATCTGTATTTGTATGCTAAATATTAATTAAACTATGCCCATTTTAAAAGTTACTTTACATTGAATTAATGTTAATTACTGTTTTTATATAATTTATTTTTGCCTTAAGAATAATTTTTTGTTTTGAGTTTATGGATTGTTGGTTGTCCCTGTTTACACCTTGATAGGACTGTGTTGGCAGTTTCTTTTCTCTGGGTGGTCGTTCCATCCAGAAAGAGAGTTGACCATGACACTCTCCCTTTACATATTTATTGTTTTCTTAGTAAACATTTGTACATTACATACTCATTATTAATAGGAAAAAGATATGGTAAATTCTAAAATCATAACAACAACTTTGGGCAAATTTTTAAAATTCATAGTAATATAATTTACATATTTGCATGTGTTAATATATATTTTCTGACTAGTATTTTGATATTATATATATTTTAGTCAATACGTAAAATCTTAATTTGTGTCAATAATTATTTATAATTAATACGCATTTGCTAATATCTAACAATATATTAACTTTTCTTATTTTCATGTTCTAGGGCTATACATCATTTTGGAATGATTCTATTTCATCAGGTCTGCGTGGATGTATACTTATTGAACTGGCTCTTCGTCAAAGAATTGAATTAGAAAAAGCAGGCATGCGAAGAAAAAGCCTGCAAATGAGAAAAGTCATCATAAAAAATGAGACTCCTACAGGTGATGTTCTTTTAGATGAAGCTCTTAAACATATCAAGGAGACCAATCCTCCTGAAACAATACAAAGTTGGATTGAATATTTAAGTGGTATGTTTAATTTTATTAGTTATGAATTGTTCAAAATTAATTGCATAACCAACTAACCTATTTTTATTCATAGGAGAAACGTGGAATCCTTTAAAAATTAAATATCAATTAAAAAATGTACGAGAAAGATTAGCTAAAAACTTAGTGGAAAAGGGTGTTCTTACAACTGAAAAACAAAATTTCCTTTTATTTGATATGACCACACATCCATTAACAGATAATGAAGCTAAACTAAGGCTAGTTAAAAAGGTAATCTATTAAATATTGATTTTTACTTCATCTGTAAGCAACGTGAGAATTATTGGCCTTATAAATATTACTAACTAAAATGTATTTCCCTTACTGTAAATATTAGGTTCAAGATGCGGTTTTGTCTCGATGGATTAATGATCCACATAGAATGGATAAGCGACTTCTTGCTTTATTATTATTGGCACAAGCATCAGATGTACTGGAAAGTGCATTTTCTCCACTAAATGATGAAGACTACGAATTAGCAACTAGAAGATTAAGAGAATTATCTGACATGGATTTAGAAATTGAGTCAATGAAAGGTTCTACTAATGATGTAATTTGGGCTGTATTTGCCAATTTCAATAAATAAGTATTGTTATGACCATTTAGTTAACCAATATGTTTAGTATATTTTTGGGAGACTTAATACATAGATATAATATAAAAGTATTTATATTATGTTTGTATTAAATAATTTTGTTGTATAATCTTTTGCCATTTTACTGATTTCCATTATGAAATTATATTTTTTATGTAAATTGCATAGCTACATCAACAAGACCTAATATTTTTGAAAACATGTAAATAATTATATAGTTGACAAACTATTGTAAAAAGGATAATAATAAAACATCAAATGTGATTGTCTTGTAATATATGTGTAATAATAATTCTTTTATGATCATTCTTATCATTTTGAATTAAACTTAAATTACAAGTTGTTATTATACATAATACACCTATAAAAAAAAAATTATTTGTACTTTGTAGTTCAGTTATATTACTGATCTCATAGCTACAAATTATAGTGCCATTTTTTATCTTGAATTTGCTATCGTTAAATGAAATGTATTTTTAGTTAATTTTTTTATATTGAAATTTAAGATCATTTTATTTTTTTAATATTGTTACATTACTTATTCCTTTTTAACTACGATTTCATATTATTATTAATATTACTATTATTCGATTCCTATATAAAAATAGTTAGGTTTCACTGGTATTTTTTGTATCCCCTTAAAATGTTGTTTATATTTAAGGAAAAAAATTGTTAAAATTGTAATCATCGGCTATATTTTGATGCTAAACATAAACATATTTTATTCCATTACGAATATTATAAGCATAAAATTAACTTGCAGAGTACTTCAATACATTCATGCACCTTAAAACTAATTTTTAATTTTTCCACTCAACCAATTCAGCTTCTATGGTTTTGTCATGTATTAACAGGTACATATGTACCTAAACATATGTAAAGTTTAATATTTATTATTAAATAATATGACTAAATTTCATTATATAATGTAATTAATTTACCCTGTTGTTTTATAAAATTATATCTTTCATAATGACTGTGTATTGACATTTCCAAATAATGGTTGTGTGAAAAAAAACACAATCTTTGGCTGTGATGGGTTTTTCATAAAGTTTGTTTTACAAATTGTGAAACGATGTACATATTAAAAAAATTAACTTATTTTATTCAAGTATAACAGCTAGAATTTAATATATTATATGTCACGGTGACAAAATATAATATGTTGCTAACATAGTAATTATTAGTCCATCAATAAATATGTACATTTTATCTAAAGTTATTTATAATAATTCATATGTATATGTATTTTTTTTTCTTTGTTGAATTTATTTCATTATTTATTAATTTTAATTATTAGTAAATTGTAATAGCTCTACAATATGATAAAACATGTTAAGTATTAAATTTGTTGCGTTTTAAAATATATTAAGTTTATTGGTTTATGTATATAGACAACATTCTTATAATTTATTTAAATGGGCTTTTAATGATTAAACCAAATTAAGAGAAATTAAAGCAACTATTCCTTTTTTAAACAAATTAATGTTCATTTAATTATATAGTAATGGTTCTTCAAAATTAGAAACATGAATAACAATCCCTTAGTATCATGGTTATAAATATTATATACAATTGTATTTAATTTTCTCAAGCACTGTCTACTTAAATTCATTTTTCTGTGTAAAATGTAAATATAAATTAACCTTATCTAAATAATCAATTTTTTACATTCTTCAGTTGTACAAACTAAATGATGTACTATTTGTTGTCTGCCAAATGTGCAATAATTTGAAGCAATTCATTAATCAAACTGGTCATAGGGATTAACAAATAACCTAATCATTTAAGCTACCTAAAAATTCCATGACAACTGTATATGTATGTTTCAAGTATAACTACATCTTTATTTTGTCTTTTTATTGTGCTGTTATAACTATGTGAAAATACTCTTGAATAGATTATTGAAATTATACGTAAACAACTTTAATTTTTAATTACTTTAAAACTTTGTATTAAATATATTAGAATGCATTATTTTATACACATGATTAATGAATTATTATAATTATTACTTTGTCAAACTTAGATATTACAATAAAATTATTATTTGCATCTGGTGCTCAATACTTGCAGTGTGTGTTTATCTTGTTCACACATGTTCAGTTGTATTCATAATAAAATTATAAATCTATACATATGTATAGTATATATTGTATATTTAATAGAATATTATCATATTATGTTAACTGTAAAATGATTATTTTTCGGTCTGCAGTTGACAACATTTAATTTTGGTATTGCAATCTATTCGCATTATTAATCTAGATTCTAGATGTTTAATTCAGCATTGAATATACAATTAGAATTCGCTATGTGGCATACTGAAGTATGTTCAAACAAATTTATTGCTGTGGACAAAACTAAAAAGTAATCACTACCATAGTATGGAAACTGTTTTGTGTGTGTCCTTGGTTATAGAAAACAGGTTAAAGCTGTAGTTACAATAACTGGTATCGTGATTACTGATTGTATAATGTCTGAACTATGGTGTAGTATTTTATTTCGAAACGTGCTAAATTTGAAATTGATCAATACTCCACTTTTTACGATTACTTAATACTTATAATTATTATTTCCATTTTCATTAGTAGTTATTGACATTTGACAAATCGGCTTTACTTGTGCTGCACCTGTGTATGTTTAATGCATAGTTTTTTAATAGTTTTGACAGCAAACAAAGACAAGTGATAAGATGACATCTTGTGTAAAGATATTGACTTTCCGACGAGTAATATGTATTATTTTGTTTTTAGTTCAGACTTATGTCCTTATGGGCTATGACTCACACCAGCTACTTCCCACTTCTTTCTTTCATTTTTCGACTTCTGATGACGATTTAGTATCACGCGAACCCACAAACTAATCTAATCAGTAAACGGTTAATAATGTTAATTTTTTTACAATTATTCTCATATAAAATAAAATTGGTTAGATTAAACATTTTTAATATTTCAAATTAAGTAAGTATAAGTAAATATTAAATAGTAAGTTACAAACCAAATCTTTAACTTAGAAGGGACTTTGAGTGCCTTATAACATTAACGAGATTGTAAATAATTGACTTGAATATTCAATTTCGATAGTCAAAAAGTACGTTAAAATATTTCAATACATTTTATTGAATTCTAGAAGTACATGTTATCATTTGTACGGCATTCGTTTGAATACACAGCATTGCGTAGGCTGTCTACGGTTTCCGGGCGGAAATTACACTCTACGCTAGTCGCCCGGAAACGTCTAAAAAACAGCCTACATTTTATTGATTGATTTCAATTTATACATTACCCTCGGTGATAACAATATATTTTAAATATTTGCTTTTAAGAGGTTTGCATGCCATGATTTTCTTTCAGTTTGTATCACATAGGGAATTAGTTATTAGACGTTTTCTATTTCCAACGTACTGTTCGATCAATCAATGCGATTTTGAAAACTGATTTCAATTCGTCGTAAAGTCTACTTCAGATCGATTTTCCCGCTTTTTGATTTGTCTTCCAAAATTGTAAAAACTATTTGAAACATAAAAATCGACAAAAGTTAATGTTTTTGATATTTTAAAAGCAAAATTTATGGAAAAAAAGTTGGTAAATCGATCAAAAGAAGACTTTACAAGGAATCCAAATAAATTTTCAAAATCTTTATCACGTCCATAGATCGATCGGTACGTCGGAAATAGAAAAGGTCTAAATTCCTACGTTGCGAGTGTGATAAATAGAAAGCCGGTACTTTTCTGATACGAACATTTGTCTAATTGGCTCGTTGGCAGTTAAATTTTGAATTTTTCAATAGTTTCCCGAATAATAATTGAGAATAATTGAAAAACGGTTACCGCCGAACATATCTTATGGGTATATTTCGTGATTCAACGAATGCATAGTCGTAGCTTTCGCTACCTCGGTTTCAACAATGTTTTTCCAATTTAACACGTATTTAAAATTTGAATCGTATCATGTTATTGTTGCCACGGATGCAAAAACTGTTATTAAGTAAAATAAAAATCGAATTTACTTCTAAAATTCACACGAAAAAAGATAAATAAGGCCCAGCTATAAAGCCTAAAAGTAAATAGAAGCTCAAATTACGGAAGAAGGAAAAATTGAGTGAAGTGAAACTAATAGAGCAATAACAACTATTTTTCAAAGGTTACAAAAATGTTTAGTTAGTCTTTTCAACATTATTATTTATTATACTGCGATAAGGGACAAGGGTACAAAGTTTTTTAATTTCGCCAGAAACGTTACTATTACCTCTAGTCTGGCGCCCATTTAAAGTGTAAAACAGTCTCAACAACTTACTTCCGGAAGAAATAAATCTTTATCATGATTCATGAATCTTTTCTATTTCAATTAATTCATCATATTTATAAATGTAATACCATTCATCATCTCCGTATAAAATATAGATGATTACACTGATACTAACTATTGAAAATACCGTATGACTAGTATTCTTGTGATACACCCGTACTGCATATACTATAATCATGACAGCGTATTGTCTCGGACTCCCGCAGGAAATAAGATTTATATGAGATAAAAAAAGTGTATTAACAAAAAGAAACATTTCAATTTTTGAAAATTATAAATTGAAAATGTATAATACAATTTCTGTAAAACGATTAATCAAAACAATTTAATAGTTATTGATTTATGATATTTTTCATATTGTTCACATCGAAGAAAATTATTAATTAATAAAATGTTTACGAAAATGTAATCGTTTGAGTATTTTTTAAGTACATAGTTACCTAAAAAGAAAGAGAAACGGTTTCCAAGTTATGTAAAAATCAGTCGTCCAACCTAGGAAAAAGTATTAAATGGAATATTATACAATGATGTTTATAATTATTGCACGTATAATGTATATGGTATATTTATAATACAATCGGAAATACTATTGTCAATTTTTTAAAGGTAATTAAAAAAGGGTAGGTAGTACCTACTCGGTACCCACTTCAACATAAATATTACCAAAGCCCCAGGTAACTCAGAATTATCTAAAATTTGGGTTTTACACAAAATTTGAAACTGATTTAGTGATACATTCATATATCTTAAAAAGTTTTCCTGAAAGCACCTACCCAAATATTAATTTTTGTGTTAATGAAAATGAGACAAATGGACAATTGGACTAACTGTTCGCTCTATTTCATTATATAATTTATCCAAATTATTTTTTAATTATTTTTCTAGGTATGGCAATTAGTTAATACTTAATAGATACAATTAGATATACCTCGATTTTCTAATAGTACGAAATAATGTAGGTACGCAATTATTCGTCTAATTGGGATTTTATGTATTGCTTGATCTTTAATCAAAATCCTTTGGTGCGTGGTGGTCAAAAGGTGTGAGTAATAATAATTTATATAACTCTTTGAGGCTTTTAAACTTATACAAATTTGAATTATGTTTATAATAATAATATTTTATTCATTATTATTATATTATGTAAGGTAATCAACTTGCTTTTACCAAAAATCATTTTTTTTTTAAACCTTTTGACTAGGTACGGATCAAACAAATGTATGAATTTAAAAATATAAAATATTGTTGAACGATTAATCTGAGTGGGTGCTAATTATAACGCGACAATGATAATATTTTTCTCTACGAAATAATATTATTAAAATTTATTTATTTATTACACAACCAACAACACGAAAATATTTATAACCTATATAAAATATACAACTCTATTATTATATTGCACTCATCCTGTTAGGTACTCTGGTTGATATACTTGAATAACAGACTGAAAATCGCCCTACGGTTGATCAAATCGCCAAAGGGAATTAGGTAAGGGATGATATATATTTTACTGTATAACGTTTTAGTAAAATATTGTTTTACAAATTATACACGTCGATCGATGCAGTATACTTAGGTGTACCCAATAACTAGAGCCCGGATTTCAATTTCTTAAAAGCCATTAAAAAAATTATTTTACCACAAAAATGCCGTTAAAAGATATTATAAAATACTTAACCTGTTTATTAATTTTATTATAATTCTAAAATTTCGTAAAAAATTAAAAGTGGTCTTGAACATCTGCAGAAAATTCAATTTAGTTGAAGATAAAAAAATTGAAAAATTGATTATAAAGATATTCCTTCTCACTTCGCCTCCTGACACAAATCCATCTCTACATCCATACCCAACTCCCTATGGTTCCGAGATCTGGACCTACCCCGATCCACATTCGTCTCATTCTCAAGTCTCCACTTGGGTCATAATTTTTTCCCTCTTCATTAATTCCTCTTTTCACTTAATTCTTCTCCCTTTTGCATACTCCACATTCATAATAAGCAGTAGTGACATACGTTTAATTACCTTTTCATGCCCTTCTATTGCTCATCTCCAAGGTATATTACTTTCCAAACTCTCTTCCTTAGGTTACACTTCGACTGATGTAATCCTTATCCGCAATTACCGTTATCCTTCCGTAATCTCACCGATCACTCATCATTAATTTCATCATCAATGCTGATTTCCGCATTTAAATAATTATTACACCTATATACATTAATTATAATATATTAATTTTTTATTTTTGTATCGTAAATAATTAATTGTTATTCTATAACATCTTACTAATAAAAGCAATGAAAAAAGTGAATTACCATTTCATCGTTTGCAAATGTTAATTTTTTAAATACTAGTAGGAATTTTTGTTATTTTGTCTGGTATACCTATATTAAATAACCAGGTTTTTCATTAACAAAGTTAACAAAGTTCTAAGACGCATACGAATGTATTCAACCTGTACGACAGCAAGTAAAAGTGACTTCCAGATTAACAATTCGACTATCCTTTTTTACATATACCTACTAATTATAATTTATGTGTTCAGACGTGATGCACCGTATAATGCATTTGACCTAACTATTTACATAGGACACATAATACATCACGTGATCGGTGATACAGATGCCACCACTCGAACCGATCGAGGAAATCGCGTCACATCGGTCAGGTTATAGGACGATCCCGTTTTAGTTGGTCGCGCGGGTTTCGCAAATGTTCACGTACATAAACAGCGTTTCTCGGAAAACACACTCATATTATTATGACGTTTTTTTTTCGTCTTACGTGACCGAACCAGTTTCTTTGCAATAATAAATTATATCATAACCGATACGCGATCCATCAAATGCGCGCGCGTAAATCACATCTCGCGTGCATCATGAAGACCTACTCGGCGATCATATTGCTCCTGTGTTTCGGCGCTTCGTTGCTTGGACGTTCAGCAGGTACTACGTCTACAGAGAGGATACGTCTTAGCTTGTTTACTATTTATAGTCGGCTCGGCATGTTTTATCGCGTAACCCGCACTATCGGGGGGGGGGGGGGGGTGCTCGTCGTTGCTGAGCGGAGATCCCAAAGGTCCCCGACTCCGTTTGTCCTGGGCCCCGTCGCGCATCGAAGGTCTCCGCTGAACGCGAGCGTGTGCCGCTCCGACTTGGTACTTCGCAGTACTATTTCCATTACAATGTAATAAATGCAATTTTCACATGCACGATAAATTATTCGTGCATGCATTGTGATATTTTATTTTTATTTGTTGACGAACTCATGAATAATAATTACTATTTTCAATCATTTCCTTCGCCATTATTTATTGTTCTCGTGAGATCAAAGTTCATTATAAATTATAATTTGCGACTGATTTATTATTTTACAAATATGGTCACACATCCGTTGACATTATTTTTAGATTCTTTCTTAAATTGTTTAAAAGTTATAAATTTTGCACCGCCTATGTTATATCCTAACCCTAACACGGCATATTCAAAGAATTTCTGAATCACTGCTCAATGAATTTCTAAAGAATTTATTTCCGACATTAATAGTCCGATTCATTTAACTAACCCTGATATGACAGATATGAATCAAAAATAACTAAGATAATGCGTAACTTACCTTACCTCCCTAATACTTCAATATGATACGTATGCAGGATAGTGGAACTATAGAAGAAGTAAAATTAAATTTGAGAAAATCTGAAAAAGCACGTAATTTTTTTAAAATCAATGTTAATCCGAAAATAGAGGCTTTCACTCTCAATGTAGAGGCCTTGACTAAACTAATTACAGATTTTTCAATAAATCAAACTTCAACCTCCGTTTCCAACGAAAAAAATTCCCAGGTTAATCACCTGCAATCCAAATTGAAAAATTAAAATGATAATCGTAATCATCATTTTTTTTTTATTTGTAGTTTAACCGAGAGCCCGGGAGGAATTTCTTTTTCACATTTCCGGCCCATCATGGTTTTATATCATTATGTATAAATAATTTTCCAATTCGCAGAAATGATTTTGATGCGATTTTATTATCTGGATAGATGTTCACAGCAGAGAAAAATAAATAACAAAATCAGTGCATTTTGTCTCTCATACAAGTCTATAGATTATAAAATTAGAACAAATTTATTTAACCCATGCTTTACTCGTATACTATAATCATTTGAAACGTTTTTACAACATGAATTAGTAAATTAATTTGAAGCTTTCAAAAGAAATTTTTTTTTTTTTATCATACCTATGTAATCTGCATGTTTAAATGTAGAAAATATCTGGAGAAAACGATCGACTTATAATTTACAACAGCTGCTGCGTAACTGCGTAATGCTCTACCCCTCTTTTAGTTCATACGTCTTTCTAGTCCTTACTCCTTACAATATATGCATATGGCCGAAGTTATTTTGTTTATAATTGGTTTTAGTCGCCTTGCCGCTAGCCGTAGAGCGGAAGGATGGAAAAGTGACCTTACCGAAAGTTAAATTCACAATCGGGACGGCTTCAGATACCACGGCTGAAAGTACTACCAGCATGGCAGACACCACGCAGTATATCTTCACTAGCCCTCCAGAGACCATGGTTGTAAGCACCACTAATGCAGCAGAGACCACGGTTGCAAGCACCACTAGCATGGCAGATACCACGCAGTATATCTTCACTAGCCCTCCAGAGACGACGGTTGTAAGCACTACCGGCACTCCAGAGACCACGGTTGTAAGAACCACCGGCACTCCAGAGACCACGGTTGTAAGCACTACTAGTACGGCAGAGACCACGGTTGCTAGCACCACTAGCATGGCGGATACCACGCAGTATATCTTCACTAGCCCTCCAGAGACGACGGTTGTAAGCACTACCGGCACTCCAGAGACCACGGTTGTAAGAACCACCGGCACTCCAGAGACCACGGATGCAAGCACCACTAGCATGGCAGAGACCATGGTTGCAAGTACCACTACCACTCCAGAGACCACAGTTATAAGCACCACCGGCACTCCAGAGACCACGGTTGTAAGCACTACTAGTACGGCAGAGACCACGGTTGCTAGCACCACTAGCATGGCGGATACCACGCAGTATATCTTCACTAGCCCTCCAGAGACGACGGTTGTAAGCACTACCGGCACTCCAGAGACCACGGTTGTAAGAACCACCGGCACTCCAGAGACCACGGTTGTAAGCACCACTGGCACTCCAGAAACCACGGATGCAAGCACCACTAGCATGGCAGAGACCACGGTTGCAAGTACCACTACCACTCCAGAGACCACAGTTATAAGCACCACCGGCACTCCAGAGACCACAGTTGTAAGCACTACTAGCACTCCAGAGGCCACGGTTGCAAGCACCACTAGCATGGCAGATACCACGCAGTATATCTTCACTAGCCCTCCAGAGACCACGGTTGCAAGTACCACTAGCACTCCAGAGACCACGGTTGTAAGCACCACTGGCACTCCAGAGACCACGGTTGCAAGCACTACTAGCATGGCAGATACCACGCAGTATATCTTCACTAGCCCTCCAGAGACCACGGTTGCAAGTACCACTAGCACTCCAGAGACCACGGATGCAAGCACCACTAGCATGGCAGAGACCACGGTTGCAAGTACCACTAGCACTCCAGAGACCAAAGTTGTAAGCACCACTGGCACTCCAGAGACCACAGTTGTAAGCACCACTGGCACTCCAGAGACCACGGTTGCAAGCACTACTAGCATGGCAGATACCACGCAGTATATCTTCACTAGCCCTCCAGAGACCACGGTTGTAAGCACCACTAGCATGGCAGATACCACGCAGTATATCTTCACTAGCCCTCTAGAGACCACGGTTGTAAGCACCACTGGCACTCCAGAAACCACGGTTGCAAGCACCACTAGCATGGCAGAGACCACGGTTGCAAGTACCACTACCACTCCAGAGACCACAGTTATAAGCACCACCGGCACTCCAGAGACCACAGTTGTAAGCACTACTAGCACTCCAGAGACCACGGTTGCAAGCACCACTAGCATGGCAGATACCACGCAGTATATCTTCACTAGCCCTCCAGAGACCACGGTTGCAAGTACCACTAGCACTCCAGAGACCACGGTTGCAAGCACCACTAGCATGGCAGAGACCACGGTTGCAAGTACCACTAGCACTCCAGAGACCAAAGTTGTAAGCACCACTGGCACTCCAGAGACCACGGTTGCAAGCACTACTAGCATGGCAGATACCACGCAGTATATCTTCACTAGCCCTCCAGAGACCACGGTTGTAAGCACCACTAGCATGGCAGATACCACGCAGTATATCTTCACTAGCCCTCTAGAGACCACGGTTGTAAGCACCACTGGCACTCCAGAAACCACGGTTGCAAGCACCACTAGCATGGCAGAGACCACGGTTGCAAGTACCACTAGCACTCCAGAGACCAAAGTTGTAAGCACCACTGGCACTCCAGAGACCACGGTTGCAAGCACCACTGGCACTCCAGAAACCACGGATGCAAGCACCACTAGCATGGCAGAGACCACGGTTGCAAGTACCACTACCACTCCAGAGACCACAGTTATAAGCACCACCGGCACTCCAGAGACCACGGTTGCAAGTACCACTAGCACTCCAGAGACCACGGTTGCAAGCACCACTAGCATGGCAGAGACCACGGTTGCAAGTACCACTAGCACTCCAGAGACCACAGTTGTAAGCACCACTGGCACTCCAGAGACCACAGTTGTAAGCACCACTGGCACTCCAGAGACCACGGTTGCAAGCACTACTAGCATGGCAGATACCACGCAGTATATCTTCACTAGCCCTCCAGAGACGACGGTTGTAAGCACTACCGGCACTCCAGAGACCACGGTTGTAAGAACCACCGGCACTCCAGAGACCACGGTTGTAAGCACCACTGGCACTCCAGAAACCACGGATGCAAGCACCACTAGCATGGCAGAGACCATGGTTGCAAGTACCACTACCACTCCAGAGACCACAGTTATAAGCACCACCGGCACTCCAGAAACCACGGTTGTAAGCACTACTAGTACGGCAGAGACCACGGTTGCTAGCACCACTAGCATGGCGGATACCACGCAGTATATCTTCACTAGCCCTCCAGAGACGACGGTTGTAAGCACTACCGGCACTCCAGAGACCACGGTTGTAAGAACCACCGGCACTCCAGAGACCACGGTTGTAAGCACCACTGGCACTCCAGAAACCACGGATGCAAGCACCACTAGCATGGCAGAGACCATGGTTGCAAGTACCACTACCACTCCAGAGACCACAGTTATAAGCACCACCGGCACTCCAGAGACCACGGTTGTAAGCACTACTAGTACGGCAGAGACCACGGTTGCTAGCACCACTAGCATGGCGGATACCACGCAGTATATCTTCACTAGCCCTCCAGAGACGACGGTTGTAAGCACTACCGGCACTCCAGAGACCACGGTTGTAAGAACCACCGGCACTCCAGAGACCACGGTTGTAAGCACCACTGGCACTCCAGAAACCACGGTTGCAAGCACCACTAGCATGGCAGAGACCACGGTTGCAAGTACCACTACCACTCCAGAGACCACAGTTATAAGCACCACCGGCACTCCAGAAACCACAGTTGTAAGCACTACTAGCACTCCAGAGACCACGGTTGCAAGCACCACTAGCATGGCAGATACCACGCAGTATATCTTCACTAGCCCTCCAGAGACCACGGTTGCAAGTACCACTAGCACTCCAGAGACCACGGTTGCAAGCACCACTAGCATGGCAGAGACCACGGTTGCAAGTACCACTAGCACTCCAGAGACCACAGTTGTAAGCACCACTGGCACTCCAGAGACCACAGTTGTAAGCACCACTGGCACTCCAGAGACCACGGTTGCAAGCACTACTAGCATGGCAGATACCACGCAGTATATCTTCACTAGCCCTCCAGAGACCACGGTTGTAAGCATCACTGACCGACATGCTCCGACCGTTACCGAAAACGCGATGCCTACTTAAGTACTCAAGGACAAAATGAGCGAGCAGATCAGTAAGATTCTAAATAGACACTATCAGCGACGCATTCCCGAGGGCTCCCCCTTCGCTCTAATTTCCTACCCGCTGAGAACACCACCCATGAGGAAGAACTTTGATCAGGCTGTTATGACGATCGATGATATGGCTGTACACAGGATGTCCAAGTTACGGCAACGTGAACTTGAGAAAGATGTGAGTAAGCGCATCGTCCCTGCCTTTCTTTTTCGTTTCTTTTAGCCCTTAGCTATGTATGGGTGTGATCAGGGGTCGGGAGCACAAGTTTGGTAAAATGGCTTTCCAGTATTACCAATAGCTCCTTCAAAACTATTCGGGGCATGTAGACTTTCGCACATCTTGCTTTACTTCGGTAACGTTGAAACAACGGTTATTAAAAATATGATATCATTTTCGCTATCATTGTATTGCAAAAATCGTTATTGATTAAAAACAAATAAAGTTATTTACTCTGTTTATTGATTCATCCAACCAAAAATCCGATTGTCTTAACTTTTAAGTAACCCTATTGGTAAATAAGCTGAAAACACTGAAGATAATATAACTGATAGTGATTCGTAGTGAACAGTTCGATTTATTCAACTTCCCTGTTTGGCTGTTTATCCCATAAACGAATAGAGTTTTTAAAGTTTCAACACGTCATTTGCATTACTATAGATGACTTATAAAGTCTGTTTTCCGAAATATATTATTTAACGCTGATGGCTCGACAGAAAGCGGCTATTTAAAATATTTGTTGCGCAGGAACCAATTTGTACCGAACAAATAATATTGTGTACCTAAATAATGGTGTTTGTTATATATGTATATCATGCTTTTGATTTCCGCCATTGTGTTTATTTTTTTCAAGCGGTATAATATTATGCCAAAAGAGAATAAAATAATATTTGCTTTTGGACGTAACATCCATGTGTTTCCGGTGGCGCGATGCATTACAGTAATAATAATAAACACTAGTCACTACAGTCATAGGTCAATTTAATTATATTCAGTACTGATTCTTGAGCTCTGTGGGTTTTCATCACTCTTATACATTTATAACAAATCATATATAGTAGTATATAATTCAACACCAGACTGTATTGAAGTGTAAACGTCGTCGATAATGTCCAACGAGTAACAATACCGGACTCTTATTGTATCACGTTCGTACTTTCCATTCTGTAATTTGCACGTAAAATCGAAAGTTAAAATAAGATTTCACATATTATTACGTTTACAAAGAATCTTAATATGGCTTTTTGGAAAACAATAAATAAATCAGATTTTTGTTGTCGTGTATGTTTTTCGTGATAGAGTGCCGTTGACTCTGTAAATCGATTAATTGAACACGATTTGAAATCGCGGCCGTACCCCCAAATCCGTTCGAGTGCCCATAATTAGTGTGATCGGTGTAAGCTTATCTGGTTATGTTCGTAAAAAAAGACGTTCCTTTTGCGCAACTATACCCATTACGCACCCGACAACGAAAAGAAAATAATTATGTAAATATCGATGTTAATAATATTTATGATAACGTATGTGTGCTATAAATCAATGAATGAATCAACGTAGAGTGATGTTGCCGCAAACATTTTCACAAAAGCGGAACCGCTAAAACGTCTTAGAAGAACATTGGTCGATTCATAAGCCGACCCAAATAGAGGTCAGAAGAATAATTCAATTTTTGCGAGTAGACGAAAATAATAAGTATCTATTTTATTGCGTTCAATCGGCGTTCTATATGAAATCGTTAACGCGGTCAGACGAAAATATAGCAATCTACGCTCTATTTTTCAATCGACGCAAGTTCTTTATAAAATACATTCAGTGTCCATAGAGTTAATGGCGCGATATGAATATTCCTACCATATTATAAATATAATACTATGATAGTCAGTCGGCGAAATGTCGTAGTTCTCTTCACTTTCTTACTTTTCTTTTTTTCGACTTACCGCCCTATGGACTATATAACTCAATCCATCCACATCTATACTCATACCCGGTACTCCTACACCTACGTGTACTTACTAGCACCGTTTGTGTTTAATTTAACATACGAATTGCTGCAAAGTGGTAATAAGCACGGTTGCGATATTATACGCTCACACGGAATGTCTTATCTAATAATGTTACCATATATTGTTACCTAATAACACAAGATGTATTCCGTACAAAGTATAACGTGATGTGAGACGTACAAAGTCTAAGTGTTATATACAACATTTTATTGTAATATATTACTTCATAACCGAGAAGTCATTGGATTCAAAGGGTAGATCTGAAATCTGTAATGCCTACATTTTCAAAAGTAAAATTTGAGACGAGGCGCAACAACCACATCATGAGTTTAATGTAAAAACCGCGATAAACGTTTTCGAAGATATAATGTAAATTATTTATCAACTCGTTATTTTTCCCATAAGGTTGGCTGATAATGTTTTTATTATTAAAAATTGTTTAAAAATTACACTATTTCCTCGTAAGCCAGGAGAATTATTAAAAATCAGCACGTTATAATCAACGAGTTAATTTTTTAACTTCTTTACTAAAACACTTATATTTACCAAACCATTTTCAACAAAACTGCTTTTGCCCAGGCTCGGTAATAAAAAAAAAAAAACAACATTTGACCATCTCTATTAACACGATAGATACCGCTCTGCGTACATCCCGGTGGAACACCCTGTATGCATCATGTATATTCTACCATGTGGTCTCGGGTCGATTGCACGCATACGTAACACAAGCTCGGTGATATTAGTATAATACGTACGCGTATTACGAAACCGCATTGTTGGCTGCACGTTCGTTTATCACAGTTTTATACCTGTTGACAACGCGCGCACGGCAATTATTAGGTGCACCTTACGGCGTATAGTACACGAATGTCGCAATGACTCACTAGTATCGATAAACCAATAGTCAATACTAACTTATCTAATTGAAAATGTAAAAAAAAAAAAACAGTTTTATGATAAGTCGTCAAGAGAGACAATTTTCGGTTGTAAAACTTATACTATCCGAACAGACATTTTGACGAATGGACATTTAGGCGAATGGATATTTTGGCAAATAAAAAATATATTTTTATCATTTGAAAAAAAAAATATTCATGGGAAATAAAAAATTAAAAAGGAAAATACTCTTGGGTCGGCTGAGACTCCACGGTAGAGAACTGGGATGGGTGTTTAAAAAAAAATCATGTACAATATAAACCGTGAGAAAATCATAATCTGAGTTTGATAAATCCGATTGTATTGGTAAATTCAATAACATTTTGTACGGTAAGATGTACTTTTCCACGAGCATATGGTTTATACTCATAATATTATATAACAAAATAAACAAACAATAACCTTTATTATATATTCTCTATAAATAAACAGAATTCATTTTATACTGGTAAATGCTATAATAATGAAATATTTAACTTAAGTTTACCGACAAAATAAAAAATTTATTCACATACATTTTTTTATCTACAATGGTCATCGTTTTTGGAAATATAATTTTACCTAGGCTTATTATTCAATATTTGGTGGCTGCGCTAGCGGCTAGTCCCTAAACAACTTCAAGGGCAATATGTGTTGCCTCTGATTCCGCCGTGCGCACGTCTATGTTGAAAAGCACCAAAAGTATTCGGCTATATATATGTACCTATATATTGCATCGTACATACGATAGTATTAATAAGACGTTATAAAATAAACGCTATCAAAGGCGTGTTAATTGGATTAAAATGGGCGTGGGCACTAGAGACGATCTTCATGCGAAAGAGGGTGATAATCTCAACTTAAATGAGGTGTGTGGTGTAAGATAGCTGCGCATGACACCTCGTAGGACCACAAGATATATACGGTGTCTCGCCGGAATTTACACAAAGCGATATTTCCCGTGTTAATAGAAGTAGTCAAATTCTGGTTTTTTTTTATGAGTATCCCTGAGCAATGGCAATTTTGTTGAAAATAGTTTAGTAAATAAAAGTGTATTGCTTAAAAAGTTAGGAAATTAACTTTTTATTTGAAATTTTTACGAAATTCTAAGATAGCCATTTTTAGGGCTTATTTTTCTAAAAATGTTGACGGTGCAAACATTCAGTTTTCATTGGATTCATGATTTTCAATAATATTTTTAGTTTATAAAGAAATAATGTAAATTATATTATCACATCGATGTTTTTCCGATAAAGTTTGCTGGTAATATTATTATTATTTTAAATTCAGTAAATAGTATACTATTGTCTATTTTCTTGTGAACTAGAAAAATTATTAAAAATCAAGAAGTTAATAAAAATTGAAAGTTGAACAGTCATTTTCAGTAAAAGATACCCTTTAGTCTATACAATGGATATCTTCTAATTTCACAAAAATTATCAAATAAAAATTTCATTTTTTATCTTCTTCAATAATACACTCATATATACCAACAAAATAGCCTTTACCCAGGGATGCTTATGAAATAAGACAAATATAATTTGATTATCTCTATTAACACGGAAGATATCGCTCTGTGTACATTCCGTTGGGACACTCTGTATATATATACGATCTGAATTGGCCTGTGACTCACACGGAACAGTCTTGGCCTAGAGTCTTAAGTCTAGACCAACAATTACGAACATTTACGAACGATTACGAGTACAACAAAAAAAAATCCGCGGTTGAGCCGTTCTCAAGTGATGTTCTCCCATACGTGTGGCAATCGATTGTAGAATATATTATTTACTGTTACCGGTCGTTGCCTTGTCAGTTTAAATTTTTGTTACATTAATTAGTTTAAAATATTTTAATTTCAGTAAAAAATATTTTTGACGCTACACTAAATCTTATAACACAATCAAAATATATAAAAGTAAAACGGTATATTGTCACTATGGTAATAGTATTGATAATTTTATTGTTTTCGTTATTTACATCAATATTTGGAAACAATTCGTGATTAATTCTTCTCTCGACGATGTGAATTGACAAGACTTACGTGGAAATGGAATGAGGCGGCTAGAAGCGTCAACCGGATTTTTCCGTAGCCAATTAATTGTTTAATTCGTCATTTTGTAACGCGACTGGCATATTCGTTGATAACTTGAGATTTCCCACGTACGTCCACAAATTCGATGACTTATTCAAGCAAGCGTTAATTTAATCAGCAGCTGTTAAACATGGAATGAACAACAGCGTTCGGCGAAAATGACTGGCCAGCAGAATACCTCCAAGCGGCTCATGATTTTTTCGCAAATTTATTAACGTTCGATTGTGTTGCCCGTTCTCGTTAAAATTCTCATAAAATACATAGAAATATACAATGTTTGCAACTGACTCCCGTTCAAAATATCAATAAATTTATTGTTGTTGTAGAAACAAAACATTTAATTTTATTCTATTATATTACAGGTAGTGGTTGTTATCTTAAGAAATTTGTATTGACTTCTCTCTTTTTTATCCGTGTCACCAAGGTAACCCGCGAATCAAAAAATAACTTTTATTACTTTTTCCAAAATCTTGGATATTTTTTTTTTGTTTTTTGCCCATTTCAACGCATTAAAATTGAAATTTTCCAAAATTCTTTCTTATCGCACGCTTATGCCATAATACAAACATATCCTGATAAGTTCAAGTCCCTAGCTATCATAGTTTAGGCTGTTCGGTGATTATGAAACAGTCAGTCAGTCTGTCAGGATTTCTTTAAATATATATGCGGCTGATCAAAAATGACAAATTTATTCGAGTAGCAGATCTGTGTTCGTTGCAGTCACAGCCTTATTTGCGTTACAATAATTTACGATAACGATTTTCATGACCAAGGTTGTAAAGGACATCTGCTTGTTCCCTGGCGGATAAGAAGGATTGGGAAAAAAAGGAAACAATAGGATCAAAATGTATATTATGGTTTTTATTTTCGAAAATGTGACGGGGCAAAGTTACCGGATACGGTGATTGACTCTCATCGTTTCTGATACGGGTGGGTTGATTGAGGGCTTATTTTAGTCGTTACAGCCCAACTCGCGGTGTCGTATCGAAGTCTACAAAAGCTTACGGATCGACAGTCTTTCTTTGAGACTTGAGACTCCCTGCAGTAGGTCTGGTCACCTTGAAGACGAAAGAGAAACCGACTTGGGAATATTTTATCGGCAGCATTTAGCAACAGTACATTTTAGTGTAAGCACGTGTTGTTCTGCGTGACAGATTACGAAAAAGCCAGACTTATATTTTGTAGCAGACCACGAAGCCACAAAAATATTACTGCAGCCACCGATAAGACAACAGTTTTAATGAGGCATTTATAATGTATATAATTAAATAAAAGCTATTAATGGATAAAAACAAACGGAAAAACTGGTACCCATAAAATTACATAACTTAAACCATATTAATAATGTGTCTAACCTTTGCAACATTGTTTGCTAAAATATACACTTTGGACAGTAATGATTACCAGAAGATTTTAAGTATTAATTTTTTCTTTTTTTATCAGAAATGTATTCATATTTTATTATAATATCATAAAAGTCGATACTGGTGATAGCTGTCACTGAAATTATCATAATTTCCATTGTTGTCTTTATCGTTGTTAGTATTTTAATTGTTATCGTGCGCATGCTTGTTCTTGGTTAAGCGAATTTTCTCGGCACTATTTGTCGAACGGCCTACATTTGATTTTCTCCTATTGGGAATTTTGCTATAAACTTGTATTATAGAAATATTTGTCAATGACCGACAAAAAAAACCGGTTAACTAACTTGCATTTTTTCCGCTTCACATAAAAACGTCGAACCATCGATATATTTTTGCCGGTTACAATGGTTATTAAGTACATTTAATCATGTACTAGTTACTGTACAATTGCTCTGCGGTAACACGAAATCGGTCAGAAGAATTATCGTTGTATCCGTAGCGAAAACATATTTTCGTGTTAAAAATTTAAAAAACGGGAAAACTCCTTGGTCGGGTGAGACACCACGGTCGAATGAGATACAGGTGTGGTTGAATGATATTGCTTTGTTGGTATGTTGAACTTAAAACCAATGTACCTACTATTGTCCATTGCTTTCGAAAAAATGATTCTGTGTGAAAGAGGTCGGGTGTATCAGATTATATTTCTAAAGATAATGGTCGATAAAGTGTAGAGCCAAATTTCTTAGCTACGTAAGTTTAAATTTTAGTGTTCCAATTTGAACAATGTTATCATATTTTATTTGACAAGAACCAGGACAAACATGTTTTTTATATAATTTCAAAGAATTAATCTTACTGATTCTTATCTTATATTGCTAACTTCCAGTTTTAACATTTTATGACTTTCATACTTGGAAACAAAATATTAAAATCAATAAAATTAAAATTATTTTTAATACATATTATATTATATTTTAAACTTTTAAGTATACATAATGGAATACAAAATTATTAATTTTGTCCGATGATTTCCCATAGTCCTCCTCGGCCGAAAAGTTTGAGTTGTGTCGAACTTGGCTGTATTATAAACTTTTCGAAGAAATGTTTCTCTGATAAGTTTTTTCTCAAAAAATTGGCCACAAGCCGTGTTGTCAAGACTTGTTTTAATTATCTATGAAACCTCAACTGTTTTTTATCCAAGGTTTTAAAGAAACTATCATATATTATGTAAATAAGAAAAATATTGTAAAGTAACTTATATCAAATGTCTTTCAGATTTCAATTTAATTATTTAAATAATAAATTCTTTAAATTACATTTTTTTTATATTACTCAAATCAAATTTCCTGACGGTGCCCGAAATCTCTTATCATTTTTTTTCGCAATTTTCCATTAGGTAAGTTATTGTTTTTATCAACAATCTTAAGTAGAATTTGAATGAATTATTGATTTTTTAAAATCTTTATATATAATATAATATGTAAAGTTCTAGTTTATTTTACCAATAGGTGTCTAATTTAAAATTCGATTTTACAAGTAAATCTCTATCGAAAGTTAAGCTCTATAATTGCGTCAAAAACTTATTTAGACATTGATGTGTCAAACCAATGTTGTATGTAAGGCAATAAAGTTAACCTATAGTAGTTTTTGGCGTGATCTCCCCTCTTGGCTGCCACAGTTTTAACAATCTTATAACGGGTTTTCGTGATAAGGTGTGTGTGTGTTTGGACTAGAAATAATTGTTATGTCCTAAAACTTAAAAATAAAGTAGACGCCAGTACGCCACGGTTCACTGGCTTACAAGTTAAATGCATACGTATGACCTAATAGCAGACATGTCGAGTGTAGGCAATACAAATTACACACAAGTAGTTGTAGTTTCGTTACAATAGCTCGTCTGGGCGATTTATAAAAAAATCAAATAATAGTTAAATTATATATATTATATATCAAACAAAAGCTGTATTTAAGAAGAAAAAAACAATATCAACATTCTTTATCGAGTTAGCAAAGATCCAAAACTATACAGATGTTAATGCCTTATACATTTGTAGCTACTAATAGATTTTATTACAAATCAACGGTCGGCAAAAATGGTGGCCTATGAAAGGCAGTCAACTGATTGACCGTCAACATACTTCTATAGATTAATTACATTTTTTAAATATTATTAGTGTTTTAGTGGAAAAAAAATCTAATAATATATTTTGTTCTTAAAGCTTAGATTATGTGATTTTCTCATAATTAATACCTAATCGTCATTTTAGTAATAATTAGCAAATAATAATACAAATTTTTTTCTGGACCTCGTTTATTTATTATTTTAATCTTCCGGAACTCCAATATAAATGACTTTCCGACCTCTGGGCTCTAAATATTTAATTGCTGTATTTTAAATTATGGTGAAATTAATTTTTTCCGTGATGTGAACGTTTGTCGGACAGTAAGAAAAAAAATCGAAGATATTCCATTCGGACTGATTATTTATAATCAGTTGTATGTGAAAAAATATTTTCTCGCATGAACCTAACAAAATCAAATAGTAGATCGTAACTAAGTGATGATCAACTGAACTCACTTTCAAAAATCGGTGCAATGAATATTAGACCAAAAATTGCACGTTAAATTGTATATTGTAAGGTTATTATATGGTTGTTTTTTTTTGTTGTTGTTTTAAATATCAAATTATTTTTGAACATTTACATAAAGTTAAAAGTATTTTTACAAAAATTAAAAGAATAAAAATTTCTAGAATTAATTGAATTTTTTTTTAACACAAAAACAGACCGCGGGCCACTTCTAAGGCTACAGTGGGCCACATTTTGGGCATCGCTTCCATAGCCTATAATGTGCCAATAAGAAAAATACCGGAACAGATGTATCTCAATGTTTTTCGTTGGATTAAAGTTTTATAGATAAAACACCTGATTCACTATTTTATTGTTAAGTTGTATTATCGTGTACAAATAAAAAAACAGTGCAAAAAAATGCCCTATCATTTTGCGCACGTACAGCATTGTTGTTTGAACAAAAAGTATTATTGTTTTCGTAGACTTAATATATCAATTATGTTTGTGTTTCATTGGTAATGAACACACTTTAACTGATAATAATTAATGCGTTCGATCAGTTTAATAATATATTCGTGAGAGTTCGTTTCCAGTGCACTCCGGGCGAAGACAGCGAAAACGAGCATCATCTGCTCGTGCCATCATCAAAAATTCTAAATATTCCAAAGGCTATCGAAACCAAACATCGAACTTCCTGCAGCCATAGGTCACATAATGCAAATCGTTGCCGCTATAAGTACTCGGTTGTAGTATACAATATCATAGTCTTATGATTGTTTCGTAATTTAAAATTAACAAAACCGTATCGAACGTGTATATTTCAAAGACGCAATAGCCAATAATAGGCCACCGAACCTGCAACAGTTATAATGATTTATTATGTGCCATAAACTTTTGTTTATTACATTTAATACGGTCCGACTCAAGTCATTATAATATTATTATATAATTATGATTTAAAACAGGAAACTATTCTGTTTAATCTAGATTAAGTTTCCTGTTCTTTTGAATTTTTGACAAATGTTATCCAAAATGACGGTGAAATATCCTCAACAATACATAAGTGTCATACTGTAACTGCTAACAATTTCTAAGTCATATAAAATAAAAATATTGAAAGTTACTTAATACAGAGGTGGACAATTTTCTATATCAATTATTTTTAAAACATCATTACTTTTTACTGGAAAATCTTTATAGTGTTATACGGGTCCTTAAACTACCTAAAACCTTTCGATGAGTTTCAGCCCATCTGGAATTTTCGAATCAAATGTTCAAATGATTTCCTTTACAATTTTAATTATAACCATCCATCGACCCACAAATCCCAGATATTCGAAGAAATTCTGGGATCAATATAATACACACACACACACACACACACACACACACACACACACACACACACACACACACACGCACGCACACGCACACGCACACGCACACACATACACATTTATAGCAAGAACATTTTTAATACACATATAAACGTTATAATATAATATAAACGTCTGATATTATTACGTCCAAAAAAAAAAAAATGAAAAGTATTACAAATAGTTAATAAATCTATAAATGTTAATTTAAATGGTTATAATTCTTATTTAACATTTTAAAATCTCGTATTATTCGCTAAAAATAATAGATGTACAGATGCAATACTACATAATATAGGTATTATATGATCGATGCGGAGACATGGCAAATAAGTTAGTGGAATTGGATCAATGGAAATAATTATTTATTTTATTAGTCATTAAAAAAACATCAACAACAAAGGTTATTAGAAAGAAAATATTTTATTGCAAATACATATTCTTATTGGAATGAAGTATTTTTATTTGATAAAAAATTTATAGGTATGATTTGTATCATTCTAAATTAAATAAGCTTGCAATTTAATTTTACTTATAATTACATACTTGGGTGCCTATAAAAACATATTTCTACACATTTAGTAAATAAATCCTTATTTCGTAAATGTTTGAGAAAACTTTGATTTTTCTAAGTATTTTAAATTGTTTTTTTTTTTTTTTTATAGCAACTGATAAGCAAATATTTCTTAAAGCGCCAAGTCAAATTTTAAAATTTAAAAATTTATACCCGGTTCTAAATTTGCCTCCAGAGCCTTTTTTTGACGAGATGGAGTACGTGGTTAGAAGACTCATAGTATTCAACAATATAGCATATAATATATAGGTAGTATAGCGTGTGTCCATAAATTATACTACTTATTTACTTGTTTTTTCACGAAACAATAAGGTATTCTATGCATATGAACATGATATTATGTATTTGGAAAACAGTGTTATTGAAAAGGACTTCAATCAGAGTAAAGGGCATATTCCGGAGAACGTTAACTCATGTGCGAGACCAATAACAATATTGCATGGAGTCAAGGGTTAAGCATACAATATTAGTATAATGTTTACGTATATTGTATATATTTACAGCATGTGGTGTGACGTCGCTTATTGTTTGGTTTGAATAGAGGAAAAACAATTTTTATATGGTTTTTCAAGCTATGAATTATATTTTGAATAAACAGTCCTACTATTATTGAATGTAGCAGTAAATATGTTAAATATAAGCAGTATTGGAGTACTCTTTGAGTCTTCGAATAGTAGAGAGACGACCTGCCTATTTGCTTTTATACTTGATTAGACTTAAAACCAATGTTGGAACTGCGCATACGATAAAATCAGGGGTTTTCCGTGAGCCGAGTCGTCAAAGATGCTTCATAATAAAATGCTGAATCGTTTAAAAATATTGGAGTTAGTTATACTATTCATAGGAGTATTATTAATTATTAGATGTTTTGAAATACAATTGATTAATAATTATTATTACATTTCTTCGGTTAGTAAATTGCATCACAAATATTTCCTCTAAAATAATTTTATCCACGGGTCTCAACAAACGTGGTTCCACCACCGCTTAAATCATATGTGTTATTCCATCAAAAATTTACAAGCATTTACATATCTGATATCTATAATGAATGTACGAGTGCTGATAGAAACGCGTATTTCGAATTAATAAATTTTTCTATGTGTATCGCATACGGTATTAAGGTTTCATTTAAATCTCGATTTTTAACCATATTTTTGTCATTTTTTTTTTTTGTTGTATTTGATTTGAAATGTAAATTTTGAATTAAAAAAAGGTTACCGAGCACGGGAAACAAAATAAAGACAATAATAGGCTCAAGTAACACTGATATTATTTTGTACACTATTATGAACTCTACATTTCTACGATAAAATACAAGCGGACGACGAATAGTACCCCCCCCCCCCGTTCACCCCACGTTATACATATGACATAGGTATCTATGTATATAATAATTATTCAACGTGTAAACTTAATAATAATAATTGATGGACGATTATTACACGCAGCCGCATGTGAAACGCACGACGTGCCTTTTAATTTAAAATTTAAATACGACCCGCATTGTTTAAATAGGAAATTCAATCGTCGTACGTTCAACGCGTATTTAATAAGGAGGGACGAAGTCATACAGCCGTACGGCAAACAATTATTAATCGTTTAATACCGTACAATTACGCACTGTTATGACTTTATGAGTTATAACTGTGCCTATTTGTACAAATTCAACGTGCGTATATAATACTATAATGTTTATTATGTACCTAAGCGCATTGCGCGTGATTGTAAGACGTTATTGTGTTGGACCAAACACGTTTATACTACATAACGATCGTACAATGTTTTGTATAATTTTTTATTAAAACTTGCACACTATAAAGTTGTACCGCAGCAACAGGTACGTGCATGAGTTTTTTTTGCGCAAATCGTGATTCGTACGCATATTATTGGTACTCGTGCTGTTGTGCATTGGACTCGATTTCCTCATTTGTTTGAAAAATTATTATACAGAGTATTAATTGCTCGTCTTGTATACATGTTTATACGAAATGTCACTACTTCTACATCACTACGCATTTGGTCGTCAATATTAGAGCTAGGAAAACTCGTAGATACGGCCCTGATTTTACTTGTTCTATTGCACACATTACTTAATTTGACCCTAGAAAAAATAAACAAGAGAGGGGAACTTGGAGAAGATTTGACCCCATTACCTAATTTTTCTTGTAAACGTCGATGATGACGATAAAATATTAATAGGTATTATATTCTACATTTTTACTCACGCAGCTCATTTTTTAAAACACTATGTTATGATTTCGTAATTATTTGTGCTATTATAGTCACGAGCTATGCAATCGCTCATACCTTATAATTATTTGCAGGAACAGGTCAACAGCATATACAATATATATATCGATGTATGATTGCTTCGCGTGCAGGAAAAACATCGATTTTCCGTAATCCTTGTATTTATAACGTCGTCGTACCGGGTACAATAACACATAGACACACTGTTTCAGGTGTACACGCACATTGACAATACACTTACTTATTGATCGCGATCTCATTTTAGCCCATTTTATCCCAGTCATATTATAATACATTATGATTTTATAATATTCATGGACGCAATAATGTAGAGGCTCGCCGTAAATCCACAATAGTGACGTAAAATAAAATTCACAGAAAAAAATCATTACTCGTTTTTTTTAAACCGATCACGTATAATAATAGCGTATGCATTTAATACGCTTATAGAGGCTACTTTAGTACTGTATAGTGTACATAAATATATGATGTATCTATTTTATGTCATGCGCGTGCAATTATACTGTAACCCGTTGTGCAGTGTCTCGTATACACTTATAATTAGAACTCGGAAGTTACAATAGCTAAGAAAAAGCAAAATATGTGCGATGAAATTGTAAACTATTCGAGAAAATAATATGAATAAAAATGATTCAAAATTACACATAAACATCATATGTCATTATTAATATGTGCAAAAACAAGTGAAAAATATGGAAAAATAAATTCATAATACCTATTTAAAATATCAAGTGTAAAACGTTGTCGTTAAATAAATCGTCTGCGACGATAAAAATAAATATCATCTACGTTAAAAATAATATGGATTTTTATGTTTTATTTTTTTAACAATGTTCAATTATATTTAAAATACTTAGGTGAAGGGAGAAAAAATTTAATTTTTTTCAGAAAACATTAAATGTCCATATGAAAATCAACAAATCAACACACTGTTTCCCTAAACTTAGCGGTGACGTTGATATGGGTGGTATTGGCACGGGTCACGTGTGTGCTGGCCATAGCCCACTGTTGTTAGAATAAACTCTAGTCGTAACGTATGTACAAGTATAGAAAGTTTCGCCGCGTTGACATATACGACGTAGAGCCGGTGCGCCCAGAGTACATAACAGCGACGAAAATTTCGATATGATGCCATTGACGAATTGCTGCGCAAATAATACACGCGAGAACGTTGATAGTACCGCAAAATATTATGTTAGAAAAGCCACGTTCGGAGATATAATATTATATTATTTCAGCGGCGGGCGGCAAAAGATTCGAGCTATGTTACATAATATATATGAACGTGTCAATATATTGCAGGACTGCATGAGTACATTTCAAATCGCAAATACCGTTGATAACACATGTACAGTGCGCTTAACAACTGAAGCTGGTGGTCTGCTGCAGTAGCTGCAACAATAATGCGGTTATTATTGCAGTTATTATCGCAGTAATTGCTCTTAAAAGAAAATAATATTCATTTTCAATGTCAAAAGTTGTTACATTCAACGTGACTGGTATTCAATCGAGTGCATAGATGATACAATTTAATTATTTAAAAATAATCCACGCAGTATGATACGTTAAATGTGAAAGATAAACAATACAATAATATCATAACAATAACAAATATACATAATAAAAATGATCAACATTTTGTGCCGTCCCCTGAAATATGCAGAGAGGGGCTATCGTTCCCTGCCAAACCAACCCCTTAAATACGGCCCTGATCCTCAGTAATTTTTGCGACCCCTGAAATTATGCTCAAAAAACACCACTGGCAATACATCGTACGTATTATGGATTCGTGGTACGTAATATCGTGTATAGTTTATGCATATTATGTGCGCTGTAAATGCACGTCGAACGGATAGTGTGAATCGTACGGTTGTCGATGTTGCGTGAGGATTATTATTATGGTGACCACTGACCAGATATTAAAAAAAAAAGAAGTACATCGGTATAATATGTATAATATAATATATAAATGGATAAAAATTATAATAGAACATAAATTTAAACTCCTTTATTACTTTATTTTAATACTTACATAAAGTATCATTGATTTTTAATCTAACAGTTAAAAATAAAATATATATATTATAAAACTTAAACCATGTGACTAGCATAAAAAACAAAACTTAATGACAAACTCTTAACAACAACAAAAAAAACAACTGGTTATTACTTCAATATTTTTGACATATTTTAACTCAAACATTAAATTTACTTAATATTGAACTAAGTTTAATATATTAATAAGCAATTAACTTAAAAAGGAACAAATATCACTATTTTAAATATTTTTGAGATCCATGAATTTCTTTGAGTATTTTTTGATCTGTTTTCAGCATATTAAACATTTCATGACACGTTTCATCAAAATTTGTATAAACTTGCATAACTGATTTTAATGATGATACTTCTATTTGTGATTTTTTTACAACATTATATTAATTTTACTTTTTTTTCGACCATTTTGACGAATTTGGGTAACTTTAACATTATTTCATTTACAGTTATTACATCATTATAAAGAAGTACATTTTAGTGTACTTTATCAATTTACGTAGGACAGTAGGACAAGTATTTAAAAATCAGTACTGTCCTTATAAAATAAGTACGTCTGGTCACCATAATTATTATAGATCACTACGCGTGATAATGTAGTACAAAATGCGCGAACGAGCACACAGTACATGAATATCGCCACTGTCCGCAAGTGAGATGATGAGTGATGACACACGACAAAAAACCGAAACCGCGACGCGCATAACCCCGTCGTTAAAAATACAATATTACCGTGATTTTCAAGTACGCTCGTTACTGACTGCGCTCTATCGGCACGTGATCTATAACACGCACGAAATCCGAGGACAAAGTCGGCACTTTTCACGTAATCCCGCTTCCGTGTGTTGTATCGTATACATTCACGTGCGGGGTTTTTTTTTCCATTAGCTTCCTTTTCCTGCACCGTACGCGCGTGTACCTACGTCGGGGCCCGGCAAGTGATTTCTACATCGGAGTCCGGTAGATTAATAATAAATAAATAAACCACGACGTCCGGAGACAGAAAATTTATTTTATAATTGTACACTATACATTATTAACCAGTTGTTACTAAAATGTTTTTCAAAAAAATCAGATACAATATTAGTAGTCAGACAACCAGTTTGACATGTCAACTAAAATTATACATTTTTTAATTTTTTTTTGACCCTTATAAAAAATTATTTAAAAATGAAATTTTTGTAATAAAGTAAGATAAATTCAAAACATATTATACATGATGTTCCTCTGTATCAGTAGTCTTCATCCTTTTAGACTTGCGACCCATGTCAGCTTTGTCGGCCATTGAAGAAAATAAGACAAAATAGCAATAGTAAACCATTGTTGATGTACTGCTATGTACTTATAAAATATGTATATTATATTCAGAATCAGTGTCGAAACTATGTCAAATGCCCGAGTTTTAATCCACACGAAAAGAACATAAAAGATGAATTATTGTCATTCAAACACTACTGTAATTATACTATCAAGGCCGTTCTTCGAGTGGGGCTTGCGGGCGTAGAACTTGCAATTAAAGTGGAAAATTATATGAATTTACAGATGTTACTGATAAATACTAATATAGTCTATACACATGGATATATATATAGAAGATAGATAGTATTGATTTGTTTAGTTGTTTTAAAAAAAAAGGTTGTATCGTCACAGAATACCCTTAAGGTGGGATGAAAAAATTGGTAAAGAAAAAAGTTCTTATGGTAACTTTTTTTGTAATTTTACGTCTTACGATAAGATATGAGCCGCGTGCGGCTCGCAAGCCTCAATTCGGCCACCCTTGATGTACAATATAAGATCCATTTATTATCACAAATATTTACTATCGATTACTTAGTGCTGCATCACTATTCACTATATACAGATATCTAAATATATTTTCCATAAGCCTCTGTCGTCTTCCAGCAATGTACGCTCTGTGTATAACGAATAACGATTGTTTCCGAAACTTTAGGTATCGTTTATTCAAGGTTTCCCACCGGGATTTACATAAAGCGATATCTACCATCTAAATAGGGATAATCAAATCCTGTGTTTTTATTAAAATTAACATAATCAGCAAGCCTTATCGGAAAAATGGCAAGGTGATCATAATTTTCATTATTCCTTCGTACACTAAAAAAATTATTAAAAATCATGAATCCAATGAAAACTGAAAGTTGAACCGTCGAAATGTTCAGAAAAAGAAGCTCTATAAAATGGCCATCTTCGAGTTTCACAAAAATTATAAAATAAAAGTTAATTTTTTAACTTCTTTAATAATATACACTTATATTTATTTACCAAACTATTGTCAACAATACTTTGCTAAGGGATGCTCATAAAAAAAAAAGAATTTGATTATTTCTATTAATATGGGAGATATCGCTTTGTGTAAAGCCCGATTGGAAGCCTTGTGTATTGTTGTCGAATATTACGGTTTTTGAATTTTCGATCGGAATAAGGAAATGTTGGCGATTGAGTAATTAGTGGCATTTGAAATTATGACTAATGGTTTTATCAATACAGCCACGCAATAATGTTAATTGTTATATACGCAATCGTTGGCGGTTTTAAATCGCACGGAATAATTATAATTTACAATAATTATATGAAACGCCGTTTAAAATATCTGCTTAGAGGATGCTGTTACTTAACACGTGTACGATCGAGGCATCGATGAGCGCAAATGTATGATGCACTCTTTGGTAAACAAAAAACAAAATAGTAGGTACGATAACACTTACCGTACTGCGGAGCGTTATTTTTTAGGAACAATATTTGAATATAATATATATATCAGCTGAATACATTTATGTAATATTATTTAAAAGGTTAATCGAATTGCTTTCGTATCGCCTGGCATGTTGTTTATACTAATATTTTTTGTGTAACATTCGAATAATCGATTCGTAGGAACAATATAATATTATAGCTTATGTAACGTGTGTGCAGTGTGTACCTATGCTTAAAGTCTTAAACGGCGTATCGCTACTTGAGTATAATAACGATTAATAAATTAATGAGAGCTATTAAATATTTCAGATAACTCTGTTGGAAAATGTCGTGCGGTTGTTGTCCATCGGTCTTTCGCCCTGAATATTTAAGTGAGAAAAAACGAATTTAAAGAGTTAAAAAAATACGCTATATATTTTCATATTAAATTATATTAACGTGCAGTTGCGTCAATGACATGACCCGTTACGGAAAATCTCTAAACTGACCTCTAAACGACTGTTATAGGTATTTATTTTGATGCTAAAGTCCGTTTTCGTGCGATTTCGGTTACATTAAACTTTTCATCATTTTATACACAATATACAATGTACTATATAGACCGCACGCAGACTTATATTACATAAATATAGATTGTATACATAGAAATCGTTTTATTTAGTCAATCGGAGCAGTATATACATTGCGAGCATTGATAGATAATATTTTATAATAATAATAATAATATATTATAATTTATAAATAAACGTTTTTATCGGTCTTCTCTGACGAGTATTATTTATTGGTGCGTTATTGGTGCAAAACGGTAAGCCGACCGACGTTTCGAAATCGAATATTCGAACGTGGTGTATAACTTTACAGTTTACACAATTACATTCCTAATTAAAGTATAACATATTAGAAGCCGTTGAGGCCATGGTATGTGTTCATTTCCCTGCCGAGTGTCGGACTTTGTAAAAACTTACTGCAATTTCCTGATCCGCACCACTACACCAGTATTGCGTTTTTATGAAATAACATCAGTGCGCAGTCAGTGTATTTATGATTTATTATCGTAATGGAGGTGGGGAGGGATGTAACTCAAAACATGTAACAATAAAAAACAACCCTCGCTCTATACTTTAAATTACAATTGTATTTACAAATATAATATAACTACAATTTATTTTCTTAAACAAGTTATACACTATATCATTTACTTCAATGTTTGAATGTATATATTCATAACAAATAAATCAAGTTTCAAATTAAAACTAACAAATTAAACGAAAAACAGCGCAGAAGCAGGGGGAAATGCTCAACGATATTTTACAATCGTAATAATTATACTATATACTACATATTTAATTGTGTACCTAATATCTAAATTTTGAGCCAAGAAAAGTGAATTGATGTTATAAATATTTATAAGACAATGTGGTTAAGATAACTTCAAGCTATACTTATAAAGCAGAATATTAAAGTTGAGGCTTAAATTCCAACGGTGCCAAAAGTGCTTAGCATCGCATTCGTTTTTAGTATTATTTACTATACCTTATTTACCTAATAATACTAAATCTTAAATCAATATTTGGAACAGATTTTAAATCTAATTTACTCAAAATAATTAAAATGCTCAGAAATAAAAAATAAAATAAAATTTAATATTGCCTTAAGTAGTATATAATAAAGTGCTAATGAATATAACCGGATTCGATTTAAAAAATCATTGTTAAATATGAAAGTGGTCTCTTGACGATGATTTTTTAAATCGACCCCGGTCGTCTTCATTAGCATTTTAGAATACTCAAGGCAATATTTAATTTTTATTTTGTTATTTTTTTTACTTATTGTTGTCAAAATTTATTTTGTTGAACATTTGATTAGTTTTAATAAATTATATATATATATATATATATATTCAATAATATTTTGTTATTGCTTGAATATTAACCGGGAAATGTATTTAGTGCAGTTCGCTGCAATTTTATCACAAATAAATGTATTGATATTATATCTAAAAATTGTATTTTTAACAATAACGATTAATTTAATTTTTTATGCGGCCCTCAATGAAAGACCATAAAAAAATATGGCAAACATTTTATTTTGTTTTTAATTTTAAAACAGTTCCATTGAATATAGTCCATGTCTTTAATAATATGTAAATGCAGATTTTCCGCATGCATATTAGCAAACATATTCAATTGTAATAAAACTTGGCCCGATGGTTGAAAATATAACAAAACATTTCTTGGGAAAAAATGTACTGAAAAAAACCTGTTACACCTGCATGGAAAGTATATTCATTTAACTCGTACGTTGTCTTTACCATTTTATTGTACAAGATTAGATTGTGTTTGCACGACTTAATGAAGTTCGATAATTTCACATACACGCACACTCCCTGAAACTGAAGGCAGATATGGGCCTACGACGGTAGTACGAATATGTAGTACTTGTGTATGTGTGCGCTAAGCCTATACACACTGCCATACTGGCTACCGAAACGATTCGACAGGAGAAACATTTTCATGAAATGCACAATGTTTTAGATTTATTACTATTATTTTTTTTGTCAGAACGCCCGGGCTTCGACCTCAATGATATCCGGGTATTTATACAACAATGAATACATACACTTGACGTATACGTAGGTATACGAGATGACGTGGGATTTTATTTTCTACGTAATATACAAATGCTATTGGAGTTCGTAAACAATGTTGGATATTATATTATAGTTATTTTACGAATAAGTTACATATACAGGGTGTCCCACCGGAAGTTGCACAGAGATATATCTCCCGTGTTAATAGAGATAATCAAATTATGTTTTTCTTATAAGCATCCCTGAGCAAAGGCAATATTTGCAGACGATAGTTAGGTAAATATAAGTGTACTATTAAAGAAGTTAACAATTTTACTTTTTATCTTATAATTTTAACGACGTTCGAAGATAGCCATTTTTAGGGCTTATTTTTCTGAAAATGTTGACGGTGCAACATTCAGTTTTCATTGGATTCATGATTTTCAATAATATTTTTAGCTCATAAAGAAATAATGTAAATTATATAATCACGTCGTCATTTTTCCGATAAGGTTTGCTGATAATGTTGTTATTATTTAAAATTATGCAATTAGTATAATATTATGTTCAAAACTAGAAACATTTTTAAAAATCAAGAAGTTAATGAAATATGAAAGTTGATTCGTCAACTTTTTTAGAAAATTAAGCCCTATACAATTTTTATCTCCGAAATTTGTATGAGTAATAAAATAGAAAAAAAAATTTTTTAACTTCTTTAATAATACACTTATATTTACCAAACTATTGTCAACAAAGTTACGTTATATCAAAATAAAAGAAAATTTGATTATCTCTATCGCTCTATGTAAATCCCGATGAGACACCCTGTATATAATATATATACACATCAGTTATCGTTTTTTTCATCTGTAATTTACCCGATACTTATATTATTTTACATAAAATAAATACAAATACAATGATATTCAAATATCGTATTAGGTGTTTGTGTAAAAAAAAATGAATTTTCATTTGAATTGGTCTTATTATTTATTGTGCTTATGGTTTTTTATTGAAATAAATATTAAAAATTATATTATTCAAATCGTGCTATTGATTACCCGTAGCTAGGTTTTTCTATTCTGTATATGTGATATGTCCGTATAGCTGTGTAGTTAGTTTAAAAATATATGCGCGTACCTACATGAGTTACGACACGATTCAATTAGTTTCACAATCACATTTAATTATACTATCGATACGCTTACATAAACAGTAAAATACAAATTTGTGTTCAAAGTATTATTAAAAAATATTTAATAACCCTAGTCCTTGGGTAATAACTCATAACATTTATTAACGCATATTTAATATTATCATCAACGGAACACGAACAGAAGCAGACGCATTTCCAATTATGTAGAAAACTGTATGCACAAAATTAAAATAGCTGATAAAAAATGTTTTATGATTTTTTATTAACAATTATAATATTATATTCTTCTACAGTTTTCCTGAGTATATATTTGTTTTATATAAATCGTACAGTAATCCAATTTCAAACTTCCATGCGTAAAACCTGAGTATGGAAAAAGCAAAAAAATAAGTTTGAGAAAAATGGTTTTGAATAACCGTTGACCCGAGTTGACCACCGAGGTCTTGAAGGTCTTTTTCACCATCGACGTCGGATATAATAAAGGTAAATGACCCGAATAATTTATAATGGTCACCAGCAGAGTCAATATAATTATGAAATTTATTTGTTTCGGTGTGCCTATTGAAGCACGTATTAAGGTATAGAGTTCCATGCAATGAAAATAAAACCTCTTTCTCAATTCATAAAATAAAAACAGAAAGTACTTAATATACGTTTTCTACATTAATCAAATATTACCATGTATATAGCTATGCACACAAACTATAATAAATTGCAGTATTTTATACCAAACATATCATTTTTGGCAAGAAAAATAGTTTACAGTTATATAGTATATTATATATATCATAAAAAAAAATTCAATAAACGAATTCACTGAACAAAAATATGTCAAAAATATTACAATAACAAATTGGAGTAAAAAAACTTAAATTTATCAAATGTGTACAGTAAAAAAAAAACAATAAAATTAATATAAAATATACCAAAATATAAAAAAAAAAAATAGAGTATTTTTAACATGAACAGATTATATATAGGAGAAATAATAATAATAAAACTCTAAAGCAAAAAAATAAATCCATAATTATTAATGATTTATATGAATAAAACTTTTATGTAAGAGAAAAAAATCAAAAAGTACATTGTAAATAATTGAAAATATCAATGGTAAGTAAAAAATCCCTACAAATTAGGATAAATCCATAGACATTGGAAACAAATTCAAAAATCTCCTTAAGGGAGTATAGTAAAAAATTGTACAAAAATTATAAAAATAGGGGAAAAAACTCCGTAGAGAAAAAAAGGAACGGAAAAAATAAAAAACTAATTTGCTTTTAGCATTAATCGAAAGGTTCTAGATTAGTAAAACATTAAAATCAAAAAGCAACTCTCTTTAGTCATTAAAAATACATGTATTGATACACTTTGATTTGATATGCTTTGACTCGTTGCTCGACAAATCGGATGTCGCCGTATTTGGTGGGCGTGCACTCGTTGAATACATCTCGGTGCTCGGAATTGTTTGTTAACAAAGCTCGAATCGATAGATACGTCTCTGACAGTACAAGGATGTTTAATACATCGCTTCCGACGTCTTGCAACAACCTCGAGTTTTCAACCCAGGATTTGAACTTAACTGTCTCGCATGGCGGTTGACCAGGAACTTCGAGAACCACTCCATCCTCTCGTGGCTGCTCAGTCGGTTTTTCCTTAGTCATGGTGATCCTGATTTTTTCCACGTGATTATATTCGCAATCGTCACCGGTAAAGCCATAAGCGATGAGACAATACTTCTACGAAGTTTTCAGCTGCACGACGCCTCGACACTCCGTGCCACGTGCTCGAGCTAAACGTTTCGGCAACATTTTGCAGCGCATAGGTAATGCCGTAGCGCTGGTGGCACGCTCTGTCGCGGTGTCTGTCGATGACCGCACGATAACCCGGTCACGACCCTCCGAGGGTTGACTTTTCACTGGCGCTGAGCAGATGGTTCCGGCATGCGGCACTTCAGCGGCAACGGCTGCTTTGAAGTTTTCCGCAGCCACGTCGTAGTAAGGTCCTTTCCGTGGGTTCTCGATAAACGATTCCGTTAACTTTTTCATTTCCGCGATTTTCGTTGACGGCTGCGCCTGTGCTCCAACACTACGTTCCACTTGCTCGACCAGACTGTTTGGAAGCATTTCGAAATGCGGAATTTTTGAAACGGAAACGCTGTGCCGTGGGCAGAACCATAAACGGTGTTAAAACTGGGTTAGGGCAGTCACCCCAAATTTATGCATTTCCGAACACAGATTTTCTTTGAGAGCATCGGGGACGAATGCTAGGGCCATTCCCAAGGCCTCAGGATCGGGTAAGAATCCATGTTCGACGACCCCACCGAACAAATGCGCACATCTTTTGACAGCTTCTGTGGAATATCTTTGAAAATACTTCGTCTCATCGAATACATTTTACTTACAAAATTTTCAAATACATCCTGATCACTTTTTAACGGGGACTTTTTGCATTCAGTCATGGTCTTCAAAACTCTTACCGTTGCAAGTGTGTAGTCAACCTGACTATCGAAAATCTGGTCATAACAACTCAATGCTTCGTGTTTCGAATTGATCAATGGGGTGATATGATTTGGAGACGTCGCGACAGTTGCGAATACTCGTTCGCGACTCTCTGGGGGTTCAGTTTAAACGTCGGTTCGCGACGCAATGTTGCGTCGGCGAAGGTTTGTCTCGGGACAGTCCGTCTGGGTGGACGCGTCACTTCGGCTGACCTTTTGGCTGCTAGTCTGCAATCGTCCGATAGCACTTTCATCAATTTACTGATTTTCACAGCACTAGCAGCTGATATGACAGAGTAACAGGAGCCTGTCTGGTCAACCCCGCACACTCATGGTCGCATGATAACGACCGAAGTGGGCCCGCCACTGTTAGGTTAGACCTAGATGGTTAGGCTGGACCACCCATTCCTGCCGACCTCAGGGATTCCGAAGCCCCTGAGGTAGTAACAATACTCATGTCTACAACGCTCATATTTGGTTTTTATAGTGATTTCCATCACTTTAATTTTATACCTACTGCCAGGTTTGTGAGCTTGTCAGCGACCGCTTATTCATTCACCTCGGAGAGATGGTTTATTTCGCGGCTACCCTGTATATCCATGGGCATTCCCCTGTTTTATATATGAAATCATCAATATATCAATCATCACAGGTATGTATCTATAATAAACTTACTTCTTTTTTTATATTTTTCTTTACCAATATAAGACCCTGTGATAATGATCTGGTATTGAAGTATCACCGAAATATTAATTCTATACAGTTATATTGCGAAATTTAATGCTCCAAATATCAAGCTCCATTATTAATGACAATTAAACTGATAGAATTAAAATGACATTAAAATGCAACCCAATTAGATTTGTTAAAACTTATTCATCAGCACTCTTTACAGGATTTATATCCAAATTTCGTCGTCTGGCTAAGAATATTTTTGACACTTCCAATGTCGGCAGCATCGTGTGAAAGAAGTTTCACTAGTTTCAGTAAGCAGAAGATCATGAAAATGATATAGTTCTTTCGATAATTATTTCGATAGTATTCAATAGTATCATCGATGAAATTCCCGCAATAAAAGCAAGAAAAATGTTATTTTAACAAAATGTTTTAGTGAATATGAATTACATATTATGTTAAAAAAAATAATTTACAATTATTAAATTATATAAATTATTTTTTAAAAAAGTGTATGAAAAAAATAATTAATGCAAATAAATGCGGTTATCAGTGGTTATTATTCTAGTAAAAAAAAAATTCTTGAAGAGCGGGTTTTCGTCGATTTGCCAAGGGCGCCACAATCTCAATGTGGTGCTGATATGGCTTTTTTTTGCATTATAATTTAAATAATGCAAATTTACTCAAACTTTTGAAATAAATAAACATAAGTGTATTATAATATTATTCGTGCGCGGGAGCTTGGGTCTTGTGAGAGTGAGACTAATACCTTTGTGTATATGTATGGCAACTAAATTGCCTATACTCTATAGACTATAGCTATATAAAAACAAGAAACTATTCAACTATTATGAAACAGAATTTCAGCAAATTTAATTTAAGATTTTCCGTATAATAGACTACTTTTCTATAAATGTTAATATTTTTTTTCAAAATTATTATGGTTAATTGTTGTAGAACCTAACAAAAATCATTTTAAAATTGCTAAAGCAGAGGCAATTTTTTTATGGTCAGTATATACTACTATACATGCATTTAGAATTAAGCATTACCTTCTAATAGTTTTGTCTTATAATAAATGAATATATTCAAACCATGGCTGTAATGTTGTAACACTATCTACAGTCATGATTCAAGTATATGGTTAGGGCCATGCCCCCATGACCCCCTCCTCAAATATGCCACTGAAGTGTACCTATATGGCTACATAGAACAACCCCACTTAATACTACTACTACTTTTTAATTTGTCAGCCTTTTATGTATTGATTTCCGTTTTTCATTAATTATTCAGATATTTCTGTAGTCTATATCCGATAATACATTGATGACTTCTTTTTTAGACCTGTTAAGAAACATCAACCTTGTCCACGCGAAACTTTTTATGGACACTTAATCAGACATTCAAGGTCGGCGGTTCAGCAAGATTTCCTACCGGCCAATTACGTACTTATATTTGAGCTTAGATCATACCCACTTCTATATAGGTATATTACTATATTAGTGGCGACCCGTTATAGTATTGAAACTATCAGATAATAAAAGTCCAAAATCTGGTCTTTTTGCGTACTGAACAATAATTAAATCCAAAATGAGAAAAATGCATAATAAAATAAACTGAATTACGACGACGTAAAATGAATTAAGTGTATAATAATGTAATGTCGTGAACTCGGTTTCAATACCGTCTATAATACGCGGTTTATTCTCCCCGGCCCCTCCGCATATCCCGGCGATAACATTACAAGTTATCCTGATTGAAACTGTCTGATTGAATTGGCGACCGTCGTCCAAAATCCAAATGACTTGAAAATAATATTAACTTCTTATAGATTTTAGATTCTGCGGCCGTCATTAATAATGTAAAAAAATCAGATATTTGCCTATTCGTGTAAAAATATTCTTACAGATAATTTTTTTAAAATTTGCTATTTTTGTCGAAGGGTAGACTCAGTTTAAAAGTCTTCCCTGACGAGCCGCCACTGCATTATATCGGATATCCGTACAATGTACATCATAAGTATAATTATTTGATCTATGATCTAGTGACCCACACGTCATTACAATAATAATAGTACGATCATAAACATCGGACTCGAAATCATATTTAGAAGACTAGAGTGTTTGGATGTTGAAGTCCTATGATGGGTTGAAACAAAATCATCAGAATAATAGTCCTCATCGGCTTCACGGTTATCACTTATCAGATTATCACTTTATCAGTGTTATCACCTATCGTACGACAGATTACAATGATTACATACAATTGTGTAAATAATTTATAAACTATGTCAATACTGAAATAACGAATTTTAGAAGTCGTTTAATTTAAATATTTAATACTTATATTTAAATCACTTGTTGACTGTTGGTTTGTGTGTAATTTTATTTCGAACAAACCCAAAAGTTCTGAAGATATTCTATTTTTGGTAAGTTATCCGTCACACACGCCACAATATGTTATTCGTGTGGGTATAATGCATATATTATAATGTTTGTTTCGTTTGTACAGATTATCCATGAGTGTGACGTATTCGTATAAAACACGAAATGGGTACAAAAAAAGATATTGGAACGAGTGTTCACTGGTTCAGAAAAGGTATGCGTTTGCATGACAACCCTGCGTTTAAATTGTCATACGAGTCAAAAAATAGTAATGGTGAGTACTACAAGATCAGACCAATTTACATACTAGATCCTTACTTTCGTAAATACATACGTGCGGGCCTGAACCGCTGGAGGTTCTTGCAGCAGAGCTTAGTGGATTTGGATCTGACACTCAGAAAACTTGGTACTCGATTGTATGTCATTCGAGGGTTGCCCGAAGATGTCTTTCCAGATCTGTTTGCCAAATGGAATGTCAAGTTATTAACATTTGAGTTAGATACTGAGCCGTATGCTTGTAAACGAGATGAACTAGTTGAAAAATTGGCCAGACAACATGGAGTCAAAGTGGATCAAAAAGTTTCACATACTATTTATAATACTGAACTGGTGCTCAGAGCAAATATGGGGAAAGTTCCAATGACTTATCAGAAATTTGTATCTGTTGTCGGTTCAATGCCATCTCCTCGACGACCAATACCCGCACCAGATACACTACCTTCTGAGTGTTTACTAGATGGTGATTTAAATAATCATGAATTTGATGTCCCAACTTTGGATGAATTGTTGACATTGAAGGGTTTTAACCCTGGAGACCTTAAACCATGTTTGTACCCAGGTGGAGAAAAAGAAGCTCTACGGCGTTTAGAAGAATACATGAAAAATAAGTCATGGGTTTGTAAATTTGAAAAACCAAATACATCACCAAATAGCTTAAAGCCTAGCACTACTGTACTAAGTCCATATATGAAATTTGGATGCTTATCAGCTAGTCATTTTTACTACAGATTGATAGAAACTATTGGAAATAGCCCACATTCAAAACCTCCAGTGTCTCTTATCGGCCAATTATATTGGAGAGAATTTTATTATACTGTTGGAGCTTCCACCCCCAATTTTGATAAAATGGCTGGCAACTCTATATGTTGCCAGGTACCATGGGATGATAATCCTGAGCTTCTAGAAGCATGGACAAATGGTAAGACTGGATATCCGTTCATCGATGCCATCATGAGACAACTCAGAGATGAAGGTTGGATACATCATTTAGCCAGGCATGCTGTTGCATGTTTTTTGACTCGGGGGGACTTGTGGATATCATGGGAAAAAGGATTGGCTGTATTTGAAGAACTATTACTTGATGCAGATTGGTCTATGAACGCTGGCAACTGGATGTGGTTATCAGCATCAGCATTTTTCCATCAATTTTTTAGAGTTTATAGTCCAGTTGCATTTGGTAAAAAAACTGACAAAAGTGGTGATTACATAAGAAAATACATCCCAGAGTTGACCAAGTATCCAGATCAATACATTTATGAACCTTGGTTGGCACCAAAAGCTCTTCAAGAGAGAGCTGGGTGTGTTATTGGAGTACATTATCCTAAACGAGTGGTGGTGCATGAAGATGTATACAAAATTAATATAACAAAAATGTCATTGGCCTATAAAAATAATAAAGCTGGTAAAAGTACTTCTAGCAAAAATTCAAGCGATACATTGTCTTCAGATAAAAAAATTGTTAAAAAGGCTAAATTCAAATGATTTTTCATCCGTTATCCATTTGTTTTGGATAAATAGTTTCCAAATTACTTTAATAATCTAATTAACTAACTTAGCGGAGTGTAATTGTGTAATTTATTAAATTATTAAATACCCACCAAATGTATTGTACTGGTCATTTTATATTGTTTCTTATCTTTAAGATATTTTTATTCTAAGATTTTTTTTTATTTTGGTCGCAATACTATTACCTAGTTGTAAGTAATTTATACATATATTTTCGTGTTCCGTCCTTATACAAAATAAAGAATTTATATTTTTCAAGGTATTATTATAATTACGTGATTTTTTGTACACAAATATATTTATCGATTTTTTTGTTATTATTGTTGTTTGTTTAATAGTTTATTAGTTACTACAATTTCAAATATAATTACGCAATAATTCTACACGTGGCACCGCGGTAACCGTCATAATAATAATTGGTATTTTATGTTTTTTAAGTGATATGATGAAATGAGGAATCTATAAGCTTCAGGTACAGTATATATATTTTAGTCGCTTAGTTGGAGTGTTCTTGAAATCTCGATATTACATTGATTGGAAAAATCATCTACTCAGGTACCTGCTACAGATGCTGACTGATTATTTTCCAAATTTTCTTTTTAAATACGCGTTTTTCAAAATGTCTGCCTAAAACTAAATGATAACTGTAATCTTATAATCCTTAAAACTATGTTATCAATCTGTACTTGAGCCTACCAGGCGTTTATTCAAATAAATAACAATAATACTGAATCACTGTGCATAATATGTGATTTTAATTTAAGAAATAATGATGATATACTTGCTATTTCGAACGAAAATATTTATTTCAGTAATATTATAGATAGAATAGTATAGCGTATGCTGTATATTTTAGCAGTATACGTCTTTATCTAATGGAAACGAGCGTGAATCCTAGGAGTGATGGCGAAGAGTGCTACTTAAAACTTGGATAAGGGCATGGGAGAAAAAAGATTGACAGGATTGGCTCTTATGTATATTTATCAATACATAAATATTGACAATGAAAATAACATAAAAAATATAATTAATTGATTTTCTAAAGGAAAACAAAGAAAATTTGACTTTTTATTATACAAATAAAGTATACTTTTAATTTGTAATACCATAGTATTATGTTATTTTATTCCTATAATTGTTATAAAATTTAACTTTTTACCTTAAACTGTAACTTATCTTTATCATTTTGCATATATGATATATGGCAATGCGCCATAAAAAATTCTGGATCCGCCCCTGACCGGAAATAATTAATAATCAATAAATATACATGTATATACAGTTGAAAAAATTGATTTTTCCTCGTTTTTACATCACTTTAAGCTCTTAAAACAAACTTATACGCTAAAAGTTGTTATTAAAAATAAAAAATTAGTTTTACAGAAGAAAGACTGCTAAAGATAAGTCTTAACCACGGACTTCAGTAACATTTCTGTACACATTGACGATATTATTAATAAGGATAATAATTTTTGTGGAAACTTGTTTTTTTCTAAAATTAGGTCATTTATAAGATTATACCTGTTTTCTATATCATATATTCATAAACTAACATGAAATTTAAAAAGTTTTGTCCACTTTCTACCTTATAATATTATTTGAATATTTAAAAGTTGAATCATGACCAATTATTTAAACTATAGAGCATCATAATGTCTACAATATACTAGTATGTAGCGAAAAAAACATTCAACATTTTAATATACTAGGCTACAACTAGCTTGACTTGTTTTATACAATTCTAAAATCTGATACATCTAAAAAGTGTTTCGACTATCCGCTTACAAGTTTTTAAAAAATTCATTAAAATTCGAAATCGATTTCGCTCAGAATCGTATGGATTTTCATTACGACGATTTATTACAATGTAGCTCTTATATTTATAAACACTTGCCTCGGCGTCTACCCATCTTCTATTTTTTAACGTCATTGTCGTATATAAACCATATGTTCTTATCGCTGATTGCATTTTTGTTAATTGAGAATTTAATTACATTTTTTATGATGAAATTTTTATGATATTTTGGTTAGGTAATAAAGTAGGAAGTATATTTTTTATCGATAACACAAGTTATTCAAAGGTTATAAACTCATAACCTAAATATATAACTAAGGTCCGAATTAAATATGAAATTTAAATTTTTTAAGCTTTAATAAAATGTCTAATTGTTATAACAAATTATGATTTGTATAACTATTGACTTCCTGTAGTGAACTTAAAAATTATATTTTTATTTCGCATTTAATCGCAGTTTATTAAGGTATATTTGACAAGGTTATAGTGAAATTAAAATACATAGGAATAGAAATTTTAACTCGAAATTTGGGAAGAGAATAGTATATTTTTATAATATGTTTAAAGCGAACTGTGAAGACATATCTAAATGATTACAATATGAAATGATGTACACCGCTGTTCATCGTATCATTAATTTGGTATAATTCTATAAAACAAGATTATTTAGATAGTTACAATATTTTGTTTTTTATAGTTTATTTCATACACGATACACATACTTTAACGGATTGATATATTATTTTATCCTTTTTACGTATTCAATATGATCATATAATACAGACTTGTGAAGATAACACATGCGTCATAACCTATAATATACCCAATATGCCATGTTGGACATGCCAGTAAATGACGCATGCGAAAGGAGGAAATACTTCAAATAGGTATCTACTATACAGTTTATTTTACTAAATTTAATATTAGTGTTTTTTCGTGTATGATTATTAGATATTGTATATTTTGAAAGGACAAAAAAAAGGCTATACACTATATTTATAGTTAATATTTTTACAGTTTATTGCGGTTGATAATTTATTGATCTAAAGTGCCCATTTCAATATTATTAGGACGTTCAAATCCCGATGGAAATCGATTAAATTGACATGAAAGTATTAAAATGATAACCGACATTTTTGAAGGGTCAAGGGGGTCCGAGGCTATACCACCTATTCTTTAAATTTTTAAAGAGGTCCATGACTCGGAAAAGGATTAGAACCTCTGGACTTCTAGATATCAGAAAGCTCCGGAGCACAAACGTTGTTATATAACGTTGTACAATTGAATTTTAAATATTTCACAGGTATATACTATATATTATATAACATTAATAATAATAAAATATGAAATGAATTCGTAAAAAAACCGGTTTCGCCCGTGGCGCTGCGATTTTCCAACAATAAGTATTATTATTATAACGATAACTACGGCAACAATAACAATAACAACAGCGACCTTGAATATCGGTGTTACGCGGGTTTTGATCTTGGACGGGGGGTGGGGGGTTCGAGCGCTCTAGAAAAGCACGCTCCAGTTCGCGCACAGGAACTGCGGAAAGAATACCGGTTCACCGGTACGGGAAACGCGCTGCTGCCCTCTACCGCCCCGGGCACCGGCGAAATTCGGTCGCCACGGCGGCGGCGGGCGGGAAGCGGACGTCGTGTGCGCGATTCCCATTGGTCCGCGCCAAAGTGGTGCGATCGCCGCGGACGAACGTTATTTGTCGTCGCCGGGTCGACCGCGTCGTCACGTGTACGCGCGTGTTCACGGGGCGACGGTTTCGTTCAACCGGCCGAGCGCGGCCAAAGGTACGGCCGAACGGTGCGGCCCGTGGAACAGACGCGACCGTTCTTCCATGACGCCGCGTACACGTGTACCGCCCCGGCTACGCGACAGACACCAGACGGCGCGCCGGTTGTGACGTCATCCACGGGTCGACGTCACCTGTCCGCCGATCCCGTAACCGTTACCGCGGGTACCCGGCGGCCAGTGCCCACCACCCGTCCGCCGAGTGTTCGCGAGTCGTGTGTGTAAAGACGGCGGTCTTCGAACGTGTACGTGTTCGTGTGTACGTCACTCGGCCGGTACAGAAGCTACTCCGCGCGCGTTCGTTATCCCATTGGACGATTAATATTTTCGAATGTAATAAAAAAAAAAAAAGAAAAACAATCGCGACAAAGACGCGACTGCACTTCGACCGCGCGTCGTTGTACAATATTGTCAAAGTGCCGTGTGTACCCGTGTGTACGCGCTGTAGTTATTTTTGGGTTTTTTTTTCACCCGTGCCACTTGCCCACTCGCCGGTCGCGCCGCGCGATATACGTGTGTGTGATTTATTAATAATATTCCACACTCGATCATCGTCATCGGTTCAGTAATCCTTCCGTCCGTCCGTCCGTCTACCGCCGAGCAGCGAACGTTATCGGGGTTCGCGCCGTGTACTGTAACACACTATCATCGTCATTATTGTTATTATTACAATATTATCATTATTTCATTATTGCGTTAATTAATCGGTTAATCGCCGCCGGGTCCTATCTGCTTTTCCGGGCGAGTGTTGTTTTGAACGCGTAACGTTCGGGTGGACTCGCGCTCATTTGAATTTCAGACCTCGCCGCAGCCGCAGTTTCCGTGTCCGCGCGTCGATCCGTGTTTACTACGCGAACACCGGTCCGCCGACGACGTTTCCTGACGCCACCCGGAACTCCAGTCCGAACGAGATAACGTCCGACGTGATATCAGGTAAATAATTCGATGGTTGTGCGTTTTCGGTTGTACCCCCAAAAGCGACACATTTAGTTCGACATATACTGCTGTGTACCATCTCCCACCCCCTTGCCGTAAAAGTAATTTTTGTTTTTCGTTCCAAAAAGCCGTAATCTTTCAGTTTACTCTCCAGCTCCGCGCTGACGCTTGTAAAACGGAGTTTATTTGTTTTGTTTTGATATTTACTTCGATTTGTTTTTCACACGTCGCGCGGCGATAGCAGTGATTGATAGAGGATGACGGTGGTGTTGTGTTGTGCATCTCTATGATTGTGCGCGTGCGATTTATGTGATAATGCGCTTCGACACAGAGGTCAAGACATTACGCGCGACCCACCGATATATTTGAACTCGATTAGGTAGTTTGTATTTATTTTTTTTTCCTATCCTTGTCTTCTTAATTTCGTACACTTGAATTAGTGTCAAGCTGTTTGACGTTCTCTCGACGACTCTAACATATTATTATTATTTATTACTATTAATTATTATAGCATATTATTTACCCTTTTCACGCGTTAGATAAAATAATCACTTTGTAATCACATTAAATGTCAGTAAGTAATTACTATATAATGTGTGTGTGTGTGTGTATGTGCATTCATATATTAATTACTAAGTAGTTGATGACCCTCTTGATGTTTATCTTTTACTATCTTGTCAAGGTTTTTATTAGGTTTTCACTTTTACACGCTCCTTACAACATAATACTCCGTTTTTTACATTTTTATGTATGCTGGTACATTTCCTAATTGCATCATAAGAGAAGAAAATTAAGCTTTAGCTGTAGGGTTTTTTCTTGATAAATATAGATGATACTTATATCTGTTATATTTTTAAATACCCTTGAGTTTGTTCTTCATACAAGCAAATAAGAAGTCCTATATATATGTACTGTCTATTTCCATGTCAGATAAGCCAATGGTAGTCTTCTGCATTAATAATTTTATCTCGTTTTGATTATTATGTGTAGGTACATCATTATTATGCTAATAAATGATTCATTTTATTTTATTAATTATTTTATCTATTTGTGGATAATAGGTATATAAGTTCATTTAAACTTGAAATATTGTTACATTTAAATGATAATTTTATAATCATCAAACATATTAGGCTGCAGGTCTATCATATGTATTAACTGATATAGTCTGTTCATTTCAAAAGTATAGAAATATTAAAATACAGTGAAAGTAGGTACAAGATCCATTATACTTTTATACCATACAAAAATCATATTTTATAATTTATGTTGGTTATATGCTACAACTCTATTTATAAATTTGGAAAATGTATTACAAAGTTATTATATTCAAATGTACCTATTATAATTTATAGCACTATTGTGTATTGATAAAATTTGACCAAAAATTAAGATTTTCGATTGGAACAGTTAGTAAAATAATATTTTTAGAATGTATGTCTAAATTCTATACAGTAGGCTAAGTCTGTATTTCAGGCTAGAGATTTTTAAAATGCTGCTGTATACTTGAATTTTTCACACTACAGTAAAATCTTATAACCGAATCATACTGGATAAGCTGATTTTTCTGTTATAAAAGCATTTATTTTATAGATAGACTGAATAAAAATGTTTTAAAAAAACTTAAAATTGAATGTGTATATGTATGTATAATTTCAAAACCAAACCCAATTTTTGGGTCCTTAAATACTAATTCCCTTTTTTTTCATATTCTTGATTTTAAATTTGTTATTTTAAGTATACATAAGTTATTAAATATATCATTTTGAAGTATAATTAGTTATATTTGTTTTTTTTATGATAAAGAGTGGTACATTCTTGAGTTTCTGTTGTTGATTCAATAACTCATCGTTTGAAACCATGGTTGGAGACTATAGTTATTTCAAGCATGAGGTTGCCATTTTAAAATCTCATATTTCTGTCTTAAAAGGACAGAATTATAAGAAAGTTTTAAGCACTGTATCACATAATAATGGTAACATTTTTAATCAACAAACTTCTATTTTCCGGTTTTTTACTAAAGAATAATGTTTCAATTTCCGGTAAATGTAGGTTCCACTTTAGAGAAGTAATTTTAGTGTATGCTTGAATTATGAATGATATTTTTCATTTAATGAAGATTTCCGTCTTATAGAGGATCTGCTATTAAGACATTATACTATACCTACTTTTATATTCATGACCAATACATTTCAAATTATATAAGACAAAATTATTATTATTTTTAAAGTTTAATGGTGTGTTATGTAATATGTATGTATTTACTTTTTTGATCTGAAGAATTTAAAATAAATTTCAAATTGATATTTAAAAGTGAATAACCAAAAAATCATATGAAGATTCAGGCTGTAGAATTGTCTTATCTGAGGCAACAATGTTTTGAAGTTTGCCCTACTGCCTTTTTAGAGTTGTTCAATCCTATGTATTATTTTGGTAGTTGAAATTAGTAGGCAATACTCTGTATAATATAAGATTTTAGCTGAAAGCTAGGACAACATTGTAATAGTATATATCTCGTATAGGGAATTGCTATAATTCCTATCCACAACCTAAGATATACCTAGCTCCAGGAGTCTTGGATTCGTATTCGAGTTAAAAGTATATTAAGGCACCTACATACATTTTTCTGTATAATTGAAAGACGGAGGCTTAATAGATATGTTCTAGATACATTCTAGGGGTTTACGTAGATGATTTTTACACGTTTATAGTTAAAATTTACCAAATAAGGTATAATTCTATTTATATTATACAAATATTTTGAATATCATACTTATATTTTAATTAATCTGATGTACTATATTTAACTACTTTTAAGCTTATACATAATATGAACAGTATAAGTTTTGAAACATTTTGCCCTCCTCCCCATCATACCACATCCTAGATCCATCACTGATTGAGTGTTTTATTAAAATAGAGACTTGATGATAGAAGCCTTGAATGTAGTTTTATGATTCTACTAAGTAAAATGTCAATAACTATTCTTTTTAATTACCTAAACAAAATTAATTTAAAACTGTGAATAAATAGTTATTAAATGTTTGTAAAAAATTAGTTGTTATCAAATTTGTTAATTTATTTTTACTAATCAAATTATTTATTATTTATTTAGACATTTATTGTTTGTTTAAAAAAACCTTGGTTAATAATTTGTATGTGATGTATCCTAGTGATACATGTTTATAATTTTAGGAGATATAAACTTATGAAACAGATATTTTTGTATTGTATGATTAATATGTATAAAGTAGGTACACAAATATCTTTAACTTAATATTTTTATAATTAATCATTACGTAAAGAAAGCGATAAAGTGATAACTGTATTAAATGTATTAAGCATCAAACTACAAAATATATTAAAACCTTAACTCTTTATTTTTTGAGCTGACAGTGCTTTAATAATCTTTTGTGCATAACTGTCTTTAAAAATGTTACGAAAGAAAATTCCAAAGAAATATATAATTTATACTGATAAAATAGGTCTATGATATTCTCTTTTTCCATTTTTAGTAGATTTCAAAAATATGAAAAGATGCCTATATCAAGTTATTTTATATTGAATTATTTATTTAATAAATGTTTTAGCTTGATAAATAATAATTATTTATCAATACTAAATATTTATATTACTGTCAATAATATTATAGGTATATTATCATATAGAAATAATGCATTTCTTCCAATGTTCCTACTTTATCTGTTATCATATATACCTATACCTACATTGATAAAATTAAAAACGGTTTTAAAAAACCTTGGTATTACATTATTTATCAGAAGGAAGTCATAAATATTGCATATTAGTAATATATTGTTAATTAGTTGAGCTGAACCTAGATACATGTTTTGAGGTCATCTTGATTATCACATAGGCTGTAGTATTAATAAACATGATTTTAAAATAAAACCAGTTTTAATAGATAGTTAGGTAGTCTCCATATTTTCACGTTTAAAAATTGTTATTTGTTATTTGACAATTTAGAAATTGTGTAGTTACTAATTTGACATATTAATTTATAGATCTTTACAAAAATAATCATTATTTTTATGCCATTTCCTTTATAGGTTTATTATAGTTCAGACATTTTTGTTATTTAAACTTTACATTTTTTTCAAAATGTTCAAAAATCTTATATTTAGTGGGTTAATAGATGATATAATGAGATTTTAAATGTTTACCAAATTAGTTTTCTTATCTGCGTATTATTTAGACTTCGAAAGTTACTGCATAGATTGTCGAGTTCTATTTATTATTCATTTTGATTTTAAAAAAATTGGAATTTTAGTTGATAATATATTTTTTACTGTAATTCAAGTTTAAACATTAGGTATGTTGTTTTAATTTATTTGTGTATTTTTTTATTTATGTAACTTAGGTAGGAAGTAGAAACTGGATCAGTTTACAAATTTGTTAGTGAATTGTTAGTTCATTTTTGTCACATTATTATTTTACTAAAGTAACTGCATTACATTATTCAACATTGATTTATCATTTAAATCAAATTTTAATTAAATTTATTGGTATACTTACTATTATCCTAAATTATATTAAATTCAAATTATTTTTCAGCACAAAAAAGTTAAACTTTAAAAATATAAATAATATGTTAATGATTTAAAATGTGGTATTTTTTTCAGTATTTAAACCTAAATTTGATGTATTTTATTAGTTATTAATTATTATCGGTTTATATTATTCTATATAAATGAGTACTCATAGTAAATTGAATATTTTAAATTTTAATTGGTCAAATTTTTAATTGCAATTTCAAAATAATGATTGTGTTACATAAAAATTATTTTTATCATACTTATATTTTAATGCATACTTGCAATATTGAATTTGACATGAATGGATAAACAATTTAAATTTTGTCTGCTTATAAACTAAAGGTCACAGGTGAATATCAACATATTTTAATGAACACATAAAAATTCTGTATTTTCAGTTTATTACAATAGTGTAAAGTCTGATTTCTTGAAAGTTTTTTAAATATAAAATATTTATTATTATATTTACGAACAAATCTGTAGTTTATTTATTAAAATATTGATGGCACATAAATTATTATGAAAATTGTTGTAAAAAGTACTATATTAAATTAAAATTGTATACCTTTTTGCAATTTATACGTTATTATTATTCTTTTATTGGTTTAACTTTTCGTTTTTATGTTGATAATTTTTGTATTTTATCTAATTAGTAAAACTACTTATTTATTAATTTTAAATAATTTAATATTAGTATTAGTTATACATGTTAAAATAAATAATACTTGAAAAAAAACAAAGGTTTAACAAAAATAATACCAATATTATAAATAGACAACAATAGTAATTATGGTGTAAACATGTGTACTTGTACAAACATTATATCTAGATTCTGCATTGTAGCATGGTATTGTAGAAATTGAAAATTCTAATGAACTGCCTAGCAAACAAATGATTATTTTAGTTTCCTAATATAAATTATATTATATGCATAATTTCAGTGAGAAAAATAAATGTTTTTAGAACATGAAAAATTCTTAATTTTCTAAGATTGATGTAGTGATGGGCTTATCATTTTTGAAGGATGACAATAGGTATATATTTTTAAAACAATGTATTAAATAATAATAATTATTTTTTTCTTTTGAATTAAAAGAATTTTAATGTATTTGTCTAGAGTTAATTCATTTAAAATATAAATCATTTTTGTTGCAAAATGGTTAAATACTCTTAATAATAGTGTCAACTGTTTTGTAATATTTGTGTTGTGTTTGTATGCACATTATACACCGTACATTGATAATAGTATCATAAATGTGAATAATTAATAAATTTAATTATTAGTGGAGACAATATACCCATAGATCTAACTTAAAATAATATTTGGGTTTTTTTACCAATTTTGAGTACAAAAAAATGCACTGCTAATTGCTATACTAAATAAGTAGGGGTGTCACCCTTTTTTCTATTAATTGTTTGTTATAAAGTTATGTTTGTATAATAAAAATGAACATTGATTTATGACCAATCATTGTATAAAATAAATCATGGAAGTAGGTATATTATTTTTAAATTGAATAATTCATTATAATTGTTATTATAGTAATCTTAAATCAGATACACCTGTGTTATCATATTTTAAGTTTTTATTCCTTCATAATTGGATTAAATAGTTATCTATATTGATTTGTGATCCATTTTAATGATTGATATATTTTTTTTCAGTACTTATTTAACTCACAATGAGTGATGATGGTGATATAATTCCAAGTGTAATGCAAAATGGTGGAAGTCAATATAAAATAAAAGAGGTTGGTCATCATTTGATAATATTAAATGCATTTCATAAGAGAAGTAAAATGTAATAAATAGTTTTAATTTGATTAGTTCTATTAAATGAGTCGGATCTAATGATGTAAATTAAAAAAATTCTTTATAATTCAATATTATAGTTTCTAATATAAAAATTTTTTGATTTTAGAATTCATTTTTACCGAGTACAGTGATTGAAAATAGTACCAACATGAGGTTTGTCTTAAAAATATATAATAATTTAATAATATAGTTTTTTTTTTTGATAATTATGTTTAAAATAATGAAACTTTCTTTTAAACATATGAATAAAATAATCAATTTTTATTAATATTTTATTCTATTTTCTATGTTCTACATTGCAGTTTTGAGAGCCCAAAGCCAGCAGAAAATTGTAAGTTTTTGTTTTTTTTATAACATAAATTATAATTTTAAAATGTAATAGAGATGTATGTTTAGTTTTTTTCAAATTAATATTTTATTAATCTGAAATTTAATATGGTATGATTTGTAATTTTCAGTTGGACCAGACCAAGTTCTTCCTGCTTCACAGAAATATACTAGTGAAGCAAATGGAAGAGTTACATTAAGAATTGAGGCTGGTGCAGATAATACTCCTATATCTGTACCCGGACTCTTGGCAAGAAGTGTTGAGAAATATGGAGACCTACCTGCTTTAAATTACAAATCTGACAATAAATGGGTTAAAGTTACTTACAAGTACGATTATTATAAGAACTTCCATATTATTATTATAAATTATGTCATTAACAATGTTTTATTATTTTTATAGAGAATATGAACACAATGTTCGGACTGTTGCTAAAGCATTTTTAAAGTTGGGCCTTGAAAGATTTCACGGTGTTTGTATAATTGGTTTTAATACACCAGAATGGTTTTATTCTGATTTAGGCGCTATCTATGCTGGGTAAATTTATTGTTTTGTGAACTTGTAGTTTTACAAAATATTTTTAGTATTTTAAAATTTGTTACTAAACTGTAATTTGTTAATTTAGTGGTCTTGCTGCTGGAATGTATACAACAAATCTTGTCGATGCCTGTCTTCATTGTTTAGAGACTAGTAAAGCAAATATAGCTGTTGTTGAAGACGACAAACAATTAGAGAAAATATTATCGATCAAAAGTCGCCTACCCCATTTGAAAGCAATCATTCAATATCAAGGCAAACCTACTGTGGAAGGTGTTTTATCTGTAAGTTTCAAATCACAATATAGTTAATAATAATATTTTTAAATTAATGAAATTATTGGACTTAGTTATATATTTTTTGTTTTTGTTTTATTAGTGGGAAGATGTAATGAGAATTGGAGCGGCCGAATCCGACGATAAATTAAATGCTGTATTGAAATCAATGGGAGTCAATGAGTGTTGTACATTAGTTTTCACGGTAATTTTTAATAATTATATTACCTAGTAAGTTGAATAATATTCATTATATTCTTATTTTGTGTCTGTATAATTGTATAAAATAATAGTCTGGGACAGAAGGTGCATCAAAAGCAGTCATGGTTAGTCATGATAATCTTACTTACAATGCATACACGATCACCAGATTCTTGTCCTTAACAAATGGCAAAGAAGTCCTGGTATCATATTTACCTTTAAGCCATGTTGCAGCCCAAGTCAGTAAAAATAATTAAAATTTTTAATAAATAACAATGAATTTGTTATATAAACTTGAAATATTTACAGATTACAGATATATATAGTGCTATTACAATAGGAGCTCAAGTATATTTCGGTGAAAAAGATGCCTTAAAGGTTTGTGAAAATTGATGTTTATGTTAATTTTAACTAATTTAATGTATTAGATTAAATATTTACATCATGTTTATTATGTGATTTTAGGGTTCTTTGGTTAGTACACTTCAAGCTGCAAGGCCTACAGCTTTCTTGGGTGTTCCACGTGTCTGGGAAAAAATTAATGAAAAGTTAGTCAGTATTGGACGAAAATCGGGTGCTCTGAAAAAGTATATTGGTGATTGGGCTAAAGAAGTTGGCCTTCATCATTATGAAGAAGCAATGAAAGGGTGAGTACACTTGAATTTTTATATTTTTATTACTGTAGGATTTTTCTAGTCCAACATATAGGACTCCAAGGTTTGTTCAAAAAAATAATTGAATGGTTTATCATTGTAAAAATATATAGTATTAAGTAACCAAAAATGTGATTGAATGTATATTATCTCATAGTTTTCTATCTACATGAGGGTTTTTACTCATATTACTACAATTATTATTTATTTATACTTACCTGGTGTTGGTCAATCAAGATTAACTAATCTAAGTCAGCTCGTTGCATACAATAATTTTAAAGTCAAAGTTTTAATAAATAATTTCAATATTTTTCTATTCTTACCACTTTTCATCTTTGGTATTAATGAGATACAGTCATAATCTGCCTTATGTATATTCCAAAAAAAAAGAAAACAATTGTATGGTGAGAAACAATTTTTTGGTTACTAAGATTACTAAGGACGCTGGAATAGAAAGTGTTGGATGTTAAAAACAAAATATTCTCACATAATATTTTATAGATTAATGATTGTAGTCAATATTTCTTTGATCATAAAAATTCTTTGTTTTTCTTTAAAAAGATAACACATTAATTACCTGAATACCTTAAATTAGTTTGTTAGAATAACAATTATAATTAAATTATTTTAGGATAATAAAATAATTAAATTTTTATTGAAATTAATAACTGATTGTGATAAATAAATGAAAGTTAAATTTTACTTCGCTAATATTTTTTATACTTATTTAAGTAATTTATTGACTTTTAAGAATGATAAAAATAGTTAATAAGTTATGTTTTGGTTCCACATTATTTTAACTGTTTTATAATTTATTGAATACGAGTTTTTTATATAGAATAACATTTAATTATTTTTACGATTGATATTTTTAATCAACAACTACTATTTACTATTTAGTCATTAAACTATTTAATTGGATGACATTTTATTTATTTACAAAATATCCGAGTGAAGGGTATAATATTATATATTTATAAACTTAATTTTTACAGGTTAAAAATCATTTTTGTTTCAGAGTTGAAAGAGAAACATATTCATATAAATTCTTCAGATGGTTAATTTATGGCCGTATTAAGAGTGCCATTGGCTTTGATAGGTGTAAATATTTTATCTCGGCTGCTGCTCCAATATCAGTTGAATTGAAAAAATATTTCATGAGCTTAGATATACCCTTGTGCGAAGTAATATCAAAGCACTAATTATTTGTTGAGTTTATTCTTAATGTTATTTGTGTTTGATAGGCATTTGGGATGTCTGAATGTGGTGGAGCTCATACATTAAGCAATCCAACTGATGAAAATGTAGCTGGTGTTGGAAAAACATTAGATGGAGTAAAATCAAAAATTGAAAAACCTGATAAAGATGGAAATGGCGAAGTAAATATTAAGTTTTTTTTTCTTTTTTGGTACAGCTTCACCTTCACCTTCAAAGGTTATTATTTTGTATGTTGAGGATGGTACTTGTGAGTTAAACTCGTGTTTCTGGAACAGTTGTTTATATATGAAAGGCTTTTCCCATCCAGATGGCTCAACAAGCAAAACTAGAATAATTCAAATAGATTTAAACTGGTGACTATGTTTAAGCACTGCCACCTTAACCGTTTGGCCATGCTATCCTGATATCACCAAACTTTGTTCTTAATTTTTATAATATACAGGGTTTCCCACTGGGATGTTCACAGAATAATTTCTCCCATGTTAATAGAGATAGTCAAGTTCTGTTTTTGAGCAAATGCAATTTTGTTGACTATAGCTTGGTACATATAAGTGAATTATTGAAGAAGTATAAAAAATTTTTTTGTGAAATTCGAAAATGGCCATTTTATAGATCTGATCATCCAAAAATTTCATTGGTTCAACTTTCAGTTTTCATTGGTTTTGTGATTTTTTAATAATTTTTTAGTTTACAAATTATTATAAATTATTATCATGTTGTCTTTTTTCTGACGGTTTACTGATAATGTTATTATTATTTAAAATTTTGTAAATAGTACCCTATTTTATTGTAAACTAGAAAAATTACTATAAATCAAATAGTTTTTCATATATAGGGTGCATTTTAACTATGCTCACCTCCCCTCCCTATTTGGCCGAAAAAATACTGAAATTAGAATTTTAAGTTAAATATATTAAAATACAACTCGTTCAAATTTTGATTTTGATACATGCAAATTTATAGAAAAATTATTTCATTAAAATAGTGTAGTGAAAAAAAAGATTGTATCCACCACAGCCCACTCTTAAGGTGGGATGAAAAAAAAGGTATGTAAAACATAGCTCTTACAGTAACTTGAACATAAATTAAATAAACAAATTCCTTGTTTCACTAAGAATCTAAAACTAAACCAATTTTAAGGCCAAAAAAGGGGTTGAGCATGGCTTAAAATAATCATGTATCATGTACATTATACATAAATTATTTGGTAGATTAAATATTTATGTATAATGTACATGAATTGTGTTGAAAATTAATTTTCATTTCATTACATTTTTATTAGCTTTGCGTATTTGGACGCCATGTATTCATGGGATATTTGGGTCTATTAGAAAAAACTGAAAGTACCATAGACACTGAAGGTTGGCTACATTCTGGTGATATAGCACAAATAGACGATAAAGGATTTGTTACTATTACAGGAAGAATAAAGGTAAGTTACCACTAAATTATGTTAAAAGTATGTTATATGCTTAAATTTTATTTTATTTGTTTTAGGAATTATTAATCACTGCAGGTGGAGAAAACATACCTCCTGTATTAATCGAAAACAACATTAAACTTGAATTACCTATGATTAGCAATGCTTTCTTAATTGGTGATAAAAGAAAATTTTTATCTATATTATTATCACTAAAGGTAGGTGTTTTTTCTTCTAAATAATTGCATTATTTCATATTTGTGTTACATTTATTTGTTTATATGTTATTCAGTGTGAAGTTGATGCTGAGACTGCGGAGCCATTGGATGATTTAACACCTGAAGTAATTACATGGCTATCATCGCTCGGTTGTAAATTCACTAAAGTATCTGAGGTAGTGGCAAATAGACCTAAAGAAGTCTTTGAAGCTATTCAAAAAGGCATTGATGCAGCAAATAAGAAAGCAATATCTAATGCACAAAAGGTTCAGAAGTTTGCATTCTTACCTGTCGATTTCTCTTTGCCCACTGGTGAATTAGGTAAGTGCATACATTAAATATTACTTTTATCTATTGATCATAATTAAATCATGAAAATATTATTATTGTTTGAAGAAATTTTTCATTGTATTTGATGTTATATTTAAGTCTCAGAGGTGGAATGGAATTCAAACAAACTTAATAGTTATTCTTACAAATTTCTATTGATCCCAAACTTTACTTATTTTTATATGCTTTATTAAGTTTAAGAACAAGTAGTACAGTATAAAAACATTACTTTGAGTTTGAACAGTTATTAATTTATTATATTCAGTTAATTTATTTATTTATTAAAAATAACACCAAAGAATCAGTTCAGTTAGTTAAAGAATTATTGATTTTTTCTTATAAGTAATAACTATTAATTACTAATCTGAAATTCTTATTTTTAGGTCCTACATTGAAATTGAAACGTCCTGTAATCAATGAAAAATACAAAGATTTAATCGAAGAGTTCTATAAAAACTGATTTGGCCAAATTAGTAAAAGACAATTTTTGTTCTATTGCATGATGATGAAAATATACCACATAGAAAACGAAAATACAAACAACTTGCTCACACAGGGAGTCAAAATTAATGGGCCTTCTTAATTTTGTACCAGTGATAAATCTGCGAACTTTGTAAAATTATTTTTTTATATATTTTCTTCTTTATACCCTTGAAACTGTTATTGTTGTACTTAAATACGAGTAAGTTATTATTATATTTCCAGTTACCTCATGATCTGAATTTGTACTTGCATATGTCATATGTACAAAATTTGTTTTCTGTTGGTAACTAACATCTTTTTAATTTAATCATTTTAAATAGTCAAGTTATTATTGTTTTTTAGTAGAAATATTTTTATTGTGATATTACTTTTCAAACAAAACAAATAGAATTTTATGATATATTTTAATTTAATATTATTTAAAATATTAAGATAATGAATTTGGTGATAAAAATTAATAAACAATACTAAAATTGTTATTTTTAATATGCTTGCACATATATACTTGTTAAGAATAAAAAACTTGTAGCATGGTCCTCCTAAGGATAAACGTGATTATAATGTCAATTTTCTGTGATGGTTTATTGAAATTTTATTTTTCTCACAGCAATTATGTAATGTTATAATAGTATATAAATTTCTATTCGTACAAAAAATGCTGCCCTCCATTACACAAATTTTATCTGTATTAAAATGAATTATAACAGCTTAATTATAAAACCAAGAACAAAAACCATGCAACATATTTTTTTTTCAATATTTTTGTGTACACAAATTGCAAGAGAATTGTTCTGTATTTTATGTGAATTTTATTATCTGGTTTTTGCTTGTTACTACTTTGCTTTTGTTATAGGTATGAATGATTTTTTTGACTATCCACTCTATGTGTATGGTTTAATAAATCATCAAACAGACAATATCTAATGTTTTTACCACTTTATTTAGCTTTTATCCATAAAATCTAAAATTTTAATAATAATCACTCCTTAGAGCTGTTTTCTACAACTTGAACTACTTATCTCATTACTAAATCGCTCATGGAATTCTTGGGTACTTAAGTGGAAATAATGTGTAGACAGTTTTTAGCAATAATAATTTTCATCTTATCATCTTGTGTCAAAATGTATTGTTCCTTTGTTTTTACGTCACTTTAATGTGTATAATATAATATATCTATATATATTTATTAATAAAACGTGTGTAAAAGACAATAAATATCTAATTATTTTCATTCGAAATGTAGCAATTTAAGGTACTTATATGAATATATACATTTAACTATATATATATATATATATATATGTATATATAACAATTTATTTTTTAAAAATTGTGTTGCATCTGTTGGATATTTTAAACCTAGTAGAATGTTATATTTTTTACAAACAATTTGATATTGAGCTTTGTATGTAAATACTGTTTAAATAATTGTAATAATATCTTTTAGGTGCTTAGAACATAATCATTTTGAATTGTGATTGATTTTTATGTGCAATACTGTCAAGTGTTATTATATAAAAAAAAACAAAAAATACTACGGCATTAATTTTTTAGTCTGTTACAGCTCGTGCTATTCTCACTGAAAATCGTTTAACATCTTGATGCGAGAATATTAATGTGTTAAGGTTATGATTTAATGTACAACTGATTTTGAACCACCGTATTGAACAAAATAAAATTTCACTAGATGTTTGTATACTTGTTGTAGTTATTGAATTTGGTCCATGTCCCCGTAATGGTTACATATTATTTTTGAATTGTCGGTGTATTGTGTTTTTCTGGAGCAACAGCCAACAGTTACGAATATTTATAGTCAGCTTATGATCGATAACAATTTTATTTGTTTGAAATTGGATACCGAATATCTGATAAGGCTAAAAAATAATAACTATTCCTTTTACACAACAATTATTATTAGTTAGGTGTTTAGGTACCTTATAAATTTTGTGAATGACTTCCCATTTCTCGGTGAAGATTTAAAGATGTTTTATACTAAGCTTCCGGTTGCAACAGATACTCTAGGTGCAGATTGTTGTAAAAATGTTGGTTGGACCTGTTGATGAAATCTTAGTAATTCCTTGGCCCTTGGTCACAACTGTTTGAGTATCAAATCGATAAAATGAATTGGTTAGCAATAAGAATTAGTCAACAGTAGTTGTACATATAAAATATACAAAGCTAAAAGTATAAATTATTGTACCAAATTAACTATTCATATTAAATTGAAAGCATGATGAAGTATAGCAAAAGTCGTAAAAAAAGAAAAACTAGACAACTAGACGGAGGAAAATAAACGTTAAGACATCACGTCAACTAAATCCAGGATCAGCGAGAATTCGGTGTTTGAATGTTAGATCCGGTATTGGTGTCGTAATTAAAAAAATAAATAAATTCCGTTTTCCACATAAGTCTTGTCAATTCACATCATCAGGAGAAGAATTGATCACGAAAGTGTTCCCGAATAATGGTGCAAATTACAAAAACCATAAAGCTATCGTTACCATTAGCATAGTGACAGCATACCGTTTTCTACTTTGATTGCGTAATTAGATTTAGTGTAACGTTAAAAATACTCTTTACTGAAATTCAAATATTTTAAACTTATGCCAGACAAATTTAAGCTGACACGTCGACGACGGGAAACCGTGAATATATTCTACAACCTGTTGCTGCATATATGCGAGATCATCACGCGAGAACGGCTCGACCGTTGATTTATTTTTTTGTCGCGTTCGTAACATTGTCCAATTCGTAAATGTTCGCAATTGTTGGTGTCGGCCAACGCTGCTCAACGGGTAATAATTCAGCTCGTATTACATCATTTAATATTACTATCACCATAAAAGTGATACCTACTATTGTGTGTGAAAAAATCGATTTAGCAGGACAAATCATTTAAAAAATCATCCTAGCCTGCCTAAGTTAAAACATGTTGTTCTCATTTGAATTTGACAACGTTTGTAATTTCAAAAAACAAATTTTCTAATACAAACAATGCCCAAAAAATTTTTTTAAATTAATTCCGAAATTTCGTTTTCGGCCAGGGAGGACGACAAATAAATGTATTGGTCAGAATTTGGATTTGACGATAACTTCCTAAAATGGTGCGCAAAAACTATGCACGAACGTAAGTCTAAACAAATTTTCAAAATTTAAATTGGGGACCGAATCCACCAAAAACAAAATTTCAATTGGCAATTATTTGCAGTTAATTTGCAAATCATTGGTTTGGAAAGGATAGGAGTGGGCGGGTGGAGGAGGGTGTTAATTTTATGACCGTAGGAAATTTTCTGTGAATTTCGATGCATCAAGATCAAAATTCGAACTAGTCGTTTTTCAATTATTCTTAGTGAAGTATTTGATATACTTTGATATATTTGAGGAAAATACCTAATAGTATCTCACAAGTCTTCAATCACGGTGGTGGTTGTTTGTCCCGTCACGTTTTCGAAAACAACAACCATAACATACAGATCTTTATCGCTCTTATTATTTTTTTCCGTTCTCCTTGTTGTTCACCTGCGATGCAGTTGCGTCCTTTTAACATCCCCCTTCAGTCGTCACTGCACCATCACGATAAAGTTATTCTCTTCGATTTTACGGCGGAAAGTACTCGCCTAATTCAATTATATAGAAACGCATTGTTTTGCTGTTCGGTATTTCGCTGTAGAAGACCCGCGTTATCCACGAGTTTCATGTAGGTTTGATTTTACCGAGAGAACAACGATGTGCGTTTAGAAATTTAAATCACAAAGTGATCTGCGTTGTAGTACTGCCTATCGGCCACCACTATTACTTATTACACCGATGTTGTTCGATTACGAAACATACTTGAACACGAGTTTCGTAAAACAGAACGAATTGTTGTCATACTATACTCGTACTTGTATTGTTTTCGTTTTCGCCATATAATAATATGACCGTGGTTATATTTTTATAATATTATAATCAGTCCACGACAGCTTCAACCGAGTATCATTGTAATGTATACAGGGTGACCCACCGAGACTTACACAATGCGATATCTCCCGTATGATTAGAGATAATCGAATTATGTTTTTTCTTATGAGCATCCCTGGGTAAAGGCATTTTTTAGTCGAAAGTTTGGTAAATATAAGTGTATTGTTAAAGAAGTCATAACATTAACTTTTTACTATATAACTTTTATAAATTCCGAAGATAGCCATTTTAAACGGCTAATTTTCTGAAAATGTTGACAGTTTAACTTTCAATTTTCGTTAGCTTGTTGATTTTTAATAAATTTTCTAGTTTACAAGAAAATATAGCGTACTATTTACACAATTTTAAATAATAATACAATTAGCAGCAAACCCCATCGGAAAAATGACGATTATTATTAATTTTTTTCTATAATAGACGATGTGACTCGTGGGTTCTTCGGTACAGGCCAGTGAGTGATAATTGCAAAAACAAATGCTTGTCTCTGAATATATTTACAGGTTCACCACGCCATTGCGTACATGCACAAGTTGTGATTTGGTATTGCTTGTTTTGTTAAAATCTGATAGAATCCTAACTCGAACAATCACATTTAATTTCCCGAGTGCGGTTCGATCGTGTACGGATATTGTAGATAGTTCGAAGACACCTGATTTGTTCGATATCGAACTTGTATTGAACTTCTCCACTCGGCTGATGGTAGTCGACCGCTAATAATAAATGACCGTCTCGTTTAAATTGGATCGTCGTCACCTGCGATCGTGACCACGCACAGTGTGGTCCGATTTCGTCCAAAACGCTATGTTACGCGGCAAAAACACGATATTTTTACATTCTAGTGTTATGCTTTGTTAAATAATCACTTATAAGCCATAGGGAACACTAATACTGAGTTACACCCGTCTAAGTACAAATGTTCCTACACACATTTTCATCTTTGCTATACATATCTCAGCGTGTACGTATCAATATTAAAGCATTCTCTGTTATGTTTATAATGGTTTGAAACATTTAAAATTCATTGAGTTTCATTCAATTCTCATTTTTAATTTTATTTAGATGGATGCTGGAAAAATGTTCGAATCGAATGGGAGCAGTCCAGTGAATTCCACCTTAAAGACTATAATCATATTATATTGTTTTTTTAATCTGTCGACCGTTTTAGTTTGAATATAATATATTTATAGTAAACGTATCGCGTGGATAATTTTATTTTTTTTACATATTTCGACGAGCCCCATATTTATCCACCGATTGTTAACAACGTTTATTAATACTTAATAACATACGCTATTTTTAATTCATCGGGGAAAATACATTGCATCAGACTTAAATTAAATATATAAAAACTAGAGGATTCACTATGTATTTGCTAATGTGTTTTAGGATTTTAACGGTTACTCCATCCAGACCCGCCGCCGAGTCATCTTTGACATTGTTAATAATATTAAGAATATCTGAAGATTCGATTCTTTATAAGGCAAATGCGACATGTCAAAATCTTCCGCTTTTAAAAAACAAAATTAAGAATAAATACGGAATCTAAGCATTTGGCGAGGTGAGAGATTTTTATCTACTGAAATCGCATAGGCTCTGACACCCTTAAACTACGATATGTATCGATTTTCATAATAACTAGGAACCGTTTCAAGTGTAATTCGTATAACGATTCGTAAACTCAAAAGACATTTATCATCAAACCAACATATAATTTTGTTCGAAATCATCTGTTTAAGATTTCAACGATTTGTTTGATTGTTCAATAATATTAGAGGAAAAACACTAGACGACCTCACGGTTTCGAGTCCGATAATGCACCGAGAGCGGTGTTTATTTTCAAACAGAATTAAGGCTTTTTTTCGTTGGCCATTACTACTATATTTATGATTGTTTAAAACACTGTTGAAACGTCACCCGGCAAATCTATCGTAACAAATCGTGTCCCCGGATGACCGATCGATTTCAAGTCACTTGACTTTCTCCGGTACAGCCGTACGGTCTTCTTGATTTCTTTCGTAAACGATTTTTTCTTCATCCTTACAACGATGAATTATCCCAACGCCGACGTGTGCGGACGGTGTTCGTTTGACGCTCGCGGAAGAAGCGAATGGCGCGGACGCGTGCCGTGCGTTATCTGTAGACGAGCCACGCGTCCCGAGTGGATGACAAAATGCGACGGTACGACGATCGCGTTAGGGTCGCGCTTCCCACAAGTTTTCCATCGCTCACGGGCGCGCGTGCTTTACAGGTTGCAATCGTTTCGCGCATTGGCGATGCGTGATGGGCGCGATGACCACCGACCAGCGTGATGGCGGCTGGCGCGATCTCGGTCGTTCCCCGACCACCGCGGTGGACCGCGGAACGCGAACGGTGGTGGCCACGCGCACTGTTGCCTCCGGGACCGAGGAGACGGTCTACGTTGACGGTTCATCCCAGACCGGCGTGGCCACGCGCACTGTTGCCTCCGGGACCGAGGAGACGGTCTACGTTGACGGTTCATCCCAGACCGGCGTGGCCACGCGCACTGTTGCCTCCGGGACCGAGGAGACGGTCTACGTTGACGGTTCATCCCAGACCGACGTGGCCACGTGTTGCGTCGCGTCCGGGACCGAGACGGTCCACGCGGACTTAACCTCCCTGGCCGGCGTGGCCGCGTGTACTGTTGCGTCCGGAGTCCAGGTCAAGAACGTGTTATCCGACTGTATTACCACTGTGGTGAATGTACCGAGCCCTGTTCCCGAAGCCATCCCTTCAGCAGCCGCCTCTGTGAAATCTGCCGCCCCCACCGAGCCCCGCGGTTCGGGTGAAAGCGCCCGAGTAAGAAAAATTATAATATCGAGTTCTCGGGATGATTGATAGTAGTTCCGACGAGTTATAAATCGTTCGGCCGTCACCATCGGTTGAGATTATCGTGCACTTAATCAGCCGATTCCAACCGTTTTTACCCCGATTACCGTCGCAGTTTTATAAACGATACGTGATTCAGCAGCTCGAATTTTGAAAAGCATCTAAATCACATGGTTAGGTAGAACAACTTTAAATTAATCGTGTAAAAAATGTAACTTTTATTTTGCATTTTTTTCCATTTTTAGGACTTTATTACGTTTTTAGAGTATTTTTTGACATTTTAAGTATATTTTTATGTTTTCAAGTCATTTTTATATAGGAATGGATAAAATTGAATAAAAATGTGTGTACATTCATTCTCAAAAAAAAAAAAAAAATAAATATTTTTTATGTTACGAAATTACGAAATTATAGTTGACAACGTACATACATACAATTTACAACATATCATAACCCGCAATAATCTATTTTTCTAAATTGTAATTTTGTATTGCACTGTTGAGTTGAGTCGACTTTATCGTTTAGTATCGCGTATAGCCTTGTCGTTAACGTTTTCCAGTTATTTTCGTAGATTTATATAGTTTAGTTTTGTTTAGTCCACAAAAAAATAATTGAGAAAACAAGAGATTTATTGTACTTAAATATTTTTTATATGATAAATTTTTCATAATAATGTGTTTTTTAAGAGTTTTAAATTCAAAATGGTGTTTTTATAAATTTTAAATACATTTTTAAAGTTTTTTAGGGCATTTTATTAATATATAAACATTTTTTTAAGGCATTAAGTCGTATTTTTTAAGGACATTTCTTATTTTTTATGGCATAAATGTCCGTTCCCTAATCATAATAATATTTTTTGGCGGTATCAAACGCTTTTTTTCACTATTTGCTCGCAAACGATAAGTATTGATAGTTGAAATGAAAAATTAACAAAAAACGTGAAACGCGCGTAAAAAAAATCGATTGAAAGCAACTAATATGTGCCCGTTTACGTCCACGTTGTGTAATGTATAAAACCGTTTTTTTTATCACTCAGGAATCAACGTTATCCAAGACGTTGAAATATTGGAAAATGCGCTATTCACTGTTTTCCAAATTCGACCGCGGGATCATGCTCGACGAGGGTAAATCGTATAAAATACTCATGTTTCGACTACGGCTGCTAATAACGTATTTGTATTTTTTTATTCAACTCGATCACACAGTCAGCCTATACTCGGTATGCCCGGAGATTTTGGCGCAACACATGGCAAGGAGATGCGTGGTCGGCACGGTACTCGACCCCTTTTGCGGGGCCGGTGGCAACGCCATACAGCTTGCCTTTACTTGTGCCCACGGTAAGCCATTCTATATACACGTCCATACCGCAACCCGACACCTTCTTACCGCGGTGTCGTATTATAATTTCGCCCATCAATGCAATACGCCCATTCTGTTACGCGTATATAGTCATTGCCATCGACTTGGATCCAAAAAAAATCTCACTTGCCAAGAAAAATGCCAAAATCTACGGAGTCGCCGACCGCATCGACTTTAGAGTCGGCGACTCGTACCGAGTGGCGGCTGATCTCAGGGTGGACGCAGTGGTCACTTCGCCACCGTGGGGCGGTCCCGGATACCAGAGGCGCGCTGGCTTCGACCCCGCAGATCTTGGAGGTCGGGAGTGCGGAGGGATGGCTGCTATTCTGCGTATGGCCCGTGCAGCAGCGCCAAAGGTGGTGCTGCACGTGCCCAAAAATATCGATCGGTCACAGGTACGTGTTGCACGATATCTTAACATTAAAATAACCTAATGCTATGAAAAGATTTACGTACATCGTACAATGTACGATATCGGCACCAAAGAAGACGAAAAAGTCATACTTTGGAAAAAAAAAACCAATTCCATTTAAATGTATTTAAACACTTCGTTGTATGTTATGCAATGTCAGTGATACAGATTCCTACAGTTTCCAGTACACTTCCTTTATCAGCGATGTGCACGTGATTAGTAATTTTTCTTTTATTTTTACGTGCATTACAGTGTCTGAAGATGGTGTCTTCTGAGGGCTTCGGTCGGATTCAATTCGAGTCCGTAGTAATCGACCGAAGACCCAACTGCACGAACCTGTATTTAAGCAGAGTAAGTATTACACATTATAATATCGTAATCGCTTAAAATATTAATCACTCTAGTACGTCGTTGAAATGCGATTCATTCTCCACGTTGTTTTCGGTATAAAACGTAAAAGACCTCGCTCAACGCTCACGCATTCCAATAAATAAATAAATAAATAAATAAATAAATTACTACCCAATACGTACTAATAATTAAAGTTACAAATTATTTTTTCGTACCAATAACTTGGTTTTTTTTAAACATTTAAAGAGTAATAATGATCGTCTTACGCTGATAATATGCTTTTGTTTTTAGAACAACACCCACGCACTCGAGGCTCCAGTACAAACATCCAGAGTGGTAAATTTGAATACGCAATGTGAGTTGAGAATTTTCGGTGTACATATGAGAGTATAGCTCTAAAACGGTATGACCTACGATAGCTAATATTTTTCGTTTTTTGTCTTTCTCATAGCTTCACATGGTATTCAAAAGACGCGCCTGACTGACAATACTTTATTATCCTACAGTTCTTATATCGATCGTGTAAACACATTTTTGGACCAGTAGGGTGACACAAACTACGTGTTTATTGTTAATTTATTTAAATAAATAATTTTTGTTTCCTAATTGTATTTGTTTTTTACCACGTACATGCGTTCACAGAATCTCAGGCCTTTAGAGGGTAGATTTTCTTTTTAATTACGGTAATACGGTATATTTTTTGGTTTGCTTTCGGTCCTTTCGCTTGTAGGATATCACGTTAAATTAGGAGTTGTTGGTGGTCCCCTTTTTCTAGATGGTCATCCCGTCCGGAGTTTGAAACCACCAATGACCGGGTTCGAAATGACAACTGTACATTAGCCCAGTGTGTATCCATCGCAAATATATTAATAATAATGATAATACCATAAATAATATAATAATACGTCCCACGTTTTTCGAGATATTCATCTGTAGGATAAATTAAGAAAAAATAAATACAGTCGACTCTCGGTAACTCGAAGTTCAAGGGGGAAAAAAAAATTCGACTTACTAAAAATTTCGATAACTTTTAAAAAGCATGTTTTTCTCGTAGAATGGGTCCATTTATTGCAATTTTCTGTCAAGACATTGTTCAAACCATTTTAATACACAAGATTCTATATCAGAGTATTCTCCTAGTTTCATATTTTTCGAGTTGCCGAGTTTTCATTAAAGTTTTTTAATATTATATCTTTATTATTTATTATTGTAGACAATGTACTCGCTGGAATTCCAAAATCTTTGGCCGTTTCTTGTTTTTCCTTTTTACCTTTTTCAAAAATTTTCAGCAAGTTCACTTTTTCTATAAGGGATAACGTTGTTAATTTTTTTTTTGAGCCATAATAACCTCTATACATACATTTAACACTGTCGAAAACGATGCGATGCAACACGAACGAACAGACGGCATAGAACTAAAACTAAAATTTATTGTTTGGAGTAAGTAACAAGTACATAGTTGACTATAATGGTCGGGTTTTACAAAACAAGTCAAAAGCGATAAATAATCGCCTGGATATACAATTTTAGTACTAAATTTGGATAAGTAAATTCGAGATATCAAAAACTTGTCAAATACATTTTCGAGTTAACAAGATTATTTTAACATTAAATGTTATTGTTATTTGAAGGGGAATTTGAATTATTCGAGATATCAAGAATTTCGAGTAATCGAGGTTCGAGTTACCGAGAGTCAACTGTATAACTAACTCGCTTGGGTAAAATTGTTGTGCGTTGATTAAAAATAATGTTCGAAACAAAATTAAATTATACGTTTCCGAGCGAAGAGAAAATTTAAAAATATAGATATTTTATCGCTGCGTGCGGTTTCTTAAAAAGAATTTAGCTCGTAAAACATTTAAAAAAAAGAAAAGTTAAACCGGGCCTTACGTTCTTTTATTGTACCGTAGCTCTGGTGGAACACGCGACATTTGTACTTGCGCGGCGCGTGTTAAGTACGAGAATGAATCATCGTTCAAGAAGTTTCAACGTACCCGGCGTTTGTTTACTACGTGTGCATCCACCGTGTTATTACCGCGTTTGAACTCGAGTCCGCGACCGCGTGCGCACGTTATTTCGTAAATGGAATTTTTTTTGCGAACGGGATGATAATCTGAAATCATTATTTTCCGTGTTTTCACACATACGTTTTGTAACACGAAATCCCGATCGATCAACAGCGTGCACCCTACTACCTACGTGTTGCGAACATTAGCAAAACTAGAGAGGAATCCGACTTGGCGGCGCGTCGTCGTGCGACAACCGCGGTTCGATTACCGGGCGAGCGCGGGTGTGCTGCGCAAAATGTCGATTTTTATACGTTTTTTTTTTTTTTGTAAATCTGCAGCAAGCATAATACCATCTAAAACCCCTGGCCACCAGCTCGGCTTGACCTATATTTTATAATTGCGAATGATGAAACCGAGATAAAAACGCACGCGCACCGCACTCGTATATTATATTGTGATACAGGTACGTGTAATGTTATGCGTCGTATTTGTCGGACGTTACAATCGCGATTGGCAATAAACAAAACGTGTGCACCACCGACGTGTAGCAATAAAAGCGTGTACGCGTATCGCAATAATATTATACAATAATATATACGATGATATGGTTTGATTGTCATTTATTGAAATCCGTTTGCGATATTTGTCCATTTATTACGTACCGTTTGAAATGACGTTCGTTTGTTTCCAGCACGATAACGTCCGAACGATCCGCATGTAGGCATACAGGCAGTGCTGTAACTAGAGGTTGGCGACATGGGCGCTTGCCAAGGGCGCAGTTAAGTAAGGGGCGCATTTGAGTTCAATTAAAATTGGTTTTTTTCATATAAATTTTTTTTTTCATAAACTATTTAAAGTTTTATTAATATTCAGCATAAATGTGTAATACCCAAAAATTACATACTGGATTGCGCTTTGATGATGTTTATTTATTATAGTGTTTACTACTTTTACATTTATATTATAAACCATATTATTTTACTTTTGAGTGTATGAAAGAGTCTATACTATATTCGATTATAAATATTTTATAATTAAGTATTATATTTTATTTTATCAGAATGCCTCCAAAAAAACCCTCTGGGGCTCTATTGTAATATTTTATATTATATAACATTACATGTATTTACTTATAATAAGAAACATTGTACCTTTTCGATTTATTTGTATGGTTTTTTTTTACTAAGACTTATATATTATCATATTTTAACAAACTATTATAACTTATTAGTTGTTAACAATAATCAATTATTTTAAAATATAGTGTTATTTTGATACGTAAGAATGTTATATTATAACATTAATATAAAAATTACCCTATAAAATAAAACAAAAATAAGCGCCAAAATAAAATTCGCCAAGGGCGCCACGGAGAGTAGTTACGGCACTGCATACAGGGTGTTTAGCGAACACATATAGTTACACTATAACACTGCTGCATCGACGAAATGATGTTGATCGATCGAAACGCGTTAAACTCGAAATGAATACATATATATTACGAGTATATATATCTTTTAAAAAAAAACCACCTGTATAAAATTCGGTTATATTTGTAAAAAAAAAAGCAATAATAAACATAAAACGCGAACAATATACTATACGATAAACAAACGGGCGTGGTACTAAACGAATAACACTTGTGGTCCGAGGGGACCGCGTCGTGGCGTTCATCGTGACATTATTTTATGCATATTTATATTCTATTGAGAAACTAATTTTTTCCGTCTCGTGAAATTGACGAGGTACTACACCGTGGGTCCCCGTCACGTTGTCCCCGCGCGTTCCTTAGAACATTCCTCGAACCTTAGAGCACTCGCGTACCGCCGTCCGTCGTCGCGGTCGTGTTCTGTTCCGCGAGCCGGTCGAGCTCGGGCAACCGTTCCTCGACCATCTTCTCGAGCTGCACCTCGTCCAGCAGCTCCTGCACCTTCATCTTGATCGGGTCCTCGAGCGCGTCGACGATCATGTGCCGCAGCAGCGTGGGCAGCGAGTTGACGGCCGCCTCGAGCACGTAGCCGATCGGCTCGCGCCTGTCCATGGTGACCGCGACGTGTCCCACCTCGATCTGCAGGTCGTCCAGCACCGGTTTCTCGCGTATGTCCAGCGACTGGTTGACGAGCGCGCGCACCTGGATGTGCTCGACCGTGAAGTTGGACACGCCCGACTGCGCGAACGCCGAGTTGAGCTGCAGGTGGTACCGCCAGTCGAGCGAGCCGCTCACCGCGCCCGTGATGACGTGCACGGCCACCTGGAGCACGGGGCCGCGCACCTGCAGCCCGATGTCGCCCACGCGCCGGAAGTCCGAGAGCCCGCGCACCGTCAGGTCGTTGACGGTGAAGTTGAGCGGGCCCTCCTTCACGTTCCGGTCGGCCATGCGGTACGGGTCGTAGCCCATGCGGCGCACGTACGCCCGGCCCTCGGCCACCGCCAGGTCGGGCACCGGCACCGAGAGCTTGGGCAGCTTGCTGGTGATGGTCTTCACCTGCGCGTTCACGTCGGACCGCAGGTTCGTGTTCACCTCGTTGATGATGAACGGCTTGATGCCCTCGAACATCACCGAGCCCACCGAGCTCAGGATGCCCTGGAACAGCGTCGCGGTGAAGCCCAGGTTCTTGAAGTCCAGCTCGCAGTCCTTGAACCGCATGTCCATGTCCGTGTCCGTCGCCTGCAGGTTCCCGTCCTCGTCCGGCTCGAGCGCGGCCGCCGCCTCCGCGTCCACGTCAATCAGCGTCACGTTGAACGGGCCCGCGGCCGGCCGCCCGAACCACGACTTGAGCGTGTAGTTGCCCAGCACGTACATCCGTTTGATTTTCAGCAGCACGTACACCTGCGAACACGCGTTCGTATTACGGTCTAGCACGGTTGGACGCGACGACAAAAATATGAACCTACGAGAGTAAGTCGGTAGTTTAAGAATGCAACGTTTCAACGGAAAACGAAACGGTGAAACGAGGGATTGGAACCTATTGGGTTCTTCGGTTAAGGTTATTAAATTCATTTTTTCAAGGGTTCCGGTTCCGGTTTTCTAAAAAAATGTCGGGGTTTTATAACCGGTTATTTTCGGTTATAAGAAGAAAATAAGTGGATACTGGCCACTGTTCTATGTGGGTATATTGCAGCATTTTTATGAAACAAGTGTTTTGTTAGATACAAAAGCACATAATTCATTCACTAATTCGATAATGACACATAAAATGGATTTTCCTATCTATTTCAAGTTTTACAATGTTGAATAAAATGCCCGTATAACTATGTATTTTCCGACTAAAGGTTTATTTGTATGATCTGATATCTGATAATTAATGTAATGAATTAATATTTCCGGTCGTACGAGTTGGCCAAAATCAATACCAATAAATTAACTAATTATTATGCATTATAGTTTACACAAGACATTCTTAAATTACATATTCAACAATTTTACTTTTATTTTCCTGAACCGACAAATATAAAACAGTCATTACTATTAACTGAAATTAACCCTTTCATAATTAAGGTTTCGGTTCCTGTCCCTGCGTTCAACACTCAGCAAGATGGCGTGATTTTTAATCATTTAGAATTTTAGAAGCTGAAATAGTCTCTCAAAAAAAAAAATACGTCAATGTGGATTAAATAAATTTAAAAATTGCCTTAAAATAGTAGTCTTGAATAGTTTCAATAGTATTATCAACCCAGGGTTAAAATCATTTATTTTTATATTGCTATGATACCTATTTTATATTTATTTCTATTAAAACATTAACATTTTAGACTGTCGATTTACGTTTATATTTATATTCTTTTGGCGTCCAAATAGCATCGCGTACATTTGTCTCAGTTCGTTCATAGTATAATTTATGTACACGACTGTCATTTGAGACATGTACGACACCTGCAGCGTGTATGTACGTGCAGCGGCACGGGTTGCGCTAGGTCAGTCGTATACGGCGTTATTAACCACGGTCATCATACACATGTATACGTTTACGTATGTAGTAACATATACGTTTACGCGCACTACATAATATATATACCACGCGGTCCCACGAGGCGTCGTGCGCAGCCATCCCACCCCCGTCAAGTCGATTTTACCACCCTCTCTCGCACACCGGCCGTCCAGCGCCCACGCCCATTTTAATCCTATCAACACACGCCTTTGATCGCGTACTTGATAACTTCTTATTAATACCCGTGCAACATATATTATGTACGGCCGAATACTTTTAGCGCTTTCCAATGCGACTGGTAAAATTATTGTAATATTGTTTTTCGTTTGTTTAAAATATTGTCGTCGCTTTACTTTGTAGGCACTGTAATACTATAATGCGGCGTTTCAATTATAGTCGACACCAGGGATTTTTAAGAGCCTAGTTTCGTTCGATTTCACGTTACGGTCGTAGACGGACAAACATTGGTAAACCACGTCGATTCGCGATCGAATACGGGTCTTTCGTCTTTGGGTTACGAATCTTTTGGGTTCCAACTTCTAAGGATTGGAATTAACGCCCCCATAAACTGATAATGTAAACGGTTACCCGGTTATAAAACATCATCCCGTACAACAAGTTAAAATCGTCTCTCTTATATAACTTTTTTTTCACAAACATGACCCGATTAGTTATGGTATAAGCGGAACGTACATCGTTTATCGATATGCGTGAGTCATTGCGACATTCGCATACTGTAGCCCATACCTACCTATAATATTTGTTGTCAATAAGTATAATATGGAGATAAACAAACGTGCAACCTTCGATGCGATTTCGTAATACGCTAACTATTAATATTACCACGATCGCGTTACAAACGTATGCAATTGATCCGATACCACACGGCAGAATATATATTAGTTTTCATTATTTTTTTTTTTTAATTATTCATTAAATTTGTTTCAACATGAACTGAATGTTTTTGCAACGTTATGTCTTGCACATTTCACAAGTTTACAATTGCATAGTATCACAGTGCATTTAAACACTATACTATCGTATTCTAGTCGTCTTGTTAGTCCTAGTGAGTTTCTAAAAACATATTATCTAGGGGTGGACGTAGTTTAAGTGTGGGTTTGGAAGTCATATTGTCGATTTTCAAGTGGAGTGCTTTGCGGAAGTTTTTTAATCGATTTATACTATCCATGTGGGCAGGTAGAATATTATGATGAAGTCTGAACACACAAATTGTATGCGCATTTCAGTGGACGGTTTCGTTTCGAATCCGTTAGTCAGTAGGCGAACAAGTATGCAATGATATAATATCCAAGAGTCGAACAAAGCCCCGCGGCTCTTTTTCAAACGAATAATCCCGAGTATAGGAAATAATTTACTGTACACAATGCTTTATCGCGGAACACCGCGTGCACTTGACCAATGCTTACGTGACATTTTTCGGTGTGATTGTGCGGTATGATTGTGCGGAAGTATGGCGTATGTATACGCGCAGAAGGATCACGATCGAGTGGGTTATTGCGGTGATCGGTCGGCGTTGTACTCACAGCTATTGTGCCGCCGCAGGACGTAGTATAGACCAGTGCTTATCAAACTGGTGTCCACCGCCTCTTGGGGCCCCTAGGGCTCTATGCGCCCTGTAAACGACGAGCCAAGGGACAATACGATTGACTTCGATGTTATTGTATCCATTTTAAGGCGTGTTTTTAATGTTATTATTAATTTCGTAACTGACGTTTCTCCGTATGGTAACATTTATATTCGAAAAATAAATTTAAGGGCGCTCAAGTATTATGCATTGTAAAAACCGTATAGATTCATTTGTAGAAACAATTTTTTTTTCTGATAAAAAAGAGACCATATTTTGAACGAAGACTTTTAAAAATCCAGCGAAAGCATATTTGCTCGTAAAACACGATTGATGTGAAGTGTTTACGTGAACAGCTGTCACATACCATTTAAAAGACGACCGGGTATTTGTGATGATTCGGTGAACCGATCGACCTTTGTTGTGCGACGAATAAGATATTCATATGGTTATTACTTATTAGTTTTGCCCTCTTCGACCGTAACAGTTTTTTCGAAATCGCTTCTCGCGGTTTTTACTTTACATTCATATTGTGGTGCTTGCTCCTTATCTCAACACTTAGAATTTATACGATGTTCATCACGTTATACTTTGTGTGGATCACCTTGTGTTATTAGATAAAGACGATAAGACGTACACTTCACTATAAGTTATCCGTCAGAGACAAAACCTTCCCGTCCGAACGTATATCGCAACGGTGCTTATTACCCCTTTGCAGCAATTCGTACGTAATACAAGAACGGTGTTTGTACATACATGGTGGATTGAGTTATAGGGTGGCGAGTAGAAAAAGAAAATGAAAAAAGTGAACAGAACAACATAATTGCGCCGGCCGGTCTATTCCATACTATAATATGTATATATAGTATTATGCGCATTACCGAGCCGTTTATCCCGTGCGATTCAAACCGAATATGTTATTTTCGAAAACTTTTCGACTGATCGATAATCAATAGATCTGCATACTTACAAAGAACTTGCGTCGATTGGTAGATAAAATTATAAAACATAGACTGTTATTTACATTTACCTGTCATTACCGCGTTAATGACAGAATGAATAAGAACGTCGAGTCAACGCAGTAACATGTGCGAGATCCTTCGTTTATAATATCATTGGATTTTTGCCGACTTGCGAATACTGTAACTGTCCTTTTGACCTTTTTAGTCGGCTTACAAATTATTATCGAAAGTTATATAATTATTTTCTATTCGTTGTCGGTTGCGCAATGTTATTATTGCGTATGGTTAGTTCTTCGTGTTTTTCAGTGGTGACAGTGGTGATACCAGTAAACGATTGGTCAGAAGTTAACACATGGGGATAATTTCAACCAATCCTATCAATTAATTCGTACCGCATTTACAGAATAAAATGAAAAAAATCACATACAAACTTTTCAGTATAAACAAAAAAAAAGTAAGCAAAAATTAATAAGTACCCATATAGTATATATATATATAATATATAATAACAAATATATTGAATATATATATATATATATATATATTCAATCACTTTGATAATTTTTAAAACGTGTTGATATTGTTTTGATACATTGTTTCAAAGCCGAGCATATGTTTTAAATTCGACCCTACGCAAGCCAACGGTGGAAGTGTGAAATTTGGCTACGAGCGATATTCGTAGCTATAATATGGTTATCTCGTTAAGTATAGTTGGTAGATTTGTGCCCAGATAACTTGTCGCGGTACTATATAATATTTCATTTAATTGTTGATATCTGGTCAGCTGTCCAGTAAATTAATAATACAAAAAATATAAAATACCATATAAAATATGCTAAAATGAACGAAGCGCACAAGACCAATGAGCTCACCAAAAAAGTATGGTAACGTATGTTTACATATGGTTTCGAAATGGAACCGGAGCTTTTTACAATTTATCAATGTAGAAATAGATTTTTTTAAAAAAAGATTAGGTGCACTCTATCTCTCACACGATGTCTTACAGTACCTACCATCTACGTAGTATATGACATTTTTACAAACATTAACTTACCATGTATTAAAATAACCGTACCTACACATACATATATGCCGCGTGGTGAAATTACTTTCGATAATGTTTCTAGTGCAGTAACTGTTAATAACATTATAAGATTCGCAAGAAACAACATTGTTGTAAAGTTGTACGACAAATCATGTACGATTTTAATGCGAAAATGTATTTAGTGGAAATATCGTTTGGCTCAATAAGCAATTTAATAGAGTATTATGTTCGAAACAATTGTGTAAGTTTTACAAAGTCAAGAGTTATACAACAGTTGAAGTGTACGTATTGTGCCCGTGCACAAGCCTTGAAAATTAATTTAGGAAACCTGCAGTAGGTATGAGAGACCACAAGTAATTAAATTGTTTGATTTACTGAACCAACGACACTTTATCGAGAAACAATTTCGTAAAACATTTACACGACAAAACAAATCTTGGTTTTTTTTCTCCCGAAAAGCGATATTAACAATCTTTGTAAAAGTAATATGTGAACTTTTATTTAAACTTTTGATTTTACGGGAAAATTACAGAATGGAAAGTGCAAACGGGATACAATACGAGTCTATATAGTATTGTTATTCGTTATGCACTATCGACGACGTTTAAACTTCTGTACGGCATGGTGTTGAATTATATTTATATGTATTTATTGCTAATGCCTACCTTTATGATTATAAATGTATAGAATTGATGAAAAACCATCGAACTCAAGAATCAATTCTGAATAGAATTGAAAGTTGACTGTAGTGTTTGTTATGAGGTGTTCATGAGGTGAATGCCAAAGGTTCACCTCATGTCACTATCCTTTGTAAGTCATTTTAAAGAAGATGACAGTCAGAAATGGATTTGATACGGTAGAAGATTTTAATATCATCAGCAAAGATCAGGAATTTGGCATATTGGAGGAAGAACAGGGCCGAGTTTCGAATAGGGCAAAGAAAAGTGGAGATAGAACAGCCCCTTGAAATGAATGCAAACACACGTAAACCTACATAGTTTTGAAAGAAGTTTAGGTAGAATTGGAAGGGTGCTTCACCCCCTCTTCCCACTACCCTTGGCCGCAACTAGGCTTAGCAACATTGGCTAAAAGCAAAGAAAGAAATTAGCAGGGAACGATGCACTTACTTGCATCTTTTTCAAGTCCACGTTGACGCGTTCCACTTTGAACTTGGACAAACCGTATACGGTCATATTGAAGAACGTCATGTCGGCCACACCGAAGTTCTTGCTCATGGCCGGTATTTTCAGCGGGTCGGGAATCGGAGCTCCGGGGAAACCCTCGGGATCGCGTCGCTGATAGTGTCTCAGGATTTTTCTGATCTGCTCGCTCAGCTTGTCCTTGATCACCTCAGCGGGCATCGTGTTGTTGGCCTCGGTCGGGGAATTGTTTGTAGTGATTTTAGCCGTCGTGGTTACCGGCTCGGTGATGACTTCAACCGTGGTGTCCGCAATGCTGGTGGTGGTTACAGCCGTGGTGTCTACCGCGTCGGCGATGGCCTCAACCGTGGTGTCTGAAATGACGGTGGTGAGTTCAGCCGTGGTGCCCGTGGTTGTTTCGGTGGTGACTCCAACTTCCGGTTCGGTAACGGTTCCTTCCTGTTCCTCTGCGGCTACCGGCAAGGCGACTAAAACCAACAGTGAAAAAAATCATCAGTTCGAGCGTACACGCGAAAGCAGCAAGGACCAGGAAACGTCTGATCAAAAAAGGGGCGTTTTTCGCGAAACAAGGAAAAATCGCGGCACAAGGGAGAATATAATTAATAATTGCAACACGTGCTGCAGCCGGTGTCGATTGCACGCCGATCGTTCTCTCCAGACAAACGGAAACGAGCGATTCACATAGGTGCTGTCGGGGGGCAAAAAAAGGGAAAAAAACACGCACCACCGCGGGGTCGTCCGCTGCTCGATTAGATTTTTTCATTTCATCTCGTTCGACTTCTATCGTACGCTTTTCGATGCGAAAATAATATTGTACACGCTCTACCAATAACAGATCGCAATCGAGCATTTTATGGGTGTATTATTTATGTTAACAGATATGGACGTTCAGTCGCAGAGAACTTTTCTGGGTACGAAACTTTATCGGCAAGTCAATCCGAAAAGACATATTTATTCCGGACCGCTTGCGTGTACGCCGAGCAATAAACGAGTTATCGGATGCAATCCCAAACCAACGACACGACCGACCGCGACGTTATGGCCTCTGATCTTATTATATGTTTTCGTTTCTTTCAATGTCAATATAATAAACTATACATTTATGACAGAATAATAATAACAAAACAGGGGGGAAGGATATATAATATTCAGATTTGCTGATCATCAAAAAAACCCATGTTCGAGTGAACACAATACGCGTAAATGTACTGCAGTTTATTTTAATTCGTTCCGAATAAAACCTTATTTTTTTCCGATAACCTTACTCTTTCCTTGATAGTCGAATAATTCATTATAAATTTAGTCAAGTTGTAGTAATTATATATATATATATATATACTTTACTTTGTACACTAAATACTCCGCATCGCATTTTCGCGGTTAATAAGTTCATTGTATTTCAATTACAAAATTATATACAAGTTCTTGTTACATCTCAATTGAAGATTATTATAAAACGTATACAAAATTTAGGAGTTATACTATTAAGAATATTTCATAATACAAATTTAATTTAAGGCTTTTGTACTCGACAATAGATCGTTTTAAACGTAAATGCGGTATATTAGAGTTGGTATTTTGATATTACGTCGGTGGTCATATTTTGATTTATTCAAGAGAATAATAATTGATTCATGTTTTAGTGATGAATACGAACGGTTTTCTATAAATTTATAATTTGTTGACGACATTTGATTTAATTTGTACGGTATTTAATTAGTCATGATGCGGAAAAATGAAATAAAATGATAACCAAGTAGTATCTAAATGAACATCTGTTTCCTTCAATCTTTTCTTCGTAATTCACATTATGATATTATTATCTCATTTCATAGTTATAAATATACTTTATACTGAAATGTAAAATGTGCATTTAAAATTGTCGTTATAAAATAAATAAGAAATATCGGTTAAGTTTTGAAATTAATGCAAGATCAGATTTGCAAAGCTGACACATTTCAAAATCTAATTATTCGTCATTGGTCGGAAAATGGCTTATCGTGGGACTTATTGACACCTTAAATAGCTCTAGAAATCTGCATTTTAAATTAGACTGAACCCAAAATGATAACAGCACTCAAATAAAAAAAACAAATTCACTAACTTCAAACTTTAGTATGATATATCAAAAATAAAACAAATTGGCTACAAGTTTTGAAAGTTCAAAATTTAAATTAATAATTTATTATGTTCAAACTATTATAGTAAAGTATTGGTTAAACAATTTTGTGTTACTTTTATGATCAATATATATCACCAGGGAAAAAGTGCACTGAATTTATAATATATTTTTCTTTGTTGTGAACAAATATACGGATAATAAAACTGGATCAAAATTTTCAAATTGGAAAAGAGACACAACAATAACTTAATAATGGCATTTTTGATTTTCTCAGTAGTTACCCTCAATATTAATGTATAATAATATCCATGCAAATAACCATTTAACATAACAAATAATACTGTATCAAAGGAAAATGGTCAGTAAAGCAGTTATTTATAAGCCATTCATACGGCTTAATTAAAAATCAAATTGATCGTTTTTACAAAAAGTTATTTTTATTTAAATAAGGAAAAGTTTTTTTTCTACAATTTGACAATTATTATTTAAAACCAACTATTTCGTATGATATTATCTTTTTCTTACTACGATTTAAAAGATTGAAAAAGAAAATGAATGTTGTTTTTAACAATCGCTGTGGTTTTGTTAGTATTTATGTTTAAATGAAACCTAATAAGGTTTGTACCCAGTCGTAGTTTGAAGACATAAAATTAATTTGTTAACAAACGAGTTATCAGATGCAATCCCAAGTCAACGACTCGACTTATAACTTTACTAGAAAAGTATCTCAAGTATCGCGTTTCAATTGTTTTAAGGTAAATATACGATATTAATTTATATTACTCCGACCGTTACTGATCATAATAGTCTCTGTGAGTGCAATGTTTCATTATGTTGCTTTAAAACGTATAAAACAAGTAAGATTATATGTGTCCGCCCTAGTGACCTACATAAAACTCGAAAACCGTATCATACCTACCCGTTACCGGTATTCCGTTAGGAGCGTAATGACTTGACGAAGGACAAACCCTAAGATCTTGATGTCTCACCCAATCCTTGAATCTCACTTGAGGGAACTTTTATTAGCTATAGTGAGTTACAGATGTAACTATATTCTACAGTAGTGTTTGTTTAGAAGCAATGGTTCAAAAGTTACATTCCGATCGATAGGAACCCTCATCTTTAATGCACTTCGATGGGTAGTTTTGGAACTCAATATATTTTTAACACATCGGAAAAACACAAAAACTGACATTTACGACGCACGCGTTTGTAGCGCAAAACTATTTTTGGTTATTTTATTGTATTTGATATTGAAAAAAAAAAAATGAAAAAAATAATAGTCTTAGAGACTTGACACAATCATTCATTATTCACGCCACATTCTAATTATATTAAAATAATTTTTCATCAGTCTATAAGTTTTTTTTATAAGCTTTTTAAATTTGACAATGAACTAATTTATACGTTAAGTTATTATTGTTTTAAAATTTAAGAACAATCCCTTCGAAAAACTACTCAATACTTATGTACCGAAAACCTGTATCAGACTGATTTTTTTTTTTAACTTTCGGCGAAATTAGTGTTTTGTAATTTTTTTTTTTGATTTTTACTTGTATGATTTTGTACTATTCGTGATTAGAAACACGTGGAACGTATTTCATATAATATAACCTTTAATACAGTAACATTTAATGCGTAATTATAGGATTGTAAATAAGTTACAAGCTTACGATATATCTTAGATTAAACTCATACGTCTGCGATGGCGCGAATAGCACAAAAAGATGTTTTCCCTCTTTTGAAGTATAAAATATTAACTTATTTTTAATCGTGCGTCCAATGAATCGGTACATATATCGACAAAACATATGTAGCTCAATGGCGAGAAATTTATTTTTCCGCGGGTACGAAAACCGACAAAAGAGCTAACAGCGATCTTATGAACAATAATGAACGAACGTATTTGACCGATTCAAATGACGTCAGTAATAATGCAACCACGTTCTGCAAACTGTTCAGTATTTTAATAGGCCACGTGTCGAAAGCGTGTGTACGGCTTATGAAGAATAATTTTACAATCTATAAGTGAATATTGTTCAATGGAATGTTGTGTAAAAAATAATGGCTCATAATGTACAAGAAGTTTATCTAGGTTGAACCGATGACCGGAATACTCACGCCGGTGGCATATTTTACATTAATAATAAATTCGTCCTACAATCTAGGAGCGAACACCTCAAGCCCAAGGCTAAGACCGCGACTTCCCCAAGAGACATCCTACTAGACACAATGAAGAGCTAGATAGTGTGAGATTTATACTGATGCACGGATATGTCGATACGTTATTAGTAATATTCGTCAACAATCAAACTTTATAGTTTTACACGAACGTGATATTATGTACACGTGTTTCGCTAAAAATATAATGCACCTCTATATTATTTATTGACCGATTTTGGATGAGTATCATATTTTGGAAAATAATAATAATAGTATACTCCGAGTACAAGCATATTTATATTAAATTCCAATATTTTGACCTCACTCAAATCGTCCCTAGAATTACTTTGAATAATAATTTCTGGATCGTTACTTTGAAATCGAACAACACATCCTATCCAAAGATTTTCCCAAATCTTTCATCTCACCATTTCCTTCTAACTTTTGCATTGCACAACCATAACCCCCTTACATAATTCACTTGGAAGAGTTTTTTCCAAGTTTTAAAGTTTGAAAATCTAAAATGCGTGTTATAGTTTTAAAATACCTCTGAGTAATTGCCGAAAAAACAACAACAACAATAATTAGCTTTTACAATAATTATTATTGTAAAAGCTAGTTTGATTTTTTTATTCAATGTTTTTTAAATACATTTTTAACACATTTATCGACTGTGGTTTTTCATAACTGATACAAAACTGGTAACACATATTTATTCTCTTAAAAGACACAAAGTCAAACTACAAACTACGAAACCACGTTGGAAGGTTCACGTTTAATTGACCATACACGCCGCTCTATAAATATGTATGCATACATACATACAATGTTTGTTCGTACGGTCATAACAGTCAACTTTATACACTCTGTATACCAACTTTATTGTTTTTTTTTTTATCGTTCACTTATAGTTGTAACATATTTAATTGTTTATTTGTTATATCCTTCACAATAATAGCTATGCATCAGCTATTCCAACACCATTATTTATCGCTTACATTTGGGTCATAAGTCATAACTCTAATGTCCAACCTAACTAGGGCTGGTATAGTTTTGAGTACAGTTTAAGTACATTCATTATATAACAACGCATTCATTGAACCGTACTGAATATTAGTAGCAGTATGTTTGAATACCCTGAATAGGAAGTATAATCATTTATAGGTACATTATTTTTATAATAATAATAAAAAAAAAACACGTGTCATAATATTGAATGTTGATAATATTTTCTTTTCCGGATACATTGATCTTTTAGGTGAGACGCAAGGACGTTTCAAGATATTGTTTTTTTGTACGAGTATTTTTTTTTACATGATGGAAAGAATTAAAATGTTTTATAACAATATATCGCTATCCGGGGGTCCCTTGATGGCCAGCAATGTAATGACCGATGTTAAGTGAAGTAATTAGTCGAGTTGGACTATATTCTCAACGTTTGTTAAAAATAAAATCGCCCTTGACTCCAGAGGTATTGACTTGAGTGGTGGAAATTTGATAACTTTCAAACAGTTAAAGAAAAAAAAAAAATTAAAATCGAAAAAGAAGGGTATGTTTTTGAAACGACGAGTCTGTTGTAATGAACTTTGTTCTCTGGAAAACAATGACTGGTGTAGAAGGAAACGATTGAAAACAATGAATATCGTTCACTATAATATTCATCTACGAATAAATTATCAATAACACCGTGTGCGCGTACACGAACAGTTGATTGCGCGCGAAGAAATTGCAATAACTCATTCAAGACGGAAGTGTAAAACGTAATATCACAACAATATCGTGAATATCCGTAGCACTGTGTCGTTTTCGGTGTTCATCTCGAGTTCGCACGTGCACAATAATACGTGTTACCCGTGTACGCGTAACATTTCGCCGTGTGATCGACGACGCGAACGCCGAACGACCGTGCACAGCCAGTACGTGTAGAGTCGTGTGTAGCAGCCATTAATTTCCGCGCTATTACTAAATCGGACACCTAAATGTATACATACTTACACCGTGCTTGTACGCACAGCCGAGTAAACACACGTAAATATATATAGGTTTGTTGCACGAAAGTACACAATATTATGTGCACCGCGGAGTAACGACGGTCAGATTTATGTGCGCGCAGATGAAGTGCGCGTGTATGCGGCGCTAGCGAGTGGGCAGATCTGAGACCAAGGGCACGGTAGTATCGTGTGTTATACGCGCGCGGACGGAAAACACAATTTGCAAATGGAAATCGGCTGTAATGGAAGTCCGCCGCAATGATAAACACTGTCGTGGTATTTCGATCGTGAAAGTCCCCTTCTAGTCCGTCTACCGAAGGGGTGGGTTAATGGATCGGGGCGGCACGGGGTGGGCGATGGACTAGAGGGACCTTTTGCCCCGTCGATGTCTCTTGAAACCTCTCTCGAAAACCGTATGGATTCGCGTGATCCAAGCCCCGTATCTTGGACGGCGTACAAGACGAATCAATCTCGAACAGATACCACGGACTGTTCGAACATGACGTTTTCCGTAGAACCCTGGCTATTCTCTCCGCGCATTGTTACGGAAATTAGTAAAAAAAAAACCATAAACGAAAACATTTTATTTTGTCGAAAATAATAGTTTTTTTTTTTTTGCTTATCGGTAATTTATCGAAGTAGGTACGTGAGTTTTGAGTGTTTTTTCATTTTTTGTTCTCTTAAGCTTATTACTTATAACGATATGAAATTACTAATAATAATAATCAATAGAAATAGAAATAGTCAATTTTAATTTCTCGGCAACGGTGCGCTTACGATATGACTACTTGATATAATACCTCGTCGTGCGACGAGTGAAATAAAGTTTACAAAAGACCATATGCCAACGCACGACGTTTGCGCTCAGCGTAGCCCTACGAGACGTGACGGGGTCCAGGACGAACGGGGTCGCGGAGCTATTTCGGATTTCCCGTCGGCGAAAGCCTAACCAGGGCTAGGGTGGTGCAAGGGACGCGGGAGAACATGTCGAAACGAACAAGCTGTTTGTGTATCTTTCCCTACGGACGTACCTGCTGAACGTGCGAGCAACGAAGCGCCGCAACACAGGAGCAATATGATCGCCGCGGAGGTCTTCATGGTGCCGTCGACGGGCCGGAGAGATCGGGAAATATGTGATTTGCGAGCGTGTGTTTTGCGAATCGTCTATCGTCGAGGAACTGAAGTTCGGTCACATGAAGCGAAAAAGAAACGTCATAATAGTATTATTGTGTTTGCCGATAAACGCTGATCGCGAACAACATGATATTATTATTTACGTTGAAATACGTGCAAATGCGCGAAGCCCGCGCGATCGACTAAAACTGCGGCGGCGGTTCCGGTGGACTCTGCCGCCTTGCGATTAGGACGGAATCGCCCTTTTGACCCGGCCGACGTGACGTGTTTTCATCAATCGGTTCGAGTGGTGGCATCTGCGCGTAGGTATGTTCGCGCAACAACGTTCCAACGAAATGCGAGTACCATGTATTTATATTATTTGTACTGTTATTAATTATCATTATTATTACTACAGTACTACGTGTACGCGCAGATATTGAAATCCGAGTACATCGCGAACAATAACCGAGATCGCCGCATCGACTGAACTCGTCGATTCGAATTTCGTCCGCGCACCGGCGAAGCTATATTATAAAAGCAGTATTATAATTTTATTCTCTCGCGAACAATATTGTAATTACGTGATACGCCGCATACCTACGTATTCGTAGAGTAGGCATGGTCTCGGTAGGCGGGATGTACACCGTTACAAAATAATATTATAGGTATAACGGGTATTCATCTTTGATCAACCCTACTATATTTATGTAACATGTGACGTCTAATTTACCCCAATCAACGTACTCTGATTGTGTTTACTCGAGCTCGAACAGAATATTGCCGTTGTAAAAATGTCTAAATGAATGTGTACAGTTTTAACTCTATAAGCGAGAACATTTCGACGTAGATACTCATTTGCAAAACGAATAGAATAATTAAACGAACACCGATGGACTATGATACAATTTATAGTAAATTATAATACAATTAAGACATAATACAAACGACATTCTTAATAATAATAACAATATGTTTAATGACGCTCAATGAAGGGCAATAGAGCGTGAAAGTAATAGAATTACTCGTATTATACGTTTTATACAATATAGATTTAACTCCTTAGTCGTGTTAGATAGAGTGATGAGTCTTTTAAACTTAAAACCAAGTTACCTACCGTTGCTCTCAAAAAAAAAGTATTCTGAGTAAACATTTTTGGGTGAATTAGTTTATGTTTCTAAAGATTTTTTTTTTTTATTTTTACAAGTAATATACAATCTGTATCATTAATACAATAAGAATATGTGCTAAAAGTACATTAACAGGAAAATTAATTTGATGAAAGGAGCCACCCATTGATGACACTTTCTATGGAAACTTTGTTATTTAAACTAATTATTAAACAGGGTTATTATAACAAATCACGACACCATTTGCGCTTAAGGCTTCTTGGGATATTACCAGGTATGGTAGCGGAGGCCAAATTTTTGATAAGTGGATTCGAGTTTCTAAAGATGGACTATATATTAGTACCTACAGCCACATTTCTTAAAAAGGTAGATTGAACTTTTAATGTTCTATAAACATTTTTCTTTAATCATGAAATATCTATGATATGCTAATGTTAGGGTTCAGTAAATGTTTCGAGCCACTACGATTTATATTTATAGAATAACAACAAAATAAGTAATAAGATATATCTAACCAACATTTGTTACAATACCAAATTTCGAAGAAATTTCATTTTCTAGCGCTTATATAAGTTATTGGCGACTTTCCAGTAAACATTATTTTTATTGGCTACAGAGAAAATCTTATGAAAAATCTTGTGTCTACAAAATATAAATAAAAAGACAGTACGTGACGAAATATACTAGACAATGCAAGGTAAGACTTAAATTATTTAATATGTTTTTTTAAAATAGTCGGAAAACTGTCGAGAAATTAAAAAATAACACCACTCAAAATACCAACTAGACGACACTTTCTATCAGAAAAAATCCAGGTATGTATATATCAGTCCTTCTGGTCAAAATTGTATACATAGAAAGAACAAAAAATACACACCATGATAAAACCAATAAATTTCTTGTTTCACTTAGAATCTAAGAAAAAGAAAATCGTAAGATTTACAATTATTTAAACGAATATCGACATTTAGGTTCATTATCATGCATTATATTGGTGTCGAAACTATTAAATCCAAGCAATATGTCTTTATTTTGTTTATTTATATTTATTTATTTTATTTAATTTACTTTAATTTAAATATATTTAATTAAATCCATAACATCCCTATTGGAATGTGGAATCTGATGAAAAAGGTGGAGATCAAGACAACAACCAACCAATATTATTTCTATGATTTCGGGAAGACAAATAACACTTCTTTTAAATAATTTAAAGATTAAAATCAATGTTGGTCGGGCAATTAGTCTAAAGATTATAAGGCAGCAGTTTACAAAACCAAGTAAGAATGGATATTTGGATCCATATTATGTATCAATACGTATAAAGTCTAAGTTCAAATGCACTAAAAAAAAAATATAAGACTTTTCGACATTAAACTAAATGTAAAAAAACATGACATTTCTAATTCACTCCTTCTTCATCTTCTATAACACAATCCTCCTATCTTAAGAAAAGTCTCCCAGAGGGTACTTTCCTGTCGGATTGTTTTTGGTTATATGATCCTTATAATTGATCCCTGTTTTTCCATGCATGCCGTGGCCATTTCAGTGTTCTGAATTTCTGATTAAAATTTCTTTTGTAATATTAAGACACTATAAAAGGTCCTGGAGTCATTCATTATGTACTTACTTTCATTCTCCCGTTCGATCATTCTTGCATGAATCCTTCTGATAATTTTTCTTTTGAAACATCTGACTTTATATCTTTCGGTCTCCTAAGAGGTCATGTTTCTGAGCTGTATACATCACCATCACTGCACAGTATATCAGAATTGCGCCGTATAATAAAATAACATCAGGACATACATTTTTTTAATATGTCTTTAGAACTTACCTAAGTTCAGTCATTTTCCAAATAATTGGTAGGAGTGTTATTATTTTTTTTTTTTAGTCTGGTAATAATCTCTATTTTTATGTTATTGTCATATAGTAGAGTTAATATCGGTCCCGAGTAACTATAATGAGATGCACTCTATAATGCTGTGGTGTTCTACTTTCATTTTCTCACCACATTGTCGGTAACTAACCTCTCATTAATAGGTACGTATTTATACGTACCCACACAAATAATTGTGATGTGATTATTTTTCTAGCGATTACCATTTTACACCATCGGCAGCAACAGTGATGTTGGAGTGCCATTCGACCGTAATATCATAGACGGTAAACGTACATAGTATACCTTTGGCTAATTTATAAATAATATTATGTTGAAGCCGAGAGACGGAGATAACGCTTATCCGACTCAGTACGGCAATTTAATTCTGTTTAAAAAGTCATATTATGTACCGGTCATGGTAATAGAATCTGTATTGTAGTATTTGTACATGAAAGAACGCGACGGACCTTGGCCTCGGCGCGCGTTTACCGGAAATACGTTTCATTCTTTCTTTATACTTTATTTCTCTGTTTTTTCCCACCCCCGATTCCAATGCACGCGTCTTATTGCACGCATATGTACAGCGATTCTTTTTTTTTGTCATAGAACGGACCACTGACAATATTCCGCAACCAATAACCGTACCGTTTAGGGAGTACTTTTACTTTTGTTTACTACGTTAGTTATTTTTGTTTCGCCCCAGTTTTTTTTATCTCTTCCTTTACACTGCCGCGTGTTGCGGTGTCACAAGACGTGCGTACTTTTCGAGTTGCTTCAAAGGAATTCTCTTCGGAAACGCGTGCGGAGAGGTAACCTATACGGCTATACGTAAGCGTACAAGTCGTGCTAAATGCATCTTTGAAAAACTTACTTCTGCAGTATTATACTGTTACACAGTCGCTCCGCGCGTTAAACTCGTAACTGGAGTTTTCCAACGAGTGATTCACTTAACAGAAAAGACACTCGTTTTCCCGGTCGGTCTATGTGTTTTGCGAATAATTTTTTATCGAGAATCAATACATGTCGTTTCTGTAAAAATCAAATTAATCAACTCTTACTATTTTTTAAGTCGTTTTTAATCAAAACAACTAATGTTGATAAGTCATACATTTCTTATTTTGCTTCAATTTTCTGCGTAGTTGTGTGCCTTTAATTATGTATTACAATTATTATACATCACTACGCACAGTTCAACAGGTCATCGTAGTATTGTAGTCTACTCTTTTTCGTTTAAGTCGTAGTTTTATGTTTCTGAGAATCTGGCTTGATAAAGCCATGTGCACGCCGTTGAGCGTACTTTTGGTTTTATCTACAGCCTAGAGCTGTTTATAAGGTTTATAACAATGACGCGTTGTCGTCAGCTTTGAAAACATTTTGCTCTTTTCCCGCCACGCCATCGTTCGATATACGTCACTATGAATTATGCACTATTCGTATATACTGATTGACGTTCACGTTGCCCACTTTGTACTTTGGCACATTCCTAAATCACACATTTCATAATGTAATGGAGTGGTGTACTTTTTTGCAGCATTCAATCGCAGGAGTTTCTTATCGGAAAATTTCATTGGCATGTAAGAACAAATTACTGTTGTAGGTGAATTGAAATAATTATCGCGATCATTGATTATTTACAATATTATTTTGACAATCGTGCTATGTTTCACTTGAAAGTGAATCAATTTTTTTTATCGATCCTTTATAAGCTTAACTACAAAGGTGATTAGCTATATGTGCTATAATAATTTTTGGCTTGCACAGTATTTAGTATTTACAGTATGAATTTTTTATTTAAAATTTTCTTACATTACTAATTAATTTGTACAATTCTGTTTCTTTTAAAAAAATATATTATTTTATTTGTTTAAGGCTCTCCTGTATTTCCTGATCAAATTATCGGGTATATAGTTTTCCTTTATTTATTCCTCGTATCGGCCGTATTCGGTGAGTATACGTTTTATTGTTTTTTGTGTTCCTCGTATTATACATATTATAATATGGTGGTTCTTCTTCGGCCATCAGGTAACTGTGTGTCAGTTCTGTATGGCCGATCCTTATTATATTGATAAATGTTTCGCGTTTCCTGTTTTTAACCATTTTGGGCAATTTGTATATATTGATCTTTTTATTTCGCTACGTTCGCATTCTAGGGTTTGGGGTTGACAAATGTTATTCCATTCTAGTAGACAGATATTTGATTCAATTTTGTTTGTTAATGAATTAATATTCCTATTTAATTTTCTACATACTATTTGTTTTAGTTAAATGTTTTTATTTGAAACGATATGTTGACTGATCAACTTTAAGAAGGAGTATAATCTTTTTCTCACAGGTTTATTAATATTGTACATGCTTAAAACGAGGCTTGCGAAATTCATTGGATTTGGTTCGTGTGTATACTACAGTTATGCACATGTTTGATGTTATACGATAATATTTACTTATTTCATATGGTTTAAACGATAAGTTGTTGAAAAATACAACCGACATGGTTGTCTCAACACTCTTTTAACGCTAACGCGCCTCCGAGTGATTTATGGATTCATATTATTTTATTAAATGGACCAATAGACCGCAATATATAAATGACTGCATTTGTTACATTTTCTACTTACAGCATCCGTTATGTTGGACCAATCGTACTTACATGCTATGTGGTACAACGAAGTGTTGTGTGAAAAAAATTAGTAAATAAGTATGCCTACAGTTTCGTAATGTCGACGGATGATATTTTTGACTCGTAGACATACGCGTTGTCCGTTCGTTGTTGATAATATTTCAATATTACATACTCGTCTAGTACGTGGGAAAAAAAATATATATCTTACTCGGTCATGTATGTATAATAGTAATAATAATAATACGTAATATTATACACGTGGCGCAGGGGAACGATGACTTGGCGGCACGGAAACGGGAGGACGATGGATGCTCTTCTTCCCACCAGCGGCCGTTTATGATTCGATTCGCATACATATGTGATTTCGAACTTCGTTTTCGAAGGGACTGTACGCACACACGGACATGTACGACATAATATATGTGCGCGCGTACGCCGACAAATTGTTAGCATTGATCGGAAGTTTTCCGGTCTTTTGATAAACCGTAAGTGAGTTTTCGCGGTACACGCGGAACCAACATAATACGCGTACGATTTGATCGTAAACGTGTTTACCCGAAACATATTATATTATACGCGTGCAAAACTTCGGGGAAGATTTTTGCCGTTCGATCGCGGCGGCGGACTTTTCGAAACCGCCGATGTCAAGTGTAATCATTTCTGTAATGAAATATTCGCCGTGTCCCGTCGATTTTCGCAAACGAGCGGGGAGCTGGTAAACTTTTTCGAGACTCGTGTGGTGTAGCCGCGGTCCAATCGAATTATCGCGCGAACATTTCCGTGGATTTTTCCCCCCGCTTCTATCGTATTATTATTATTTATTTCTTTGCGATTTTCCGCAACACGTATATGTTGATTATGTAACGTACGTTGTACGGAAATATCGCCGACTGGTGGAAAATAATGGCAGTGATTGCGGGGCATTGTGAGCGGTCGCGGCTGTCCGAAGAACGCGCGGAAAAGATCGGCTCGCGCGACCCCGCGGCAAAAATAGGCGAACAGCGATGCGGCCAAATTAGCTGATAATCGTCATCGTTATCGCGGGGAAAACTATTGTCGGGCCGCGAGGAAACGTAGGAGGAAAGATGAAAACTTTTAAACGAACCCTTCGGTCGCGCCGGTGCGCGTCCTCGACGGACGCGGACCCGGAGTTGCGTAATAGTAATGGTAAAAATGCTCGCGCACGAATTCGCTGACGTCGAAGGTTTTTTTCGCGTTCCAGTATAATACGTTTAACGCGAAGAAAAAGCACGGCGCGCGCGCGATGCGGCCGGGGCTGTCGGGGAGGAAAAAAAAAATATATAAATATATTTACGAGATCCGTCAAATTTATATGAAACGATGAGAAACTTTTCAGCGTCAGCGCCGGAGGAAATTAAAGAATGTTTATCTAGATGGTCCGACGGTATAATAAATAGTATTTGGTGGCGTTTACCCATGTATATATGTTTAATATAATATTTTGAATGTCGTCGCGTTCGGATTCCCCGATTGGGAAACACATCGGATATTCTCGGATTGACAGGTTTTTTTTTTTTAAAATGTATAATATATACATATTTAAAGGTTGATATTATTTGGACGGTATTCATCAATATAGTGTTATGTACAAACACGTAACGCTGTATGATGCAATTTCCATTCGTTGTTGACATCAAAAAAACATACTTTGTGATTTACCGTCAACCAAAGTCTGGAATGATAACACTTTGCGAAAACTTTTGATCGAATTTTGAACATGTGATGTTATGTCTTTCGAATGTGATAAATCATTAAATAATAAAAATTACAATAAGAATAACATATATTTCTGATTCATTTCTATAGTAGTTTTTATTACGATGCGTGTTCACATTGGGTTTCAAATTATGAGGATGGGAAATTGTTCATGTTTTGAAAATTGAACCGAACAATTATTTGACAGTCTAAGTCTCGGAGTTCTAGTATATCATTTTCTAGTCAAATAAAAACACTTAATTTTTATTTCTTTTCAGTCAATAGTCGTGATATATCAAAGGCCGAAAAAGAACAATTATTATTTCCGGTTAAAAACCAATTTTTAAAGTAGTCCGAGATCTATTGCACGTATAAATGAAAAAATTAATAAAAACTATATGATAAATATGATATAATATTTTACTGTTAGTAAAATGAAAATTAAGGTGTGTTTTGACATCGGCACAGTATTAATGATCATAAGTATTTTCCATCCAAATAAAATAAGTTCTCGGTGGGTGACCGGATTGAATCTCAAGGTTTTAATCTCGCGAACGGTACACTGATAATCGCAATAAAATCAAGACTTCCAGTCCGCGCATATTTCTGTCGTCTCGGCAGAGGTAGGTCGAACAAAGAATATTTTCTTCAAATGAGAATTTCATTGTACGTGTACACTTCTTTAATATTTAACATGATCCGTAATTAATTGTTTGTTTGCAAAGCGCCTGTGTACGGCAGGTCGGCTAATGTTTGCACGGCTTGCAGAATACGCATTGCGAAATACAATAATATTATTTCGACGTTACCCAAGGTGATGTCGTTATATAGTATCTTATTTCGTCGTGTGGTGGCTTGAATGCGTACACATTTCCAACTAGTTTTTTCATATTTATACAGGAACTGTTCGTGCTGCAACACGAGCCTATAAAAAAGCTGCTGTTAACATACGTATTACGTATCGGAAATAGTTTTCAAAAATTTAACGTGACCTATTAAAAGCTTACCAACCATTGTCATTTAATCTGTGCGTTTTACTGTTACGAAATATTGGCCATACAAAGTGCATACAGGTCTAAATGTAGATTTTATGTGTGCACATACCGCATAGGTTTGTAAACGTTTGCGGGCACCGTTTCATTGTCATGTTCACATTGGAACTTAAAGTTAATATGACTCATGTTTTACACTACGTAAACTTTCAGGGAACGTTACGTTATCTTTCGTTAACATTGGTTTACATAAAATGTATACTTCTGGAATATTCGTAACATTTTATCGTACGATGGTGTGTAGGTGTACGATCCTAGTTACGATTTCCTCTTAGCGCCATCTCCCACGCAACGCTCGTCGGAAACACGTTTAAGTTAAAGCAAAAGTCATGGGTACACATTGGAGGCCATCGACTTCAACCGTAAAAAAACCGACCAAATCGCAGTCTTCAGGTGATGCATATAATATACACTTGTTAGATACGACACACGTAAACCAAAACCGAACACAATGAAATAGTCGCGCGTGCGAAACGGTAGTGAAACGTGGTCTTAGCCTAGTCCAGTGTTTCCCAACCGGGGGTGGGCGTGTAAACATTTCTAGGGAAGCGTAAGCAGTCATTATAAAATACAGTTTTTATGTATTAAATTATTTTTATTTTAAAATTTAAAAAAATATGAAAAATTAATAACGACCGGTTATTGAGCATTGATAAAGAGACATAAATATAATCAATTAAGATATTGATAAAGTATTGATAAACAAACATTGAGCCAAACATTGTCTAAAGAAAAGTGTTGCAAGCCTACACATTAATAAATCGTAAATTTCATTATATTATATTACTTACTCATATTACTATGATTTATATTTTATAATTATTATCATCAGTAAATTTGAATTCATCTCGGATATTTTATAATTTCTTTGTAAAGTACACAAAAAAGTGATATATTTTTCATTTTGTAAAAGGGGGGGGGCGTGAGAGTTTCGAAAATCTACAAAGGGGCATGGAATAAAAAAGGTTGGGAACCACTGGCCTAGTCGGTACCTAGTCAATAATGTGTTGTTGATCCAAGTCCGTCTGTTTTTTTCTTAGACATCACATACATATATTATTATATGTGTATAATGTTCTCGGCGCGCTTATCCTTAATTTTGAACAAACGTTCGCCAACACCGCTAAGAAATAATATGTATACCGAATAAAATGCGCACCCCGCAGCACGCATAGTACACACCGCTCAAATATATGTACATATTTAATTTGAACGTCCTATGTACCTGCACATATATACGGGTTGCATATTACATGGACATTTGCGCGGTATTTGCTCAGGTTTACTAATTTCGTCGTACGATTTCCGCACCCGGTATTGCCGCGTGTTTATCCTAACATAATCCTGCGTACAAAAACTAACCGCGATAACGTGACGACCGTAAAAGCAACGCGACCGCACGTTGTCGGTGTTCGCATATTGTACGTTTGCACCGGGCGTCAAACAGTTGTGTGGGCTCACGGGGGGGGGGGAGACACGTCGAAACGGCGGCGGCGCCTCCGTGGTCTTTTCGTACCTGCGGAGTGCGGTTCGTCGTGTTTCCACAGAACGGGTCTTATCGCCGAAAAAGTTGTTTGCGTTTTGATATGATATTATCATCATCATTATTATTATTATTATTACTATGACGCAGTGGCGCGACCAAGGGGGGTGTTTTGGGTGTCTGGACACCCCCCTTGAACCGTATAATAGGAAATTTATATTTAATTATATTCAATAACCATTGAAAAAAAATGTTCGATATTTTTTAAAATCTAAATCTATTGTTATATTTTATAACTGATAAATGTTACTAAGTCTTTTGTCCATAGTTTATCATATTTATCATATTTAATATAGAATTTTATGGTAATGACCTGGAAGATTCATTAACGGTTTTAGCTGAAGTTAAAATTTGGCATCATCAAGTTTTTAAACTACGACTGGAAACCAATTTAAAAATGGTTACTGCAGTTGAAGTAATCAGTAATTGCAATAATGCCCTATATCCCAACATTTATAAGCTACTGACAATTCTTTTAACGTTACCCGTGACATCTTGTGAAGCCGAGAGGTCATTTTCAACTTTAAAGCGAATAAAAACATACCTCAGAAATTCAACAGCAGATAATAGACTAAATGGTTTGGCAGCATTGCATATTCACCGAGAAATTAAAGTTGATATAGATGCCGTTATAAAAAAATTAGCAAAGAATAAAAGACGATTAGACTTTGTAATTTAAAATTTATAATATTGTTATATGTATAATAATTATTAATTTTGTAAACTTCTTGACAATTACTAATATTATATGTAACTTTAATCTAAACATACGTGTCACGTACTCACGTAATATAAATTGTTTAGTTAATAAAACGTTGGACGTCAGTAGTGTATTCAGAAATAATTATGGTGGTGGTTTGATTCAAATCATTTGAATAAAATAATATAATAGGTAAATATTTAATAGTAGTCGTGACGACTGTCACTTGTACATAGTATACTCACAAATTTGGAAATTAATTGGGGAAATACTGTATACGCTACTGGCGGACACCCCCCTTGAAAAAATCCTAGTTGCGCCACTGCTATGACGTGCGTACGCGGGGGCGAAACGTTTAAGGATTTATGGTCGCTTGTTGCACGGACGTCTACCACGCGAACCACCTGCAGAATACGGGGAATTCCGCGTGGACTATAGCCGGTATATAATATGTACATTGTGTATGTCACGTATGTTGTACTTAATGTCGTGTTAAAAGTTGCAGTGGCCTTCGTTGATGTTGAACACTGTTAAATATTGTAAGTTTAACAACAAATCGATTTGTTTCGTAAACCTTAATAATTGTTAAACCTACAGAACAATTATTTAACACTGTGTTTGTTGTCTGCATACATTTTTCATATTTTGTAAATATTTATCAAGTATTTGAGAATATAAGTAGAATCTACATTGTAGATAGTTTAGTGAGCGAACGTGCTTTTCAGTTTTGTCCAGTGTAAAATACAATCCAAGATAAAAAGTGTAGTGGATAAGTCTATCTATATGTTTTTATTCAATTCTCTAATATAATAAAAAGGTATTATTTACTTTTTTTTATATTTAGTAGACTTAGCCATTAGCCTTGACATTTACATAATTTAGGTTTTTTATCGTAGATTAGTAAATATCAAATAATAATAATCTGTAAACCATTTTTATTTATAAATAGATTTTAGAATATATAAATATGAGATGGTTTAGTTAATACGAGACTACAGAGTTATCAGGCGTTAAACGAGCCGGTATAATATTCAACATTGCCTATACATAGTACATTCGTTCTAGTGGACGGAGTTTTTTTTACTATATTTGACTTTTTGGCGAAAATTGTATGACCATTTAAGCAGAAAATTCAGGGGTTTCCAAAAACGCTACAAAAAATGGACATATGATTTATATTCGTCAACTTAAAAACCGTTATAATTACGTAACTTATATAGCAAGCTTAATTCTGATAGAATTTTTAGAATACTCTAATTGTTCTGCCATATTTTACATATGATTCTGAAAATATTACATAAAAAAACTGAACGGACATAGGTTCTGACAATTTTTCTACATTTTTATGTACATAATAAATGTATATGTCTAGCAGACAGTTACCTCGCATCAGATATATATAGTAATATTATGATGGTTGTATTATTAATATGAAACCATTAATAACAATTAAGTTATTTAAATGCAAATCAAAATGTAAGCTTGGTTACAAATTTATACTCATTTTAATTCCCAAAGGTTTCGATGGATTAATAAAAATGTGCGTGTTTTTGAATAATTTTCATAGATAATATAATTTTATCTTGTACGACGGTATTTAGTTACACGAACATAAACAATTGCATTTTTATGCCCATAAAAATTCAAAATTATGCAAAAAAAATTCTTTATTTTGTTATAAAAAACGTAATATCTTAAAAATAATTACAAAATGTATGATGTAAAAAGAAAACACAAGATACTATTAATTTTGAAATGAGTAGGTACCAACAAGAAATTATAAAATGTTAGTTATGATATTCAAATATTGGAAACTCTACGCTTGTCATATAACACTATTATTGTTAATTTATTAGATTAGTCTGGAAACGTATATGAGGACATTTTCAAAATAACTCCAATTTAATAGTATAATGACCAAATAGATATTCACAAAACTAAAATCGAAAAGCTTAAAATTGTATAAATTATTATAAATATTACAGGCAAATGTTCTAACTTGAATATACGTGGTATAACGTATTATAATAATTATAAGAAAAAAAAAAATCAGTGACTTAGTTTTTTAATTTTTTTCAATATAAATTCTGAGATAAAGTATAAATCATGCATACAAATATTTGTGTAATCGTCTATAATATTACTCTAATTATCATATTAGTTATTACTTATTACTAATAACAATAAAAACAGAAAAGTTGAAATATAAGATAATATAACTTACTCATCTAAAAACCAAATTATAAACTTGATTAAGCAGAATTACTAAGCTGACGACGAATTGGTAACATATATATATATATATATTATATTTATTATATATATTATATATATATTTATATATATATATATATATAACTTACCTATGGTCTATATACTTTATTTTAGTTTTTATTTTTTTATTCACTTTTAAATAAATCTAAACTATAGTGTAACGTCGGACAATTTTTACCACCGGTGAAAATTCCTTGGGGGATGGGGTAAAATACGCTAGTTTTCTCAATCACCCATTCCCTCTGTAACAATTTATTCTTGGGGTGTAAAAATCGTCTGTTACACCGGTGTACCTACCGGTCGCGAACTAACTTCGATCGCGTAGGTGCACGTCGTGACAACAATGAAAAACAATAATAACACATCCGGGTGTGTTAAGAACTTAAAACGACTAGCAATTATAACGTGCGATTAAAAATCGACTTAACACTGCTTTTAATAACTTAATGGACTTTTAAATATTTTAAAGAGCGATTTGAAAAAATGACAAACGTTTTCACGCCTCCGTGGAACTCGTTACCGCGATTAATATTATAACATTATTATGTTACTCGTCACACGTTTTCGTGCACGGATAGACGAACGGTACGAGTAAAAAATGTACACGAACATAAATAAATTTAAAAAAAAACACACACACACACACACACACACACACGGCCGGTAGTAATCACTTAAAACATTTCGTGCACGAGACTTATTCCATCTTTTACGCGCCAAGAATAGTCGTTAAGCTCGTATTGCGTACGAATAATAGTGGGTTTTTCAATGGTAAATCGTATTATGCTTTCCGCCATTACCTACTATTTATAAATATAATAATGTACGAAACATCTCCTGCGGCGGCGGCGGCGGCTGCGGCTACGTAAAAGACGTCTTCTTCTTCTTCTTCTTCTGCTTATTTTTCGTGCACTCGCCTTTTCGCGGAAAATATTTGATTTTTTTTCATAATTGAATTCGGTTCTTTTTAAATGTACATACGCTGTGTGCGCGCGTATTTTATTATATTCATATATATGTATTATGTACTGCGGGTAACAGCGGTCGACCGGCCCGGACGGTCTTTTGTTTTTTTCCCCCAATTCATTCCGCCACCGCTGCGAGAGACCGGAGTATTCATTCGTAGAAACGTTTATTCGTACAATTATTTCACTTTCGAAAACCATAGTTTTTTACGGCGTCAAACGTTTTTTAACCTCGACGTCGGCGAATATCGGAAAAAGGTTTCGGAATGATTCAATCGCGCAGTCGACGACGGTATATTATTTTGATTCGTCGTACCGCACGGGATCGTCTATTGGCAGCATTTTTCCGTCAAACCGAAAATTATCACGTACAACGAACACGAGTTGTTACGAATGCGCGGTAATTACGAACGATTGAAATATCGATACTAAAATTTTAAATGTCCATGATAAATTATCTTGTACTCACAGCTCAGCCGATCATGTTAATTTCGTTGTGATTTTTGTTTAGAAAATTCGCGAGCATCGAAGACATTAAATATACTCGTATAAAACATATACGATATTTGAGCGAGAGTTGGATTTATCTATTTCACATATTGTATTCTACCAACTAAGATAATCGCGTCTGAAATTTTCTATTGAAATCATGTTCCGTGAACAAAGTTTCATTTTTTTAGTTAATAATTTGTTTGTTCTGCATTAATAAGTTATACACTTAGAATTGTGTACGCGTAATTGAATAGTTTGAATAGTCCATCAAATAATCGATTGTAAAACTGTACAGTTAATAGATTAAAATATACCCAGATAAAAATTACTCCATTTATTATTTTTGGTCCGACCACAACAATATTACACTTTACCGTCCAATATATTTTACAGTACACACAAGCACAAAAAAAAACCATTATACTTTTATGCTAATCTGTTTGTGTACAAAGTATGAAATAACTTTAATTTTCTTTGAATTAAAAACTATTTATTTATTATTCACGGTGTAACACAATGGTGTATTGGTCTCGTTTTTATTTTGTAAACAAAAATTAACATAACCTTTTCCGAAACGATAAAGGAGTGTAAAACGCTTTCTAAAAAAAAAAAATAATAATAATTACAATAATTAGACTAGAGGATAAAGCATATTATACGTACACTCGGTATTAAATGTACCTATCATGTAGGTTTTTTAGGTAAAAGGGATTATGTAAATAAAACTGTTAAATGGATGTTATGTTTCATGTATATTCAATACTCTTGTTTCCATACAAACGGGATGGAAATCAATTTCGCATGTTTGTTGACTCTGCGAACTTTATTGAACCAACGTTTTGTGTGTGTTATCTTTAATTTGATATTACACCGAATACCATACGGACTACAGTGATATTTATGACCGTTTGGCCAAGGGTTTCCGGCGAGTCTCAGTGAATGGCCTTTGCCGATCGTACTTAATTACGATTCATTTATACCGGGATATTACGTATTAACTTTGGTCTTTCAACGTATTAAATATCAAAAGTGCCCACTCGCCCACACACACATACACACACACACACACACGTAATTTATGTATAATTCGTATTTGATTATTTTCAGTTTTCGCAAAGGTTATTTTACAACCGAATAGTGTAATACGTGTTACGGTAATTTTAGTTATGACGTAACAGATAAAGAAAATCACACATCACGCGTTGAATGAACATCACCTTTTATATTTCATGGGTCGGTGGTTCGTCTAAGTAATGTATAGTTAAGCTCCCGTGATGTATGCGGCGAAGAATTTTCACACGCCGATAGAGTTTTTTTTTTTTTTCCATCGATTTCTCAGTTTATAATTTTAAAAGATTAAACGCATTATTCGTTTTGTTCGGTGCATATTTTTTTTACGCCGATGGTACAGAGCAGAGAAACAAACGCGTAGCCAAACGTTGAACGATCTAATAGTTTCCCCGTAAAATTATTACCGATGACTGTAGAATTGTTTTTGATTCTAATGATGGAGCACGTATAATTTGGTGTGTACCTACTTAAATTTTAAACAATCGCATTTAATTTGCGCAACGCACACAGTGATGGTCTGCATTATTAATTCGAATTTACGCCGGCTAAAATGTGTCAATTAACGAAATGGATTTTTGACGTAATTTCATAAAGAAATCAAAGAGTTCCCACCGTTGTGACGAGCGAATTCGTGTTTCACGTTTGTAATCATAAAGTTGCGATTCCATAAATAATCGTATCACGTGAAATCCATCATTTCGATGGTGCGTGCACGGTTTTTAATAAATTTTAAATAAATCTGTCTGAACGATTTTGTTGATCCGAGCACCACGTGAAATCGCAATGGTTTATTATCATACCATTTATGCAGGATAATTATAGTAGATAAAAGTAATAATAAAATTATAATATATAAATACCTAAAGTTATATTCCTGCATATCTTACGAGGGACTACCTAAAGCGGAAACGAAATAACACGAAGCGTTAAAACCCAAAACGATGAAAAAACTGTTTTTAGAAAATAATTTTTGAGATTCCGACTTTTGACGGCGTAATAAAAGTTGAAAGTGTAAGGTCAGGATATGGAACTGTACAACTTGAAATGGAAATATTTGGAAATATATAATTAAAAAACACATTTAAGCTTCACTATTTGAACGATAAAAATGAAAACGGCGTACGCTGAAACAATTGAATCCTATAAAATGATCGATGCACTCTTCAATAATTGATAAATATAAGTACTCGATAATTGTTTACCTAAAATTATTGTACTATATTATTATAGTCACCGCTATAAAATATGCAAGTTTGACGAAGCTGATAAAGGGGGTATATATTTGAATATAAATAATAATTTTGGTTTTAATTTGGGTTCGTTATCAAAATACGTGGGCAAAAAATGTACTAATGCCATCTTACAGTTACTATAACTGAATTGCCTTCAGGTTTATCTTTGAAAACCTGAGTAATATCATATTATGTTACGATATAACATTATAGTTTTCTCTGTACAGGGTGAGTTTTTAGGCATGCTCACTCTATTTTTTGGCCATTAAAATTCTTTAATTTGAAAATAATTTTTCTATGTTCAAGTTATCATGAAAACTTTGTTATTCACTTTTTTTTGTCATGCCACCATAAGTATGTTCTGTGGCGGTAAAATTTTTTGTTATTCAAATGGGAACGCCATATTTTTTACGCAAAATAATATTCAATTAATTTTTCTGGAATTTTTGTTGTAGTCTAGTCAAAGTTCAAACCCATACATTCGGAGTTATTCTAATATAAAAGTGCGTATGATAAGTGTAATTCTCGTTATCTCGAATTAGTAGCAATCAACGATAATATGTATTTACACTCTATAATGTATAAATCATGATATTAGGTACTATAATGCTATTTTCCTTAATTTCTTTAATACTTAAATTAGAATAATTCAAAAACTACTGGTTTGAATTTTGATTACTTATGCATAAAAATTTACAAAAAAATTACCACCCTTATGATATAGCGCAGCGAAAATATGGTGTAACCATTTGAAAAAAAAAATTGGAGACATACTTGATTCGTCATGAAAAATAAAAATTGCAGAAAATATCGTTTTCATGGTAACTTGAACATTGAAAAAAAAAAAAAAATTCAAACACGTCTAAAAAACCGTATTGTATATGACTCATTTTCTGTGGGTCCTTCAGTGACGTTTTTCAGTGGACAATTTGTGTTACCCGCTATTTTATTGCAATAAAATTGCTATTTCTCTTCGAAAACAGTGCTAGTCAACTCGGTTGATGTAGGATATTACAATGAAATTGCCGCAAGCGTTCTACACGCGGTACAAAGTTCTTACTGTCGGTAATATTTCTTAGATTTAAAATATTTTTAATTACTCGAAAAGCGTAAACAATCATCCATAACTTAAAAACGGATACCACGCGTTATCTCGAGTGAACGACCCCCGTGTTTGGTGACACTTAGATAATTTCAATATTTAGCACCCACTAAATCTTCATTCAATGTGCGCGACTGCGGTGCGTGAACTGCAGTCGTCGGGTGCCGGTGCTGTGGTGGGGGGGGGGGGGGTAGAGCGGTGCGCGCGTGGTTTACGATGTTTGTGTGTGGTTTTGGTAATCGGTCCGACGACGATGACGATTATACGAGCACACTGTATACAACTAAGGCGGTGGTTGATACGCGCACGGCACCGTGCATAATCAGAGAGTTAACTAACCAAAAACAAAAGAGAGAGAGAGAGAGAGACTTGGGTCATTATCAGTCCGTTTAACCGCGGTGGTGCTACTATTTTAAATCAACGCGCTCCAAGTTTTCCGCTCCCGTTCGAAAAACAACCCCCTGTTCCCTTCTTTTCACCCCCGAGTGGAATCTCCGACTTTGTGCTACACACGTAGCCCGTGACTTTTACACGCCGTCGCATTATCATATTATATAATCACATCGCCATTACACGCCCCGGGCCGACCGTCTCCGTACTACCACCACCGCCACGACCGCTGCCGCGAATCGTATTCGGCTTTTATTTTGTTTTTTACTTCTCAACTCCCCCGACTCCTCGCCACCATCGACTAACGCTGTCGTGACGATTATAATAATAATAATAATAATAATAATAATGGTCATAAAAATAATAACAATAACTGTCAGAAACTCGCGGTCCATTTAATCACACAATATATACAGTGTGTACGTGTATAATATACTATGCGAGTCCGGCAGAACCTCGGACGGAAATTTGTTATTGATGACAACACTATTTCGGGACAACGTTTTTCCCGTGGGGTTTTAAGACACTCGATAATCTACTTTTTGTATAATAATTATACTATCTGTTTTGTGCGCGAGTTCACTATGCCATTGACCTCCAACAATGTTAAAAACAAAATTAGTCGTATACTTTGTTTTTACGTAGGAGGAAAAATGCAGCGGGGATTCGGAAAATCTGTGTCAAGTCAAAAATGGAACGAATGTATGCGTTCCCATAAACAAAAAACCTGTGTTCGCGCCAGAGCCATACAAACACATTGCTACTGTAGGTATATTGAGTAGCTAATATAATACTTATATTACTATAGAGATTGGCATATTAGATTGACCTGCATCGTTAGAACCGCAGCCTAAATGCACATATTTTATGAATGATAACCATGTTGTAGATTCATGGATCAATTCAGTGGCGGCGTGAACATTTTTCATTGATGAGACAAAATAATTGTCAGGAACCACCCACCCAAAATGTTTTCGCCAAACTCGAAAAAAAAATGTTCAGAACATATTTTTTCTGAATTACTAGTTCTTATTATTATAAATTACTCCGAAACCGATGTTTTTATAAAATAAAAAATTTTAATCTATACTATCGGAAAATACTATCGTTAGCTTTTGTCATCATCTCCATTCCTATCCAATATTCACTCGTTCTAATGAGCGTGTCATGTTTACCTACACCATCAATGGCATTGCGCTAAAGCAGCCAGATGACTGTGTTATTGATCTTGGCATTACTTTTGATCGATCGCTTACTTTTTATACTCATATTGAGAAAGTTACTTGTAAGGCGTTGAAGCTTCTCGGGTTTGTGAAAAGAATTTCGGCTGAATTTAAGCTTTCCAGCTCTCTTAAGACGTTATATTGCTCTTTTGTTCGATCGGTGTTGGAGTATGGAGTAATTATTTGGGATCCGTGCACACTTGATGGAAGTACTCAACTAGAAAGAGTTCAACGGAAATTTTTGAAATTTGCTGCTTTTGCATTACGCATTGAATGTCAACCTCACGAGTACCAACCTGTGTTACAATGCCTCCATTTGTCTACCCTATGTGACAGGAGGGAACAGGCTAATCTTTCGTTCCTTACCAAACTTGTAAATGGCGATGTCGATTCCCCTGTCCTCCTAAGCAAACTTAATTTCAGGGTTCCAAGTTTTTACTCCAGTTTTACTTCCCTTTCCAAATTCCTTTTAGCCGCTGTAATTACCTCAAAAATCTTCCTATTGTCCTTATGACAAAACTAGCCAATGAGGACCCACTATTCTTGAGTGCTTGGCACTTATTATTGTCTGCCCCCCTAAATTTAAATATTTTATACATGTAATTTTATGTAACATTTTTCTTATTTATGTTATTATGTTTGTTTGCTTATTTAATATTTTATATTTCCTGTTGTAATTTATGTAACTTTTTCTTTAATACTCTATGTAACTGGGCAAGTCCCGTTTTTCAATCAATAAATAAATAAATAAATATAATTTAATAAATACGTATAATAATATACAATGTTTAATGTTTTTATAACGGCTATCCAGTTAACCGTCATTGTTGGTTTCATGCCCTGCGATTATTATGTATTATATACTAATATATTATACAATAATTAACAAACAAAACTTTCCAACACCATAGGTGGGCATAATCACCCACCCACTCTTAAACAACCATGAGACACGTGTCTGATAGAACTCTTGTCACGCAGCCACTAGATCAATAAATTATGATATTCGTTTTGATAGCGGTCTATGTTTATTACACTCGAAAAAGTATACGCTAAATCAATTAAAATCTATTTTTATGATATATCGTTTTCATTTTCTCTTTATTCTTTCCTAACCTATATTAGATTATATTTTGTAGCTGTTCAATTTATCATAAGCCATCCGATAATATATTCGTACTTATCATTCGAACACTATAATAATTACACTTTTTTTTCGCGTGCACTGCGAACATTATTTTAACTGCGTGCTACTGCTCTATGGGGCGTTATTAATAAGATCACACCGAGAGGACGTGTCGCGGAATATACGCACCACAAGAATATTACAATAATGTCATCATGATGGTCTGAAAATCAAAGGTTTGCTTTTTTTTTTTTTTTTTATCGTATTTATTTCCTTCTCGAACCGCGACATCGACTCGGTTAAAGTTTGAGGACCCCGCGATACGGAACACTGGCCGTACGAGAGTCTCTCAGCAGCACGCAAAGCATCGTCGAGTTTTTCTTTTCTTTTTTTTTTTCATTTCCTTGTTTCCACCGCGATTCATTCCGACCGCCCGACCGCGAAGCCCCGCGGTAGCGCATTCGTTATAACGATGATAATGTTACGCGCGATGTTTTTGTGTTTCCGCGTTCCCCGGCGCGTATACGGGGGCGTACGCGATCTCGACAAGGGACGCAGAGGACCGCGGAACGTATGCACCGTGAACGGATGGAACGTTCACAACAACGATTATCGACGGTTCTTGACGTGTCCGCGCGATCGCTTCACCGACGCCACCAGAAGCCCACGCAGTCGTCCTCGCGGCGCTTGCAAGAGCACTGAAAACGTCACCGGCCACGTCATGTGCTCCTCGTGTTATGCTTTCGCACGGCCCGTTGTCGCGGGATCGCGTACATGCACTTTCCCGTCGGAATAACACGAAGCACACGTGGTTGTACGCGCATAACAGGCGTCTCAAAGGCGTATACTTAGTGTACTTAGTATAACCACTGAAGTTATATTATCCCACAGGTATACCACGTCCGTAATCGTGTAACAACAACAGTTATTATGCGGTTTCCCTGAAATCCAATCCCGTCGTAACTTTAGTAATTACACCGTTGTTTTTCTTCTTAGTATTTAGTATCCGCGGGTGTACGCAGTGCGCTAATATCTAATACCAATGATATCAATTAAATGCTCGTCTTATCTGACGATGTACGGTCGAAATATCGTACGGATCCTTTACAAACGTATCGGTTTGTCGAGAAATGCAATTATTACGGTCTACCATACTGCGAGTCGATAGTGTGCTCATGACTTACTTGTATTTGAATACATAAACCTTTTCAGTGTTATACATTTGTTTTATAACGTATACTTAAAAACAATTGTCGAACCGAGTGCACGTTGACAAATTTTTTCGATTATTGACGCGAATAGTATTTTAGAAAGATATAATATAGTCTTCTGCAATTATTACAAGCACAGGAAATTATATAATTAGGGGAACGGGGGAAGAGATGGGGACGTTAAGGTATAAGTGGGAATAAATTGTTTATTTCATATGATCTGGTCTAATATAATACCACTGTCAGTTAATAATAATAAAATCATTTTTGACTTAGTAAAAATGAATAGCTTAAAAAGCTCATTTTGTCCCAGTTTGCTCCTAGACGGGGAAAAGTGTACTCTTTATAAAGTTAATATAAATTTGACAAATATTTATTTAGTATTAATTTTATTAATCTAAGTTTTCTTATTTCATATTTACAAATAATTTTATGAGTTTCATAAAGGAAAAAATAATTTTATGAGTAATATTTATAAATTAAAAAAAAAAAATTACGAACAAAATTCACTAACAAATATAGAGTCTTTTTCTTCATTAATACCAGCACAAAGATTATGAGCCCATCTCTTGCAGATTGTGTACTTATTCAAGCCATCAATAGACTTCGGGTATAGTTTATCGCAATAAAAACAAAATCATGGTTTTCTGCAGTCTGCCTAGAAAAAGGAAATGGTTTCGCGGCGAAACTCGTGACAGCGTGCCGGAGCTCATGGAGCTGTCCGTGTCGAGAGGATTGCAAAGCGATCGTTATATTGTCATGGCATGGTTCTGTATCGTTTTACGGCGTCGCGTGGCCTGAAGATATTATTAAGCGAGAACGAGGCGGTGTACAATCCCGACGTGTTTGTACTCGCGACTATCGTTCCGTGCGTGACCGTCAGACGATGGGCATTTTCCTTTTAACATTTATACACCGGTTGGACTCGGTGACGAAATAATAGCGGTGCCCCGGAAAACGTATTTGTATTCACCGCGAAGTGTTACGTTTCTTTTACATATCAACTTTCGGGCATTTTCGATCGCGTCGTTCTAAAACCCATACGAGTGAATATTGAAAATTCGTCAATGTTTTCAATGATACACAATAGTCTTCAGCGGGACGAGCTGGAGAAACGAAGAAGACAGAGAGATCAAAATGCTATATATGTAGATATCACACCGTTTTCGATGATAAAACGTGACTGCGAGTCAGGAAGTTAAAAACGCTTCTCAAAATCATTATTAAATTAAACCAGATCGATTGTTACGTTCGAAGGAAAGTTTATACTTGAACCACGAAAAAGTAGGTTATTAATAATATATTTATAAATATATATAATATATATATATAATAATAATAATATTATTACGATTTAGAAAATGACAATAAAATAATCGGTCTGTGATTTTTTAAAATTTTAATTTTCTATGCTTACAATTTGATGCAGCCGTATAATATGAAGTCAGACCGAATAGAATAAAATCAAATCGCATTCGTACATAATATTATGTTGTTGAAAATCATTTAAGTTTTAATGAAAAAAAAGTCTAAAACAAATACATTTTGAATGCCTTTCTAAAGCGAAATTCATACCACGTGACCGTTCATTACTCTAGGCCACCAACTTTTGACCATTGCATTTTCTTCAAGCCATGTTTTTCTCCGACGCACTTTAAAATCATATTATTTGTTATATTATTGATGCGTATTATGTCGCGTTTTCTTTTGATTTAAGCAGTTACATTCAACCGTTTTACACATTCTGGCACTTCACCAAGACAATTTTTTAGTCTTAATTCTATATTTACCGTCTAGTAATCATAATATATGAGAGCTTTTTGCATTAGATATTATTGTAAAAAATACTCAAGTAAAATTATAAAATATTTTTCTAAAAAATAAATGTTTCATGAGCGTGAAATTCAGAGCACTTTTATACAACTGTTACTACGAAATGTTGTAGTTGTATTTCAGTAGAATTTTTAATAATTATTTCTAACAATTTGTTCCTCCATTATTTTGTCTTTATAATTGTTGAAACATTAATTATTGAACTTCATAATGCCCGTTGACGAATTAATGATTTCTTATAAATATGTAAAAGAAACATGATGTCTATACGGCTGACTTTGAACTGCAACCAATAATTAAAAAATGCGTATTTCAACAATATTAAATATGTACAACAATGTTTCATTTAATTATCGTTAAAATATTTTAACGAATAGTTACTTTATAATATTGTTTTCGCATTTTCTCCAGTTAGTACGTAAGTCGTTGAAAAAAATGTTTACGAATTCGATTTTATTGTATATAGTATGGGAATGTTTATAAAATTCAGATTGGTTAAGTTTGGGTTTGTATTATTACTTAAATATAAGAAACAATCAAAGCAAATGATTACAATATAATTTGAGAAATTGTGATGTTTTCTAAATATTTGAATTGTATACGATCCTCCATACGAAAAAATAATGATAAATAATACAATTTTAGTGTAACCTTTTTTTTATTTTTTAATTATCGTTTTAGTACCTTTTAGTTTTTTTTGTTTTTTATGAAAGTAAAACAAATTAAAAACTCATTACTCTTACGTAGCGTATGCAGTACGTACAAATTGACGGTAATCGCATGCTGTATATTATTACACTTAATGAAGAGTGATTTGTAATGCGTATTAATTGACCGAGTGGTATTTAACCAGTTTATTAGCGTGGAGCGCAGATGTAAATGCGCCAAACATTGTTTAAACTGTTTGCCGGTACCATTCTATAACTGAAGTGACTGTTTGATCGAATACGGAATTTTATGTGCGTTTAAGAGTACTGGCGCTCGGTACTCGCTCAGTAAAAACGTATCGCTATTTTCACTCGAATGTTTTACCGTGATGAGAAAAATGTTATAAAAACACAAGAGTGCATCACCCGAGTACGGAAACTTTCCGAAAATATCGCAATGTATTATTACGAACGTTAGTAGGTATTGTTACGCAATATTATTTAAACGATCATCATTTGAATATGCTAATTAATCGTATTATGAACTGTACGGGAATAATTATTAGCGTTCGGCATACATGCAACGTTTAAACAAGTGTACGATACATGTACATATATAGTTTACATGTGTTTCGTGGAGTATTAAAAGCATATTACTGTTGTAGCAGCGTGGAGATTATTAACCGTATTGTTCTGAAATAAATCCGTCTAAAACTGTAATTTATCGATACTCGGTGTACCGTATTATTATTCTTGTGTACAGAGAAGTCGGGCGAAAGTTTATATTTTAAACGGTAGAGGATTTCCCCGCTTATTGTTGCCGGATTATTTGATGATTATGTATACAGAATAAAAACATACAATACATCGCAGCAGGTTAATCCTGTTCGAATTGCACGAACCAATAATGTTTTGGTGCGCGAGTTTTGAGTTGAACGTTGAACTCTTAGTACGTCTTATTTCGAACAGGGTATGTTTTTGAGAAATTTTTGTTTATTTATACGAGTACGTATACAATTTATTAAAATATGAAACGAAGGAGTAACAAAACAAATGTGACCAAAAATGAATATATTTGTTATTATTTATGTGTATATTGTTTTGAATAATAAATACTATTGGGTACTTTTCGTATTCATATTTTCTTTTTGTCTTCTTTTTCCAAACTTCCACAACTTCGTACATCCCGTGATATCGAGTACTTCCCATTGTTCGTTTTAATTGTATTATTCCGTCTTTGTTCGGTTGTTATTTTTATTTACAGTTGTATATGCTGCACACACACACACACACACACACACACAAGAACGTACAAAATAAGCAAAGTGTATTATGATAAACGATCAGAAAAGTCATTGCAGCAGTAAAGGTTGCTGCCGAAACTGTATGATATATTGATCAGCAATGTCATGCGTGTGTTCGATTAAATTATTATAACTTTTACGTATTCAAGTGTCAAAACATAAAACGCAACAAGCATGCGTTCAGTGAAATCACTTTCTGTTAACAGTTAATCGGATTAAGTCATTAAATAATATTTTTTTTTTTACAATAATGAGATATGAAATGAGTAAAAAAATATTCGAAAAAAAAAAATGCATTCGATGTGTAAATTTCGCTTGTCAATTCATAACCTTTTACTATACGACTCCAATCGGAGATTATTATGATGTATTTATTGTTATATTTTTATTTATTTTTTATTAACTTTTGATCGGTGACTTGGACAACTCGACGCTTATTATGCGTAATACATAATGATGACATTAATAATAAAGATAATAGTAAAACACAATAAATACAATTGTCATTATTAGGTTAATTTTTTCTTTGATGACTATTTCATATCTGACGTCGAGTATAGAAAAGCGACTAGGGGGAAGAAGTCAGGTAGCTGAGCAAAATCAAACGTTAATAAATCGGTATGTAATGAGGGATAGTCTAGGAATACATTTGAGAGGTTGCATACGGTTACAGTTAAGTGTAGTGCGCAAAGAGCAGAGCCGTATGAATCAAGTTTGATGGTGTGATCGGGTACATCAGACATTATACCTTATACTTTTGTTCATTAATTATTCAGCACGGTGTGAAAATAAATGGAAAACTATTCGAATTGTAAAAGTGACAAAATGACGTAATTATATGTTAGGCTACAACAATATTGTTTCAAATGCGACTGCGGTGTAACAACAATGTGATGAACGCGTATATCGTTATTGGTATAGTTAGTGGTGTAGAAATCATCGGTCTTCATTTATATTATTGGACGCATTATAATATTATAATGGAGTGGTCACGTCGTTTAAAAAAGCATTATCATGGGAAAACTGATATAATTTGATAGTTGAACCGCAGACCGGACTTTGAAAACTGATCCTCGCTAATATCCGTCGAGATTTAAGTTGTCGAATAAAGTTTTTTCGTCCGAAAAATATAATAATATAATGTTATGTGCCCAACAAAAATATTTGCCCGGTACGATGATTATTGCTCTCGGGCCGCGTTCTCGTGACTACAGGTCGTTGTACATCCGATTGGGAGCCTGAAATCGGCAAAACCGCGTTGTGCGCTTGTTGCAAATGAATACACATATCCGTTACTGAATAGTGATTAGAATTATAATACACACCAGTAATAATGGAACATCGGTAGAAATTGATTAACGCAATAACTCGATCCTTGTAGGACGGCGCTGTGTATATGCAATATAAGGGCATTGGTGTACTTTTTTTGTTTTTTCGCAATAAACAAACGTAGTACAACTATCTTGGCGAGTCTAGCGGATTAGTTTAAAAAGATGTTTTTTTTTCAAATAAATGTATAGGTTAATCAAAGTATTCGAAAAACTAAATATAATAGATTATGAGTGAAACGAGGAATCTATTCGTTATACGAAACTGTATTTATTCTGATACAACTTTCGAGTGATGAAACTGCTGCAAAATCGGCTTGGATTGAAAATTGGACAAATGAGATGTACACTAAAGTTGTATGAATGGGGTGACAGACACACTTGACACACAACTTAACCGTGTCCCACCCGCACCAGTGCGTTATGAGCGACTGATTGAACATCATTTTAATTTTCCATCGGTACACACGTACACACACGTACGCTCGCACGCTGTCACGGGGGCAGAAACACGTGTACGGGAGCCGCCTATTTGTACGTCCGCGAATATTTACCCAAACGCATCCGGTCGTGGTTCGGGAGTCGAAAACCTAACCGAAAGTCCAATGGGAAATTGACGAAAACGCGAATAACGAATATAGGCCGTGTACAGTTTTCCGTCGGACGCGATGTTTCGGTAAAATGTATCGAGTTCGCGAACGTCGAGGCCAAGTCGCGAAGTCCCGCTTTGGCGTCTGTGCGGGTGTTAAAAACGACCACGTCGGCGGCAGGGTGCGGGCTGCGAGGCGATAGACAACCGCAAAGGGAACGCAGGCGTCGTCGCCGAAACGGCCGCGTGTAGAATACGTCGTCGACGACCGTGGTTACCGGAAAGAGCAAAGTTGGCAACCGGAGAGCGCGCACACCCAGTGCTATTCTCCATTAGCCGGAATTGCCCTTTGGCCGCCTCTGAGATTTTCTACGCGACGTCCTTCCCACCTATTCCCGGCCGACGACACCGGAGAGCGATGTGAGAGGGAAGAGATCCGCTGGATTTCTCGTCCATTTCATTTTTTTCTTTTTTCTAAACATCTCGCCGTTCGGCCTTTTCGCGCACAAAACCAATAGACGGGTGGCGAAAAAAAAACAAACATAACTACCCCTACACGTACGCGTAGCCCGCGAGGGTTGTGTCTAAAGCCAACTTATGACCTTTAACATTTTCAGATGATAATAAATTCATAATATCGATATGAATAGTCGTGTATACAACACAGTAATACGAACCAATGTTGTTCATGTGCATTTTCAATTGCCGTTTGGCGTTTAGTTTAACAAATACATAATATGGACATTATTATCTGAATCGCAAAGTGCGTGCGATGTACTGTATCGCGTTTTTTACATAATTACCGCGTTGGCCATTCAATCCATAAAATAGTTATCTAAGTTGGGTTTGTTATGCAATCATTAGCCATGACGGCGGCGGTAGGGGCGGTTGCCAGTTCAGTGAAACGCAGTCGACCGATTTCAGTTTCAATCGTAAACACGTAATTTTATCGGCAGATTTGGTGGACAGAGTCGGAGACAACAAGCCGCCTACCATAGACGTGATTGAACCCGATCTTAATATCCGTATCCTTTGAATATTTATTTTTTTCCTTTGGCCGCCGCTGACGTGTTTGTGACGTAAAGCGTACGGGACGACGTTTTTCGCAAAAATTAAGTAAATATCAAACACCACTCACAACTTTTACTACAAAGTAATTTTATTGTTACAACATTACTAATACGATTAATGTGAACACGTGTTGTACACCGACATGCTCGAGCGCGGCTCCGTTGATAGCATTTCTCTTACTTGACTAATTCATGTAAAGTCTGCCAAAGGAAAATGAACACGTCTGCCAGGAGTTTATCATTGTTCTATATGAGAGTATATATACAGGGTGTTTCAGCATGATTGGACGATAGCTAATGTTACACTCGATATTTTTTTAATAAACATTGAAACACTGCACCATATTCATAGTAGTTTTTTTTATTATTATTATTTATTTTTAAATTTTAAAAAAATAACATTTTATCCTGCCGTTTTAAAAAAAAAATAGCCAGTTTATAAACCAGAATTTTTATAAACCTTTTGGTACCATTAGTCTTCACATACGTTGATCCTTTGATTTCTTTTACCGATTTTCATGACAGTATTCATTGATAGTTACATACCTACAATACCGGCTGATTAGATTAATTAACATTTTCAGAAACTTAAAACAATCAAAGAAAATCAACGGATTCACCTTTATGGGCGATTGTAAACTCTCTTGATTTTTATCCATTTATCTGTTCCGTGTATGAGACGAAATGGTTAAAACCGATCAAGAACTGTTATGATCATTTTTTTTTGAACACGGTTGCTATCACGAGAATAAATAAATAAATCAAATTTGTAACACTATATTTTGAATCAATGTGTGTATGTTTATGATCATCGAAAAACGATTTATACATTATACGAGTAATAAACTAATTAATCCAAAGCGGCGATGGTTCAGAGATCCCTTTACTTCATAAAAAAAAAAAATAATTGTTTTATGCGTAGTCAATTAGTTTATTACGTCTCTCTTTATTTTATTATTTATGCTCAGTAAAAGTGAGGCAACTGAAAGGCTTCTTTTTTTGTTGAAATACATTTAATGGTCAATTTCTCATAAAAGCTTATGTATTTAATTCATATTTTTAGATGGTTTATTTTAATAACAATAGTTTTACTGAGATTATAAACATATGCAAAACGAATTTTTCTTACACTTATATTCCTAATTTATTTATTTTTCTAAATAAAACTACTTCAATATCGTCAGAAGTCGATAAGTCATAATCAAACAACGTCTATTCAATTATTTTATGTATATATATATTTATAATCTTAAGTTCTTAATATTACTTTTTTCTAAAATAATTTTGTAATTATTTGATTTCATATGCCAATGGTGATCATTGTCACAAAAAATTTCGTTGTATATATAATCAATAAACAAAATGGTACAGATATATATATTTATATATGATATAACGTAGGGAACTACTAAACAGCTATCTGTATCTATTTTCATTTTGTAATAATATTCTTATAATAATGCTTTCACCATTTCATATTTAATTCACTATCTAATAATATTTTAATTTAATTGCCATTTGTTATCATATATCGTACAGTCCATCGGGACTTTTTTATTTTATCTTAATTTGTTACCTTTGCATCCTATATTATTAAATAATTGTTGAACTGTAGTAGTTATCGGCTGAAAGTTCTAAAATAAAAAAAAAAAATAAAATAAAAAAAACAAAATGTTAGTTATAATAGTAGTAATTAATAATTATTTATAACTTATAAGTTATAAGTATAGGTATTTGAAGTTTAAAACATGAGTAGAATTTCGAAGTAGTAACTTCTACCATTCCACTCCGCTCATATAATCTTCAAATACTTATTATATTTAAATTGAGAAAAATATCTTGTACCCGTATTAAAATATGAAATAAATACTTTTAAATCTTGTTGAGACGCAGTGACATAAAAAATAAACAATATGACACGATAATTGTACAAAACCACGTGTTTTCAATAATATGTAATATGTATGTACATCGTACGAGCGGTGTTTGTTACAGCTTGCATAAATGAAAAAAAAAAACATTTCTTACACATATTATACCGTCGTAATAAAAGTACTGCTTTATGTGTTTCACGCTTTCCGCTGCGGTTTTATTAAGATTATATTATTATATGGTAATAAAAGCTGATGCGTCGCGAAAATAACAACGCAACGGAAACGTCGAAGGTATAACGTGCATTTACAGTAGCGCCTGCTACGAATAAGAACCACGTGTTTTTTTTTTTTTTTTATGCGTACACAAACACAAGAGCTAGGGAGTGGAATAAAAACCATCACGGCTATTGCCTAGAAACGTCCGAGGCGAGGCTACGATTTGCATTATTCGACTTAAATCCACCGCGAAACGGACGCGGAATATTTTTACCTAACTTATAACAATGAAGTCGTACGTGTTTCGATTTATTATAAAATATATTTTGCCGCACACGTTCTATACGACGAGTCATATCGAATAGGCAACGTATAATGTTTCCGAAAGATTCGTTGTACTCCGCCTTTACTTAATTCCGACGGGAGGATTAAAACTGCGATTGCTCAATACCGAAACGATGCGCGACATTATATAAGTTAACTATAGGTAGTTTAAAAGAGCAGTTTATCGCGTTCAAGCAGTTCCGAGTAACCTCATGACGCGTGAAGATACGAAATGTATGAACTTTATTTACACTTTACTTTTTGTTTGTACATTGCGCTACATACGAAATATAAACTATTGAAAAATATCAAAACGTACAGTTGAACGGAGAATTTATGATTCAACGAACCTATGTATACCTACAAACGATTTGTGTAATAAGGAAAATTGAAATAACTTAAGGTATAATACCTATGTTATATATTATATGAAATACAAATAAGTAGTTCAAATTATGCGTGTATTAACTATAAATGTCAAACCTACTTATTGTGCAAAATCGTATAGATTATAGATTTCTTTTAGTAAATAAAAAAATTAAATTTAAAACATAACAATATGCATTACGATGATTAACAGTGGCATTTCCAGGGGGCTGAGAGCGCTTCAACCCCCATCAGAAATTTCAGGAAATCTTAAATAGTTATATAAATTATTTAAAATATAATAAGTAATTTAGTAGTTAAGGTTAGAGTAATAAAATACTACATCCGATTTAAATGAATAGTTTATGGTTTTAAAAAAAAGTTTTTTTGTATTTAAAAATTTAACCATGGTTTTTCTTAATAATAAGGACATTTGAAAGAAATTGCTTCTTAAAGTAGATCACCGTTTTTGGTAACAAACGTGTTAATTTTACGTAGGATATGCATGTAATGTGCTTGGTAACTCAAAACTGTGCCTTTCTCTAATTTTATTATTTTTGGAAACTTTGTTTATTAAGCTCTACGGGGTATTTATATATGGTGCTTGATGAGAGGTCATATAATATAATAAATTAATAACGTTTCACTTTCCACCGGCTCAAATTATTATTATCATCATCATGGCTCTGGTATAACATTTTCTTCCCCCGACCCCTTCCGCCACCCCCCTCGTCCTTAACGAACGTAATGCGTACCATCAAATGAAGACGGACTTCCAATTATTACTACGTTGCAGCGTTGCATAGGGCGAGACGGTGAGTTTTAAGTTTTTTTTCCCCTTCTATACGTGGTATCTCTAAACGATTTATAAGCTTTTAACCGCAAAAGGGTTACGGACGAAAATCGAGCAGACGGTTATGAGCGTGGGGGAGGGTACGGGAGGATATTTAAATGTTTTAATATTAAATCCTTCCATTGCGCTGGTACACACTTGTGAAGCAATTACTCCGGCCGACGACGACAACAGCGGCAGCGGTGGCAAAACAGCAGAAGGCGAAACTCGCGAGCAATTTAAACGGAAAGTTCGTTTTCCAAATGATTTATACACGCCAAAGATTATAATTATTGCCGAAGAGAAATCCTCCACCGCCAGCGTGCGCTTTTGTTTCGCTCATTTATCATAAAACTACGTCGAAAGAAATGAGTTGGATGTCATTATAAACGATGTAAAAACATAAAAAAAAAATACAAGAATTGTTTAAAAATGCATTAATTGTATAGTAAATCTTGTAGACCCACCACTGTCGTCCCGCGTTCACTTATGTACATATACAATCATTATTATAGCAGACGGGTTTGAAAAAATGTTTAGAACCCGATTTAGTGTAACACAATACATAAACACGTGTCCTCGCATCGTAAATAATCAATTACCTGGTTAATACATAAATAAATTATCTATCAACCGTAACGCGTCGAGACTTCAATTAGTTTAATTAATTAAGGTGATAATTTATTAAAAAAAATTAACCATGCATAAAGTACACTTAGTATGACGTATAAATAGGTAAAACCGTTTAATTTGCATTATTAACGCATAAGAATTGCAAATGTTAGCATTCGTAAACAATAGAATTAATTAAAATCTACTGTAGTACTGTATTGCATTTTTTTGTATTGTTTTTCTCCTGTAATTTTAAATAATTATAACAAATAAATCGTATTTTTTTTTTTTTTTTAATATCTTTGTAGTTACTAAATATATATAAATTATACGTTATACTAAAATATAGTTTTCATACTGTCCCGAGATGGTACCTACTATCCTTGCCGTCCATTTTTACAAGCTTACTTTCATTTTCTTTGCTATGTCATTCGTATTCACCCAATATTGGAAAAAATTCAAATGGTTTCCCCCACAACGATAAAAAAAATCTGCATGAGTACAGAAGTTGTGTTTAAGTGATCAGTAGGGCTCGGGAGTTGATGACCTTAAAACAATTAAAAAATTACCTAAAAAAATGTAAATATGTTATAAATATAACAAAAAATTACCTAATAAAATTACAAATAATGAAAAAACATTTTTTTTTTTATTTATAAAATACAAATTATAAATTATTCAACATAATAAGAAAACTTTGATTTTGATTTAAATGTTCACGCTCTATAGCATTTTTATATTTTATACGGGAAATGTGTTGTTCAATAGTGAATTTTTTTCCGAGGCTACCTTTACTTCACATACTTACTAACCCATACTAACTGATCAGTGATTTCAATAGACGTGTCTGATTTGAAATAATGATACATTCCAATGACATAAGATCATGCTACCTATATTCTAAATACTTACGTCCATTTGATTTAGGTGGTCATCGATTTTGTTTATAGTCGTTGATTTAATCGACAACCATTCTGTACTTTTATGACGAAATTATTTTTATTTTATTTTTTTAATAATAGAATAATGTTAATCTACCATTTATAGATAATCAGCCCGTTGCGTGCGTAAAGTATATATATAACAATTCTTTACTAAAGCTTCTGGACGGTAAAATGCTCATGTAAAGTATGATTTTTACTATTTTATTCACCATCATTTTTTTGAAAAAATATAAATCAATTATCAACCATCGTTACAGTATAACAATTTCAATAGACATTATTATTTTTTCTACAATTTCGTCGTAACTTTTAATTTATTCTGCTGTTCTAAAATGTAAATTCTTTTTTTTCAGCAGATCGATCATTCAAGCATGTAGTTGAATAAAAATCAAAAATCAAAGGAAATTTAAAAAAAAGTATTTTTAAAATCTGGTTGAGTGGTGCTGCGGTCAACATTTTGCGATTTGTCCACTGCCACCCTTCTCAACACATCAACGTTTGAAGTTTGAATCGGACATAGTCAACTTATTACTTATACTTACTATATCACTAAAATGTTCATCAAATAATCTATATAGTGTATGTACAAGGGTCACCATGACATAAACATATTGTACTTGAAAAGAAATTAACTGTGTTCAAGAGATGTAATTAAAAAAACGATAGATGCATTATATTAATGATTTAATGAAAACGATGATATAAATCGATGATTATGTATTTGTAAAATGTCGGTATGTTATGAAACACTTATAAAATTAATAATGGTATACACTGTACGTTTATTGTTTGATCAAATTCGAAAAAAACTCCACATCGTTATTCCTGGAATGAAAATTTACAAGCTACAATGGGCGTGGTGTACACAAATCATAATATATATATATATTATATATATATATTTATTCAGGGAGATTTCCGAACGAATTGAAAGTAATGATTCATAACAAATACGATTGCTAATCAAATTAATAATCTGTTAGGAAAATTAAAAAAAAAAAAAGTTATACACGTTTCCCACGATTAAAATCCCATTATATAGAAATCGATAGTTCCTACATGTTTTGAAGAATACCACATGCGTACGTTCCAATAATAATGTACAATATTATTATTGGTAGGCTGATTTATTATAAACGCATAAATAAACAGCTATTCATTATTGCGTTTGAAAATAGTTCTAGTCAGGGTCAGATGTAGGTGTGTCAATAGAATTACTTTTTGAAATTATATAAGCACTGCAATCGTGACTAAAGATTTTGAAAGTTTTTATAACAGTTATAATTTTATACATTTAATGTTCTATGGCTCTTCATTGATTGATAGTCAATCATTGTATTTCAAGAAATTAATTTAATAGTTTAATCATATTTAAAACTTTTAACCCTCATAAAAAATTATCGAATCCGTTTTTTAATTCATGTATACGTTCATAAATAATATGGCATTTTAGTTTAATATTATTTAACATCTTCTATGGAAAATTGCATAAAATAAAATATGAAAAAAAACGTATTATTAATTGTTTTATTTGATACAGGTAAAGAATAAAGATATTATAAAGAACATTTATTTTTATACAATCTATAGAGTATATATTATGTAGTTTAAGCACTTCAAATATTATACTACTCAAATAGTGTTTATAAATCGGTCAAAGATAAATAATTGATGAAGGTCTCAAATGTTTACGATTAACACGTAAAAATTCCGCAATCGTGTTACCGATGAAATATTGATTTTTTTTTAATTTTCTAAAATATAAAGTTTTTTTTTTTTTTTTATTTAATAAAAGCTATATTTACAATCTATACATAAAAGCACAATAAGTAAATTGGATAGTATAAAATAATAATAGTAATAAAATGACTTGATTGGCTTGAGGGAGGAAAACCGTCCATCAACAGTACCTCCTGGAAATATAAAGTTACAGATTGTTTTTCTGAAATTTCAATGATTTCTCTCTCTATTTAAATCTCGTTTTTTGATGATAAACGTAAAAAAAGCCCTCTGTAGTGTATCCATCAATCGATTTATTGCATAACATAGAATATAAAATTAGTTTTAATTAACTCAGTATTTAAAAAAAATACCTCAAAGAGAATAACCAAGTGTCAGTTTATGGTAATTATAAACATGTGTTAAACCGTAACTAAAAATCTGATGGAATTAAAAAATATCAATTTGGGAATTCTAATTTATAGTTTTTTAATATCGTTTTTATTTAATGATGATTATTTCAAGTTTAAAATTAAAATGTTGTTACTTCTTACCTAAACTTCATCAGAGTCAAAAAGTTTGAGTAAATACTCGCTATTTATCGGAAATTAAAAGTAAAATTGTAGCGCTGCTTTTTAGGTGATCGGAAACCATATGAATGGTTACATTTCAGAAAGCAATACGTGAGTTCTGGAAATTGACACGAACATTTCAGAACAATCGGTTGTTATTAGTGTGCTGCATGAAGTCAGCATAGTTATTTGTGAAGGAATAGTAATTACCTCGTAAATTATTCTAGAAGGGTAAATAAATTCCTATAAATGAATATCAAAGATTGAAAAATTCTTAAAAATCAATAGCAAATTGTTTATTTGTTTGTTGGCAATAAGTTATATTTGTACAGCATTATATTATATAGTGACATGACAAGTCGGAGGGCTGCCCGCGAGCGCGTGGACGTGGCGGAAACTTTAACGCAATCAACACATTTATCAAAACATAGTGTCGCAAAAATCATTTTGGCAATTTCATAATATTCTCCACGGTTTCGTGGTATACGATAGCGTAAATCAACATTGAACACAATCCGTTGTTTTTTCCAAATCGTTGGTAATGGACAAAAAACATGTGCACTATTTTATAAGGCACTTATCAAAGTTGGGTAATATTTTACGGATGGTTTTGGCTCTTTAACAAAAACACTAAAACTAACCAAAACAGGACGGGATTATTTGTGACGATGTTTTCTTTGTCATCCGTATTTTTAGTTGAAAATTAGTTTAAAAAAAACAATACGGGTATGATTTTTCAGACCAATTTATCATTTCGCCGATCACGATCATATTAGAGCATAACAAACACGGAATATATATTTATAGCCCGTGCGGTACAGTTCTTGTAATAGCACAACCGACAAAAAAAAAAAAAAGGATACTTCGCCAACTTCGAATTAATATAATAATATAATTGAAAATTAGAAGGAAAAACATTTTTCGCGGTCCTTTCCGATCGTTTTTATTTGTATACCGGTTTATTCTGTCGTGCGTGTACCGCTACGTACTACAACCGCGTTTGATCAAAAATCGTAAGGCACGTGTGTTTTGAAAAAAAAAATCGTCTTTATTAATATTCTAGGCTACCAGCCCAATTTGTTCCCACCGTAGTTGTAACAATTTTTTATGATCGTTGCCCGTGCAGTTCTGTACTATAATAAGTATTATTTTTCGATTTATCGAATAAGATGTTCTTTATCAACTGGACTAGTATTTACACATATTAATATCCAATTTTTTTTTCTTACAAGATGACCATTAAAAATGCACAATTAATATTATTGTATTCGTATGGTTCATAATATAATTTTTAAGTGTAAAGTCGTGAAACCAGAAAACACGAATATGTAATTGTATGTGCCCCGCGGTACGGCGAGTTCTCACTACAACGTGTCCGCGTACTACGTTCAAGATGCAAGGGCGGATACAAGGGAGGGGAAATAGGGGCAATTGCCCCCCCCCCATACATAAAAGAGTATCAAATATTCTATTTGAAATTAATTGTGGCAAAAATGTCAATGCAAATTCAATATTTTCTTTATAATGTATACAAATATATAATTATACCGATATTCAATAACACTTTCGACTTGTTTGTATCAAAATGCTTTTTTAATGTGGTTTAATAGGTATTGAGTTTTTTTAAGTATAAGATTTTAATTAAGTTTTATGCTCAAAATTAAAAGTTTTTGCGTTGTAAAACGATAAGACTCATCATCAGTGTTTCTCTTGAGAGTATGACAGATTTCTGTACACAACTACTCATTTTATGTCGATTAATAATAAGACAATTTCTATTAGTTTATTTTATTAATTTATGTAAATTGCCCCCTCCGTTTAGGACCTCAGTATCCGCCCTTGTCAAGATGTGTGATACCAGTACGTACCGCGAGTTTGTTTTTTAATGTTCGACAGGTATCGTTGGTAACATATTATTATGCCGACTTATCCCGAAAAGTCTATCACAAACGCAGTGAATACGCGGTCGAAAGTCGGACGAGATCGGCCACGCGGTGGCGGCGTACGGTTACTCCGGTAACACGTGATCAATTCAACAACACGATATTTTACCGTACCGTGTACCGTAACCGCTCGGTTCGGCCGATCGGGGGCGATAATTATTTTACGCGGCACCACGGGAACGTTTGTATTTTTGTCCCGGCGTCATGTACACAGTCGAGCAAACTTTACCCCGGTTACATCTGCTATTATTGTGAACGCGTGCACGCCAACACTCTGTAGTTTCGTATTGTTCAATATCGGCATTACGTGTTGTTCGCAGAAGTTTTTCCCCGTGAACGCGCGGATTACAATCGTCTTGAGTCGCTCGTAACAATCGTAATAATAATAATATTACAATCGTCCGGTAATTAATGTGCGAAAAACAATATTTCAACTCGTGTGCGCGTAGATTTGCGCGTGTACGGTCGCACCAAGAAATCGCTCTCACCCCTTTATACCTTTTGTGCGGGCCGAGAGAGTGAGAGAGAGAGAGCGAGAGAGAGAGTGGGTGTTTCTTCGGTGATTTATAACTTTGGCAACTTTTGTTTCGAACGTTTTACCGCGAGCCGAGGGGGTGGGCGCGAGCGGAATCGCTGTGCGCGTGGGCCGCGGGGTGGGCGAGAAAAACTTGGTATCATATCTGCTGCCAGTCATAAACCTCGTGCGCTTTTGAACACGGCTACAGAGCGCGGCATTGTCGAGTTTAATTTATAGTGAACCGTGTTCGCGAATAATAATCGTAATGATCGCGGGCTGGGGGTAGGGGGTGAAAAAAAACGACCGTTTAACTCTCGGGCACTGCGCACACGTGCACGTACGAATGTCAAACACCATCTTAAGATCACGCTTATGCGTAAACTTTGCGCGTGTGCGAATAAACTTCCGCGCGTTCGATTCGATACGAGATTACGGAGACTTGGCCTCGCGGAAGGGACCCGTGCAATAAACGCGTAACAGGGCGGTTCACCCCGTTAATGTGCACGCGCATAATAAGAGATATTGTTCGCGATACCGCGTTTCGCGTAATGCGTATAATATAATGTTGCCGTTCCTTCGGGGGGGGGGGGGAGGTCGCACGGAACGTCGCCGCGCACACGATAATCTCTTATCAAATGTAAAAATGTTCTTCAACACTCACATTCATCATTTATATTATCAATTAGATACGAGTTATTATAGTCTTATTGACGATCTATGATACACATGCACCATATTGTATTATCATTGTAGTATAAATTAAACGATCACGTGTGGTCACGAATAAAGATTTAACTAAATCATATATTGCAATATATTGTGCGTTCAAAAAAAAACCATCGTTTTAGAATCTATAAAATATGTTGAAACACATTTGAAACGGAAAAGTGATGGCCGAGTGACCGAATGGAATATTTACTTAATCTTTGTGTTTAATATGATAATATTTCATATTATTTTTTTTTTTTTTTTATGAAATATGTGTTAGGCGTATGATTTAAATCTAGTTTATACGTTCGTGTTTGCTAGTTTTATTAAGCGAGTTTTATCTCCACGCAAAATACTAGAATATGAACCAAGTGATGAGAAAACTGTTTTTTCAATGAAACATTTTATTATTATTTTTAGGCGCAACTACTTAGCCTAATATATTATACATCTACGTTTGTTTTAAATAAAATATACGAAAAATTAAAATACTGATTTGTTGGGTTTGTTCAATAATGGAAAATCTGCATACTGATGGAAAAAAAATACTTATCGGTACCCACTCGTAACCTACCCTTAACGAACGGCATGTGTGTCGATATATCTGCACGTCGCATATTTTGAAACTTAAAATGAGCACCACATTACGACATAACTTTAATTATTTTAAAAAGTGGTCGATTTACAAACTGATGTAAAATTTGTATTCATCGACCGGCAAAATGTAGTAATGTTTAGTTCATTTCACATTTTAATGACACAAAATGTAAGTGGAATAAATTTGTGCAAGGTATAATGACGATTCAGACCACTGTGGGCCGTACACAACGGTACGATTGAAATGAAGCTCATCGATTCTTTCTACATTTTTTTAACGAGTAGCGCATGTATAAAATTGTATTGTGATCTCGAAAACATATTTATAAGTCATTCTAACCAGACGTGAAAAACTCGAGATTGAAGTTTACTACTGACCGTAATAAAGATACACAAAGAAAATAAAAAATGTTCCGCATCACGGCTATACATTATGTAATACGTGCGGTATCAACCGGAGCACAAAAGCAAGAGGAAGAAGAGGATTATTATTTCCGTTCATTGTCCGTCGCTGTGATTAGACTCGACTGTTAAAAAAATAAAGAAAAGCACTGCATTATTTCACTTTCATTGCACTACGGCATACCTAAACTCCGCCCGTGGACCGCTGACCGTCGGACGGTAGAAATCAAAATCTTTTTAGTAGGGATCGTTGCCATAACAAAACAGCATAATATTGTGTGTAAGTCGGTCATGCTATGATTATGTAAATATTTGATACATAGGTACCTGTAGTTCTAGGTGGCGATATGGTTTTTGTATATTTTTCACATCTTATTGTCGGCATGACCATTATATAAATACGTATATTCGGTTAGGTTAGGTGGTTTTGTCTTACACCGCCACGTGCAGCAAGGGTTGGCAACTGGCGATCAGCGGTCCAGTTCCGACTCTCGCACTGTTTTGATCTGGCCGGCGTTGCCTTTTAAAAATCGAACAATCTAAAGTTTGAAACCAAAAATTATTAGAGTGAATGTTGATAAAACGTCTGTCTATAATTTATATTAATCAATGCTAAATATCTAAATATGACATGACCATAGCTTAAACTTACTTATTTTTTTATATAAAGTGTTATATACGTTGCGTTGTTTTGTGGCCTGCTTAGTTTTAAAAGTCTAAAAACTGGCCCTATAGTAACTCAAAGTTGCTTGTCCCTGACTTATAGCAAACGTTTAAGTTATCACGGTAAATAATACAAATGTGTATAATTTAAACACAATATTATTTTATTGTAACAGTCCATTTATGAACCGATGACAAATATTCTCGACACGTTTTGTCTACAATATTATGTTAACAGAACATAGTAAAAAAAAAACAACACTTTTCAGGCGCTAAACGCAAATTAGTTCTTTTAACCGCATTATGGAAAAAAGAACTAAAAAAACTTTAATCCTACTGGTGAGGTACAAAACGTGTAAGTCCACCGGATACTGCGCGAGTTAATTTTTTTTTCTCCCTAAATTAATTTAAAAAATATTCTAGACTTCAAAATGCGTTTGCTGCTCAACCAACTACGTCCATGTTGATAATATAACGGAAAAATCAACAGTACTGTAATAACCCAAAAGTAAAATAAAATGTAAAAAGGGGGGGTTTATTACCTTCCTCCTTTTTATAAGGAGGGCACTCGGGGTTACAAAGGTCCGAGAGCCGATGTAGGTGACTGTAGGTCTCACAAGCTTATTACAATGATACCACTCACCTGATTCCTCGTCGCTGCACAGAAGCCGATGATCTCGACACTCACGGTGCGGGAAGTATAGGAATATTAAAAACAAAAACAGTCTCCGAGAAGGGTTGTCTGAAAACGTTTTATAGAGATGTCTGAATGTGTGGTGGTATGGTTCTTCTGACCAAAAGGCGGTTTCCCATGAAGATTGACCTAGTTATTGACAATGGGGAACCGTTAGATTTTTGTCCTTTTTTATTGCTTGTTTTCTGTGTGTGTGTGCCGAAGGAGTCGTTATTTATTAAATCATAACATTTTTGTATATACATGATACTGCATATCATTACAATACATAATATAACATCATGATGATATCGTAATAACATTTGTTTTCCAATCGCTCGCCTTCAGTGTACTATGTGTGATCATGTCGAAAGTGCGCTATAGAGAGACGACGGGGAAGCACCGGTGCAACTTTGATTCGAGTATGAATAAAATAAAACCGTTTATACATTTCTAACGGTGGCATTATCGTCTGTCTCCGCGTATTCGCTGTTGCGCATGACATAGGTACTACTATTGTTGCTACTATTATAACACGTGACATGACGGTTTCGGAACGCTTGCAGGTCAGAGATTGATCAAGATTCGCTCAAGGCGAAAACGATTGGGCGTGCGCCGCTTTCGAAAAAGAAATCCGCCCTCGGTGGCGCATTAACGACCCCCCCGGGGCCCGGTGGTGGACGACCGATTTAAAAGGGTTGTCGGAGTGACGTGATCCCGGCGTAGCGCTATCGGGCACGATGATTTCCCGTTCACGTACACATTATATCATAGCTAATACATATATAATAATATACATATATGTATATTGTGTATTGTATGCGTTGACCGAGCGCCGCGCCGTTTGTAAATCATTATCCGCGACGGGAAAGCGCGAACATGCGGCGGCGGACACTTTGTCAACTTCCTCCTATACACCAGACCACCCTCCCTCCATCCCTCCCCCTGCCTGAAATCCGCAAATCTCACCCGAAAATCGCGTCCGGCCGATGTATGATATTGCCAGGACGACGTGTGTATAGTACTATTATACGTACGCGCAAACGCGTTTCCGGGAAACGGGAATTTCGCGTACACACGCGCGTACGTTTAATTGGAAGTTTAACGCGTTCATGTTACAGGACGTGCGCGCTAAAACGCCCACGCGTTGCGTTTTACCGTCGCCGGAATCGTATATAGGTGTTCGACGTGCAGGAAGAAACGCACAACTACGTGTCTTTTCCAAGCGTTTTCGGCTCGTGGGCGTACACAGCTTTTCGTGTAGAAATTGAGACCGCGTGCGTCGTCAACATTACCTACACATGTACTTCTACTGTCAATTTTTATCTCGTTTATCTAGAAACGACGATTGGGCTTGATCTTTCGAAGCGAAGAAAAAATTTTCTTCCGAGAAAAATCCGTTTTCGGCATAATAATAATGTATATTTGAATAGATTATCAATAGAGTATGTTTAAAATCTCAGTATAAAGTATTAAAATTAAAAACGATGCATTCGCGTTGAAATCCTAACCGTGGAGCTGTACACAATATAATTTACATACGTACAAATAGTTATCGAGAGGAGTAAAGCTTAAACACGAAATCCACGGATATTGACGATTCGTTTGAATGACGCGAAACAATGCACAACGTTTCGGCGTGTATTATTAAGGTTTCGCATGCAGCTCCATCGCTTTTACCGTTAAAGTTTAGAGAAGTATATTTCAATTAATATACATTTAGATGACGGTACGCTTCAACGATCACAGTGGATCTAATGTGTTTTTACACGGCGAAATTGTTATTTATCATTGTAACACGCTATCTACAACGCCACTGCATAGCTCTCTCTGCTGTTATAATTTGTTCCTTTTGTAGCACGTGACGGATACAACATAAACTTGACCTACGATAACACGCGTTGCCTACTGCGTTACGTACTTCGTTCGATCGAGATTGTTTGCAGTTTATATCCATTTTATACTCGTGGCGGTTATAATGATGTTTGATGTAGTGTTTCGTTTTCGCGAGCCTGTGAAGTTTATACGAACAGGTCGTCTCGATTTCTTTTCAACACGTGATTTCGATTGTACAAGCTGCACATACTATGTGTATACCATACTGTACAACCATAGGTGATAATCTTTAGCCCGAGCCAACTGGGTCATGGCTCAGTCTAATGCCCGAGTTATAAATGTTATAATCTACACAAAAACTACATAGAAGTTCGATTGACATTTATGGTTTAATGTCATATATGGAATTAAAATATAGATTAAGGTAAGGAATCATCGTAAAGCGTTTTTTGATTAATTTTACTAAAACACACTTGTTCACTATGTATACTGTACTATACCTATACACAAAGAGAACGAACATTATTGCGTCGTTGTGTTGCTTTACACATTTTGTATATATATTTCTAGATTTCGTCTAGGTTTTTTGTAGTGTTTTCAGTATTTTGGAGGTCTAACTATTCGTAACTTTTTGGTCATTTTCATGCAAACGTCAAATGAGAACTTCAAGGTTCAGTTAAATAGCTGTAGGGATATGAATTACCGTGATTTGGATATTTTAGCTTGAATGGTAACTGTCTGGAGATTAGGTAAGGGTTGACATTGCATTTTTGTAGAGGGTATATATTAGCAGATCTACCATTATTAGCAGTTCTATCGGGATGGTCGGCACGGTATGTATTATGACCAGGAAAGAAATGTTAGGTGTTTGGGGTGCAGTGAGCTGAGATTCGGAGATAAGTATGATGTCTATACGTTTATCTATAAATAAACTGGTGACGGAGTTTTAATAATATTCTCATTGATAAAAGTCGGGTCAGTTTGTGCGTGTTCATGTGTATTGTCTGCATTGTCAGCGACACAGCGAGACAGGAGAATATATTCGGAGTCACAAATATAAATGTTTATTATTTTCTAACAGTGGCGATTCTTCAGAAGGGAGATTACGTTTGTTTGCATTTTTTATTTTTTTTTAATTGGAATTCATTATTATCTGAGTTTTTTCCGGGTTTTCGAACGAATCGTTTGAGACACTATGTATACGATTAGAGAAAGTGAAATTTGATTTTCTTTTTGTTTTATTTTGATTGATATGTACTTGGGTTTGATTTGGGATTTTGATCATTTTATGTGTGTTCTGTAGTTATCGCACTTGCCGTATACCTAATTAGGGTAGTGGACTGCTGTCGAATTATAGCCGGGGAGCTTGAGGATTGCAATAGATATTATTTCGGTAACATTTTTACATTTCTGGATTGAAAGGTTGATTTGGTGTGATGATGGAGAATATTCAGATAGGTTTTCTGATTTTTTCGATGCCAAGTGTTCGCAGTGGAGGGAGAAAAGTAAAATAAAGTACCATTTACTGAGAACAGCGAGCGTTGTGAATAACTGTCGCGAACGAACTTACTGATGAATTAATGTTAAAATGAAATATATAATAGCTGTAAACAAACGGGTGTCATGTTTTGGGTTTTATGAAGAAAATAACTGTAAATGTCGTTAGTAGCTGAAAAACATGTTAAGCTTTATATTTGTAAAGTCAATTTATATGTTTCGTATATTGATTTCGTTAAAAAGTGTACGAGATGAACGCGGAGAAGAACGACTGAACATTGAAAAAGCTTATAATTTTCCTTTCTGTTTGTGTACCTAATAAACAACTTATACGGAATCGAAAACGTTATTATTTTTTTGTTCGTTCGGACACGTGACTGCAGCGGTTGTTCTCGGTAATAAAATACGTTCTGTTTGCCAGTTACCGCGGATCGTTTAATATTTAAAAAAAAAAACATTCGATCGAAAGCCGACCGTTCGCGGTGGCGGAGTGAATGGCGAGACTTACAACGGACGAACCTCTCTCTCCGGTGAACTCTACGTGTCATACATAACGTATCGGCGCGATAAGACGCGGTACACGGACGACTTGCGCAGCGGTGACGAATGCGCGTGCACGGCAAAAGTCAAGACGTGCACGATAATGTGGGCGCGATACCGTGTACGCGGTCCACGGTATCGGCTGCTGCTCGTCTCGTACACGATTGTACCGGCACGTGTACACGCGCACAACGTAGCTCCCGGCGCACCGATAAGCGGGGGAGTAGTGTTTTAAGTACGTGTCCCGTTTGTCGGAGGTATACGAATATCGGCCCGGGCAACGAAAGAAACGCTTGGAAAGCCTGTGGAATTGTTCAGAACATTCTTTCTGCCAGACACCGGCTCACAGTGGGATGAAATCAATTCTAGCACGCCAAAATTATTATTTTGGTAAATTAATTTTTATTCATGAAAAAAATTAATTTTTCAAGGTAAATATACTTTATAAACTTAAACTACTTAACATTACATTTTGGCACCATAATAATGTATATTTATTATATCGATAAAATGTATAGAAGATAAAACTATTACAATATCTCGTATTTTATACAATTTTTATTTTTGAATTTTGGCGTGCCAGAATTGATTTCATCCCACTGTGCGGCTGCAATTCTACTGTTGATATTAAAACCTTCTACTTGCAAATCTCGGATCGTTTATAAGAAAAAAAAAAAAAAAACTATTATCGGTATTATTATGACACAGCTCGCTTAAGTACTTATATGTCGACTTGCGGCTCGCGTCTTATTCACAAAAACCAAAAGGTACTTATTATTATTATTATGAATTTTGATTTTATTTAAAATATATTATTTGACGGAACTACAGAGTACGGATAAATAAATATGAATAAAATGAGTGAAACCTAAACGTACAACAACGATTTGCTTACACGGTATTCTTTTCGAGAGCTTCTAAGGATTTAGTTGTGTAGGTGTAAGAAGAACAGCTCTAATGAATTATGTTAAATGATATTTTAACAATCTGAACGATAAATTGACTTTATTATTTGCATTGTTGAATAAAGCGATTCACGCGAATAAGTCGTTCCAAAATGTTATATCGACTTCACAACAGGGTTTTTAATATTTGGGTATCAGACCGTTAAAGCACGGTTCCATCTTCTAATAACTCTTTCGACACGTGCTATATTTGTTGACATAGGACATCCGTTTTCAATGACGAACTAAAAATGGATTGCATAAAATATATGAAATGTACTTATAGACGTTTTGGCTCTTGGCATAATTGCATTTATCCATGTGGCTCGCGAACATATTCATGTTGGCCATCCCCGCCGTGTAGTATGTATTGCTCGACACGCGTGATAAAATGTTTTATTGTAACGAACGCGATACGATCGATGTACGCGCGCGCAAACGTCATTATTCGTTCGGTTCGCGTAGTACGGTGACAAACGTTCAAGGTATAAATTTATAACAGTACAGGTACGTGCGGGTGACTGCGTAACGTTGTAGTGCACTGGAGTTGATGCGACTGGTGCACGCGCGTGCACGTTATAATAAATACGTATCATATGCGATACAGCTTGATAATCGGGGGGCGTTGTAATTTTAGCGCACCTTTTGCTCATACTTTTAAAAAGTACACGAATCGATTGGAGAACGGTTGAACACTTGAAAAACGTTTGATTTTTTTTTTTTCTGTAAATAAATAACATAATATATCATGTTGGGGCCGATAGCGTAAAACAATATTACGCGCACACCGGACACCTACTACTTCGTACGCATACTATTTGCGATTTCACCACCGACCAATTGTATGTGTGTATGTAGCTTCGTCAGAGTGGTCGGGTTCGCCGCGCAAATCTGACGAGCTACGTGGTGGTGGTGTTGTGTGTCTTGATGTGTATATTTGTAGTGTGTAGCTTAAAAATAAAGACAATGATAATCAATAAACACCAAACAAATACTAAAGGTAACTGTTGCTGTATTACATTTGTAATGAAAATAAAAATCATAGCAACACGTAAAAATGTAAATAAATAACTGTTTGGCACAACAAGAATATGAAATAATCTAAAAACTCACGTGTACAACTAATAAAATATAAAACAATAAATGATAATTCGCCTATGACGGCACAACACAATAGCACTAATTATAATAAAAAAACAATAAATAATAAATTCACCTATGACGGCACAACATAATTTTAATAATTATACAATAAAAAATAATAATAATATGGCCTATGGCGGCTATACAAAAATATGAAATATGCGTTCGTTGTGTACTCAACGACGGTTCGTACTACATAGAAGATAGAAACAGAAAAATATAACATGGGCACTGGGCCTTTTCGATTACATAATACACACACAAATATAAAAACGATAATGGTAATTCAAATCATAATACAATTTGTGATTGTGCGTGTGTCTGTCGATTGGCGGTGGTGAACCGAAATAGGCCGATGACCGTGGAATTGATCACGGCACGGCGGCAGGTATATATGTAATATTGTTTTTTTTCGGATAACATGTTTGCGTTAGTGGCGCAAACAATGGGATCGAAAATATTCTTTCTCTCGCAGACACCGGCTGCAGTAGTTCTATTGACATTAAAACCTACCATTCGCAAATTTTTCAAAAATAAGATTCCATCGAAACTCCACTGTTCGGCGGTTACACTAGGTTTATAACGAACGAACATCTCCGGTGAACTATTTGTTACCAAAAAAACTAAACCGTTGCAGATATTATGGCGTGCGGCTCGCTGAAGTTAGGTACCTGTATACTCGTATAGTGATATGCGTCCCTTAACATGCTCGCCATTGTTCGTTCGATTCGTTGTAGTATGGTGACGAACGTGCGTTCTGCGAAACGAGTCGAGACGTAAATGTATAACAATATGCGTACGCGCGGATGACTGTGTAATGGTTACACGCTGCAGTACATTGGCGTCGGTCGGATGCGTAATATTTCTAGCACATTTTTCATTGTAATTATTCAAAAGTATGCGAATTGATTGGAGAACGATTGAACGCTTGAAAAACTTGTAACTTTTAGTTTTTTTTTTTTTCTTTTACACTTTATGAATAACACGTATGGAATTGAAAATAATGTTTCTCTCGGACACCGCAACCGTAGTTTTATCGTACGAGCATCCTATTTCGAAAATTTTGGATAGTTTAACAAAAAAGAAAAACCATAACAGATGCTTTGGCGCACATTTCGCTGGAGTACCTATAACAGTGTATCAAATGTACTCGTTAATGTAATATATATTAGCATAAGCGTCGTTGTGCGTTCGATTCGCCGTAGTATGGTGACAAACGAGCGTTCTACGAAGCAACTCAAGATATAAATGTATAATAATATTGGTACGCGCGGGTGACTGTATAATGTTTTTTTTCTTAATTGCTACCGACCATGATAGCTCAACAATCACACACATCAATAAAAACAATATTATATAATAAAGCCGGCCAGCTTCCGATATAAAAGATATTACCATTTTTATAGCAGCTTTGGATTGAGTATGGAATGGAGATTATAAGAAATATTGAGATTTCTAAGGGAGTTTTTTCAAAATTAAGCGTTTATCCTGCAGAACAGGGTAGTCGAATAAAATATGGAAAAGGTCACAGATACATTCATTTAGATGAAGTGTATGGAATGGATAATCATTTACACCGAGTATAATGAGTGGCTAGGTAGTTATAGATTGTGTTTGATTCAATTTAACATTGTGATTGAATTTAACTATATTATATAATATAACTATATAACAACTAAATACTGATTTTAACATAGATATGTTATTGCTACGGGTACAACCGATGGGTTTTTTCTGACCAGTTTCGTGTTGCCACGGGGAAGATGATACGGTAGATAAAGCATGACGTAAGTTACTTATACATAGTACTATGGTAACCAGTAAAAATATATCCATGATTCGATGTTTTTCTGTGAACCGGAAAAATTTATTTTATCGTAATATCATTATTGTTCTATTATGATATATTATGATCTATGAATCATATATATGTATTAGGGGGGAAAAATTAAGGATAAATAATAAATGTATATAACTATAATATACTTTTCATAGTATAAATCTGTAGACTCCGATTCAACGGATAGTAAACAGCTGTTACTAACATAATTTCAACAGCTGCTTGATCATCTACGAACTCCAACCTTCCACTCCTGCTCCAAACCTTGAGTAAATTTACGAATTGAAATTTTCAAAAATAGGAGAGTTAGAGCTTTCTTCCAGAATACTCGTATTCCTACCCACAGACAAAGCTATAATTATTTAACAAGTTCGCTATAAAAAATGCTCATATATAATACTACATAATATAAGACTACAATTTTGCAATATCTCACAATGAACTTCTCTTCCGATGATAATATTATATAATATATATTCTACGGAGTGCAACACAACAATAAAATTACTCTGTTATAAATCAAAATATCTCCCTATCAACAAATCTGATTGTAGTTTTGAGTCTTCCAATTTTGAAAATTTTTTAACTTTTCAAGTTTCACCTCTCTAAAACGTTTCAGTCTCACTCTGATATAATATACGATATTTACATGAACCCAGTAGACATGTCACTTAACTCTCTTCTCCCCCTTATCCTTCCAGTCAAATAATGTACATCAAACGACATAAAAATTACCATTTAAGGAATCGCTTATCTTTGACCTTAATATTAATGATATAATCAGATGTCTGCCAAAAAAAAGATGACTTCCATTCGCGGTACGTATTCAAATCCGACTTCCGTTGATTCCTCTTCACCAACTTGATATTCGATTCGCTTTCCGAGCTATATGAGCTTGTAAACACGACGCTTGTCTTATATATTTTTAAGTTTTCAGCTAAAGATTTATAAAAATTTATAAATGTATTAGATAGTTCTGTGAATCGTTTCACTCCAGTTAACAAATTGAAAGATTATACATTTTAAAACTGACAATGCTAACCTAGTCCTGAATTTCTACGGCTTTACCGCACAAAAAATTGTGATGTGTAACTGATCAGTCCCTCCCCCTCACAAGAAAATTGTAGATACGTTATTGTATTTTATAATAAGTTACCCATAATATTTTATTGACTTTAAATCCGACGATAGGATGTTATTTTTCTGACCAAATCGTTTATTATCCGTAGTTTTTTTATTGTGATTAAAATTTAAATAATATAGTCATATGTAGACAATATAATCCGTGTGCGCGTACCTTGTGAATTAAATAACTAAAACAATAAATTTGTAAGAGCAACATAAAAATAAATTACATTTATTTTTGGAAAAATTGTTGTTCTACTAAACGTCGACACGTCTCACTTAACATACAATAGCCGTTTCAAAACCCTAATTTTGTCTTTTTTACTTCCGGGCGGAAATGAAAGTTCGTTCCAAGCTCTAAAACATTTTATTCTGTCACGAGAGAGAAAATAGTATACTTTTTTTGAAATCAGTTTTCAATTAAAATTATATTAATAATAACTTGTTTAAAAAGCCATAACGGTTATTGAATTTAAATATTCATAATGTACGTAAATGTACTTATACATTAATTAAATTAAATAGTTTATTAAAAAATTTAAAAAAAAACTTACAATAGGTACATTGCAAAACCCACATTATAATCAAATTTAAGAGTATGAAAATATATTATTATGTCCCTAAGGATGAATTGAATCGTATATATTTTAGTGTGTTCTTACCAAACTATGGTTTTGAAGTATTTCAAATCTCTAAAATTGTTTAGGCTTGAAAATAAATACATTTTTAAAACGTGTACTTCAGAATATGTACTGTGTATATAATTGTATGTTTTGTATAGTTCACTGTTAATATAAAAATACATGTTTTCATCGTTTTCCAATTAAACGCTATAAAGTCGCTGTAAATCACCATAGGATGTACTAATACAAAATGTAATAATTAATATAATATTACAGTTTGTGGATTTATTTTTTATTATTATTTCGGTAATAGGTACACATACAGTAGGTATTTGACTTCAATAAATTGGGATAATAATGATTCACATCTTACATTTAAATTCGTTAGACGTAATAATGAAAAACTATTATATTTCCTCCAATGCGCCCTTAAACTATAATGAATCAGCATAGAAAATGATTTCAAATGTTGTTAATTAACTATACTCGTATATATTATAACATGTTATCATTACCTACTGTACAACAGGGGTGCAACTAGGATTTTTTCAAGTGGGATGTCCACTAGTGGAGTAGACAGAGGTTGTTTTTTTTTAAAGTGAATGGCTATAGCATTTCAAAGTCTAGTATATAATATAAATTACCGTCATATTATCTTATTCAAACCCAACTTTTTTGCAAATACTACACCACTGGTACACTGAAAAACGCATAATACCATATACTCGTATATATATATTTGGATAAAATTCAGATTAATTGTTAGTAGTTATCAAATGTTGAAATGTTAAGACATAGAAACTTATTACACATTTGAATGTAACAAATTTGAAATTAAAAAATCTTATCTTTTCTTTCAGTTGAATGTATTGTGTAACGTCATCCGTAGTAGCTGCAAGATTACACGGTGAATATTGTTGTAAATTTAAAAACAAATGGGACGTTTTTACGATAGCTTCTGATAGAGATTTCTATAAATCAGATTCAAGACCTCAAGGGGTGACGGGGGGTGTCCAGACACCCCCAAAACATCCCCAATAGTTGCGCAGCTGCTGTACAGTATGGACCGACTGTTGTTCAAATATATCTTAACAACACAATTATGCGTTTAGCGAAAAAGCACACAACTCGTTAACTTTCTAATTATCGTCAACGTTCAAGTCATGACGAAAACTTCGTGCACTATTATTTCTATAAATTCACGAGAGCAATAAGAGTATGTATGGTCGTGTACCGTGATAGCACGACTTGCTCGCGTGGGTTCACGCTGTACCGATTTGTTCCATTTCGACGGAATTTCCATTAGAGATTTCGGTCTGTGTCGTGAAATTCATTCGACGACACGCGTTACGACGTGCGCACCCGTTACACGCGTATCATCATCTGAGCGAAATTCCGCCGCGTCCGTACACGAATATTGTCCGCGATCGTCTGTCCGCCGCTGATTATGCGTTAATACGCCGAGAAGGAAAAACGATAAATTAACAATAACTTCCGATGTACAGATATCGCAGAAATCACGTAGGACCGTTTTACGGGCTAGGGGCGCGTGCACCCCGACCAAGGGGCTGCTTATATATATGTATGTACTCGTATATAGATTTCTCTAAACACACCACCGCCGCCGCGCCCCGCCATTGAACTTGGTTTATTATTATTATAATTATTGTTCTTGTAATACCTTGGAGGTGGCCTGAAAACGCGAACTGTTTAAATTATTATCCCGCTTCCGGCGTTTTAAGTGTTCCACCGCCGCCGCCGCCCAAAGTTGAATAATTCATTTTGGCGGCATGTAAACCGAAGCCATTGTCTGCGTACGCGCGCGCTTACGCCACGTCGCAAGTCGCCGCCGACACAGGGTGCACGGTTTTAACGACAGACCGCACTGCTTCTGCTGCTGCTGCTTCTGCTGCACCACCGCCACGTCACGCCATTATCATTACGGTGGATTACGAGTCAATATTTGACACTAAAAATTAATTTCTCGTGACGAATCATTATTATTAATGCCTGACCTTTCTTAATTCGCCGACGGTCGGTCTCACCCTCCCCTCCCCCCCCCGGCGGCGCCCCGTCCGATCATCCTTCGCGCTCGTTTCCTCGTCCCGCGCCCGCCCGCCCACTGCCACCGCCACCGCCGGTTCTAGGAAAACCAATTCGTATAATTGCACGGTTGTGCTTTTCATTAAGGATTCTGCTGCTCCGTCTCCTCTCGGCCCGCTCCTCACCACGCACCCTCCAATCGCCCTATCTCGCGAGTCCTTCTCCTCGCGCATCGCTTTATTGCTCGTCCCTCACTTCACGTTATACGTATATATGTATACGTGTACATTATACTCGTTCATACGTATGTATGCGCGTGTTGTACACCTGTACTGTTATACACTTCGTCGCGTATCCGCGTGTTTGGCTCGTGCTGCAACTTATAACGTTTTGCACGAGTGAAAAACGCTGTAAGCCCCATAAAGTCGCCAACGAAACGTCACCGACGTTAATCCTCGTGTACAGTGTTTGTGTGTGTGTGCGTGTTTTACCTAAGCGCACGTGCATACGGTGAAGTCGGAAACGGGGAATGGGGTGCGGGAAAACACGAGTACAGTTTGTCTCGCCGAGAAAATAATAAACAGTACCGACCACCCTCGGGGCCGGGTATACTGCTGTCAGTCTCCATTTCACCAACCTTTTAGGGGGGCGTGCACGGATGTTTTTGATAGTATAATAGAAAACTCGTAAAAAAAATTTTATAAAAAAATAGCGTGAGCGCGAGAGAAACGAAAACATTTTTTCCTAATCCTGCGTACACCGCTGCCGTAAAAAAATTTCATCCCAGCACACGTGTATATATGAAGCTACGATATTGAAGTATTTGCACGATATTTCGAATTAGATTGAAATCATCGGAATTGATAAAACAAATGTTTTCAGAGCGAATGCGAAATATATGGTAATTCTGCCCAGGTCCGATACACCGTGGCCTACACGTGTAATCATCCTATAATTATTCACGGAACGTGTAGTGTATAATATATGACCCAATGAGATCCAATACGAATTTCAACAAACTAATTTTAACCTGATACAACCGAACCCAAATAAAATTAGACCCTAAAATAATTTCAATTATGAACAATAACTAAGATTATACTATACGCTTTATTGTACGGACTCAAAGCGATATTTTGTGCGCTACAAACGCGACGACACACAGAAATACTACGATACGACCGTGGTTTGGACACAAACAAACGGAAAAATTCTGTATTCTGATATTTATATATTCCAATCGTTTCAAAAAGCATGCGATCGAATAGTTTTGTCTGGGTAACTTACAGTTCATCGAAAAGTTTAATACGTGTATGAAAACCCGTACGAACACGATTATACTGAATTGGAAATTGTTCCCGGTTGATACGACTGCTGGCAAATATTTAATATTTTAACATTCATTGAGTAGGATTTAAGTTCACTTGTAAGATATTATCATATAATAGAATGGACGACCACATTTATTGGACCCACGCACTCACCAATCAATTTATATTGTTAAATATATCAATAAATTATTATATAAGTATTGTATGACATCGCGATTATAACTATTCAATTAATTTATCATTTTCAAAAGCAAGTGTATTTCAACTCCAAAAAAAAAATTCAAATATATGAATGCACCGTTTTATTAGTGTAAGACGTGGCGCAATTATGTGACCACTTTTTCAGTAAAAATTACCATTAATAGATAAAATATTGAAATATTATAAGACGATAAAAGTGATGTACTAAATGTACTAAATCCAATTTTAACATATTCACAATCACAATCAGAATGGAACGATACAGTTTTCAGTTTCACTTTTGTAATGTTTCAAACAAAAAAAGTGCTGTTCGTTTTATAATCTTTTGGATTATTATTTGTTTAAAAAAATCAATTTATGATTTAACCTATTTCATAGGTACAAAGTTTTAAATCAAATTTTGATGAAATATGACATTATAATATTTAAATGTATTATTTACATAATATATATATATAATAAAAGTTCATTTTAAAGTGTAAAAAAGTTAGGAATTAAATACTATAAACTTTTAACGTTTATTTCATTATATTACACTGTAGTTTGTGATTTTTATTTGTAGTTCTTATTTAAAATTTTTCTTTTATTTACGGTTAAAATTAAAACTTAATATTTAAAACCATGCCTGCAACTATATTTCAACTCGCTTTACCAGCTACTAGAAACTTGCGTTTTGAAGCAGCGCGTATCATCTAAAAATTTATTTTTATTATTGTATTATGTATTTTATTGATGATGTATCGATGACGGTTATACATTTTTATTAATTTTATGTATTAAAAATGTGCGTAAATGAACAATGAATTGCACGATGATAACATGTCCCGTTAGTAATTACAATTACTAAATAAAACGCAACTTTATCAACTCGACTGAAAAAAAAACTCAGTACAATTTCCGTGAACAGTACGATTTGTGGATTAATTCACTTTTACGTATCTACCTAATCAATATGAAGTAATAGTTTCAATTCTCTCCTGATATCGATGATGCAGTGATGAAGCAGATCAAAGACTACGTAACATGGCAACATTATGATGTTTACATAAAATAGTAATACTACGCCGAGCAAAAAGCAAATGTTTGGGTACCGAAATAAAATCAATAGAGTATTAACAAATTCGCGGAATGACAATCACGCTGTAAAAACGTAGTGCGCTACGAGTACCGGTTTGAAATGCTAACATTACCATTAAACGTTTCCTGAAATAGATACCAATGAAAACTAAATATTAACATATGCACTACCTACACGTAGTACATGTAGTAGCCGTTTGAAACGTAACGCACAGAAAATTACTCGTATATGGTATCGACAGAAAAACTTATCTGAAAAGTCGTCTAAAAAATACGTCTACTAACTAAACATGAAATAACTAATAATTGATATTATACGATGTATATTGCACGTGATATTATCGATGATATTTTATAAATACAATATCCTCAACGATGGATCGATGTTTTAAATCATTTTATTTGTTAGTAATTTTGAAATTAAAATCGTATACTTACGTCCATTTGATGTTTTGACATTCTTAATATCTTCGGGGAGTTTTCTATGAGAAATATAATATAATAAAATACCCATTATGTTAACAATTTTTGTCGAGACTTTTTAATATTTCCTAACTTAAACTGTAAATCGTCGACATAATTTTATAAAAAACATTTTTCGAGTGTTAAAAAGTTTTAAAACGTAGACGTTAAAATGCTTTTTATATTATTTTTACAAAACATTTTTTCCTATTTCTTTTCGAAGTTGATTTTATTATAAATTCTAAACGAACCCAGAAATGTATTGAATTTAGAATGTTGATTTTTTCAATTCAATACCTACAAATGTCCAACAATAGTTTAAAAAATAATTTCAAAAACTTTTGAATTATTGTGGAAACGGTATGAATTTACAAACGGCTAAACAAAATCAGTTTTGCTTATTTTGTATTCATTTAGAAAATAATTCATACATATTCCTAGGAGATCGATAATTCTATAGAATATATTTTTTTCAATAACAATATTGAATTTTTAAATCATAATTATAATTTTACAAATGTATCGCGAAATTGGTTTCAAGCCGTGTGTGCGTGCAATTCAAACAACAAACTTCTAGGCTATTGGTTATCGCAACAAAATAAAACCCAACATTTTCACAAAAAACAAACCTTAAAACTTGTACTCACTCCTGACATTGGCTCGTATAACTTTCCAAACAGTTTTAATTCGGACATTACCGTTTTATATTTTGGATTTATCTCATCCTCATATTTTTTACGTTTAGAGGATCGAAAAAACCAAATATCCCGTTAAAATGTACGACTACCCCTGGACATGTTACTCACGATAAATGTCTGTCAAAGATACAATTTCGTTTACTCGCTAACATCAAATGTCCAATAAAATTGGTCATTATACTTTGATACCTGAAAATATAGTCATTAATATTTTTGTTTATTTTATAATCGAATCAACGTCGCGCGTAGGCTTGAATTCTTCATAGAGGTAAGTATTGAAAAACATCGGAAAAATCTCGGATAACTAGAGACACCACTTCTTCCCATCAAACCAGTGGCCCAAAAAGCTCACCTTTCGCCAGCAGATTTAGGTAGGCCACAGTCTTAATCGCATATTGTGCGGAATTTTATCGGGATACTTATTGGAAATCATTCAAGTGCCAACAACAACGGGAGGTATCGCAATGTGAGACGACGTGAGGTCACATTGTACGTCGCATTGTAAGTTCGTTCTAGACGAGCTCGAGGTTTACCCGAATCGCGTATTGTAATACTCACTTATATTTTGAAATGATCCGTTCAGACAAACATCGAAAACACTTGGATTTTATTTTATCAATTAATGTATCAATGAAAGCATACAATTACTTACGATTAGTTTCCTTGTTTTACGTCGATTATTAGTCCAGACATGTAGATTAGGTCGTAAAACTAAAATTGAAAATATAATAAAATCGTTTTGGTATACATTAAAACAGTAGTCTTAGATTAGACACACTTATAAATTATTATATATTACACGAATTGTTTACTATCCCATAATATTTCAATTATAATAAGTCTAATAGGAGAAAAAAACTAAAAATACAAGTAGCTTTATTTGAATAATAATGTTTGATTGTATTTACCGCAACTACATTTTACATTTTTATTTCTGCTGAATATAGAAAATGATGAAATGAAATAAAAATCTTGGAAGGATATAAATATGGCAACAATACTCACCGGAGGAATGACCGAAAATATCTCAAATAAAGACACCCTAAGAGCCTGTAGCTTAGCCACTGGATCATAAATGACCAAAGTGTATACTCACAGTGTGCGCTATTTTAAAGAGCACTTTTATTTGGACACAATTTGCTGTGAAAGGTTTTACCTGTCTTCCCAACAAGCGTTGTGTAAAAAAATCTAGAAGAAAAAAATGTATATTTTTTTTTTGTATTTTATTCAATTTCAGTATATACACTATTCAGGTCAAATTCGTATGTGTACGTGCATATGCACTAACGAATTCTTATAGATATTAGAGTAATTTTTAGTTCATCATACATTTTTGAACGTTAATAAGAATCGAAACATTATATCGGAGTATATTAAATTAATACCAAATGCCGAATACGTGTTTATTTTGTATACGCTTTTATTTAGTTTAAGCTTAGAAACCATAAAAATGTTAATAAGCATACGTCATACATACATACATACATAAAAACATGTATTTTTGTAGAGGCGTACAGCGTATATTGACTTTGAAAAATATTTATTTATGTTACAACCATCTTTCTTCCTGTTTATTTCAAAAACAATAAGAAAACTTCTCCGACGAAAACTGAATTCAACATTGGATCTTATCCCAATTTAGTTTAGAAATTTGAAGACAATAATAAAATATTATGTTAAAAATTATCCTAGTATTATGCTTGTTTCTTTTTATTGTATCTAATTTTGATTTATTATACGTTATGCCGGTTAAATCCAATAGGTACTTGAATGAAAAAAAATTATAATTACTTTGATAATTTTACTTTTGTATATTTTCAACTGATTAAACGAAGGACTTTGGATAATAAGCTTAAACACGTTTTATCATTTGAGTTAATATTTCAAACTTAAAATAGCATTTTCTTTTGAAAAGTTTTATATTTAATCATTTGCTTGTACACAATTTAATGAACCTTTTAAAAGTTACTTAAGTTCAAGATAAAATGTATTTATATTGACGTGACAAAATAACCTACACAGGAAATATGGATAACAGACTAAAAAAAAAAAACAACAAATTAATCAACACATTTTTTAATAATAATCATAATAATAATAATAATAATAATACATTTTACAATATTATACAAAACTTAACAAAATGAGGATGTTACTAGAAAAAAAATGTGAATTTTGTCTAACAAAAGGAACAGCAATAATTATAATAATGAGGATAATTTGAGAAAATGCTCCGAGTAAACAATATGTTCGCATCGGGGAGAAATTATAAAAAGAGTATATGTAAAAAAAAAAATAAATAAAAAAAAGTGAGTATACTCTCGATGGGTTTGGGGCGAGTAGTAATGTATAATACGGAAAAAATTGAAATTTTTATTTTTTTTCCTTTTAAACTCCCATTAGACGTGTCAACACACCACATCGTAATTATTTACGTCTTGTGTCGTTTTAATTTTTTGTTTTTCCTTTATTATTGTGTACAAAAAAAACGGCAATCGTCTAAATCCACTATAACATCTTATGCACATAACTATCCGTACGTATATTTTTCTCGAACAATCGTTTCGTACGTCTCCGTTTCTCTATACATAAACACGTATACATATTTTTACGTATTTAAGTGACGGTTAAACGGATTGCGCGCGAGCCAACGGGTTTAATAGACGCACGCGCGACCACCGATATACGTATAATATACGTAGGGGTACATAGTAGGTCCGCGTCGGCTCGATCGATTTCATCCGTAAGGACGAACCCGCCGGAGGTACACAAACGGCTAATGTGATAATAATAATAATAATAATATATATATATTATATTATATTAATACAATAATAATAATAATAATAATAATTATAATTACGTTAAAATACGCGATCACGATTCTGCGACCGCCATTCTTCTCTATATATATATATATGTATATTATAATAATAATAATATGTCGGTGACTGGTGGTGGGGGGTGGGCAGAGGAGGGGGGGCCGAAGGGTTATACGCATTTACCAGCACGTCTCTGCACGCGAATCGGCCTCAGGGCGTGGAATACGGGCTACGAAATAATAACAATAACGCATCGTCCGGCTGGATGTCATGTCGCCGTTCGTGAGGTACACTGCTGCTGATGATTTTTTATTTTATTATTTTTTTTCTCTCCCCAGTCCGACTGGATGTTTTAACGGTATAATGATGTACCGTTGCGGGCGAGCGGGAGGGTCGAGGTTTCCCGGAAGAGAATTGCACACGGCGATGATATATGTGTGACGGAGGAGGAAGTGGGTGAGGAAGTTGAGCTTATTATTAATTACTGTATTTATTAGTTTAAGTTTTTGTTTTTGTTTTTTTTTTTGTCATGCTTTTTCTTTTGGGCAAAAAAAATGTACATTTACATCATCCGCTCTTGCCGCCTGGACAGCACTCGGACGGCGGCGGCCGTCAAGACCATCGCCGTTACGGTCGGAATCAGTCTTGGAGTCGAATCTGTAAACAAAACAAAAAAAAATCGAAATAAAAACGGATTAGCACTCGGAGCACGCTTTCGTCGTAGATTCTTACAATCTATACAAATTTTTATGTAAAATATACACAACTAACGCATAAATTATTTTATAACGACTTTATATCGATTTATTTCGCGATGATTGCGAGAAATCGCCAAGTGCGGTGGGCAAACACACGAGAAATATAACTTATATTTATTGAGATTTTCGGACTACTCTTCAGAGGGTATCGCTCTATTCTCTCTTTAGTAATCAAAAATTATGAATATTAGTACAATTTTCAAGAGTTGATGGGTTTTCCAAATAAAAACAATAGTTCACATTAAAAGCCTATATTAATAAAACACAAAAACCAAGCGTGACGTCGTGGTCTCTGCACATACGTGCTTAAACCAGAACACACACACTCTGCCCCGGTCTCGTCCGACCGGCTGTCTTAAATATTCGTTTACAATACGCTACCTCAGCTCATGTGCTTCACTCGCCTATTCTACGAATAAACATTGTCTATTTGAAAATTTTTATCAAAATTAAATGTTGGTCTAGTTGGCACATTCAACAGAATATACAATGCGCAGATATAGACGCACCGCGATATCGTGCAGTCGCCATCGTCACGATCGGCGGTATAAAGATCGCGGTTCTGGTCAAGTGTTTTTTTACAATATTGCACGCGTACAACGCTGCATTTTTTTACCGAGAAAACGGAAAACCGTTGTCCGCGTGCGTTCCGCCCCGACGTAAGTTTGCGTTCAAAAACAGCGGCTTATTAGGGTGGGGGTCGGGGTAAGGGTTAAAACCTCGCCATAGTCTTTTTTTTTTCTGTTCCACATACATACTTTTCCGGGTACTGGAGTTAAGCTTCCCGCGTAACAACGGCGACCGGTAAAATGTAATTTTGTACGTTAAAAATGCGCAAAAAATATTACGGTAGTACATTCGAAACGCTTTAATATTGTAGAAAAACAGATCAAACGGTGTATGCCAAACCTTTAAATATTCAATAACGGACGCGAGGTTCTATAAACAGATTCGATAAAGATTCCAGGAGAACAATTGATTGATTTAATCAAGACGCAGACAAATAAATAGTAATATGTGAAACTAGGGTTGTTGAAAAATGCACATGTTTGAAGCAAAACTTTTTTTTGTCACGTTTCATATTTTTTACATCTATAGTGTTGTGTGCATAGTGAGTAGTAGTGCACTGCGGTACAATAATTGGGAAAATGTACGCTTACAGATGTTATTACTGTTCATCGGCCGATCAAATTGGTAAAACATTCGCATTTTCAGCACAACTCGTTCATCTCGTCAAATACCAAAAACAAACATCTAACTAGTAAGCACGGACTAAGATTATACACACATCTCAGTCAATGGTTTTAAAACGCATATCAATGTTGTCCACAAATCGAACAGAACAATTGTTTACTCTTATCAGACACATCGGCTGGTTATCATTCGGCCCGGACGCCGTGCCGCCACCGCTTAACCAACGGTTTCGATCGACTACACCCGATTCACGAGATTGACGAATTACACCAGCGGTTCTCAACCTTTTTTCATTCGTGTACCCCCCCTTGGCCTCTCACCACTGCTTTACGGATCCCCAAATGTCAACTTGTCTTATATTTACACGTAAGATTGATAAGAATTTACGAAATAACTAAACCGACAAATTCGGAAATATTTATTTATTTTAACCAGCATGTGTCATAGAATGTATGATGTATGATGTATGTATATAATTTAGATAATATTAAGTTAAGAATGTAATTTTAATGTGTTCCTTGGGCTTGTTCACAGCGGATATATGATGGTTAATGGATTTAACGCTTATAACGATATATTTCATATGAAAACAGAAAAACCGATTTACAATATTTCACAAGACACAAATATCAATTAATACAATTTTCACTTTTTCCGCCATTACGTTATTTTTCCCACGGACCCCCTAGTACCTTCGTGTGGACCCCCGGTTGAGAATCGCTGAATTAAACGATCATTTATTACGTAGAACAATATGCATGTACAATTTAATATGATTGTACGACGGTCGCGCTGTTTAAAAAAAACTGTACGCAAATTAAGTACCGTGTGCGCGAACGTTTCGGTATTTGATAATGGTGCACGTGTTCAACGCTGCGGCGCGTACACATATTATAGTACATAGGAGACGTATATATTTATTTATATGGCCATTTACACGAGTTTATACTTGTGCTGAAAACAATGGCGGAATTGACCGCCGCCTGTGGAAATTCGAATAGTTTCCTCAAAATAAAAAGTTCATCGTTAAACGAATATATACGAGTATATATATATATATATATGGTTACCGAGAAGAACGTGTGAAAAACTCTCCGGAGAAATTCCACTTTTTATGAAGTGTTTTGCTTTATATAACTCGTCAAAAGACTGTCTATTATACGAAAATGTCCACCGGATTTAGTGGGCTTGGCGAACTCCTCGAAGTACAAAGTTCTGGGTCAGTTTGCCGTATATCAATGAGCTTGTAAATTCGGTGTCCCTTCAAAGATTATACTATTCGAAAACTGTATTATTCTTGCCGGCCCCGCGAGATAAATGGTGTATTTTTTATCGATCGAATCGATGGAATTACACCACGAGTCGAGTGAACTATATTTATAGCTTTATCGTTTGACAACTCTTTGACGGATAAATTAACATGGTTTATCGAGACGCGTATACTATTTATTTTCACTCATCCGAGTCAACAAGTTGATTTTTTCACGCATCATTCAGTTTTTATTTATACATGTATTTTCAAATCAATTAAAAAACAGAGAGGTTTTTTTTTTTTCTTTATTTTCTTGTTGACATTTTGCACAACTCGTTATTCTCGACGGTTAAAGGACTTCATAGTTTTATTTAATATGAATCTTCAATTTGATTCAAGTATGTGTTTAGTAATAATATATTTATGATATTTGCAATATTATCAACATAAAACACCTATTACATATTTATATAAGTCTAGACAGACTGGTAGTTAAGCCATTAAATAGATCAATATACTCTTATTTAAATTATATTTTATTAACAGTACAAAATTATTTTTATTACAAAAACGTGCATTACGTAATTTAAATGCATTTAATATTATATGCCGCGTTTAAATTTATAAAAAATGAAATAAATAAAATACTATAACAGACTGAAAACGCATAGATCATAAAAAATTGTTACATTTTTTAATTGAATTTATTTATTTGTTACAGTAATAACGATAGGTATTTTAATTGATAAGTCAAAATGTATATCGAATATAAATAATAATTACAAATTATTCAGAACATTTGTCTTAAAACTGTGCACGTGAGTGAAACCGTGAAATTAATTGATTTTAATAAATATTTCGAACACAAATCATCTGCCATTTGTAGCCGCCTTGATGCAGAAGTATATTTTATTCGTGTTTGTCTAAGACGTATCGAGAAGTTTCTGGAAAACTTTTGGCGAAGATCACAATAATGAGATTGCGATGGATTTGAATAATGTCGGTGCTGGTGGGTAGAACGACTGTTTGTTTGATATTGGGGATCCGAAAATCAGAGTTAAAGTTGGATTAAAGACTACGGCACGCGAGGTCTTTCATTTATCTATTGTGAGTACGTATTAGGCTTACTAAATGTTTCGATTGAAATTGTTAATGATTTCGCGTGGTACAATAATGACGTGTACATGCGGTATCATTTGAGATTAATCTCCCGACGTATAATGGTTGTGTACGAATAACCATAATGATATGTTGAAATTATGACAGCCGCATTAATTGTTATTACTATTATTACTACTGTTATTAGTGCTGTTAATATTGCACGATGTGCTCTGTACTATAAATTATTAAATCGGTCGGTGTGTTGAAACGGACATAAATCAAAAAGAAAAATGTTTTTTTTAGTAAATTTAACAGTAAATAAACGCTTGTGCGAGCGATTTAAATAGTAGTCCATAAGCTTTGAAATACATGTTTTATACCCATTGTACACTTCAATTATAACGACGCTTACTGGTCCACCGCTTGGCTAGTAAACTTTATGTTTGCAAATATTGTTTTTACGATGAACAAATTAAACAGTCGGTAGAGAAGAATACGTAATTTTGTTTCTGCCAACGCATTGGAAAATATCGTTTTGATCCGTGTACTATTCGTAGTTCATATTAAAAAAATATTCAAATAAACACATAAACTATGTTTTTACAGATTCATTCGGGCGGAACCGGTAGGTATTAGTTTATTTTGCAAAAAATTAACAATAGACCGTACCTCGTTTTGACAATTTCTGGCGGGAAACGACGTTTATTACGACGTGACATTCATGATATAATTATTGAATTTTACTGCGAGACTTTAAGAAAACAAGAGACATTCGAAATTTGTGCGCAATATTTTAAAAGGCATTTTTTTTTAGATTAAATTATATAAATGATTACAATAACGTTTGATTGTATAGGAGGTACGTACTGAGACTACCTGCGTACTGTATATTATATTATTTGCATTCGATTTGAACGACCGAGCGTTGCATTTCAAATAGGGTTATGAAAAAAATGTTAGTGTGCTTGCGTGCCTTTTCTTATACGACACGAGTAAAAAGTTGGGCCGAACAAAAAGTCTGAAAAAAGAAAGCCACTACTAGAAATGCGAGGTAAGGGCCCGCAGCATCGACGTAGGGTTTATTATTTTCGTTGTATCATCCTTTGTCCAGACGCTCGCGACTGGAACCATGGATGATTGTGTTCCATTGTTGAGCTAGCTCGAATATTCATCATCCCGACGTACAATAATTAGGAATCACTATCGGGCATTTCATCTATTTCACCGTGACCCGCGGTATTAGCTTGAAGCAATCATTTTTTTCCACGGTACCGTCAACAAGATCGCGTATTCATTCATCCGTACCGTCGTTCTGCGTGTCGATGAAACCGTGTAGGACGACGCGCGTGTGTATTTATTTATGCATATGACACTCGGCATGAGCTCGTTATTTAAATTTAAATTTAACAGAACTAATAGGTAGGAATTATATAGAATATAAGATAAAAGAAAACAGAATAATAACAATAACAAAACAAACTAAAATAGTAGTTGTATAGGATATAAGATAAAATAAACAAATAAAACAAAACAGACTAAAATATTAATAGAACATGTTCCTCAGACATAGTTGTTAGAGTCGAATATCAAGTTCCTCTAGCCATTTGATCGCCATCGGTCCACAGTTGCTATCCCTCCTTCAAAGCTTGTTCTTTGGCATTCCTCAACGATGTGGCTTGTAGTCTGTATTAGGCCGCAGTCACACAACGGGGAATCAGACATGCCCCCATTTGTGTAATTTATAGTTACACCTACCTTGCCCGGTTCTTATACGGTTTAGGGCCGTCCATTGTGCTCGGCTTAGCTGCGTGCGTGTATAATATTTATATATAGGCCAATGACGCGGGGTTGTAGTGATTTTTGGCCACCTATCTTGTTGAACTCCAAAAGTTAGGGATGCGCTTCGCCATCACCAACCCCCGATCGTCGTACCCTTGTACGTCATGCGTCGTTGTTGTTGGAAAACGAACGAAATCCGTTTACCGCGTCACTGTGCGACGCCGCGCGTTTTTTCGGACACGTGTACATGGTAGTTGTGGCTGTACCACCTACACGTGAGCGATTTTACGCGACAACATAAACCTTTGCCGACGGATTAACGTGCATTTTACGAGGGTCGTGATCCGTTGACATTTCGCTACATCACGCTGCGGTGGCGTGTGGGGTGTGATCCATTATATTATCCGGAAACTGATGATGGCCCGCTGCAGTTGACTACCGCCGCCGGGGCGAAATTGATACGAATTATTCTCCGAGCAGGTCTCACCGGATGTGTAATTCGTTTCAGTGGTCGTCCGTGTACACACACACACACACACACACACACACACACACACACACACACATACACACACACACACACACACAATTCCACCTGTTACTTCATTGGCCGTGGGGATTTCGGTGGAACTTTTAAAAATTAAAGCCCACTATAGGTACTCCCCGGAGAGTGCATTTTTGATATTTTGCAAACACAAACGTAATATTTTGTTTTTGACTTCAAAACGCCTACTATAAACTCTGGACGTACGCGGCCGAGTTGACGCGGTTAATATACTTTGATGTCGGGCGCGATCATAGATCCACTGCACGCTCGAAATACATTCAACAAGTCTAACGAATTTCGTTTTCATCCGGTTAGTTTTTTACTCTATTCTGCAAGTGGCAGGTTTAATTGAACGGCTAAGAGAATTTTTAATTTCGTACACGTTCCAACGGCGTCGATCGACTCATATAATGTGATTCATTGATTTAAAACACCGTTCACTCACGCAACTAATTAAATCATTGACAATTAATTTTATGAATAATATTTCAGACATCGTCAATGAGAAAAAAAAATTTACCAACATACATACGCGTTAAACATTTCAAAAATAATAAATGTACTTACTACACTGTCGTATATTTAAATGCAATGAGCGTTGATGAATAAAATATCAATTTATTTTTTCAATTTATTCATCGCCAAAAGAAGTTTACAAATAATTAATATACCGTATGGTTACGAATACACGGTTATTGTCTAAACCCGTTAATTTCAGTACAAACTAGTATTGTGGGTATCGTGTTGAGTTTAATAGCGAATGACCTTTGGATTATAAAAACGACTCGGAGTTTTGTTCACATTTACAGCGGTAGATATTTTTTTAAAAGAGAAAACTTAATTTATTTTTCAAAAACTGTTGAAATGCTTCTCGTTAACATCTGTTCAATATCTGACTGATTGATGCTCCCACACGAAATGTTTAAGTATCATTGTAACTTTTATACAAAATGTTTTCTAAAAAAAAAAAACCATACTACGTTGTAAGACCAATAACTCAATGTTTCGTTTAGAATATAAAATGTTATTATTAGGTATATGAAATGTCAATTAAGTACTTTTCAAAGCTCAATAATTTAATTTTCACTAAAAACGTGGTGCATTTTATTTAGTTTTATTTTTTAATATTTTCCAAGATGAAAATGTAACTCCGAGAACTTTCTTAATTTGGTATAAAATGAAATAGCGTTAATCGATACCATTGTATCCGCCATAACATGATATAATAACAAAAATATTTATTACATGCAATATTTAAAAATGTAATCCAAAATGTTTGAAAAAAAATATGTAAAAGGTACTCCAGCGGTCATTTTATTGAATTATTATTTCGAATTTTTATAAACGCATGAATTCTCTCAGTAAAGGTAGGTATGTCGTTTCATTCTTTGATAAAAAAAACAACTTTTAACTAGAATTTTCATACAAAAATAGTCCTTACTTTTACCTTAACATATTTTCAATATAATGTATGGAATATTATAAAATTGAAATGATAATTTATACGCGCAAAGCATGAAAATATGTATATATTTTTTGTTGAAGTGTTTTATATTAATTAATGAAAAGGTTAAATAACAATTTATTGTAATATGTGTATATTTTTTTTTTATACTAGTCATAGAGTTTTACACAAATTATAACTTTTAAACTACTTAAGAAAGTTAATGAAATAATGAAATAAATAGTTTCTTACAAGCTTCACCCCAAATTTAAAATCTAATTTTTATATATACCTAATTAAAACTATTTATTTTTGTCGAAAAGAACAAGATTAAGATTAACTATCTAACAGGCACAGTTGCTTAAAACTGATTTGAAAGTTTTAATATGCTACATGACAATTATAGTCACTCAAGTTTCTCATAATAAAATAAGTTAATTTAATAAGCGCAAAATGTTAATAGACATTTTAAGATAAACATTTTAATAGATTTATAATGCAGTTGGTTTGGACACGATAATAATTATTTTACGTTGTTGACAAATTCAATACGTCAACTTTGTTCTGTGTGTCACCGATAAGAATCAAAATACTTTAATTTGCGGGTTTATGGCAAAATCGCTTAAGACATGGAATCATCAATCTTCTGACATTCCCTAATCTACTCAAATAACTTTCCACGAATGATTCCTGCGGGCATTTCAGCCGTATTAAACAAACAAATATTTCATAACTAATAGGAACGCTTAAAATTGTTATAACCCGAGCACTGAGCAGTATCTATTAAATGACCGATTTCACATACATTTATTTTAATACGTTCGTAAAATCTTTGTAAGCCGGATTTGTCCTTTTTTTTACATTATTTCGTGCGCAAAGTTTTTGTTTTATTAATCATAAATTAAATACCAGCGCAGTCTTACGAATCACGTTTATCTTATAAACGTGTTCCGCTGTTTGATAATAATTATAATTAATGGTTCATAATCAAATTATTTAACAATTTCCCATTTTTTATTTTATTATCTCGTCCCACGAGAAAAACCGTGTTATTTAATTCATTGCTATACAGCAACACTATATACAGTGCGCGTTAGTGATATACTGATATTTAATGCATAACTGTTTTGAGCGTACCGAATGACATGCAACAATATTAATTATTTTGTGTTTTCATTTATTTACACGAGTATAATATTATGACGATATGCATACCTGCAGTGACTATAATACGTTTGATATTTGTTGTTAATTCATGCATTTTTCGTTTAGGATTTTTTTTATTATTTACCTACCGTTTTAGAAGTTGACACTCAAAGGAATTTCCTAGTGTACTTCTGTTGGTTGACCATAATTCGAACGATTAAACAGTGCATTGTGTATAGCAACATCGAACGAAAGAAAATTGAATATTGAAGTTATTTGCTGGGAATTAAGTAAATCGGTGTATTATATAGTCGGAAATAGATACGAAACGTGGTTGCTTAGGCGGTCCAGTAAAAAAAAAAATAAAACATTTATAGTAGTTCACTATGTAGGTCTATGTGCCGTATTTTTCGGTTTCCATATTTTGATAACGTGTTGGGCGCTGAAATCGTAACGCGCTCGGAAATGTCGCAACAGTTTCACTTATTATGTTAACATGATCAATATCGTATAATTTTGAACATTACGAAAATGTTTATTTGAAAGTTGGTCAATATAGAATAACGTTTTGAAGTGAAATGAAATGTATTATTGTACGTGCGCGGAAAATTACATGCTTATAATTTATCATTTATTTATAATATATGCATAGGCGAATATAATAGGAGTTTGCGGTATTGGTCATGTGTAGTACAGTGTGTACATGGTAACCGCGTTGCGTTTTCGTCATTGTCTGCAAGGCGTAAACATTAATCGCATTACGACTTGGCATGTGGCATGCGCGTGGGTATACGTTGCGGTAATTTGGGTAAAATGAGAAAACGTAAAAATAATTCAATCATCCGGTCCAATTTTTGGGGATAGGTACACGTGTAGTCTCAAAAACCTAATCATCCCTTGCCCGGCGGACTTTTCACGCGACGTGGACGCAAACGCCGCGGTCGCGAATTTTGATACACGTTTTCTCCGGCCTCGCGATATACCGCGACGAGTATCGCGCGTGATCGTGTCGTATAAATTAGAGACCGGAATTAGCTTCGGATTTAAAACAACAACGACGAGTAGGAAGAAAAAAAAATGTCTTACTTTTCGTCGTCTCCGGCCTGTTGTACATGACAGAATTCTTCGACTTGTTGTACGTTTGCCCGGGCCGAGTAATCTCGTTCAAAACGGAATCATCGTCTATGTGCACAAAAAATAAGAAAAAATAATGATTAGAAAAGGAACGCAACTAACGTCTCTTACGCTGAGCACAATTTATATATATGTGTGTGTGTGGAGGCTAGTGTTAGGAGTGCGGCTAATCACTAAGTTTAGCCAAAGCTTTCGGCTAATATCTACATTTCGGACCTTATCCACCAATTATCAACATTATCCATATCATCACATGGCTAGTGAATAACTTAAGTTGTCCGTACAATTATTTGAACGGTATAAGGCATAGAAAAATATTCAGTTTAAAGTTTGAACGTAGGTTCTGTAAAATGACTGGAAATTAGTACCATTTTTGAAAAAATAAGCATGAGAGTAAGTTATTTATTATTTTTTATTTATTTATTATTACATGATAAACGATTATCGCGTCTTGAATTGCACAGTCATGATAAACTTTAATACTTACATTTCTTACACAGAATGCAGATACATTTTGCAGCAAATATCAATTTATCGAAGTACACACAATTAATGATCAATAAAGACTTAACATGTTTGCATCGTACTCCCTGGCCCATGCCCAGTGGACATTGCCCACCCAACTATTCTGGATACCAACACAAACTTAAGTTCCAAAATATTGTGTTTTGGTAACAGGCTATAACCTATATCTGTATGGCTAATGTTATTTAGTCATTAGACAAAAGTGATTGGATAATGTTAATATTATCGTCTAGTGTTGTGATTATCCATTTGTATTGGTAGCCTAAGTCCAAAATGTCACCACTATCCAAAAGCATTAACTAAGCTTATGATTAGCCGGAGAATCTAAATATTAGCCATCCTTATTTCGGACACTAGCCGGAACATATGCACAATATTATGAATATATTATCGTTGCTAACGCGCGACAAACCTAACGGTGGACTAGCGTGCGTATTACGGGTAGGCGCTCGTAAAATGTACAATTATTCTTGTACCGCACACTGCAGTATTTCATCGTGAGAAACCCGTTGAGCTCGAGATCCGGCGTCGGTATTACGAATCGTGTTTTTATTGTAAATTTGTATTATTATATAGGTACTTTAGGAACGGCTTGGGAGTAATTTGCTAATAAAATATTGCATTGTCATTTTCATAAAATATATATTTATGAACGTTTCTTATGGCTGTGGTGTTATCCCTTGGGTTTCTCGAAACGTGCAACAACTGCAGGGTCTAGCTGCAGCTCGTACACACGAGACAAGTGATTTTATATTTTCGCGGGCTGCGGTCAATAAAAGTAAACGTTTAACGCACGTGGTTTCTTGGCGGCGCCGGTGGCGACGACGACGACGGCGACGACGAGGGAAGCCGCCGAGGCCGTAGGGAGATGTAGAATGCCAATCGTTGGCCGCGATGACCCTGCGGTGAGGAGAAGGACCTGCAGAGATCGGGAAGGGAACAGCGGTGGTAAAGGTCCGCCGGGGTACGAAGCGAGGGGTCGGTGTTTCCATAATCGAATGTCGAAGGTTTACCCGAAGGGTTGTTCAGTCGCTCTCCCTTCGCTATTATAATGAACGCAACATCTGTCGGCGTGTGTCCCTTGTACATATATTTTGCGTGTATACACACAGGCACACACACACACACACACACACACACATACATATATATAGATATATACATAAGGACAAACATAATATTATACGCGCTTGTGTGTATACCGCGACCGCGGTCGTCCGATACAACTGCTGTGACCGTCGTCGCCGTCAGAGCGCCTTCGCGGTCCCGTACACGCGTGTTATACACGTGCCACCCCCGCACATCCCTTTGTTTCTATATCATTACCTTTTTTTCCACCCTTTCCATTCGCCTCGTTCGACGTACCGTTCTCTAAACCGTTACTTCCATCGGTCGACCACTGCGGACCTGAAACATTCGAAAGCACACAATAACGCGACATGGTTATCAAAAACGCTATTTCGAGGCTACATCGGTCGGATAAAACATAATGGTAGTATTTACATATACACACACGCGACAATTTGAACATTTTATAATATTCAATTTAAAACATCAAAAATAGACCACTGTCGTGGTGCACAGGCAACTTTTCCATGTTTTTTATTTTTATTTTTTATACCTGCAGCATTCGATCAAACCTGTTGAATAACGTAATGCGTTTTTTTCCCGGCGAGAAAACTTTTATTCGACTTTTTAAGTAAATCATTTTACGTTTTTAAGCGAAAAATGTATAGTACCTACGTAATAATACTATGAATATTACGTAGATGATATAGTTCATTTATCGGTTGTTGTCTAAATATTTGGTAAGTAATAAAAGAAAAAAGTTTCACGTAGCTTACGATAAGACAGGATTATATTCCATTTTAGAACTGTATTATTGTTAATGCTAAAACCAGATCTCGGTTATCAAAATGTCGGTACAGTGAAAATCAATTAAATATAATTTTTATGACATTTCGTAATGCGTCAGAATCCGTTTAATTTTTAAGTACTATACTACTATGTTTAGCATTGTTATGTATACGACTATTATTAATTGAATTTTATTTTCCTTGACAAAAATCGTTCGTAATTTTATGGACAACACATGAACGATGAAAAACGCATAATTTAAATAATATCATGCATATATTTTTGTAAATTTTCGAAATTCCCAACCTTTATTTAGACTATATACATCTATGATTAATTTATAAAACGTGGCGTGCATCTCTATATGGTTTTTTCGAGTAAATAACATTTCACATAATTGTATATTATAATGTTATGAAAATGATGAGTGTTATCTTTAGTTCAAATATCAACATCGGTGTAGCTCGGAAAGGTATTCACCGCGATTATCCGAGCTGGAATGAAAAATGAACAACGTGAGTATGTCGACGGAGGGTCGAAATACATAAAAAAAAGTCGCAGGGATTTAAATGAAATTTTTTAAATTTCTCACAATAAAATATGCAGCCTTTGTATTATTAATTTCCTCATATTGAAAAATGAAAAAAAAAAATTTTTTTTATCAAAATCACAGTCTGGAATTTAATAATATAATAGAAAACAAAATTACCGAGTTACATGAAAAATAACAAACAAATTAGTATAAATATTATTGTTCGTACGTCATTTATTTACGGTGTCGTAAATATGTTAGCTAAGGATTTTAAATTATTGATCGAGTAAATCAACTTCAACACATGACTACATATTGTGTTTACTAAATCTCGTTGAATTCCGAAGGAGATGTTCACTGCGATGTTTACTCCAACCGTTTACGGACACCGCGTATTATTTAACTATGTATTCAACAATTATTTCGATCGAAGGAAATATACCTATATTATATGACACGTGCATACATTTTTTACACACACAATATTATATAGTTTATAGTATAATAGTTACACAGCAATAATGTACGAAATAAATAAATGTATTATTGTTACATGTTATCTAATATCGTATAATGAAAGCAGGTAAAACGATATGATCCGTCTTACCTAAAGCTGGGATGCCAGAAGGGGAGGGATTCTCCGTGCGCTGAAGTTCTGGTGCCAGAGTGGGTGGGTGTGAAGCTTTGCAACAGATAGACAAGAATAGTGTTAGACAAGAATAACAGTGCTAGAAATATTGTATTTTTGTTTGATCTTATTCGTGCACATCATAATGCAGGTAGTGTACATAACATCATAATACAATATCTAAACAAAACATGCTTATAATTATTTGTTTGATTTTCGACGTCGAACAAATTTCATTACATTCTATGCAGTTGTTATGCGCGCAAGCACAGCCGTTCGTGTTAAGATGTACGTACATATAATTATAAGATTCGTATGGTCGATACACACGTCGTCGGCGCGTCACAGCTACGTAGTGCATTATTATTACTCTACGAGACACCGTTAGATATTTTTAGAGCAATCACAGTTGCTTTTAGTGGAATCAACCGCGGACAACATAAGGTTACATTATTATACATTATGTAAAAAAGCAATTTTCAATTAGCATTATCGTTTTTTCGCGTACAGAAAACTCTTCGTTTGGAAACAGCGTTAGTTGTCTTCAAGGGCGTCCTCTGGAGGGAGGGGTGCTAGAAACAGGCACTTTCCCCTCCCCCGGAAAAATAATATGAACTAGTAATATAATAATCAATGTCATTATTATTGTTAATATTGTAGCATATGAAATAAAGAAATGTACACTCATAACTTCGGTTATATGTTAATTACAATCATATATTTTCTGTTCTTATTTAAGTTAACTAAAAAACCTTAAACATTCATTCGATTAAAATTTTGAATTTTTTTTTGGCCCACCTTGATATCTTTTCTTTTGGGCGCGCCGGTTGTGTTATTATGCGTGTGGTGTAAAATAAGTATTATTTTTGGCATGCAACGTTAATACATTAATAACCACGTATGGTTCAACTATACTACGACTACGATTGAAGGGTCATTTAAACATGATCACTAACAAGTAAAGATGAGGCGTAAAATTAATATTACATCTAAAAATAAAAATAAATCGATTTGTCAGGAAAACATAAAAATGATATTAATCGTTTGACATTCATTCAAGAAATTATGAAAACACGATTTTTCATTAATCGCATCAAGGATAAGACATGAATGCATAACGTAATAATTAATTTCAAAGAAATATTTCTTCGGATAAAAATGTGTGTATATCTTTCATTATGGTATACATCTTAAATACTTTGAATTCTAAAATAATATCCCACTCCACGCAACGCGTAATAATAAAAAACGAAATTATTTATTTTTCATGGTATCTGATTCCACGTCGATCTCGCACGCATATTTCATTGAAAAGGGATTTATGTTCTAGCTAAAACGATATTATTATCCTACAACAATAATATCGGGACACTCGCGAGCGTCCTTTTCTTTACGATCGATTAAACGGGTAATTAAATTTTCAAACGGTCCACTGCTGCCTCTCTCTTCCCCTAAAATCTATTCAACTTCTCTTCATCACTCTCTCTCTTTCTCTTTCTCTCTCTCTCTCTCTCTCTCTCTCTCTCTCTCTCTCTCTCTCTCTCTCTTTCTCACTCTCTATACCTCTCAAGTGTTAGAAGGTTTACGCGACGCGTTAGTATATATTATTATCTACCACTACTATGGTTTGCGTGCTCGTTTATCGGTGTGTAAAACGATTTCTTGTCGAAACCATTACCGCAGTGGCGACGGTTGCCTTAGAACGGTTACCGCGACCAGCCCCTGCGGCCGGAGGACTGTCCTTTTGCGAAATTGCTCATTACCGGTGGTTGTGGAAATTAATTATTTTAACATCCGTTTTCGGATGGATATCAACCGTCGGCGGTCACCCGCATGTACAGCCCGCGGGCAGCGGCGTGTTAATTACAATTCAGACCGCAAGCACTACCACGCCATATACACCCGACCGTGTTTTCTATACATGCACGGGGGATGATGTACGCGAACGCACCGAATACATACAGCAGCAGCAGCATCACGGGCCGACCACCGCCAGACCAGCGGTTTTAAAACGTCAGGCTCCGTGAACGGGGGTAGGTACCGCAGGCTCCTGAATATGTATTTTCTCGGGAGACTAATTAAAACCCTTTGCCCGGGCGCGTGCGAGTGTGCAGTTTGTATGCGGACGACCACACTTGAACGCCCTGACCGCAGGATTCCCGATGCTTGGAGGAAGAATTTATACAAATGTGCCATCACGGTGTCATCGCCAGGTACGCTTTGTACGCGGCGGCGACGTGTCAAATAGCAATCCAAATCGTCGTCTCACTCGGTAGACCACAGGATGTGAGATTTATTAATTATTACCAGCCCCGAGAGTGTACTGACAATATTATTAATCGATTGGTGCAGATGGATAGTTAAGTGAGGAGGAGGGGTAGGGGCGCAGGATAATGCGTATTATATTATTTTTGCAGACACTCTATGCATACTCTCACCCGGGATGGATTGAAAATACGTTGTAAATACACAAGTACAAGTTCTCTGTGAAATTGTAAAATAATCAGGGCCTGGATCATGATACTCAAAAATGTGTTGAAAAAGGTATATCCTTTAAACCAGTGTTTGCCAACAGGTGGAAGGGGGCGTAAATACTTTGTTGTGGGGTCGTCCTAAACAGTCATCGTATTTATTTTATTTGCCTAATTATTGTATTTATTTAATTATTAAAAAATAAAAATTCATTTGAAAGGGAGAAAAATGAAAAAACTATACATAATGATCGGCTCCCACGTATTTATTTAAAATACTCAAATGAATAACCTCTTTACTCTATAGGCTTTACTAAAAAAATGAATTACAATTATGAAAAAAGTTGTATTAATTGTCATTATAAAAAAAAAATTAATATTAATAGTCATTACGTATGTTTTTAGTAAATTTAAACTTTAAAATATGAATAAATATAAATAAAAAAAAGGTTATCAAATTATTAAATACAAAGCGGACTGTGAGTTTTCTCAAAATCTACGAGGGGCATAGAATAATAAAGGTCGGGAATTACTGTTATAAACGTTACCTACAAATATTCTGTTTTTTTTTATCAATTTCTCTCGTTTTACGTAGTAAATTGAATATAGTTTTCGATTTATGAATTTAAAATAATTTTCAATCCATGCGATGACATTCCATAGCTGCCGCAGCAAGTTTTTTTTAGGTTTTGTTAGAAATGTTTAATTGTAATAGTTAAACGCGTAGTGCATACGTTTCGTCATAAATAAAATGACCTTTGACGAAATACCAATCTTAGTCGGTACGAAATGGTAAACAATTTTTCTAATTCCAAATTAGAAATTAGAAAATACAAATTAATTATTTAAAATCGAAACAAGCCTACCGATGGGGAAGCATCTCGTAAGATATCTCAAAGTACAGAAAATGAATGCAAATTATCGACATCCAGGCTTTTAACAAAAAAAAAAACACCACTGCATGCACTTTTAATACAAATGATTAAAATATTAAAAATCAAATTTCTTTAAAATCAAATGTTCGAAATGATATATGAATAAATAAAAAAATGGAAGTTTTTCTAGATCATAAATTATACAAATTCCATATTATTATATGGGTCGATGTTGTATCTACATAAGCAATTTATCAATACGCTTATACCTATATAATGAAGTTTGCAGATAAAATAATATTTCTATAGCAGTGTCGGTACTTAATTCGCATTACAAATTATAGGTGTTGTTCCTGGTAGTGATTTATAATAGGTTTTCAAATCGAACTGATTTAAATGCAACAGAAATATACTGCACAAAGAAATTGGATTGGTTTTTACAACGGAAAAACTGCACTTCTATTTTCTTCAAGCATTAATCACGGCACACATTTAACAACATTAACGGAATGAGAAAAGTAAATTACAACCAACAACACTCGAAATCCGTCCCGACCCCATTCATGTTAAGTACTCTCGGGTGTAATCCCACACTAGCTGCAGTGGTGTCGAAGTAGTTTCATAAACTAAAAATAATTATGTCATGCTTTATAGTGTTTGACTTGCACTACAATTTTATAATGAAACGTACTTAAGAGCTGATTTCCGCCTTTCCGAAAAGAAATTATAATGTTTGCGTGTATAAGAGAACGATTTTTTTTTTAATACATATCACATTACGTTGACATTCAAAACGTTAACATTTTTCATCTTTTAAAACGTATTTTATATTCTAATTAAAATGCGTGGTATGATATTAATATGTATCACTTGGACTACGAACCACAATTCATATTGAAATACATAATATTATAATAAACTACATCAGTGCATCACTTCGTAAACAGTCATCTGGACTAATGTTAATTTTTTCATTTTAGGTTTATTATTTTAAACGTTATATTTTTGTTATTTTTATACATATACAATACACAAGCAAGTAAAATTAGTCGGATGCTTTTTGCGTTTTCATTATGCACTCATTTCAATACCCAACAAAGTACCTATTAATAGATCCAACCCCGCGACGATATTCTTGAAATGTGTTCAAAAATAACACAGAAATGGTTTTAAGGGAAAATCTGAAGCGAAATATGTACGAAATGAATGAAATGTCGCATCAGTTCTACGATACGAATAACAAGGCAGCGCGACACAGGAATCATACATTATTTTCAACCCCTCTTGTTAAATATCGTCAATCGATACACGGACATCCGATCGGTATGCTACCGACGATGTGTCGTTCCGAGCAAACGCCGAACGCGTAGACTTCTACATGGCAAGCGACTACAAAGCTATTACATGTATGTTAATATTATCGACCACTGCACGCTATGCGCTATAATACAATTACTATGCAAGACCATGTTGTTTGGGTATATTTTGATATCAGGGGGCAGGGGCTTATTTTTTCGGGGTGCAAAGTCTAGGAGTTGTTGTGTAGGTGAATTTATCAAACTATTATAAGGTTCAAAGAGAATTTATACGGTTTTAAGTCATTTCGGAGGAGGGGACAAGGATCCATACTCTCCGGGTGACGATCCTCGCAAGACTGCCTATTGCGGTTTGGACAAAACATTATATTTTTTTTCATCGGCTTAATTACTTATAGAGGAACGTTTTCCTCGGGTACGTTTGCTTTAGATTATTAAGATGTAGATATATACGCGTTGTATCGATCACGATCGGTACGTATAGTTATCATAAGCGTAGCGACCGAAACATATTAAAACATTATGTGGGGGGAAATGTATATTCTATTGCATACCTATGTAAAAAAAAATCTTTTGAATCAAACGCGACGACTTGTTTAAAAAGTTTTTATTTACGAGTAACGGGAAGTTTATGAGATGGGCAAATCCGGAAATTTATTCACGGCAGTGGCTCATATATATGAACACACGAAACAAATCACCGTCTACCGTCAAATTATGCTAATATACTTATTTATAAATATATATTAATGCAAACAATTATTGATAGTTACAGTCAAATGTTCAATGCATTTTTCGAAAGTTACAAAACAGAAATATGATTTAAATAAAATTTTTATTTTTATTTATCAATACTAAAAAAAAAAAAAAACGTTATTTATTTTAGATGTATTTTTAAGATTATTTATAATTTTTTGATTAAAATATTTTCATTTGATGTTTGTGAGCGATAACAAAATTAAATTATTTTAGTTGATCATTTTCTTTTTTGGTCGTAAGGCGTTAAAATAATGAGACCTAATAATAACGAATTAAATCATTAATGGGTATATGACTTTTTAAGGTAGGTAAAATATAATTTTTTACTAAATTTTCCATTTATTCCGGAGAGAGATAGAGAAAGAGAGAGAGAGAGAGAGAGAGAGAGAGAGAGAGAGAGAGAGAGAGAAAGAGAGAGCGCAAGAGAGAGAGAGGGGGAGTTGTTATAGGCCCTCTCCATCCACCCCTATATAAATACGCGTATAGCCACACTGCAATTATTTGCCGTTTTGGTTGCTTCGCATCTCTATACACAATACCTACGTACAATGTGCCATAACGTTACATATTATAATGTCATTCCAGTCCATGGGCACGCAACGCATACAGCTACACTATATACCTGATATAACAAGTCGACCGCGAGGGAAAAAACCGCCCCGGGATAAATTGTCTGGGAGCGAGTCGGGTGTAATGGTTGGGAAGGGGGTGAGCAATATTATTATACGACAATAATGCACTAAATACGCGAGTATTAATGGTGATAATGTTATAAAATATTATACAGTCATACAGGGTGAAGTTTCAAATGTTAAGCAATAATTTTCTCCGTTAATTTATTCGTATATTATTTGAATTCATTATACAATGCAACATTTTTGATAAAATAAACCTACGTTTTTCACTAGTTTTTTTTTACTGTTTATTATTTAAGTATATTTTTTAAGTTTTGTTCACTGATTTTAATATTGAAAAATGTATAAGTATAATATATTTAATATATTTTTTAAGCCCCAGATTCCGAAGCAAAACCTTTTTCCGAAAACGCAAATCGAAATTGGACATCGAATGGATAGTTAATTAGCTACTGATGAGTATATGTTTGTTGTTTAGATGAGTGTGCACCATAGAGTATCTATATTTTTCAGGGTATTACATGTCAATCTATTCTGTTCGTTAAAATAATACTTCTGAATAAATAACTGCTGTTCGATACTAAATATATATCGACATTTTCAGGAAATTATTCGGATATTATATACGCATCAGACATTGACAATGTAATATATCCTCTGTAATATTACAACATTTACTCTCCAATGGGATCTTGTGCTCTCAATTTTTAATAAATAAATAAATTAAACACCCTCGACATCATTCAAAATATTCCTCCCTTATTCCAAACACAATTCTACAACTCTTTCCGTCCAATTGCTTTATCTTCGTCACTTTGTAAGCAAGTCCAACGCATCCTTAAAACCAGATAGGACTTGTTCTTAGAATCCAACAAAGTTTTATCGAACAAAACCTTTATTTTTACGTGAGGAAGTGGAACATATATGTATTATCTTGTCACATTTATAAGTAAAATTATCAGCCTTTTAACAACAGAGACTATACTTCCTAGCCACGTTTATTAACATTTGAGGCATCTTTGATTTTTTTCACATTCAACTTTCTCACATTAACTCGTTAAGTCAATATTCGTCTTTTTTTACTTTTATACCACTTCTTTACTAATTTAAAACTTAACATCTTCTCTCTTTCTCTCTCTCTCTCTCTCTCTCTCTCTCTCTCTCTCTCTCTGTATATCGGTGTAGGCGCCTGAGCCCCATTTAATTTAATATATTTACACTGAGCATTGATGGTTATCAAAGTCAACTGATCACCACTGTCTAACTTACACCAATCCTATTGTTATGTTTTCTTGGAATCACCCACTCGACACTTCAATCGTTAAATTGTTTCAATCAAACCGGCATTTCCGTTTTTCTTCATTCAACGCGCCTACGGTGATAAAGATGTTTTATTCTTTCAGCAATTTTTTATTCAGAGTATACTTCTTCAACTGGCTTTACCATTCGAGTTCGTCTGATTAATTATTTAAACGTTTGGTAATAAAACTGTACTGAATTTATGATTAACTTAGTCGTGTACAAAAAAGACTGAATAAACATTTTATACCAGTAGATTGTACAACCTAACACCGTAACGTATCATTATTTTTCGGGGAAGTGCTAGTGAATGTATTCAGATATCGTTAAGTATTAAACTTTTAACATATTATAATCACTGGTTCGATATTCGATAGATCAAACTGTTCGGTAAATCATTCCGCTTCGGAGTACGAGGATAAAAAAAAAAACTTATTTAAAAAAGTAAATTATCATAAAATAATATCGACGGAGAAGATTGTAAAAAGTAAGTATTTTTTTTTTTGCCAATCGTGACGGCTAAGATCGAGCAGTAAAAAAATTCACCCGGGTACGTAGGTGTGCCAATATCGCGCTCGGTCTTCGGGCGCGTGTACACATTTCACCGTCACACCGGGGTGACCGGCGCACAGCGGTGAGGGAGGGCGGTGAGGTTTGAGACGGGCGAGGGGCGGTCACGGGACGAAAGGGAGGGGGGGAAGGCTAAGGGGAAAAACGAAAAGTCAAAACCACTATTATTTCTTTCTTGTTGCCGGGCACTCACTGTACAGGCGGATCGTGCCGTCGGTCTCGCCGCGCGAGTTTTTCGCCACGCACTTGTACACGCCGTAGTCGGTCCGCGACACGTCCACGATGGTCAGCTTCATTTGCACCTTGTACGACGGCACGCCCTGTATGGACACCGCCTTGTACTTGCCGCTGTCGTGCAGCATCTGCCCGCTGTCCCGGGTCCAGTAGTGCAGCGACGTGGGGTGCGCCTCCGTGTAACACTCCAGCGTCACGTTGTAGCTCAGCGGCACGCCGACCAGCTGATGCGGTATCCACAGCATCGGCGGGACTGCGAACAACAATAATAGTAATTATAATAATAATAATAATAATGAAATAAATATTTAAAAAAAAAAAGAATAATAAAAGCGACGATGCTGATCGAGCACGTGTTTTCGGGACGTGCAATATTTACGATGTTTGCAGCGCCCCTGACGAGCGTGAAGCTATGTCGTGCTGGAGGCACGGTTGCGGGATTCTCGTTTAAGTCAAACGAATTAATACGCAAGCATGAGTATTGAAAACAGTAATGGCATTTTAAATATGATTACCGGGCTGCAGTATCAAGAGACAAGACATTTCAATGGACGAACAGGAGGAAAACATATTAAATTGTAACAATATCAGCAAAATCGAGGAGGTACTTGCGGTAGTCAAAACCAAACGTAAAACCGCGGCCGCAATGAATCGTCAAAATTCCACCGTGAGTACACGAGATATTTGAGTAATTCGAGAGTTATCGTAAAGAAAATAAATAAACTACGAGTGACGTTTTTGTCCGTGTATGTCGATATGAGTCGAATAAAATGTTGGAAAATAATTTAATTGTTAGTATTAAATTCAAGCCTACGTACAATACACTTATATTTATCAGAAATTTGAGCATACTTAGCAGTTGAAATCTTGTTTTATGCTCATTGCATAATCGGTTTCAATATATGGGTTTCTCACCGGCCTATATGTTAAATCGTATCCGAAGGAGGGACAGTCAACGGGTCAGTTGACCCATCCGAAATGATGTTTCAAAAGTTCTGGATTTGTATAGTACGTAGATATCTCATCGAACAATATGCCGACAAATTTATAACATACGGGTAATAACCCTGAAAACTTATTTCAAACAATGCGAACAGATGATTTTTGTAGAAAAAATTAATTCCGACACAAATCGAACTAGCACACGATACGTAGGTTTTCGGTTTTGTAGTTTTCTTTCAAATCTTGCGTGTACTATCCAACACGAACTCCCTGAGAATATTGTATACGTTTGACGTATTACACTTATTATATCTGATTAAATTATAGCTATTTTAAAGAAAACAAGGTAGATAAGAAGATAATTTAGCAAATCGTACCGTAGCGGAAGTGAAAAATTAATAATTAAACTGACTACACCAAAAGGGTTAGAAAAATAGTTAAAATCTGTAGGTTCGATCTTATCGTACGAGAATAAGTAATAACAATCCAAATATGAAATGTTTTTCTTGATTGCTATTAATTATTTCAAAACACTGTTATTGATAGTCGTCGTATATTGTTCGTAAAATAGTTCATTTATAGACTCGAATAACGAAACACATCGGTGTGAGATAACATTTAGTTATCCAAATATAATATAGCTTAGAAATATTATGTAACGCGGGGATAATCTCGTAGAACTGAAAAATGTATTCTAAACTATTGTTCAACAACTCGATAGTAAAAATTGTTGTTTAAGAAGTACGAAACTAGTCGCACATCGGACATTCATCCAGTATTATATGATACAGCATGTTGTCCCAGTTGTCCGGTGTATTGTATAGTATTATTAAATATCTATATATTAAATTCGAATAAACAACAGATACGTCGGATATGCGTCTCGAATGCGAAACGCGATAGCGTAAACGTTTTGTAAAACGCTCGCATAATTTGATCACAACTCAATGGGGTGTGGGGCCATGGACCGCATGAGTATCGGTATAGATAAAGTCTAGCTGTTTGATATTCATTGGGTAACCCGTCCTGTAAATCTAAAATGAATAACTGCACCACAGGAGATTTAGAAAAAAAAAACCATAACTATTAACCGATATGAAATATCGCTGCAAGGAAACTATTAGACAAGAATATATTATTTTAAAAGAATATCTCTCGAGTAATCTAAAGTGAATGTGAGTGTATTATCATATTAAATGATCACAAACAAAATTCATTTTTTTTCGGCTCCACTCGTTACGTAATTAACAGTTTATTTTTCATATTTTACTCATTAAAAAATATATAAGTAATTAATTCAATCATTCGTAACCATAAAATGTGATCAAAATAAACGCCAACACTTGGGTACGATCAAGAACAATATGTAGTAAAATTAGAAAAAATGGTAAATGTACAACCCAATCTATTAAATATGTTAATAAACTTGGCCAACACATATTAATTCTACCTTATTTTTTCTTTGTACAAAACGAAATTGACACTGTCGAAATCTTCAGTTTCATATATGTAAATTAATTGCGATTTCACCGATTCTCGAGCGTTAAAATGTTCACAAAAGCTTTTGAATTAAATGGATCAATTATTTTGTAGTTTATAATTATAACGAGATTATAATTATTATTATTTATATTGCGCATACGCGTGTACCATTAACCAGAGCCCATATAGTATTACGTCTACACTCGCAATCAAAATTGCCGACATGGAAACTATTATATGTCACGTTATAACACTCGTACATAAGTATACAACAAAGAACATATTTATAGAATTAGTTTTAATTGTGTTTTCTGTTCAATTATAGATTAAAGTTTAGATAAGTCGGTTACCGAGTTGTTCTCTTTCGGTCGTAGCAACAAGCTTCCACTGAGAGGGGGGAAAAAATGAATTCTGATTTCATAGAGGTATTTGCATACAAAACAAAAAAGGATATTCTCAGCGACGCAGTTTTAGACAAAAGGTCGAAGATAAATTATATTAAAACAAAAGGAAACGCATAATGCTGTGTACATCTTACCAACGTCAGAGCACTGCAAATTTACAGAATGACGGTATTATCTGCTGCGGATAGAATTTTGTGTAAAATATATATAGGTATAATTATTATACTATAAGTGTGTTCATACGAATTACGAACGGTTTAAATTTATTATACGTCAGTTATCTACGCAATACGGAATTGATGAAAGTTTTGAAAAGCGTAAAATCTCAGACCGTTTCGGTTCTCGTCCGGTTCATCAAAAACACGATTAAAACTTTTAACCGCAACTGCGGACTCTGGTGCGGCAGGGCGGGCAGCGCACAAAACGACGATGCAATATCTATTTATATACATCGGCTAAGTGTGCTACTGTTGATGTTATCTAATTTCCTGCGTCGTCCTCGCAGTTGTAGCATCAGCAGCAGCAGCAGCGGTACATATAATACGGTACAAAGTTTGACTAGTTTTTCAAAAGACACCCGTTTCGCGGACGATTGCTAAGCAGACCAATTTAAGAGATAAGGAACAAGTTTTTAAAAACGTATTACGCTAAACGAACCATTCGGAAGAAAATTACCTATCCGTGCAAATGGGATCCGGCTGATCTGTTCGCCGCTTTCAGCGAGTAACGCGGGGCTCCGGCGCGGCGGTGAGTCGGAACATCTGTTTTTATTTTTATACCCCATCACATTCCGTAGAGCGTATTATTATAATTATTATTATTATTCTTACGAGCGCGCGTGGGCAAAAGTGCTTGGAATATTTTAATTTACCATGGCCGATAATATTATAATTTATAAACATCAGAGTTTATTATTTTTAATATAAATAGTACGCCAGTGTACAATATACACTGTTATATTATTCGTACGTAGTATATTTATAGGTACACGAATTCGTTATAGTTTCTTTGGCGGTTTCTTTAAACGCTGCATGTCTTGCGTTTGAAAAGTCATTATATAAACGCATATAACTTCAACTAGTGTGATCATTATTATAAACTTCCCTATGAACTACACTATACAACAACACTACCTACGTTGAACTTTCCATAAATATAAAATATGATATTTGCGCGTTTTTCGAGTATTATTATTTTTTATTGCTTCTGATATATACATATATTGATATCGCAGTACTGCACTCGGTACGATGCATCCGCGCCAAGTACAGCATATCATCATATACGTAGATACACGTAATTCATACACAGTGTGTGGGTTCGTGTACATGACTGGAATAATTATTATGGACTCTTTCGTTTTAGATCCTGATCGATTTCACCGATCCAAGTTTTCGCAGCGTAATTAAGTTTAACCATGCATAAACTAATAGTTCGCTACCATAAGTTACGACGTCCCATAGACGTATATCCTGTTATCATATTGCCGAGTTGAAGTTTCTATAATATAGTTTGTAAGCTGTACAGCGTATTTTTATGACTCCTCGTATAATATATATATTATAATAGCTGAAAAGCTAATAATTGAAAATTTCGTGTGATACATTATTACCATAAGCGTATATGTGTTCAAGTTGACCGCTAAAAATTATTGAAAATCAGTTTTATTAACCCCGCGATAAGTGTAAATTACGTCTTATTACATACGCAACACCCGAGAGGGCTTATGTACAATCCAAGAAATATTTTGTGTACAATGCAAGGCCACGAGCTCATTAAATTCAATCATTAGCAATGCACAACTTTAGTGATAACATGATTTTCGGTAATTTCTTGTTAAAAAGCGTTTCGTCGATTTTCGTGTTATTCATTTTAATACCTATATGCTACAGTGCTACACAACTACTGTGAGACGATCTAAGAATTTCAATTTCAATTATTAGTTCACAGATTGCCGCGCGAACGGAGAGTTTTAAGACACGATGTTCAAACCCTGTTAATACTTTCATCAATAACAGGAGACGATTCGAAATATTTCCCGAGTCGTAATAAACTCGGCGGCGGCGCGTGTGGCGATATGCATGACCGGGGCCGCCGTATACGAGTTATAAAAACGCGAGCGCACCGCACCGTTTATTTTCACTCATATTTTATACGAAAATGTTCACCGAATGTTCAAAAGTCGTCGTCCGACGGGGTGTTTAATAATATATTATGATTATTATTATTAATATATTTTTTTTATTTTCACATTTTTCCGTTATCAAAACAATTGCACTGTAATGGCTGTGATAATTATTTTCTCGCAACAATAAGGACAATAGGCTCCAAGGGAGAAATGACTAAACGCCGTCATCGGCCTGCGTATTTATACATATACATATATAAATATATTATACGTGCGCGCGTGCGTGTATTTATATACATATATACATGTAAAATAATAATAATAATGTAATAAAAAAAAATTAAAAGTAAAAAAAAAAATTAAAAATAAAAAAATAAATAGAATCTCCGTGCGGCGAGAAGGGGGGTCGACACCGTTGACGACCAGCTATTTAACCGATGATTAATTATCCCTTTGTTGTCGACGGGTCGCAGTTTTACGTGACGCCGCCGTCGCCGTGCCACTACATAATGCGTAATACGTATATATGCCGACGTCGCAGCCACCGCCGCCGGTAATACTACCTGACGATCCTGACGAAAAGATATATATTATATTATTATCATAACGGCGTCTTTTATTTATTATTATTTAATACGCGCATATAACACTCGCGCGCGTGTATTATTATAAATATTACTATTACTACTACTATTATTATTATTATTATTGTTGGTGTTATTATTGTTATTATTATTATTATTATATTGTACCTACGCCTTTTAATGATTATTAATGGACTCTTTTGTCTTTCGGCGGAGAGGGCGCTCACCCTCGGCGACGACGACGGCGACGGTCGGTCGGTGCGCTTCTGCCCGTGCCGTCAGCGGTGAGTGCGTATACCTTATATTATATCCGCAACGAGCACGCGCGACAGGATGCGATGACATTCGACGAATACTGATATATTATTATTATTATTATTAGGTTATTACGTTATTATTACGTATTATATTATTCACGCCGACGCGGCGCACGAAAAGTGATCTTGTCGTTTCTGCCCCCCGTCGCCGCGGCCGACTGCGTACACGAGGTAAATTCTGTCACGCGCCGCACCCCTCGCCGAAAACGTTCGCTCGCGCGGAGGACAAACGTGAAACGAGGGGACGGACACGTTGGCGGACGGACACGAAGCGCATTACAATAACCGCTTTTTATTCTCGTGTTCCGTCTGTTATTTTCTACAAACATGATATCACACGATGTAGTACGGCACCCGCGCGTTTGTTTATACGGACGGGGGAGGAAAAAACGGTTAAGCAGAATCATTTTAGCTTACCAATATAACGGTATGGTTGATGTGCTTATACACATTTTAGTGTAATTTACCAGGATGTACCGAAGTGAAATATTAACATTTACTTATAAAAATCAGTAGCCTATATGACGTATATTTATCCAACCAAATAAATATGTACTATACTTCATCACCATTTGAATGATTTAAATAATATGTAATATATCGTATAGAAGGCCAGCGCGGCTTGATAATATTGTTTATATCGTTAGTTGTTTTACCCAAAATCTAAATTTGAGTTATTAATATTTACTATTTACTAGAAATTAAAATTAAAATAGAAGAACATTTTTGTTTTTAAAAATAATTTAGTAATTCATTACTAAAAATTAAGAAATTTTAACGTAAGGCCACACTTACTCAATACGTTTATATATTTACAATAGTTTGCAACAAACTCGACTAGCACAACCTATCACGAAAATTTCGCGTATTTATCGTAAGTTGCAAATAATTATTTCAATAAACACGCTATTTAAAGTATTTTCGATATTGCTTTCATTTGGATTTATTTATTTTGCTTATTCGCAGCCGTAAGATGAGAGGTCATTTGGCATTTTGTCTTTATATAGTCTACTTGGTTCAATTCTACAGCGAGATCTATGCATAAATGTCACAAAAATCATCTCGAAAATTAAAAATATCAGGAATAAAGTAATTGGTTCGTAAAGATATAAAAAATAATTTTATTTAAATATTCAAAAATTACGTACCACGTTATCACATTTGTAGTGATTCATTATTTATACATATTTCAGTGAAACCCAACAAAAAATATTGACAACAGAAGGTAAGAATATCTGTGCTGTTATAATATTTTAACAAAGGCACGTGTCCATTTTAATTTTTTGGAAAATAATTTACAAGAACAAAGAATCTCACCACTATGGAGATGTTAGATTTTGCAGGTTTTTACATAAAATATAATTGTTTATTCTTTGGAAATTTGGGCTTTAGAACCTAGTATGCCGGTGACAGCGAGTAACTATATGTCAAGCTTAGATAAATATGAAACGTTCATTAAGTCATCAAATGGTAAAACATGGTGCCAGATGCGCTAATTTGTTCGTGTATATTTAATATTTGTAGCTCTACGTTGAAACACAGAACGTTTTCAATTTGATGTAGCTGCAATATTACGTTATATTGGATAACACATTGTGTAGCATGATATAAGAGTCATAATTATGAACATTCAAATAAAAAACATGGCCGTTAATTGGGCAACATTTTCGTTGAAACCAATTTGATAATTATACCGGTAAAAATATGATTTTTTTTGTACAACTATCAAAAGGATTCGAATTATGCGTCGCTAATGAATGTCTAGTTTTTCATCACATATTCATAATTTCTATCCGTATCTAAATATGATCATATTATATTGTATACTTGTTTTGGTGTTTTTATACGCGTTGTATGAATATTTGATTTAAAATAATAAAATCAAACAAACTATTTTATTGTATATGCACCTAACCTAACCTATACTGCGTGTATAACAATTGTATTTATTTTATTTTATTTTAACTCTGGGATGCTCAAGTTTTCAAATTTAACTTGGCTTGTATTCAAATGCTTGGTGCCGATGATTGGGTATGATGATGATTCATTGTTATTTGTTTTTTCATGAAACCATATATTTTTAAATTTTTTATTTGTCATATTTAGAAATTGAGGTTTCAACGGCAATGGTTATTAGCTTGACATGGTTTTACATTATATTGTATGCTTATTTACTTTTTATAGAATATGAAATTTTACATTTATAAATTACGGTATATTCATCATATAAGTGTTAGTTTAAAGTTAAGAAGTCGATAGTCTTTATCGTATGCTCTTCTTTGAGAACTTCTGATATTTTTAGAGGCATGTTATAGGTATATCACACTCCTCCTAATCTAAATCAAAAACAAGACATTCACAATCATCCGTATCATAATTGGACACACCTTCCTGACTCACTATTACTATAAAATAAAAACTATTGAAGAATCAATCGGTTCTCCTCTACATTATAGCGGATGAACTAAATATGACTGTATTTGAAATATGGAACACAATATTGTTCTACAAATATAGCGACTATGTCACTATTACGACCAATCTCGATTATACAATTTTAAATTATTATTAACACGACTGTATCAAAAAGTACGAATCACGTTTAATTATTCGACATAATTTGTTACGTGATGATGTTAAATTGAACGCAACATGGTTGTGGGATTTCGAGAAAACCTTTGACACCAAACCTGTATAATAATACATATAGTACGTACTATAATATACAATAACGGGAAAAATATAACGAATTGTATAAGAACAAAAACGATAAAAACAACCACTCTCCGAATTAATAACACCCGGGTAAAATATAAAATATATATCATTATTATGTTTAATGTTTTCGTTGTACTTCTGATGGGTTCATTCACGCGTGATTCATAAATAATGGAAATGCATTAACATTTTAATGAAATACTGGAATCTGTAGATCAAATGACATCGAGAAAAAAAATGGAATAGAAGAAAAAAGATACACAGAACACCTGAAAAAATTGAGTAGGATACCGGCAGGGAAATTAGACTTTTGGTTCTTTTTTCTCTCTCTTTTTTTTTTTTACAATATTTTTCGAAAGGCATTATGTATGCTTATTGCTATTACAAAATTAACATCCGGTGTAAACGGTGGTTGACAGAATTATTCATGTGCGGTAGACATTTTCGGCTAATCCACGAGGCTGATGGAACAAAATACGGCGAATGCACGTCAATCGCCGTCAACGACAATATGCCGGCGGGTGGAACACGCGCGAAATTCGCAAATAAAGGTTTTTTTATTATTATTATTTTTTTTTAACGTTTTTCGCGTTAACCAAACATCATGCAGGTAATTGAAAAACATTCACAAATTGTGGTTAATATTTTATCGCACAGCAGATTAAACAGGTGCATTTTAAATGGAACAGATTTTAATTTAATATAATACCGTGAAGTACACACCTATATATACGAGTATATATTCTACGTATATCATTTGCTCGACGTTAATCGGTGTTTTTCGAAAGACTTTGACTCCGGCCGAGAATCACGATGCGTTTAGCCACTGCGGAAATCCCCACGGTTTTAGTCAGATGAGTTGGACCGAATTTTTTCGCGGGCATAAAAAAAATGCACTTGCAATGATTATGTGTACACAGTACACACACATGAATTCCAAAAAATCCGGGTTCCGGCAGAAAGTACATCAATTATCAACTAAATATATTTATTTTTTTTAATAAAGACAAGATGGATGCAATTGTACCTTCGTATATGAAAATAAATACATTTAAATACATAAATTGGTCCACCCCATATTAAAATATGGATCTGTTCTTTGGAACCTTCAACTATCCATGGATTCCATTGCGATTAAACGAGTTCAACGCACATTTCTTCAACTTTTCTTATATTTTTATGAATAAATCGGTCTCTCATGATTACTACCCGTTCCTTAAATTTTAAACAGTAAATATCCTTGCAGGCCGTAGACTAAATACTAACTTATAATTTTTTTCCAAAATATTAAATAACTCAATCGATTGTCCTACGCTCCTTTCGCAAATACTTTACAGAGTCCTGGGCATACTAGCACATAGCTCTCTTTCATATTCCTCTTTCTTCATCAAACAATAGTTTATAAAGCGAAATATATTTAATTATTTTATGTATCGTTTTATGCGATTTGCAAATGAATACCTAACCACCTAACCACCCCTAAATTATCTCTGACCAGGTCTCCTACTTGTTTTCTTAGCACTCAAATTATCATGTATTTTATGTATATATATTTGTTACTATATGTTATTATTATCACTCAGTTTTTTTAACTCGGGTCACGTCATGATAAATTTTAAAATAAATTAAAATAAAATTAGTAATCAGGATAGGTAATGATCAAAAACAGTTAATTTTATCATGTTTCTATTTTACTTTACAGCATTTTTTCAAATCTTTTTGTACCGGAAAGTGGGACGTATAAATGTTTATACAAAGGTGCAATGAAATCCGTTTAAGATGAAATCGCAATAAAGGACGAAGAGAAAATCGCACGGTTTATTCAAAAGGTAAATAGTCGCAGATATATTTTTTTTTTTACTGTTACTACAGTGTCTGACAGGGGCAGATTTCCAATATATACAAGTGTTATAATTTACTAATAAAAACTATATAGGTACTATTCGAATATCCCATTGTAAAATGCTTCTGTCTCGGCAAAACTATTCATCGTTGGAATTCGTTCGCTCCAAATGTTTACGTACAGTGAATTATTATAATAATAATTATTACGTACTACGATCATTATTAATAAAACGCACTATTGGTTGTAATTATTTACTTCGGTTCCACGGTGAAATTGAAAACTAATAAACGAATTGTTTCTGGATGTGTGCGGTGTGTAAACATACATTACATGGAAGCACAATATGTACATGAATCGTGTGTAAAGAACGGGATGACTGGTATAGGGTTAGGTAATGTAAAACATATCCCTCTGTCGACGGATGTTAGGTAAACAGTAATAGTAATAATAATTTTATAATGAAACGACTCAATAGTTATTAATATAATAGTGCGCGTGGCTTGTATCGACGAGAGTAAATATTATTATTATTATATATTCGTTCGGTTAAAGCTGCGAGAGCTTAGGACATAATTATCAACTCATATAACGATACTCAAAATATAAAAATATGATCTGAAAACCAAATTTATTTTTAAAAAAAATTGTAATTCAAAACATGATTTTCTATTTTTTTGAGTATTCATATAAAAACGAAAAACTTAGTCCTAGGTTAGCCAATTAAAACAATTATAATACCTATAGAGTTGCACACCTGTGTAGTGATCGAAGATTTATTTAATAATAATTTATAACTCATTAGCTAAAAAAACGTTAAAAAAAACCATCAACCAACCATTAATTATAATGAAATAATGACTAACATGATACGCAACTTGATAAAAATAATCCATTTTTTCGATAAACTAAACTGAAAAATGAGATACATTATTGTTGAGTTAACATCTACCTAACAATAACATAAAAGATATATTGAAATGTATGGCTTACCGTTACTATGGCCTCTAAAATGGTTAAGTAATGGTGGGTAAATGATTTGAAGCTTCTTGATTTAATTTTCGATTCAACGAAATACTGATTATTGAATGATATTTTTCATATACCATAAATAAATAAAGTTTTAATTCAAAAAATTGTATACATAATGAAATAATTTACAGTGATCAATCAATAATAAACTCCTCACATCAATCAGTATCGAACAATTATTTTTCAAGTTTAAATGACAGAGATTTTGATAAAATTAATTTTAGAATATCGTAATTGATTACTTTTCGGTAGTTTAATCGTTTATAATTTTTACAGTGTCTGTTATTTTATCAAGTCTACGTGTTCACCTGCTTTTGTATTAGATACAAGTCAATATTACTTGATTCGTGCGTATTTACAACGACCGGAAACATATTAAAACCGAAGCAAGGAATCACACTTATTTAAGATCCCTGAGACCAAAATGTGTGAACTAATAGTGCGCGGAGGGAAAACCCCACCGACCCATCAGCGAGCACGCGTCGTGGTGGTTCAAGCGCGTTGAATCGGAGAGATTTTGAAACGGTTTTCGCGGTTAATATACCACACAAACGCAACGAAACTTTGATATTTATTCAGTCTGAGGGGGAATATAAATAAATACGAGTCGTCAAATTTACGAGTTTTTCTGGCTAAAACGAAAAAAAAACCTTTATTCGTTAATTAAAAATGCACGCGCGCTATATGTATAAGTGCAATACTTACGATAACAAAATAATTTGAATGTCATTACGTTCAATGGACGTTCGTCGCCCAATTTTGTTTTAGCGTTATTATTGTAGAAGTACTTAAAATATAAGTACAAGCAATGAATACGTAGATAAGCTCAAAATTAATGAACGCGCATTCAAAAAAAAAAACCCGTCTTCACTCTTGTTTGAAAAATATGGGTGTGTAATTTTTACTAGGCAATACATTTCGAATAGAATTTCAGTGGGAGGACTTATTTTTAATAATTAGAATATTCGAGTATTATCTACATAATAGACAAATAAGCCAAGATAATAGCGTTGAAACTTTACAAAACCTATTGGAAAATATGGATTTATGACATTCACATTCGTAATACTTGTATAATATGTTTGAAATAAAAATATTACAATTATACTTTGGTGACAATGGCGTATCTTAGGGGCCCTTTGATATGTCAGGAAATCTTAAATTTTTATCTAAATAATCTCAAACAGTTAAAAATAAAATATTACCTTCACCTTAGTCACGATAGTTATGTAAGATTTGCTCTAGTCATAACGAGATGTAAGTACAACTGATATTATGGTACAAGATACATTTTCCAACGGTGGCAAAGCTGGACAACTAAAACTTACAATCCAATTTAATCGTAAGATTTTCTGGTTGAAATTTAAAATAATTAATTTCATTTGTAATTTAAATATTACTGCTATTATGGAGATTTTTTTTAACATGATATGTAACTGATCAGCCTCAGCCCCCCTCCACTACCAAAACAAAATTCCTCGATACGCCGCTGTTTGGTTATTAGGAAATTCTTAGAGACTCTATTCGAAGTACATTTCGTAGGAGTAACTTCAATAACTAATTTTTTCAATTTAAATGCATCTTAAGAGCTAAAGAGTAACATTTTTAGAGCTACAACTTCCGAGCCCTGGTGATGATTATTGGCACTTTATTACGTCGCGTTTAGCGACGACAACCCCGGTTCGGGATACTTATTTCGACCGAACGCATTCTCTGTACATTACCTCTGAATCGGTTCAGTGCAGCTGTGGAGCGTCCATAGTATTGCGATGCTGATGGATTTCGCGCGTTTTCGATTCGCGGAAGACAAATGCAATTTATAGCGAAACGGTGCGAAACGAAAAAAACGGTACGTCCGGCCGCCGTCGTTCGATAAGTACATTTGCAGTCGCGAGTTTTTGCGAACCGCGGATTTACCGTTTCGCGGTAGGCACGGACACGGTATTGCGACGGGCGAGCAAAACTTTCTTCGATCGACGCGCCCGGCCGCGGCTTCCGCCGGACGCAGCAGTCGTCGAGCACGCCGTTCCTGCGAAACCGCTGACCGTCAATATGTTTGCGAATCGACATCGTGCATTTCTATCGCGTCGTTTTTGCGCCATAACTTGATCTGCTCCCGAGCGCTACTGCACTACGTGTAGCTACGCGGATTACCGGATGAACACGCGAAGCGTACAACTAAATACCGCTTTTCAATAACCGTGGTCGCGGTTAAACACGCGGAGTAACTGCTATTATTATGGTGTACCGTGTTCACGTTCAAACGCGCGCGCGATCGGAGTGGACTACGGTACAGGTACCACCCGCCTACATCACGTCACATCATACAGGGTGGTCGGTGTTCTTTTATCCAACACGTATTCGCCACTCCTTTCGGACGGTCGATGTTCCCCTATCGACCTTTTCGATACCGAAATATGGTTTTCGTGACATAGAACTTACAGCCGTTATCAAACAACGCTGCATTTCACGAAATCTACTATACGTACGTATCTCGCCATTGTTGTACTGCCGTCACGGAATGAACTTTAATATTTTAACCGTTTATGTGATAAATAATAATGAAGCCGTTTAACTTGCAGTATGGGGGACGAGATTCTGAAAACTAAACATCGCGGCAACACGCCGTATAAGTAGACGACTGTTTATGAGTACTTGGGGTTACTTACATTAGAGAAGTGGAATACCCCGGAGTACCCCGCAAAATGTTAGAGCACTATTTTTTTTATATATATATATATACTGCACTCGAGAACACATAAATTGACCGAGAGAATGCGCGTGTGCGGGCGGGCTTGTAAAACGTAAAAAAAAACCCACCCTGTTTATACACATGTAGTCACGGGTCGAACGCAAATCACCATCGCACTGTTGAATATAATAGCTGATCCTGTGCCCTCCTCATCATCATAGTTGGCTACTTGTGCAGTTTACACGGTTTTCGTACAAAAAGCCGCGTTACAGTGTTACGCAATGCGAAAAAAGATAATTTAGTAAGAATACAGTCATATTGTTCCATTATACCTATAAAACACGTCGATGACATTTTTAAACACGCTATCAAAAAGAAGATTATTTTACTTCGTACAAACGATGCAATATTTCGACTGTACATAGGCTCCCTCGAGTATCGTAAAGCTTACGGCCCTGGTAAATTGATTTCACTCCGGTCGTCTTTTCGTCTCAATTTTGTGTTAAGCTCGGACTGTAAACACACTTTAACCGTGGTGATTTTAAAAAGTACTCGACGGTTTGTATTTACAACACAATAATAACGCATACTCTTTAGCGGTAGATTATATCGAACGGTCTAGGTATAAACATTCCACGGTCGCCACCGTAGTAATAAATAATAGTTATGGTAAAATAAATATAAAAAAATTATCTATCGACTAAAAAAAAAAAAAACCCCCCCAGTGATAAAAGTTTGTTTATAAACGTAAATGTATATACGTATATTTCATATAAATGCGTCTGCTGTGCAGTGCCCTTTTTAAAAAGCAGTAAACGTCTGGAGATTTCCCGTCTGGAAATAACCTCGATTGCGGACTTGCGAAAAACTAGTGAAATCGAGTGCAAACATTTCCAACAAAAAAGTTTCAGTGGGAATTTGCACAATGATGAAGATGTGAAATGTTTTATCACGGCCGGTCGTGGAAAGTTTATGACTGCGAAAAACTCAAACGACGAGTCGGCGGTTTTCTTTAAAGAACTAAGAAGCCAACGGCTAAATTACAATATACCGAATAACAGTAATAGCAATAGCGATAGTGACAGTAATATTGATTAAATATTTCAGCTATTTGTTCACATGAAAGTGTAATACATAAAAATACAGTTTTTTTTTTTCATATTCGTATTCCATACAGCAAACGACCACACGAGGCACGAATCACAGTTTTCCGCACCATTTCACCCCGTACATTTTTTTCACGTTCTTACGAGCGACTATCACAAAACTGAAAACGCACGACATTAACGTTTTATACTATGTGCACACGATGATGATACGTGTTTTACATAATATTATAAACTATATACTGTAGTACTGCACTACAACTAATACAAATTATACTGTTTGCGGTACTACCTATATGTCAATAACGCGCGTATTATGCAATGACAAATAAAGACGTCGAAGGAATACTCGTATTATTAACATTTGTGTTACCATGATTATTATCGCGTGTTTTTTGTGTAGATTTCGCATTAGCGCTGTATAAATAAATGCACTTTTTTTTCTTAGAGGACATAATAATAATTTTTAACAGTCGAGATTGTTTTACACGCGTACAAATCTATCGGACATACCTATATACTCATCTCGTTGCAAGATAAAACTCAGAAAGAACTTTTATACATATATATATATATATGCATAAAAAAAGTAAAAAAAATTTTAAGGTACATACACAAGTAAAAGGTATTTTTGAAATAATCACATATCGAAAATATACAACAATATATATATATATATATATAATATATATATATATATATATATATATATATATATATATATATATGTGCAGTGAGATAATCAATAATAATAATATAAATACTCACAGTCCACGCTAACTTTGATGCGTTTGCTGACCGACGGGGGCACAGAGTTGGTGGCTATGCACAGATAAGCACCCATGTCCAGCCGACTGATCCGATGTAATTCCAACGTGGGTTCTGCCCATTCACTCACTGCACATGTGTATATGGCCGCGAGCAAGGCAACACATGAAAACAAAACCACGGTCACGGTATACGTATTATATATTATATACAGAACAATCGCAATAGCGTTATGACGCGGTAAAAGTTCTTTTGCGCGATGCACTTAACCAAGGAAGTTGCCGGTGACCGGGTAGGGGAATGAGGGGTGCGCACAGATAACGTAGTTGTTGCGGAAAATCTTATACTCTTATATATACATATATAAGTACAATAATAATATACAACTCGTACAAATGCCGGGGGATCGACGTGAATCGGCGAACAGATAGGTAGCGGTGGGCCGGGCGAACTTTTGCCGGTCCGCGTTTGAAAAGTTTTCGGATTCCTTTGTGTACAACTATACAGGACCGCCACGCTGTCAATGATTCATTGCCACCAATAAGGATTGTCGCTATTAAAATTTCCCGCCGCACTCCCCCGCGGTATTATTGTTCCAATTAAACGGGGACCGGCAAGCGAATAAGACAAATTCCTCGTCCCCGTCCGATCCCCGCCCGCACGAACATTACTATACAACCAGGAGCGATAATTATTATTATTGTTGTTAACGTTTAATATTTCCATTTGTTTCCGTAGGTCGCGGGTTGAGTGGGGAGGGCGGATGGCAGAGGACTCCGAGGTGCGCCTAAAACTTTTGACCGTCGACGGGATCGCCTCCGCCGCGCCGCCGCCAATTCCCCAGCCCGAAGCGGTGGTTGTTGCCATTGTCGAGTGCATAATACGTTTACGAACAGATTTTGTCCACGTGCATGTAGAAAATAATACTGTACAATGTTATAAAACATGTGTACGTAAACATAATGTTATAGCCGTGTCCGGCTGAAAGCATAATAATAATATGGCCGTGCACGGGGTACATACACGTTGGTGTTTAGGGAAGGCACACTGTAGGCAAATGGTTCTTGGAAAAAAAATAAATGAAACTCTTGAGGTTTGGGGCAGGAGGCTGATAAACAAAAGTTTATAAAATATTTGGTAAAATTATCGATAAAATATTGACAGGTTACCAAGTTAAGTTCAGAGAAGCTGCTGAAGAGTTGCGTAAAACGTACGGCGAGGACGTAGGCAAGTTATATTTAAAATATTGATACCAAAAGTAGGTGTGCATTTTCAGAGTTTGAAAGATTCGCCGAGAATACCATTCTTCATATGAGTTTATGTATTCATAAATAAAAAATATTATCCAGTACAAGAATTTAACGCATTAGAAACAAATGTTTGTTTTCACGTATACCACCCGTCTTAGAGTGTTCAACCGAAAAATCTTCTCCCGTCTTTAAAAGTACGTTAAAAACTATCTCCGATCAGCCACTACGTCATCAGATCGACTCAATAACTTGACAGTTCTTACTATTGGGTCGGTGAAAAATATAATAAATGTAATTTTTTGTGTATTTGATGGTTGGATTTTTGCCCTCCCCCCCCCCCCTAAAAATGGTTGATGATATTTTGAAGTTTTTCCGGCGTCCTACATTTCTGAATTTAATTTTTAATAACATTTTGTAATATCCGTACCGGTTAAGGTCTTGTTGATGTTGATTTGCAAACCATCGTCACGTTTCCATTTGATATCTGGTTTAGGGTACCCGTCCACATGGCACGTAAGTGATACGTTTGATCCTTCTCGTACTATTGCGTCAGAACTGCTCAACGAATCGGAAATTGACGGCGGCACTGTCGGAAGAAAATACATATTATTATTATTATTATTATTATTATTCCAATAGTATCAATCCTACTTCATCTTACGCGGCTATTGTCATTATTTTAAAATACGCATCACACGAATAATAAGAACTATATGAAATACGTAGTGTTTACGATTCGCATTATCAGATTTGAACCCGATTAACCCGACACCGAAGGAATAGCCGAAAAACCACTACCTAAATCTATAACCAAAAATGAACTGAATTAAAAATAAAGTTCGAAACGAAATACCGGGTCTTATTTCAAATATAGTTTTTTTTTTAAAATAAAATGACTTTATTTGAAAAATTACAATCTATACAGTATGTACAATAAGTAATATTTTTAATTTACAGACAGTTGACAATTATATATACATTAGGAGGAAGTCACACATTTGTGACACCTCAAAATATTTTTAAGTAATTTATTCTTAAGTTTTCAAGTCTCGGCACCAGTTCCTTTTGAGGCGTCTGTTAGGGTTACCAGGAAGTGTTAGTGAAGCTAACTCGTTGATTACTTGGCTGGAAACATTTTGTAGTTTAGTTATATATAGTTATGCTCGTATATATATAGTCCCTGTATATTTAAAATGTATTTTTTATTTTATAGAAACAATTTATTTTGTTCGGTATGGTTTCGGAGAGAATATTATACTGAAAAAATATAAATGTATCTAATTGAGTAATGCAGTGCAGTTCCTAGTAACGACCGATCATGTTACAACTGGAAACTATTCGTATAAATATGATAATATAGTGATTGATAGGAGGAAAACCGATTTACTAAATTTCAACCAAAGGCATTATATTTAAAATGTTATTCTTAATATTATATAAAATTATATCAATCATAATGCGTTATACGTGAATATTTAATTTGTAAATTGAGTTGCAATACGATCAAAACACAAAAGTTGTCGATTGGTTGATTTGTGCATGACGTCTTGACGAGCGCGTGCACTTTTCGACAGAAACTTTTGTGTTTTATAACAGTAATAAAATAATATGTATAACAATGTAAGTATTATGAGCAACTAGGAAAGTCCTTACTGGTATTGTACTACAACAATACTCTAGTTACGTATAAAAATATAATTTTTAAAATGTAATGTTTATTAATTTATTGTATACATTTAACACGTGAACATTGACATAAAATGTAACATTATTGCGCATAATATATAATATTATCATTTTTATATTCATAGACACCGCGTTGAAGTTTGTGCGTATTGAAGTTGGTGTTTTCGAAAAATTAACAAACAAACATAATTAATAACGTTCACCGTGTTGTGCAAAAAAACCGTTAACACATGTTAATAACAAAGTCACACAAAATACATGATATAAGTCCTTAGCTGTTTAAATAAAAAAGGTCACCTTTTTTCTCTGGTTTACGCACGCTCTGAACAATTTAATAAACACTCTCTCACACACACACGCACACGTGCACAACTTAAACGACCTTTATGAAAACATAATTGTAAACTGCATGCAGCATGTATCATACGAATTATTTAATTCGAGAAATGTGTGATGTTTTAATTGTATTTCCTTTAAATTCGAAAATAAGGTCTCGCGTGCTACCACGACCGATTTTCCACCCGTCGCGTCGAAAAAAATACGCATTCGTTCGTTCATTATTACATCGCTTGATCGTATTATAACATTAAACGTTCTAGCGTGGAGCGTAATGAAATTAAAAACGAAATATTTCCACGTCGAAACAATAATAACGCGTTCGTTTCATTATAATTCCAAACGAAAACACGTGGTTGGTGAACCAACTCTTAGCCGATTCACTGCGAGAATATTATGACGAACGGTTATACGCTCTTCGGCCCAGTGGCGAAATACAACGCGCACCACACGCGTCATAATACTTGTAAACAATGAACACATATATACAGGGTGAATTTTTAACCACGCTCACATTCATTTTGACAGTAGAAATGCTTAAATTTGGATTCTTTTTTAATATTAAAATTACCATGAAACCTATTTTTCAATAGTTCTTTTTTTCTTGCCAACTCAAGAGTATCCTTTGGCTATACAAACTTTGTTTTTATAAAAACTGTTTTTTTTTAAACTAGAACACCATATTGTATACGCAATATATTATTCATTTAATTTTTATGGAATCGTTGATGTAACGTAGTATTCGTAATTTATAAATTTAAAATTTCTTATGAAAGTTGTAAAATTCATGTTATCTCGAACTAGTAGCAATTAGAACAATATCGTGTAATTAAAAATCAAATCATAATATTAAGTATTATAATACTATTTTGCTTAATACTTCGATAAGAATAATTTAAAAACTACTTGTCGAATTCGATTTCGATACACCTATGTTCAAAAAAAAATTGCCTTTATAAAATACTGTAGTGAAAAAAGGTAATAGAAAACATTGATTTCGTAATAACATGAACATTTAATAAAAACATATACAAATTTAAGCACGTTCATGGCCAAAAAGGGTCACCTCCTTGGTTAGAAAATCATCTTGTATACCGGTTGGGCTACGAAGATATACTCATTATTGCGATATCGTTCGAAAAAATGAAGTAAATCAGATTCGAACCACATGCAGGTATATGGACAACAAATATTCTTTTAGTTTGCGGAAAAAGTGTAGTATTTAATAACATAATATATGAAAATAAACTCTACTTAATGGCCTATGGCCACCTTAAATTGTATCGAAAATAAATATTATTTTTCTAAGTTTTTAACGATAACATTTATAGTTGTAATATTCATTTAAACATTAATATTTGTAATCATTATCCCTGGAGTCATTTATTTATAAAAAAAAGTTCGATCACATTTATTATCGCTGTGTATAACGTAATATATCTTCATGGAACACCCTGTATACATGACGTGCCGATGAAGTCGGTCACAAAATATGCGGTCGGGAAAATAACTAATGTTTATAACGTTATGGACTCATGACAATAAATATTATCGACGTGCCAGTGTGTGCAATTACTTGTGTGTTTGTGTGTGAACATTCTCTTTCGTTTGTTCGAACTTCAGGACCCGCGGAGAGCCGTTATCCTATTCAAAAACGTATTAAGTTCACACGCCGATTTGTGTTCAGAAACAACCCCTTATGCTCTATTCGTACATCGGTTTCTCGTACTCGCGCGGAGTGATTTAAAACGTTATTCTCCGGTGGAACTCGCGCGTATTATAGTACCTATATAAAGGAACGGACTACAATAACTACAATTACGGACAATAAATACCCGTTTGACAGTGACGTGAAAATCTAGAAAAAATTATTTATCGAGTCTTGCTCGATAAATATTTTTCGCGCGCGGAGGGTGGCATGGGGAAGGGGGCTCGTAATTTTTGCAAGCGCCGCGGATATTGCCCGCGAAAAGGTCGGGCACACCTGCTGTACGCGACGTGCGACTGTTTGGCGTGGTTGGAGTACGTGCGGTGAGCGAATACCTACCTATACACACACATTATGTACGTCGTATCGGGGCGAAATGTGTCGTTGGGAAAATAATTAATATTGCACATATCAGCGGCGAAAGCAGCGTTAGCAATAAAGATTAGCGATGTGTCATACATATATATTATCTTTCTTTTTTCCCTCTTTCCAAAGGTCAGAGACGTGTGCGCGGCATTCCGATAAGACGCGAGCTCACGCACACGCACACATGCACGCACGCACACGCATCCGCACACATACAAATACCTACACACATACGCCACAGATGGCGAGAAGTAGCTTAGGGGTAACGGTGGCGGTTATACCTCTACACACCCCCGAGCGCGTATATTCCCCTCCGCCCCCCCGGGCAGCCAGCCTTAATGCAAAACGTGCCTCACTTACTAATCTATTTTTTATTCCCCCTTTATCGTCCTTTATTGCTGGCCTCTGGACTTTTACACGTCGACCGCCGCCGCGACCTCCTCCCCTATCGTCTAAACGCGTATGAAATGGAAAAAAAAATCGTTTCGCAATATTGCCGTGTTTTGATATCCCGTATGTCTTTTCCCACGCCCGAAATCAGTGAGTGAGAGAGAGAAATAAAATGGGAAAAACCTTATTCTCGGACGTACAGATGAACCGCACGTGGTCATGGTAAAAAATAATATACTTTACCATACGGTCGTTTTCTTTTGACAATAACTGTTACAGCTGTCTAAAAACCCCAAGCATAACATCAATTATAAGAATAAGGGAAAATGTTATCGAGCAACGATCATTTCGGCATTTTATGGCATATTACTTTCGCATTTTCAATACATCTGAATTTGTTCATCTCAATAAATGTTCATCGATATCACAATAAATGTATACATTTTCTTTGAGGACATTTTTTATGAAAATGTAGCGATCAAACCGCACTAAATACGTGCAAACATATAGATATATGAACAGAAATCAATAAATATAAATCATCAATTATTATTAAGATTGTGTAAATTGTAAATAATTGTTTAAATCATACATTGACCAGTCGCCAATTTTGTTGAGTGAAAATTTATGCATTTAAAATATTAAATCGCTCGTTCAAATAAGAGTTATTTGTTTAATATCAATTCGTTGAATACTTACAAGAAGTAAGTGTGATTAAAAAAAGAATATTACTTTAAATGGATTTCACGAAACAAAGTGAAATTTAAAATAAAATTTAAAAAAAAACATCTATTGATTTTATTTTGATTGAATTATAAAAATTTAAGATAAATAGCTTAATTACTTGAATACCCGAGATATCTATGAGTTGCTTTCTGAGGTTAAACATTTAATAGATGTGGTTACAAAAACTTATTTGCTTAGATTATTTCTACAAAACCCAATTTTTACAACCGGTATTTTTCAATTAACTCTGTAGTAATAATAAACTAATAACTAAACTAATAAATATATACGCAGATGTAGACCATAAACATTTTTAAAAAAAGTTGGTTTTTTCACCATGAATTTTAAACGATTGAAATAATATCAAAAATCAGGATTATAAATTACAAAATGAGCCTATAGTAAAATTAATTAAGTTTCACTTTACACTATTATTTTCTCGCTTGATAAATCATCAGCTTTTAGTGTAATAATAAAATATTGTTACAGCAGTGATTAACCAAATGGCATTCGAATCATAGTCCAAACAATAAAAAGTTACTTAATTATTATAAAATATTTAACTCGTGTTTTTCATCACGTTTGAAATACATTTAACTCTCGATCACCTTTTACTTTATTTTTATTTTTTAAACAAAATAATTTCGAACAGACATGTTTTATCGGTAAAATATATGAAAACTATTATTTTCATTACGAAAAAACAAAGGTTGCGTCTTCCTCAGAGTATAAAACATAATACCTAACAACTGGGTGAACATGTACGGTTATAGATACATCATTGAAGCGTATCAAGTGCCATCCCGAACTTGACTTTGGAATGATAATGACGCGTTTTCCTCTTCGAGTGTCCTTTATTTTCATTCGTTACACACACACACACACACACACACATTTTGAATGTGTAGACGATAACGAACTGTCAGTATCTGTAGTCGTCTGAAGGACCCATTCGGAATGACGACTTATTGAAATGTTTTTCGTACGCCGCATGTACTTCACTCCGTTTGTATAGGATTTTGTTCAATATTCATTCGGCCAACCGAAGCATAAGAAATCGTAAAAAATATCTATAAGTCCTATACATCCAAACAACCGGAAGTGGATTTGATGTCAGTACACCACAGGGTTTACATCTGAAGATTATTCAAAATACTACAAGTAGAGGCGTAATATTAATCAAAATATCAATATTTCGTTATTTTATTTACGCTTATTTTGTTCGAAAAAAAATGTGAATTATATTTATCTAAAGATATGGAAACATCAAAAATTACAAATTATTTCAACAATCAAAAATCAAATAACAAATAATTTAAATGTCATCGGGTTCTTGTAGTACGTAAACAAGAGTTCAAATTATTCAAAATTATTTAGAAAAAAAAAATAATAATAATATAGCTCTCCTGAATATCAAATAGTTTCAATATGTTTACTTGATTTAAGAACGTTGTTTGATATTTTTAAATATTTGAACAACTACAACATCATGGAAACTGTGAAACGTCAAATATTTACAAATACCGCATCAGTATAAACTTAATTTATTTCATAATACAGTTTAATGTCATGTATATGTGAATGTCTGTAATGTATGCAGCTTGAAGAACCTGTCTTATCAATTTCAAAACATAATACTTATATTACAGAATTGAAAATTTAGGTGATTAATTACTTCAATAAATACTGGTCATCACGGTAGTATGTAAAATTTTGATAAAATTATTAAAAAAATGTATTGTTGAACAAAAGTATAATTTTCGCACTATACTTTAAAATATAAAATAATTTTTAAAATACATAGAACCTAAATTCTAAATAGCATTCAGTTCTTAAACCTTAGCTAACGGGCTTAGGTGATAAAAAACAACATAAACGATGTTTAGAAGAAATGGTCGAATTCATTTTGGGAGGGAAAGTTGTACTTTTGAACTTAAACTGTACAGATATAAAAAAACTATTTAAGGGTGGTTAAATTATGCGATGTTCCCATAATCCAGATTATCATGTTATAAGTCATAAAGGGAGGTAAATGCACTGACCAAAAACAGTAGATCAAGCATAGTTCTGAGTTTCCAACACCAAATCCTGAAAACTTATCACTGTTATATTATAAAATCATCAGTCGGATTATAGAATAAAACGGGGAAAAATTGCATTCATACCCTATGTTTGTACATAAAGAATAATATTGTATGCGCAGTAGTATACCAACTGTTTGGATTTAGATATGCAAATGTGTATAATATGATATGTCTCAAACTATAACGGCACAAAACAATATTTACTTTGAAACAATTACTACATTTATTTGTTACAATAATTTCAAAGTGCATAATACCGCGACCAGTGATGTACAAATGAACCATAATATATGCAAACCAAATTATCCATTTGGTAAACATTCTTTATTTATCTTCCTGAAAACACCTTATTAGACGTATATAAAACTCATTACAAACTACATAATGTAGTTATCTTTACGGTTCTGAGTTTTATAATAAATCCCTATAAAAAGGTTTGTTTAAAAACTCTGTAAGCATGTTAAAATATATATATTGGGGTTAAGTTTTCACCCTACGGCCTACGCTAAACCTTGTGTTAACAAGTTGATTATTTTAAATGTACAAACAAAAACTTGCACATAAATACGGCTAAGGTAAGTAAAAATGAAAACTTCCGTCGTTTTGGAAGAGCAACAATACTTAATAACTGAAGGTTGGTGTGTTGAAATTTGAAAGGTACGGTAATAGTCATTGTGGTGAAAATAATACTATGTAAAACTCAGTATAATATCAGTTTCGAATATTAATTTTGTACTTAAAATTTTTGATTTTTTTTCTATGAACGTATTGAAAATGTATTATTTCCCAATGAATATATGAACTGTCAATTTTTAACTACTATTATTTTAATCACAACCATACATCTATAACAATATTTATTTCTTTACCCCAGTAGTTTTTTTTTTTGTAAATCCAAAGAAGAATACATATTTCGCTCTTTTTAGTCAGGTTGTGAAAAATGTAACTAAACAATAAATTTTTTTTTACGAATATTTCAGTTTGAAATACGTAAAAACAAACCAATTAAATGGAAACAATACTTGTATGATTTAATGCTCGGAAATTATTAAAACTGTAGTTTAACATCAGAATTACAAAAATAATATGATGGTTTTTTTTAATACAAAAATATCATATCTATCTAGACAATACAAACAATTTTCTAGAGTTTTACATTAGGATAAAGAAAGAATAACCAAGAATTTATGAAATAAATAAAACAAAATTTTAAAACTTTTATTTTCCGTCCTTTAATTGTCTTGTTTTTTTTTTTTTTATCAGTTAAAACTTCCAGATATTGCCATCTAAGTTACGAATCACATCTTGTAGGAATAAATTATTAATCGAACATGAAAAACTTTTTGGATTATATGTCTATAATGCGATTTAATTTTTCATATTTTTTTTTTTTATATGCGACGCGTAATGCAAAGTATGATTGATTTCCGTAAAGATATTTATTGAATATTTTTGTAACGCGGCGCTTCGTATAGGCAAAAGAGGTACACCATCGTATTAGAAAAAAGTAACTTTTAATAATTTTGATTTTTAATTGATCTACTCAATTTATATGTTCTTCTTCTATACACTCGCTTTATCTTCTAGCAATGTGAAGTCAACCAGTCCTTTACCTCAGAATGGGCCGATCTACATCCTCACACTCTGACTGGTGTGGCAGCTACCCTTATTTGAACCTCCCGTTTAATCCGTCCAACCACCTGTTCCTCGTTTTCCCTCTAATTCATTTTATTATGATATAAAACCATAATATTAATAACATGTCACTATCAGGATAATTATTTCATCAAACTTTAAGGAAAAAAAGGTGATTTATTTTTTAATAATAAATTAATACTATAATACTGCAGTACGATATATTATTGAAAACGGACCATTACTGTTAATATTATTAAAATATTGGAACGCTCACAAGTGCAATAGTTTGATTCACATAAATGTGAAATTTTTTTTAAGCGGAATAATTTCACTTTAAAAGATTTAAAGTTATTATATTGAGTATCAAGTAATTTCTACTAAGTTTTCACATAATGGTACCGCGAAAACAAATTACCCAATGGCTTTTATTGGGAAATAAAATTATGAATTCTGTTATACCCATAATATAGCATACGGTACTGTCGGAAACAGTTAAAAGAAAGTATATCATCAAATGCAATCATAGTCTAACAAAAAAAAAACAATGTTTCGGAATACGTATAAAGTATATTATGATGAACACGTGATGTGGATTTGGTACGTCAAAACTCAAAATTCCGTTACGATCACTCACCTTTCTGTATTCCATTATCACTGACCACAGTCCTGAAAGGAACGAGTGCACTTACACGACATCATGCAGGCCGGAAAAGCTAAGAGTCTCTCGAGAAATGTGACTTTTGTCTCCCCACGTTGGTAATGTAATATACTGACCGGGTCGGTTTGTATTTTTACCTTTACTCTGGCCGCCGGGATAACGATACCCAATTTATTTATGAATCGCATCAAAGGACCCATATTACAACGCACCCACACACACACACACATACACACACACACGCGCGTTTACTACAAGCGTACCTTTTAAAAGCAGATTCCTGTACCGTATATACTACGCAAGAAGTAAAAAGATATTTTCAATAATTCGCGTTAGACGTAATACTACTGGACGATAATAATATAATAACGACATTTTAGATAAATTCGTTACGTTGGATACTTTCGCAGTGTAAATGTATATATGTAGAAAATACATTTCGTATACCAATGTGCATGGTAAAAATAAAAGTGCGTTGCGGTTTTTTTTTTTCATATACAATTTAAATGGAAAAAACCACCTAGGAGTAAATATTATATTTGAATGTTTCATCACTAATCAACAGAATAGCTCAATAAGTTTTTATTTAACGACCCACAATATCAATGTCATTCTTTGTACCAATTCATAGACATCAGATATTTTAAAAGCGCTACAGAAATATATAATGACGTATTATGAATTACGAATTAATTGAAAATTCATGGGCTATAAATTAATTTTTCTATTTTGTTTAATTTATTGAAGTGAAACCAAGGTCGCCATCCATTTTTTTTATGAGTGGGGGGGGGGCAACATTTAAAAAGGCCAAATTTTTTTGACACACAATTTTTTATTCCTCAGAGCGTTTATATTTCATTCGGGGGCACATTATGTACGGGTTGCCTAAAGTTATTAATTACCATTTATTATATTAGAATATACTGTTGTTGTACGAATTAAAAAAAAAACCCAATATACATAGATCTTTGTGACTGTAACGTATTGGCCATCGGTGCGACTCGTTTATAAATTTATAAAACAATAAGACATAGAAAAAGGTAAGGGTGTCAATGAAAGAACTGTCATCCCCTAAACGGCGACCCTGATTAAAAAGTATATTTATCGTGATCTATGTATAAAGTTTTGAATTGAAATATTTGTTATTTTCAATGAGTATATTATACAATTAAAAAATAAGTCATTACTTAAATGATTTCTATTTAATTAATTTTTATTTCTGCGGAAACTATTTGAATTCATTTTTTTTCTATAAAGAAATATAATCCAACATAATATACCATATTGGTATTTGTAATTTCATAAAAATATTTAATTGTATGTTATATTATAATATGATATAAGTATTTTGGTAATAAAAGCCTTCGTGAGGAAGTTTCGAACATTCAATTTGCGTTAGTAATAAAAACAGTGGTATCCTATTTTCCTATATGTGTAATGTTTAGACTTAATAAAACTTTAAACTATTCGGCTATAACGGTTTAATTCCCACTTTAATGGTTTTTTGTGCACAAAAAAATTTAGTATTTCTTAACGCTAATTAAAACAAAACTTATATAGGTAATAGGAAATCGCAGTAACAGGCGACATTTTTACAATGATTTATCCATAACTTGTAAACATATAATATATATAAATAAACAATTCTACAGGATGTGACGTTTAATATTAGAACTAATGTATAGATTACTTAACTGTTTTCTGTGTTAAAACGATTTTTTGTGCTGATTAAAAAACGAACAATCGGTAGAAGATAGATTTTATAATAAACATGAGTTCACACCAAGTGTTAAGAGCAAGGACCTGACAATTAAACTGAGAAATGAAAAATTAAATGAAAAGATGAAAAAAGTGAATGATAAATGAGCTTTAACAATGAATACCTCATAAAAGTGAGAATTATATATGCATATTGCTTTCAAAAGTCTTCTCGGAATACATATAAGAATTTCAGTTATTTCGCTTTAAATTTTATGCTATGCGTAACATTATGTTGAATGATAATTGTTTCGATTAAATAATGTCGAAATCATTTACAGTTTCACATTCTAAAATAAAATATTTAATGAGAACGTTAGATTACTGATACTTAGTATTTTTTTATGAACAATAACTATCCGTTAAAGTAGTTACACATGAAAGAATCATCTGTAATATCATGTTAAATTTCTACAAGTCAACTACTGATTTCCACAGAATTTTATTAACGAGTAATACCTACAGATTATCAGTTACTATAGCTAACTCCCGACGATAATCCTAAAGACTTTAACAAAATATAATGTTGCCGTTCAACCGATGATTGAATCCGAGCTTATAAGCCCATTGAATTAGCGTAACAATAAGTGTTAAAAATGTAATTCATAATATCCACTCATTCGTGTCACGTAATATTACCGTTGAATGCATTTCGTATTAACGTTTCCCTGTCTTTCGCTATTTGTCATCAAACGAAATATGTAAGAACGTTGTAAGATATCCACATATTATAATAAAATACAACTGTTAAGTTGTCTACGAATTATGAACAGCAATAGTGTATGATTATAAAGAACAAACCATCCGATAGTTATTCGATATTCATGTATGCCTGCATGGAAAACTAAAAAGTATATTTTCAACGTCATGACAAGTATTCGATATATCATATCAATATAATACGTCATTAAATTCGTTTGACTACAGCTGGACACAACATATTTTATTATATTTCGTCGGAACGAAATTCATCCAGTCGCAATAACAATAATGTTCCTATTTTACAATCTTTTTTTTTTTTTTAATTGGAAATACATTTCACATCGTGACCACAATGATTTGTGACACAGACATGGGGGTCTGCCGTGTCGTTTAGTAGTTAACCACACGTAGTATTTTTGACGTACATTTCACTTCGTTACGGTTTTCCGGTAAAAACATTAAAAGCATTTATATCCACGTCTAACACCGAGTCCAACGGTTTGTATTAACAGCAACATATAACGTCATATTTATTTATATATGTTGAACTTCACCAACGACTTATTATTTCGCAATCGGGGGTGGTATAAATTAAGAAAATTTTTATTTATTATTATCATAGCCGATCAACCTTAAGTGGTCGTAGGTCACGATCCACGCATCGCAACCGGTAAACCCGGTCATACGTTGTTTTCCAGTCGCATTCGGTTATTCGTCAGACACGTAGATGTGTTATAGAACATCTAGAGGTGACGGAGAGATGACGGGCGATCAATCGCTACCGGTGAAAAGTCCGTACGCGACCGAACAACAATAATAATCCATCGATCCACTGCGGAGTTGGTATTCCGTCGCGAAACCCGATCGTTTTGTCACGCGTTTACCGGCCAGAACGCGACTTTACGATTTCAGACGGAAACATAGCGTCATTACGCGCACACGCAAACACAAACATATTTATTACCTATAATATATGTATGTATGTATGTACGTGTGTGTGTGTATGTACGTGTGTGTGTGTGTGTATAAATGAGCAACGGATCACCCTTCCCCATCCCCACCACCCCAGTTAAAACGCACCTCGCGGGGGACGGAGTGGCGACCCCCGCCTCGGTTCCCAGGTGGTACGGTTGTCAACGTGGCAAATGATATATCACACGGACGGTGACAAGCAATCAATTCAAAGTTAGAATCCCGTTTCGCACGCATCTCCTACCCGTTTGTCTCGCCGCCACCGCCGCCGTTGGTCCGTACGCCCATCATCTTTCGTATCCCTACCGCGCGGCTGCAGTCGATCCCTTTCTATCCCTGTCCTCCCCGTCAACTCCGTTATCCCGCAGCACAACGACGGTACGGCCAAAAGCAAATTATGAATTAATAGGCCCGGCGGCGGTGGTGCGGCGGGTCCGCGGGCGGTCGGAGGGTGGATTTATATAAGTTAAACGGAACTTTTATATACGTATAACGCGGCGCAGCTCACACTGCTCTGAAATATCAACGCCAATTAAGGGGACACGCGACAGCACCGGGTTATTTATGGTGCGACGTGACCAGCGGCGGCGGTCTTTATTTTCGGTCACGAACGGCTACCCTAGCCCGTGACAGCACACATTTGTTCCGGTTTTTCGGCCGGCAATATCGCCGTACGCACCGCGTGCATCAACAAACATATCGTCGTGTATCCGCCGCCCGTACACGCGATTTGGGTATGGTGTGGGGGTCAGGGTGTGCTCAGCATCCCCGGTTTTAAGATTAACACACCTCAGTCTTAAGATTAGCACCCACATAAATTTCTTTCCTGAGATTTGGAAACTCATATAACCGAGACTATTTGTACATTTCCTTAACTGCTTTTTAAGGCAATAATACTACGATGCAGTATTCTTCTTTAGAGCTTAAATAGTGGATATAGCTCTATAACTAGTTGTGGAGGGGTAGATGTTTTTCTTATTATAAATACTAAATATTTAACTGTAATCACCTAAGCGGCCAATGTTAATAGTCGCGTTTAAAATCTATACAACTTATTATGAAATTTATTTGTATGACTAGTGGTTTATAGGTGTAGTAGAATAAAACAGAATGAAGGGTCATATAGAATCCACGAGAATTTTTTTGTCGGGGTTTCATCACTTTAAGATTTTTCATCTAACTTGTGCCCAAGTTTCAATGGGGGTTACAATTTGCAGGGGGGGGGTTGCAAAGCATCCTCGGTAGTCACGCAGAACAATATAAAAATGATTAATATGCCTACAATAAATATTTCTATGATATCAAAATGTTAGTGACATGCTTGTCATCAGCTGTTTATCTCTTGGTTCAAGACATTCGAAATATTTAACACTGGAAAATAGAGTGTCACAGCTCCGGTGCAGTAGTCGCAGTCTTATTTAACGTGAGAGTTAAACGGACGGGTTGGCCCTAAACCACCGCCCCGCAGAAAGAGGTTGGACTGCCGGCTGCCGAGTGGACTTAGTAAAACGTTTTTCCGTGCTACCATGTAATATATGTAAATTGAGCGAATACTATACACGAGTAAGTGACACTTTGTTATATATCTTTCAGCCGCAGCGTATGATAAAAATAAAATGATTAAGCAACTCAAATTTATCGATTAACTGTCGTTATTAAGGGCTGGGTGATGGTGCCCTCCTTAAAATCTCTAAGAAAGGTTTGGAAAAAAGTGCATTTACGACCCTAAAACACACGGCGGACTTCTTCGAAATATTAAAATAGTTACATTTTTTCAATTGCAATACAAAATATTATTTATGAATTTAAAAAAATAGGACGGAAATCAGATTGGATAAATTATAATTTGGAAAGATAAAAATAATATAGACGGCTAATAAATCGACCAGTACACTGTCATCAATATAGTTTCATTCATTAAATACCAAAAAATCATGTTATAAAGTGTCGCCATTGGGTGGCCGCTTTTATCTGTAAATACTCAAGTTATAAATATTTCCGCATGCACGCTTATTGTAATATATAAATTACAGATTGTACGCATATAATAAAAAGTTAAAAAAAAAAAAAAATTCATTAAATGTTCACTTCTACGAAGTAAAAACGTTTTCAGATAACCCTTCTAAAGGGAGGAAAAGCGTTCGTACAAACGCGGCGTGCAGTGCGTTTTGTATATACTTTATTTCAATTCATTAAGTCTGTTCTCGCCGTTCACAAAGTGTTATACACTTGTTTTCCTGTCGCCGTCCATTGTGTTGCGAGTCCGAACGGACGGCTTGAAAGTGTACGCGACTTCCCGATCACAAACGAGCTCTATATAATTATTATCGTGCGGTAACAATCGGTTCGACGCGTTCGTTACGCACACAAACGGTTAATATTAATATGTTAAACGCGAAATCGGAATATCGCATCGCCTGTCCAACAAAATCGTCATTGTTTAAACGTTTATTCAACGGTATTGTAACTGTATTATGCGTGGTCGTTTTTATAATTATAATTTAATAATAACTGTATCGTGTGAATTGATGAACGCGTTCATGTTTTGGGTTACTTAAAGCTTAAAAATACCGGTTGATGCTATAAACGTTTTTCATTTCATTTATTTTTCGTCCCTTCAAAACGCAACGTTTTGGCAATTAAATGAATATAAAATAAACTGTTATTTCATTAAAAATATTTCAATTTTAAAACCTTGAAACATTCGTATGATATTTTTTAAATTCGTTACCTTAAATTTCAAAGTTATAATAAAATCTAAATATTATTAAAAAAATGATATATTGTTTTTTTTCTTTTTACGACTTACAAACCAAACCAATAACTACCCCTCTAATTATCATTCGTTTCAAAGTTTGGAAATTATTTTTATCAGAACAGAAGTGCTCCCATAAGCCTGTTGTGTACGTGTATACCACCCTTCTACTCACGAATTTAAATTCGAGTGCTTAATTCAATTTCTATTCATCGGTAGGGTTGAATATTTTATTTTGACATAAATGTAATTTTTCAATGAATTGTTTTATTTTTATTTTTTCAATTCATAGCTGCTTACATAAAAAAATTGAATATAAATTTATCGCGATGACTTCAATCGAATCCGGTAAATAATGAGTAGGTACTTCGTTTGTCTACGTGATTGTGCAGAGGCGTTCCTATTAATAGTTTACGTTTGACTAAACGGGTTTTCTTACATTAATTATCGCTCGAAACGTTTTGCATAACTTATAAAACGATCAAATGCTACTCACCGACGACGTTAAGATATCCGATTTGAGTTTTGGCCGTGATCGTATTTATTTGGCACATGTAACGGCCGCGGTCTTCTTGCTGCACGTTGTTGATGTGCAGGAACCACGTCCGGTGCTTGTCGTGCGACACCGTGATTCTGGGATTTCTTGTGATCACGTGGCTGTTTACCGTCAATATGGCGGACTGTTCGAAATGCATCCAAGCCACCTGCAAGCGAGCACCCAAAATATAATATCGTGAAGAATTCCAGTGTTATCTACGTGGACATTTCGAAGCCGGTGAAAACCGTTTGCTGTAAAAAGTTACCCAGTGCACGTCAACAAGTACAATGATTTTCCGGTCGAGCGCGTTTGTGTTGCACATATACGATAATTTAAAAACGAATGACAGGGCGCATTTTCGCTATTTTTGGAACGGGTACGTGTAGCAGCAGTAGGCCGAGTGTGGCATTGACGGAACACGTGGCGACACTAATCGATAGTCGATTGTGAAAAGTGGACGTTTCGAAAGGCTATACGCGCGCAATAATTGGCGAATTTTGTTTTGAGCAAAAACGTTATTCCTGCCCGGCAACGTTTTTCACACGGCAAAACGTCATGCTCCGTCCTTATGAGTGATAGCGTTTGCTCCACGGGGTCTTGACATTTTTCTGATAAATAATAATAATTGTCTATCAGAAAATACAATCAAAAGTTTAAAGGGGTTGTTTGAAAAATAAAAATAAGAATTTTGCATCGTTAGAAGAAAAAAAAATACATGACGTAGATCTATCAATTGTATGAAGAAGCACGATTCCACGAGCCAATCATTTTCCGCGCTCAGCAGTTTTCTTACGATGCGGTATAATTTTTTAGTGTGATTCAGTTGAAAAAATATTGAATCTCAAAACCATTATCTGATAGCATATATCAATATATATGGTTTTAAATATGTTTGGATTTAAGATACATTTTTATCAGGCAACGGTCCAGAATTTAATTTTTCGAGCGAACCTAGATTCTCTATTAAGCAAACGTCTAAGGGATATTTATAACACTAAGTGTTCACGCCTTCACGGAAATCATTTAGTTTATGCATGAAAAATGAAGAAATGGATAAAATTAATATTGACTACATTTAATCTACCGACTACAAAATAAAAGATTTTTTTCAGACTGCTCGACTCTGTAAAACGCCTACGACGTTTTTACCAAAATTAGTAGAACCCTAATTGTACACCAAAAATATAATAAAAAAAACTTATTTTATTATGGACAATACATAATCTGACTAACATAGTGTACCTAATATATTTTCAAAAAAAGAATTTACAATATAAAGGACTTCATCGTTACATCTCAAATTTAAAATGGTAAAACGGTCACAAGATAAAAATATCATCTTTTATTTTATAACACTCGACTTATAAACATTTTTTGCAACATACTATCAAAAGGTTTTATTTTATATCAAAGGGTTTTTCTTCAATGTTAAGTACAAGAAATAAAAAAATAAAGTTGAATTGGTTTATTTTCAATACCATGATTAATATCAAGAATGTTTTACTTTCAATAACATCTGTTATAGTTGAAGAAAACTATATCGAACGTTCCATTTTTTAAAGGCATTTTTTCTAAATTTTTTTGTGCTGAAAACAGTTTTTAATAAAATAAAAATTTGTTATTGCATATTTTTTTATTTTTTTAATCATAATTTTAAATACAATAAGATATTCCTAGCTTTTCTAGCTAATTAATTATACCTAGGGATGAAAATAAAATAAAATAGTTTTTTATATGTGCGATAAATGACAAATGTTTAGGTTAGACATATAATTGTTCTTATATAATAATTTAAATAATTTAAATTGATCAACTCATATAATCTAATTTTAAACTATTTCGATGTAAAAAGTTTCTAATAATACACTGAAATTATTAAAAATTATTTTTCTTTTTTATAAATAGTTTCTAAATACAACTATTATAGCTCAACAATTACATAAAAGTTAGTAAAAAGAATATTTATTACAAAATAAAATGTTATAAGACTTGATTTAAGATTTAATTAATTATGCTTATATTAAAAAGTATAAAATTCGAACATCCGTTTTAATCATGTTTATCAGTTGAACGCAAAAAAACTAAAATGTATAAAATCATTTTTATATTCTACGTATACTTTTTGTTGGGTACAATACATTTTCATATTATATGCTTTCAATAAATGTGTTCGATAATTAAGTACCATGCATAGTTATATAATACAATTGTTTTACTTTCAAATATTCAAATTTCAAGTTTAAAATATAAAAAAAATCATCGAATCAATGTGATTGATGTACTTCTCATTGGACATTTATGATAACTAATCAAATAATCTAAACGTTCATTACAACTAATCTAAACTATAATTATATTTAATGGAACAGAGAGGAGGATATATTTTTATTCATCATTAAACTCAGTTTAGCGATTATGTGGGGATTTGTGATTTTCTTAAAATACATTTCTAGATTTCTAGAATCTTTTGTAATAGACTTAGGAAAGGTTAAATAAAATATTTACATCGCAAAAGTTACGGATGAATATGTATAATTTTTTTATTTTTTTACTACTGTGCTAACATAGACGAAAATTCACATTAAGAAAAAGTGCTGAAAACGATTATTATTTAACTAACTTAATCTCATGCTGGATGTACATACAATTTGTATTATAATTGAGAGTTAAACGACTAGAGACTTATGATAATTATATTTCCATGATAATCAAAAAAAAAAAATAAAAAAAAATAGTCAAAGAGATTTCGTGGACAAATATTTAAAATTATTCGAAATAAATTTATGCCCAATCATAATTATTCTTAAGTATGTAGATTAATTTTTTTTAATACAATATTTTAAAGAACAACGGTCAAAATGATCAAAATTGGAACTAAGTATCTCATATAAACTCTCGAGAAAAAGTTTAATTAAAAACATTATGAATCGAAAAAAAGAGCTTTAACTAAAATGCGTACGAATTCCACCATCATTGTCTGGATCTGAAAAAATTGGTTTATTGTCAGTAATGTACAAGCATGCTAAGAAAACACATTTTTTACTGAATCCATACACTTTCGTAAGTTAATTGAATATTAAAAATGTTGAATAACCATGATATTAAAATGTATAATAGTTGCTGAGAAGAAACAGATTTAAATTTTACTCCAAAGTAAATATAATTACCGCTATAATTACGAGCAATGACTTTATGATTAATTTCATTATAAATTCGTTTATCTGAACTGCACGTAAAGGATATGCTGAATTTATTATTGAACACCTAATGAAGCTAATGAAAACAAATGTGTAGCTTGGATCGAAGTATTATGAAATAAGAACTAAATAACACAGAAACATGTCTGGAATACGGCATAATAATGTAACAAACGTCTCTGCAAACATTAAAAAATCGTAGAAAATATGAAAGGAAAAATCATATTCTAAATCAAATCAAGAAGAATTAATCACTAATAATTTGAAAAGCTGTTTGGTAAAAATACGATTAGGTGATATCATCGAAATGAAGAATGAAATACAATCGAAAGCATTGTATAGAAATGCAGACCATTAATCTATGAACAATTTAACAATCAAATGATACGGAAAAAAATGTTATATCATAATTAACAATTATATTTCTTAATCTTTTCGAATAATACTTACTTAAATTATTTGACCTTTTGTTTTTTTACTTTTCGTTTAATTAGTTGAGTGTAAAAAATCAAAAACTTGAAATGTGAAATAAATTACACGACTAGACTATTCTGATGTATGTCTAAACATCACGTGTTATTGATAAACAAATAAGTGTTTACTAAAAGGAGTATGAATAAATAATTGAAACAAAGAAGACGTTTTCAGGTTGATATGGATATTTTAACAGTAAAAAACTAATTGATTTTCTATGAAATTAACGTGAAATTAACGAAAAATCACTCCGTACGAACGTACAAGTGCTACAAAAACAACATAAAGATATGAGAAATATTATATAACGGGATCACATTTAATGTACGTGCGCGAACATTTGTGTAGATTAATTGGTAGTGCTTACACAACGGAATAAACATGAAACTTCTACAACTGCGGGTCGTGAAAAATATCTTGTTAAATATTTTACTCAATTGCATTATGCATTGTAAACAGTTCACTTTTATTATAAATTCGAATACTAATATAATACTTGCGTGTGGATACTTTCACACTTTTATCTCGTACCAATATTTTGATATATAATTTCAAGAAAAAAAAAAAAGGTCGTCATATGAATAACAAATAAAAACATTTACACGTTTTCTCGCGCAATAATATATCAACTACTTGACCGACCTAATCATGTGGTTGGAAAAAGTTGATGGATTCTAGTTTTAAAAATAAAGGTGTTGTCTAAACGTAAAAGTTTCGCCACAATATGAAAACTAAAAGTAGTCACCGCAAAAATGTTGTTATTATTCCCGAGTACAAGATCCCATAGAACTTCCTAAGTAACGCTGAAATCAGACACGGAAAAACAAAACAGTTTTCAACGCGAGACCAAGCATCATTATATAATTTGACATCGATTCTATGTTAACATTTTCATTAAGGTAGTATTCAAATAAACAATGTGAAACTTTTAGAGCAATAATTATTATTCACTTAAAAAAAATAAATAATTTGGCCAAAACACATCTTTATTAAATCTATTGCTGCCTGAATCGACTTAAAACTAAATTTAACTTTTATGAGACATGAAAATAATGGTTAATTATTTATTTACATTTAGATTCTAAATGTATTGATTTTATTATAAAGGAAGTTTTTATCTTTTTTATAGTGTGTACAGTGTACACAATTTCGACTAAAATACCTGTTCCGATGTATACAAACCTGGTACTTTTGTGAAAGAAAATGTTGTCTAATTGGTCCTTTAAAAACGTGCACATGCCACTGATCAGACAACGATAAGAAAGAGAAATACCTACATACCTTACTAAAATAGCTATAAGAGTTAAATATAATATAGATGATAAAACGAATGCGAACACTACAGTTTTCCAAATAATTTTAATACTAGCTAGTAAAAGTCCGAATCGACTGAAAGAAAAAAACTAAACTTTTTGACGACAAAAGGAAAAACATTCGTTCATTCTTATAATAACATATTAATTAATGCCCATCATTTACTCAATAAATTGTGTTGTAAAGATTTATCGTTTAACATTTTTTTTTCAGAAAAACTACGGAGAAATTAAAATGAAATTATTTCAATGTACGATTTGGACCAAAAATGTTTTACCCATGACACATACGTATTATTTATTGAGTTTTCTTCGGGAAATATTCACAAATTGAATTAACGACACGCGTGTTTACGAAAATAAATCTATTCGAGTGAAAAACGTATTACATAAACGCTTACCAAAGTGCAAGCAGGGGTTGAAGGGTTTGGGAGATATTTTATTTTATGACAAATTTAAACCACGATCGTATTACATGCGCGCGTTTTCGAAATTTGTATTTTCCCAGAAAATAACCCATCGTGGTAATTTTACATTTAAATCCCCAGCATCTTAATAAATCATTGCGCGGACCAGAAATAAAATACTCGGCATAAGTGCGTGCTCTCAACTCTTACGATACCGGGGGAAAAAAAAAACAGCAAAGATAAAAACATTCGGTTTGCAATAATATTATTTTACCGTTATAATAATTATTATTGCTATAAATTATTATCATTATGCCCATTATCATTATTACAATGAAGTCGACGGAGCAAAAGCAGCATAATACTTAAGATAAAATAAGTAAAAGAGGGTAGAAATTGGTTGGTTGAATTAGTACGGCGAGCCCGCGGTCCTGCTACCGAAAATAATAATCAAAAAGACGAGGGAAAACACCGGCCAAATTGGCCAATTACTCTCAGGTGGTGCCCCTGCTCTCTACTGCATAATATCACAACTTTCGCATAGTCTTTATGATATTGAATTGGCCGGTTGCTCTACCGCTCGTGGAAAACTTGAATGCTTCGAACACACACAAAAAAAAAGTATACTAATACGAGTAGAATAATATATAAATATAAAATATTATATAAAATATTATATATTATAATGTACTCGTATGTTGTCAACAATGCTTCAGGTAACCGTCGGAAAATTGCATGTTCCCGTAACACGTGAAACATGATGAATGGACGGGGGCACTTTGAACTTGACGCGAACGACCCAAAGGGATTATAATTTAAACCGCTTGTATCATAATAACATATAATCTTTATACGCGCCCCATACCTGTAAATAAATACGGTACGTTCATAACAGTCGGTATAATGTACCGCGTGGTGAACACCTGTTATTGGTTATTAATCAAAATACAAATGTATATAAGTATCAAAGTACGCTTAGATGAACAGATAAAATTTATCACCGCCACGTTTACCTACCGCATAAATGGTTGAAAATGTTAAGACAGTAATAACGTAAAACGGTACGATGTTACCTCGAACACGATACGTATAAGGTTTCGTCGATAATAATTGCTATTGTTTTTATTAGATTTTGCAGTACGCTAATTATAACGCTTTAGTATCGTTCATCAAGAGGATCGCAACAAAACGTACTTGTACGTATCGGTTCGCTGTTTCACGTCGATTCGTGTTCGCATACTGTGTACGACGAGCGTGCAATAAAACCGATAGTGTTTCTATGGAACACACACACGAAGTGGTTGTAAATTTGACGAATGTAAGTGTTTTATTAGTGTACGAGAAGATAAAAATAATTTTGAATCGAAATTGATGGTCATGGTATAATATAAGTTCGCTTAGTTATTTGAGTCGTGTGTTAAACAGATTACCTATACATACATATACATATTTTATATATATGTGTGTTTGTGTGTGTGTGTAAAAAAGGGTGGATTCTTAAATTTTAAATTCGACACACGTGCGTTATGCTAGACGAGAATTATACAGCTGTGCAAAACAGAATGAATACCTCTAGCATTTTTTGAACGGATTTTTCACCCTTACACAGCTCCAATTGCCCTTTTTCTGGCACACGCCTCAAATGTTCACCATGTCTGTGCATAATACCGACTTTGGTTTTTCAAATGCAAACATCCGTAACGTGACAATCGAGAAAAATGTTATACATACATAAATATGAGTGTTTACTTTTAGGATCAAAGGCCTCAAGAAGGTTAAATGTTGGAAGCATAATATAACTTATGTCAAAGGTCAGACGAAATGCAAACTTATCAACGGGGAATAACACTTCGGATTGTGTTTTTAAATGCAATAAATTAAAACTTTATATTCGTATGTACTAGTAATCAATCATTTTTATAAAATTCATTGCATTTTGAAAACTTAAAATTAATTAATTAAAAAATTAAATAATTATACAGCACATTCTAATTGCACTAACCATTGTCGTTAGAATTAGTAAGTTGATCAAGAGTACCATATTTGTTCGAAATTAAAATTGAAGTTCAAAAAAACCAAATTAAGGCCGTCGAGTTATTCATAAATGTAGACGGTCTCTCTATGTTATTGTTAATTCAAGCTACTTAGCGCCTTATCATAAATAAACGTAAGCTCATTCGATAGTTATCAGTCAGCTATATTCCTATAAGGTCAAGCAAAATGTATACCGAAAATTAAAATGTTTGAAAATCAAATTATAAAATACGTTTTGCTTACGTCGAAGATACGATAATGAAATGTAAGTAAAGTATTTGAATTTATACCCAAGAAGATTTACATATATTTTTATCTCAATACTATATGTTTATTCGAAAAAATGTAATATAACGCATTCGTGGGTACGCAATTACGCAACGATATTATTATTATAATTATATTTTCAGAAAGGCTTTAACCTGCACCATTATACAACAGAATAGTGCACGTGATATATTTCGTCGCGTTCGGGCTATATATTAAAACCAACTCGAAACGTCTAGTCAGTCAATACCACTTTATAGTAACCGAATTATAACGAACTCACATAAAACACGCGCGCTGCATGCAGTACACGAGATGATCATAGTTATTTTTCTTCGCATTTCCACACTGTTAATAAATAAGGCCTCTTTGGCTCGAGACGGGCAGGCGTCGAGGGAAAATACAAGAAACTAATTAAACTTAATGTAAAAACAAACATTTAAACTTACCATAACACTAACAACTGGCGAAGCCACGGCAGGACAGACGCGAGTACAAGTGTAATTTATTGTTTTCATTCCGAGATAAGAAGTCCAACACATAGTACAACGCGCCGATCATGCAGAAGTAAACTATACGATCGAGTATATAGTGTCTATGAAAGGCAAATCCAGTTTGATATTTATGATTCGTTGTTTGCACAAGAAACATCTAGTATAACATGTTCGTTTGTGTAGTGTTATTATTACTTTTTTTCTTTTTTTTATTGCGTTTGAAAAATGAGTGCACAACACGCTTGCATGTCAGTCGTCATTACCTATTAATAATTGTTTTTTGAATATTTCAAAAACTCTGCTCTAAAATATTTATCGTCGTCCAGCTGCAAACCGTATTGGGTTGAACGATATGCGCGTGAAATAGTTTACCCGATGTAATCACGTTTAAAATATTTACGTATTACGTTTGAACATCAAAATTATCTTGGACGTGCTCACAACGGGATTTGACTGATCACGGTGCCTAAATCATTGGTTAATTTGAATTTGCTAATAGTAACATGACAACGATTTGACAACATATTTGACGATAAAATTTGATTTGTGTTTGTTGTGCCTGTTTTTTAACTTCCCCCCCCCTTTATTTAAGATATAAAGTCTGTCCCTTTTTGGGACAGTAAGAATATTCGCTATGTAGTTTTCAATCTAAAATCGTTTTAAAATACATCGAACGTTTGTTCGCAGCCATATTATAATAATACTGCAATGTTCTTTTTTTGTAACGAAACTACGATTCTACACGCATAATTAGTATTCCTCTAAATGTCTGCGTGATCGAAGTTTACCAAAAATTGGAGAAATAACAATAAATATACATAAAACACCTCTGGTCTATACAATGGTCAAATTTTCCAGCAGAATTTGCCGCCAAATATAAACATATTGTTCCTAATATTCCTCACAAAATCTGGTTCAATAATCTCCAATTATCCAGATCAACCATTGTTGAATTCAATCGTCTACGTTCAGGCCACACACTCTTACCAGCCCATGCCTGTAAATTGGACTTGAACGACTCTCCTCTCTGCATATTACATCCGACTGAGAGTTTATGTGATTTAACCCACACTCTTTTTGATTGTCCTTCCCTGCAAGCAAAACGCGCTGGTTTGTCTAGGTCCCTTGTAGCCTTTGATACCTCGCCAGACCTTTATTCTATTCTTAATTCTAACTCAGCAGTGGTCATTTCTCTAATTATAGCATTTATACAGGAAGCTGGCTTCCACATCTAAAAAATTATATATTGTATCTTTGAATTGTATATAACCGCCATGCCTTAATTGTCGAGCTATTATTGTATTACAAAAAGCTAATGATAAAAAAAAAAAAACAATAAATATCGAAAGATGTAATAGGTTACTCGTATTTAAAACTAATAAATACGTCACTTTTTGGAATATCTGATGAGCATATGCTTTATTTTGAATAGTTGCGCACGAAATGTAAACGTAAAATATTACGTTTTGATAAATTTAATAAATACGAGTATTCACTGTAATCGACGAAGAACCAGAACCTGTTTTTTTTTTCATTTTTATTTTTTTACTTTTCGTGACGAAACGTATTTTTTCCGACGGTAAATTTGATTGAAATATTACTTTCCTACCGAAAAATAACATATATACTTGGTTGATTCGCCAAATCCAGATAATGTGACAGTGTGTAAAGAGAGTGTTTTTTCCTCTCGGGGTTCAATCAAAATAATGGATTCTGGTTTTGGTAGAGACGAGGGAAAAATAAATATATATTATATATATATATATATATATATATATATATATATATATATATATATATATCATAGGTATCGTAATATTAAGCACGTATTCGATTTCCGATGGAAAAGAGTATCAAACCTTATATGATCCCAGATTTCTGACGGAGCATCCTAGCTTTACACTACGTCCTGCAGGTACTGTCACGTTCACTATAGGTTCCGTAAATTCTGGATCATCCATAATCACTGAAACAACAAAATGTTTTATGTATTTATTATGAACGTTTTCAATATTATATATAAAATGTATTTTATGTATGCGTATTGTTTGTGTATTTGTTTATTTTTAATTATACTCGACAAATAATCTTTATTGTAAGACGTATACGAACACGTTTCACTATGATAACCGGCAGAAGGAACAATACCATTTTAATATATCTGAACAAATATCAAGTCCCAATAGAACACAATTATAAGTAGATCATGACGTATCGTTAACTGTGTATTTACGTACGTGTAGTTACTATGTATTTTTTTTGTACACTCATGTCCGTCTTACAACTATCCGTGCAAATCTGTTTTTACTCCGCGTTAAGAAATAGCAATTCCACGAGAAAATATAAAATAAAAATTCTAACGCAGTTCCAAATGCTGTCACGTAGAAAATTAAAAATATAAAAACGTGTTAACTTAAGCCTTGATGAAATATAAATGAATATTTATAATTTATTTATAATGTTAAGATTAAACTAACAATAACAATACCTATTCCATAGCATTGATAATATCGTTTTGAGTTCATCAAGTAAAAAAAAAATTGTCATTTTAAAAGTAAGCTAAACACGGAAAATTAATACTTCAAGAATGATCCAACTAAATAACAACGACCACGGAACAAAACGGAATCATGAACTTATTAACAAAATTATAACTGATTCAACTTTTATATGTATACAGCTAGTACAACAGAATTACGTGTTAGAAATATATACAACCTAATTTCACACTGTAAAATAATAAACTTTGGGCGAAGAAAAGTTTTTTTTTCTCAATTAGTTAAAAAATGATATTTTACTGTTCGGGATACACAATAATAAAAGAAAAAGAAATTACTTTAAAACTATTACACAAAACAAGTAAAATAATTGAATGACAAACTTAATATTACATTTATTAAGTAAATATAAATAATATAAACCTGAGAAAAAGTTACAGTAGGTACAAATGTTACAGATTTACTAGAGTAAAAGTTTTTAGATTTAAAAATAAAAATATTTTACATGCACGATTAATACAATGAAATTGATATTAATGTTAAAAATATTTATATCAAATTTTCCCACTCTTTGGTTTAGTTATTATATATGTCTTCTATCTATATGATATCACGAACTACAATTTGGTATACTTTTATACGTAGATAAATCGTGTATAATTTTCTCAACTGCTCATCATATTACTACTAGCTTAGACGTTATCTACAACTTCTAGTAAATGTACTTATTTGTTTATTGTGGGATTAAAAATTTACAGAACAGAAAAACTTAACTCTTATATATGTATGTATAGGTATTAGTTATTCATTTATAAGAATGTAATGGAAGTAAATTAAATTAATTTTAAATGAAAAACTGTATGCAATAAAAACCATTTGAACATTGCGTTCACTACAGCTTTTTAAATAATAAATCATGCTGTAATATATAAAAGAAACTGTAATCTGCAATTTATACACAGTGTATACGAAAAAGTGTAAATATTAGAAAATGAAAGACAACATTTCACAATAGTATTATATGTACATATGTATAATATGTGTAATATCCATGATGTATATTGTTTTTTTTTTAATTCGTTAAATAATACCATAAATTAACTGGAAAAATAAAGATATACAGCACAAATGTTGGTATGATTTTTTCATTGAATTTAGAAAGTTGAGTAAACCCAATTGAAGTATCCCTTAGCGTTAAAATGAATTTTTTCATGGACTTACAAAAAACGCTTTTTAAGTGTTTGAATTGCATAACAAAAAAACAATTACAACCCACACAAAGTTAATGTAAGATATTATTTTATTAACTGCATTAAAACTAATGTTACAGACGTGACTAAGAGGAGCATGGAAATGGGAGCTAGTAACAAAATAACATGTGTACACACACAACATCTACTTAAATATCCCATAAAAACCTGACGCGGACCCGGCGGCGGCAGTTCTCTAGAACGTACGCCGCCGACCGTGTCGCTAATCTTGTCAGCTGGCAGTCCGCGTACCGCGATACCTATCCCCCCCGTACCCCGCACCAGCCGGATGAGTGGGGGGCATCGACACCTCCGTAGGAAAAGGCTGAAAGAATAACAGCGGTCTCTTACGCGCGAGACTTGATAGCGATCGCCGACACGTCTTCTGACAGATAATCTACAGTTCTCTTGTTATTTTCTCTTCATCATAGAATTTGTGTTATGTATTTTAAAATAATCTCAGTATCATTACATATTGGATTTCATTGTAAAAAATTGTGTTATTTACTTTTAATTAAAATAAGTATAACTAAATACTCGATTATTATGTACACTGTCGTCGTGCTACCTCCCCAGTGAGATCCCCGACAAACCACTATCCACATGATTATGAGGAGAAGGTAATTTGTATTTTAACGAAAATATTAATAAAAAAACTTAAAAGTGTAACATTGTACAATCAGTTTTATAGAACTATGCAAGAGGTTTCATCCTAAAAATAATACAGCATCAACTCCCTATAATTGAAAGACAAAGATTTCAAATGAAATGAAGCCTGGTATATATTTTTTTTCATAAATACATTTAATTATATCAAACAACACGGATCAGTATTAATGGAACAAAAAAAAAACCGTTTAAATTAAATACCACGAATTGTATGGATTAATGGTATCTTGGATTGAGCATCTATTTTAGTGTTGGACAAATAAATATAAATGTATTTCAATTCAATTAAAATTCAGACGTTCAAATTTTAATACCACATAAACTAGAAGAAATAATTTTACCGACAACGACGGAGAGGAAAGTGTAAAGCATGTGTCAGTAATACATAACAGTACCGTGTTATAGAATGGCAGCACAAACGTTTGACAAATCGAAACCGATACCGATGCTTACTGATATTAGACAAGTAGGTACAGGAATCGCACAGCAGTTTGAAACGTTTAACATATAGTGCACGAATTTTACTAGACGTTGCGGCCATGATAAATTGAACGTTCGCAAGGATTACGTTAATAGCGCAGAGGACAGAGAGACAGAGTGAAACAAAGACGGATAGACATAGGGTAAGACGATCTTTGAAAAAGTGATTACACTATTTGGATGTGGGTGATAGGTGAACGGGATAGGGGGAAAAAGCGCGTGAGACAGAAAATAAAGAGGAAAAAAATGCTTTACATATTTTAATAAACGCAGATGGGAGAAAAAAACCACGTCGGAGCCTCCACTGTGACAGTGGCGACCGTTGGCACAGCGAGAACGAAGACTGTATGTGATGGAGAGGGGTGGGCACGAGCATGTGTGTGTGTTATGGTAGACAAGGTGCACATGTGTGGCAGATGCATCAATCTCGTCGAAATGAGGAAGACACAGCTCTTACAGAGAAAAACCCCGCGAAACAACATTTGTGTTATATTCCGACGTCTCTCCCGTCCATATGTCACCCGGTGCCATTTTGCCTTGTTGATTCGTCTCGGTTTAATATTGTATTCAAATAATAATAAAACAAATAAAAAACAAAATAAATAAATCGACAATATATATTGAGAAAACACGGCAGGCGCACGGCTGTTATACGCGGCGTTCTGTAATCGATTTTCGCGTGCAACGTTATTTATTTTGTACATATTTTCCAAAAGAAATTTATTCCAATATCCACGCGTACTATATACATATGCTCGGGAAGTTTAAAAAAATTATTTGTATACGTTAAAAAAAAACATGACAGCGTCCGAGGACGCCAAGACGAGATTTTTAAGTAATCCGAAGAATGTGAAGTTTTCATTCGATAACCATATGGCTTTCTTTACACATTGTTATTCTATTTTTCATCTCGTCGAAACTTAACATATGTTTTTTTTTCCGAACCACAATAATGAATGTTTGTTTTTTGCTATCTAAACAAATGCAGGGAACCAATTATTTTTCTAGGTATAAAATTGTTATTTTAGTTTGGCCTGATGTTACTGAAAATAACAAACTCCATACGTATTACGTACACAATATATTATTAATTAAATATACTCGATATACTATTATTAACTCTATTGTATTGGTAATAATAAAAACCTAAAAAAAAATATTGATAACGAAATTTAAAATAATGTATGCAAAATGAGTTAAATAATGAATATTATAACTTTACGAAAAGTAGATATTGACTAAGGAAACAATACGTCCATCAGGCCGACGTCATTAAACGTTTTGATAGTTTGAACAAAATGTTGAACGTAAATGACAAGTAAGAAGATTTAAAATCAACTAACGATAATTAAGTTGCAGAATCGACTTGGTTGGACGACATATAGCTCTGCATAAGAAACTTCGAATTGAGAATACGGTCAGCGATCGATAAAAGTTGATAAACCTAGAGCTTTGGCAACAGTCGAGTAATTATTGTGAAAAGGGTAGGGAATACTTAAAACAAAACCCATGATACCCACGTTGGGCGCATTCAATATCAGCCAGAAACCGCGCTAGAGTCCCCCGTAAAACCGTTCGTGTTTTAAAATAAATGCTACGTACAGACTTTCAAGCGAACAACATTTTTCGTGCAGTTCGAAGTAAATGTTTTGAACGGTGCGTGAGAAAAGGAATCGAATAAAAATACCAATGTTGACCGGCTAAAAACATCCATACGTTATCTAAAACTCAACGGCAGTGCCGGAACAAATATAGTCTATGAGTTCAAGCAACGGGAACATGATGCGATACCTCGGAAAGTTCATAACCTCACATTTAGTGGAATCAAGTGTTAATCCTGCACAGTGATCGATATTATTCTGGGCCGATAAACAATTTTCGGAACAACTGACTTTCCCGAAGAGATTTATACACACCGTCCGTTTGTCAATCAAGTACACGTATAGTTTCTGACCGGATAGCTTATACTCGTATACCATTGAAAACAATGACTATTATTATAATATAGGAGTAGTCGGCTAACACCGTTTCGCGTTACGTTTTTATTAATATATATTATATTGTGTAAAGAGGGAAAAATAATATTACAGCGAGATGTCCGCGGTGAGATAAAACTATACAGCTTAGAATTAAACCCTAAACACATATTATGATATAACGGCCGCTAGTGTATAAGAGGGATTACTCGGAACAGTAAATATATGTATATTATTTTGATATTGCACATCGTGGGACTGTTTACAACTGTGTGCGAAATAGTTATCGCATAATTTGTCCGCTCTCGGAAAGGGTTGGCAAAAGTTTTTTCCGCACACACTAATACCGCGGACCGCGCACCCGTGTTGTTGGCGCCGACGGTTCGGGGTATGTGTGCCCAAGACGCCAAACACGCGCGCACACACACACATCCAAATATCCGATTTATCGCGAGTGTACAATAATAATAATACGGGGATCGGATATTCTGTGTGTATCTAGCCGATAACCGCCCTGACCGCGCCGCACGTTCTACTGTATACACATTATACATGTACGACCGACGATGACGACACGACGGGAAACAACGGGTCGCGTACGCGCAATATCGTCGGCGGTCGGGTGCATGATTTGAATATATACGGTTTATCCCGTGGTTCGATTTAATAACGCGCGGCCGGCCGAGACGTTTGTCTTTTGACTCCGCGCGCGTAAGACTCTGCGCGCGCCCCGGCTAGGAGAGTTTTGCACCCTTTCCCGCGGGAACTTTGTCCGAGCAAACTAATATTATCACACCGCCGCACCGCCGCGGAATTCAACGTTCGAACCGCGGGGGTAGTTGGTGCTGCAGCGTCGACGGCGGGTGCGCGGCGGGCGGGTGGTTTTGCGGGCGCCCCCGAAAAGGACTTCCGGCCGCGACGGCAATTATTAACACCGAGCACAATCCCCCGGTATGATTAACCCGCGATAGTTATTATACGAGCAAAACCACTGTTTAATATCTCCTCTCGCCGGCGCGACGGCATGAAAAATAACTACAGCTAGGATATATACACTGTACGCGATAATATCCACTGGCAATTATTATTATTATTATTCAGCCGCGTCGTCGGCCGACGGATGATTTTCGATCCATACGCTCGTATAAGTCTTATACTTCACTTATAATGTCGCGCAAAGTATACCGCGGTACAATACAATTATACAACTGTAAGAATGTGTAATAAGAAAAATTAACAAATAACTCAATGTATATATATATAAGAGGTGGACTGTATTAGACACCACAACACAGACAATGATAAGAATACATTTTTGTACAAAAATAATACTGTGCGGGTGTCCCTTCGACACTGCTATACACACTTACAATGTTGAATAATAATGATAAAATAATAATCTAGATAATGAACAATAACAATAAATGATAACAATAAAATATTATCGATACCATGGTACCATCGTTGACCGCTCGGTTGTATAACGTAACGTTTTGACCATGACCCTCAGAAAACGGGTCGGTTACGGCCGCGGCGACCTCGTGGTTCACGAACGCCGAACTCGCGGTATGTGCGCATGTATAATGTACATCAACGACAAATTGATGTAATTAAAATCACCACACCGGTGAAAATAATAGTTAAACAGCACGAATCACGGCCGACGACGCACGTGATGTGAACGGTGTCGCGTAGGACGACAACCGACTGAGACAACGACGCGAGAACATACCCCAAATACGTGAAATACGTTCGAAACTACACAGCTTGTATGTACTGTAAACTGTAACATAGACATTGTGTAAATGTTGTTGCTAAATAGTATTTAGTAAATACATATTTAAAAGTGCAAAGCTTACAGTTATTTCAAAGACTTCTCCTAATTTAACGATTCGTGTTAATGATACTTAAACCCGCCCCACGGGATGACTAAAAACGTACTTATCGCTCAACATCCTGTAGACAACCTAGAAAAATAAGTAAAAACCCATCTACAAGGGGGTCTTCCATCCAGTAGAACAAGTGAAACTCTGCATAGAACCATTTAAAAGTGGGCACGCGGACTATAATAAATAATAATAATAAATAAGACAACCGTAGATAAACGGAGACGTTCGATCAGACAACTGCACGATAGATCTCAGACAAGACAATACTGTAGTCAGTTGTAAACAACATAAGACATCGAATTTATACAATAATTTTTAAATCTTTTCTTTAAATATCTAAAAATCCTTCAGAGTTCAACAATAAAACTATAGGTATGCGATCTATAATCAATAAATTTTGAAACAAATTTAAAAGCGAAATTTCGTAACATCAAAAAAATTGTGAACACAATTTCAATAATTACCTATAAATGAGGTCATGAAAAATATGTTACGTGACGAAAAAATATGTATGGTACTAATTATTTTAAGATTCGTAAACTGTAAAAATTGTCGATCCGAATGAAATGTTGTTGCTTTAATAAAAATAAATGATTTCGTCTAACGCCGAACTGCCTGACATACAGCACAAACATTTGTATTTAAAGTCGATACCATCATGTAAATACGTAGAGACGATCGGATGTCATTATATATCAGATTTTAACAGGATAATTATTACACGCCTAGAACAATATTTAGACGTCCGACGGGAAAAATTTAAGTTGTTATTGTTATAATTCATTAGGGTTCGATATTTTATTTTATTTTCCTGATATTCTCTTACTTTTTTGCAAAAAAAAACATCCTTATGTGCGTATGAAGATTTCTATAAGAGAGTAAATAAAATTTTCAGTTTTTCAATGAGAACTTTTCCATTTTTCCATTTTTATTTCTGTCAGATTTTCAAAATCAACTTATCGCATCAACATAAATTAAAGGTTTTATACTTCGGTTGATAAATAGTTTAGATTTACTTTTAATCGATCACAAATTAACCAAGGTGGAACTCAACTGAAAGCCCCTGAAACAATGATTTAATTAATAACACTTAATATATTTAAGGTAACGTATCTAAAAATTCTTCGGGTGTCTCGAAAAACTTTAAAAATTAAATATTTATATATTCTGCATTATACATTTTGTTTATTTTTATATAGTTTATTAATTTATTGGTATTTTTATTAATAATATACATATTCATAAAAAAAACTGACACGACCCGTATGCATACCACGCTCAGTGTCGATCGGAAACATGAACAACACACGATCATCAAATATTTTGTTCAAATGTCAAATATTTATCGATTTTAATTGTAATAGTACTGATGGGGTAACTATATTATTATCGGGAGTTATGGCTGTCGGACTAACGTCGTCGTTTATTTTTATCCAAAATTTGATTTGGAATAATAATAATAATTTTGTGTGATTTTAGTGAAATTTTCCTTATTCTAAGCATATTCCTAACTTCTAGCCTCACTGCTCTTACCGCAGTAAAAATACGCATCACACAGCACACGAGTAGGATAATCTATTTTTGACATCGTAGATTATAATATAAGCTACTTTCCAAAATCGGTATGTGGCGATATTTGAAAGCGACAAAAGCATCACATTTTCCCGCCCATTCACTATTCCCAATCCTAACATTTAACTATACAATATTTTCGAAGCCCAAAGACTTTCTATGAAAACGGTACCAAAGTTCCAAGACTTCCAGCTGAGAAGGTAAAATGTAACGTCAATACGATGCAGTCCCAAAGATTTCTATTATAATTAACTAACTAGATTTCTCAGAATCAACAGGCGAAAACCGTATAACCAAATAGGCACGAACTCTATTAGATTCGCTTGCGTTACAAGATAGCTAAGATAACACATAAAACTTATTTAGATAATAAGCAGTCCTTTATTTCCTTTTCCAAATACTTCCGATATATTACGTATATATGTAATTCGCCTTTTTTTACCGCTATTTGTGGCTATATAATTATGCTTAGACATTATGCAATTAATGTGTTAGTTACATTTTGAATTCAAGACAAAAACTGTAGAGCAAAAATGCCGAACAAAGGCATTGAGTTAAGGATTGTTTTTGATGTTTCATCGATGTACAAGCGAATATCTAGTACAACAGTGGTCTATCAACAAACCCAAAAATGCCTTAGAGAATATCAGCAGATCGCAAATTGACGGTCAGTTTTATATTATACTATGTATATTGTATATATAATCGGAACGTTTACATCCAGATTTTCCTCTTCGACGTCCAAACAAACCATTAAACATCTTAAATGTGTCGTGTAAGACCAAATGGAAAAAGTCTCGTAGTTTCATAGTTTGAATACAATATTTACGGAAACGCAATAGAAGCGGTATTATGAAACCAGTACGAACACAAATAAGTTAGGAAAAACAAGCTTTTTTTATACATAATTTATGAATTTATTAACGAACTATTAGTACCAGACTCCGAATAAAACTATTTATTAAAATATGATTCCCGCCGAAGCTTTTGTCAAGCATATTCAGTAAATCAGTTAGTTTAATTAAATAATTTATTAATTATTAATTAAGCTCAGTACATCTGTATCTATCTAATGCGATTCGAGTTTTTTTTAAATATTTTTCAAATAGTTCTATCGCATCACCCGCATAGTTTGAATACATTTCCGATCGAGCAATATAAGAATATTATATTATTATAAATGTATAACGTAGCTGTCGAACCATACACGTTCATAAGTATAATGTTTTTTTTTTCGTACTCGATACAAGTTTCATCCGTTAAAAAAAAAGCATAACATACTACGTACAATTATTTTACAAATTACAAGGTTTACAGTCGCACAACGTATATACGCTCTGTAAAACTTGAATATCAAAGATATAAGAATTACCATATTGTACCGTATGGGGTGAAACCGGTGTACGCAATACAACGATAATAATTCTACACGGAACGATATTATTCACATTTTTTTTTGTTTTTTTTTATTCACAATACAAACACTGTGCGGTGGGAGGGGGACGGGGGAGAGGAAAAAAATGGTTTCATTTCATATGTCTGCCGTTCTCTCAAAATAATGGTACAGCCGATCGCCCTAAGAGATCCAATATAATGCCGGAAATTAAAATCGATTACTCATGCAGTCGGTAAATTCCGCGTGTGCTAAAGGCAAAACGGTGAACGTGTAGTGTGCATAATATCGTACTGCACGACAACAGCGGTATTGCCGTGCGTTTACGTTTCCGAGTGGACCGCATTCCCTCGCGCGCGCACACGGTGGTAGGTACGGGCCGCGTGGGGCGCGCGTATATTATACGGCTAGCGGCGTGTGGCGGTGGTTCTCGATATGAGCGCGGATAACGACTTGTTTTCCCCCTCGCGACGAAATTGAAAGCACCAAAAAAATTAATACAATACCGAACTTACGAGTGCGAGGGGGTGGGGGAGGGATAAAAAAAAAGTCACTTTATTCCGAACGCATTCGCTTACACCTATCCCAGATCTGCAGGACGCGGTGCGATATTATTACAACGTGTACGCGTACGTACATAATATTACGTATATACCTACCGTGTGGATACATATTATTTATTAATGTACACGCGTTGTTCGTAAAAGCAACACAGTAAGCGATATTCAAATGTGTCGTCTTATTAGTTTTATCGGTGTTCCGAAATCCGGCGGTACCGACGGCCCAGTAATTCAGAGCACTGCGCGCATAACGTAACGTCGTGCACCCGTGGTATACATTTTCGAATGTCTATTCGTTTTCGTCGAAAATAGCCAACTACGAGTCGATGAAATCATGTCGTCATGGCCGTAGACGGACGATACGGTGTTCGTCTATTTCCAGGGGCATAAAATATGCGATCTATTTACCTGACCCAATGATAAGATGTTAATGTTCGCGTTTTAAGGACTATACTAATACGTGACCCGTACACTTGCGTGAAAACAATATCGATCATTGTTTAAGCGTACCGATCGACAGTTTCGTGATGTTTTACTAATAAATTACACGTCTTTCTCGGAGAAGACTTGTTCATTTTTTTTTCTACTATATTTTTATCACCCATTCTTTACAATATTCTCATATCGGTATTATTTTACTGCAGTCCTGGGTATGGAAAATAAGTTAATTAAAAATTGTTTGTAGCACCTGTTGTATTCTTTATATAATCGAAACTGATTAAATTACAATTTTTATGCGTAGCGACTACAGTTATTTTTAGTTTCCGTTTTCCATAAATTCTTGTTTCAGAAATATGTGTCCTAAGAAAAATATTATTTTGAATCTTACTACTGTTATCATTTAAAAAAATGTCTTCTTGGAGTAAATATTTCAGTTGACATTAATTAAGATAGCTATTTCTGCATTTATAACTTAAATGCTTGGAAGTACGAATTTTACAAGAATTCATTTATTTATAATAAAAAGGGTTCTAGCGCTACCCTTTGGCCTCCCTATCACGATTAACATGTTGTACAGTGTACAGTTTTGTAAGAATCAAATTTAAATAGTTAGCATTTCTAAAAAAAAAAAAAACAAAAGGACATGACTCGAACTCAAAATTAAATTTTCTTCATACTTTGGTTTATCCGATGTATTTCCGTACCATAGTCTTATGAACTGGGATAAAAATGTAACGGTACGCGAATAAGACGTCTTGTATAAGGTTTTTGTGCTTAGACGCAAACTATAAGTCCAATGATCAGATTATACGTATATTATTAATATATTATAATTGTTTATCCGTTCTGTTTGGAATATTAAATAAATAATTGTTAGCATTGTTTACAGATGGAAATTTAGATAACTTGAGAGGCGTGTCTACACTGAAGAATAATTGAAAAAAGTACAGTTATGAATCGATACAAACACATAAATAAAAAACATATAAATACAGTCAATTTCAACACCGGACATAGTGCTAATTGTAAATTCAGATATTAAAAATAATAATTATTTTTTAAAATTCCAAGAAAATATACTCGGGTAGTCGGGTCATATGCAACACGCATTCATCTTACTCATCTTAAGTACGGATATAACCTCACGTATAAAAATTCATATTCCTCATAATCAACAGAGTGCAGTCTTTATAATATTTAAGTAAGCTCCCAATGATGTGATATACATTATAATACAGACAAAATCTCCGTACCCTCGTTGGTGAGTGATTTTATTATATATAACTATACTTAAATATTTAAGAGAGAAAAAAAATGTAATTTATTTTAAATACACGTATCTCATTACCACAAAAATAAAACACTTATAGCCAACGTCAATTAGTGCATTAATGATTTTTTCACGAAATTAAGAATTTGCAGTAAGCTTAATAATTATTTAACACATTTAATAATTTATCGAACTATTATTTTACTTTCTTAAGTCAATAAACTGTTTTTGTTGTAGGAATAAATTATCACTTTTCTGTTATTTAAATATATTTCACCTGATGGAAATGTAAAACTAATTTATATTTTGGGCATAAAATAATAACTTTTATTCGTTTTCGTTTTTCGAAATAGTTTTTATTCCGCTTTCGATTACAACAAACTTCGAGCGAATATTGTAGCTGTGTAACAGCTTGCATGATTTTCGAGGGTTGTAATGCATCGACTAAACAGTTTATGAATAAGAGGAAAATCTAACAAGAGGTTTTAAAATAGAAAATACAAAAGCTCTCATTTACTAATGAATTTGGTCATTATGCATTTTTATTATTGCATTCTATTTCCAATCGCGGCGATTGATTCATTCGATACGAACGAAATGTACTTACAGAAAATCTTGAAAACTATAGAATTCGATAACAGCTCTAACGTGGACGCATGACTTGGTCGATATACCAACTGTTTTATTATTAACGATTGACGCGTGCCCACTAATGAATAACAATATGGGTACAGTGATTATTATTGCGGGCGTAATTGCGATTTATTTTTTCACCAAATGTAAATAGAGAAAATCCTTATGGTATATAATACTTTATTATAATATTCGATTGCCGATTACTATATGTATATATAAATACATATTATTTTTTGTTGGTACATTTATTTTTCAATTCGTCAACAATAATTTATATTTATTTTTAAAATCATAACCAAGTGAAAAAAAAAAAAAACATTTTCAAAAAATAAATGCGCATTACGTCGACGAAGTGAAGTGCAGCAGCTCCGTTCGCCGACCGAGGAACGGGAACAGACTGATTTCAAAGTCACCGAGTACTGCTCGGACGCAAATCACGATAAAAGAACGCGACCATGCGCGAAGCGCAAACAACCGTGAGGATTTCAAGGGCACGAGTTCATCGTTCAGAAAAAGCACGGCCACCACCCGCTTTCTTTGCCCTCCACGTCCTGTTCGCCAGGACCGTCCCTGGTATTCTAGCAACCTATGCATCACGAGGGATGCCCCAAAAACCGGAAGACGAGTGGCCCGTACGTTGTTCGTATGAATATACTGCGTGTGTATATTTGTATATATTTAATTTTTTTTATACTGCCATTAAAGCGGGACAAGTGGTGGGGTGCTCGCGGACGGACGAGCTACAGGAATTAATCTAGAAAATAATAAAGAGCATTCGTCGCGTAAAGAAGTGGTGCAGGAGAAAAGTAAAAGGGGAAAGAAGGAGAAAAAGAGAAAACGAGAAAAAAAATTTCGTATACACACACTCACACACACATACACAATCGTTTTCGGTGGTAAAGGAATATTAATAACACTCCCTCTCACTCATTCTTTCTTCCCCTCTCTGCACTCGCGCACACATCCTGCGGTACCCGTCCGCCGCTCCTCCAAGAATCCGGACGTTTGCACACACGCTCACCCCAAGGCGGTGGCGGCGGCCGTATAAAATCCATTGTTGACACGGAGGAGGATGCTAAAACCTTCACCGCCGCCACCCGCCCGACCACGAGCACTATTACGTGTATATATAAATATAACCACTAGTATATACAGCACACCGTAATACGCTCTCCCGGCGGCGGCGGCGGCGGCGGTCGCACATTATTGTTATTGTTGTTGTTAGTTCGGTCGGCCCGCAACGTGCGAGGGGCGATAGGCGGATGGAGGTAGGACGCGTCGCGAGAGGTGGTGATCAAACTGCTGGTATCATCAACCCTTCGTCTACGCGCGGTACGCTCGTGTATATATATTATAGTAGACGAGAGACCCCGTCGCAGTCGCTACTGCTGCTGCTTCTACTGTTGCTGTTGCAGCGGATGCGTCGCGTCGTCGGTACCGCAAAAAGAGGAAGGCGATTTCAATTATGCAAATGATCATGCGGCTTCGGCAACTCTGTGTGCGCGCGTGTGTGTGTGTGTGAGTGTGTGTGTGTGTGTGTGTATACGTATATGTGTGTGTGTGTCGGTATCACACGAGGCACTTTCGTGACCAAGGTCCTTCCGCCAACCATCACAGACCACGTTTCTCTCTCACCCTTTCCTCTCAGCTCTTTCCTTTGATTTTCTTCAGCCCACAAAGAACTTTTTTGTACGTGTACTTGTGACCATTTCCGGCAAAAATTACCAATTCGATGAAGAGTTGCATGGTGAGCTAGAGCAAGTGGTGTGGCACGAATTTTCTTCTAGCAGAAAAATATTTTTTCCACGTGACATGCTTCCTTTGCGTGCACCGAATAATACGAAAAATCCTATTTTCCTTCTTCCGTGACGCCGTCTAATACTACGCCAATTTTATATTTAATCTCGACATCACAAGGGTCTATATACTCCAACCACGTTCGTGTTCACGTATCTCATTTACATTTTCATATAACGGTTTGGAGTCTCAGAACCATATGGACATTCACGAGGACCTGTGCTGTTGGACGAAAAGAGTCCGTTTTTTATAAAAGTAAATAAATAAAAATAAGTAACCTATTTGGATAAAATTAAATTCTTTGATGAAAATATCAATATAATTCTCCGTTACATGTCGATCGTAGATGTCTTATACCGATTAAAAGAAGTACACGCTTTAACAGATAACAGTTACGTTCGAAACTAATTGTCGAGGAGAAATGATTTTTATAAAAACTTAGTGTACGGGTTCAATCTACCTAGTGGAAATCATAAAATAGTTAAGGGGCCTTAGTAGGGTTTACTAAAACTGAGGGCCTGAAGCTACATGATCGCAATATCCCCTTTTCAACTGCAGAACGACCCTATGACACCGAAACATAATAATACACCGTATTGTACGTGTAGAAACCCTCATAGCTACATATTCATATTACATAATGTGAATAAACCGAGATAAACGAATAAACAGCGTTGTAACGTGAATTTCAAAATAATTATAACAATATTTATGGATATGTGTAACTTGTTCGAGTGATCCGGTGCGTCTCGCGGTGTTATACGCTATTTTTAAACAATATACTATAGTGGGTTTATCGGTTGTGATAGTGCAGACATTTCGTCAGCTTGTTCTTGTTGTCGTTCGCTAACCGGACTAACGTTAACGCACATCGTGGTATTGTGTTTTTTCTTCCTTTTTAGTTATCAATTTTTTTTGTTGTTATCTTACCTTTTGTTATCATCTTTTTATTACCTACCATCGTCTGGTGCTGCCAATTATAAGTAGTATTAGCATTATTTAGTACTGCAGTTTCCGTTGACCAAATTCATCATCACTCCAAGCACCACCGTCACCATTCCACTACAACCCGAATTTTCACATTTTTATAATACATTGCTTTTTATATATTTTAATAATTGTTGTATTATTATCCCCCGCTTCGCTGGCACTTTTGCGTTATAATTGTTACCATTATTAATTTTCTTGATAGTAGTCCGTAAATAAGGCAAACCAAAATTGAACGTTTTTACTTATTTTCATAGAGTTTCAGGGAGACTAGTAACTCAGTACAGTCCACTCCACCAATTAAGCCAAATATGTATATGTTTTAGTATTATTCGAAAAAAAAAAACAATGAATTTCCAGTATATATCGATGATACAATCAAAAAGAAACAAGATCACAAACCCACTCGTGATAGACACAAACACACGTATAACAAAAATAATTTATTTTATTCGCGAAAACAAATCAACAGACTATACTTGTAATGTACTCATTAGACACATAAAAAGCACCAATGTAAAAAAAAGATCAACTCGACCATAATGAAAGGAGCAATCTGAACTATAAAACCGACAGTTGATGTAATATTATTTGTTAAACCGTATCTAACCCTCTAAAAGGATTGAAACATTATTGGTTGCATCGATAAAAATCAAAGTTTTTTTACTTACTATAATAATATGATACATTAAGTGCACAAGTCCTAAACATTTTTTTTTTTTTTTTACCAGTATAACTATTTATCTCAACAATTACAAAACTTGTAAATAATATTTATGCAATTGTATTAATAATAATTTAGAAAACCTTCAAAATAAAATTTAAATTAAAACACAATTATATTTTGAAAAATAGATATAATATAAACAATAATATGGTAGTACCCGGTATTATATGAGATAAGTCAAACGAAAGTATTTTGTATACGCTGAAGTTCTAAACTTTAATTGCAAAATTATACACAGCAGACTAATTAAGTACTCATATATTATACAGTTGAAAATTATCCAACATTTAACATTTAAATACAAATGCCTGTAGGCCATTTTTAAAAGAGAGTGGTCTTTGGATACCACTGACGAACAAGTGTCACATCAATCATTCTCTTTCCTAAAATCACAAAAAATATACAAAAACGCAGTAGTTTCTTTGTTAAATTCAAAGGCGCGTCCATTTTCGTCTCAGGGATCAGTAACGCTAATTTCCACGGTGTATCGTTAATCACAGGACCGGATGAATCCTGCTTAAATCTCAGGGTAAAAATACACAAGGGAGGATGAATACAAGGATAGTTTTACCCCTCAACGTGGGGTAATTGTGCAATGACAAGGGAGACAAAAAAAAAGTCAGAACAGGATGAGGGGAGGATGTCATTTGTTCGACAAAACATAAACGGCATACGACGAGCTTTCCCCGTGTTAGCCATGTACCATAATTAATGGTGTCAACAACTCCTTGGAGAAAAAAAAATATAATAATAACGAGGAAAAACGATAAAAAAAAAATACACTAAGCAAGCGAAAATATCACCTAAACCCGTTTTTGAGTGGCTTTTAAAATGATTATACCCAGTAAGACCTTAACTCACTTTTGCATACATATTATATAATTATTTAGTAGAAAATAAATTTAACTGTTGCGAGATTTATTAATAATGCCGAATGTTGTGCCTATAGCGATACAAATATCTTTGAAATTCTTCAATGTTCAACAGACGTCCACGTGTTAATTTACGTAAATATAATAAATGAAACGTAATAAAATATATAAGATTCAAGAGTCTAAGAAAGTAAATATCAAAATTATAAAACGATGTACGTATTATATTTCTTATAGTAAAATATGTTTCTATCATACGATTAATATAAACTATGAATTCTATAAAAAATTTTTACGACTGCATGTTGCTGCGTGAAAAAAATTACCACTGTTAAGTTCAGTATTGCAACTCTCCTTCATTACCAGGCAATATTTGAAATAATGATCACTGTCTCACAAATTACAACTAAATTTGTAAGTAAAATAAAAATTATTAATGTCACACACGCCGGTTAGATAATATGAAGCAAAGTTCCGGAAAACTACTGAAAAACTCCGGAAACAATCTGCTACGATTACTCCTATGTTGGAATCTTCTGTAAAATACGACACATTTATTTATTGGCTTCTCCGAGTAATATAATTCGCTGTAAATTTATGTTAGCGCGGATTGACAAACATAATAGGGGATATAATATGTCACACATATGGATGTTTTATTAATAATATCTCCTTATTATAATTTAGTACGAAACAAAGTCTTGTGAAACCACACAAAATTATATATTTCCAGTATAAAGACACATCATGCATAATATTCAAGCATGTCACCAAACTTACATTATAATATGATACCATACCATTCATCTATTTGTTTATTTCTCATTAGTGCTCACTCTAATATCGTTCACGCAACGCATAATACTTTGAATAATAAACTATAAAAAAGCAGTTAAAACTATACCTCTTTACATATGTGATAATACTTGAATAATAATCCTATAGAAAATAATAGTACTTAATAATAATAATAATAATAATAATAATAGCTCCCAAACGTTAAAATAAAAATAAAAATATTAAGACCATATGCATTTAAAATAGTTCGCCATACCATTTTTATAAAGAACATTATATGTAGAAAGAACCATATAATAAAATCATACAGACATTTTCATTCTTAATTCAAATTTCTTCCGAAAATTTCCCGTGTAGCTTATTCTTTATATTGCATTTATGTATTATAATATAAGGTTTAGTTTTCTCATTTATTTCACAAAGAAATATTTTTTGTAATCTTTTTTCAAAGGTAAATTTGTCGAAGCGGAATAAACCAATCCATATATATATAAATATACATATTTATGTAAACTATCATACAACTAAAAACCTACTCATGGTTAGATAAAGAACTAAAAAATATTAAGTGCAGCCGTATATGTTTTATAGGCAATTCAAAAAATTAAAAACAATATTTTAATAGCTTATTTTTATTCGAATAACATTTATGAAATATGTCTTCAACCCGATTAAATGTATAGTTTAATTTAGTACATTAAATAGTGAATTTATTTTTGATTGTTTAATTATTAAAACAAAAAACTTGTAATATAAAAATCTTACAGTATAATATAGAACACGATTGAGAATTGAATTGATATGGATGAACCAGTATATTATTCAGACCCAAGCGTGGAGTATAATATTTTAAGCATAAAATTGAAAAACAACCAAGGTAGTTCATAGTCACACAATAGAGTTACGGTCCAGATCTATAATACTCAGATATTTGTAATTTTTTTAAATACAAGATAACGGTAATAAATGCTATTGGTTGTCATGAAAGTATGGTTATCCGACGTATACGTAACGCCGACGTTCAAAGATCCTGTCGAAGCGTGGATGATACTTAGGGATATTTATCATGAAACGAAATAATATTTCAATGATAGCTGATATTCCGATCGATACAAATCGCAATCACCAATTTGTTCCGTTTTTAGTACTATTATATAATTTAATATTATAATATCGTTATCATTGTCGGATAAACCGTTCCAAGTGCGATGGTTATAATAGGACGTGAATCGCTCGTCTCGCGTCACACATAAAATTCAGTAAAATATATTATTATTATTTATTTAAAGTTGGATTTTAACTATTATTTATTTTACACTTCAAATTATAATACAGTCCACATGGTAAAAAGCGAGGCAGCAGTGCGATCCAACAAATTATTAAACTAGTTCCTCCATGTCATATTTTGTTTGACTGTTGAATAGTTATCAACAATATAAGACACTGGATGGTTTCACCGGCAATACAACACCATTGATTTTAACCAATGACAATAGTACACCGTAAATATAATTGTGTAGACTCCGATTTGGCAGCATATACTCAAAATATAGAACGAATAGGAAGATATGTAAAGTGAGGAAATAATATGGAGGAACTATTTACGATTTCGTCGGTTCTCGTTCGGCTAAATGTCGGCCTATTGTACGTATATAAGTGGCTTATTATTATTTTATATTATTCGCGTGTGCACTTCAATTTTAACAGTAACACGTCCACCGTGTACGTTACAACAATATATAAAAAGGGGGAAAAAACGAACCAACACCAAAATCGTGATAACATTTTGAGAAATTAAAATGAGTTACACTGTAACATCCATAACTAAGAGTGATATTTTAAAAATATAAATCGCCATTTTTTGGTCCAGAAGTAACATAATGAAACGTGCGGCCCGCAGACTGTTACACACAATGAGGCGAGACCGTTTGTTGTAACGACTGTTATTTGCTGCAGCGACGACACATAAAAATTTCGCCTTGTCTACGGGCCGGGTGTATACGGAATAAAACGACACAGGTTTTGATTAAAAACCACCGACTAAAACGACAATATTATATGACATTAACACCGAGCGTGGAGAGCCAACGTTATTGACGCGTCGTACCGCAACGCCGGACATCCGGGCGAGTCTAAACACTCTTCGCTCATATTTTTCCGAACGAACAACTTTCTACGAATGAATAAATAAAGCGCCATAATGTTGGAGAATATTTAGAAGAATAAAATTACACACCGGAAGTGCGATGGAAAAAAATCCTTCAATAAACGTCTGTCAACCGGAAGCGAACGGAAGAAGGGGTGCACTTTTTGAAGGCAACGGCGGCAGGCATCATCAATCTTTTGGGGGCGCGTCGTGCATGCCGATGCAACAATCGCCGCAATGTGGCGTATAATCCCTAGGATTTGCGGGAATAAGAAGTCTTTGGACGCGCTTTAATCATACTGATGAGAATAAAGGTATATCATTATTCTTCTATTAAAGTTTTTCCATTTACTCAAATCTAATATCGGAAATAAATGTAACTTTAGAAGAAAATTATGGATAAATACATTACTAAGTTAACATTAATTAACATTTAACATAAACTGCTGTGATGATGTGTTTCAGGATTTTACTGGCTGAAATGAAAGCCCATCCGAAAAATAATTTTAAAAAAAATAATTATCACTCTTATAAATTATAATAGCAACTTTCATACGGCGTGACAATGATGATGTTATAATACTGATGCAACAAATAAGGACACACTCGTACATCCGGAATCTTGTTACTAAGCAAAGCATTCCGAAAATTATAGTATAATATCGTCAACAACCCACACAGAAGAAACAATGTTTTTTTCATACCAACATAACTGAACGGGATATTTTTAAAACGAATATTTGAAATATATTTTAGTTCAAAACGTAAAGACTCGGTTCAACTATCAACGGTATTAAATAAGAAATAAAGAAAAAAAAGAAAATATATTAATTTATCAAGAAATTGAGATTAAAACAAAGACTAAATATTATAGACGTAAAAACACGACTTCTTTTGTTAGACTTGAAAGATTGATTTTCATTTCAAACCATATGCATGAAAAAAACGATAATTCAATTTTATTAAATTATATAATAAATAAGATACCGTATATTGTTATCAACGGTATTATTCCGTCGAAAAATTATTTAAAAATTGCAAGAATTGTTCACCGAGAGTTATGTTTCAAGTGTTTCAACCGCATCGAAAATAAAGATTAACCGTTAGAGTTCTCCGTGCGGCGCCAGAAATTTAAAAAAAAAAAAATGTTTCCAACACCCCCGCAAGGCCGAAATGGCGCACGGTATACACTATTATGGTGTCCGGGAAATAACTATTACCTCGGATAGAGACAAAGTGATCGTGTCGCGTTTTCGTTCGCATGTTTTTTTTTCGCCGCAACGACCGCTTCCATTTAAATTCAAGATGTACTCCGACCGACAACTGGGATCGGCAATACAGTTAGGGAAAACAGTTGACCCGACGTCATGCGTCGCGCCAATACATCACACACTCGCCCTGTCGCCGTTGCCAGTCCGCGGGGATGTTTATTTATTTTCGTTTGTCGGTGGTACTCTTATGGCGGACGGAAATTGCGGCCCGGTTCCTCAGGATATACAGTATACACACCCTTTCACTGCTACCGACCCTGATCAAAACCGCGGCGTCCGAAATTTACGAGCCCTTTTGCAGGAGGTTAACGCACAGTGGCCGCACATTATTATTATTATTATTATTATTGGGAGTCAAATAATGCATATCAATCGTTCTACGGTGGTGCTCTGTAGGGAGAGAAATGTATAGAACGTGTGTGCCTGCGTGAGTTGTCCCAAAAGTACGATTCATCAAAGCGAAAAACGCAATCCCGGACAACCTACACACAACCACACACTCTTACACCCGTACACAACTACACACTCACACACGCACACGCACACACTCACAGACGCACACGCACATACACGCAAGCGCGCGCGGGCATACACACTGGCATGCACACTAACATACACCCGCCGGGAGTGTATGATGTATCTGTTGCCCGTGAACCCGTCACCTCTCTCTCTCCGTCACTGGGCTATGACCCATTCACTCCTCCACGTCATTTCCGCTGGGGGTGTGTGTGTGTGTGTGTGTGTGTGTGTGTGTGTGTATGTGACCGTGCACTCTAATGAGAACGACCTTTCCCACTGACACGATGATGTGGTTTTGCACGTTTAAACGTCGATATACGTCTATTTGAGTACACCCAACGGATATATGAAAAAGGACATTTTTTTATTTTGACATTTCGGGTATTAATCATTTTTAGAGTATATTTATATATATATAGAGCCATGTCTGACTTTTAAATGTAATTTTACCAATGATGTAATATTGTTATTGGATTTTATTTTCTGTACGTCTAGAAAAATAATGTGATCAATATAAGCAACAGTTATTTGAATTAAGTAAATACTTATTAAACTATCAATTTGAAAATTTAAATATTAGAAATTTAAAACTTAAATGGTTAGTCAATTCAGATATTAATTTGATTTTAAATTTCAATCATAAAATTAATCTCATAATCGATAAGAATTCAAACTATACTGACTATCCTGTGGATAGTTCTTAGAATATAAGTTTTAACACCCAAAATAATTAACAATTATAAAACCAAACAAATAACGAAGTTAATTTAATATTACAATTAAAGATGATATTAATGCAATATTTGTGCTCAACGCTTATCTATATTTAACAGGAGGTACTAAAATTCTAAACATTTCACAACTCGTTAAATACGCGCCATATTATTTCCTAAGAAATGTATAGTTAATTTTTCATGTTACTGGTGGAATTAAAATCTCAAACACGCCATATTTGTTCCCAGAAATAACAGTTTATTTTCAATATTCCTATTTGTAGGATTAAAGTCACAAATTATTCACATTTCAATTTGGAATAAAATTACTTTTCGAAGTACCAAAAAAATAAGTAAAAATATGTCGTAGAACATTATTTTATTTGTACTAATATTTATATTATTTTCGTAACATTTCTTCAAACTCGTGGAATGTTTACTATGAATGTTTTTTCTTCTGCAACTTCATTTTATATCATCAGACCACTTCTTTTCGTTCTCCAAAATGCAAAAATAAAAAATGATAAAAGCTACTTCTTTTTTTTCGAAGTGTCGTTTGACCGTAAAACAATATTTAGCGTTTGCAGTGGGTCGGAGAATAAGGGAAAAACATCGTATGAAAAAATATTACATTATAAAAATTTAAATTTGAAAATGCGTTGTTTGTTTACTACACTGAAACTTGGAGGAAAATAAGAAGTTTAAACATGTATACATAAATATATATCTTATTTTTTCAGAACACTTTACACCTCCCGTACACGCTTAATCTCCCGACACATGCATTCTCTTTGTAAAGTAAATACACCAAAGATGTACCCTTCCACACAAATAACACACTGTACATATATTTTTTTCAATATTTACTTTATGACGCGATCCCAACAAATGGCAACTGAATATTGTACGAGTTTAAAATCACATGCCTTTTAAATTTCCTATTGTAAAACTAAAAGTGCCAACTCTAGGATGAAATAATCTCATTTTTTGCGTGGAATTTCCGACCACCTGTTAAATAGGTTTCATAACTCAGTGTTGAGTTTAGGGGGTTTTAGTCGAAGATAAATAAGAAGTAAGATGAAATACAAGAGTAGTAAAATAATGATAATTGTTTGGGTTGAGAAATAAAAAGAAATAGAAAAGAAATTTTGAAATATTATCTATATAATAAATATTATAATTTAAACCCTTAATCCTTGGTTGATAAATAGTAAATATTTCATAAGAGCGGGAAAAATTAATGGTGTCTTTGAAAAATTATACGATTTATATTATTTACAACGTAAGTAAGTTAGAATACATTTATATAATATATTTTATTTACTTATGTATACCCCGGGTATAAATTATAGTACAAATATCAAGTTAAAAAAAAAATCACCAAAACTATAAACCATATCCTGCAGTTACTAAAAATTATTAAAATGTAATATTGAAGAATATAATATTTGAATGATTATTAGATTTAGTATTACTGAACAAAATATGTTGAAATTTACATATTTATATTAAGAGGTAACATATTATTTTAAAATACCTACCAAACTATGGTGGTTGCAACTTAATTAATTGCTAGTGTATACCGGCGTTGTTCACAAAATAGTAATGGATATGAGTAAAAATTATCATATAAGTACCTACTGTGGTAGAACAAAGTTCGGAGTGGTTTAAAAAAAAATGAAATCACCAAAAAAAACATCCCCCGGGACACGGTTTGAAAGAGCTTTTTGATCCCCACCCCTTCCCTGAATATTACAATTTTTGATTAATAGTATTGGCTCGCAGGATGAACGAATGTGCCTTTGAAATGTAAATTTTGTCTGGCCAAAAGCAGAATATCTACTAACGCCTATTCGAACCCCTGGGGAGGGGGGTTCAAGTTTATATTGTTACTAGCCGCCACTGTTAAACTCGTTAACAATGAAACGCCTGACGAACCGATAATTCGCACTAAAATTAGTTAGACTGAAACCGGAAGTGCTAACCAGGAGAACAGGAAAGGAGGTCATCATTACTAGACACACAAGTTCTTGTTTCATTTCAATTGGTGAGTACACCAGTACACGGTGTTATACATAGATTTGTTCACGAAATCTTTCAATTATATAAATAATAAACTCCTTATAAAATAAAAATAAATCCTATTGTTTTTATTCAAAGTATATTCATGTGTGCAGTAAAAAATCTATTTTTCAGAACAAATTAGTCAATAATTTTAAATTACTACATGCTGCATTTTTTTCGTATATTTATAACGACCGCATACACAAAATAACCTTTTATTTGAAGGACTTGTTTAACCATAAGATAAAGAAAACAAAAATAATGATGTCGTACTAAAAATTTGGGATTTAACTAAAAACCATGTAATGTTCATTTTAAAGACCAGATTTACTACTAGTAGCACGATATTTACTAAAATAAAAATAAATTAAGTAAAATGAATTCGCAAACCCCATGACAATACGGCGCCAAGTGAATAGCAATTTGTATTACTCAGACACTGTTATACAATTATATTTTTAAATAAAAACTCAACTATTTTATAGAGGTACACAATAAACTTAAATAAAATCATAACTACATGGATACCACACATTTTAATTTGTATTTTTCAAACGAAAACTTCAATTTATGGACTATTTAAATGTTGAAAAATACTTCAGTTTTTACGATGAAAAATAAAAAGTTGATAATTTTAAAATAAGTATTATAATAACCATCATTCAAAAAAAGTATAAGAACTATAATAACTATTGATCTTGGACAAAAATGAATCATTGAAAAGTATATAATATTATCCGGACCCTAATATGATCACTATTCATCGTGAAACGTGAATACATAAAACGACGGTTTGAAAAAATTTCGATTAGTTTTATCGTTAATTGTTTTAGAATAAATAACATTGAAAACATTTTTCTTAATATTATTACGAGAATTTACAAATAGAATTTGACGATAACAAATTTTAGTGCAAAGGCATTATTTTAAAAATCTGTTACTCTTTTCTTACCGGACCGTGGAATCGCAGAAATGCAATAACTCGGTTCACCATAGGCGTGTTCGGTAATCAGAATTTCTTTACTACTAAAGAAGGTGATTCGTGTGTTTCTGTTGTCCCATAAATGCTATATTCTAGCAGTCGGAACAGTGTACAGAATATAGATCAACGTCCTTATCAAAAAACTGTATAACATAACGCATACTGTTTGGTAATTTTGAATAAAAAATGTTCGAAAATGTCGTTCACAATAGTACACGTCTACAATCTTTATAATAATTGCTATTGTAATATATCGATCTTTCTTTTATTATTCCTTCCTCAAGGATATTATAAACAACAGTGGTGATTGTTATTTATCGCTGTAACTGTTGATATTTGTATCGTTAACTTAAAATTTCCAATGACCTTATTATTACCACGTTTTTCAAAATAATGGTACAAAAAAAAAATAAAAAAAATATTGCATAAATTAATTGACGCGCTTACATTTCAAAACATCCGCGTTATTATTACTTCCGTGTTAACAAATCATTTTTATCTTTTTTTTTCATACCCGTGCACCAGCCATCGTATTACTTGTTAGCCCTTTAATGCACCGTGTAACCGCATCTCCTGCATGATAAAACATGCGTATTTTAGTAAATTTCATCGTTAATCCAACAGGAAACGGGTTGGCCTGAAGGATATTATGTATTACACGCCGTTGGCGTATTGCATTTAAAGCCGATTATATCATGTATACATGTATACGTACCAAATAATCCGTCACTATTTCATACTTCATTAAACGGCATTATTACGAAATCAAAATCATATTATTTGACAGATTAATAATTGGACGCGAGACGAGTGCGCATAATAAGAGAGCACCGTAATAACGTTGACCGAGGGTGGAGTGAACGATACACATTTAATCGGCGATGTTAATATCGTTGACTTATGTCCCATATAGTTTTGTCTACGTACTTCTTACATGCCGAGGTTAAAGGTAGGCGCATTAAGTGGTAATATTTTATAATTGGAATCTCGTACACGGCGGCCCGGTTAGGCAATTTAGGTACATTCGTGTCGTAGAGGAACAATAAATAAAGAATAATATTATTAAAACCACTTGATTACATTATTTTAATACAATATAACTATTAAATTAATATCCTATGTTGTTTATAATAATTAACTGTTCGAATAATTACTAATTACTTTATCCATATATACAAATAGTATGGGGAAAAATTATTTTATGATCATTAGTTATACAATTTAATGTTTGAAACCACTGTTTAAAAATCTATGATATAAAGCTTTATATTTCGATGACAAAAAAGGAAATGTTATTTGAATAGGTATTTATAATCAAGGATCGTGGTTTTAGTGTACTCAAACAATGTGTGGTGGAAAAAAAAGATTATTATAGCAACAACCAAGCCATAGTAACAAAATCCATTTGTTTCAAAAAAAAAATATATTATAATAATCTACTTTAATTTTTTTATGCAGACTTGCTTCGCCTTTGATGTTGAAAATATAACAGTATTAAACGGTCTATTTGTTTTAAAATATAAACAATATAATTACATGAATGGCTTTCGCAATTATGAAGAAATAGTGTTTTGCGTTTAATTTTTAAACGATTCAACGTAAATACAAAAAAATAATACATACGATGTACACACGAAATAAAACAATCCAATATACATATACATATGAATAACTGTTACCAAATTTTGCCATTTGTGCCCGCTCAATCAAATGGATTGAGCATAAAAATACTAATATTACATTATACTATACAGCAATGTCAATCACAACAATGTTGATCGTAGAAAAAATCATACAGAATTAAAAATAAAAAATTAGTCCGTCATTTTAACGAGATACTAAAATAAAATCAATTCATATGTAAAAAAAAACAAAATTTCACCAACTACGTAGCATCATACTACACATCAAACTACATTCGATAGTAAAGTTATGTATTTTAATAACTAAACATTTTAAGAGTCGATTTTTTTTTACTTCTGCGTAAACAGTAGTGACACGCGTGAATTATTTAAGAGTCAGTAAAACAGTATTATGATGAAAAGGTACAAAAAAAAGTCTAAATCCGAAGTGAAATATAAAAACAGTTTCAACCCCTCTAGAAAGAGCTCCATCCGGAAAGCCAGTACCCACCACAAAAGTGGTCACGTTATTTATACACCGGGCGACGAATGAATATTCATGTTGTACTATTCAACCAACCAACTCTCGTGCATATCATCATCATCATCATATGATATACATAAATATATGCATTCGTAAAATAACCACCGACTCGTCCAAAAGAGGTAAAACGAGAAAGCCAGGGGGAAAAATATATATACGTATGTAAAATGCACGCGCAGACACGTAGTTCCAACTAAATAATGTTTTAACATTTCTTGCATATCGTTAATCCTTACAGAGATATTTCAACGTGCATAACCGGAAAATAAAGTATATTCTCTTGCAGGGGCATCGTAACTACGATAGTATCGTTCACATCTACAACATGACACTCGCACGTGTTGTCAATCATTAATTTTGAGATCGATTCGAGTCATTTGTTCAATAGAACTTTATCGTGTACGAAATTTAAAAAATAATTCAAACTCACCATAATTAAAAATTTAAAACACATCCGTTACCGATCCGACCATAACAAATAACTTCTGTTATTTTTGATCAAATGGATTTTCAAACAATGTATAGATGTTTTAAATACATGAAAACGCAAACCAACGCAATAAAAACTGCATTCTAACTTATTAAATAAACAACGGTTATCCTTATTTTCCAATAAAATGGTATTAATCATTTGTTGATATTATTCCTGATTTTCAAACACAAACCACACAGGATATATAAATATAAGTAAATAATTAAGAAAATCTCCTAATAGCATTTATTTCGACGCACCTGCAAACAGTAATCGTCTTAACAAAAAACAATAAAAAGAATAATAAAGATTAGTAAAACACTAAAAATGAGTGTTTATGTTTTCCCATTTCGTTCTTCAAACATGATACTAGTAACAATAAAAAACTTTGATTTTTAATGTAAATCCCTATAGGGCACCATTACGCGTACATTTGAAAACAATGATGAATCACAATGTAGGATATACAATTTTGAATATTCCGAGTACTTAATTGAAGCAAAATAATCATAAACTGTTTTTTTGAGAAAAAAAAGGATTTTACATGCATGAACTGAAGCTGAGAATATAAATTAGGGACTAATTTCATAAATACTATTATACATCACATAAGATGGAAAAAGCATGAATTATATTCAAGCATTATTTTTGGTAAAATATCATATGCATATAACTATATAATTAATCACCTAATCCTTAAATTACTTATGGAATTCTTAAAATACTAGAAATCTTGGAACATTGAAAGATATAGTTTCCAGTAGATTCGAATCTTCAATTCTATCGTTGGAAAATAATATTTTCAAAATTATAACGTCTAAGTCCTAGACTCTAGGTAATGACATGGAATCCTGACCTAACTATTAATTCTCAAAGAAAATATTACGTCATCATTAGATCTAAACTTATAACTTATTAGAAAGGCAATGTAAAATGTAATTTTGAACCTTTTCTAAGTGATTTATTAAAATATATTGTTAGATGTTATTGGAAGATTTATCATAATTTACAAATCATATAGAGTTATGATTCAATACATTATTAATTTACTTGTGTATTTCCATAGTGGCCATATATCATATTCAAAACGTAGTACCTATACTATTTAATTCCATGTGAAGCATTCCAAAATAACTAAATTTCCGGTTGAAACATCAATAATGTACAAAAATTGTATAATTAAAAAAGTTAAAAAAATCAAATGTTTGAAAGTGTTTATTATTTATTAATTATATTATTTAATACGAAAACACCATAATATTAATTGAATTTTTTTTTCTTGCAAATTTAAATACTATTCCATTTCCATCTAAATTGTAGGAAATATTATATTTTATACTGCTAGAAAGCAATACAATTAAAATAGAATAATTTAAAGGATATAATAAATACAATTGTTCAATAGTTCAATTTATTTGATGGGCTCAATGCATTACCAATGTTAAAAGATTAAGATAATAACTTAAAACAGCAATTCGTTAAATCAAACTATCAGCTTAGAACGTATATCTAACGTATGGAATTGATTGGCCTAAAATCATGAGCTTATACTATTTTCCACAAATCTTTAAAAATGATATATTAAGAAAATACCTTAAATAAATCCATATTATTTACTCAACATGTCTCCAAATATTCGCTATTCGCAGAAGGCCTAAAGAAAATTGTATACATCTTAATTTTCGCATTAATTTAAATAACAGTATACATGTCCGTTTCGGGTGTAAAATTACCCATGGCCGCCTCTGTGTATAAGTGTTTCCAAACCACCCTTACATTTTTACATTATCATTTTTCTGAGAGTCAAGATAATGTCACAGAACAGTAGTAAAATCTGACTTGACTGTAAATAAGAACCCGTAAAAATAAATGCTTTCATGTATTCTTTGGGTTTTCAAGGGATGAAAACTAATAATAACTGCAATAAATAACAGTTAAATGAAAGATTGTCGTTTTGCTCAAAAAGGTTTACGTGAAACTTACATTTAAAATCAAGACATGATTTGTTGTTTTTATTTTATTAAGCATTGTCGTGTTTTCTAAGCAGATTATACAATTATAGGTAATGCGTAGAATTTAAACATAATGCCAAAATGTACTTTGTTTATTTAATTATAGATAAAATTATTAAATACAAATATACTAAAGGGGCACACTATTCTGCACGTCACGCAGTACTCTTATCAATTATTGAAAATGGCTACATGACTATTGATACCTAACAATTAACTAAATACATGAATAAACATAACTCAAATCAGGTTATGGTACATAAATTGAAATTCATGTTGATGGAAAATTATGAAATGCATAACACTATCAAATAATGAAATACATTTTTAATTCGAAACAAATTACACATGTTACTAAATAAAAAACATAATAAAACAAATAATTCAATGTACCTAGCGATTAATTAGTAATTAAAATTTATTAAACCATGACCAAGTAAGCTAAAAACAATAAAAAAAACGTGAATAATAAACGAGAAAAGACTGAATTAAATAGCTATTTTTAATTATCAAAATTAGCTAGTTAAAAATTGTTTAGTGGATTATATATCTACACATCATACGATTATTTCTGTTTTTACAACAGATTAATTAATTTAATAAGTATTTCAATTTTACATCTACATTTAATTTATAATAAAATAAAATATACAATAAAACTAAATTTTATTTAAAACGATTTGAATGTACGTTTTGACATTATAATTTACTTGTTTACGCACAAATATAATTTTTAATAAAAGAGAGATTACCGTCCACCCAAAGTTACCTCAATAAATAAATATTTTGTAAATAATATGTTTATGAACGACATCATAACTTTAAAGTTATTAATTTATGTTGGTTATTTCAGTGTACACTCTACAAATATCAACCAAAAGAACTTTTATTTTTGTAGTATTCATAATTTAAATTCAAATAGAAAACAACACATATGGATTTTTTTTTTTTAATGAAATCATAAAATAATTTTAACGTATTGCAAAAAATGTGAATAACATGTTTTCAATACATAACGATTCACGTTTAACGTGAAAGTCAGTCAACGGCTCTCATATTAAGTACATAACTTGCTTTGCTCGATAATTTTACAAGTATTTATACAGAACCAAAACGTGATAATAACAAACGCATTCGAAAGTTCTTTATATGTTCGATTCACCTTAAATGTCTTGTGTCTATTTCTATTAAATGTATTTAATGTTTCCTAGATTTCTTTGTCGTGATTTTCGTGAAGTAAAATTACCCGTTAAGTTCTAAGAAAATTAATACAATACGTTTTATAGTTATAGTTATAGAGATTTTTTATAATTCGCACTCTAATCTTTTCAAAAATAAATTGTTACAGAGTCACAAATGCCAGTCGAGTTCTTCGAATTCAAAAATATGATCGGATTTTAATTTGTTCACGGTAATTTTCAAATGAAAAATAAATTGAAGAATTTCACTGCGTCTGCATTGCCGAAAACATAGTTTAAAACACGTTTTAATCGAGTTTCGTTAACACTTCGTCGGCATGAAAATGATTGAACACACGCGCGGAAACAAACAAATTCATAATTCAACCCTCCCACCCACCCCCCCCTCCCTGCCTACCAAAGATTTTTCGCCGGACGCGTACGGCTGTGCCGTGAAACGAAATTCCGACATGGGACTCGCGTAGCTGACGGACGCGAGACGGAAAAACGGTAAAAAACTAAACCAGCCGGCGAACGATATTTCGCACGTGGCTGTGCCGGCGGCTCTCTTGGATCTCTTCGACAACGGTCGGCAGGGGTGGTGGAGGGTAGGGGGCACGTGAATCGCGACGGAACTGACCTGGAGGAGCTGCGGCCGCTGTGAACTCGCAGAGCAGCCCGACGAGCGTCACCGCGAACGCGGCTCGGCCGCGGTGGCCACCACCGAGCGGCTTCATCGTTGCATCGGCTTGTGAGGCTGAGAACCCGCTGCGGCCGGGTGGATGGCGCCGTGCGTGCGACGTGCGCGCGGCGTGAACTCGCGTGGTAAAGTGACTGCGGCGGCGGCGGTACTGTGTGCGTGTTTACGCGTGTGCGTGTGCGTGTGTGTGCGATTGCGTGGCCACGGCGCGCGGCGTGTCGTGCGTGTCCCCCCGGCGGCACGCGACTGACTGTGGCCGTCCGCGGGCGATGCCCCGCCGCCGCCGCCGCCTTCGCCGGGAACGCCGCGGGCCGCGCGTGTCGCCCCACCGGCGGCTAAACCAATTACAGGCGACAAACGCGGTGCGCAAACGTCGCGTGGGCGTGGCCTGTACACCTTGCCGCCGCCGCCGCCGAGTTGCGTGCCGGTGGACGGCGGCTGCTGTGCGAGCTTGCGGTTTCGCTCGCGGGTAAAAAGATGAACGTGGCGAGCGATCGAGCGAGTGCAACCCGGTCGTACGGAGCGAGAGAGCGAGAAAAGCTCACTGGTTTCGACCCCCTCCCCCCACCCGTCACCATACACACCGTGTTGTCATACCATGGACACCGACATTTCGTAACCGGATCTCGTTTTCAGAACGTTTATATAATGACGGCGTGTTTATATTTTATTATTATTATTGTTATTATAATTTTTTTTCGTTTTTTTCGTTTTTTATTTTCTCGACGCCTTAACGACGACAAAAAATATGCTGTCAACCTCTGTACACCACACCGCGCGTGCACGGAAAGAAAAAAAAAATGTTCGCGAAAGATGACTTAATCGGGGTGTATAATCAAGAAGCATTCGTTTTAAATTACATTACAATTAAAATCACGTCGTCACAAGTAATAGCGTACGGGCGGGGCGGGGAGGAGGAAAGAAATCAGCCGTACGGTAAATGACATAATGCATCGATCAACATACTACGTGTATAATTAGCTGGCCGTGTAATAACTACGTTTTCGGTTTGAAAACAGAATAAATTTGTCCCTCCGCCGTAACAACAATTCGCACGTGCATACTTGTTACGAAGACGAAAATTAAGTAATTCAGACCGTGGAGTGCGTAGACCATGTATATATGTATACATAATACAGCAAAGGTCCATGACGATTTGTCCACGAACTCGATTGGATTACTCATAGTAATACGTATAATGTTCTGTATTGCTTTTCTGTTTAAACAAATCAATTGATTTCATTTCCCGGATGGTTGAGAAAACGTCTACACGTGACCGCAAACAAGTATTCTACCAATCGGCGGTGTTCATATAACAAGAAAATGTATATCATATTATTGTAGTTCGACCAAAAACTATTTAATAAGTTTCAACAATTTAAGAGAAATTAGTGCAAACATTTACGACGATTGATTACAATTTTTTAAATATGACACATAACAGTAGGGACTCGCGGAAATTTTTAAATAACATCTTTGGTCACTAAGTATAGATGTTAAAATCAGGAATATGTAACGCCTGACATGATATAATCTCACAGACTTTGTCATACGTGTGAAACATGTCACTCTGCTGACATCAAGAGTGTGTATACAAATTATGGGTGTCGAGTTCTGAAGAGCAGCATTAAAATTATGTACCTCGATTAGTAGCAATGTAAATTGTTGTATTTTGCGTTATTTTATCGATACACGTTACAAACACGTGTCAAAAAAACCCATATATTCAAATAGTTGCGAATGATTTGAAAAACATTTACGGAACATATTATACTTGAAATTAACAGCTGACATTGGAGAACAAAGGATAATCCGAACAATCCATTTGGTTTTAAAAATAATAAACCAATATTAATTGTAGCATGTAAGTTCTATTGCACCCGCCAAAATATGCATTAGACACAATTATATCCAATATCTTTAATCCCCTTGAAATTCTGAAGTTGAAATAAAAATCTATTATGATAAAATATGTTACACGTCGACGAGCTCGTACGATTTACTCAAGCGGTTAGCTCCACGACTTGCGCTCCGAACTATTAGTATGGTTGCGTGTGATAAGGGAACAATTAAGAGAATACGAGTACTAAGAAGAAAATTTCATATGTAATAAGTAACGCGTAGTGCGCTTTATTCCTCTCAACAAAATGAGTAATATATCAACAATAGGAATAATAAAAGTAGTAATAATAATAATGACAATTGCGGAACACCGCGTCACATAGAAATAATAATAAGTAGGGCTAGGAGTTTCCATGTTATTCAATAATCATTCAAAACATAGCTAAGTCATATAGAAATTTATTTCATAAAGAAATCATTTTTATTTTGCATATTTAGCATATTTAGTTATTTTTTTCCAATAAGTGCATATTTTGTTTTGCAATATTTGTATTTTTAGTACATATTTAACATATTTTACACATACAATACAATATTTAATATGAATTTTCTAGAAAATGGAAATAAAAAAATGGTAAAATGGTTATATATAAATTATCAAATAATACATCTACCTAGGGTTTTAAAATTATTAATTCATAAACACAATTAAATAAATGTATTTCTTTTTTGTATTCCTTTATTGTTTAAAGGCAAGCCCAAAGAAGAAGAAATTAAAACAGTAAATAAATTTGTAATTTTTGGTTATTTAATAAAAATAAAATATTCTTAAGAGCATATTTTTAGAGCATATATAATAATTTTTAAGGGCATAAATGCATGCATATTTTTAGGTTTTTTAGATCACGAAGTCCCTAGCCATAATGATGAGTGCTATAATATATTACAATGTTTACCGTGTGGCAGTTGTCAACATGTAACCATGACGGCAGCAATGGTGAACGGCGACGGTGATGATATATAGACCAGATGCCCGAATTCGGAACGATATAAAAGACCGCGTGGTGACCAACACGGATAGCCGACAGTGTGGCAGTACTAACGGTACCGCATCACACAGTAAAAACTATTCGGGACCGATGAGGTGAAAAAAATAGAACAACAGAACGACTGTGTTTCACGACCCGAAAACGATGTTTTTTCCCAACGTATGCACGGAGTCGTATCCGCGGTCGTGACGGCCGAGACGATGACCGGAGCGGTAACGGTAGCTTTGGCGAACGCCAAGGACGGTCTAGATCAAAGGTCGGCAACTGGTGGACCGCGGTCCGAATCCGGACCGCGGAAGGCAAAACCCTGGACCCCGTCAACACACATTGTACTTGATCATATTATACAATGTTTTGGTTAAACGTACATTTGTGAGGCATAATTTTCAAAAATTAATTTTTTGAAAAAAAATTATTGGACAAAATTAACAGACTCTCACCTGTATACGAATAAGCTGTTCCTTCTTGAGTTCCCAATTTCAAAATAACTGGCTACGGAAAATAAATGCAATTTTTGCATTGAATAACTTGGTAAATTATTATTATTACTACTCGATACAATTATTATTTACCTAACATTGTAATTTTTTAATATAAATTAATTATTTCAACTAGATACATTTTTTTTTCATATACTGCCATTTTAAAAGTATAAAAATTTGACAAAGCTTTTTTTCACTGAACCATATTTATTTATTTTTTTAATCTTTAGGACTCCAATAGAAATTACTTGCCGACTCCCTAGTCTAGATTATCGCGCGACCCAGTGACCCTTGACAGGCGGCAATCCAAACGGCAATCACTTGTGTTTCAACAATAAATGTAACGAATATTTGTAATTGTGAGTTTTTTTTAAAAATGTATACAATTTAAGTTATTGTTGAGTTTAATTTATTTAAAATCGTTCAATTTGCCGACCCAAAATTGCTAAAACTATATTAACACAGCTGGTTTTGTAATTCAAACTAATAAAACCATTCCAGACACTCATCAATCTTAACTAAGCTTAAGTACATAATATGTTCATTGAAATTCTTCGAGAACATAAACTTAAAACTCATATTTCCAACTGAGTTAACATATTAAAATGGATCTTCTAACATTATATAGGTAAAATGTATTATAATTATTCAATAAATCCAGTTTACCACTGTTTTAATTCGACATAAAAAACACAAATTTATTAAAAACTTTGTATACATTAAAAATAATTATTAATGCATTTTATTTAGTTCATGGAATAAAATATAAAGTAACTTCTATGGCAGTTGATTTGTTCTCTTTATCTGTTTCTCGTCAGAAATACATAGTGTTACTAATGTTAATACCGTTCCGCGCACTTCCCGAGGTCGTGGCTCTCTAATCGAAATTATTGTAAATGGACAAATCATAAATCTTATTAAGTAGAATATTTCTACACTTCCACCGGAATTTTCAATGTCAATCGACGGCATCAATGGATAACAATTTTCATTACCCATCTTTCCTTTAACACCCTCTAAATTCTCCCAGGTTCTCACAACTGTGGAAGTCAGGGTAATTTATTCATGCGTGGATGAAGGCACACGGAAAACATAAATCTACTAAAATCTACCGGCACCTATACCCCTAAATCGTTGGACAAAAGTTGCGTACGAATCAAAATGTTAACTAGAAATTCGAAAACACATTAACTCTTCTACGACGCATCACAATATTTTCAGTCTTAATTGATTATCAACAATTGATACAAGTGTTAAATGACAATTAATTTAAAACTAAAACTGTAACAAATCTGTTTGTAAAAAATGAAATGTTTACAATGATAAATTGTAAGCGATATTCTTGATTTTTTTTTATTTATAGTCGATTTAATTCAAACTTCTGAATTTAAAAAACTCAATAAATTATATCCCATATCGTTACAAAAATAACTCATCATTCTTTAAAAAAAAACATAGTTATGCGTTTTTGTCATATTAAGTTAAAGTTTAAGGCCTTGTTTATAGAATTTAAGTTAATTAGATTTTATTTTAACTCCATTGTAAAAGTTTCATGAAATAATTTTCACTCTTTTGTAACCTAACAATAAATTATACTTCACTTTTGGAAGTAGAAGCTACACGTATATTTAGTATGTATGTATAGCAGTTTATAGTACATCACCGGTATTATTCAACTTTAGGAGTATAAACATATACTTTCTTGAGAGATATATACAATACTGGTATAAACAATAATAAACAATTTTTACATATTATATATATTATATTATATTATGTACATTTTCATTTTTAACTTTTGATTTTATTTTTTTTAGTTTAAACATTTTGTTTATTAATTTATATGCACATCTCATAATTTATAGCAGTGAATTATTCTACTTAAAATAGTTTTACATAATACATTACACTATAAATGACATTATAAAGTTGAGAACTTATAGATAAGATATTCAACCAACATTCACCAGAATTTATCTTCAATTTATTTTCAACGCTGTTTGAGGCGTCTTGAAAAACTTGATTCGACATTTTTTGTTATCTTTTAAAGTTGTATCACAAAATTTAATTTATTCTTCGGTAAATGAGCTCTATTCAGAATCATTTTATTTTTAATTCAATAATTAATCATGGGTTTAAAACTCATAATGACATTAATTCTTACGACCTACTCACCTTTCTCAGATACCTAATGTATCTGACTCATTAAAATTCGAGTTTCCGTTTTAGTTAGTCTAGAAAATACTTTACGGTGACAAATGATATGTATTATCCTGGATGAGAGAAACCATATTATATGCTAAATAATAAATTTCAGAAGTGAAAGAAAGAGAAACATACTATTAAATAGTTATAGCTAAAGACTAAGGCTACTAGACAAAGGTATTATTTTCCTCAAATGTCGTAATATTAATCAATATGTTAGATTTATATTGACAAGCACACCTAAGTAAACAGGTACCTAAATAATATTTATGATATTGAAGTAACCAACAGGTTATAAATGATGACACATGCAATTATTTAAGAAAGTATTATTATACTAGTACTTTGTTTTATACAAGAAAATAATCATATTTTTCGATCACAATCATCATTAATATTTTCGTTTATCTGAAAAATAACTTCAAACTAATATAAAATATACAAAAGAAAATACGAGCGTAAGCTATTACCTCCAGTCCATTTCCCAAAAAATCACCTTTGTGTGCGACCACATTTAAAAACTATTCATTATTAGCTTTTGCGTGATTTGTCAATTATAATATCCTCACAGTAAATATTAAATTCCATAATGTTCTCGATATTGACCAATCGAAACAAAAGTTATTAACTGGCTTAAATTTTCAAAAATAGTTTTGTGTTACTATCTAAAATGTAATTCAAACTATTTTACTTAACAATAAGTTCAATGCTGGAAAAACAATACTTACGTATCACTACATTAATGTGAACTTGAGTAATTTTATAATGCATAATAAATACTATAAATAAGTATTTAACATATTATTTATTCATTGTTGTTATGATTTGTTATCCATATTTTATTGTATCATACGATTAATATCTTACTTTAAATAAACTGTAGTTTGGTAAACAGTGATATTTATATATTTATAAGATTAAAAATGTGCATACATAATTCATGAGTATTGGAATTTGGCGATAACAAAGAAAAATCGAAGATCTCTGTGATGAAAAGAAATCGACACAGTTCAGTGTAGATTAAGATAAATGGGTGATGAATTATTGTGACTGAGCAAGCAATCATTGATCCCAAAACGTACCAAAGTTGATCCGAGATAACGACGTAAGCGCGTGACATCATTAGGAGGAAACACCACAAGAATTGAACAATGAATACCGATTTGTTCTTATATTCAGCGTTGGATATTAATGGCAAAAATAGGAAATAAGATTCAGGCTTACATTTTTCATAAATAGAATGTAACATTGAAAAGACATAATTTTAAATTTTGGGCTGTGAAAAAATGGGTTTGACTGTGAGGTTTTCTTTTTCGAGATCAAATATCTTCGGGTCCTAAATCTACTCCAAAAGTTTCACGTATCATACGTTTTATATCATACAGAAGATAACGATTAACTGAAAAAAAAACTTTGGAACAATGTAAATAAATTGCGTCCCACGACAGTTTATATTTTTTTAATAAAATTAATAATTTTATGTTTTGCATTTTAAAAATTGCGTGCAAGACTTGCTGTACGCCATTTTTTATAGCATAAAATAGCTTGAAAATTAATTAAAATTCCTATGCGATAGTTCATTTTCATTTAAAAATAAAATTAAATAAGAAGACTCACACTAGGAACCAATAAATGCCCGAGGACAGTTTTTTAATCAATATTTTATTACTTATACAAAAATCGTTATGTTATTTATATAAATGGCATAACCTTATTAGGAAATTATAAAGTTGATAAAGAATAAGTTTTAAATCAAAATCACTTACTATACTATTAACTATTTAGCATTTTAGCACCATTTAGGAACTACGCACATGATGAAACAACACCAACTTGATGAATTTGTTTGATTTGTATTTATTATCATTGAAATATTCTGAAAATAGAACACATTCTTATAAAATCATTAAAATATATTCTATAATAATAAAATTGGTTCGATAAAATGTAATGTCACGAATAGAAATCATAAACAAATTAGGATCATTGAATCAAAATAAGTGAAAATTTATATTCATATATTTTCTTACACTTCAAATCGAAAATAATTTCTATAATTTAACAAATAAACTGAACAAAAATTTTTCGAATAATTCCAAAACACGTTTTATAGTATTGTGCGATGACTGTTGTCTGTTGACCATCAAGTACGTAATAAAATAAATTAATAAAATAATCACCTTAACTTTTTTGTTGGTCAACTTAATCACCTAATATATACTTAAAATTAAGGATTTTGAATTAAAATTTCGAATTTATTCGGTACCAAAATGTTAAAAATATTGTTGTATGAACAATAACAAATGAAGCAAATACATGTAATTTAAAAAAACATTAATCAATATATTCACTTAACTAAATTTATATTTGTATTGAATAATCCAATTAATTGTAAACATAGATTCACAGAGAAATAAATACGATATTTACGTGAAAGACTATAAAACATTATGTTGGCTGGTTTGCATATTTAATCATGACTGTGTAACATTATAAAAATCTGTGCAAATAAATAATATTATTAATCGTTATAACGAGTTATAACGTAACTGGTTAATTTTAGACCAAATGTTTAGACAAAAAATTTAGACACCTAGTTATTTTAAAAATAAGCAATATTAACTTAAACTATTATCCATAAAAAAATTATGTTCATCGCCGATTATTGAAATTTAGTCATACGGTGGCAGTTTTCACTTCACTGCGTTACATTACTTTTATCGCTTAAACGTTCATGTAAACTACCATTAACATACTCAAAAATGCTGAATCTGATGAAATCGATACATATAGGTACTTCAGTGGAATGTAATTTATCAATGCTTATTTATATAAAGTGTTTTGACACATTAAATAAAGTAATCAAGTGGAAAATGCGCCAATAAAGTTAATATAAACATAATATTTAACTTACATATTTTTTATAAACATTTAAGCAAACAAAAACACTTTTTTCAAGTGCTACAATCTATATATTTTACCACATCACATTCACGTTTTAAATATTATTTTAGTTATATAGTTATAACAATTTCACACACACACACACCTTAAAACATAATAAGGAAAATACAAAATATTTCAATCTTTATAAACCTATATTATATAATATATATTTTATGAAAATATTCATTATTCACTTATGTAGGTACTTATAATTTATAATAAATTCACTTAAATCAAACTGTTTTTTTAATCGGATTGGTATTGTTTTAAAATATTTAACTGACATTTTTCAGTACAATCACAGAAAAAACTATAAAGACATAATGTAGCGTATTATTTGTAAAATATATTCATTAAATTTGACTTATAATTTTTTTAAATAAATAGAAATATTGAAATTATGAATTAGTTCTTCTGAGTCTTGGGGTAATCAAGTAAACTAGTGGGTAGGGAAATAAATAAGAACTTTTTTAAATGGGAATACAGTACCTACCTCTCATTATCACACGTATATACGACCTATATAATCTTAACCTAACCTATGGTAAATCACAACTGGCGCAGATCAAAAAACTAATTTTAACGAAACAATCTCATCATATATTCAACACATTTATTTGTTTTATTTTGTATACAGTACATTAACATTATATTTATATTCATATGATGTTTATTGATTTTTTTTTAATTTACTTAAAATATAATTATTATATATTCATTATTGTTTCAAATTGTTAACTAACATATGTCAAGAAAATTAATATATATTCGAAATTGATGAAAATATAATACATTCGATTAGAGTCAATATCAAAATATACTTCGAACATTTATTTTTTTTTTAAATTTTTCTCTACATCGAAAATTACTAATATAAGTTCTTAATCAAATAACCTCCGAGTAATCAAACGTTGCGTTCATAGTCAAGATGGCTTGGCCGCTTGGGTGTTGTTAAAAACCGAAGCCGACAATAGTAGTACTTAAAGTCGATTAGTTACTGCAGACGTTGAGCACCGTAGTGAAAAATTCACTGTCGGTCGTTCATTAGCCAACAGACACATAAGGGGATATGTGAGCGGCACCCACGTTAATTCCCCGTGGACAGGCGATTTATCAAGGCGCCAAGATTGCCAAATCAATCTTGCCAGGTAACTTCTGGCAGACTTTTGGACAAAATATATCAGTTGGCAAAAAAAAAAAAAAATAAAAATAAAAATAAAAATGGAAACGATATTGATTCTGGGGACGGTGGCAGAAATGCCGTCGAAATTTCAGGACCCACGAAGATTTGTGTACACACGCGATCGGAATGACAAATGTGATACTACCACAGGGCTTATAACCGTGAGGTAAAATAATGCGTATTCACCATTCACATGCACGGATGACTTGCCTCTGTTTTTCTGATACACGCACGGAGCCCGTGATTCCACGTGATAATATAACTGCTCATATACAGGCACAGAAGCGTGCATACACACACACCCACACCTTACCACACACTCACACACACGCGCGCATACTCCACATGCATACATATATATGCACACACAAACACAAACATACACACACACACACACATACACGCAAACAAACACACATACACACATACTAACCCACATGCACACAAGGATTGTTTTCTGGTGACGGTAGCAACGCACTGGAAGTTAAAACGGCCTCGGCGGAAGAAAGTTTGGCCGCCCCCAGGGGTTGATTGTGCCGGTGCTCTGTTGAATACGAAAACGACCAGTGACGGGCAAGGAAGGCACCTCTAAAAAGGACAGGGTGGTAGGGCAAGACGTTCCAGTCGACCAATCAAGTCATGTCTTTTCTCCACCTCCTGTTCACCCTCTACTAGATAACAGACGGACGGAATCCGTGGACTGCTTACTAAATCAATTGTGTGCTTATGTGGGTGTAAATATATATATAAGCGCGTGTGTATGCGTATAAGTGTGTGTTGTGTGTGCATGTGTGTGTGCATACGCACGTGTATGTGTGTCGTCGTCATTGTACCCAGGATCATATAGCCTAGTTGAAGGGGTAGGTAAGGATGTGAGCCCCTCCTAATCAACGGTAATCCTGTTAACTATACACCGGACCCAGGATTCTCCTGGTAATTATTGGACTTGCACGTGTTTTACGTACTACTACGAGACCTTAATTGCTATGTACAAGATGTGTATTCAAGAAGTACGAAAGGGTGAACATGTCATCACTGTAAACGTAAAATTTGTAATGGAAAAGTATACGTTTTGAAATACTAATGCGTAAAACCGAAATATAATAAAAAAATCTATCAATTACATGAAACGTATGCTTGCCGAATAGGTAGTGCCGACTGCCGAGCGTTTTTTAACCAAATTGTGTACTAAATTTTTCATTTCATATCATCTTATACTTGGAAAAATTTGAATAAATTCTACATCTTACATAAAAAATACTTCAAAATAAAATAACTGACTAAGTCGTACTAAGCAACAAAACTAATATAAGCTTTTTATATTATGAATTAATATCCATGTTTTATTTTTTATATTTTGGTATATTTAATTATCTTACTATGATTTAAGCCCCATTAAAATTTTAAAATAATTTTAATTGGCTTGGTAAATCAGGTAGTATAAAAGGCGAATCAAGCACTTTTATTTTTCAAAAACAATCGAATAAAAAAAAATGTATTATACTCGTATATCCAATAACTACTTTAATCCACTCATTACTAAAGACGTAATAAAGCTACGTACGTTCTACAACCACTGTTTGTGAATTATTTCCATAGCACATAAAGTTAAGTATTTATGAAGAGTTACATAATAAATTAATAAATTATTTAACTACTCCAAGTTAAATAAATTAAATATTCTCATTATCTTGTTATACCTACTGACTTAAACATAGGAAACAGTACTGAATAGAAACTCAGATGAAACGTTACTCAATTAATTTCTTGGTCATTTATTTATTTAACCCTTTTGCAATCATATCAAATATGTAATGTATAATTTAATTCCTACAAGAATATATTAAGCTTAAACAGTACCTAAGTACATATATTACAGTAAAACCAATTATGTAAGTTACAACTCATGAGAAAAAATTAAAACATTTTAATTAACAGACAATTAAGTAATCTAAAAAATATAACCTATTACATATTGTGATATGTTATCTATTTTATATATTCAACTAAAATTCTGACTTTTTCAAAATAGGAAGTTTGAAAGAACAGTTCTTAAGCTAGTTAAATACTTTAAAATTATAATAACAAGAAGACTTACAAAACATTTTTCCAAAAATACTTAATGTTAAACCCATGATGAAAGTACATATGTAGTGCTTATAAAAATCAGTGATTTCAAACCGGTACTGGGGCACACTAATGAACCACAACTCACAAGTTTCCTCAAGTTATGATATAATAAAAGAGAAACATTTTTTTTTATCATACATGACCGAATTACGTTATAAATATAATTCATGAAAATATAAATAGACGCATACACGAAACTAGGTTTATATCATTATTTTTCCCTTATTTTATTTTAATATGACAGCTTATAAATATAGCGTTTGGTACTGTAATAATTGGAAAACACCGATGGTGCGCTCCCACAAATTTTTAAGCTAAGAAAAGGTAAAAGGTGTTTTTATAATTTCTTCGCGATGAAATATCTCTATTACGAAAAGCTTGGTTCTAGGACGAGAAGACAACAAAATCTCTGAAATGAATCAGGTGTCCAGATTCAACCAGTGACGTTTGGTAAAATTCTACGACAACGATGTATCAAGATAGAATGATATTTCAAACGAACGTGGCACATTTCGTCGACCAGATGACCTACATAAAAGAGGACAAATCGTTGTGTAACAAAACCATATGTGACCGCACTTCATTCCATTTTAAGCGACTTCGATTGGGTTTTGTTCAACGAAGATGTTATTTATAAATAACAAGCATTAATAAAGTTGAAATTTTTCAGAACTTAGCGATTTTTGCGAATATATTGTGACTCGAATAGTCTGAAAAAATACATAAAAAGTTCAACGGGGCAAACGAAGGAATAATTATAGTACGGGCATCGCTTCACTAATGCGAGTCGATATCAAATCTAGACCGGGCCGGGAATAAAAATCGAAACATGAAACTGTTCAAATATACTATAATAAGTAGCTTATTGTGACTTATCTGATCTGTGTGAAGGTGACGAAAATGTAGAATAGCGTAATGATGAGATCTAAATAAGTTTTAACGACTTTGTAAAATGTTAAAATAAAGTTCGTACAGCAAACATTATTAATTTTTTAATTCCATTAATTATACTGAAATTCACGTTATGTCTCTGATTTAGAAGTCACCTAAAACCTCGTTTTGTCTAGTGATCGGGCTCTTACACATATATACGGGTGATTTTTTAACCATACGCATTCCCTTTTTCGGCCGTAAAATTGCTTAAATTTGGATTTTCTTTTTTTAATGTTAAAGTTACCATTAAATCTAGGTATATTTCCTGTAACTTTTGTTTTCATGACACCTTCAAGTGTCCTGTGGTGATACAAACTTTAATTTTTCAAATGGAAACACCCTTTTTTCACCGCGATACCTATTTTATCAAAAGCATTTTTCTATGAATCCTCCTAATTAAATTATTAAGGAAAATGTAATTATAATACTCAATAATATATATTATATGATATAGTTTGTAATTACATTTAATCACTAATTGCTACCGATTTGAGATAATGCGATTTTTGCACTTTTCAAATTTTAATTATAAAATAAATTTCACATTTTAAATTTAAAATTTGAATAACTCCGAAAGTATGGATCCCAGTTTTGACTACGGCACATCAAAAATTCAAGAACAATTAGCTGAATAATATTTTGAGTAAAAAATATGGTGTTCTCTTTTGAAAAAATAAAGATTTTCTAGTCATATAACACCCTTAAGTTGCCTAGAAAAAAAAGCTATGGAAAACACAGGTTTTAAACATGACGAAAAAAATCCAAATTAAAGTATTTTTAAGGCCAAAAAAGGAATGAGCATGGTTAAAAAATCACCTGTATATGTTTGTTAGAGGCCAATCACTAGGCATAGCGAGGCGTTAGGTGACTTCCAAATCAGAGACATAACGTGAATGTCGATATAATTAATGGAAATAAAAAATAAAAAATATGTTTGATGTACTAACTTTATTTTAACATTTTACAAAGGCGTCAAAACTTATTTTAGGAAACTTGTAAATATACGTGTTTTACATGAAATGCGGAACGTGACATTAAATTTCATTACATGCGTTATGCTCGTCAAGACACCATCTTCAGACTAAACTGATTAAAAAGAAGTTTCTACCAACGGACTCAGTGAACTCGACTCAGAGCAACACAATATAACCACATAATCTGCAAAAATATTTGATTTGTTTTATCTTCATTTCTACACCAATCTAATATGACAAGAACAAGTTTTATCATCATCACAAGGTCAAATATTTTCCAAAAAACAATTTGACCTAAACATAAATTTTTGTACAAAAAAATGACAAGCTCACCACATTTAACAAATAATTAATGACAGAAAAAGTAATTATTACTTTTAAATTTTAAAGAAGTAGGAATACATTTTAATTTCATAATTATTTATTGCATTAAAATATTATGATAATTGTATAATTTTTAAAACACAACATTGGTAATATAACATTTATACTATCATCCTATTATCTATTGTTTAGCAACAAAAATAAAATATAACTATCTTATTTAAAATCGAACCAATGTATACAACAGCAATTTCTATTTTACGTATTATAATTTTAAGCGTTACGCAACTATAATCATAAAGTATATAGGTTGGGTACACTTTAGAAGGTAGTTAACACAAAATTGTACCAAAAATCACTACCATTTGAGTATTAACCATATATCATTTTCTAAGGAGTACGTGTTTTTTTATCAGATACCTAGAATAAAAATGTTTTAACTTCATAATACACACGCAATTTTACATATTTCAGATACTTTAAAGCAGCTTACGTCATAGTTATTCAAACAACTTTCAATAAAAGTATCTACAGCGAACCCTCATGAAGTCATGACACAGATGAAAAGTCTATCTGAAATCTACTAAATCGAAAAATCAAACTTTGAACTTTCGATCGGAAATACGAAAACATGAAAAATCAAAGATGTTTTGTATGTGAAAAATATTTTATAAAATATACAATATCACTGTTGACAACTCGTCCATACTCGATAGGTACATACGGACACTATTCATAACATTGACATGACATTTATGGAAAATATAATAACATTTTCGCAGGAAAAATAACCTTTTTTTAACCAACTAAATGCTGATATATTATTATGTTACAACACAAACTAATAATATTGATATTGCTACGTTCAGAATAAATTATTTTATTTTCTTACGCAAAATCAAATATTGCTTAGAGTGGTCAGCGGTGAAAATAGCGCGAATCAAAGTTAAAATTAAAATAATATTTAAAAATATATATAAACATTATAAAATTGTCTGCCAAATAAGACATCGACCTGTAGGTTCAAGTGGTTCAACTACACTACTGTATTTTTCTACATAGCCAATATTTTTGACGATATCAAGATACTATAACACACGGTCCGTCAGCATAGCGATTAATATAAATATTAAAATATAAATTAAGTCTATTTTCGTTTTCATAAGTCGAGATAATATTTCTTGATTCTCCAGCAATTCGATTTAATTATTTAAGACAGTTAAATATTCACGAAGAGTATAAATGTTTAAAGAGTGAACTTTATGTTAAAACGGACATTTTAGAAACACTTGGGTAAACACGACTATAATTGTGTTAACTAACTAACATGGAACGGGGATTTCGATTTAATATGCACCATTATCATCGTTTTCCTAATTAAATTTACTCAGATGATAACAATTTGTTTATTGTAGTTTTTATTATGCGTATACATACATAAGCGCAAAATCAGTCGCTCACGATTTTTCTCATTCCCCATTCGTGTTCATAACTATACACCCCTGAACGGATGAAAACCATATAAATCCGCAGGAGATATTTTACTAGACGTGTCAAATAAGAATTTAATCGCATAGAATATCGTTAAAAAAAAAATTGGTAAATTTAATAACATTGTGTCACCCGGCTAAGACCACCGGACCGTTTGAACCGGTTGAATAACTAATTAGAACGGGTCACAGGCATCAATACCATAGGTGAACCATAGGTAAATCACTTACTTACAAACGTGAATACTTCAGGTGTAACAGTATATTATTTACGGTATTTATAGTATTATTTATGGTTGTGGGATGATTTACGCGGTACGGTTGAAAGAATCGCGCCGTTGAGAAATGGAGTGTATGTTGAATGTTCTACCTAGGGTTGCCAACTCTCATTTACGAATAAGCGGGAAATCAGATATTTATATGCGGGACTCAACAAAAAAAGCGGGACATACCAAGAAATGTACAGAAACGAAAAAAAAACGATTTAAATCATTTATTATCAGTTTTATTTAAAATTTGAAATAATATTAACATATATTAACATATAAAATATATATACAATCAAGTCGATCGGAATTTTGGATGGGAAATAGTTTCAAATGCGCAAAATAAGAACGTAATAGTTATTTTTAATAGGACTAGGACAGGTTTACCAAGAAGCGGGACAGTCAGCGTCCTGCGGACACGCATCGCGGGACGCATTATTTGAGCCCTGGATACGGGACGTCCAGCCTCACGCGGGACGGTTGGTAACCCTAGTTCTACCCGTACAGAAATTCGCACAAACTCGTCAGAAATAAAAATATCTGAGTCCAGGGACGGCTGGGGCTAAAAATGTTACCGAAATGTAGAACTAGAGTGGCCACATGCCTACATCTATATACAAAAAGGTACCTATATTAAAAAGAAGACTTTTATACATATATAACTTGACAAATTTTTCCTTATTAACTAATTTATTATAAGCATCTTAAAACTAAAAACACTTATAAACACTTTTATAATCGATAAACTAACAGCGAATCAAACAAACGAGAGGACACGAACAGTCACGGTCCATAACTAAATATCAATATATCATAGATACACACAGAAAAAATAATTATGGCAAATATCATTAAATTCTACAAAATACAGATAATAAAACCAATCAAGCCGACAATATTACACAATTTTATATTGATTATTGACCATTTTCTATTTAATTTTTGGCGGCAACAATGACCACTGGCCACATTGAGCACTGGCTCGCGGGGAAATTTCCGGTGTGCCAGTCCGCCCCGGTATCTGACGCGGTTACGGTTGTGCGACGGAGGCTGTTTTCCAGTCGGAAGTCGATTTTATCGTCTACAATAAGGACCGCGTACTGCGGATAGTGCGCAAAGGACCGCCACCGATCGCGTTTGACCGCGGTGCACTGCGATCGCCACCACCGCACTCTACGCGCGCCCCCGCGACGAATTATTGCCGCAACTTTCGCGGCTCGAACAATTTTTTTTTGGCACCGCCGGGGCCCGAGCACAAAAGCTCGTGACAAAACGGGTAACGCGTGTCGCGCGTGCCAACCGCGCGTGGCTCCGGACTTTAGCGGTAATTATTGTTTCACTGCCAAACGGCCCGTTTGAATTTATGTGGGCCCCGTCGGGAAACAATTACGGCTCGCACCGGCGACCCGCGTGGAGAAAAATAATGTCCTCGTACAAAGATGAAAGCGAAAAATAGGCGCGAGAGTGTGGAGGAGTCTACCGTGTGCTGGGCGACAAGAAATTAGTCTACCATAAATCACCGATATTTATCGTACTTTTTCCCCCCTCTCTTGGTCTCTTTCTATCCCTCTCTCCTATCTATATCTAATATCTATAAGTAATCTACTGAACACCAATATATGTATGTATACCAGCTGTGTTTGAAAATACTTCGTTCCCATTAAAGGAGACATAATTATTTTTGTTTTTAGTGAACTTATTCTTTTTTAAATCAAAAATCGAAAAATAAGCTTTGTCTTTTACACCAAAAAATAGACGAAGCAAATGTAAATAATAAATTAACTTAAGATTAAAAAAAATCGTATTTTTTCATGAAAATATGAATGCATTCATTTTTAATACAAAGATAATAAATTGAGCATTTATTAATGTGTATATTTATTACTCTGTACAAAAATTAATTTAGTTATTTTAAATTTGTCTATTCAAAAAAAAAAAAACATTACAAATATGAAATAAAAAAAAATAACATTTTAGTTATTTTCGATACCCAAAGAATTAAACTCTATCAATTTACCATTAGATGCATGAAAGAAAATAGCTATGTCAAACTGTACCCGCCTTTACAGCTATACCGACAATTCAAATAAATAAAAATACTGGTTGTCCAACTAGAAATTAAAAGTCGTCGAACAAAGATTAAACAAAAACATGGTTGGTATGACAATGAAATTAACTTCACTCAGATTATGCATGTTTATATTATAGACCAAGTTTGAAAATAACTATCAACGATTTATAAAATACCTTCCAGACCGCGGGAGGCTTAACCCAAAACATAGTTTTAGTCAAAAGTTAGATGTAAAAGCTATAGACGTATAGAAAGTAGAAAAAGTACGACTTTTAACAATATTAGTACCAAACGGATATTCTTTGTAAATATAACTAAAATGCATCTGTTAGTTCATAAATATCTTACCAGTCATATTGAATATACTATATTATAGGTACATTAAAGAGCCTATCTATTATTTATATAAAAGTATACAACTATAGTTATTTTATTGGATTACGATTATTTACTAACTATTTGTAACGCCTACTCATCACTCTCTCTCTCTTTCATTATATCTCTCTCCATAATATATATATATGACGAATACATCGCGTCTGTGCAATACGATGCGCGAAGGATATCATCTTATGTATATTGTAATAGTGGCAGCGGTTGGCGGCGCGGCAGCCGGTGTGGTTTCATGTTCCGGCTACACTATGTGCGACACAGGCACACAGCCCTCGGGGCAAAGAAATTCACGTAATTCAATTATTATCCACACTCCTTGCGACGAAATCCGCCGCCACCGCGGTCATAACATTAGTATGGATAGCAGAGCTGAGCATGCGGTGGCGGCGGTGGGATAAAAGTTGTACGACACCGAGACAGAGCACAACCCCTTGTCATCGTCGTCGTCGTCGTCGCGCGAGTAAAACCCGAGAGGAGAGTTTTTGCGGTCCGACAAAAAGGGTCGACGGCACTACTACTATACACTATACCTCCACCATCCCGAGTGCCAACACACCCCCGCGTCGTGTACTTGCCGTTCCTGCAATCGCCGGCAAGAACATTAGAAAATTAGATTAAAAACTTCGACGGCTGGTGAGGTGACGACAAGGGAAAGGACGAGCGCGAGCACGTGGTTTCCCGTTCTGGATCAATGCAAGGGACCGCAGTGACAAAGCGGCGGCGAAGCGATAAATCTCAATTTACACACCACGCATGGGCTTATACATAGTCTTAGACATAACTCCGGGACCGCATACACGCTTAACTAATCAGCTTTATGAAATGATATTTAATTAGAATCAATAAGACACGATTCTATTTTGAAAAAGGTGTATGCTCGTGCGACATATAGACGAATTTTTTGATGATTCGAATATTTTTAGTAAACAATTACTACTATAGATTTTGAAATAACCATGAAATTCGCCAGTTGTCTACCTACCTTACAGCTTGTATATTTGATGCGACGAAAGTGTAGTAGAACGTTCATCGATAAAAACATAATCCATTTTGCTCAAATTAGTGAAACAAGTTTGAAATAAATTTGAGAAACATGACTACGAAAATTACAAGAAACAATGTCAGCGTTTAATTTTAATTATATTGATTTATAATGATAAATTCCCCAGGCATCAAGGACGGCTCTTTGATGGTCAAATTAAATATTAGTTCATTTTTGTTTCAAAAGTGAAAAACTAAATATTAGTAGTCATTATATCTTCTTGATTCTTATTCATCTTGAAAATTGTCAAATATGTTTGTCTAAAAATGTAACAGAAACACTGAAAATATAATAATCGCTGTTGTAGTGACCGCAACCCAGAGCTGTTTATATTTTGGTGTAGAAAAAACATACGAAAGGTGTCCCCATCTTATGCTAGTCTGCGGTATCGCTCTCATTACTCCGAAAAGCGGCCGTCGGCACTGGGACATGTAGGGTGGCTTTCACCGTGTACGAGAGACGATCATGCCCGTGTGGCGTCATCATAACAAAAATGTCAAACGAGATTAATATTGTTCGTTTAAGCACACACTTTTGACATTTTTAAGACGTTTCCGATAAAAATACAATGCTTATAAATTATAATATATACGCTGTACAACATGACCTGTATAATATCGTATAATATAACGTCTCGTAACGCTAATATTGAATTACGGATGACATTAGTACAACTGTACGGTAAACAATAGATAAAATGTTTATAACGCCAAAACATTATGAGTTTTTAACCATCGTATAGAACATATCGATTGAATTTTCATTGAAACTTTTAATTTTCCGTTACCATAATTCGTTGCTTAATCGAGCGGAAACTAATAATGATTCACATGAAATATATATTATATATAGTTCACTGAAAGTTTTTTTTTTATTTGTTCACTATGCGGATAGATCATTTAAAAATTAATTTATTCAACCACGAAAACTATGACACCTTGATCTAAAATGACACAGTTATATAGATTTTTATAACTTTTTTTCATCGATAATTACTAGGTATCAGTTTAGTTATTTTTAAAATATCAATCCCAAACCTAGTCCTTGTTCCGATGGTTCTTATAAAAATATAATTTGAATAGCTTCATCACCGCAATGGATCACTCCTCGGAGAGACACCCTATAACCACCTATAACCACAATAAACGGCGTCGCATAAACGTTTAACGCGCTCAAAATAAATACAAAAACTTGTGCGAACTACCACGAATTGATGTCGGCCGTGTCCTGAACGTTTTCGTGGCTTCAAACGTTACCGCGCGATAATAATAATACACAACCGCAACAATGCGAACGATATTGTAAATAATAATTGAAAGGCTGTTTGCGCCTTCCGCGACAAAAACAATACGATTCGTCGAAACAATTAAAAATAATTCGATCGCCCCGAGTCTCCGCGCTGCAGGTATTCAAGGGGTGACGGAGACTTAACGGTCGTTTACTTCGAATAAGGCTCTGCGTTTATAACTTTACTCTACCCCCAACAATCAAATCATAATAAATATTTTGTTTTATTTTTTCAACTCTTTACCAGAAACCGTAATTACCTACGTACAATTTGTGTAGCAATAGCGCAGTACAAGCACAAAAGTATTTATACTGCAGCTGATAGATTTACACGAAAACAACAGTCAAAATTAAAATCAATATTTAAACGATGAATAATAATGTTTATAATCAAATAAATGCATTCGAAATCACTTACAGACATGTAAGGTGGGAGTCAACTCTGGTCTCCGGTCGAATTTTGAACAACTTGGGCACTTAATCCAAGGATAGGAATTAAATTTATTTTCTCGAGTTTACAATGTAGTATACGATACGGAGCGTGTATGTGATTTAAATTTACAAATTTAATCTTCTGAAAATGTTTAAGCAATTTCAAATATTGTATAAATCGGAAACAGTTTTCAATCATTGAAGAGCACATTGATACCGAAGAAGAAGAGAGATCAATTTTATTGACTTTATTTTTATAATTCAATGCAAAAATTAATTATCTCCAAGGAAACTAAAGTTACTCTGCAGAGAATAACTGAACGGAAGAGAGTGATTGAAGTACTGATCTGTTTTCGAACGGAAAATATCCTTTTTACGAAATTGGTGATTTAAATCCTTAAATCCATCACTGCAGGTATAAGTCCCCCGAAATATATCACCTTATTATATTATAAAACCGTCGGCAACTGCGACTTTGAAGGAGTTTGCCGATCGTAAAGAACGATGACAGCTAGCGTCCGATTGCCTGTTATCATTCTGTGGACTATGGCATTTAAAAACTTTACCGCGTGCAGTGTTAAACGTAAGATGGTGGTCAGAGTGCGACTTCAGCGTACCGTTCCGAAACCATTTATCAGTTTCCCTTATCAAGTTTTATTGAAGTATCCACTCAGACTTATTGAAGGTCGCGCGGATTGGTTGGCATTCGCATCCCCTGCGGGACAGACCAGGAGAGTTACCAAGAAAAACCACTCGGTTTATCGTGTAGATATTCACATAAATGCCGATACATATAATAAATACCAGGCGCCGTTATGTATTACAGCACTTTTGGCTGATTAATATCCTGATAAATATAATCCCTTACTCATTTTTTTTACTTTTTTTTTTGTAACATTTTACATGAAATGTTCAATGTTACAAAAATGTAAGTAAATCATAATTAAAATCGACAAAATAAATATATATTTTTCATTCCTAGGGATAAGACCTAGGAAACCCTTTCCCCCCATATTCATCAGATCAAACGTTTTAAACTAGTTATTTTAAAATATTGAAAATTAAATATAGCATCCCTCAACAATAAATATGTTTAAGTAATAACCTAATGCAAATAAAGTGTACTAATTTAAAAATAGTATTTTTATTTGATATTTTGACTTGTTTGCATTCAATATATTCAACTGCAGTAAAAAAAAAACTACTATAACTGAATATAATCGCTTTCACAAAAAAACAAATTTCTTAGTACCGAAAGATAAATCCCGGGTATCACCTCCTCGGCGATGGTGAAACGAAAATAAGAAAAAATGTAGGTATATTTCTCGACCGAAATGTTGGAAACTTAGCTATAGCACTACAGGAATACGGGAGAGTGCTAGCAGAAAAAAACGTATTTTTACTTACGGAATCTGGGTGGAATTTCGGAACGGGGGCGAAACGAAAATAATAATCCCCGTTGTTTTAACGAACGGCTGCAGGTACGCAGAAGTAAAGGGTTCTGCACGCTACCTATACATGTACATATTACATGCGCATTATATATTATTATTATTGTGTTTCGTCGCAGTGTATTGTGCTGTAGTCATAGGTATGCGCGACTGTGGGAGGAGAGTTTGGAAAACAATATTTGCGAGCATCGTCATCGTCGTCGTCGTCCTCGTACAACCCAAACGAATTCGCGTCGGAAAGACTCGAATGCACCAACACCGCCACCCTCTATATACTATACGCCACAGTCACAATAACCCCTCACGACCCCCTCCCCCCCACCCGCCGACCGTCCGTCATCCGCGCGACACCGTCCGCAGCTTATTATTAAATTGGATTTAGAAGCTTTCGATTTACGTGTGTCGGACCCGAAACGCGCGCGGGGTGCACGCACAACGGGTCCTTTTGTGCACGGGAAAATTGGTTAATGGAACGTACGGCTTTTCAACGGCAGTTTGCTCCGCGGCGGCACACACGCGTGTGATGACACGTGGTGACGACGACGAATCCCCCCGAGAGGGTTAAATTATAATGTGCCTATGCGTACACGTTCGTTTGTGCGTACAAGGATGTAGAAATAAGAAAGAGACGCGCGGTAGTGATGGAAAAAGAAGCCGGGAAAATGTGAGCAGCTAGGCTAAAAGAGACGAAAACGAGTGAAAGAATTACACAACCGCGTGAAAAAGAAAAAAAAAAACACGTCGCGTACGACACGGTAATAACGATAATATATGTAAATAGAAATAGTTCGTCCCACCACCTGGTTAAATGGGCACTTGTAAAGTGTATAATATAACATAATGAATTATTATTACCCATGAATGAATTGTGTTCCGTGCGTTCCGCTGTCACACACCAAAATACTATCCCCGGAAAACAGGCATTATTCGATATTTTTTCGACAGCACAATATATTGAACGGTTTTCATACGACGGTTTGATTTTAAAAATACATTTGCCACAAGTTGAAAAGTCTTCAAAATAACCGTTTTCGGATTTTACGATTAATTCAAACAAAAAAGTAGGTACAACATATTTAATGAGAATTTATCACATTAGAGTGGTTTAGTATTTCGATGAGGCGGAAAATAAAAAATACAACATTACGTGCTACATAGATATAAAAAAAAATTATTCTGAAATAAAGATGGAATTTAATTTGACGAATTTAACCCTAAGGCCCTAGATATTAATTTGATTTAAGAGGAAAAATCCGCATTCAGTGAAGTTTAATTCAGATTGTTTCAAATACGATCTGTTTATTTGTTTTTGGCTTTTCGGTACCTAACATATTATAGTATAATGTAATATCCACTAATAGACGTCCAAGCTACTTTAATTGAGTACATTTTTATGACATTCAAATTTTGTTCTCAAATTAATTTTAAAAATTCGATTACCAACAAAATACAATTGAAATATTAAAAATTATTTATTTTTTTTTTTTTAATCGAGGCAATAGCTATGAAAATTATAGTATGAATATTTCCTACGTGGGTTTCAAATTTATGGAATCAAAGTTTTCAATTAATTTACAATATTCTTTGAGATTGTCGTAGAACCTGTTGGTAAATACCCTTCAGGGTCGAGTTTTATTTTTCCTTATTATTAATTTCATAGGTACTACTGTCACAATATTCCAGTTCAATAATGTTCATTCACCAAACAATTATATCTTTATGTAGTTGCAGATGCACTATAAATCATACATTATGTATATTTTATTCGCAGTAATACAATGAGTAAACACTATAGACCGTTTTGTTATTATTAATAATTGTATAAGTTATACCCATCGCAAAGAATGTTTTTGTCGTTTTTTTTCCACGCAAATAACAAAACTTTTTTGGAAAATTATGCTTATCCAAACAATTAAAATTAATGATAACATAATTAAAAATACAGATAACATTTTCTCTGTAGACTTAAAAATTAAAAAAGTATGTTATGTTGGGCAATCTATCATTCCTATGTAATAAAATAAAAATTATAATTATGATAATTTGGACTTTAAAGGTTTTTTTTTATTAAAAAACCAAGATAAAATTAATGTTAAAAATATCTCAACGTTATTGTTAACTGTTTATATTTCAGTATAATAAAGATAAGTAAAAATCAGATCAGTATCATAATGATTTACATTTAAATTCAATCAAGGTAAAATTTTTTTACTAAATATTCAAAAACAATAATACTAAAATAGGCAAAATGACTACGGTCCGCGTACCTAACCTTGTACGAGACAAAATGGGTTCTTTCTGGCATCAATTAATTAGCTCTTTAATAAATAAAATATTACGTCCACCAACAATTAATTTAGTGTCAGACCCGTAGTCAGGACATACGAGTATATACAGATGAGGCAAGCCGAGTATTAGAAAAAAAGGTAGTGTTACAAAAACAATATAATGTCAATTTAAATATAATATATTTTAATACAGTTTATAATATAAATTAATAACTAAAATATTTATTTATTTTTATTTTTGAAACCCATTAATTAGGCTTCTATTATATAGCCGATGAAATCATCAAGCATTTTTTTTTTTATTTATTAAATTTTACAATGTGTCAACATATTACATGTTCTTACAAGGTATTAATTATAATAATGATACGGTTAAAAGAAAGTAATAGTCATAATAATAAATAAATTCTAGATTAACAATATATAGTCGGTTGGTCGTAGAATAGTTTCTATAAAATTTAAGATAAAAGTAATGAGGATAGGTCTGAGACAAGATAAGATTATGTAGGTATTATGAGACAGTGTGCGATAGTATTATGGGGAGATAATGCCTTTAGCTATTAGTGTGTTTAAGACTGAGGTAAGGAGGGAAATTAATGGATTAATTAAAGAGCTTAAATTGGATATGAGTTTTGAAAAGTTATTTGATATATTTTGTTCTGTGATTTTATTTTGGTTGTTGGTGGCTTCTGCTGCGGTTCTGGGTTGAGACTGTTGAAAGTGAGGGTCAAGATCTTTGACTGGTTGAAATTTTTGAGCAGATTTTTTAACTATTGACTCGAATGCTGGGCATCCTTTGAAGTTTGCGGTGTGGTCTTTAGCACATAGGGCGCATTTGGCTGGACTATTTCGGTCTTTGGTGCACTCGATTGTCAGGTGGTTTTCACCACATTTGACACATCGAGCTTCATGGTTGCAGTAATTCTTTGTATGCCCATAGTCTTGGCAATTATGGCATTGCGGTGGGCCACGTCTTTTTTTTATTTGTTTTTCAATTTTCACTATTGTGTTGAGAAGAGATGTAATATCATGGATATCGTTGTTATTATCTTGCTGATGGATATTCACGAAGAATACCGGAAGTGAGCAGTTGTTCCTGTTTTTGGCATTGTAAATGCTCTTGACCGAATGTCCCAGTTCAGTATCATCAAGCATAAAAATACATAAATTCCACATTCCATAGAGATCAATTAAAACATGAGATTCCTGTTTTGCTAACATAAATATGATTAAAAAACTTACTTTACTTGGTCGGTTTTCATTAGGTTAATATTTTTTTTAAAACTGTCTTAAAAAGTATGATCAGAAAATGGTCATCTTAAAATAAAAATTAATTAATTTAATAAAAAAAAATTTAAAACTTATGACATTCAATCAAAATTTTCCTACTTGTTACTGCTAAAAAAAACTAAATTTAAATATATTGATTTTCCACAGAGATACTATAGATGATAATGGTTGAAAAGGGGCTTATCTGAAGTATTCTGCTGCAGCGTATACATTATACAAGTAAAAATAAAACATTCGAACACTAAATTGAGAAAATCTCAAGGAGTCTAAATTTATTTGCATTCAGAAATCACCGAGACATTTCTATTCAAATTGATGTATTTTAATAGTACGTATTACGATTAGTAATTGGTTTATCAAACAGTTAAAATCACAAGTGCATATTAAGATATTATGGCATTTAGTCAAATAAAAATTTAACCGAACACTACACTAATGGCGACTAGATAAGTGCAATCAATTATAGTTCCTGTTCCAGTCCAATTTCGAGCACTGGACAAAATCAATACTGTTCGTGAATCTGCAAGTGTTTAGAGAAGACTGTATGTATTATCAAGAACCAGAACTCAATGTCAGAGAATATTGAAATTGACCAATAACTTATGTGTCCAACGTCAGTTAGATTTCCAAATTGGTAATAATGGTAAAAGTGTAAAATTGCCAGACGTACGGGATACGTTTTATTTTCTTTCAAGAAACGGCAACCGATAACCTATAAAAGATATAAGATTGCGATTCTAAGGGTTTGAAAAAGTTATCTAGGGTAGTAGTATCTAAGGGTTTGATAAACCATCCGGACCTGTAGAAAACATTATGCGCAAACAAGAAAAAAAAATAATAATAATAAATCAAATAATAAATCAAAAATAGTATTTCCAGAATTTCTGGTGCATATATATAATTAAATGGGGAGAAAATAATTTAAGTTCTAAATTCATGCTCATCAAACAATCGTCATTGTATATGATTAATGCCGGCGAAAAGTTGTAACTCAAAACTGATTCTGTATAAATTTGTAAAAAAAAAATCACTAGCCAAATTTATTGGATCGATCTATTAAATATCAATAGAATCGATCGGTATTGTGATCGCAACAATTGTTGGTACTTGAACGCTTATGTTACTCGTTATCTATAGATGTTGGGTGTATAACTATAATATGGTTAGAATTTTAGTTAGAATGTTTCTTGGAATTAATTTAAACCTCCGTAGTCTGTACTGCCTTACTCACTAACTCTTAGATCACGTACGTACTAGAAAGTGTCGCATCGGTGGCAAGCGTTATATAATAAATGTATACGCCAAGCAACATCAAAAGCAGTATCATATCGTATATTATGTATCTAATTATTTTTCTTTGCCAAAATTATTCGGTCAGACGTAGGAGAAATAGCTTTTTGTGGATAAAATACAAACACAAAAATAATATATACTTTGGAAAATAACAAACGTAAAGGTATGCATATTAATTGTATGCCACGTGGTTTTTATGATCTCTATTGAGATGTGTATACAGAGTGTCACACCGGGATTTACACAGCAATATTTCCCGTGTTAATAGAGATAATCAAATACTGTTTTTTTTTATGAGCATCCTTATCCAAAGGCAATTTTGTTTACAATGGTTTGATAAATATAAGTGCATTATTCAAGAACTAAAAAAATTAACAGGTTATTTTCTATTTTTATAAATTTCAAAGATAGCTATTTTATAGAGTTAATCTTTCTGAAAATTATGATGGCTCAACTTTCAATTTTCATCACCTCCTTGATTTTTAATAATTTTTCTAGTTTACTAGAAAATAGTATATACTATTTACATAATTATGAAATATAAAAACATGATCAGCAAACCTTTACGGCAAAACGACGAGGTGAAAATAATTTAAAATAATTATGTCTTTGCAAACTAAATAAATTATTAAAAATCATGAATCCCATAAAAACTGAAAGCTGAGCCGTCAACATTTTCAGTTAAAAATAAGCTCTATAAAATGGCTTACTTCAAAATTTATAAAAAAAAAATATAAAATAACACGTTAATTTTTTAAGTTCTTTAAAAATACATTTATATTTCACTTATATTTAACCAAACTATTGTAAACAAAATTGCCATTGCACAAGGATGCTCATAAAAAAATATAATTTGATTATGTCTATTAACACGGGAAATATCGCTGTGTAAATCCCGGTGGGAGTGTGGGACACCCTGTATTAGTTTGTGTATAAACTCGAAACAATAGTACAGGATTTACAAGTTATGGATTACCATGTATTCTAGAATATTGACAACAACTTTCGATTTCAATTACAATAAAATACAATTTTAAAATAAAAAAAAATTAATAATTTAGCACTGAACGACACCCGAAAATCTAAAGCGTGTATTTTAAATTATAATTTATGAGAAATTTATACTAAAAGACCACAGATTGTTTTTGTGGTTAACACTCAAATAATTGTACCATCGTGGATATTACTTAATAAAATGCGGGGTGATCGCACGTTCTTTTATCCAAAGTTCTAAAACGTAATATTCAGGAAAATAATTTTTTATTTCAGCAGCTGAATTCTTGTTGAAATATAATTTATAATCCATGTTATTTTTATGAATAGCTTTTCTTGATCAAAATGTAAACTTAATTTTTTTTATAGATTTTTAAAATGTTAAAAAAAAACAAAAATCAAAACTGTATCAAGCGAATAATATTGATGTAACATTAAAATGAAAAACCAACCTGATATTTTATTGATTTCGCATGAAGTTGCCACATTTTGTTAACATTCAATGCTGCTTGAGTTGTAATTTTTTTTTTTTTATAAAAAGTAGACATCAAAATGTGTATGCTTAATGTCTGTCTACCTGCCAGTTCGGTGGTGCAGTATTTTTCTAAATGGACAGATGGCAAGTCTTAAGCGCGATACAGTGGCAAGGCGGTTATGTCTGACTCTATCCGATAGTAAGCGGTTATGTAAGTAAAGTTCGAAGCAAATTATTACACCAACACCACTGTAGGAGTGCAAGAAAATACAATAAAGTTTCCTTAAAAATGTAATGTAATGATTGATGTATGACTTAAACGTTGGTAAATGTTAATATAATTATACAGTTATGAGTATGTGACAATTAATACACTCACATACGGCTAAGAAACAAACTGCAATTATTTGTTTTACATTTTTTTTTAAAAAAATGTTATTCGAAGCAAGACTCAGATTTTAAAATAACTATTAGAACACTATTTTCAGATTATTTCGAATTTTGGAAAGTAGTGTAATTATTGATGACCTGAAGTTTTCCATTCCAATATTTTTACTTTTTTTTTGACAATAATTTTTATTGCTATTTTCGAAGACTATCTTTACACAGTTATTTGTACAATTGTATTAGTCAGTAGGACGAATGCATATTAGGTATTTTGGTTCTCAACATGAACATCTTGATTGAGGAAGTCACCCATTGCAGGTAATACCTCACATTTCCAACTGTCACCAATCCATTTAATGCATACGGATTCAATTCCATATTATAACACAAACAAATAAAAGTTACTGAGACAACAAATCAAAAACATAATTCTCACTAATTTTATAAACATAAGAATCATCAAAACTAAAGCACACAAATAACACATACAGTGTTACAATCGATTGCCCGTAAATACAAAGTCAGCAATAATGTAAACAAACAGCTGCATTTCACGTTAAATATTATACTATATTATTTTTCGTTTTTTGAATTTAACATTTTATATTCAACATAACACGGTTCAAAGAAATGTCATACTTTATAAACGAAAATATACTAAATTAATCTCCTTAATCCTCCTCGGTAACTATTAATAAAAATTATTATAATACAGAAAAAACGGTATTAAGGTAAAAACCTGATAAACACATTAAACAGATATAAGAAAAAGTCAACCTATAAAAAGCAGTTTTTTAGCAGTTCATAAATTGTTTATCATAAATGTATTATTTTTGCAATCGTTTTAATCGTAATACTATCATAAGCATAGTACGTAGTAATACAATCAAGTATGCACTAATACATTTAACGCAAAAGTAAAACTCGGCCTTTCTACATTGACTGAACGTGGACACAACAGGCATTAGGTTTATTGTTGGATTTCTAAATGGTACAATTGAGTCTTCCGAATTTGTTTGGCTTATTTCTTTTAAAGTACCTCAACGACTAACTCGATCCACTCCACCTTTTTATGTCCCGCATGCCACCGCAAATAATCTTGCAAGTGAACCGTAGAAAATAAATAATAATATATATATTATAATATTTATATTATTATTATATTTATATTATATATTTATATTTTTATTATATTTATATATATATATATATATATATATATATATATAATATTTATAATATAAATAAATAATAACCTTAAGAAGATAAATAAGGAACGTCAGTATACACATCAATTTTCAATTTTATTCCGCATACCGTATATTAAGCTATTTAAATTTTACTAAATAATAAATCCTATTTTTGTTACTATTAAGATTATCTTGTATTACATATTAAGTTATTTTTTTGTAACTACAAATTGTACATTTCTATGTAAAAATGTGTCTTAGGCCCTGGCCGTAGAATAAAAAAAATAAAAATAAATTAACCCAAATGTTACATTTTTCATACACAATTTTGAATTTGAATAATTTCAAAAGTATTGGTCCGAATGTTGAGTACGTTTCATCAAAATTTCCAGAGAAAAAACCTGAATAATATTTTGCATAAAAAATTAAACATGGTGTTCCCATTTAAAAAAAAAACATATTTGTATAGCCACGGAACACCCTTAAAGTGGCATTAAAATAAAAGTTACAGAAAACATAGGTTATATGGTGACTTAAACATTAAAATTAAAATAACGGCCAAAAAAGGAGGTGACCATGGTAAAAAAAAATCACCCTGCATATTTATGAGGAAAATGTTTTGAAACATTTATACCTGTAAGTCAAACAGTATTCGGTCTTCGGAGACACTGCGTATGCGGTACCATTCCAAAAGTCTCCTTGAAATGTTTTATGCAAGAATGATGATCGCGTCGACACATTGACATTAGCCGGGAAGTACCGGATGTTCGCGATGGCTACAGCCGACGAATGTTCGTGTGATGGTATGTGTAATAAGTGTGTAATATGTATGTTTGATGGCACAGAATAGTGGAAGGAGTGACTGGGGGAGAACGAAGAAAACGCATGTACGTATAATAATTATACTGCGGTTCCCCGAGGGACACAGTTTCTCTCCGATGGGTCTGTGGGCCGAAAAGAAGAGGGCAAAAATAACCTTTACCAGAGATCATCATGAATAATGTAACACCAAATGTACATCCCCCCTACTATCCTCGACGCCCAGACCCCTCGCAAACGTATACTAGTTACACGGATGCGAATCTAATTTAAAACGCAGTCATCGGGATAGTTCGACATCTCTCCTAACTATATACTCTCGGTGGTATACGCATATATATATAAAGTATCGGAAGCATGCAAGTGTATACTCGTGTGTGTGTGTGTAATATATGCGCCTTGTCAGAACCCCGCACCCTGTAATGAAAACAAAAACGAAAACATACGAGTATTAATCATAAATTTGAATTTCTAAGTACAAAAGTTAAACTAACGTGCGAATGTGGTGACCCGTTTTTTTCTGTATACACCCAAATCATTGGCTGTGGGGGTCAAAAGACCTCTGGACTCTATCCCTTTGCCAAGTGCCCGATGTACATTGGATTTTTAATTCAATTTAAGTTCGTGTCTCTACAACTACTTCTACAACTATAGTTTGTATACAGCTATATTGTAATATATTACTAAAACTGCTACTTCAGCTACTTCTACTGGACAATATTATAGAGGACATTATATTTTAATGTTTACCTTTACTTTGAAAGCGGAATTAATGACAGCTAAGCAATTTTTATTTTTATACAAATGTCATTATAAAAAAAACTAAATAAATCAGTCATAACGGCCTCCTTAGTTAATAGTTATAATTATAGTGCTTAGATAAAATATATTATATATAACAATTTATAATACATTCGAAGCCCTCTTTAATAGAAAATCAAAATTAAAAAATGCATTGGTCAATTTAAAAAGTTTGTTTGTAGTGTTTGTATCATAACCTCTCATCGTAAATCATAATATTATAAGCTCAATCGCATTAGTTTTTGTGGTTTTATATGTTAACGAGTTAATTGTACATTTTCGCCAATATAATAATTATCGTCCCAAACGTTTACTCCCAAAAACAACATTTTTTTTATTTTTCGTATGAATATCATAATTTAATTTCTAAATCAAAATACTAAATCATAATACAATCTTAAAGCTACTATCACATTCTAAAAAATATTTATTTGAAACTGAAAATTGTAATATTTATACACAACTGTGGTAAGATCATAAGAAAATTAGACCTTTTTACAGATATTAATCAATTTATTGGTGGTTTAATGACTGAATAAAAAATAAAAACTAATACTCGGTACATTAATATTTAATATACTATTAGACACCGACAAACGCATTAATAAATACAAAGCTGCGCAGTTTTAACAAGTTTTAACAAGGGTTATAAATGTAATTTCTCAGAATAATATAATTATGACAAATTTTGTTTGCCATGCATGTAATACACGTTCTCTGGATAACGGACAGGGTCAAAGGCGTATGCATACAACGTTGCTATTTCACGACCATTAAAGTATAGGCTAACGCGAGCAGCGTGACAGAGTTAGTAAGACAAAGAAACGCCATAATAATTATGTATACACGCACCGGATCCATTTTGAGTATTTATATAAATCACGAGAAACACAATCGAGTTAATTGAGGTTAAAATATTTTTCATCACAAGGTTTTTGATGACAAGTTTTTTTTTTTGCTCTTCTGTAAGTTTTGGCCAGAAACCTTTTTCCCCTCCACAAGACGAGTATACATTATTGAAGTTAGAAAACTGAAGTCTGCATGAAAAGAAAGGGGGAAAAGTTTCGGCCGCGGGTGAAAAAAATAGCAATGATAAGGGGAAAAAACGGAACGACACTATTGAACACTTGCAGAATACATTATTAGTTGGGACGTAGTATTTATAAAATTGCCAACACATTCTCCGGACGGAGTTCTCACTGTAACTTTTTTTTTCTTCATATTATTATTCGGTTTTATTCTGTCGTCGCCGCCGCCGCTGTCAAACTTATGGCGACCGACTCCCAGCAAATAGTAACAACGTTTACATAACATAATAATTTTCGGAAAAATAAATTGTTTTATGTGTCGGTAACTTGAAAGCAATGAAATTTTCAATAAATTCAGGAACAACGCTATTTAATTAATTTTTACAGTACCATATCGTCGTATGTACTCGTGTTTTACGTGGTCATAATGTTTTGATGTAGAATACTTAATTTATATATATACAGCTATATAATAATCATTGAAAACAACAAGACCTAAGATTAACATACTTATAATAATGAATCAAAAATGAAAGACGAAATATTTTTATTTATGAAAACGTGGTTTACCATGAATTTCACAACTATTATCATAAGCATATGGCTGTGAATTTCACAATTTATCGTAGCTGATTGATTTTAAGTTTTTTTTTAATTTCATTTAGGTCTACTATCGTTTACACAAGAACGTTGAAGTATAAATTACTATTCTATATTTCTATGCACTTGAAGCCAATTCAAATCGAAAAAACATAGTGATTGAGGATTTAGCTTTCATTATATTATGAATACATGTTTGATACACTGAAGTCTTACAGTAAGCTTTACAGAAACGCATTATATTTTTCAAGACAAAACATCCACAAAAAAAATAATTGACCTTCCTAGAAAAGGGGACGACAAAGAATTTATATGAATAAAATATGAAGGGGAAAATATTCAGCGCAGTAACTAGAAATCAAGTCCACAAAATTATGAACAATAATCAATATATTATTTTATTATATTATTATTTTAGGTTGTGCAACTCGATTGGCAATTATATACCTAGATATCTTAATATAACAAGAACACAAAGAATCATAGAATCCTCAAAAATCAACTCACGTTTTTTATAAGTTACTAGGAAACTTGAATCATTGAACGTACAGGCATTATGCGAGAATTCGGATTCAATCTCATTTGATATGGAACACAACAACGTGCATCTAATCTATTAGTTTTAAAGACAAACATCCTGTAGAAACTCCTAACGTTCCCTTTTCGGCGTATATTATAATATTGAAGCTACGTAATGTCGTAAAATTACACGAAATATAATGTGTACACATAATTTAGACGGATGAAATTCAATATACGTAATTAATGCAATCAAAATTTCAATTAATAAGTCAATAATCATGATGATAGTCAAATGTTATAATGTTTAGGGTCTATCAATAATTGTATAGATGATCCTATAATACGCGATCAATACATCGAAAAATCTATAAAAACATCTAAACCTATGTTTGACAAAATTAAATAACAGTTTAAAAATTATTGTAATATAATGTATAACTGTATCAACAATATTATATAATTTATATTCTACAATATAATATTAAAATGGATATCGAATCGCATTATATTTTTCATACACTGGTATGATTTTACAATAATTAACGACTTGAGGGTTTTTTTTTGTTTTTCTACAAAGCTCACTCGGCCGTGGGTCGCGAAAAATGTAGGCACATTGAAGACCACTGTTGTACCTAACGTGCATATGCGTGCGCAGACTTTTGATTCCGGGGGAGCACACTAAAAATTAGTACCCACAATAATTTTGAAAGCCATTATAGGTACAGCAAATACATATTATATAAAATCCACTAAAAATAATTTTTTTCGTTTTAGATCATTTGCAACTTTCATTAATTTTAATTTTTCGTTGGCTTTGCGCTTTTGATATTCGTTTGTTATGTTTTTAGAACTCATTTTAAGTAAAGCTTATTTAAATAATACTATTATAATTATACACAAAAAAAAACAATACAACAGTTAACAAACAAAACAATATCGACACTGAAATAGGGATGGGCGATTTTTTGGTTTGATTAATCGATTTTTAAAATCGATTCAGCCTGGTCGATTTTATTGTTGAATCGATTTTTTTCCTCGATTCGGCTGATTTAAAATATATTATCCTTGTAATATTAATATTGTAATAACAATGAATTTTTAAAAAATTTGTATAAAATATGTATGTATATTGTATATTATTGAATAAAATATGTATTTATCTACAGTTTTTTTCGTATTATTTCTCACACATCAAAGACTATTCATGAGTTATTTAGTTACATTTATCATCACTAGCCTAGTGATGGGCTAGGGCTAGGATTTATATGCAATAATTTTTCAATTTCAATTTAAATCGATTCATTTTGGTCGATTTTTTAATTTTGATTTAAATCGATTCAAAAAATCGATTCTCTGACGTGAATCGCCCATCATTACACTGAAACTGAATAGTGAATATTAATAATCATAATAGTGAACACTGGGCACTGGCGTAAACCGTTGTACATTGTATGTAATTTTATCATTGGATGTTAAAAATAGACTATTGACGTTCAAATATCAAAATATTCTACGAAATTCGACAATATTATTAGCAAACTGAGCAAACCACTTATAACTTATTAATAGCACTTAATTAATAACCATAACAAAAATGTTTTAGAAAATGTCATGGAACACACGATTCTGTTCGATAGGAATTCATATTATTTCGTACTTGGATTTTTCAAGATTTAAAATGTACACTTAATTAATAATAATAATTAGGGTCCTTGCTGTTTTGGGTGAAGAGTCCGGGGGGCATATTACCATTCTGCACACGAAATAAAACCCATGATTAAATCCTGCCTTCTGATTGGTTAACACATTTGGTGGGAAAATTTAAATAAGGATATGATATGATACGATAATGATATGCATATATTTTAAGCAGATATTAACAGTGGCGGATTTAAGGAAAAAGGCCCAGGCGGCATACTATATAAGGGGCCCAAGAAATATGAATCGTCGTAACAAATACGTAACTAATACTAACTCGTGAGGGCCTCCCTCTTAAAACACTGTTAAACTAGATAGGTATTGAAACAAAATAAAAAATAAATACATTTATTTAAATCGTACAAACTGGATATAATTTCTAAATAACCTTAACAATATAAATAAAAATACATGCCGGTGCGCGGTGTATATTTGACAGTATAATATGGTCAACTATAGTCACATAAACAATTTACAACACTACACACTACACAGTATTATTATTACTGATTTCTTATTATTATTACTTGATGTGTTACAATCTAAAACTTCACAAACAAAAATGACCATTCACCAATTATATTTTAATTTTTTTGTTGAAATGAAAATTAATGGAGACTGAAGACTGGATCCGGGGCCCAGGGGCCTTTTCGGGTAGGGGCCCAGGCGGCAAATGTCCATTTTTTCCCGTTAAATCCGCCACTGGATATTAACTGACATTATATTGATTTATTACAATAGTCTTATATAATATAACGTTAATTATTTAATGTATTAATTATGCATTCATTTGGTGTAGGTACACATATTTAATACAAGTTCTAATATAACATCTTTTAAAAATATTATATCATATATTAAGTCTGGAAATAGAATGGGTAGTTATTTTTAGAACAAATTATGCTTATTATATGATAATATGATAACTATATTAAATGATATGTAATTAAAACATATATTTTGTTACAAAATAGAGTATTTAAGTGTTTTTAGTCTATTAGTCCTGGTTCATTTTTTTTATTTTAATCCTACATTTCTTAAAATTAAATGATGATTCTTAAATTAACTTCTGATAATCTTCCTTCGTCATTTAAAAACATTATAACTGTAATTAATGATGATATTACAACAATACGATCAAATATAAATGATTTATTGAGTATGGCTAGTTGGATAGAAGAATTTTCTTTTAAAACTTGTACCAAGTGGAATGTTAGAACATCTGTCCCTAATGGTAAATACATTCAATGCAGGTTAGTCACCTTAATAACTTTTTTTTAATTGAAATCAGTTGCAAGTATAAAAATGATTTCCTAAATGTATGATTTATGTTATTATTATTACGTATCTTAGAAAACAATATGTGTGTCATCACAGCTCTTACCACAGAGTTGATAGAGAAAACAACAAAAGAGGTCGATCAAAAAACACATACTGTAAAGCCACAATTAAAATTGTCGTTAAAGTTGATACTGTTTCCACGAGGAAAACAGACCCATTTGTTAAAGTAAGAACAAGTTTTTTTTTCTAGACCTTCCTATAATTCAATGTTCGCCCAGTTAACCTATGTGTTCTATTTGTTAAATATTTATTTTTACCTATTATAATATTTATAATAAGGTTTTGTTATTCATTTATTACTACTTATAATAAAATGTACTTATATATTTTAATTATTGGCACTTATAATTAATTTATGGTACCATTTAAGTGCATTGTTAAATATATTTCAGGATGGACTGTTAGCTATAATCACAATTATAAATGAACATAATCATAATTTAAACACTGCTGAAGCACTGAGATACTTAAGCGCAAACAACCACCTTAGAATGAAGTTTGAAGAATATTTCACAGATGGTATGACCATAACAGAAGCAATTCGGTGAGTTGTTTTTTAATTATTACTTATGAAAAAATACTAGAATTAAAGTTGTAAGGTATGTTTTGTTGATTCATCTTGTAATAATAGGTATTGTTTTAAAAAATAATAATGTATTGTTGATAATAAAAGCTCTTTATTTTTAATTTTTAATTACTTACACTTCCAATTTACCATTTACCTATAAAACTATTTTAATATTTAAAATATTCAAAATGGGTTTATATTTTTAACAATTCGGTTTTGGCTTATTTACTTTACAGGTATCATGAAAGTGTTTTAACTATATCTGATTGTCCTGTTGAAGTTTTTGCTAATGCTGGAATTAATCCAACATACAGAACGATACAACATTGGCATGACCAATGGAGGGTGTTAAATCTAGGACCACGTACTGGAGAAGGAGTTATCAAGGTATCAATATTATAATTTATAAAATAAAATAGGTAGGTATCCACTGTTTAGATGCATAAACAATACTTTCTTTTGCTCTGATATTTAAAATGTTTTTAAAAAATTCTAATACATTTATAATAATTATTACCAATATTTTCAATATTTAAAATGGAAATAACATTAGTTTAAATTTTACTTTAAATGGTAAATTACATTGACATATTTTATGGTTAATTTAATCCTTATTTAAAATTTAAATGTATACATAACATTTTAATAATTAATCAAAAAATGTATATATGTATCTTCTTACATGGGTACCTAGGTATTTATATTTAATAAAAAGTAATACAAAATTATAAAAAGTTAGTATAAAATCTAAATAATTACAAGTGCCTATATATTTGTTGCAACTTGCAATATCAAGTTCACCCCCAGTCATGAATTTTTTTTGTAATTTATAGTTTTTTTAATCTTAATTCCAAATAAATATAATGTAAAATTGATGAAACAAGTGGTTCAAATGTTATAGCGTTAAAAATTTCAAATTTGTGACTGGGTTTTAACTTTAAAACATAACTTAGGCCTATTCATTATAACTCAACTAATAGTCACTCAAAATATTTATCTAGAAATTAGAAGAAAAAAAAGAAACCTATGCTGAAAGTGAAGTTTCAATATTCTTACAGTCTGAACCATTTGCTGTGCTAATATTAACACCAATCATGAAACGAGCCCATGACTTACCTCTATCAAAAAAAATAGTATTTGTTGACTCAACAAGTTCATGTGATCCACAGAACCATTGTGTAACTTTTTTATTGACACCATGTGCAGCTGGCGCTGCTCCTTTAGGTGTGATAATTACACATGGTCAGAGTGAAAAAGCATATAAAAGTGGATTCAGTCTAATTAAGAATAAAGTAAAAAATGCATTTGGAGGACAAGGCTATCCTTCTGTATTTTTAACTGATAACTCTGATGCCGAAATAAATGCTTTAATGATAAAGCCAAATTCAACTTCTTTTTTATGTATTTTTCACGTCATGCAAGCAGTTTGGAGATGGTTATGGGATAGTAAAAATAGCATAAAGAAAGAACATCGGACATTAATGATGCAAGCATTTAGAAAGATGTTATATTCTGATACTACTGAAGAAGCTCAGAAAGCATTTAACTCTACCCTTGATGCAGGTAGCATGTATCCAAAATGGCAGAAATATGTAATTGTACATCACTGGGAGCATAAAGAGCGTTGGTGCTTAGCTTGGAGGGACCATACAACTAGAGGCCATCATACAAATAATTATAGTGAGGTATCTGTTAGGATCTTTAAAGAAAATGTGTTATGCCGAGTAAAAGCATATAATGTAATTTCACTAATAGATTTTCGTTGCACAAAATTAGAAGAATATTATAAAAAAAAATTTCTTGACTTTTCCAATGACAGAAAAGCTACAGCTCGCTTATATTTTGAAAGCATAATCAAGAAAAGTAATTATGTTACGAAAGATAAAATTACTGTAGAAAATGAGCATTACTATGTTCCTAGTCAAAATGATCAACAACTAATGTACTGTGTTGAGCCAAGTATAGGAATTTGCTCTTGTAAGGATGGCATGTACGGTAGATTTTGTAAACACCAAGGAATAATTTATGTATATTATAAATGTGTGGGGGTTAATTTTCCACCTATAACTGTAGAGGATAAATTTGAAATATCAAAATTAGTATTGGGCGACAAAACGCCTAGTAAAACATTTTATGAAGGGCTTATACCCAAAGAGGCATTACACCAGCAACTCGAAACTCATCCAATACACTTGCCTATATCAGAAACACAAGGACCAGACGTAAATAATATACCTGAAAATAACTATAATATAACAAAAAAAAATGTATTCAAAAGTACAACAGTGCCCAATGAAGACAGTCTGGTAGCAAATACACAGGATAGTTATACAGTATTGGAAGATATAAAAACTCTATTGACTAACAATGTAAAACAGTTCAGCCAATCTACTCTTGAAAATTTACTTAAATTTAAAAATAGATTGGATAAAGTAAAAACAGAAGGGCAATTTAATACATTTTTGGCAACTGCTGGTTCTGTGACAATACCGTTACGGCATAGAGAGGGTGCAGCTATTAGAGTACAGCCGACTACAATTTCTAGGCGTAGACCAGGGATAACAAGAGGTAGCAAGCGTTTACCATCAGGTAATTTATAATAATAGACATATATTACAATAATATTGTGCCTTGACAAATTTGATTATCTTGTAGGTAGACCAGCTTTAAGTGATCATGGTACATCTAAAAATAACCCCAGGAAACTATTACAAAACATAAAACATTGTTTGCCTAACGGAAAATATCATTGATTATATTGTTAAGAAAATAAAGTATAATAAATATAAATATAAATTTGTATTTATGTTGCCTACTTAAATTAATTAAATTAATATATTTCATATTATTGAATAGGTAAAAAAAGGTAAAAAACATTATATTATATAAAAATAGAAATAATAATTCATAACCTATATGCATATTATAATCATCAAAAACAAAAATAATATAGCATACATACTTATTCAAATTTCAAATAATAGTAGTATAATAGTACCTAGGTACCTAATATGAATAAACATTTTTTGATACATTATTTTACAAATATCTAAATAAGTAAGTATATATTTAATTATTATATAACTCATAATTCATGTTTTATTATTATATTTATTAATTTTTTTTAAATGTTGTGTAAAAAATCTATTTTACCATCAATAACCGATAAATTCATAACATTAATGCATACATATAATTTTGAATGGTGAAGGTGTTATAGTTATTACTTTTTTTAGTTTCAAAATATGTACAATAACAAAGACACCATTGTCTATTTCCAGACTTAATATATGATATAACATTTGAACCACTTGTTTCATCAATTTTACAAATCATATTTATTTGGAATTAAGATTAAAAAAACTATAAATTACAAAAAAAATTCATGACTGGGGGTGAACTTGATATTGCAAGTTGCAAAAAATATATAGGCACTTGTAATTATTTAGATTTTATACTAACTTTTTATAATTTTGTATTACTTTTTATTAAATATAAATACCTAGGTACCCATGTAAGAAGATACATATATACATTTTTTGATTAATTATTAAAATGTTATGTATACATTTAAATTTTAAATAAGGATTAAATTAACCATAAAATATGTCAATGTAATTTACCATTTAAAGTAAAATTTAAACTAATGTTATTTCCATTTTAAATATTGAAAATATTGGTAATAATTATTATAAATGTATTAAAATTTTTTAAAAACATTTTAAATATCAGAGCAAAAGAAAGTATTGTTTATGCATCTAAACAGTCGATACCTACCTATTTTATTTTATAAATTATAATATTGATACCTTGATAACTCCTTCTCCAGTACGTGGTCCTAGATTTAACACCCTCCATTGGTCATGCCAATGTTGTATCGTTCTGTATGTTGGATTAATTCCAGCATTAGCAAAAACTTCAACAGGACAATCAGATATAGTTAAAACACTTTCATGATACCTGTAAAGTAAATAAGCCAAAACCGAATTGTTAAAAATATAAACCCATTTTGAATATTTTAAATATTAAAATAGTTTTATAGGTAAATGGTAAATTGGAAGTGTAAGTAATTAAAAATTAAAAATAAAGAGCTTTTATTACCAACAATACATTATTATTTTTTAAAACAATACCTATTATTACAAGATGAATCAACAAAACATACCTTACAACTTTAATTCTAGTACTTTTTCATAAGTAATAATTAAAAAACAACTCACCGAATTGCTTCTGTTATGGTCATACCATCTGTGAAATATTCTTCAAACTTCATTCTAAGGTGGTTGTTTGCGCTTAAGTATCTCAGTGCTTCAGCAGTGTTTAAATTATGATTATGTTCATTTATAATTGTGATATATAGACTTAATATATGATATAATATTTTTAAAAGATGTTATATTAGAACTTGTATTAAATATGTGTACCTACACCAAATTAATGCATAATTAATACATTAAATAATTAACGTTATATTATATAAGACTATTGTAATAAATCAATATAATGTCAGTGAATATCTGCTTAAAATATATACATATCATTATCGTATATCATACCCTTATTTAAATTTTCCCTCCAAATGTGTTAACCAATCAGAAGGCAGGATTTAATTATGGGTTTGATTTCGTGTACAGAATGGTAATATGCGTCCGGGGGTGCCCAAGCACCCTCGGCACCCCCCGTGCGCACGCCTATGCTAACGTAATCATCGTATCCGCTTGCGCTACCAGAGTCCTGAGCCGATAAAACACTATTGTTCTGGCGCCATCTCTCGTCCTTGGAACGTGTTAACGAAACGCGCCGTGCGCACTAGATGGCGTGCTAGTGATTGACAACAAACATTCACGTGGTCGTGAAAGTTGCCGGTTACCGTATACCGTCGTCGTCGGCCGCCGCCATATGCCCGAATACCTGATAACGCACGACAATCGATCGTGATAACGTAACGTTCGAAATTCTGAGTTACTTTACAGGCACCATAAGTTTACGGTTCGCGAATACCGAGCGTTCGGCTCGAAAACGTCCTCCGGGTCGCGCTCACACCCGCCGTCAGGACGCGCGCTCTTGCACGATGATGATCTTGGGCATGGTCAACATCCAGGACCTGAACGGGTTGTCCGCGCAGAGCAACCATCGGCCAGTCAGATCTTGCATGATGAGCAAGAAGGAAAACGGCGAGTACTACGTGTCCGTGAAGAACTCGATTTTCCCGAACTGCGTCAACTACAAGGTGTCCGACCTGCACCACCTCCACTGCAAATTCATCGATGAAGGGAAACTGGGACTGCGGTTCAAGCAGCCCAAGCACTTGATCCTGGTGCAAGCGGACAACATACAGATGCTGAAAATGTTTCTCCAGCAAATTAAAGACATCTTCATTGGCAAAAATGTCGCCATAGGCACGCGTAACATGCCCAAGGTTATACCGCCCAAGAAAAAAGTTTACCGTTACGATCCGACGTCCATTGAATTTGTGGCCATTGAGTGTTTCGACAAGCGTGTATTGAACATGAGACAATTGAGCAAACTTATTTTGGAGAACTGCACTTTGTCGACATTACCAATAGAAATGGGCCATTTACCCATTTCATATTTTAGCTTGTCGGGCAGTAAACTATCTGAAAAACAATATCATCAAGATATCTTTTGGGATTGGATGACCATAGATACAATTGATAATACATTGAAGACTTTAAAAATGGATTCTGTTGGATTAAAAAAGATACCGTTTGAGATCATGTTCCTTAAGAATCTGGAGTCTTTGTCTGTGTCCCATAATGACTTGGTAATTTTCAATACTTATTTATTAGAACATAATATGTTGATTTTTAATTATTGATACTAAAAATACCAATTATTCTATAAAATGTATTTTTTTCCTACATTTTCCACCTGGGCCCATGGTTTTATTTTAAACTCAACTTTCATTTTTTATGTGAACCCATTATTCTGTACATTTCAACGATAAAATGTTGTTGGTAAATTATAACAATATTTTAATTAAGTGAATCTATAAAAGTTTTAGAATTTTAAATAAAACTACATATTATATTTATATTTTAATTATAATATTTTAATTATTATGGCTTTATTATAAAAAAAAATAATACTAATACTGTATTAGTATTAGTAATACATAATATGTAGTATAAATATACGAGTGTATAATTGAATTACTACTTATTATATTCACACAATTAAAAATATATATATATAATAATATGCACCCCTGTACACAAAATAAATAAAAATTAATTTTATTCCATTCATACTAACCAATATTCTTTTTCAGAAATATTTACCACACTATGTTGGTGAACTCCAGAAACTTCTGTCTCTATTTGTTGCGGACAACAAGTTAAGTTACTTTCCGGATAGTTTATATATTAGAACCTTCAAAGAACTTGACATTTCTAACAACAACTTTGAAGATGAATCGCTACATTTTGACCACATTGTTGCATATATGAAAATATTTTGCAATTTTAAAAAAAGAAAATCTCGAAGGGATGTTGTAGAAGACCTAACTCATATATCATTTGCTTCTGTTATTCAAAATTTTATAAAATTAAAGAGACAAGAAATACCTCGAACTCTATGGCCATATTTTGATGTAGTTGGTCGTTGTACTCAATGTCATCACTTTGTATTACCCGAGTATTCTGTTATACAACATTTAAGTGGAGTTCCTGCTACATTAAGTTTGGTAAAAACCCATCACACTAAAAGTATATCATGGCAATCTGTAATTTGCTTCTTAAAATGTTCATACTAATGTCTAAGATATTCATGTAAAAACAAAAATCAAATAATATAAAATTACTTGTAAATTATTCAATATTATGTTACAATTAAAACTATGCCTGCAGATGCAACATTTTTTCATTTGAAAAGATGACCATATCCAGGTTTTTTTTATTAATATATTTGTTTATTTTTTTTTTTTTTCTGTTTCTGTAAAAATATTTATATTAAAATTTTCATTTAAATTCTTAATCAATAGTGTTAAAATATCTCAATTAAGATATTTTGGAATATGTTTACTTACACAAATTATTTTTACAAAAATATAATACCCTATTTATCCTTTTTGTTTTTATTTAAATAACTATACTAAGTAACATTGAACTCATTATTTTACATTCCTAATGTTAAATTTACCTATTTAATAAGTATAATTTTAAATTATTCAACAAAAACGCATTTTTTTTTTGTTCAAACAAGTTACATGTTTTTTTACATTTTTTTAATGTCCAATATTATCGTGTTAATTATAAAACAAGTTGAAAAAAATTTTTTTTTTTTTTTTTGTCTGTTATGTTTATCAAAACAATAAAACATTTGGAATATCAATTGACTCATCTTTTATCTTAAACCTCTAAGGCCGTGTTCTGACCAAAAGCAAGCGATAAAAACGCAATTGTGATTCAACAGTAGTCTTAGTTGAGTTGCTCAGTTGTTCTCATCTAAAAGCTGAAATGTGACTGTGCACTTTGTATACACATATTTAATACTTTATGCATAGCATTAACTAAAACTAAGTTATTACATCATAATAAAAAAAATCTACTTACTGGAATCATATGTTATTTTTGAAATTTCGTTCCACACCTTTTCTTTGATATCTTGCCGTGTATAACTATATAGATGATGTTATAATACTTTGTTGTACAAAGTTTACATTTTTTTCTTCTTGATTTGCCAATTTAAATGAACTAATAAAAAATACAATAGGTAAGTAGTACTATAATAGAAGTAAAAAAATAAACCAGCGTAAAATAAACACAAATACGCGAACGAGCAACTTGTAGTAGGAGACTGACATATCGAGTAATTCAAAAATAGTTTTCAAACAGTCGAGTTGTTATCTAGTCCTGTTGCTACCGGTGAGAACATGTCAATTTAATAATATATATTGCTGTCACCAATGACTTTTGGTGAGAACACAGCCTAAAAGAACTTTCAAATTTTAATATTTTAACCCAGTTGTTAAATTATAAGTCTTCAACTAAGAGTACTAGAACAGATCTGATTTTAGTACAAAAAACTGCAAATCCACTAGATTTTTTTTTGTAAGAAAGACCACAGAGCTTGTCTAAAAATTTTTGAAATTCATATAACAATATAGTAGTTGTATATTAATGTTTTTTTTTTTAAAATAAGTTATAATTTTAATCAAAAATCTGAGTCCTGTGAGACACAAAATGTTTTCCTTTCAAATAATAAAAAAATCCAAAAACCCTATACTTCATAGATTGTAGTTTTACATTTCCATACAGCAACAGACACCATCCGACAGGTGCATTTATGAGGGATAATTTCTTTAAGTTTACCATAGTAGTCAGTAGACTTAACTTACTGCTGATCGATACGATACATATTACAATGAAGTACTCTCACATCATTCAAATTATTCATCAACATTCTACTGGTATTTATCAAATACATCAAATGTAATTAATTTAATTTAAAAGAAAACTTTTAACTACAGCATCTATGGTTTTATACAGGAACTGCCAACTGGGTGTTAGCCTTTTTTTCAATAACAATGTCTTGACAGTCGTACAGTTTATCCCCTTCAATACACAATTCAGTGTAGTTTTAAACAATGTCAGCAATTATTCTTATTTCTTTGAAAAATAAAAACAATAAAAATGAAAGGGGAAACAATATATTCAACACTTTAAAACACGCTGTTCACAAAATAAACAAAACTAGCACTAAAATGTCAGTTATATATAATGTACTTATTGAATATACCTATTACCATTCTAATACATCAGAAGAATAAATAACAATTAATTACACAATTGCCTAAATTATAAACGAGTTACATAATAACACATGATAAATTATTTAATTAATCCTCTCATTTAATGAAATACCATATGTATATTTAAAAAAAAATGTATAAATAAATAAAATATAAAATACTACTATACCTAATTCACACAAGATAAGAATTATATTGCACAACCAAAATTTGTCAAATTGGGTAAACGCACAATTTTTTTTAATTTTTTCTGATCTAAAACTTAAATAAAAGAATTTATTTTCAGACCAAAATGAAAAATCTGAATTTTCTGAAAATTCTCTAATATATGAAAGTAAAAAGTTGATAAATTAAATCCATGTATTTTTACAAGGAAACCATATCAATCCATTCTTAAATCAGCAAACAAATTACTTACACTCCGACAAATCAATAAAGGCAGCATAAATAAATTATCGACCAATTATACATTTTATATCAAAATAAGGATTGTACATGGTTTATTGTATAATGAAAAACATTTACTAAATAACAATTGTACTTGGTAATGTATATTACAAGCCACATCATATTCAACAAATAAAACCGAAAACAATAATAAAATAACTGATACTTTAAGTATTGATAAAATAATTATCACTAAATATCCCAACTGCTCGGATAAATTTATATAATAACCGAGAGTAAGACACTTCGGTTATAAGTAAATTTAAATTAGTTACTTAATGTAATTATTATAAATATGGTGTAAATAATTTACAACTTAATATTATTATTTACATAATACAAATGATTAAATTAAGAGTATAAAATTTATTTTGAAACTATTAGTATCAAAATTGGTTAACCCATAAATTATAACATATAAGTATTTTACATTTCAAAAATAATATTATTATTATAATAAATAATAATAATAATAATTTAATACATCACAAGACCTAAATGACTAAGTTAAATATACAATAATAATGTGCATAATGTTTCTGTTGTAAATTACATAAGTTTAATGTAATACATATATAAATATATGTAATTGTAAATATATACACATATATTTAAAAGTATATTAAAAATGTATATCGATAAAAATTCAATAATTGTCTTACCGTCTGTTGATACAATTCGCAAACATATAAATTTAGTAATGTATACAAATTAAGATTTTAAAACAGAACTTGGCAGTGACTTGTTCTTGGTCAAAGTCTAGTGGAAATAATTAATGAGCATCTGTGATCATAAATCAGTTATTCAATCAAAATAATAAATCACTTATTTTATAAGCAGTCTTATGAATAGCAGACATAAAATCGCCAAGTACATAAAAATTCAAAACGCAAAAAAAATGCGTTAGGGCATATATTACTGTGCAATTAAAAAAAATAATGATAAAAATATAAATCTTAATTTGCATAATTTATAAATTAAGATGAACGCGGTGCAGCTAACAGACATCACGTCTCCACAACACATATATTAACACTATTACATTTACAATTAAAGATTTCTAGCAGACATTAATGTAATGAATATAACAAAACGAGATTAAACAGAAAGAATTAAGTTGGCAGTTTAGGAGTCTTAAAATATATAAGCGCTCGGTAGATCCTTAAATATAACAATTTAAATGAAATAAAATAATAATAAAATAAATATATTTTCTATTCGTTGGAACCATCATCAAGAGCAGCAAATTTGTTACTAGTCTAAAAAAAATAAAATATGAAATAAATCATAAGGTAAACATGAAATGTATAAAAAAATTTTTTTTGACTGCATTAATTTCATGTTTAAAATAGTGGTTCTAAACGTCTTCCAGGTTGTACATGGACTTTATTAATGTGCATGAAATAATTTAATTAGTTACTGAAATAATATTCTTTTGCTCATCAACTCAGGGCTCATGACTTCAGAGATTATTTTTACAGGGATTTTTGCAGGACAAAAAAGGTTAGAGGGTAAAAATGGTAAGAACTAAAATTAATACTTACAGATTTTTTTTGCTCTTTAGTTACAATAGGATCTCTGTAAAAAAATTTTAACAAATTGATTAAAAACAATCAGTCATTTATTAATCAAATACTTACTTCTTCTTTACTTCTATTTCAGGTACTTTTTTAGCAACTTTGGGTTTCTTTTTTGATTTATCTACAAATAAATAATCATTAGCATGAATTGAACAGTTACTTTGTTTAAAAAATATGACTACTTTCATCAGAAATATGTTTACCACATTCAATAAATCCAGAATCGTTTTTATCTGTGTCAGCTTCAGTAACAGATTGATCTTTAGCAACATCAATAACTGGCAGATCTTTTGCTACATCAGGTTCACTAGACTGTCCATCAGGATCAGTTCTTACATCATTAATTGGAGCTTCTACAACCACTGTTTCAATTATTTCAGAGCCATCTGCAGCTCTATCCGGAATAGCTTCTTCTTCCAGAACCTTCTTACGAAGATTTGGGGGAATGTAAACATTAGGTTTAGGGCTATCATTTTCCTCCTCGCTAATAATAAAAAAATAAACGATTATAAATCACCAAATTATAATTAATATACAATTCATGTATAAATAAATCCATAAAGAAATATAAATTACACAGGTGTTGGTGGAGTTATTCCATTGCACACATTTTCATCAGAAGCCACTACTTCTTTATTTAAAGAATGTTTTTCCCAAGCATTTACTCGTGGAGGAGGAGCTTCTTCATATCTTGGATTCCGTTCAGGGGAAGTCCTTCGTCGTGGTGGACAATCATCATCATTTTGACGCCGTGGGCTTCTCCGCCTCCATGTTTCAACTGGCTTGGGCTGAGATGGGGGCTTCACTACAACTTCTGTCTCTTCTTGACTCCTAAAAAAATAAAACATGATCAAAAATTAACGCTGTACATTAATGATTGGAATTAATCATACAAATAAATATTAAATTATTATTATTACAAATAATATACCAATTATGTGATGTAAATTAGCTAAGTTCGAAATTAATTTAACACGTTGACTGCCATGCGGCCACCGGCGTCCGCAGACTATTATGATACAACAGTCATTTTACGGACGCCGGCGGTCGCACTTTGTTATTATTTATACGCCATATGACCGCCGGCTGTCAACGTGTTAATAGTAATATTTATATTATATTTATACATAAGTACACAATTATTTTGAGAACAAAAAATTTTGATTTATGTTATTTGTTGAGCAAAATGGAGGTCAACTAATCATAGTATAATTTAGCTGATACTATGATTGCTCTTTAATTTTGGCTAAATGCTCATTCCAGATAACAAAGGAAAATTATTCCTGGTCTATCAAATATCAGCCAGCAACAAAAATTGTCATTAATAATTAAAAACCTGCCTATGTAAATTTCAAAGTAGTGATAAATTGAAAAACTTCTTTACATAACTTAAACTTAATCCCATACAAATTTTATCACATAGTAATTATTTTATGAAATACAGTAAAATATATATTTAATAATGAAATTCAATTATTATGATATTTTACATATTCAATAATTTTATTGAGCAAATTGGAGGTCAACTAAAAATAATATAATTTAGCTGGTACTATGATTGCTCTTTTAATATTGGCTGAATGCTCATTCCAAAAAATAAAGAACTATTTATGGTCTATCAAAATTCAGCCAAACTGTATACAGGAAATGTATTGAAATGGAACATATAAATAAAAAAAATATTTAATATAAATCAAACAAAAAAAATATTTAGAAATCTTGAAATCAAAAAGTTAAATTTGAAATAAAAATAATGAAAAATAATTACTTACTTGGTATCAGAAACTTCATTTAAACTGGTTAAAGAAGAAGCAGCAGATAATGAAGGTTGAGGTTTTGATTCATGTTTGGCTAAAAGTTTTTCTTCAATTTCTCTTTCTTTTGATGCTGTATCAACTGGTTTGGCTGCTCCAAATATAGAAGCTGCAGCAACATAGCTTGGTGCTTCAGCCTTCGGTGCATTGGTATCAACAGTCTTTGGTTTCAGTATGAGCTTTGGTCGTTCTTGTGGTAGTGAAGTATTATCTCCTCCTAAAATAAAAATATGAAATAAAAGTCATTATTATTGATATATTTTCAAATACTCATAAAAAAAATAAAGCCGTATCCTACAAAGATATGAGCATTGTTTATATAACTTAACAATGTTCATATCTTGGAGGAGCACCCTCCTCCCCACCATGTAATAATTCATTTTTCAAATATATTCATGTCTTTAGAAGTGGTATGCTGGCATCGGATTTATGCAGGTTCACAATTCAGTATTTACGAAACTGGGATACAGTGAAATCATACACTCTGAAGATGAAACCTGCTAAAAGTCTGATACACAACTGAAGCCATGGATATATTAAAAAATAATAATAATAATTAAGAAAGCTTGGGGCAATTCATGTTATAATTACCAATTTCAGGTAAATCATCCTCTCGTTTAAAACCAAAACCACGCCTGGATTCACCAAATGGTTTACGTCCTCCTTCAACATCATCACGGCGTTCACCAAAAGGTCTCCTACCACTATCAGAATCATCATAACGACGATCACCAAAAGGTCTCCTACCACCTTCAGAATCATCACTGCGACGATCTCCAAAAGGCCGTCTACCACCTTCAGAATCATCACTACGACGATCACCAAAAGGTTTCCTACCACCCTCAGAATCGTCAAAACGACGATCACTAAATGGTTTTCGGCCTACAGCTACATCATCATCAACATTACGCCTAGCTCCTCTCCAAGGGCCATTATCTCTTTCACTATCATGGTCTTTATCGAAAGCACCACCGTCTCGTCTCCTGGTAAATCCTGTAAAATATAAATAATAATGAAAAATATATAAAATGCATATAATATTAAACAAGTACCTCCTCTATCATCAGTATTCGAACTTCGGATAGTTGATCTCCAATCACCTGGTTCATCACTTTTAAAGTCCAAACCCATCCGACTTCCTCTCTGAAAAGCATTTCTAGAATCTTGCATACCACTAGCCAATTCAACTCGCACACGACGTCCACGGATCTAAATGAGAAATTAATTTAACATGACACATAATACAATCAAAACAAATTCTGATAGTGTAATACAAATAAATAAAAGTAACACACTAAATTGAAAAAATTGATTAGTATTATCAACATTCCACTTAGAATGTATCATCACTTTTCTTCCGTTGACGACCAATATAATTATTTATGTATTACATAGGTGCTTTTTTAGAAGATGATTTTATATTGTCTTTATATTAAGTATATTTGTAATACAAATAAATAAAACTCACCAAATTTTCCATACCAAGAGCAGTAATTAATTCTTTCCTCTCTTCAAACTCTACATAACCAAATCCTTTATTACGACCATTGTCATTTCGGGGCAATTTTATGTTGGCAATCTAATAAAAAAACATACAATTAATTCACATATAACACAACATATAAAGAAAAACACTAATATTGAATTAGTTTTTGAAAAATAGGTATCAGAATTTTATTTATATACATACATAACATTGGTTCAACTAACACATAAGAGTGAAAGGAACTCCACATGTTCATATTCGCCTTTAATTCATCATTAAGTAATACATCTTAATTTTTGAGAATTCAATTAAAAATTTATATTTTTTCGAAATAATGAATGAAAATTATTACTATATAAAATTACTAGATTTATGGACAGTAAAAAATGTATCAAAATGTAAAAAAAATATGAATTATCTAACAAGACATAAAAACAAATTAAAATAAATAATATGTCTAAGAAACACTAACATTATCAAATAATTTGAATAAGTGAAACCTAATCTGAACCCAGATTTAAACAAAGGAACAATGAGGTTAGGCAAGTAATATAAGATAAGTTCAGTTAGTATTAATCCTGAATAAGTAATAAATATTTAAATTGTTTAAAATCAAAATATAAGTAATATTATACTAACTGTATTTTACTTTGCGACCATTTTAAGTATAATGAACTACAAAATAGTGTCTAAAGAAAAATTAATATAGCATAGTTTCTGCAAAACTCTTATTGACAACAAAAAGATCATCAACTCTATGCATCAAGTTACATCATAACTAAATATTTAAAGAATAATAAAAATACATTAAAATAAAGAATTAAATGTTTTTTATATTTAGGGAAAAATCACTGAATTATAATATAAATGTAATTCATACAAAAACGATAAATATCGAAACTCTATTGTTCAAACTGTTGACAATCTAACCGAAATAATTTCACCTTAGTCATAAAAAAAATGAATTATCACAAAAGGTAATTTGTTATTACAAAAATCAGTATGTCTGGGTAAACCCCAGCACGCCTTTGCTAGTTGTCCTTCCTCTTTTAAAACTAATGTAATTACACAGACTGACAAAACTGAAAATAAATTGTTTTATAGTCAAAACATTTCTTCTACTACAAATGTATAAAATGTATCTGTTAAATAGGTAAAAATAATAGTAAAATATCTTTATTTTTATTATCTTTTGTTCATTTAATACCTGTATTTTACTTTGCGACCATTTCAAGTATAATTAACTGTAAAATAGTGTCTAAAGAAAAATCAGTATAGCACCAGTTTCTGCAAAACTCTTATTGACAACAACAAGATCATCAACTCTGTGCATCAAAGTAAATTGAAACTTCAAATTGAAAAGGTTTTAAAAAATAGATAAAACTAATGATTTTATTTAATTATTTTTCGCTTTAATGAGAATCATAATATGCACTGTTTTTCAAGTGTTATTTTAAATAAACTATTTTTATAACTTCATTAAAATTTCTTATTAACAACAGTTGCAATATAATAGTTGAATGATTGTATTAAAACAACTTTTCTATTAACATTTCTTGAAATATACCCAGTAAGAAATATATTTATATTTATTATAGACATAATTGTTCTATTGGTAACTGTATTTTACTTGAGGACAATTTTAAGCATAAGTTAACTGCAAAATTAGTGTAAGGAAAAATAATTTTGCATAGTTTCTGCAAAACTCTTATTGAAAACAACAAGATCTTCAACTCTATGCATAATGATAAATAAGATTAAGAATTAAAATTATTTTAAAATAAATAAAAATTGAGATAAGCATTATAATACATACTTTTAATATTTAGACAATATTCTGTATATATTTATTTTAATACAATGGTAATTTTAAAATTAAAAATATAATTTGTTCCCATATTATATAATTTTTATACTGTTAAAATATTAATATATTTGATTGGTTGGTGTTAGGCATTCTTAAGTTTTCTTAAGCATTGAACATTCATTTTTAAGAATGGAAAGGATTAACTGCAATCGCAGTTATCAACTTTTAAATTAAAAAGTTAATACTGGACTGAACTAAATTTAAAGAAAAATATTAGATTAAATCCACTAAAACTCCTTTGATAGAACAAATGTTTTAACACGTTGACTGACATGCGGCCACCGGTGTCCGCAGACTATTATCATACAACAGTCATTTTACGGACGCCGGCGGTCGCATGTTGTTATTATTTATACGCCATATGACCGCCGGCTGTCATAATCTCATTTATTTGTAAATGGGATTATTTTTCGTGGCGTCAAAGTTATGAAGATTATTTTTAAATGATGGCGTAGAGGAGAACATTTCACGTAAAATGATGTATCATTTGCTGCAAACCGAGTATTATATATACATTAATTTATATGTAATATATGTCGATTATTTGTTCTATAAATACGCCAATTACGTTTTTGGAATGACATCGAAAATATAACGTGGCCTCGTAGGAAAGATAACGATGCGACCGCCGGCTGCCGCATGGTAGTCAACGTGTTAAATATAAATTAATCATTATATAGTTATAGGACTTGATGGTATAACCTGATAATAGGTACTTAATATTATATAAAATTATAGAACATGTGGACATATTTGTCTAAAATATAAATGAGGAATGAAAATAAATATAGTTTACCTTGAGTCCTTTAAAATAATTTGTGATATCATCTTCATCAATTTCAAACTGTAAATTTGACATATGAACCAAGAATGGTCCATCTTGAGGTACAGTGCTTTCATCAATAATTGATTCACAAGCTGCTCTTGGTGCCTTAGGAAGGTTTAATGGTTTAGGTTCAAATCCAAAACCACCAAAAGCTACAAAGTTTTACAGGTATTATTACAAAATATTGATAGAACTTATAATAAAAGAATTAGAACAAGAAGTCCAATAGAAAAGCCTTCAGGTTTTGAGGTAAATCAGTCAACAAGAGATTAGTCTGAATTGAGTTATACTAGCATGGCTAGAACCTTGCAAATTGAACTAAAAATGCGATTCACAGGAGGTTCCAACAGTACCTAAGATTATAGTCTCAACCAATGGCATCTCAGACTCAAAAATCTAAGGACTGGACCAATTTCTGGTTCTCCTGCCCAACTTTATCAAGAAGGCCTCCGGCTAGAAGGTAAGTGAATATATCTCAGACCTTCCCGAGGTTATTTAAGTAACAGAGTACTCAGTGTGTAAACCCCTAAAGCAAGATTCTTGTTGACTGATATAGCTCTTGTTTAGAAGCTATTATTACCAAACAAAACATCCAAAACATTCATCATAAGGCACATTAAAAATAAATAATGAAGAAATAAAAATATACTTGATAAGTGCAAAATTATTACCACTTTGTTCTTTCTCTACTTCATCAGCCCAGCATGTACCACTTGCAATTGAAATTACTTCAGTTTCAATTGGCATCCATTTCTGCTTTTTATTCTTTTTGCCTATGGATAAATTGCAATAAAAATAGTTAACAAGAATTCAAGTATCATAGGGAAAAAATAATTTAAGGTGTTATTTAGTTTAAAAAGTAATATAATTATTATTTAAGAATTTTGCTTGAAAGAGGCAAACTATTAAATGAGGATAAAGGATAGTGTTAAATTAATTAATAATGAGGTATCAACAATGGTCATTAAAAATAAATATATTAAACTAAAAATACTAGAACTAGTACAGCAACAATAAATGTCGGTTACAAATATTAGTTATAACTAGGGCTGTGAAGTTGATGACCTAAAAAACATTAAAAAATGACCAAAAAAAAATGCAAATATGACAAAAAATGTCTTAAAAAATTATAAATATTTGTTTTAAATTAACAAAAATACAATTTTTTTTTAAATATTTTACTATAAGATTCTATATTAGTTTATCAAAGCTTAATTTTGTAATTATATTCACTACAAAACGATAACAGCGAATGTAATCGGCGAGATAAAGTCGGATAGGTACTAATCTTAGTCCGTGGTAATTTCCAAGTTATAAGTTATCGGCATAATGGTCGACAAGAAACGATAAGAGGTGAACTAGTGTGAAATCAGTAAAAATGACTTAAAATGACCTAAAAATGTCAAAAAATGACTTATAAAGTAAAAAAAAACAACAAAAAATGCAAAATAAAAATTAGTTATTCAGATCCACATGCTAATGAAACACATTTGTGGCCAGAAGAGCATCGTATAAAACGTTCCAAAAAAAAAATGCAAAATGCATCAACTTCCGAGCCCTAGTTATAACTTTGAAGTCCAATAAGCAAGTCAAATAGAAATTGTAAATAAATTTACAAATATTTAACAATTTGTGTAACATTCCGGATTGATGGACTCATCAGAATGGATGGATCCCTCACTAAAGAAAGTCATTTATTTACTTCCATTTGACGGCCAAAATAATAATATTAATACAATTTGGTGCTTTTAGGAAGATATTGAGATACACTTATAACTGAGAATTCTCAATTATTAATAATCTTCATAAAATTACAATTAATGTAACATTCCGGATTGATGGACTCATCAGAATGGATGGGTCCCTCACTAAAGAAAGTCATACTTTTATTTCCTTCCATTTGACGGCCAAAATAATAATGTTAATACAATTTGGTGCTTTTAGGAAGATATTGAGATATACTTACAACCAAGAATTCTCAATTATTAATTATCTTTATAAAATTACAATTAAAGTAACATTCCGGATTGATGAACTTATCTGAATGAATGGGTTCCTCACTAAAGAAAGTCATACTTTTATTTACTTCCATTTTACGGCCAAAAGATTAATATAAATACAATTTGGTGCTTTTAGGAAGATATAGATATACACTTATAACTAAGAATTATTAATTATCTTCATAAAACTACAGTTAATGTAACATTCCGGATTGATGGACTCATCAGAATAGATAGGTCCCTCACTAAAGAAAGTCATACTTTAATTTCCTTCCATTTGACGGCCAAAATAATAATATTAATACAATTTGGTGCTTTTAGGAAGATATTGAGATACACTTAAAACTGAGAATTCTCAATTATTAATTATCTTTATAAAATTACAATTAATGTAACATTCCGGATTGATGAACTCATCAGAATGGATGGGTTCCTCACTAAAGAAAGTCATACTTTTATTTACTTCCATTTGACGGCCAAAATAATAATATAAATACAATTTGGTGCTTTTAGGAAGATATTATAGATTTTAACATTATGTTTGAGTATTTTTAATAAAATATTATTTATAAGAAATTTATAGGTAGACATTTTAAAATAACAAGATTACAAGAAAATCATCTTTGGCTAATAATTAATAATTAATATTAATAGTATTCAATTGGAATATTTTAGTTCTTCAAAGAGTAGCATTATTTGAATTTACTTCAATAGGATATATATTAACTGCTAAAATGAAAAGTTAATTATCTATAATTTGTTTCATACTTTCGACTACCAAAAACCTTCTCATATTATGTATAATAATCCAATTAATTATGTTGTTTCTAAATTATTTCTGACATCAGAGGTATAAAATTGAGCATATATTTAATTTGTAGGATATTATAATTAAGAGCATATAATGTAAGGCCCTTAAAAAATAAAATTTAACTAGTCCTAGGAACTTTTAAGAAAAAATAGAACAAATTAACTATAAAAAATACCATAAATATTAAAATATTATAAAACACTGAAATAATAATAAAAACAAAAAAAATAATATTGTTTCTAGAATTATAAGACACATAAATGTAATGCATGTAACATTCATTGATGGATTTATGAAAACAGATTAATCCCTCAAAAGGAAAGTCATAAGTTTCAATTATATTTGATGGCCAAAATTATATCAATACAATTTGGTGCTTATAAAAAGTCTATAGTTTTATTAATATCCAAAAACCTGAACAGTTAACATATTGTACAGAGATCCAAGCAAGCATTGACCTTGGAATCATCTCAATGAACTGTATTAGTAAAAAAAAACTAGATTACAATTTTATTTTGATCAACAATATAGGTAATATATAACCCAATCTGATCATTTATACAGAACACAATTAATTATTATGATATTAGTACTATATAATGTCTCAACGCACTAAAATTCCTACATTAATTTTTTTTTTATCATTGTTTCAAAACCAAAGACAAGGTTACACCATTCCAAATAATATACATGGCAAAGGTATTTTGTTTACTAGCAAGTATTGTAAGAGTATAAATGTTTGTAACAAAATCTACATAATATGTTAAACAATTATCAGAAAGTTTAAGAATAAGCACTATAGAGAGAGAAATGAAAACAATCAAGTATAACATAAAGTTAAAAATAAATAATTCTTGTTTTAATGTATTGTTATTTTTTAAAACTTCATGCACGATACTTAGTCAAATATTTATTTAAAAATATGGACAATTCAATAATATTAAATGAATAATATGAGGAATAAATAAATAAAAGAATGTTTTTATCAAGAAATGTAAACATCGAAAAATTATTTTCTGTAAAAATCAAAGAAACTACAAAAAATTGACAGAACTACAATGATGAGCCTAGGTAAATTATTGAGATTATAAAAATAATAGAAAAGATAATAATTTGAATAATCGATGGGGCATTTAAAATGTATTGAAAATCACAGCCAGTGATCAAGGATTTGCCTAGATGAACAGTGGAAAATCAAAATGAATTTAACAGAAAACAATCTCAACGGCATCAATAAAAAAACAGCGAACACCAAATAACTAGAAAAAATTCGAATTCAAAAAAAGCATTCGGCTACGAACTACTATAATTGTCGGTCAATAGCAAATTGTTGGCGACATTTCAAGAAGTCGTGCGATTCATCCACTGTATACGTGGAGGGGGAGGTGGCGGTGGCCAGCCGTCAGACCACCAGGGCGAGGACCTAAGTCTGCGCGTGCCGCGTGTCCAGAGGCCAACGGAAAAAAAGAAACGTGTTGGCGTACCCTCCGGGTTAGACAGCACCATTACGAGTGCGAGACTGCGATACGCGAGACGACCGCGGGCGGAAGCCATTGACCCGTTATCATCGAACGGGCCACGGGGTGATAAAATGAAAACGTACGATGCATGTAAAACACGTGAACACGGTACAGAAAGCGCGAGCCCCCATCACCTGTCGGACACGAGCCGGCCAGGACGACGAACGGCGGTCGGCCGTGGGATCGCGTAAAGGGCGAGGGCGGCGAGCACGTGATCTCGGTGATGGTCGCGTCACGAGGACGGCGTTTCCCGTGAATGCGACGCGACGGCATCGGTCCGACACGGGCACCACCGGGAAGAACGTGCGGAGCAAACGTTACACACCGAACGGCGAGTGGACAGAAAATGGTTGCATAAATACTCACTGGACATGATTGCGACGTGTGGACGCGGACAGCAGACGTGCGAGACGGTTTTCTGAACGAATTTGAACGGACTGGTTGCTGCGTACGGTTGTGAACGGCTACGCTATTATAGCGTTGACGCCGTGCGAAGTGAAAATGAACGATGAACGAGGACGTTTGCGCGGTGGCGAGAGGCGGTGTTGGCGCGGCGAAACCGTCTATCGGCGAGGATCCGGGTGGGGGGCGCCCGCCGAGCAATGAGAACGCACGGCATTCTGAATCATCGTTTGTGATGTAACGTGTTCACGGCTGCCAAAGAGGTTCGATATAACGGCCTTCCGATTGTCTTTGGTCTACCGGACCGCACCATAGAGCAATGAAATAATGCCCGTTATATTTCGGTCACCGGCTAACCGCTATTCTTCATAGATAAGGTGACGCCCGCGCTACTTGTACATTCATTTTTCGATTGCTAATTTTTACGGCGAATCAAGTCGTACAGGTAGCACCACCATTCGCCCGAAGTTCGTTTTTTGATTCGTAAAAATGTCATGAGTCATGACTAATATTATATAGATCTATAATAACTAATAAGTAATAACTATTTGGTCATGGTAATTACTAAAATACTGTATCTGATGTAATTGACCAGTCTACGTCGTGATTTTTTAAATGTTAGTATGAAATAATAATAATTCCTACCCATTTTATTTAATTTTACTTTTTATACATAAATACTTAATAGTGAGGCATGACCCGGGCTCAGAAGTTGTAGCAGTGAAAATGTTACTTTTTAGCTGAAAAAAATGCGCTATAAATAGCACGAAAAATCAAAAAATATGCATTTAACTTGAAAAAATGATTATCATAAACTTATTATAAGAAAAATAAAAATGTAATTCATAATAACATTTATTAATTATACAATTTTATTAAATATTTAGGCTCATTGACTGGCTGGACTGTTTGAATTATAAACTATTAAAAAAAATGAAATTTTATTCGTTGAGGCCTATTTATTTCCAATATTTTAAATATTTTTAATAATATAACCAAATAAAATCAATATATTCAACAAAATGTAATTATATCCTATATTATGTGGAATGTACTCAAAAATATCACTAAAAACTCTAGATTAGCAAAATAGCTCAAAAAAAACCGTAAATATGTAAAAAATAGCAAAATTAAATTTCTTGTATGACATCAGATAAGTATGAAACATATTTGTATCTTACTTTAAATGTTCTATAATGAACCAAAAAAAAAAATGCATTTGCTAGAACTTCCGAGCCCTGATCAAGACCAAGAAAAAAATAAGAATTTTATTAATTTTTTCGATTTTTTTAAATCTAAATTAGACCATGGATGATTCTTATGTTTTGATATAATTTTGTTTAGTACAAATAAATCGAATATTTCATACAGTATGGAATAGAACAGTAACATTATTTACATCTAAATTTTTAAATATATCTGACCAATTTATGGGGCAATATATAATTACTTCTAAACACTGGAGGAAATCTGACTACAGTTATTCTTAATGGTTATAAATAATAACATTATTTTTTAACAACTTACTTTTTACTCTTAAAAATTGACATTTGAATTGTTTGCATGTAAATTATTTTTAATTTTAAGGTTTAAATGTTTGAGGAATTGACTACAATAATATGGTAGGTCAAGGTTATGATGGCGCGAAAAATATGTCATAACATCTAAAAGGTGTTCAAACTATGTATTAAGGAACATTTAGATAAATTTGTATTTCCTAATTTATTGAAAATGGTATGCAAGTAGCAATCACATTACTTGTGAGCTCTGGCATGTGTGAAGGGTCCTTCTCAATAGAAGCATAGGTTAAGAATGTTTTCTTTTAAACATTTTCTACTTTATCTAGAACATTTTATCAATAAACACATATAAATATATAATGTTCAATCTAATAATTGCATAATTTTAGATTCTGAGTGAAACTTTTTTTTTTTTTTAAATCACCTAAATCAAAATTTTTGTAGGAGCCATAGACTCATTTCCAATTTTTTTTTTTGCTTTTTTTCAATAAAAATGTTTAGTTTTATTTTAATTTTATAAATGATATACTCTTTAAATTAAATATGTCTAGCTTTTAATAATGCAGTTATTTGTTGAATGTAGTAAATAATGACATACTTTAGACTTGAAAATGTACTAGAGACGTCCTTCTTTCCAGCAAACCAAAAACAAATTTACTGGAGAAGCGTAAAAAATATTATGAGCGTCAAAAAATTTTATTTGGATGAAATCAGGTGTTTTCAAGCTATCGATTAATGATGTTAGTTATTTCATTGTTACTCAAAATATAATAATCATAACTCATAAGGCTTTACACAACAATTCTATAATCATTTATTGGAATTGTATAAATTTCAAAAGATTTTCAATTTTATGCTATTTAAAGGTATTTTAAATTTAGATAAAATGTTAATCAAGACTATCACTTTTTTAAACTACTAATGAATAATATTTTTTACTTTATATAATATACTTATTTCAGGAACATTGAGACTTCAGAAAAAGAAACAATTTAAATTATAATAGAAGTAAGGAATGAAAATTGGTTATACGTTTATAACAATCAAAAATTGGTCAGACAATTTTTTTTTGGAATTTCAAATGTAGAAGCAAACGAAAATACAGGTTAAAAGATTTCGGACACATTTTTTAAAACTCTAAAAAAAGTAATAATAATAAATTTAACTTTCATAAAGATTATACATTTACACAAATTAAATTAAATAACTTTATATCCTTGATTGGATGTATTTTAACATTTAATTGTAATCTTGCTCTGCTACATAAAGAGGTATTGAATAATCCTGTAATATAAAATGTTACAAAATGTTAAAATGTGTTATGTAAAATCAAAGTATTGACTCCTATAACTCGTACTGGGTTAAGCTGGCGATCTTAGGAATTAATATTTTAATTTTAATGAAAGAATAATAAATGTTAGTTCTAAGCTGATAGGTTTTAAAAGTATAAAACGGACGAATACATTTTGATGTTAAGGGGAGTACTGACCGTACGAACTTGCTTTTAACAAATGTGAATAGCTGAACGTTCAGATGCATTAGAAGCAATTCATATTTCATGTACAAACTTATTATTAAGGCAAAAACTTTAAATTTTAAAGTACAGGCTTATACTTACGTTTAATTTATATGAACTTCTTTGAATGTCAAACAGGCATGTGCAATCATTACTCGACTATAATACTGAACTAGGTACTAATGTTCTATGCACGAATCTAATTATGTATTTCTATGCATCCAGCTCACAGCAGCAGACACTATTAAATTATGAAAATGGCGATTACCTATCTTAAAGACACGCACAATTGCATTTGGTTCAGGCTAAAAAAAAGGTAAAAAATATAGCAATAAAGGTGTTGGCATTTGAAGTATACAAAGATAACTTACTAATGGTGAAACAGACGCTTTGGAAGTCTGATACGATACTGGTGCAGTGATATAGAATATTATGTTATGTTTTTTGATAGAGTTTTGGACATCGAAGAACAGCAATCCAATTTCAAATTTGTCTGGAGTCTGAAAGATAAGAGTGGTACATATTTGAAATATATAAATTACCGAATAGAACCTGATCAGGGTTGGAACCGCTTAGCACGGTCTCAGTTACGGGACCGTGAGCCCCCCACCACGACAAGGTGAGTTCCATGGGAGGGAACCTAACCTTACCTAACCCTAACTTTACCTAACCCTAATCTTACCTAACCCTAACCTTACCTATCCTATCCTATCACATGATAAAGAGAAAAAAAGAGAGAAACAGAAAGAAAGACTGAGAGAGAGAGAAAAAGAAAGAAAGAGCGAGAGAACAGTACATACATTTTACAATTTATATATTTTACAATACATACATGTTACTTAACCTAAACTTAACTTACCTAACCCTAACTAGCCCTAACCTTACCTAGCCCTAACCTTACCTAACCCTAACTTTACCTATCCTATCCTATGATAAAGAGAAAGAGAGATAGAGGCAGAGAGACAGAGAGAGAGAGAGAGAGAGAGACAAGAAGAGAGAGAGAGTGAGAGAGAGAGAAAGAGAACAGTTCATACATTTTACAATTTATATATTTTACAATACATACATGGTACTTAACCTAAACTTATATTACCTTAACTAAACTTAACTTACCTAACCCTAACCTTACCTAGCCCTAACCTTACCTAGCCCTAATCTTACCTAGCCCTAACCTTACCTAAACCCTAACTTTACCTTACCCAACCGAGCGAGAGAAAAAAAGAGAGGCAGAGAGACAGAGAGACAGAGAGAGAGAGAGAGAGAGACAGAGAGAGAGAGCATGGTGTAAGTCTGCCCGGGTGGGTCTTACTACCATGGAGTCGAAAGAGTGACTGACTCTAGAAGGCAATTTTATGGTATTTTATATGCACGATTTGGCGATAACACATTCTAGCGTAGGCGTAGGAGGCGTATGCTATTGTAACTGAAACACAATAGCAACCAATAGCAACATAGGAACTATAAATTACTCGTGATCATTGGATAATAATGGGAAAAACCAAGATACTCACGGCCGTGGTTGGTCTAGAACACCGCCCTATTATATAAATATAAATATCAACCGCAGAGAACAAAGGCAGAACCGCAGTCATTAGTTTAGTCATAGACAGTGCTACGGAATACTAATTGTACTCAGTACTCAGTTGTCGCTAGTCGTTTACGGTATACGGTGCGGTTTCGTTCGATTAATTATTTATCGCGTATTCGCGTAGTGTATTGTACTTGTACAATTTTGAATTTCGTGTCAGATAAACTCAACGGCGGTGGGCTCGTTCTCTCGTCGCCCTCGACACTTTATTCGAATTCTATCATGTTTCTCGTTTTGTAAGATACTGAAAGACGAAATTCTGATAGAAGTATTTTTTGTTGCGTGATACTTAATCCCGTATTATTTTATACGGGCATACAGCCAACATTGTCAAAATATGTTCTACTGAATATTTGAGTTTATTTTGCATGGTAAGAGTATTAAATATACATTATATTACTAGTGATATGTTACTTTCAATTTTTTCTACGATAAAAATTAAATTTTTCGACCTTATAATAATACATGTATTTTTAATGAAAATAATGACCTATAAAGATAACTTAAATCAAATGCCTTTTAATTCGATTCCTATTTATTTATTAATATAAATTTTAATTTATTAGCCATTTTTTTAACTTTTTTTTTGGTAATTTCAATGAGAATTTCGAGTTTTATTTCAATTTTTTCGAGTATAAAAATTAAATTTCAAGTTTTTTATAATGCAGAAGTGTGTTTAATATACATAATGACTAAGGCTCGGAAGATGTAGGAGATGCATATTTTTCTGTATGTTCTCAATTTATAGCAGACCAAGCTAGAAATCCGTTCTATACAAATACAATGACGAGTATAATACAAAAATTAAAAATGCATTGTTTTGAATATTTTGTCAATTTTAGAAAAAAAGTGCATATTTCTCAATTTACATTGGATTTTTATGCTCGTTTAATATTTTCTAAACAAATTGATGTTTTTTTCTAATAATTATGGTTTTATTATTTTATTTCCGATTATTTAACGTAGCATACAGTCGCCGTACCGTACCGTAGTCCGTAACCATATAGTCACTATATCGCATTAAATTAGCGGAGCGTATTTATCTTTATTGCACTATAACGTCTATACTCTATGTTATCGACGTTATCGGTAATCTAATAGCAATTTGTTCTATATAATAGTGTAATTATAGGTGTATGACTGAATTGTATGGATAAGTATATTTACCCCATCGGCCCATCAGTCGTGTGTGAACTTTCGCGTGTAGTAAATTCGTCCGTGCTCTGTAAAATCTACATTTTAAAAAATTATAATATGCCGAAAATTTCACAAACTAGAAAATTCGTTTTAGAATTCAGCGAAAATGTTTTTTCAACAGACTGTACTATTCTATTTTGTAAGATCTGTGAAGTTGTGTGAAGTGAATTGCAAAAAACGATTTACGGTAACTCAGCATGTTAAAACGAATAAACATGAGCGGTTGTTAAATCGTCAACAAAATAGTATGAAGGTATCAACTACACAACAGTTTTTGTCTTCAAGTATCTCCAAAAATATCAAGAAAGTTCTAGTTATTCAATGCAATACATTTACAGGTATGACGGTTACAATAATCTATATGTTTAATGAATTAAAAAAAAGTTAATATAATTTTTCAAATAACTTTTATTCTATATATATTTTTATATAATACAAAAATACATTTGTTGTGCAGATTTTGCCTTTTTTAACTCCTATAACTTCAGAGCCCTAATAATGACATAAGTAACTTAATTAAAATGCCTTTGAAAATATTATTGAAAATGTATATTATAATTAATAGACATGATAATTTTAATAAATAAATAGGAGTCAATTTGAACACATTTGATCAAAGTTATATTTATTTGTCATTATTTACATTTCACAGGTTACTGCATTAATAAAAACTGTAACAATTTAATTTAAATATTAGACAAAATTTTGAACTATATGTAATTTATAAAATTAAAACTAAACATTCTTATAGCACAGGAATATATATATAATATAATATGATTTAGATGAATTAAAAAAACAATTGACTTTCAAAAAAAGGAACTTAAATGTTATTGGAAAACAAATTGAAAATTTATATCAAATGATAATTTTAATTAATTAATAGGAATCCTTAGTATAGAAACCAGATCAAAAAAAAAAAACAAAAGTAAAACCAAAAAAAAATCAAATAAGAAGAATAATAATATATATTTAAATAACAAAACCGGCTTACAATACCAAGTTTATTATATTTTTCATGACCACTACAGATTTTTTGTTAGGTATAAAGAAGATATTGGGGGTATGTTTCTAAGATAATTAATTAATATTATGCAGGTAATGAGGGACAGTCTAAGAGTAGATGTGAGAACAGCCCTGTATAACTGATAAACTATTTAGTCTAACTAAATATTTTTAGGTTTTATAGAGACTTTTATTAATATATTTATAGTTGTGTGAGAACCAATATATTATGTTAAGAAATATGTAACTTTTAAGTTGTCTACACAGAAACAAAACAAAATTTAATTATACAGTGTTTGTGTTAATGATGGTAAATTAATTTATAATTTTGTTCTTATATCACCCTGTGTTGCTAATTATTAAGCTACGAAAATTAATTTTCATTTTTTTATAGTCTGTTTTACCTGTGACCTGCCATTTACCTGCAACAACGAGAAACTGTTTTTTCCAAGACCAATCTAAATCACCTTCATCTCTGATTCAAGTTGATTAAATTTTCCGTTAAATTGGTTTTTAATCATGATATAATGATCTACCATCTTGATCTTTGTACATTGACTTTGTAATAACTAATAAGTTATATTGATATGTATAAAAAAAGTCATATAAATTGTTAGATACTTAAAGGTTTGCAATATTATTTGAATGATCATATTGATACTGTGATATTTGTATTAATATATACTGTTATTGCGTAATAGGCACGCATCGCAACCACTGTACCATGGGTGTCCAACCTTATGTGAGGACTGGGCCACATCATATGGATAGAAGTTGTTGTGGGCCACATACTTTTTTTAATAATAACACATTAAAATTTAATGATTAAATTTTATTCTATAATACAACAATACATGTTTTTATAATCTTACAATAGCGAATAATAAGCAGAAATATAAATACAGAAATATATTAAAAAAAAATAAAAATAAAACTAATGTGAAATTTGCAATTGCTTTTTTTGTGAAAGTAATGAATCAATATCCGGATCGATTGAAGTTGTGGCAATCCTTAAACAACTTTAAAGGTGCTTGTCTGATGTAGTGGACCGATTCTTACTTTTCGTGTTTTTCATTCTTGAAAACAATTGTTCGCAAATGTAGGTACTGCCGAAAAGCGAGAACATGAATAAGGCATGGTCATGGTGGACTGGATATATATTAGTAAATGTATTATAAAAATAAGAATAAATTAGGAAATAAATGAAAAATAACTTTAATATAATTGAATGTAAGTTTATTTAGTTGAAAATAAAATAAAAATCTATTATAACAACCATACTTAAAATATGGTAAAGTAGAAATAACCTGTAAAAAATATTATATTGTAAATAAATTGTTAAAAATTCAATTTGATACTTATTTAGTTTATAGTAATGGTTCCATTGTGTAATTTGTATGAAATAATAATTCATCAATCAAAACAATGCGGTTGGATAAGAGTCTTACTGTATTTATTAATTACAAGCGTTTTGTAAAGACTTAGTTATAAGACTGATACAATATATTTAAATTTGACAGAGGCACTGGAGTTATGATTTCTGAAGGTATATTATATCAATTTATATTTCATAAAGATTTAGTAATGTAACTGTATTCTAATGTGCAATAGTTAAAATTACTAATATTTTATCAAAATATAAAATTTCTAGTACTTTGAAATTTTCTTGATTAAATTCAACCAAAACATAATAATGATTAATCTAAATTCAAAAACAGTACATAAAATTTACTTATTACTGTAAATATAATTATTATTTGTTACAAAAAAAAATTAACGAAGTACTGTATTTAAAAAAAATTAGTATAAAAAATAGTAAACCTAAAAATGTACAAAAAAATTTATCTTATAACATTTTTAACTATATTTTAACGTGAACTATTGATCAATTATAATTATTTTTGAAATTCCAACCAGTTTATTCAGCAGGTTATAACTTACAGAAACTCCAATTATCTAGGTATGTTTCTTTTTATACTATTATATTATATTGCCTAAGGATATTTTAACTGTCAAGTGTTATAATAAACAGTAGTTTTATTTATTGAATAATTCACATGCATTTCATAAGTTATATACATTTTAATTAAAAATTTCTTCAGGTAAATCATTTCTTAAAGGAAAACTTTTTTGAGTTCCTTTGGACTGTACCGTCTTTGTAGCTACTATACATGATCTTCTAATCTGTTCATGTAAAGTCAATTTTGGCTTATGAACAATAAAATATGCCAGTGCCCCTAAAAATGCATCACCAGCACCCTGGAATAATATGTGGAAAATGTAAATGTTAAGTTAAAAGATTAACTTGACTTATTTGTACTTAAACCATTTGACTTACTGCGGTATCAATAGGATTTTCAATTTTTGGTACTTGAACCCATTGGGACTCCGGTTTGTCTTGAGATGCAAATATAGCACCCAAAGGTCCTAATGTAATAATTACAAGTTTACACCCTTGCTTTAAAATTAATGATAACACCTTATTGGCTGTTTGAACACTATCAATTTTAAAAATATTATTTGTATACACTTCTGCTTCAGATTCATTAACACAAAATATATCAGCTAGTTGAAGTATATTTTCATGTGAGCTTGAGCAAGCAGGTGCACCATTTACAATTTTAAGACCTGAAAAATGTATTTTATATTATTAAAACAAATGAGTCTTATAATAATAATATTAGCATAATACAATATAAAAATAATATAGGTCATACAAAAAAGTTCATTTATTAATAAGATACTTATACTTTTATGTACCTATGTTATAACGAACAGGAACACAACAGATTATCAGTTATAATCACATAATCTAAATAAAAATTGCAAAAAAACCAATACATCTTTGTTAAAACTATTCTTTAATATAATTTATAATTGTATATGACTGAAGGTATCGGAATAGATATGAAGTATAAGCGTAAAATATAGGTATAAATTAATATTTAAATTTTGTCTTATAGTTTTAAATGTAATGAAAATTAGAATTAATTTAGTTTGTTTTTACTTACCATATTAAACGTATGCCATTACATTTATATTTTAAGAAGTATAATATGTACCTTGGTTTTATCATTTTTAAATTATAAAATATTCCTAATAAAAAATAAATAAAATATTTTAGTATTTTCATTGGTCAATCTACATCCTACTATCAATCATATTAACTGCCAAACGTTTGACATAACTTATGAAAAAAATTTAATTTAAAACAATAATTTTATTTACATTTACTGTCTGCCACAGAAAGTTTTTCAAGCAAATACTCTGTTGTTTTTAGTGGAGTTTCGAATTGAAAGAGAACAACACTAGTTTCATTGAGTAATAAATTAAATACTTTATCCACATCTTCTTTTTCTAGTGTTCCATTAGCTCCAGCAACAATGATTATATAATTTTCTCCTGAAAAAAATTTATATATTTTAGTACATTTTATTAATTTATAAATAATAATTATAATTCGATTGATCACCATTATCAGTTACATTGATTTGAGCTACTCCGGTATCAACAGATTTTTTTGTTGTAATATATTGAGTGTCAACACCACATTGCTTAAAATTATTTAATATATCTTTACCAAAAACATCTGACCCAACCTGAAAACAAAAAAAGTAAATAAAAATATGTAATTCATAGATTTGTAATAAAACCAAATAAATTGTATTATGATATCTAAATATCTTACACATCCTACAAATACAGTATTAGCGCCGAGTTTCTGAGCAGCTATACATTGGTTGGCTCCCTTACCACCAAAATCTATAGAAAATTGTGTACCATGTATGGTCTGTCCAGGGCTTGGTAATTTAGATGTATAACTGTAAATAAAGCAAATAATATATAGATAAATTCTATAAAATTATTAATAAAAATGTTTATAACTATAGGTACCTAAGTCTTCGTCCTTAACAACTTTATCATCAAAATATAATATTTAAATCCACTTTTTTAATTTCAAAAATTTTATTTAAATTTTATGAATTATATAACTAACAAAAGCAAAACTGAACTCAAAATTATATTTTTAATTTCATCATGGCCTGTACAAATTCTAAACTTTTAAAATTTGAATGCATTAAGAAAAAAGAGTTGTAATAATTTACAAAATATAATAACAGAACCATTTTAATACAAATATGAGAAAATGTAGATTATGAAGTACAAATAATCAGCCATAATGTAATAAATAATAGTGAAACATTTAACTTTAGACTCTAAAGTGTAGAGTATAAAAATGTATCGTTTACCTACAAACACAAAACTTTTATTTTTCTTACTACACATTAATTTAAAACAAATATTATATTGTAATCATCTAATAATACTTTCATCATCTCAATATCTATAATTTTTACATTTAATTCATAAATTGATCTTGATGCATACGTATACAAATACTTAAGTTATTTAATTAGACATTGGTCTATAATACTCTAAATGTATTTTATATATAAGTAGGTATTTAAGTAGGTACCAACACTTTAGTTATGTTAATTAAAGAGAACATTTTAAGCGTTTAGAAAATAAAATATAAATAGGTAGGTAGGTACTCACAAAAACAAATCAGTGCTACATGAACCGACGATAACAATTTTTGACATTTTTGTATATATTATCAAGTTTGTGAAACGTATGTGAGTTATTAAGTGTTTTTTAAGTATCACGTCAACTTGTGAATTGCAATACAAGTGATTTTAATGTAAGACTGTTATTCACATTTGCATCATTACAATATAACTCGTTAAATTGTTAATTAATTGTAAGAAATAATAACTTAACCAGCTGCAATCAAAAAGATAAGGCACTTCGCACATTAGCACAATGGTAGGTACCCACCTACTGAAGTACTGACCAATGAGTAGTGGGTACAGTCGTTACATATTATAAAAATTAAAACACGAACATAATTATAACACACACAATATATTACAGTCGCACTAAAGAGTGAAGACCCACTTTTCAAGTTCTCTAGCGTTAGGATCTGGTATGAACGCTAATAAAGTATTTAGGAACGTAGACCGCAGTCATGTTCTATAGTTCTATACAATACAAACAGATAAGTAATAATAATGTATAGGTTCATCTAATAAAATTTAATAATTTTTAAACTTTGAACAGTTATGAATAATTACGAGTATAATTTATAATTCATATCAAACATCGTGGATCAAATTAAAACTTCTACCGAGACCCGAACACAGAACAAGCACCTATTGGGTATTAATTAAAGAAAAAAAAAATCTGATGTTTCCCACATCTATATTAATTGTTTTAATAACTACCTATCGAACTGTTTTTTTTTCTTTTCGTACAAATACACATGGATACAGCGTAACGGACACGGCTGGTCGAAACTTCAAAAGCAACAGGAGTGGAGACACCGAATAGTATAATAGATATTATTAACTGATATCATTCGATGAATAGCTGAATATTGGCCGAGACGAACTACAATCACGAGCACAACGAAAAAAATAAAAATACCAGCAGTCGAGCCGTTCTCAAGTGATGATCTTGCATGAATATGGCAATCGATTAAAGAATAATATGTATATTTACAGTTACCCGTCCCCACCGAGTCAGTTCGAATTTTTGTTACATCAGTTTTTGAAATATTTAAAGTTCAGTGAAAAGTTTTTCTTCACGCCACACTAAATCCGATCACGCGATCGGAATAAATCAAAATAAAACGATATGCTGCCGGGGTACGGTGATGGTTGTGATCATTTTATGGTTTTTGCTATTTACACCATTACTCCGGTCTCGGGAACACTTTCGCGGTCAGTTCTTCTTTCGACGGTGTGAACTGACAAAAACGACGGGGAAACGACGGAATGATGCCCGCGGTCGCACTGGAAACGTCGACCGGAATCTTTCCGCTGCCGATGTCTGGTATTCGCTTGGAAAGTACCGCCGCCGCCAATCAGTCATTTCGTAAGGCGACTCGAGTGCTCGTCAACAACTCGAGGGTTTTCGAAAGATTCGATTACTCGCCAAGCAAGCGTTCATTTCATCAGCCGCCGTTGATCATGGACATGCCGACAGCATTTGGCGAAAATCACCGGCCAGCAGAAACCCTGTACCTCCAACGCTCGTTTGTGCGAAATCGTAAAAACTCGTCCAAAATTATCATGTTGAAATTCCGCAGTACTTTCGCCAGGAGCGTAGCTAGTAGGTAGGCCTGGTAGGGTCCGGGCCCGGAACTACCCAGATTTTCTCTAAAACGAGAAAGAAGCTTTTCAACAACGAGAAGAATGAAAACTTGCCTCAGGTCAACTATGAAAAGTCCTAGAATAAACGATTTGACTTTAATTTCCATAGAAAGGGAAATAAGTGGACAATTTATTGATAGTCCATCGGCTGTCGTTGACAAGTTTTATATCATAAAGAAGAGAAGATTGAATTTTGACTTTGAAAATATGTTATAAATGGATAATACGAATATATTATAAGGTACGAGTATAGTAATTAATAATTATAAAAAAGTTATCTCGTAAAACACTTGTATTCAGGTAACAAAAAATTGCAAACTTTTTCTTCAGTTATTAATGATTAATACCAATAATCATCGATAACTTTGAAATTATAGGAGGCCAATAACGAAATTGGGATTAGTCTTTATTTCCGTCTAACAGTGGAAGGTTTATGTGGGCCTAGCCGAAAAAAAATTCATAGATACGCCCCTGACTTTCGCCATACCTGATCTTTTGCCGAGTTCTCACTCAAATTTTCATCAAACGTATAAAAATATAGAATGCTTGCCAGTGGCGTGGTGACCGTGATTTTCAGGGGCGGTTGCCCGATTTTTTTAATAGGGGTGGGTCCTATCTGGTGTCTGATCATCATACATCATCTTACTTAAGGTGTTGGATGTTGGTAATATTCTATAATCAATGGTAATAATAAGTTATTTTTAAAGTTTTTAATAAATGCGTAGCAAAACCGAATAAACATTAAACATTCCATAGATTACTTCTTCTACTACTGTAATTCTACAAACCACATGTATTTCATAATTATGGTATGGTGGGGGTGGGTGGTGTACTTCATATAATATATTTGCCAGAAGAATTTTAACACTTCACCACGCCACTGATGTTTGCTACCGAATCCCGTCCAAAATATCAATACATTTATTGTTGTTGTGGAAGCGTCACAATTTATTCTTACCTACATTACAGGTGGGGGTTGCCTTTAGATTTCTTTTTTTTTTTTTTTGCCTTCTCTTTTTTTATCCGTGTCACCAAGTTAAGTAAACTATTAAAATTGCTAATGTACACTATACCTACACCTCCAGGAAGGACATTTCCCACGTCAATGAAATTATTATAAGTTTGAGTTAACCGAAACTGAAATACCTATATTTGAAAATGCCGAGGACGCCACTGATTTCAAGTGCTCCAATATTATGTATTATTGTCGTCGACCAGTAAACAAGAACAATAATATTTATATTGCATAGGTACTTACTACCTACTTGAATACATATTTTATAGTCACTATTGGAATTTGCTCTCGTAATGTGTTTGCCAAAATCCAAAGGTTAGAATAATAGATTTGATCGTCTACAAATATTTTGTGTACAATTTTTTAAACAAGCCGTATTCGATTTTCAATCTGTGATTTTATGGTTATTATATTTTATAAATAGTGTTTTCGCTTAAATTATAGCAAAAACTCAAAAAACTATTACAATATCAATCAGACAAAATAAAAAAAATACGTTCATCAATTACCTATTGAATAACTGTTGCAATAACGTTGCGTAGGTAACGATTTCAAACTACATATTTGTACATTTCGAAAGCACAAATATTTATTCAGAAAATTAGCGCCGTGCGTTTAACACATATTCGCCTTCAGACCTTACTTACTAATGTGCTGCGTACATTTCCGGGAATTCATTATTAATTCTTTGCGAATACTCGCGAGCAAATTATCTACGCAAATAATTTCTTTCAGACTTATTGTCACGTAGGTACTTAGGTACGTAGTATGTATAATACATTATGTATGGTTTAGTTCAACAGTTGGCCACTAACTAGGTATAGGTAGGTGTAAGTGGTGCACAACATTTGCACAGCCCGGGGCTTAAAATTGCGTGTATACCTAATAAGGTAATATTACCTATTACTTGCTTCAAACGCACTTATTTGACTTATTGTGTATCTAGTACAAAAAGCGATGTGTTTACTACAACATTGGAAAGTGTGAAGCAAATATTTTTCCATATTTTTGAAACATTATTGAAATATAAAACGTACGAAGTCACAACTCAGTACTCACTAACCGACTAGAATGCTAATTTTACGTTTTTAATGAATAAACTAAATACACGTGTGAAATATTTAAGTGGTTAAAAATAGGATATACCTTTAAAACGCATTATTTGATGGAATCACAAAAGAACTGTCACTTGCGCTCACCAATAACGTGAAATTGATTTATACCCAATGAAGAAAATCACTTTTCGGAAGGGAAGCAGCCCATCTCCATCGTTACTACTGGCTACAATCCAACAAACGTTTATTTAAAATGTAGCGGATGTAAACAATTTAAAACCTTAGGCCCTGGTATTATAGCCACACTCGGGATAGGCAGCTGCTATGTACTGCCAACGGCTGTTTTCGATGTAGTTATAGGTTTTGGCCCTTAGAGAATTACATTTTCTGCAGCCCTCTGACAGGTGTTCTAACACACCAACGTTTAATTTATTGAATACTTTTATCAGCATCAGTTCCAATCTGTTTGCGATAAATATGCAAATATTCTCACAAGGTAAAATATACGAAGGGCTTTCGAAAGTTCGGCCGATCTATCCTGCGGCCTGCAATAATAATACGGCTTCTTCCGTAAATAGAATTATTATTATAATTATTATTTTAATAACCACTACAGTCTACAGCACAAGATTATAGCTGCGTCGAATATTTTTTTGATGCTTCTGGCTCATTACGATGATTTAAATTATACTTGTAATATAATTTGCGATTTTAAATATAATATAGTATCAATATCATGTTGTACAGAAGCAAATAGTTGTGGCACATCTAGTGAAGATAATTTAGGAACTTGTTTCATCATTAGACATACATATATTTATAGGTACATGTAGTTTATTATTATTTGTTAAAATTTGAAATAACTTATTACTTATAACGTAAGTAATCTGGTAATTGGTATTCATTTGATTTTTGTCTTGTACGAGCCCATCGAGAAGAAAAGCTTTTTTGCCACTGAGCTGCTATGTCTCAACTTTATAATGCATACCTATAGCAACTTATAAGCATCTTGGTATTTTAAATGTTATTTTGCATTATGCTGATGTTATAGTTCGCTCAACTGTAGTAAGAATATTGGTCATATGTCTTAAAACCAGCAATAGATAATAATTCTACAACGAGAAATGAGTTGTAGAAATGTACAGTTGAGGCAAACACCTTTTCCATTCCCCTAGCCGAAGTTATCTAGTTGTGCTACTGCATAGAAAGTAACTAATTTATAAATAGTGGCATTTATAATAATTAAATCTAAAACACGAAAGATTGTTGGTAGCCTGATAAGCGTAAATGTTTTTATGGCAAATACAAAATAATACGGTTTAAGTAGTCACTGTAAAAGACAGAATGTATATATTATCAACAGTTTACATTTCCTGCAAGTAATTGTATGAATAAAAAAAAAAAACATTAAACATTTCTTATGTACTCGTGTGCTACAATTTAGGTAGGTTACATTTGTTTTAGAGCAAATAGTCTAACCGGGTACTTGTACTGCACTTTTGTTCACATTCAATATCAAATAAAATAATTATTTGCACTATAAAACTAAGGTTTAACATAATAGATCAATGTAATTTGACAAACTTTACTGAATGACCATAGATGACATCTATTAATTACACTTAATATAACAATAGTTACAAATGAGTTTATTGAACAATTTTCAAACAACAAAATCACTTACAATCGGTAATACATTTTAATTTAGTTTTTAAATGCATGTATGAACATTATATTGATATGCACCTGTACAATTTTTCTATTTTATGGCAATATGTTATTAAATAAAAATAAATTATTTTTAAGTATAAATCACTAAAATTAAAATTAAAACTAATATTATAATTAAAGTATTTAATTTATCTACTAAATTGTTTTCAATATGTCCTTATATTTTACTAAGAAAACAAGTATTTTTAAAAACTTATAAAAGTAGATACATTCATTTAAACCAATTAACTTATAATAGTATATAACTGTACATCAATTGGATCAACAATTTTATTCAATTATAAAGCAATATTCTATTTTTATAATATATTATTCTACTAGATTACATTTCAATGATGCCACAAGTGACTCAATTTACATTAACAACATTTTGAACAATAATAGTCAAATTAAATAGAACCATTCTTTTCGATACAGAATAATGCAATGTACTTGCATATGATTAATTAGAATTTACAAAAATTACGTTGGGTAGGTACATTTCAATTAATTAACTTAAAAATTCAATACTTTCATAATATTATACGTTATGTGGACCCGAATGATTTTTGTTTTGTTGTAGTTCTTACAAGCAAAGCATATAAGATGTAATGATAACCATACTAAATAATCTTTATTATGCAATGAATAATTATTGATAATTAAAACCTATACAATTATGTAATAGTTAAAAATCATAAGCTATAAAATATACTACAGCTTATATTATATAAATGGTACCGATAAAAAGAAACAAATTATGTTTGATATATTTACTGTAGAAAAATTAGATATCACACGATAAATAAAAATCACTTGATTAATTTGGTTTGAACAATTTTAGTATTTTGTTATAATTACAGTAATAGATGTGTGGTGCAAACACCAAATGCTCATAATAATTAAAAATATTTCTCTAAAATAATTGATTCAAAAATAGTTGGTAAAGTTATTATTAGGGAAAAAAATCTCTTAATGTATAAGTTTTATGAAAATAATAGTAAAATATAAAAAATAATTACGTTAAATAGAAAGAAAAAAAAGACACTTATTTTATCGTTAAGAACTTATAAACGGTTGAGATCTATCACATAAAAATAATTATACACACTTTGTTTTATCGTTTTATGTATATATACACATTAAAATTTGAAATTATTTTAAAGGTATATGTATAAATATAGTGAAATTATCATCATATCAATGAATCATAGTTAATAACAAAACACTATTGGTATTGTTAGTTTAAATCCTAACATAAGAATTAAAGTAACGTTAAGGTAGCGATTTTACAACACAATAACAGAACAATATTTGACATAGAAAAACTGAATGTCAACCCACTGCTTGTATTTGGTGGGAACCCACCCACATTGTACCACACAGGTCGCCCTGATAACTCTTGAACGGGTCTTGCATTGTGCGTAAGTTGTCCATGTTTCGAACGCAGCATACGGAATGCTTGGATCTGTGAAAATTAAAAATAAAATCAAAGTAGATCGGTACAATGTTGTTTGCAGCAATTATCATAGGAATTCATTTCCAGTTTTGCATTGAAATATGTCAGATATGGTGATACACCATATAATGGTACAAAGAGGAATATGCTATAGCGGCCGACCTTATTAAGTAAAATCACTAGATAATATTTAACTTGAATTTTTTAATACCCGTATGTTGATTGTTAAAAATTAAGACTGTATAATATATGAATTTGTAGTTGTACTATGTCATTTGAAGTAGGTAGGTAATTACCTAAGGTAATTCACTTAGGACGGTATTTAGTCGAGAACCTTGTTTTCAGTTTTGTTTATGTAAATTGTATGTTTTAGTATTAAATTCTAAATATTTGACTACATTTTAAATTACACTCATATAACTTAATACCTGATTGTGAGAGAGTCGGATTGGATGTTTGAAATCTATCCATGTAACAACTTCTAAGCAAGGCGGTGTAGTTAGTGAGCCTTTGTATGTGAAATAGTGTTCAGTAGATTCTGGTAGCACGGATCTTATTGTAAACCCGTTTAACAAAAATGTTGAAGTATCGGGCATATGTATTATTTCCAGGGAATTAACAACTTCGGAGTATACCGGATTATCTTCTTTGGTTATTTCAAAGAATGAGGCTAGAACTACTAACCCATCATTTTTTGTCAATGCTATCGAATCACTTTCGTAGTCTGTGTTTGTAAACACCATATGTAATTCCATTGGATAGCTATAAAACCAAACATTTAAAATTGAATCGCATAATTTATTTATATGATATTTGAATTAATACTTATTATCATGAATCGTTGGAAAAAACACGTTGTATACTTTTTTCCCCCGCAGAATTATTTTCATAATAAATAATTTTTTAATTTTATAGGAAACTTCATGTTATGCATGCATACTCAATGAGTATAAAAACAAAATACTTGAATTTTCACAACCTTAAAGTTAAGCGTTTAATGTAGGGTATCTTACAAGAAATTAAACATTTATGTTGATAAAATAATAATACTGATTTGGAAATTTCAATAATAGGCTAATCTCCGTAATATATACAAACATGTACAATGGCTATTCATTTTCGCTTTTTAAGTATAATATTTACTAAATAAATATCATATATATTATATATGTACATTTTTTTTTTTATTAATCCGCGGAAACTCTGGCCATTGGATATGGATGCTTTTTGCTAGGTATTTTTTGTTGGTTTTTTGTTTGTTACGAACAATTCGTACAGGGTACGGGCGGGCGGTTTATTCTCACGGGACGGTCGTCCCGTCTGGAAAGATCGCAGATAACCGGGTTCGCACCGGTGACTGTAGTTTAACATAATCTTACACAACCACGACGCCTGTTTAGTGTTTGTACAAATAAACTATACATTTATAAAATTATAACATACCTATGGTTGTTGATTAGATCCTCACTGCCCAATGAGTCATTAACACCCCAATGGAAGTGTAACTGAGTGAATTTGTAGATTGGAGTCAGAGGACCTCCACTGATCATTACTGGTGCCGAGTAGTTTAATTGTAAGACCACTGCAAACATTTATTATTAATAAAATATTTAAATTTTAATTAGAGCGATTCATTTTTGAATAATGTAATTTATTTTATTTTTGTTAAATATTTAAATACACAGCATAGTAATCAGAAACTGCCCAACAATTTCAGTTAACCTTATATTTTATACAATACTTAATACCTATATGATGAATACTATAACCAACACATAAGTTGTTGGTTGACTTATTAATTTTTCCATCAATTTATAAAATATATTTGAAAAGTAGTATAGGAATTCACGCTGGCATACATTTGATAACTTTTGGGTTATGTATTACAAATTTATAAAATTTATTTTTTCTGGTATAATATTATTCAATAATAATTTTTGATTTTTGAATTATAAAAATCTGAATATATATTAAAAGTAGTATATTTTATTAAAACTTAGTTTTGTTATAATTAAATAGTTAGAAATTCAGCATATGTATTAAATTATTGTGATAATATTATACACATGTAGAAAATAACGATTATTATTGATTGATCTAAATTTCATCCTTTTAATAACCTTGATGTAAACATCATAAGATAAATAAGTTAAAATTATAAAATGATGTGCTTATTATTTAAATTTGTTCAAACTTAACAAATAACAACCACAAATACTAGTAACAAAACATTATTAGGTAAATGAAAGTATTTTACGTTTTTTCTAATTTTACGTCATGTTTAATATTAATCCAACTAAAAATAATTACATACTCCAAAGAGATATTAAACATATCTATGGTATTTTGACTAATACTTATAAAGTCATGGTTGTGAACGGTTCTTTATAATCTTGTTGTCAAATCAGTTTATAAACGTTGGTTTCATTCATAGAACTCATAGAATTTATTTCATATATTCTATGTCTATTATTCATTACAAATTCAATGTCATTTAAAAAGTAATATAATATTAAATTTAAACGAAATCAGATATTTAAACGAAATTCGTTGAATTATATGAGTATAACAGTAATTAATATAAAATTTAATAGTAAGTATGTCATTTTGTTGTCTAAAAATATTAATTGTATAGAACAGGGATGGGAAACATTAAGTGAGTATAAGGCCAGTTTTTAGACCTTTAAAATCTAGCGGGCTAGAAAACGAAAACTAAAACTACAATCGAACTTCGCGACATATACGAGTACAACACTTGCTATATCAGAATACATAAATGCTATGGACATGTCATATTTAGACATTTATAACATTGAATATAGAATGTGGATAAACGTTTTCTCAATATTTTATCAAATTAATTTTGATCTCAAACATAAGTGTTCAATTTTAAAAAGTAACGTGGACCAGATAAAAATGGGGCGAGGGCCAGATACGTCCCATGGGCCACCAGTTGCCCACCCATGGTATAGACTATAGGCACTTGAATATAAACTTGATCTTCTATGAGGCTGTATAAAAATATTGTTTTAGAGCGAGTATTATTGCTATTATTAACTGCTATTATTAAAGAAGTTAAATCAAAGTCTAAAAGTTAAATGTACATATGTATGTACGATTTGTTTTCGTAAAATTGGGTTTAACCAATTTAATACCGAAATGATTAGTTATTTATTCTAATAGAATGACTAAGTAAACTATCTTTAGTCTTTTGACATAGAGGCTGAAACACCCATTCTTCTTCGCTCAGAATAGTTTTTCAACTGTACCAATGATAGGTTTCAATAATACTTATTTGGGTAAGATTTTATATTTTAATGTATTGACTAATTACAAACATTTTTGAAATTCCAACCAGGTTATTCACCAGGTAATAACTTAAGACTCGATAAATTTTATGGGTAGATGTGTGTCTTTTATGTAGGTATGTAACCATATTTTACCAAATTTTTTTTATAAAATTGTTGAAAACTCAGATAGTCTAATATGAGCACCGAGCCCGACTAAGTTTTGTCACAATTAATAGAGAAAAATAAATAAATAAAAACGAAGAGAAGGCATTTAATATTTAACCAACGAAATCAGGCAACAAATAAAGCTGGTTAGATACAAGTAAACAATCGTGCATTCATGCGCCAGATAAATTATAGAAAGTAGAAAAACTAAGGATACAAATAAATGTATGTTGGATTCTTTCAAGCTTATCTATATTTAAAAGTATTTAAAATACGGAAACACACAAAACAAAGCCTCAATTGACAATAGAGGTTTAAAATAATAATCTACATTTAATATAAAATGTAATATTATTTGTAAGACCTAACTCACTTAACTGCACATCCAACTAGGGTTGGAAAAGTTCAATATCTTGATTTCGAGTTTTATAATGTGGTGAATAATGCGTGAATAAATAGTACGAAATACACAGCTGCGAAACACAAAATTAAGTCAAAACCACACCCACCATAACTATAAAAGCTATTATATAATTAATAGCTCACTGGTGTATTCTAAAATTTACAAGTAACCCGTGATAAATAGACCTATCAAGTATCAACACGAGTTATTTTATATAGTTTAACAGGTATTATATGATAAATTACTAGAAACGATTTTGTGTTCAATATAAAAATATGTACCACCCTGAGAACAGTTTAAATTTTTTTAAAAAGTTCAGAAATATATAATTATAGAAAAAAATTACAAGTGGATAGTCGTTGTACGACGAAGATAAAATAATGTATGAGTAATGTTTTTGATACTCAGTACTTATTGAATATATGTATACACAAATTATTTTTAAAAAGTACTTTTTGATGACTTAGTTTAAATATATTAGGCTGAAAAATAGTAGAATGTTACTATAGTCAAGTAACCGTAGTATTAGTCTTATAAAGAAAAGTGACTTGGCATAAAATTAAAATTGCATAGCCCTAATTTGTCAATTATGTATCAACATTTTCCTTTTTATCATCTAAATATCGATAAGTATACTATTTTGACAATATATAAATTAATAAAAATAAATTATAATCAGCATTACCTGTATGTCCATTATTTGTTATGGATGTTGTTGTTGGAAGCGTGTCGATATTGTGAAAACGCAAAAGTGGTAAATTTACTTTTGTCACAAGATCTTCCTCGATGTCAATTGGTGATTGATATTTTCCTGAACAAGTTTTAAACTCATTAGCCCAATGCGGAGGATCTAAAATTTAAATTTCGTAATCAATAAATGACTTATAATTATATTTTTTTCAGTGACTTATATTCTAAAATTAAAAATAATAATATTATAATAAATTATAATATTACCTTTCATTTAAAATGTACAGCAATAAAAACTGTAAAAACTCATTCATATTTTGTGAGCAGTATATTAGGTGTAATAATATAACTATTTTATAACATTTGTTTCGATTTTATAATACAAATGTTATTTTCTCTTGCCATGGTCAACTTGAAAACTAAATTATTGTTATTATTTTGCTTATTCGTGCATATCAAATTACTTTGTTGAGTTGTGGTTATGTTACAAACCATTCATTTTAAAGCGTGGAAAAAAATATGTGTTACTAAAGACAGATAATCGTGTTTTTATCTTATAAGTATCTTATAGTATGTATTTAAAGTAAAAAGTTTATATCTCCTTAATTATTGTTCAAATTATTTACAGTAAAAATGAATTTAACAAATTCCCTATCTTTTAAAAGATATAAATGGAAAAAAAAACTATAGCAATATATTAAAGTTGTTCAAACTATATCCAAAAAACATAATTATAACTGCATTTGTTTTTGAGCAGAGTCTTATTCTAAATTGTTTATAGAAAAAAATTTTAAGTAATATTGTTTGATTGGAAGTAGTGTCACTGGACACTCCCTTCTCTCAAGTGTTCACGTCTTGTAACTTTCAACAAATTTACTTATTATATTAAGCTGTATATAGATTGTAAATTTTTTAAATAATAATAAAAAACAAAAAAAAAGTAATATTGTACTAATTTTGGCTCATTAACTTCAATGCACTTAAGTTATCACAATAAACATTTTTCTATATTTTTAATATACAATTTAATAAAATTAAGAAAGCATGAAATGAATTTAGTTTTATTAAATAAACTAAAGAATATCATGTTATACTCGTATTATTGAAATTCTAAACTGTAATCAAGATAACTTTCGACATAATATGGTTTATAGTGGAATTCAATCAGGGTTCATTTATAAAGAACAGTAACTAAATGTGATATTTATTCAAGTATTATTTCTAAAAATTACGCAAGAAAATTCACACAATACACACTATATTGTTGCGTCAAACAAGCTGACATTGATATGTGTCTTAATTAATATTTAGTTAAGCTAATGACATTCGTTAAGCCGTTAATTAACTGAATTTTATACCTATTCGACTCTGTATTTTATGTTATTTTTAAACGAAATAGTGGACAGTCATAAGAATCTTCTGGACTTTACTAATTTATATGATTTATCTTTTTTTTCGAAGGGTCTTCATTAAGATTATTTATAAAATAGCCTGAACTTTTTAAAGTTTAAATTTTAACCATCATAAAAATATTTATTTAGGTATTTAAAATATTTACCGAGCTCTCCAGAATCGTAACCAAAAGATTGTTCATCTCCTGAATGGCCTGGCGATCCATATGCTAAACCTGTAAAAAAAGATGAATATTATTGATTTGATATATTTTTTCATAAAAATATACATGCTTTATTTATGAATACAATTAGTACATTTGAATAATCATATATTAATATTACACAAGCGATACACAGAGGGTGACTTTTTAACCGGCTCACCCACTTTTTTAGCTGTTAAAATGCTTATATTTGGATTTTTTTAAATGTTCGCGTTACCATAAAACCTTTGTTTTCAATAACTTCTTTTTCATGCCTACTTAAGGGTTTCTTATGGCAATCCAATCTTTTATTTTAAAAATGAAAACACCATATTTTTTACTTAAAATATTATTCTGTTCATTTTTTTGGAATTTTTTGTGTAATGTAGTTAAAATTTGGACCAATACTTTCGGAGTTATTCAAATTTAAAATTGCGAATTAAAAGTGTTAAATTCTTATTATCTCGAATTAGTAGCAATAAGTGATAACATGTTATTACAAATTATATCATAATATTAGGTATTATAATACTATTTTTCCTTAATACTCAAATTATAATAATTCAAGAACTCGTTCGAATTTTGACTTCAATACACCAAAATTCACCGAAAAATGCCCTCAATAAAATACCGCAGTAAAAAAGGGTGTTTCCGTTTGAAAAATAAAAGTTTGAATCGCTATTGGACACCCATAGGTTATGGAAGGTATGAAAAAAAGTTATGGAAAATATAAATTTTATGACAACTTGAACATTTAATAAGAAAAAACGGGGTGACCATGGTTAAAGTCACCCTGTATAAGTACGATGGTGACTACTAATGATAAAACTATTGAGCCAACATTATATATGTTTAAATTGTAAGAATACATAGGGTACCTCAAAATTGGGTTAGTTAATTTTGACAATAATATAAAAGTTCAAAAAGGTACATTGGTAGGCGAATTTTGCGTTTATCCTATGAATAGTAACAAAAAAATAATGTATCTATTATCTATATAAATATAGTATTAGATTATTAAAACAATTTTAATTTATGTCTCACTTAATATTTTTAACTTGAAGATTCAATGTATTTTCATGTATTTAGTTTAACCTTAAAAGCTTCCAAATTATCTACAAAAGTTTTAATTTTTATTTAATACATAGTTAAAACAATACTCCCCATCATGAATATAAATTGCAATATGACGACTTAAAATCAGTATTAAAATCTAAAATCTTAATATTTTAATAAACAACTTTTAAATTAGATGCAGTATCTTTTTATCATAATATAGGCTATCATTAAAAATTAGGAGACATTTTGGTTAATTGGTAAAAATTTCATGAAATATAAAAACTAATTACGTTATGTAAATTAATACAATTTTACAACATGCAGATATAATATAAAATACTGTAAATTTATAAAATCTATTCTTAAATCAATTAATAAAATGCATAGCTTTCAAACAAATGTCCGTTATAATGTAAAGTAGGTAAATATTGTTTAGTACACGAGTGTTCTGTATCTTTGTGTTTGTTTCTGATTGTCTGTAATTGTCATCTATGTTTAAATTAAATTGAACCAATTATTAATTTACTGTGGTAATATTTATTAGTGGCGTTATGGTAATATGCTGACTGTAACTAAGTAAATTTTTTGTATACATGTACTTTAATATAAAGATATTATAAATTAATGGAACATTTTATATTTATGGCTTATAAGCGCGTCATAGAATCATAACATAGGAAGTGTGAACTAATATGTAATTTGAATTTTTCAAAATGACCCTGTGTCGCTTTTTTAATGACATAGCTGTTATTTTATTGATCGATCGTAGAATATGCACGCGTATATAGATGTGATAAACAAACAACGCGGGGTTGAATTTGAATGAAAAAACGTGTAAAGTCATGTAAGATGAGTTAGTGGGACAATGATGTTTACCAAGGGCAAGTATGTCGCAATCTTAGATCGAGAAAACAACGATGATTGATAGTTAAAAATACTGTAATGTATAATATATTCATTTTAAGAATAAATATTTCAGCAATATATTTAGTAGATACACCTACTATTTTTTTTAAACCAGCACATAATTGTTGATGCATCACGATTTAACAGGAAGCTATTAAGATAAGTTGTAAAATCATAAATATTTATTATCATTGCATTTAGTTGTAACTTATAAATCAAAGAAAATCAACTCCTAATTTATTGATGCCATTGTTACCATTGAATAATTAAGAACTTGTAAGGATTTAAATGTTGGAACACTATTCATAAATTAAGTGAAATAAAGGGTTAACTTATCACAGTTGGGTAAAAGTACACAATAGTATAGTGACATCATTTTGACATTATTGTAACAAGGTGAAAATTAAAACAAATACATATTACAAGACATTATCAAGGCTAAATAACAGGAATCATCAATTTTATATTCTGACAAATAAAATTATCTGTCGAAAAATACATTTCTTACACAATATTGTTATTTAAAATAATAAACATACTTGGCTTGTAAAGTATATTTTAAACATTTTAAATTAGTTAGTATTTTAGTTTTTCTAATTTAATTATTTAATCATTTACTTTTGACACTAATTAATTATAATAGCATTCATTGTAAAGTACTAAATTAGTTTAGTGTTTGGTTAAAACTTAGTCAAAACAAAATTAGAAATAGATAATGATAAATTGTATAGGAAAAAAAATATTAATGGATGAACTAGGTAGATATATCTACCTAATTATGTGTTAACTAACTGTTAAAGCAACCCAAGGCGCATGAGTGGTCCAATATGTTGTCATTGACACCAATTATATATTTATTACAATAAACGATTTAATGAACTATCAATTGTCGGGTTATCGTAACTATATAAAACAATGCAAATTGATGCAAATGATTCTGTAAATATGTACATAAAAACAATTTATATTACGTCTTCGTTTTACTCTAATTTTCTAAATATATACATGAATTACGTTAAAATAATTGTAAGCCTATAATTCATACATATTCAATTGCATTCATTGTATAATAATTTCTATATAAATCATCTAATCTATTACTCACTTATTTCATACTTAAGAATTAAGATTTATTATTTTTTTAATTTACATCCGTTTTTACAACAATATTATTATAATAATTAACACTAATATGTGTTGTGGAACATATATTGTGTGGTGGCTTTCCGTTGCCTCCTGCACAATGGGGATGTATAGTTTTTTCTCTTTCTCAAAACAGTCACTAGCTTAGGGAAGTTGCCACTTAATTCCGCTTAGCCACTGATGGTTACATCCTTACAGGCTATGGATAATATAAAGGAATTCGGAGAGTCAACAGAGCTATAGGAATTTTTGAATTTCTACACTATAATAAATTATTACTATCGAAAAACGATTCAGAACATAAATGATGGATTGATCTCTCGGAATTTAAAATTAAAAATTTATTTGATAAATTCATACGACATCAACTGTAATTGTTATCCTAATTGTTTAATAATTATTAGTTAAAATCACAAATTTAACTGGAATTATTATAATTATGTTATAAAATGTAACCGATTAATTTTTATTTATATTTATATCATGCATATAATAAAGATGAAGATAGTTAAAAATGCAGGTTGAATCATTTTACCGCCACCTCCTTAAAATTAAATTATTTTACTTATTAATTTAAAATTACTTATTATTTAAGACATTAAAACGAATATTAATGTGAGTGTTTACAAATAATTTCTATCAAATAAAAAACATAATTGAATAATATTAAATTATTATACCACTCAGAAGTTAGAAGGTTAAATATTTTTGTTAAAGAATATATTATAAAGCTTAGTACCAAAATAATAATAATTACGTATATATACACGTACCACAAATATTATTAACAATTTTTAACTATTAATAATAAATTATGTATTTGGGATGTTACAATTTTACTAAAGGGTATGTTTAAAAATAAATTAAATCACATTTATCATAAATTACACAATATTCGTTGTAAATGTATTTTTACATAATATGCGGAAGACGCACTTAATCAATATAATTTTATTTTTATATTTATTCATAATTACCATTTATATTATGTAAAAACAAGGCATCAAATAGAAGCACAAGGCTTCGCTAGCAACAATATTTTCAATTAATTGCAATACAAATTAGAGGTCATCGCACACCAATCGACATAGAACGTAGGCATGCTTCGTTCAAATACAACTGACGTTAGCAGAATGTGACAATGTGAGGTCTTTAATATCCATGCCTATACATTAAAATGGGTTTATTGTTGGATGAAAATCTGGCCCATTGTGATAAGATATATTTAACGGCACAATAGAAATCCAATGATCAAGTGTAAGGAATGATATTTTCTTATCAATTATGAAGAATGAAATTCTGAATGTATAACTATTTTATTGAAACCTATTCATTGTGTAATTTAGTTATTATAAGTATATCGATTGAAAGGTTCCGATTTTCATGGTTATAGATTCGAAAATGGACATCTCATTATCCTGTACATTATAACTTATTTGTTATAGTTAATTGTAAGGCGAAGGCATTTTCTGGCTTGTTAACTAGAATTTATTAACTGTCTATCTTCTTACTAGTTCCATCAAACAGATTTTTACATTAATGCTTACGAGTTGAAATTAAACTACGCAGAGAGATTATAATTTAGATTATATTATATACACATAGGAGCACTTGAACAATGATTTATTTGAAACACAAATCTTCAAAATTAAATTTATAAATTATCAATGAAATTTTAATTTTTAATTGTAGGTACTTGCTACTTCAATTTATTAATTATTTGTAAACCACTTTTATTTAAGATGGATCCAAACGATGGTTGGAAACTTACATTCGATATAACTAAGAAACAGGCAGGCAAGTTTCTGTTTTATAGTCTTTGTCAATTCTTAATCAATTACACAATATTGAGGTTAATTTACCTACTGTTGTATAAACGTTAGGTCAGCCAACAACCGACAATTAACTAACTACACTATTCCGCCATGGATTAAAAATGTGTGAATATTGTTGATTCGAAATAGGTAGTATATACTATATTATACTCAAATAATATAAGAAATACCCACTAAAAGAGTATTGGTAAAATTTAAAAAGCTATGTAAAAATGTCAAAATTTTTTTATCGAAACTGGTCATAAACATTTTCATATATTATCGATAAAACTCCGGGCAAGAACTTTTATTTTTTTTATTTAATTTAATATATATTATAATATATATATATATATATATATATATATATATATATATATATATATATAATAATTTTTAATAAACTATATAGATAAACTATATAGGCTATATATAAAATACTTTGTTATTTTTTTAAGAGTATTAAGTATCAACCACAACCACAAAATAATTTTATTTTTGTCTATTAATAAATATTATGCACGGTTTATTTTAATGTTTATATTTTATAAGATATCATAATTTACGAACGATAATTTTGATCAAACCTTTTTGAATTATTTAAAACATTACACTTCAACAAAAATGACATCGTTTTGCTTAATTAAATATAGGCAATTGGCATACACATTATTGAATAGATATCCATTAATCTGAATTGTATTTTGTAAAACTGAAATGAAAATACAATTAAAGGACGTTAAATCAATATAAAAACAGACAAAATATCCATAGAGTATTTTCAATTTATAATCTATGGTTGTTTACTGTATAATTAGATACATTCGGACGTTTTAAATTAAAATTTTTAAAATGGATATTTTAAGCTGCTATGATTAATACAAATTAATTAAACCCACCAGGCGTAGATTTTAATTATACTATAATCTACGTGTTATAAAAAATAGGAATTTTTAAATTCTACTAAAATTTACTTTTTCTAATCAAAACATTGATTACTGTGCCTATACGTAAGAGCTAGGGAATGAAAATGGAGCAAAATAGTCTTGGCATACATATTGGCGTAAATGGTATTTACAAATGAGTTCATTCCACAATATACGACAAACACCCTACATTTTTGGAAAGACCTAGATTCTAGAGCCATAAAGGGACTAAAAATTTACTTTTATTTAACTAATGCGTATGTAGCATGGTTGTCTACTAGTAGGTAGGTAGTAAAACTTTAAATTTGTTCACTCTTATTACATTTAATATAGCGTATTTTTTAAACTCGTTAGCTCGAATTTTTTTGTGACCCTTAAGATTAAACATAACGAGAATCTAAAAAGTACTTACAATATTTTCTTTCTCTCTATAGTCTATCATAAAAAAAGTAATTGGTATTTTCTCCTCCACATAATATATGTATAATATGTATAACATTCCATGGTTTCCAAAGTTTAATATTAAATACATATCATTAAATATTTGTTTTATAGGAAACGAAAAAACGTCAGTTATACCGATACTACGGCAGCTTGAATATGAAGCAAAAATTTACAAAATACGAGGGGATTAGTGAGCAAAGCTCTCCTAAGTATTAATGTATGATAATTATTTTCAGATTTCACTGATTTCATAACAATTCATTATAATAATAAAGACGATAAATTTATAACATATTCAAAGATGATCTTTAAAATTAAATAATTTCTAACAATTTATAATTACAAAAATGTGCACAATTTCAGCTTTGTGATTTTAATCAATACGTGATAAATTTTTTAAATTATTGAATATTGATAATATAAAATTAATTATTACTCACTTATAATTAGTTTTGTGTGAAGCATTTTAAAAAAAATTAATATTTTTTATACATTTTCATGTATATGTCAGAAATTATATATCTTATAATTTTATAAGCTTCGATTACTCTCCAATTACAAAAGAAACTTAAAATTAAATATCTAACAGTATTATTTATTAGCAATATATATTTTTTTAGAAAATGAATTCTTATATTGACCGCTATATCCAACTGATAGAGGTACATGTTATAAACGTTACATTAACTCTCAAGATTATATTATTGATAATTGATACATATTTCCAAAAAGTTTTTGATTAAGTCAAAAAGATTATACTAATAACACCAACTAAAATCCATCTGTACTTCGTGGGTATCTATACCAGGGGTGGCATATTTTTCTAACGTGGCAAAAATTATGATTTCATTTTTTCTTATTTTCAACGATTAATTAATATTCAATAATAATTTTTAAAAATATATTAATATATATACAAATTAAAAAGTAATTACATCGGGGTCTCTATAATTTAATATTATAAATAAAATTTAATATAATAGATATTTTAAGTTTTCGAGTGCCATCTTGGGCACGCGTGCCACGGATTTGCATCCCCATACTCTATTGACAGTAGAAAGTTGAAACATTATTAATAGCTCTCTTCTTATCACGCATATCTCACTCAAATATTGTATAATAAAGTAATTACCTAAATAATCTTTTTTACCTATGATAAGCACACTCAAGGTTTTACAAGACTATTACTTATGATACTTATGATATAGTTTATGACTATTGTTCTATTTAGTATTCATATAAGAATATTTGAAACGAATTTTTAATACATTTATTAAACTTATAATGCAACATTTTACTAAAAAATTATTTTAATTTCCGATTTTAAGGTTTCACAATACATTTTTATTAGGAAGTTAATTAGTGTCCTAAAATTAAATTGTAGCTCAAGTAATATAAATGTATTGGAAATTGATACCTAGAGTTCATATTTAATACAAGAATAGAAAAATAACCTATTATACCTAATGTATTTAAATATTTAGTGTTGTACTTATATAGATAGTTAAAATTATTAAAAATGTTCCACAATGACAAAAAAGATAAAACTATACTTCGGAATACCTGCGTTAGGTAAATATTATGTATAATATAATATAATATAATTAATAAATAATTGTAAATATTATTTAGCTATATAAAAGTTCTAGTTTTTTAAATTATTTTGTATACAAACTATTATAAGTGGATAAACATGTTAAGTTCTATATTTACTTGAATTAAAAAATTCACGATATTATGCAGATTTTATACAAGGCCCTGATGCATTATATTTTTTTTTTAGAATATATAAGCCTAAACCATTGGCAACATTCAATGGACACTTGCCATTCTGAATGTAAAGATAAATGAAAGTGACACGATACAACATTTACGACTTATTTTTTTTCATTATTTAAACGAATTCTGTACGACATAAAAATAAAAAATATTTGAATAAGAAAAAAAGCAGAAGAACAAAAATTAAATATCGAATACTAAAATAATAATAGGATTTTATTAAGTTGAATGAAAATTTATTACTATAGAATTTAGACTCTAAAGTCTACAAAGATTGTTACAAGCCTGCAACTACCTACCTACAATAAACAAAATACTGACACTAATCTGTTAAAACTCTATGTGTAAAAGGTGTATAAGATTTCTGATTTTCCATAAATCGAGTAAAATGCCCATTGCCCATGTATCTATTGAGAAGTAAAAATCAGATTAATGTTTAAATTTTATTATTTAACAGTTTAATATTATTGTTATCTTTAATATCATGATCGTTCAATTAACAAATGGGCATTGAATGTTTTGAGCAAATTGTTATAATCGCCAGAAGGATAAAAAACACGTTTTTTTTAATCAACGTAATGAAATCTTTACGGAACAGTGGTTAAAAATCTGGCGGAAGAAATGAAAAAAACAAGCATAATAAAACACTTGTTAACCTCTACCGCTGTATATCGGCAGTGGTGTTCGCGCCCGAATATTCTTATTGCTAATGTATTTACGTTTGTACTACAAGAAAAAAAAAATCACATCATAAAGCATCGCATAACTGCTTTATGTGAATGCATAAAGAATTTTGATGTAAAATTCCGATAATTATGACGATATAAAAACAAAAAAGTAAAAACATAATATATTATAAATTTATAACACATGCCGGAAATTCAACCGGTCCCCGGCGATACGCTCGAACGATAATATTCACAGTACTGTCTACAGTATAGCGACTTTAGCGACGTAGTCATTTGAAGCAAACTGGCGCGTGTGAAAACAAAATTGGCGGGTGCGCGTGCGGGACGAATGTTGTCCTCGTGCCAATGTATATACTACTTTCTGTGTTGCTATAATACATATACTTGTTGACGACGTGTAACGACTGCTGCACTATAGACGAGTGAAAGATCTCAAGAAAATTGAGCAAAATATTGTACTCGCAATCAACCGCAGTACGCAAGTAACACGCAAGGTAAAATTACATTTTCCTCTACATTTATGATTATAAGTTATGACATTTGAAACACTGCGAGTGAGTCTGCGACTAATGTAAAATGTTGCGAAACATCCGAACACGATATTAATTCGATGATAAAATAAGTACCTATAGTTACACTCGTATACTGTATACGTACGCAGAACCACCATAAACATAAACATATGTGTAGAATATTTAAGCTAAATACAACGCAACATATAAAGTAGCGGAATCAACAAAGTTCATGCAACAGATATTTTTAATTAGAGGCAAGTACTGAACTGTTTTGTACAGTTCGAATATCTAACGTGATGTTCATACCAAAATATATTTTTCTTTTTATGTTTTTTTTTATATTAATTAATAATTAGTTATGCCTTTACCAATTAATTCAACCTCAACTTACATAAATCAACTCACATAAATATATACAAATATTGAAATATACTAATGTGCGCAATGCGCATATTAGTGAGTACTGATTTCTAGTATTTTATAGCTGTAATTTTCGGGTCAAATAAAATTTAAGCAGTATTTAATGTGCACTAACACATTGGCCACATTCGTCATAACTGTTTTAAGGGTTAACATTAGTATTTAGTTTATCTTTGTTTAAATTATTTTTTATGTAAATACACAAACATGTACATACAATAACATACACTCGCATATTGTATATTATACATAACTTAGTTAATAATGTATTAATAATAATGTACTAAGCGTACATAACAATAGATTTATCCAAATTATGAAAATTTTACACTAAGAGCAAATGTATGTAACGCTACGGAGGAATTAAAATTTTGTTCTAGATTTTGTAAGTACTTTGTATTTAATAAGAGATCTCATTAATCATATTTATGTTTATTATGTTAATATTTGTTATGATATTTTTTTAGGTGGATAAATCTCACATGTGTGCTGTGTGTATATGTTTAAATTTGATCGACATTTATTACGTAAATTAAACAAATACACCTGTATAAAAGTAACATTGAATGTCAATATTTTATGATCGAAATATGTCAATAGATCAATTGATTGACTCAACAAAAATGGCGAAATATAATTAAAAAAACGATTTCTATGTAGGTACTATCGTATAATACCTACGTATAATACGATGCATCCATGTTTATTTAACATTTTAATGTATGAAACTAAAAAGAAATATTAAGTTTAAAATTTAAAATATCTATGCCTGCCGTATTACTTATGATAATATATTGGATCATTCGTACTCGAATCATTATAATCATAGAATTATTTTTCAACAATAATATTTTTTACTATTGAATATTTATGAGGTTGCAATTGATATTTGATTATTTATAAAAGTAAATGAATAAAAAATAGGTATCGTTGAAATATTCGAATTCGTCAAAATTTAATTTTCTCATCCCTATACTTACAATTTTTTAACTTCTTGCATTTAAGTAATACCAAAATTATTTTAATGAGAAAAAACTTGGGGAAACCATAGAGAAAATTTTAAAAATGCCTCCCCCCTCCTCCAAATTACCAACTACAAAAAATTTTCTGCCAAAGACATGCTCTATTTGATGATTGGAACAAGCCTTCTGGCCAAAATTGACATTTTGTTTGACAAAAAAAAAAATCTTATGTATTAAGCACATCAAGGTGTCAAACCTTTAGGGAAACCTATTAAGTGAGTAGAATAGTTATCGTGTCGGCCCACGAAGAATGCAGGATACATTTTTACAATTATAAATTAGATTTTTAATTACAGTAGTGAATTAATGCATTTTTTTTATAATAATACATATTATTTATAATTACAAGACATTTTTTTTTTAAAATAACAAAAAGAAACTATAATGCAAAATGTTTTTTTCCGAAAGAGTTAAAAGTAGGTATCCATGAAATTGACGTGGGGGCCACATTAAAACCTACCGCAGACCACGGTTCGGACACCCCTCATATGCAAATGTACATACTAAAAATAACTATACCAAACAGTATACTACTAACTATTTAAGTATAATACTCAAACGAATTACTTAACTACTTATCTGAATATATTCATAGTTATTATAACTTAGACACACTATTACTAACTATGAAAACATAGTTATATTTACTATAAATAAAATATGGAAGGACTTACCGTAATATTTCAAAATATTTTTATTTAATAAATTACGTAATACCTATTAAGTTAAGTTTTATAAATAATTTGATTAGATTTTTTTAAAATGTCTTTTTTCCATTATGACTGTAATATTATTTGTAGTTTTTGAAATTATGTACACATTGCAATACTGCCAACAATTCAAATGCGTATTATTAACGACAGTCAACACCCATCTAACATAAAAGCTGTTCTGTGTTCAAGATAAAAATTATTATTTATACAATTCATCTTTTATAACACTTGCCCATTTGTATTATATAAGATTATAATATACACAATATAAAATTCGAAGTTCGACGCAGTATAAAATATGTCACAGTTTTTTCGTAATTGTATAAGTCCAACTTCGTTCCCATTTTTAAACTATTATGAAATTCTAAAAGTTATTCCTTCAAACATATGATGTATGTATTCAAAAATATAATACACATCCTTGTCGATTAATAGGTATATAGAGCGAACAATTTTCGGAACCCTTCAGCAACAAAGAAAAACCAATATGTGTTTTTTTTATTTCACCGAACCTTCAAGTTGCGGGTTCTATTTAATCGTTACCTACACCCAAATCTGAACAATCATTTGTTTGCAAAAAACAGATGTTCGTCTTATAGAATACCCAGTACCCACGGGACCCTACCGCACTGCCGAAACACCGTCTACCCAACATTATCATTCATTCGTATTCATCTTGTGGTCGAAATCGATTTATGCGAGATGCCAAAGGGTTGACGTGAACGGGTTTTTCGTATTCACACGTTTATTATTGTTAGCAACAAGCGTATGTTTATGAATCATAGGTAGTTTGTTCGTGTGATTGAACGCAAATCGGGATTGTTCCTCCGACGGAATGGTACGACAGTTATTAGAAAGTAATATTTTCAACAAAAATTACAAATACTTGACAACTTACCAGTGATCCAGAGTATTGCGGATAGTTCGGCGAACATGTTGTGTGGACGGTGAATTCGCGAGTTACACGGATGAGATAAACTGACGATGATACAATAATAATATCAAAGAAAACTACGATACAAGTTATTTTTGGGCAATACCGTCGCGGCGACGCAGCGATTTCCGTTGGTTACTATATGGTTGTAATATATTTTTTTCTCTCGGTGAAAACAGACGTATTTCGTTACGTACAGAACATGAACGCTACAGCTGTCGCAGACGTCGATTGTCTGTAACCGTAGTAGTCTCGTACCCGAACTCGTGGGCCGTGTCGTTGCACTGGAGCAAGCCGCCGTCGTCGGGTAGACGCGCACCCTGGTGGCGATCGTCGGAGTCGGTATAGCGCGCGCCACCGAGCGTTCTGCGGTTGTTATAATATTATAGTATCGTTATTATTATGAATTTATATCAGTCATATCCTCGAGATAATAATTATTGTTGTTGTTATTATTGTTATTTGTTTGTTCGTTATAATTATTTGCACCGCGGTAGCCGTCGTTCCGCCGACCAACCATCACATCCACATTATCACAATTCACAATGAATCCGGTTTTTCGCACGCGTACCTACGTCGAAGAATGAAACCCGAAGTCGCCCACTGGACGCGCGCGCGTGCTGTTTTTTTTCTCGTCAATGTCTCGTCTCGTCGGGTGCATATCGTTCGGAACACGAGAAACTATTTCGTGCGCGTTTTCTCCGACCGATTGTTAGCGCAGTAGTAGCCCGTCGTACCACGCGCACCGGTCGCCGTTTCGCAGAAACCCTCTTTCCGCACACACGACACACCGTGTAGGCAAACGCACATACGTTTCAGTATTTTACTCGCCCGCTAGGTACGAGTAATGAGTAATAACTAATGAGTATTTGAGCGTACGACGATGACTACGACTCGTATAATAAGGTAACACGGTATTACCACAGTACCGTAAATAAAACGCCGAACACGGTTATGTTACCGACGCCGCGGTAACGGCGGCGGTGGTGGACGGTGGAGGCGGCAGTGTCCGGTGTCGGTGTGGTATAGGCACGCACACGGCATTATTATGATTATGTGTGCTGCACACTTGTGACGCGAACAAAATAGACAAAAAAAATGAAGTCGTCCGGTGGATGGGCTTCTCCGCTGCGGCGGCGAGCGTGACACGGAAATTACTGCTGTAGGCGCGTTCAAGTTTTTTTTTAAGTGGGAAATAAAGAGAGTTAAATATGACGAATAAATGGTCCCAGAAATAACTTACCTAGTTACCCTAAAATACAATAAAATGCTCGAATATTTGTTTAATATCGGCTCTTTGTAAATAGATGAGTTCGTTTAAAAATAGACTAATCTCAGGATCTCAATTGTGTCCAGACTTCTAAATTCTTAAAAAATGCCCTCTTTGTCGGTTGTCCCAGTGTAGGCAGTGTGCGGTTTTAAGTTTCCTCAACTATTCACTCCCTTCTCAAGTGCCTATAATAAAGTATTTTGAACAGCTTAAAATATTTCTAACAATTTGTTACCAGATTTACTAAATGTATAAACGAAAGATAACAAAATAAATCAAAAAAAAAAGAGCTAAACTTTTAGGTCGGGTGATAACCTCCGCACGGTCAGTCGAGATACAGGTATGGGTTGTTTGCTGTATTAGTCATTTAAGCTTGAAACTAATGTACCATTGCTTTAGAAAAACACGATTCTGAGTGAAAATGGCCAGGTGCTTCAGTTTTAATTTTTAAATATGGTTAATGTTGATATAGTAGTAGAACAAGATATCTTAAGATAAGTTTATAAGTTTTTTAAGTACCTATTTAATAACAGGAAAATTAATAAAATTAAGTACGTAATATGCGGTATATACTTTTATTAATTTATATTACACTATAATTTTCATAATTATTAAAATAAAGTTAATTTATAATATAGTTATAATTATAATTATAGATACTAATCGAGACTCTGTCATAATACATATCTCATAAATACTTAAATACGTATTTAAGGGTGGATACTCCTATCTCGGTGAGATACAGATATCTTATTGCTGTAAATATCCCTTTTTTTAAAAGTCTGCATCTAAAACTCTAAAATGTAGCTCGATTCGAAAAACAAGTAATATTATGGGGCACCTGAAATCCATTTTATTACAATAACCATGCGAATCTAATGGCCTAAAATGTACAATCGTGCACATTTCTGCATCGAAAATATTATGAGATTTCTATTAAAATCTTATATCGATTATATATGTATGTTTTGAGTCGCAATGATTGATTTTATAGCTTAACAACCAAATATCTTGTAACCATGAAATATAAACAAATGGATAGTGCGTGGTACTGAAAATACTAAACGATGCAGCATTGGTTCGATTCTCGATCTTGGTTGAAGATTGCTCTGTTTTTCACAATTCATCGGAAAACTGTTGAGAAATTAAAAAAATGACTTCCTCTAAATACCAACCAGACGAAAATCCCTTTCAAAAAAGTACCAGGTTTGTATACATTGTGCGGAGCTATACATGAGTGAATAGTGAAACGAAAAATCTAAAAAATCATATCAAATTAACTAGGTACATTTTACAAAACATTAATTTTCAATAGTTTAATCCTTTTTGTGCATGTTATTAATAAAATATCCTAAAAATTCTAGAATATTGTTTTTAGAAATGAAACAATTTTTTTAAAAATTACCCAGGCATTTTAGGCATAGGGAAGATTACAGCCCCCTCAACTACCCTTAAAAAAATTACAATTTTTTATTCTTACTGTACCTATACATTATACGAGTATCTATAATCCCTGTTTCCGCACGAGCATCTGCTTTCGTCGTCTTGTACAGTTGCATTCTTCGATAAATCTTCCTTTAAAATAATATGACTTATTTTTTTTCAACAATTGTGTAATTTTGCATTAGTACATTACTCTACGTCTGGTTAAGAAAAAAATACTTCAGCTCTAAATCAGAATCCGAGTTTTATATTTTTATAATTAATTTGTAATTAAGACGCAATTGCCTTATGGTGTATAAGTTATTTTAACAAGAAAAAAGTGATTTTACATTTTATAAATGTGTCCCAAGTTTTTATATCAAAGCGTTAATTTATTAATAAGAATTTAAATATTTTAATTTTGAATTAAAATTTTAATCAATATTTGTATAAAATTAATTACCAATCACTTACAAGTTACATGGGCGCATTAAGCAAAGTATTCAAATTTTTCAAGTCAAACATGACACCAAAATTGTTATTAACATTTAGATAGGATAGACTTTCTTCTTTTCATTTAAATTTGAACATAATGTACATTTAATAATCACATAAAAATATTTATAATTTTTATTTTCAAATATGAACGGTATTAATATAGTCTTAAATAATACAGTTATTATATATCTTCTTTATTCTTCCCAAGAAAATTCAGTATTTCCATTAAGTTCTTGAAATTCTTTTAAAATGTTATTTAATACACGAAGATATTGTTCATATTTTTCTAAAGAATTAAACTAATTAACTACAATAGATAAATCAATATCGAATATTGATAGACTGCAATGTTTTGCTCGTAGTATCGAATCTTATCACTGATTATAATACTGATAAGTATTGGTGACCACATTTTTAACATAAAAACAAATTCTAATATTTCCAATTTGTTATATTGATGTAGCCCTCATGACTGATGGTTGTTGCATTTAGTCTTCTTAGTTCTTACAAAACTCGAAGAACTTATAACATTTCTTTGCACTCCAATGAAAGGGCTTTACATAATTCAGAAGTACGTGATTTCCATCTCGTTGTACTTCGATGTGGTGCAAAATTAGCATTTTTAAAATAGTTTTTAATACGTGCTTGTAAAACATATTTCCAATGTAATCTATCAATTAATTTAAAAACTCAAACAATATACCACCCCAAGCGTCCCCTTCTTTCATCCGGATAAAATGCCCATTTTACCCACGCATTAATGCACCCCTGATCACCTATCAGTATTTACTATTTCAATGCATCGATCAAAAAATATGGGTATATTTAAGTAATTAAATTGTATGTCTTGTTATGTATCAATAATAAAGACAAACACAAATATTTCATTGGAATTTTATAATTTTCAATTGATAATATTTTGATAAAGTTTCATACCTAGTAAACTATTAATCGAATTGAAACGTTATCTAGTTGGTTAGCAGTTAAGAAAATTATTTTCATAGTAATTGTGCAGTAGCTTATTAGTTTTCTAATGAACTAATATTTATAGATAATTGACTTTATTATTATTGATATTGTTATGCTTAAATCATAATTTAATTTAATAATAAAAATGTAAATACTATAACTCTAGTTTAATTATGTATTTCTTTTGAAATAGAATATATAATATAAAGTATTAAAGTATAAGTAAATATTAAAGTACTTATAGTTCAATTTTTTAATAATAATATTTCTTTATTACGGAAATAAATTCGAATTACAGTTTTTTTTTTCATTTAATATATATATAATATATTGTACATGTACATTAACAGTAAATGAGTTATACATAACAATAATTTTTATAACAATAATAATAATAATAATAAAAATAACTTAAAATTTAAAGAGCAAATAGGTATTATATCATACAATAAATATTTAAATATTTAAATTTCTATAATAAAAAATACAATGAAATAAAAACGAGATATTAATTTTATTTCTAGTACCTAATTTGTTATGTATTTCTTAGAACATTTGACATAAAAGTATTTAGAGAATTACCAAAAAAATCAATATTTTTTATAGAGTTGCCTGTGGACATTAAAATATTTGATAGAGAATTTCGCATATAGTTTGTAGTTGAGTGTTTTATGTAGAATAAATTTACAGATCGGTGGTTTATTTATAGTATATTTATAGTATAAAATAGTAAATATATAGTAAAATTACAAATGTATGTAAATTATTAATTACTATAGTCTATATTTATGGCCCTGAACTCAGTGCTCAAATGCTCATGAAGCTCATCCTATTTGCGATCGTTTATGAATAGTATTTTTATAAAATAATAATTATTTCGATTTCTTTTTATCTTGATTACAAATATATGTAACTTCCAATTCAGTCTTTGAATACTGTAAAGATTAATGGTCAACCAATCATGAAACGTACCCATTTATTATATTAGAATTGTCAATATCGGTATCGTATACAATTACATTTAGATGATTGATAAAAAAACGTTAACATTGTATACTGTATAGGAAAAAAAATCAAGATAAAGTTTCACAAAAGAAATAGGTTTAATATTTTAACGAATAACTTGATTGATGAAAATACTGTGATTGATGTGTTTTGATCTAGTTTTTGCTAGTAAGAAGTTTTTCATTACTTATTTCGTCGTTTATTTTAAATTAGTCTTTATTCTTAAGCGTAGTTGACGCAAGTTTAAATAATACGCATAGGCGTGTCTACGGGGGAGGCAGGGTCACCGGCCTCCCCAGTGACTTAATTCTTGGCCTCTTGGCTAAAAATCTACCGTGGTTAAAACTATAAATTTTAAGCAGCTATCACTGCCTATCAGTTTGTCTAATATTTTAAAATATTCATTATCAATATATTAAACATTATACCAAAAAAACATAAAATCTGTGATTATATTTTCTGATTGGCTTTTAACATACCATAGTTAATAATGGTAGGTGATCGATAAGAAATTTGATTAATGTCAATGAGTTTTCGTCACGACCACAGTTGTAACACGTAGATAACTTTAACAACCGTGGACCGTGGTTTTTGTGAAGACTGCCGGTTTGTCTTCTTAGTAAGCTTCAGCAGGCTGCTACATGTTCCAAATTATTGATGACAGCGACGCAACGTTATTTTTAATTTATATCAGAATGTTTACAAGCTTAATACGATAGAGAAATACGAGTATATCAAAATAAAATAAAATAGTGTTTTGATATAAAATATTTTGTGTATTACACTGTGATCTATGCACTAGCCACGAATTTAATCATACCGAACTTGTGTTGTTCATGACTCATTGTGGCTGTGGTTTTTATACAAATTGAATACAATATAAATATCAATAATCAGTATGACTACTAACAAATCGAAATGTAAAATATTGAAAACTTTTTATGACTTTTTCATGCCAAAAAGATCAAAACAAAATTCTAGTAAGTTTATATTAAATACTTTAAAATAATATAAAATTATAAACACAAATATAGATCGCTGTAGTAAGTAAAAATTTAAATTATATAAATGGCCTCCCCAGCTATGGAGGTCTGGACACGCCAACTCGAAAACAATATTTTTATATTTAAAATTATATTTTATGTTGCAATTTTAATTTTTTTAAACAGTTAAACGTTAAAACTAAATATGTACACGGAATATAGCAAAAAAAACTATTAAAAATTATTTATTAATAATTATTATAATAATAATTTTTTTGGTTAGGTTATGTTTAGAATAATAATCAAGTTCATCGGAGGAGGCCTGAAGCAGTAAAGCATAATATCTATTATATTTTTTAATAACAATGTAACATTTATTTAGTTATTCAATGAGAAAAAGGTTAATTTGTTGGACCCATAATTTTTAATTTGTAATAAAATTGTATTTAATTGTTGTGGTTGAGACTGTTATCAAAATAGACAGAAACATATTGAATTATAATATGGAATTCAGGAGATATGAGTACCATGCTACATATTGTAGTTGGATATAACTTATAACTACCTTGTACCTAAATAAATACGATATATACGACATTTAATACAATTAAAATAAAATTGTTTTTATCATTATATTAATGACAACTAATACGGTTATAATTTATTACCTTTTATTGAACAAAAACAATTGGAACTACAGTTTAAAAGTATAAATAATAAAAACGTATTTATCTCAGAAAACTATAATGAAAAATCAAATCAATAAATTGAATAAATTATATTGTTAGTTTCATTATTTAATTGTTTTATTTTCAAAGTATCAACAATGTATAATGATAAATTGTTATAAATTATAATTCATAGCTTTTTACATATGTAAATATATTATATTATGTACATATTGAATAGTGTTATACATCTATCGAAGCCAACCAGTCCTTGCAATTTAAAGTCACATGCTGTGGCTGTGACCTACTCCAATTCGTTGACCTTAGTGGATTTTACTGATTTTAAGTAAATCATTTTAATTTGCACGCATTAATGAGTTTACAATTCTATAACATTTTTATATATATAGCGGCTTTCAAACTATGTGACATCGTAATTTTTTTTTATCATAGTATCTTCGTCAATATTTTTCATGATGGGCAGCGAAATTAAATACATTTTTTGCGTTGTATTATTCATTAATTTCCCAACGGACTAAGGATTTCATAATTTTACTACATTACTATACTGAACAATGTACCTTGTAAATAATAATATCTATGTAATCTATTATCAATGTGTTTTTTATTTTTATTCGTTTTTATTTTGTAATTCGACGAATAAGCATAGATTATACTATTATAGATATCAATTATATCATTTTTAGTGGTTGAATATTAAACAGAAACATATTCATCACAACAATCAGTCTTTTATGTAATTTAATATATACTGTAGAAGTGTAGCGTAATCGCCGTAATTTGGGCTAGCCACTTGGTCAGGAGGTCAACTTTTTTGTCATGAGTAGGGCTCAGATATAAATACATAATACTTGCTCTGTCACTTGATTAATTAATTTAAGCAAGTGATAAATTCCTTACACGTGATTCTGATAAAATTTGATATCTTTATTTTGATTTTATATGTTTTAACATATTATTTCGAAATAATTCCATTTTTCCTCACATGTTACGACAATTTGATGGATGTTATTTCAAATTTAGAGACTCGTGACTTAACTTGAATAAACAGTCAAAAAACTTGATAAAGTTGGAGGAACAATTGGAAAATGTTAAAGCCCAAATTAAAAATGTACTAATAAAATGCATGTCTTACACAAATGAAGACTATTAAAAGTATTCGCACTGGTCTTTTCTTTGAAGTTAAAATTTAAAACTTTCTCCTTGGGACATAGTCAATAACCAATATTGTTCAATAACATCAGTCAAAGTTTGAAGATTATTCAGTTGATCATTTGTTGATCATTCAATCAGTCTTAATGCTGATCCTTAAAATTTTAAAATGCACGTTGTCATAAATTGCAATCAAATAATTATTTTTATAACACTGCCCATCATTTATTTAATTTCACTTGTGAAAATCGGCATTTAAGTTTCCGCTTCAAGGTTGAAAATATCTAGCGACGGGCAAGTATACATACTCATTATTCGTTATATAGAATTATATTTTTACCTTACTACTAGCCATCCTGTAGTAAATATAAAATGTTACAAACACTATTTTTTCTTTAATCAAAATTAATATTTAACTTTAAAATCAAACAATACATTGTATAATTTATTTTTATGATGATTTATTGTTAAAATACTATGAACTTTATTTTGATAAAAATAGAATGAGTTACAGTGAAAATCAAACAGTAGCCCTGAAAATGGATGATGTAATAACACAAGGACTATAGAGAATTACTAATTAGTGACCAAATTACTAAGGTACAGACAATTGTATAAATCAAATAAAAAGCGTTAAAATAATTAATTTGCACGAAGGATCGAATTAACACAGCTGTTTAAAATTTACAAAATACAAGCTTTCTAAATGTATGGTAATTATCATATTATAAAGCCTATATTATTAGTAGCTGGGCAATATTTCCTATCGAAACTATATGATAAATCAAATACAACGAAAAAAAAACTGTAATAGTCCTATTTATTGTCTACCCTGTTCAAAATATTACAGAATATTATTTATAATTATAACTCATTTACTTATTTTCATAAGTCACTTTTTCGTTATAAAAACGGAATAAAGACCATCTAATAATTATTCTAGCTCTAGTCGGATAGAATTCAAAAAAATCTCTATAACTCTTTACTTCTCGAAGTCAGTTAAACTGAAAAGTGATAAGTCTACTTATTCGAAAAGTCCATGGAATTGTTGCAGGTATATATATATATATATTCACATTTAACGGATCGTGTGTTATTAAACATTAGGCACAATTAATTTTTGAGGAAGATTCGAATTTCCAATACAATTTATAACAACATACCAACCAAAATATTTGTGTTATAAGCTTAATAACGTCCTAAAAATAAAGTAGAATAAATACAATTTTTAATTATATTACAACCTAAAACAAACATAAAAAGATTTTTAGTAGCTTATTAATCATTTGAATAGTGTATAGCTATTATTTATTAAAATTTATGCTAAAATTATAAATATCCAAGCTTTCACAGTTTCACATATTAAATATTAATACTAAATGTTCTTCAATTCAAAAATGCGTAACAAATAATTATTTTATTTATTATTTTGTGCAAGCATATATGATATTGTATACATTATTTTATATTAGCTATAATTAAAATGTTACCTATAGTATTTTTATATTTTGTACTTTATATGTGTGTGTGTACGCGTGTGTGTGTAAAATATATTTTCGTTGTATACTTGTTTCATTGGTCTTACGTTACGGTCTATCGAGTATATAATTGGAAATTTCTACATGGTTTATTATTCATATGTTATATGTTTGTTTGCAATGGCAAGTAGTTTGATTATTGATAATTGGCTGATGACATTGACCAATATAATTTAATGGATTTTATTTGCACTTAATTTAGAAAATGATCCAACAAAGAATCGTTAATAAGTGTCATAACGATAACGTCGAGAACTCATATACCATATTATAGCAGTTACCATATGTAGTTGGGGCTTGGAGGTTTATAGAATATGATTAATTCTGGGTGACTAACTTTTTTTGAAACAAAGTTGTACAAATCTAATTAAATATAATAAGTTCTATAAATTTGAATTCAGGAATCATTGCAATTGCGAGGTACATACAAATATAAAAATTTTAAATTTAAATTTAAAAATACAATTCAAAAACATGTCCAATGACTTTTTTCGAAGATGATGTTTTAAGATGTACAAAGTTACGTATAATATTTGGAGGCGCCGTAGCCGTAGCCTATACGTAGCCTAACAACATTTTGTAAATACGGCGCTCCACAATTTATTTAAAAATATTTAAACACCGAAAGTTCACATGAGATAAAATTAATGTAAAATTATTATTGATTACAACACTTTATAAATCTTGGATAATAACATTGTTATTAATTAAATGCCTAATCATTGATTACAGAATAAGCTTGATAAGCAATGGAGACAGATTCGAATTAATTCTGCCATAATGAATGTAGGACAATATAACAACACAACAAAAAACTTTTATAGAATTTATAAGAAAAAAAGCACTATATAACAAAAGCAAAATTGATAGGTATTTTATGAAACGCTTAGGTATATTTAATTAAGTGTAGAGTAATTATATTATTTTGAAATCATTTAATTTATTTATTTATGACTTTATAAGTATAAATTATTATTTGAAAACAAGTATGATGCATTACTTACTTACTTATTATACATAGTTATTACTTTAAAATAATTGTGTTATGTACTTCATATTATGTCAATATGTATCAATTATTATTAGATTTATCTTGGATAGCAATAAAACCATTACAACGCGTTGCCTGTTGATGGTGACACGCCTTTTAAATTACGGCCGTTTTGAAAAATCATGGTATACCTACATAATATAATATAAATTTTATTTAAATTCAATAATCAAAAAAAAAAAAATTGTGTGTGAAGTTTCGGTGTCAAAAAAAATTTTGTATGCGGAGTTAAGGCGATGTTTTATAAAATGGCCACATTGCGTGTGCAGTCACGGTGCTCCCATAATTATGTAAAATAAATGTTTTACTTATTTATATGAGTAGAAAAAAAATACGGGAATCGCACAGAAATATGTAAAATCATGGGATGGTCGTGGAAATGTTAATGTTGTCATTCAATCAATTTTTATTGTAGAGCCACGGTTAAGAAGTCAAAATTATTTCAGTCAATCAAAATTTGGTATTAAAAACATATTATTTTGCTACTTAAAAAATGGAAAGTTTTACTTGACATGCGCACACTAAAAGAAATAAAAATTTGAAAATATATTATATTGAATATTTGTATTCCCTACCTCCTCCTGAAAATCCCATACTAATCCAAGGTCTCCGGACTGAAATATTACGTGTTACCGTTAAAAAGAAACGCACTGTATAGTGAAACTGGACGTACCACAAATAATCCGGAAATATGTGGAGATAAAAAAATATTTTTTGCACCGCCACGAATTATATTGTTTACATTGTTTTGGATAAACTGACAACTTGTCTATTTACTCTTTTATTACGTAATATTTTTAAGGAATCACATAATAATAATTTGCTTACAGTGTTAACATATTACATAAAGGTAGCCTTTATTGAAATTTTGAAATCGATGAATTTTACAATGTAAATGTAAACAGTTAAAAAAGTTGAATGTAACCGGTCATGGTTTAGCTCATTAGTGGTTTTATGATAAAATACAAAAAAAATGTATTTTCTTCACCTTCAGCTAAAACACAATAAGATGCAATCAATATGTATGCCGCACAATGTGTGGAAACTTTTTTGATACTCGTTGAATTTATAAATAGTTGGTCAAGTGAACGGAAGTAGCTCGTGCCATAGCCAGTAGGCACGGTGTTATAAGTAGACTCCGCAGAAGTAGACTAGTATTTATTTTTTAATAAGATATTAGTAAAGCCGAAAAAAGGATAATTTATGATCAGAATGTTTCAATCGAAAATGTTTATAAATTGTACATTTGTATATTAAACAAAGCAATACTTAATAAATATGTCCGATAGTATTGAATTCTGTAATTCAGACTACAGTATACTCGTAAATTTTATTGAACAATCCATAATAGTTAGAAATTAAATTGCTATTATACAGTATAACATAATGTGTGTTTTGCTTAACGTATAAGGGTTTTTTGTGGGGTGAATTTAGGTGTTAAAACACCCCCGATCGACCGTGCCTTTTTTCGGTGCAACACTACCAGCTTTACGTTCTTACATGTAAAAAACGCATCACGATTGCGCTCTATGTAATGTTATCTGCGTGGTCCTTTACCAATTTTCGTTCCCAATATTACAGGCTTAGAACTGATAACAAAATTTAATTGTTGGCTTAGTTAAATATTGTTTCAGAATTAGGACTGATGAGTATATACACTAAGAAAATACATTATTTAAAAATATTAATTTGAACTAAAGACCTATTTCCGACTTTGAATTGTAATTGTATTATTTTATAAATTTTTCATAGGCTTTGGAGTTTTTAAACCAACTTTGACCGAAATGAAATCTACAGGTCAACATTTTGCTATTTGGAATTACTTCTTTATTAGCATCGTACATCAGAAAATGTTTAAAAGGACTACACCTATATTTCATGGAATGCAATCGTGTTACGTTTTTTCTAGATAAAAAGGTAAAACGGGCTTGTCATGTTGCGTTTTTCTCGTATAAGAAAGTAGAACGGTCGCAATCGTTTTGCATCTCCCTTTTTATACTCGTGTGTTCCTAAGACGGAATTTAGAATGGCTATTGGCCAACTGATTTTAAATTATTTCGATTTGATATTTGATGACAATAAAGATGTGAACATATTTTTTATATAATTCCTATCAATGAACAACTTTGTAAGTATTAGCGTGTAAAATTTTTTCTATTTTTATTATATTTATTGTAGAAATTGATGAGCGCAATTTTCATGCTCCGTGGTAAGTATAATAGGCACCATGGCCAAAAGACGTAAAATAAATATGTATCGTGTTTTAACAATAACTATTCTTATTATTACTATCACATATCAAAATGTTATAGATTGAAAGCTATTATTATTTATGACTTTTATGCATTATTATAATTTTACTATGGTTGTATATGGCTTAGGAAAATGTATATCTATATATAGATATACCCCCCCTCCCCCCGTGTAATTATTCCAAGAAACAACACTGGCTGAACATAATAATTATAACGAATTATACCAATATAACGAGTGAAATTAAAATAAATGTCAAGAACGCCAAGAATTTTGTACGTCGATAACATAGTGTTATGTAATTGTTATAATTTTCAAGAAAAAAATAATTTAAATTTTTTAGAAATTATGAAACTTTGACTAATTACCCATTTAATTTTTTATCAATTCTAAGTTATTACTTATAATAATAAAAATATATGTTATAACTTATAACTTATGAGCATATTAATTATATTATTGAAAATAGATAAGAAATAACAAGAAATAAATAATTAATTATAATAATATTAATAATAACAATAATTACTTAATAATTAATTATTTTTATTACCATGATTTAAGACTGGGCATAGGTAGATAAATAAAAGCAAAATGTACAACTTACTATCATGCATTCATGTGGAAAGTGAATGTCATAACGTTATCATAGAATGAGAAGTATTTTCTTAACGGACACAGTTATTGTTACTAACTCGTGTACAACATTTAACTTTGTTTTGTACTTATTAAGCATTTTTAGGAGTGAGAGTCATTGTAAATTACTTCTCGCAATACTTGGTCGTATAGTCATAAAATTCAAAATTAAAATACAGACTTCCATAAACACACATACCTACATTGACATTTCAAAAAAAAATCAGCAACGGGCATCTCATAAAAGTAATAGAAAATATGAACCATGTTTGACTAATTTAAAATTGGAGTTAATTCTGCATAAAAATTTAAGAAGATCAAAGTCAAAACAATAAAGAAATCATTAAACATTGCCATCGAGTGGAGAGTGTACGAGTGATATGAATCGACAGAAAAAAAGTACAATACTGCTTAACAAATAGTTACTGCGAGAGAAAATATTCATATAAAATAACTGTGCGTTAAAAGAAATCAAATAACATGTAGAATATTTCACAATTTATTTTTACAGTCGAGTCATCGGAATTGAATTTCGTCGAAACACACATGCTGTATAGTGTAGAGGCCTAGGTTACGGGACATCCGGAATTTTTATTATTAATGTATTAATATTTATATATACACAGCTATAGGTTATATTCGTGTCATGGTGCAAGTATTGTGCGTTGCGTTGGGCGACTCATTCGCAAATTAAATTTTGTATGGATTTCATAAAATCCCAGTAGAAATGTAATTACTTTTCATTTTTAAAGACGCGCCAAAAAAGACTTAACAACAAATTAAACAGTGGTGTTATTGTGAAGTGTCGATCGATTCATCCGTCATCGGTGTATTAAAATGACATATAATCAAATTCCAACAATAATACAATCTAATCGTATCCCAATTTTTCAAAGTGTGTCTAACTGAATATTTTATACTTAATTTATCGAGTGTTTTAACAAAATTCTCGGTTGGAAAAATTAAAATGTCGTTAAATCTTACTATCTACCTTCCTATAATAGCAATGTGATAATAGTAATATATTAAGTGTTAATTTTCGTAATGATTTTATTTTTTTCCTGTATAAAATAGTATACTATTGCTCTATGAATTCACTAAAATCGAGTTTTCTTAGTTGGACACAAATATTGTTACAAATACCATTTTCTAAGTTTGCTATCACACATTTTAGAGATGGAAATTAATATTTTTGTAACCACTAGTTCCAAGTAATATGATTTTTTTTATTAACTACAGTGCAAATAAATGATTGAATAATGTTTGTATAATTTATGTATATAATATTGTTTAAATACAGTGTGTTTCCCCTTTTAAAGGCAAAACAAAATATTTCAGTCCAGAGACCACGGATTGATATGGGGTTTTCGAGAGGAGGTAGGGAATAAAAAAATACAAATTTTTTGATGATTTTCAAATTTTTCTTTCTTTTAGTGTGCGCGAGAGCAGTAGAACTTGCCTTTTTTTAAATAGCAACTTATGTTTTTAATACCAAAGTCGGGTATACTCAAAATGTTTAAGTCATTACACGATCTCTTAACCATGGGTTTTGATGAACCAATATTGATTAAATTACATCGAGTTAATGTATTATTTAAATTATTAAATTTTTCAAAGAATGATTTTACACATATCCATGCGATTCCATGTATTTTTTTAACTTAATATGCTATTATTTAGTAAATATTATCTATTATAATATCATTCAAAATAAAATTAATTACTAGATTACTTATAATCTCTAAAGATTATATTATTTTTGTTAAATAAACGAAATTCTACTTACTGTGTGCTAAGAATAGCGTTTATTATGTGTCCATATGAATTACATCACTAATAACATATTTCAGGTATTTTAACAACCGTAACACAATTAATGCAATGCTAAATTATATTAACCTATTTTTATGACCAGAGTCAATCTATTACGTATTTTAAAAACTGAAATTAATAATGACCGTCGATTTTTTATAGCGCATATAAATACAATACGTATATTAAATAGGTACATACACAAGAATGACGAATTTTAAATACATCCATTACACATATATCACTATATTATGCGAAAGATCATCAAACACTTTTATTTCCCATTGAAGGTTTAAAATTGTTTCCTAGAAATGGTTTAAGAGATTCGTACAAGTCTACAATATGTTTCAGGAAATATATTTTTTAATATTTAAATAAACTATAATCATACGACTTATTGCCCAGTGAGTACTGAAATTGTTACAGGTTTTTTTAATATTATATACCATGTTTGATTTTGAAAAATTACATCCTGGTAATCATTAATTATTTGAGTTCGTAACTTTACGTCAACTATTCGATAAGGGAACAGGATTAAATAATTAATAAAAATGGTAATTGATAGTGTTTAGCGTCTGAAATGTACATAAAAATCAAGAAACAGGTAGGTACGTCATTAAATATATTATACAGGTATACCGTGTGTCCGTGTATATACGGGAATAAAAACGTATGAAGTGACAATACTTTTGTTTGTAATAAATTAATAACATAGATGTACAAATTACTAGTAAACGACTTTATAATTTACTTAATTACATACATTATCACTTTATACAACTTTAATGTCAAACACGGAGAAACAAATACAATGATTCATAGGATAGTACAAGGATGTAATAGTTTAATGTTGCAAAGTCAAAATAAAAAATTTAAACTTTTCAAGATACCTGATAAATGTATTGTGTGCGTACGTCATGATTATCGCGTATAAAATTAAATAAACTATTTTAAAATCCAGTGTATCAGACAATTAGCTGCCGATGTATCAATCTTCAATAATAAAAAAAAAAAAGACAATTGAAAATATGTTATTATTTTATTAATGTTTGGGTTATCTGTGAATTAAGATTTTTATTTTTATTTTTTTATTTTTATTAGACAAAAACAATCTGTACAGTATTGCACAATAAGTTAATATGATGGGAGTATTTTGACTTGAAAGTTGTGAGTTAAGCAGCCACCCATTAGTGACTCTTGGTTATTGAATTTGAATTGAATTAGTTAGTTATTTTTTATTTTTTTTTAATTTTTTTATTTAATTTAAGACCATGAGACGTTAGATATTAGGGTTTTGTAAGAGGTATCTGCACCATTTCCTTTTTAGTCTGCGGTTAGGATTTCCCGGGAGAGTAGGGATGGAGAGATCTTTGATGAGAGGGTTAGGATTGGTTTGGAGTCGTTTATGAAATCGTGTATAAATAATGCGTGCCTCCTCAGCTATTGTTTTCATATGGAGATCATTATGGAGAGCGTGGTTAGAAACATAGGGCGGAGCATTGGATAACCGTCGGAATGATATGTTTTGGAACGTTTGGATTCGATTAGTGTTAGATTTTTTGGCAGCACCCCACAATTGTATCCCATACGTCCAAATTGGTTTAAGTAACGATTTGTAAATTATTAGTTTAGTGTTTAGGGTGGAGCACTTATTCCTAATTAGCAGTGGACTAAGCATACACATGCGATTATTTAGGGTTAGTCGTTTGGTTTGGAGGTGTTTTTTCCATGTGAGTCTTTTGTCGAGGAATAGCCCTTAATATTTAACTGTGTCGGATTTGGGAATTAGCACATTGTTGAGAGTAATGTTTGGACATATTCTTTGTTTGAGTGTGAATGTTGTGTGTATAGATTTATTTTGGTTAATTTTGACTCGCCATTTATCATACCACTCGGATAAGTGGTTAAGATGTACTTGTAAGTTTGATGAGGCAATTATAGGATCTTCATTGATAGATAAAATGACTTTGTCGTCGGCATAATCCGCTACGATAGTTTGTTGCATGGTTGGTTGATCTGCTACATAGATGTTGAACAAAAAAGGGGAAAGTATACCACCTTTGGTACACCCGCTCTGATTGGTGCGATTTCTGATTTCGACGAATTAAATTGTACTTGGAAGTGTCTATCAGTTAGATAAGATTTAACTAATAAGTATAGAGGGAAGGGGAGGAATTTTTTAAGTTTGTATTGGAGGCCCTCATGCCAAACCCGGTCAAATGCTTGAGCTACGTCTAGAAAAATACAAGAGCAATAAAGCTTTTTTTCGAGGGATGTGGAAATAACATCAACAACTCGATGTAATTGGTGTATTGTACTATGAGAGTTGCGGAACCCGAACTGGGTATTTGGAAGTATGTTGTTAGTGATATTATGTGGAATAATGCGTTTTAAAATAAGTCTTTCTAAGACTTTTGATAGGAATGGTAAGAGACTTATTGGTCTGAATGAAGTTGGGGTATCGATTGGTTTGTGAGGTTTAGGAAATTAAAATATTTTAGAGAATTTCCATAACAACGGAAAATATGACAATCTGAGGGTAGCATTATATATATATTTTATTAGTACTATGGCTTTTTTTGGAAGGCACCTAGCTACTTCAGCCGTAATCAGATCAAAGCTGGGTGACTTTTTTAGTGAGTATTTTTGGATGGTCTGTTTTACTTTGTTTGGGGTGAAATATATTTCAGGCTGGTTTATTGAAGATGGTAGGTTTAGATAGGTATTTACCTCGTCAATGTGGTTAGGTGAGAGTATATCATGATGCGATTGCAACGTTTCGTGAAGATGATCTTTAAAAACTTCGGCCTTATCGTTGTCAGAGAAGGCAAATTAACTATCACGTTTTTTAAGTGGGACTGAGGGACGTTTATATTGAAGTAATTTTTTGGTTTCGCGCCATAAGCTCCCGTCAACAGAGGAGAGTGAGGTCAGTTTTTGTTCAAACATTTCAGATTTATTTTTAGCCAGAAATTTTTTTAATGAATTTGCTAATTTATTATATGCACTTTTATGTGAGGGTAACCGTGTGTTTTGATAACGTGCTCTTGCTCTACGCTTTTCAACTACTAATGAGCGGACTTGCTCTGAAACAAAAGGGTGTTTATGTTCTGAGTGCTTTGTGGTTTTTAGGGTATTTGACTTAGAAGCCGCTGATTGAATAAGTGTTGTCAAGTTATTAACTGCATCGTCTACCTCCTGAGCAGATTTTAAGCTTATTTTTAGGTTAATTTCTTCAGCTATGATGTTGTGAAATTTAAGTCGGTCGGTCGCTGCCGTAAAAAGTTTGGGACTAATTGTACGCGCTTGGGGAGTAGCATCGATATTGAGAATGACGGATGAATGGTCGGAGTTAAGATCCAGGGTATTATTAATTGAATAGTATAAGTTACTAGGAATTTTTGTGACGAAGATGTCAAGGATGTCGGTTTTTTTCCTTACTGAGGTTGGCCAATACGTTGGCCCTGGGGAGCAAGAATTTTGTATTTTTTCATATTGATGAAGTTATAGAGCAAGTTACCGCGAGGATTGGTGACTCGGCAGCCCCAATTTTGGTGTTTCGCGTTATAGTCACCACCGATAATAAAGTTGTTGGCCGTTGAGTCAAAAAAGTCGGCAAGGTTATTAATAGTTAAATTGTGCTTAGGTGGACTATAGATTGCAGTGATAGTAACAGGTATATTATTAATTTTAATTGAGATGGCACACGATTGGAAATGATTTTGAGAGTAGTTGGCAAGTGAGTAATAATTAAGATTGGATTTTATGAGTATGGCTGCTCCGCCATGAGCTGTACCATCTGGATGGTTGGATTTGATTAGGCTATAACCAGGAATAGAAATGTACGAATACTCGGTGAAATGGGTTTCGGAGGTTAGAGCGATGTGTATGCGTTTATCGAATAGAACACTCTGTAGTTGGTTTACGTGATTTTTTAAGTCGTTTGCATTGAATAAAATAATTGATACTGAGTTATTGGTGAATGAATTATTCATTTTTTTTGTTTAGAAGTGAAGTAATTACTTGAGTTAGGAGAGCGATTAGCGGATTGATGAGTAACTTTAGTTCGTCCATAAAGGAAGATATGGTTACAGTTAGATCAGTAGGAGGGGTTGGAGGAGAGGACTGTGATGATTGGCTAGAAGTGACCTGAGCATAAGTTTTAGAGGTGGTAGCTGAATTATTTCCAGATGAGGTTGGTAATGGGTGGTTAGCTTTTACATTATTGTTTACATTGTGTTTGATTTTATCATATAAGAAGTTACTTTTTGTGGCTGGCGTTATACGACGTTGTAATTCTCTGTAGACACCGCAACCTTTGTAATTGGCTGGGTGGTCGCCGGAACATAAGGCACACTTGGCTGCTGTTTCGCGTGATTTGGTACATTCTGATGATGGATGGAATGCGCTACAGCGGACACAGCGTGAAGGGTATCCGCAGTAAGATCTTGTGTGGCCATAGTCTTGGCAGTTCAGACATTGGCTTATAACTTTTGGTTTATAGGGCTCTTCAACTTTGATTTTCGTATGGAGAAGAGAAGAGAGTTTGTAGATGTCGTTTGAGTGGTCAGAGGGCTCGAGATCGACAAAGAACAGAGGTAATGGTGATTTACTGATTTTATGTAGGACGTTAGTGACCTTTCTTACTTCGGAGAGGCGCAATTCTAGAATTAAGATTAAAGCAATATTAATATTATACATGTGATTATTGCACAAAATAGATTATATTTATAAATATATTATTATTTACTTGAACTGATATTACTTATAAGTCATAAGTGTTAACTGTTATTACTTATTACTTTAATGGTTATGAACTTATGAATTATTGGATTAATTGATGAATTAACTTATTATTGGATTACGTACCTATAATGTATACAAAGGACAAAGGTGATTGAGTTGTATGTAGGGCGGAACTTACAGATATTTTCTGAATAACCGATTTAAAAAATAATCTTTTTATTATTTCTAAGTCCAAACATCCTAAACTTAACGAGTTATTGAAATCTTTTAAAATCTTTGTAAGTTTGTACTATTGTGCTAATATATATATATATATTTTTTATTTGGTAAAGGCTTCAACTTCTGCGGTTATTATGCCTGTGGTAGTTATCATTTTCACATTTTCACAAACAATTTAAAATTATATACATACACTAGCTCCTTAGCACGATAAGCTATCTTAATCATTTAAAAAAAAATTTTATACGTACATACTTATATATACGTATTCGAATGGTAAATTTAAACTAAAATGTAAACTAGAGTTAAATTCAAGAAGATAACTATTGTTCTGCTAGAAGTTACAATTTACGATTCATATATACACATAGTACAAATTTATACGTAGTATAGAGTCTATTAAGTATTTTTATTTATATTTTTATTAATTTTTATTTAGTTTTTATCGTACAATTTACTGGCAATCGCGTTGACACGCTTATCTACATTCTACAAATCTACATCGCTAACGTAATGACAACGCTGTAGGTACATGAGTGTTATAATTTTATTTTGTTAAATTTCAAATACATACAACAAGTAATATTTTATAACTATGTTATACTATAATAACTATTATTTTGGTGAACTTTTTTTAAATAATATAAAATAATAAGTTTTATATAAATAATCCAAATATAATATAAAATAAATTTCTCAATAATCACAGACATCTGACGGAACCCTTGAGATAGTCCCGCGGAACCCTAGGGTTCCGCGGAACACACTTTGGGAAACGCTGGTATAGACTATATTATAGTACTGCGATAAACACGTCGTAATGTAAGCGTCTACCAAATAGTTATATATTAGGCTATTAGCTAATAGATTTATTTATGTGATTTTAGCGAAACATTATTTAAATGCAACTATTGCATGAGATAATTTTATTTTAAAAGCTTTTAAGTGTTTTAAGTGTTATTGGACATTGAATACATAATCTTGTATGGGTTTATTCATCCAACGTTTTTATAAACATTTATTTTTTATAAACATTTTTTTTTATTTGGTAAAGGCTTCAACTTTTGCGGTTATTAGCCTGTGGTACTTACAAAATACTGGTCTCAAAACCATGGGGAATCTTTATGTTTAACATAGGTATCATGTACAAGTGTTTTTTTTTTTTTTTTAATTTACATTGTAAATTAAATTATTCTAATATATTTAAATGGCAAAAAAGTATATGGTTTATTGCAGTTAAATTCAACAATGTTTTTTTTTTATTTATTAGATTTTGTAAAACAATTAATCTCAACAATTAAAAGGGAGGGTGACATTGATTGGGGACAGAAATTAATTTAAATAAGGAAGCCGGAATGGTTCAAGAAAGATAAGATTGGAAGTATTAGGTTTGGTTGAGGTGAAGATAGAATGTGCTGGATATTGAATGGTATTTTGAGGGAGTTGAAAATAGAAATTGGATCGGAATGCTTGAGGGATAGTGTTGGACAGTCAAAGACAGTCAACAGTGTTATTATATTATTTGCAAGAGATTGAAACTTACGTTATATAAACTATAATATTATATGTATCATAGTATTATCATAGGTACGTAATTTTTTTAGAAGCGTAACAGACCATAGCAGCGTTATCGAACATTTTCACAAACAATTTAAAATTATATACACACTAGCTCCTTAGAACGATAAGCTATCTTAATCATTTAAAAAAAAAATTTATAAGTACATACTTACATATATACATGTATTTGAATGGTAAATTTAAACTAAAATGTAAACTAGAGTTAAATTGAAGAAGATAACTATTGTTCATAAGTGTTAACTGTTATTAGTTATTACTTTATTGGTTATGAACTTATGAATTATTGAATTAATTGATGAATTAACTTATTAATGGATTACGTACCTACAACGTATACAAAGGACAAAGGTGATTGAGTTGTATGTAGGGCGGAACTTAAAGATATTTTCCGAATAACCGATTTAAAAAATAATCTTTTTATTATTTCTAAGTCCAAACATCATAAACTTAACGAGTTATTGAAATCTTTTAAAATCTTTGTAAGTTAGTACTATTGTGCTAATATATATATATTTTTTTTTTATTTGGTAAAGGCTTCAACTTCTGCGGTTATTATGCCTGTGGTAGTTATCATTTTCACATTTTCACAAACAATTTAAAATTATATACATACACTAGCTCCTTAGCACGATAAGCTATCTTAATCATTTAAAAAAAAATTTTATACGTACATACTTATATATACGTATTCGAATGGTAAATTTAAACTAAAATGTAAACTAGAGTTAAATTCAAGAAGATAACTATTGTTCTGCTAGAAGTTACAATTTACGATTCATATATACACATAGTACAAATTTATACGTAGTATAGAGTCTATTAAGTATTTTTATTTATATTTTTATTAATTTTTATTTAGTTTTTATCGTACAATTTACTGGCAATCGCGTTGACACGCTTATCTACATTCTACAAATCTACATCGCTAACGTAATGACAACGCTGTAGGTACATGAGTGTTATAATTTTATTTTGTTAAATTTCAAATACATACAACAAGTAATATTTTATAACTATGTTATACTATAATAACTATTATTTTGGTGAACTTTTTTTAAATAATATAAAATAATAAGTTTTATATAAATAATCCAAATAAAATATAAAATAAATTTCTCAATAATCACAGACATCTGACGGAACCCTTGAGATAGTCCCGCGGAACCCTAGGGTTCCGCGGAACACACTTTGGGAAACGCTGGTATAGACTATATTATAGTACTGCGATAAACACGTCGTAACGTAAGCGTCTACCAAATAGTTATATATTATTATTAGCTAATAGATTTATTTAGGTGATTTAAGCGAAACATTATTTAAATGCAACTATTGTATGAGATAATTTTATTTTAAAAGCTTTTAAGTGTTTTAAGTGTTATTGGACATTGAATACATAATCTTGTATGGGTTTATTCATCTAACGTTTTTATAAAAATTACACTGTTTAGACAATATACTGTGTTTATTATAAAATCAATGGTACCTAAAACAATATTATAATTTGAATTTTTTTTATTTTATTACTCTGTCAACTATATAACCTTACACATCAGTAATTCACACTAGAATTAATGTTATACATATAATTTATACACTAGCCTACTACAGTATAATCAGTAATCACTGTATCTATAGTAATAATGTCTGTTACTGACCGTGGTATTTTAAATTATAATATTTAATTTTGGTTATTATTTTTTATAGTAATTTTTGTCAACAACTAATATCAGTCGGGAAAAAAATTAATTTTGTAATAGATATTATAAAATGATAAGTATACATGGGTAATACCCATTGGGTATCTATTCTTACAAATACACATAGTCACATAGATCAAATTGAGGGTCTAGGAAGAAATAAAACCGATTTTGTGTTTACGAATATGATTTTGAATTTCTTATTGGGAATTTTTCATTTGAATTTTCAATCTAAAACAGATACAAGTACTTATTTGGTAGGTTTAACTATTTCATATAACTAATTATACAATGTTAATGAGCTGGGCTACACCTGCAGTATGGCTTTATGGTTGTGAAATTTTTTAGGAACGGTAAAAACTGTTAAACTGAGTCATTAAATCGAATTAACATTATGTTGGTAATTTATGAGTTCTAAAAGGAAAACTATAATTATAATAATTTCACATGTCTATGGCCGCAATGTGAATAGTAAATATATAATTTGCGTTATGCGGAATATTATCATGCATTGATGTTGGGTAGGTACTTTATTGTTACTATTTAGTATTTAAGTTGTCAGAATTTCATCTCTGTACGTCTCCCGGCTATTGTGTCATGTGTATTTAAATTTTTTCCAATACATTCTACAACGATCCGTGTCCTACACGTATAGTAATAATTATAATAATGTAACAAGGATAATTGAGCATAATGTAATTTTAGGAACGATGTATCGTGTACATAATATGTTTGTGATATTAAACATAATATTGCGTACATGTTACATATAATGACAATGTATCGACAACAATATAGGTTTACGGGCTTCACCACCGCAAATACGATATTTTATTGTTATTTGTTACCATATGACTCATGTGTTTTCCTAAATTATTAGTATTAACCTACAAAAACATAACATCAAGGTTGTAAATTGAACACGTTTATTACGAAACGTTTCTTAAAATGATAGTCCGTACACCTATTGTTATAGTTGCTACCCCGCGATAAATGATTTTTACGTGTATGTTCGCTTTTCCATTGCATTGAGGAAAAGCTCATTGGTACTCGTGGCCCCGTGGACATGTGATAATACGAGACGAATTTTTTATTACATTATGTTATTTTATACATTATACTGTGTAAACACTAAAAAAATATCATGTCATGATTTGGTTTTTTGTGTATTTAAAATAAACATTATTTTATTAGTTTTACAGTATTCTTAATAGTTAACGCAAAATGTATACTTTTCACGTTGATGTGAAAATTAACAAACTTCCTCGTCAGTCAACGTCAACATTGCTCATCAACAATGATGCATACATGGGTTACAAATATGAAGTATGACACAGCGAGAGAGAAATCTAAGGCATCTAATTCTCACATACAAATAAACCACTACAGTATAAAAACAATAAATGTGCTAAGATATTCTCCCTTTATTTATTGAGTTATAATTAATAAATGACTTATCAATCAGCATAGAGTGTTTATTTGCTCGTTAAATTTAATTTGTATCCTGTGTAGGTACTATACTAATTGTAATTAAAAATGTTTTCACTTTATACAAAGTCTAGTGAGCTTGTGAGTTGTGACCAATACTATCGTTGATAACATGTCTGGTATAGTTATTTTACACGATGTGCTAATTGTTTTTTCATCTATTTTAATGTATATACAATGATCGATGAGCATTTATTTTTCATACGATAATCGAAATTTGATTTATGGCTTCTGGAAGACTGTACTAATTGCAGTTTATTGAGTAACCTATTTTTAAGATGTAATGCAATTTGTTTTGTTATATTTAACTGAGATGACATTTCCTTGTACACAGAGCTGAGGCTAAAAATCTGATGTCTCTGCTTGTACAGTATATTATGTTTAACATATACCTACACTCGCAACTATTACAACGCTAAAACAGATCTGTCGATGGATAATACGAGAAAAAAACTACAGTTAAAAAAACGATCGAAGGACGTTTAGCGGAAAATTATAAAATGTTATTGCAAAGTTGTTTGCAAAAACAAAAGAGAGCGATTAAAATGAAGACCGCTGTGATTTTGGTCTACAAAAAAATATTAAGCAAATACCGCGCGGTCAAATAGCGGCAATTTATTATTGTTGTTTGGAAACGGATAAGAACCGCTTACCGCATAACTATATTGTATTATTCAATCGTTGCCTTGTAAATAATGAGGTGCCTATCGATATAATACAAATGTTTGATTTAAAAATAACTATTCCAACCAAGTTTACCATCTGAAAAGATGATTAAGTATTGATAATATTATTTAAAATTCATAATATATAAAAAATAGTCTCTTTTACTTGACCTATGACTCAGAAAAACATGATTATATTTCATACAAATATACAATTATTTTTACTATGGAAACCTAAGTAATATTTTCAATATGAATTATTTATAATTAAAAATGTATAAATATCTATCTTTGTGTAATTGTTAAACTCTTTTACTAAAAAATTAGCGATACATAAAATTTTATTATTGAAAAGTTATCTCGTAGTCATAGCTCATAGGATATTATAATATATATATATATATATATATATATATATATATATATATATATATCCATGAGTAACAACTACCCTAAACTATATGATATAATATTATGTCATTATTGATTATACAGCAAGTCTCACTTCAACCATACCCCTTGATTTTTGAATTAGTGAATTACTGAATTACCGATGACTTTTATGCATTTATTCATCATGTAACTTCTCCGTTAGTTGCGCTACTGAGCTGTACCTGTACTAAATAGTAAATAATAAATATGACTGTAAAACTACGTATTACCCCAAATCCATAACTAAAACGTCGTTGCCATAGGGACCGTTTTGTGTACTTCAATATTTTCATCAGCATAGTTTAAATGTTACTATTTAATATTTTTACCTGTGCAGTGTTTACTTATATAGATTAATATATGCAATTTAATTTATAATTATATATTTCAGTAATATATCCACAGTTCTGTTAATATATTACAATCGTGAAGATGGCAGATCTTGAAAATAATATCGTCGATATGATGAAACTACTTGGTTTTGATCATAGTTTTTACATACCGGTGGCCAATGAAGAAAATAAAATACTCGAAAAAGAGGTAATTTATATTATAAATTAGATAACTTTTTATAAAATAATATTACAATTTAAAATACGATTGACCACATATTTGTTTTGTGCAATACTAACATTTGAAAAATATATTATTTTAATACAAAAAAATAAGCACATAATAACTGTTGAATATTAAAATGTATAAAAGATTTTTAAATAAAATCACTATTACGATTTTAAAAAATGTAACAACTATAATAAATATAATAAGAACAATATTGTTTTTACGATACAATGTTCAACGTATTCTATCCTATTCCTTTTTTTTTCCAATTTTTTATTTGTTCTCCAGCGTTAGTTAATCGTTTTTTTTTATTATAATGAATTGTTAAACAGGTTGAAGAAATGTTTAAAAAAAAAGCAGAGTTAATGATATTGGAAAATGCATTAGACTATGATATCCGAGAAGAAAAAAATCTTATAACTAGTCTAACCAATCAAGAGGCACAAAATCAGGTATATTTATTGGATTACCATAATTTTTTTAAATATATCCCAAGTAAAATAGATTTAAATTAATCTTTTCAAATACGTTCAAATTAAGTTTTAACCTAATGAGAATGAAGTAAATTTAGTTTCAACTTCAATCTTATTAATATGAATATTTTATAAAACGTTTGTTAAAAAAGTTTTTTTTAAAGCATAAGTATAATTGATGTATAATGAAATAATAAATCTATGTCAGTGTCAGTGAGTTCATTTTAATTTAATTAATAGGTTTCTATGTTTATATGTTTTACAATTTTTTTTTTGTAGAATCTGACTTTAACCTATCGTCAACAATACGAGACTGAAACTCATTTGTTTCGATTAGATATAAACGATAACGAAAAAAGGAAACATGAAAAAAAAGAAGCGGAAAAACAGTTGAAAGAAATGATTCAGAGTCTGAATAAATTGGAAGTAAGAGACATTATTTTTACTTACTATTTAATTGAAAACTAAAATCTATTATTTCCGGCAACAATATTATTATTTTTCATAAACTAAACTGTTATTTAAATAAAATAAAATAAATTAATTAGGAATTTAAAATTAGAAATGTTTGTAATGTAAGTGTTAACGATTTAGTATTTAATAGGCCTTATTATTCTTATTAGTACTTACGAGCCAATCCCGTAGAACCTGTGACATGCAGTTGAGTTATATACAAGTATACAACCCATGGCAGTATCAAACACTTTGGGAATATGACTGTTATGAGAAATTACAATAGGTTTAAGACGTATTATAGGTGGTACGGCTTTGTAACGAAATGAAAATGCAAAAATTAATACACACTCCGATTATAACTAAAGACAAAAAAATCACTAGAAATTAAAAGTTCGCTTAATTGGGATTTTTTGAATTTTTATTTGGAAAGAAAAGTTACATGACTTTTAATACATATAGGAATTTTAAGCGCATTACATCAGAACGAATTTAGACACTAAAATGGGGAATAAATTAATTTTGATAATGACGTGAAATCGAATAATATTTTCTTAATTTACTATTACAGTCCGAATGTTTATAAGCGATGTCTGTTTGCCGCGATTATAATAAATTAGTCTCGCCCGTGATCTCCTATCTCCTATCTAAATTTCGTGAGATTTTTGTCGTTGCACATATTGACTAATAATCTTGTGGCATGTAGGATAAACCCATATTATGAATTCTTATACATCTGTATATCGAAGAGTTCATTCGGTACTCCGGAAATATGAATTATTCATTTGCATAACCAGCTGAATGAATAATATTTCACCAACCCACTATCGATTCTGGAATGACTAAACGCATTAAATTATAGGTATAAGAATAAAGGATACCATTGGATGTACTAAATATTCATGACTAATCTACATAGACATTTCAAAAATGTTTTAATGGATTTTAAATTTGATTGCCAATTTTGTGAAATAAGAATATATTCAATCGTTTAGACCGTTGTGGTCGTTATACATCTAAAATGCACAATTTTCTTTCTAGTGTTAATTATTTTACTTTCACCAAAATAAAGTCTAAATACATTTATATCAGTTACACGTTTAACAGTTAGAAATTGAAGTGGTTATAATAGATTTATTATTATCAGTTATCATAAATGAACAAGTTAGTTATAATAATTATCGTCAGGTATTCAAAAATTAACCACGGATCGTAAATTTGTTTTAAATATTATACTACTACGTAATAGTTAACAGATAATTAAAACAATAACAATAACAATACAGCAAATTATTTTAACGATACTGAATACAACATTTTATAAACAACTAATTACTGGTATAATGGTACTAGGTGGAAAAATGTATATTCATCATACCATTATTGTATGTTTAATACCTACTGAAAGGTCATCTTGATCTGTCAAATTACCGTTAAATAACTATGTAGGGCGTTGGTCTATTGTTATTAACCCAGTTCGATCTGTGTACGAAACGAATATAATATTTTTATTGTAGTCCTTTTTCAACTCAAAAATATTCGTGTTCGTCCAGATTTTTTTTAAGTGAAAGTTTTTATGTTACCCAGTTAAGTTTAAGATTTATACGTTTTGGGTGAGCGTAACATATTGCACTTATTATTTTCTTCCGTATTATGAAACGCAATGTGTTGTGCCAAATTTTACGCACATTTGATATCATTGTTATCAATGTTATCTAACGCTAACACAATACCATTCATTGTAGGTAAATAATAACTAACAATGTATAATAAAATAAGTGTTAAAAAGATATTCAAAATATTTAAACTGAACAAAGGACAGTTTTGGGTTATAGATTTAGACTCACTATTTCTAGATGATCTTTTCTTCTTTTTCCCTGAACAAACTATCGGATCGAAAGTGTCTGCACCAAAAGACTCGTAAACTGCATATACTTTTGGAATGAAAATATTAAACATTTGGATGTAGAAAATATTTCTTTATTATCACTTATCGACTTTTCAGCGGATGGTTCACCTGAGGGAGAGTGACCGAGTTAACTGAAAAACAAACTGAAAATAATAACCATTCGTATTTCTTTTGATATGTTTGAGGGATTTACTATTTATGATTATTGATTGCAGTGGTATAAATGCTTTCTCACTAGATTTCATTAATTTAAATTAGATATTTAAGGTTTTTTAGAATAGAAACCAAAAGATTAAGTCCTATCAATTGTTTTCTTAGATATTGATGTTTATAACTTCACACATATATGACACAGCTGATATTGAATATTTTTATATACCCGGGGTGGCCAGCGATAAGAGAGTCGTGAGCCGCAAAATGTAAAGAAAAATGTGTAAGAGCTCAGAGTCAATGATTTAAAGGTTTGGTTCTACTTAAACAGTCATTTAAATTTTTAGAAAGTCATTTTGTAGTTAATGTTGTTCATTTTGCATTCAATTTCGATGCCCAATATTAAAATCTATTTTAACGGATATAGCAGTTTTGAATATTGTCAATTATCATATATATGTATACGCGATATTATCTCCATAAATTCAACTTTTAAATATTATTTTCACTTTAGGACGCGTAAAAGTATTTACTTTTTTTTTCAACGCAACATTAAAGTATATTTACATCGAAAATTATAGCATTTTAGTTTTCCAACAACATACATTATACGTGTAACATTATTATTTTATATAGAAACAGTAAACGGTTTCAATATAATCATATACGTTAAAATTTATAAAATGACTACTTATTATATTATGTCAAAAACACTATATTTTTTTAAAAAGCTTGCAACTAAAAATGTATCACGTCTTACGGTAAGACGTGAGCCTCAATTTGGCCACCCCTGTTATATACCATATGTCTATATAGCAGAGGTGGCCAGCATAAGTTTGCTCGCTAGCCACATGGATAAATAAAATGATATCAAGAGCTAAAATGTTCATAAATACGTTTTATATAATTTATGTAATCCATTTTTAGTAGTTGAAAACTATCCAGTATATATCTATATGTCCAATATGGCAGTATCATATCCTATTGTAACAATTAAGGCGAGTCTCGAAATCGAACTCATTACTCATATTTATTTTCTTGATTTTTTAAATTTATTTATCTGCATTCTAGACATTATACAATAAAACATTTTTTCTTTTATATGAATATGTACCAAATACATCAAAATTCATAGTAATGATAAGTAAATTTTGGTTTTCCTAAATTGAGCCGCAAGTTGGCCACCCTTGTTATATAGTATACGAATATATTACTCCATGTACCGACCTTCGCCCAGAATCCTATGACACGTTACACTACCAACATCTGGAACCACTTACATCTGACAGCAATATCACACTTAAGTCTATTCTACTAAGTCTAACCTCACCGGACAGCTTTTTTCAAATAAATAATAATTACCTACTTTTACAAAATAACCTGAGAAATTCAGAAGCAAAAAATAAAAAAATAATTTTGGAATGCTGCTTAACAGTCTTATTAATTTCATTTAGAACCTCTCTAGTGAGAGGCTTATTAAATAAAAATAATTGAGTAGACTTCAGAAAACAGTACTTATAAATAAAAATTATTTGTATTATATATTATATTCAAAAAGTTATGATAAAAAGTCAATAGATTTTTGCTCGTCATATTTTAATGACTAGGTAATAAGTAAATTGGTTGACCATAATTAATCTATGACTGTGTAGAGTTACTATTTTAAAGTTAGTTAGAATTCCAGAAAATAATGAAACTCTTGTTGGATTGTTTATGGGATAATTATACATTAATATAAAGATGAATATAATATCATTTTGTTCGAGTTAAGATTGTCGAGTGTATTTATTTATATTGTTTAGAATGAGTTGACAAAAACTGAAGAACTCATTACAAAAAAGAGAGAAACCATCGAGTGGGGCGAAGAAACGCTTTTAGCATGGAACAACGACTTGGCCAAACGTGATATGGATCTTAATCTGCTTGAGGCATATCATTTAGAAGATGATGACCGATTCAAAGTAATAACATCATTAGTCATTACAGTTTCAAGGAGATTTTTTTTAAAATATTAATGCAACGTGTACATTTTAGGAATTAGATTTACGGAGACAGCAGCTTCAACAGCAGGTGATTGAAAGAGAATCAATCGTGGAAAAAGAAGTAAATGAGTTGCTTCGAGTAGAAAGAGAGCTGGAACAAACTTCTAAGCTAAATAAGAAAGCACATCAAGAAAGAAACCGTTTGCTGGAACAATGGGAAAATGCAGTTAATTTTTGTACATCTAACCAAAATGATATGCAGAATATTGTTGAAGTTAGTATCACTTTGTGTAGAATAAGAAAACGTTTAAAAGATTATAAATCACACGAACAATTACAGGAAATTAATAAAATTAGAGAAGCTGTTCGAGAAATATATAATAAAAAGAAAGAAAATGAACAGAAATATCAAGATTGTAAAGAGGATAACGAAGAACTGGAATATGAAATAAATGAAATAAAAAAGGCTAATAATGAGTTAAAACGTTTGATTCTTATTAAACAATCAGAAAATGAAAACTCACAATTAGAGGTTAAAATGTTCTGTATTTATTATTAAATAGTACATAGATAATATAAATGAAATTGTTTAATAGGTATTAACAGCTCAAAAATCTCTGAATATTATCTGTAATACATTATCCAACGAACGTACAAAACGTAAGCATATGCAAAATGAACAAGCAAAATTGAAAACACTGATACAGAAAAAGGAAGAAGACATAAAAAAAATTAAGAATAATATATTTGAACTACAAAATAATTCGATGACCGTGGAGGAGAGAATGAGTGAACTAAATAAGTTCGCCGACGTATGTATCTGATGCATTTGGAATCATACAATATATTTTATTAACTTTTATTTTATTTTAGAATCTAGAAGTTAATGCAGAACAACTTGTGTCTGAAAAAAATAAAGTGTTAATTATGACGAATAGCGTAAAAAATGAAATTAAACAATTGCAAAGTAAAATTGATTTGTTAACTAATCAGTTAGATCAAAATCGTACCGGACAAATCATGTTAAATAAAGAAAAATTCAAATTAAAAAAGTTAATTATGGATCAAAAAGAACTTTTATATAACCGGGTAAGTATTATAATACTTTCAAACGTCATAAAATTTAAATAAGTACCTATATTAATTTAGACCTTTGAAATGGAAAATAAAAACCGGAAAGAAACAGAGAAAATTGGAGAGGTGCTCGATTTACAAGAAAAGTTGAAAACGCTAAACGAAGAATTAAATCGGACCGAAGAAAATCAGCGTCAGTTAGAAAACCTGTTAAAATCTGTTGAAGTAGGTGTTGAAGGAAATAAATGAAAATTTAAAAAATAAGTGAATTAACACGTTTTAGAACGAAACCAGACGCATAACCAAAGATATCGAAAAAAATGCTACGGAGTTAGAAACGACTCGAAATCGTGTTGAAGAGTTAAATATTCGGAACGAAGGAGGTTTGAATGGTCATGTCAATTTGGTAAAGTATAAAATAATCAAACTTTTTGTTTTCCATTGCGTGTAGGTGAAAAAGAAATTCAGTCGTTGATAGAAAAAAACCACCACTATCACACGGAGGAAATGATGGTGAAATTTAGGATGGAACAAATAAAGAAGTTGATGGAAAACGAATGCAAAAAAGAGTACACAATGGCTCAACAGCGAGATGAAATTACTCGGGTACGTGTAGTAGTAGTAACAGTAATAGTAATCTCCTTGTACGCGTATAAAGCTTTATAATTTTATCTTTCATTGACATCAGGATTAAATAAGACTGTGGTACAATTTTACTGCCACCTTCCTTTTAGCAATTTCGTTTGCGCATCGTATAATAATAACTCATAATACTGCGGGTTAGTGATGTAGTTGTAATGTATTATCAAATGTTTTTATGTGTGCGTGCAATTAAAGGACATTAACCAGAGGAAAGCTGAATTGGCGGCCTTTTACGAACGAATGAAAGAGGAAAAAAAAATATTGCTAGAGGAGATGTCATCGGCGAAACGACGTTTGGATGCTTTGGTCCAACACATCGAACAGCGACGAAACAAGTACCAAATATTGTTGGCGACAGTTGGAATGACAGATGACGATACAGACGACTGCGAGTACGTTGACGACCAGTCGTTCTTCTCGATTAGCGAACACCGCATCAGAGTGCTGCAGGAGAAACTCGAATTGCAGGACATGGGTGACACGTTAGACGAAAGCGTGCAAAATCTGGAGTCCGAGATCAGGTCCATGGAGAACACACTGCACATAATGAGTGCCTCCAACAGCTGTTACAAAGCCAACTTGGCTTCCCTAAGCCCAGCAAGTAAGTTGAACAATCCGATCACTTCTTGTTACTGGATAGTTATAGCTACAGCATTATTCGCTGCGTATTGTTACAGGTGACGAGTACAAGGAAAAGATTGTTCTTGAGGAGACGATAGAAAAACTCAACTGTCTGTGGTTGCAAAAAAAGGAAACGTTCGAAAATACTAAAAGTCAAATCAAAGTGAGTGCTTTTAGCCTTTTAACGTATTTATTTCTAGTGCTGAATGCTGATGTAGAAATATTACTATTTATTCTATCAGATATTAAAGGCTTAAAAGTGACAAAAACAGGCAAAGAGGGCTTCTAATCTTATACCATGTTGAGCGTTTCGTGTGCACTAATTAGCTAAGGAGGTTGATATATTATTTAAATGGGAAACGATTTTTAAATAGTTGGGGTACAAGGTACCTCATTTTTTAACGCTAACCTTACAATAATATAAAAAATGTATCGAAGGCAACAGGAAACAACTGTACAGTTTAGATTTCTCTAGTTTACAATATACTAAAAAACTATTGTCACACAAACCTGACGGTTGTACAACTTTTTTTACTTCTTTCAAGCTTTTACAAACATTATAAGACCCTCGCTGCCAAAACTACATCCCTCCATTTATCTCATTTTATTTAACATTTAATTATGTCTTTCTTTGTCGTTTTATCTGCTCAACGTCGTCATTCTTGGTAATTTTCCCTTTAACTTCCCGAACAAGGATTTTTCAAAAGCTCTTTTATTCAATATGTTGGGTTTATAGGAGTTAGAATTATTCATATATTCTCTTTTTGTACTTACATTCCATTTTCTAATATTGGTCTAGTCTATGTAACAGTCTAACTCAGTGTCTTCTTCTCTTAAGAAAATACATTATTTTTGCTTGAATATTTGACTAATGAATGTTTATGTATGTATTCATTTAAATTTTGAAGCTTTTAAAAAATTTAATTTCCGTAATAAAAAACAGACGAAACTCTTAGTCCGAATGAGGTATAGGGATGCGTTTTTTAAACTTAAAACAAATGTACCTACCATTACACTCGAAAAAATAATTCTGAGTGAAAAAGGGCTGGGCTAGATTATATTTATAAAGATATAATCGTAGAACCAAATTTCTTAGTAAGGTAGGTTGAACTTTTGCAAAAAAAAAAAAATTTTTAAAAAAATTACGAGATTTCTATTAAATGCTAATATTATGTATTATATATTATCCACATTATGTGGATAGTGCATGACAAAAATACTAAACGGTAAACAATTCCATTCTCGATCTGAGTTGTAATAGTAGGCAATTGTTTCTGTTTTTTTTAATTATTCGGAAAATTGTTGAGAAATTCAAAAAATGACCTCTTCAAAAAACCAACAAGAAGAAATTTCTTTTAGAAAATTTCCTGGTCTGTATACATCGGAGCATTCTTCTAGTTAAAATTGTGTATATAGGCACAAAAAAAAAAACATACATCATTATAAAACCAATTCACCGTTTCACTCAGAATCTAAAAATGCAATGTTCTGAAAACTGCTTGTATAATATATTTATATGTATATTGGTATTAATTTGATATAAACCTGTGATTTAAATACATAATGTAGTTATATAACTTAATTAATTAACTAATTATGCAATGTAGGATTTGGAAATTCAATATAAAACAAAAAAAGAAGAGCTAGAAAATATAATTAATCTCCGAGATATTTATAACTGTGACCTCGAACGCGTGCTAAAAGAGGCTGATGAACAAACGAACAGATTTAACCGATTGAAAAGCCGAATTCAGTTTGAAAAGAAAAAAATCGACAAGAGATGTGGGACAGATAAACAAAATGCGCTCCTGTTGAAAGTAAGATATTATTAAATGTTTTCGTTTTCATACTTTAATTAATGAAATGAGACATTGATATAATATTTTAGAAGTTTTTGTTTTAAGAAAAAAAAAATTAATTTTTGTGCCACAGTCATTAATTGTTATAACTTATAAGTTACGGGCACTTTTAGTTTATACGTTATATAGTGAATACAAATGTATTTCTATTTTATTTAAATTTGTTCTTATTTAGCACGTATTTATATTGGTGGTACCTAGTTATTTAATAATTTCCATTAATATTCCACAAAAAATATGTCAAACAAGCTCTAAGAACAGCCGAGAACCATGAAGTAGGAAAAGTGGTTTTTATTTTTTTATTGAACGGATGAATGTTCATATCTTATTTAAATTTATGATACAGAGCTCATAAATATAAGTCTATGTCTGTCAATAAGCAGATTAGAAAATAAGAGAAATAATATTATGGGGAAAAGCTACTGTAAATGAACTGTACATAAATCTATATATTATTTTATCATTACGTATCAATAGCAAATTTCTTAATTAACTATAATTATTAAGACTATGATAAATACCATACATCCAACACTGAAATTATTAGTTCACATTTAACGATTAGTGTTTTTACAGCGTGATATCGAGTTAAGGATATTGAGAAAATTGAACAAGTGTGGTTTAGAACAAATGTCGGAAATGTCTATTCGACACATTGGAGTCGAACCAACCGTCAAACAGTATTTGTCAGAAAAGGACTTGGAGTTACCCACCGTGTCAGGTCTTATGATGAGCAACATAAAATCTAGTTGCGGTTCGAGTGCCGTATCTTTAATCAGCAATAATAGCAGCATAAAAAGGTGCGACAATGAAAACGTTTAACTACCAGGGAAAGCTTGTAACCGATATATGTTTGATTATGAATTTATTTACAGTCAAGTGTAAATAATAAACAAGTGAATTATATCTTTACTTACACAGTTACATACTGTAACGAAGCAATTAAGGTTATGCTATTTTTTATTATTTATACATCGGAGCTGTAGAAAACAGGGAGTGTCGTGGAACGGATATGATGGACGATGGTTCTCATTTTTATTTCTATTTAAAGCCCTGTTAGAAGACAAACACATTTAGAGAGTTTATATTTATCTGCTGTATTTGACATATATTTCCACTACCGACAATAGTGAAAATCTAAAAAATAAATTAAACAACCATGCTAAAGACACTTAATCATTTGATATAATCAACCGAATGTATAGCCATATAGCCAATCATTTATTAAGAATTTTTTTTTTCACTTGTAAATTTACATTTTATAATCGATTATTATATTTCAAACTACTTTTTGGTTTAGTTTGTACTTTTATTTTAATTTAATGAAATTCAGTTTTTAAATGAAAATACTGTTGCTACTTAATCGAAAGCAGTTGATTTTTATATTTTAACTTCTGAGTTCGACTTAATTCCACAGGCAATTGGAATAAGCCTTATAAATATTACCGTTAGAAATTAGTATTTAACTATAAAGATAATTTTTCTAACGGAAGATACGATTGTCTGAACGAAATCTGTCGGAAACAAGTTAAAATTATTAACTGAGAAACAAAAAATCAAGTTATAACCGAATTATATTATCTTTCTAAAAAATTATAAAAGTCATTTATAATTTTTTAACAATACCGTTGATTATAAAATACTACAATTTATGATTATACCAATTAACTGTAATAATATTATAAAATATTAATTAAATTACAGTAATTCTTACGAAGACCGAAAGAGTGTATATTCCGTGAACAACTTGGAGCCTGCGCCTAGAGGTCATCCCCGGAAATCCGGTAAGTGGTCGTATTTGAATATATAATATTGTATATATAAACGTGATCTATTGATATGTATAAACAGATATACATACAAACATATATAAACATATTATGTACCCATATGTCAACATAAAATAGTATTATTTTACAAATATTTCAAGTTTGTATTTTTTCTATGGTAATGGTTTCCAGATATTGTTTTAAAGCTAATTATAAACATATAAATCGGCCCTTATTAAAGACATCATATCGTGTTATCCAATTAAATTATAATATTCACAATCATTAAACAGAGTTTAATGATTATCATTTTTACCATGGATCCGATCCTATTTTGAATTGTTTAAAGGGCATTTTTTTTTAGTTTAATTGAAAAAGAAAAAAAAATAGTTAAATTTATGACACGATTGGTCAACATGTATAATGAGCTTCAATGGCTTTTGTACATTTTTTTTTATTTTAATGACTTTTTATTAAAATGTTAATTTAAAAATGTATGACTAAGTAACTTTTAGGTTATTTCCAATTAAATTTGCAGCTTCATATTTAACACAATAATTGGCTATTATTCATAATATTATATTCATCAATCATTAACTCCGTTTCACAATATAAAAAAAAAAACTAAAAATTATCGAGTCTAGAAAACATTTTTGCATTGTTTAATGATTGTAACGAATGGTAATTCATCATTATTTATTTAAACTTTTACATTTAACTAGCAAAAACTTGATAATATCATGGTATATTGTATTCTACTATACAAGTTTATATATTACATAAGTCGTTTAATTCACTATATGTACTATGATAAAAGTAACATGGTCAAACAGCACTGTAAAAAATAAGAAAAAAAAAATTTAAAAATAACTATAGTACTCAGTGGTATCGAAATCTGAACCACTATGTAGTTGTGTCTTTTTTATTGTTTTTGTTATTAATTTTGTGACATTTATCTCAACAGATGCTTCAATTAGGAACAAAACATGAAAGGTGCCATAATGAATTCTACGCACTACATGAAGAGAATGTGATCATAACATTTCATACACATTTTAATACAAAATTACCCCAACATGAGAATATTGACTTTAATTTTATGGAAAATGAGTAACCAATTTCTTATAATTTGTGTTATAGAATTTGTAATTTGTAACCAAAAATGTAACCCTAAGAACAATGTTTCTGTGTTCAGGGTGCTGCGCTGACGCCAGACTTTTAAATAGAAAATTAGTAACTAATTTGGAATAAATAATAATTTGTTAACACAAATTCGAAATTCATAATCCAAATTGTAACCTGTAAAATAATATTTTAATGTACGGGATATTGGGCTGACGTTAACCTAGAAACAGAAAAGAAAAATTCAATTGTTTTTTATAAAATATTAAAAACCAATTTTCAATCACAAATTTAGAATTTGTAACCAAAAACTTCACCCTAAAAACAATGTTTTAGTGTTCGGGGTACTGAAATGCGCAAACTCCTATTTCAATATGAGGTCATCTGCTGTTAAGTATGTCGTATTACAACCATTGAAGTGGAAAAGAGAGTATTTAGAAGCAGCCGCCTCTTATTTATTTGGAAGGAGTGGATATCTTGAAAAGTGTAGTATGATTTCATGAATGTATACTACATAAACTACTCGTATATATAAACTACATAAAAATGTACTATTTTTGAATGACATACAGTATGCGTGCATTAAGCATTTTAACTGAATTAGTTTCAAACTAATATTTTAGTACTATATAATCAAAGTACAGGGAACGTATTGAAAAAAAAATTGTTCTCTGACAAAAAATAAGTTAAAAGTATAAAAATTTAAATTAAAGTTAAATATGTAGGTATTTTATATTTTTACTTTTAGATTTTGAGTAAAACAGAATTTACAATCATGTAAGTGTTGATTTTTTTTTGCAAAAGTTAATAAAGTTGAACTTGGTTATATCGAACTTCTTTAACTCGAAATTGTTGATACCTCCAAATTTTACTCCGGTCCCTAGAATTTCCTACAATGTAAAAAAATCTTGTGTAACTCGAACATTTTCATGGATAACTCGTAAGTTTTGAATTTTAAAAATTGTAAAATTATAAATTAAATTATAAAATTTTGATATTTCCCTCATTTCTCTGTGTATAATAGCTCATTCATTACTCAAGTCATTAGTCATTACTCATTAGTGTTATCGTTACCGATAAGTGGTTTATCTAACTGGTTTACTACACGATAATGCATTACTTTCGTGTTCAGTGATCTGTGTTTGTTTCAACGTGATCGTTCGTAATGTCATCAAAACGCGTGCTAAAAACGCCAACATACGAGGAAAAAGCGGCAGCGATACGGGAAGTTGAAAATGGATTGAAAAGTTGGCTACGTCCAGTAATTTGGATAACTCGAACTTTTTTCCCGGTCCCTTCAACTTCGAGTTATCCAAGTTCGACTGTATATTAAAAGTTGAATTAGATCAACTTAACTTATTAAGATATGTGGTTCAACTACTCTATCGGCCATCTTTAGAAATATAAACTGATCCATCCGACTTCTATCAATCAGAATCGTACAGCAATACATAATTTACCCATCCCTGTATGTGACCCGACTTATAGGAGTTTCACCAGTTATTTTTATTTATCTCATGATAAATAAACTATGCAGCACGTTGCATTATGATGAAAGTTTAATATTTACTACGCTCATAACTAATTGAGCAGTCGGTATAGATACCAAGCTCAATAATTTTCTATTTCTTGCAGGTGCTGAGCGAAAAACCAATCGACTTTACGCAGTTAATTTACTTCCATGACTCGTGTTATATAGTACAGCATTTAATTGTTTTACATATTGTCGTAGGCCATAGACTTTTACCAAGTATTACTATTTTCCGTTAACTCGAACGCCTTATTGCCGCGAAAACCCATCCTTATACCGTTGTATAGCGTATGTACAATACACAAGTATACTTGTATTGCGTACTATTTTATATACCTGGTAAAACGGACTACGACGCTGTTGTAAGATGTCATATGGCTTTAGAAGGCTATCGTTCCGTTAAATTCTTCAATTGCGTGAACTTTACGCGACCCTACTTCGCGGTAATAATGTGCGTCGACCGAACGGAAAACTGCATATGTATACCTACGCTCTGCAGCTGCCTCCGCGGGCACCAGCTGCGGTGGTGGAATACCGTAATCGGCGTAATCTTTTCTGTATATATTGTATCACATTTCACATAATATCGTTCATCCCACGGCTAAGTGGAAAACTTTCCTCCGAGCACGTGGCGCCACCGACACATAATAATATATAATATATATCGGCGTTTGGTGTAATGGAGCGTGTACCTAATCTCTTCACTTTCCGCAACTTACGTTTATAAATTGTCAGTTTTCGGCTCGCGCGGAAAATTACTTGGCATAGCCCCCACCTCCGCTCGCATCCGCGTACAATGTACTTTTTATGTACACTTGAACATTTTCCCACGCAACATCCTATAATGCCGCGTGCATAGTAGACCGAAAAATGTGTATGGGAATATGAATATTGAATATTTTATGTTTTCATATTGTGTATCGTGACATCGTGTACCATCAACATATAAGAGCGCTAACACTCGTCACCCGGCTATTCCGGGACAACTTCCAGTTTCGTCGACGCGCGCGCTGCAGACAATACCCATAAGTGGCCGGCATTGTTTCCGAAATATTATTGATAAGACATATACTCTAGACTAGAGAAATTATTACTGAAGTACTGTAGTACGAGTACACTTGGTTCTATATGATCAAGCAAAACGTAATAAATAACACACTCATTTTCTCGGTTCGTTAAAGTGTTTTGAAACAATTATTGTTTTTACTGCAATAATGATTTTTTTTTCTAAGCCTAGTGAACAATTGGAAACCTGGAAATGATTTATAATATAATATAACCTTTGTAAAAAATTAACATATTTGTTTTGTGGCTGAAAAATCACATCCATTCCTTCTTATATATAATATATTTGATAACATTTTACAAAATGTCATTATTTTAACTAATCTTTGTATTCATTCAACCTTAGTTGACTAATTAGATTTTATAGACGACCTTTCATTGATTCATATCGATTCGATAGTTAAAAAAATAATAATAATTAGATTAAATTTGTCATCTTCAAAAATGTGTGCTTAGATAAGATAGAATGCCAATCAATTCATGCCGATCAACGGTAAACTTACAACTATAAGCTTAACTTTAAATAAATATAAATATTATTAAATGGTTTGAAATTTGATTTTATTATTTTTTACAAAAAGAGAAAAAAAAATAGGTTTTATATTAAATTGTACAATTCGGATTTTTTTAGAAATAAAATTATGTTTCTTATATCTGGTGGGTTTGGACCTAGAGCTTGGCAGATTTGTTCAGAGATTTGGAATTGGTTGCGGAGAAGTTGGTATTTTTGACATTCAGTGATGATATGGTTTACCGTTAATAAAACGCCACATGAGTCGCATAGTGGGGGTTCATCTTGGCTCATCAAGAAGCTGTGCGCATTTTGATTTTTTATGTCCACCGAAATATTATACTCTCCAGAATACGTAATTAAAATATTTGCCTGTATTTATTTTAGTTTTTATACACTGTAATTTTTTTTTCCTTTGGTTTCTTATCTGCACCGTAAATATTATTCATTGACGTTTGAAATCGGGAATTCGGACAGAAGGTTTGAACCCGAATTTATTTTGATTTTTTCAGCAGTTTATTTTACAAGCATATAAGAACAATAGAATAAAAATTTTAAATTTGGTTCAACAATCGGTTTCAAAACAAATAGATGTATGTATGTTTGTCTATGGTTTGACTGTTTGAGATTGTATACAAGGCTAACTTAGATATTTTTCCTAAAGTCAGAATTATTATAAGGAATATATTATGATTCTGAAGATAATATCAATGAATATTTTACGCGAACCTTCACTCAGAATCACGTACGTCTCAGAATCGTTTTTAAGACGCGATGTCCATCAACATTAACACCTAAACGACTTTAATAAGTAGACAACTGATAGGTTATACTTGGCACCATTATCAAAACCAATGGAATTTTTATGACTTTTTTTAAAAGTTAGAATCAAAAATTGTACATAAAATATGCATTATACATAGGTATATATTTTATATATATACCATCTCCAATAGTTGATAAGAATTTTTATTTAATTAGTAGTATTAGTACCCTGGAGAAATAATTTTTCTTCGCGTAGACAACTAAATGACGATCTGAGGAAACCGTAAAAATAAAAATCCCATGATAAAATATCATGCTCTGTAAAATTGTTGTACATTATGTTTATTACCAGAGGACGCACGTGACGCGTAAATATATTATATAATATATATATATATATATATATATATATATATATATATATATATATATATATATATATATAGATACAGACAACAGCCACAATCAGACGGTCCGAGTGCGACGACCCACGCACTAAAACGATAAAAAGTCATTTGACACATCCGACGTAATTTCTACCAGAAGTGTTAGACCATTATGGAACCGTGTATACATTTTAATCCAAAAACCGTATACTAACGCAGTAAAGATGATGATATTATAAATGTACGAGTATATACGTTCAACTAGTATACCCAATAACGATATATGCAACGTTAAATTATATTTAAATATAGGTGTGTCGCGTACGACAGTATAATTTTCAAATACTCTAGTAGTGTGCTAGTGCCCCTCGATAATTCCAAGAGGAGAGGACGTGGGCCGTGAGGGGTAGTGGAGTTATCTTATCGCTTGAAATTCAAAACACAGTGGATAATTATTGAGGAGCAACGACACCCAGTATTGAGCGCATTCAACGGAGACCTGCAGAACCACTGCCGATACGAATTAATGTGTAAAATATATAAATTTATAATATATATATATATATATAAGTATGTCACATTCTATATATATATATATATATATATATATTATTACAGCGGCCTCGTGCACAACTATAAAACACTATTATGTATTATTTTGGTATACATGTACGCGCCGACCGGACCAATGCGGTTTCTTTGTACTTACACACAAAGTCGACGCAACAATGGTCCTTTTCTCCTGCTCCGCACACAGCACACCGCGCACACGGTCACGGGCGGCGAGGTAGGCTTACGCGTACGTATTATGACGTGTACGTAATACCGTTGTATTATTATATACGTACACTTATAGGTATTGATATATCACACACAGAATGCGTAAATAATGTTATAATGCAGTATGGCGGATATGATGAAAAATTAAAATGTTGTCGTCAACACAATGTAATAGAAATACAGAATTAAATCGGGCGAACGCGCGGTATACATAGTAAATGTACACTATATTATACAATATGTATTATTCTCGAACGACGTACGTGCCAACAGTCGAACGGCTGCGGTTTTCACTAGTCTTCGTATTTTCAAAGTACCACAACACGACGATCGTGATAACACTTACCTACTGAAGGGGACCTGCGTTTTGAGGGAGAAGTTATTCAAATATAAAAATTATAACACGATGTAAAATGTTTAATCTGAAAGTTATCGTTTCGTCCGAAACGACACGCCGAAACGTACCACCACTCGCCCTCATCGAGTGAAAAGTAGGTAGGTACAAACGAGTACAATACGAGCACCGTTTCCCTAACAGCAATTTGGTAGTCGTAGCTAATTCACAGTAACACCGTGGTTGAAAATCCTTTAAAAATCTTGGGTAAATAATTTGATAAAAACAGAATCTGTTGATGCAACGATTTTTGACAAAGGTTTTCTCATGAATTTACCATAACAACTAAATCGTTTTTACGGAAACGGTGCGTTTTACTCGTTTGTGTTGGGTGTAAAAGTCTTACAATAAAACATATCCATGTGCCAACGTGTCCGTGTGTAGCGTGTATAAGTGTGACATCCGGCATTCCGGCGTGATTTTCAAAAATCTTAACCGTACAACATTGTCCATACCGTCATGTACACTCAATTATTTCACAAAATTAAGTTCATAGATAATGGATAAGCCGAGACGAATTTGCCTCGAGTTCGAGAAAAAAAGCAATGAGGTAACACGAAAATTTCAATCATCTATAAATAGTATAAAAAAAATTAAAATCTGTTGAAAACTATACAATCGCTAGAGAACGAAAATGGTGTCTACAATAATAATTTTTTCACGAGAGCAAAAATATATTTTGTTAAACGTTGGTTCCCAAAAACGTTGGCATTAATTGTTTTGTAATTTTTCTCCGTGTTTCTCAATTATATGAAAAAAATGTTGAGAAATTCGAAAAATCACCTCCCGAAGTTCCGAATGCACCAACTACACATCATGATGATGATCGGAGCACGTATTCTGGTTAAATCGTGTAGACTCTATACACAGTAGAGAAACGAAAAAAAAAATACACCATAAGATAAAACCATTACTATATATAATTTCACGCTTCATCCAGAATCTAAAAATAATATTAATATTTTGTATTCGGTTTTAAAATAGCTACATAAAACTGCATTATATTGTTGGGCATGAACAGGGTTTATAATTTTAGTGCCAAAAGTCCGAAACACTACTTATTAGGAGCATATTTTGGGTGCTATAATGAAGCCTAACACAAAATTAACACAAAATATTTTAAAATAATATGTATAATTATATTAAAATATGGTCATAATTTAAAATACATGAATTTCAGATATTTGGTTATAACATGGTTGTATATATTCACTATTCTGTTTTATAAATAGTAGGATATTATATCTAATCTCGATAGAAGATAAATGCGTTGTTTAAAAATATCGAATTATATAATATCCTGTTGAAATTTTAAAGTACGTCGACATAATCAAAAACAGAAAAAGTATAATGATGATTTATTGCTTCTCGATATTTGACCCTAATACCAATAACGTCATAATTCATAAAATCATAAATAAGTATAAAAATAATAATTAAAGCTTAAAATTAAAAAATAGCTCTTAAAATCATATTTTGCAATTCTGATGTAGGTACATTCATAAATTTAATGGTTAATTAATATGGATTTATGCACATTTTGTCCCAAAATTTGATCCAATACTCCTTGCTGCATGGTAACCCACTATTGCCGAACGTACAATATATTACTATTATATAAATTAGAGCAATAGCAATATGAAGAAGAAACATTATGTAAGTAGTAAGTATACAGAAAAATCTATAGCGCAACAAAATGTACTCTTTGTATTTGTCGATATCTAAATTCTAAATTATACTTAATTACCTACCATTTTTGAACTGGTACCGTGTGGAGAAAGTCGGTAATTGTATCATGGTGAGTCGGGGAATAGTAGTTCCGACAGTAAATTGATTGGTTAATCATTATTATTTATCTCTGGAAAACAATTTCTACTTGTATTCACTATCTATTTGAAATCAATGGTTTGTAACCATTTTACTCGCATTTTACTCGCACTTATTAATACTCGCATTATTAATAATTGGGCATTAATTTATAACTTTTTAGTTTTTGGTTTCTTACTTATAACTTATAAGTTGTAACCATTTATTATAAATACTTCCTATTTATTTATTTATAATCAATGTAAATGCTTTACAGTCTACCAAGTACCAATGGTTTTTACGTGCGAATGTAGAATAAAAACGTGTTAAATCACGTAACAATTTTTTTTATAATCACATTATTTGAAAAGAAATAACTTTGTCATCGTACAGAGCAGGGTGATTGTAAATTCTCCTGATTTTAATTAACTGTGAATTGACTGTGAAATGAACCCGAGTCTTTCAAGAGCGTTTACCTCTCTTAAAAGCTAAGAGCTTAGCTTTTATAGCCACTGTTACCAAGTGTCAGGAAACGTTCAAGCACACATTATGTTAATAGTACTGTACGAAAGTTATAGTGCCTACTCAGTACTCAGATCTCACAGTTTTCGATGGTAAACAAATTTTGACGTGGATACTTGTCTAGGATCCGCAATTTTTCGGTGTTTGCGTGATTACCTTATATTTAATTGCACTTAAAGTTTTCTTCTGTTATCAAATTTAATTTTGGTAAAATTTTATAAATAACAAACATTTTAATTGAAACTAAACTCTCGAATCAAAACAAATAAAGTAAAAGTAGATAAGTGTAAATACTGACTATTTTCCAGTTATGAACCGGCTTGGCCTGAAAACTTTGGCTGACAGAGCCTTGAAACAAATTAAAATTTTCTCAGCCGTTTTGATGATAGTACATATAAGCTTTTATTATAAATATTATTTATCATATTATAATAATAATATTAATATAATTAATATTTATTACATTATAGATTGTTCTATAATTAATGGTATTGGATACTCCCTATCCCGAACTATACTACCTTGGATAAGCTATAACAATAAGCCTCGTCTTACACCCCTGTCACTCGCATTTATTTTCGATACATATGAATACAACACCAATATTATGCGAGAAACAAGCCATTTAATATAATTATGAGTACCTGTATGAATAATGATGCTCCATCAACTTCATTATAATGTAATAAATAATTTATCGTGCACCCAAATTTGCTGAGTATATGTGCGGAGTCCCTATAAATTATGCAGTTAAGGTAATATATAAAACGGTCATGTCCCGTATTTTGTAATATATTAAAATATATAATAAGGTTAGATAATTATTGGGTGCATTATCTATTGTTTTTTTCTTTTTACCCCAATATGATATAAGAACGGTGAAACAATCAGCGCGGCAAGTACATTATAGAGAGAAGAAAAACAAATTGTTATTCACCTAAGTATTTTATAAATTCGATACCTAATATATAATTAATTACTATATTTCCCTCTTATATGTACTGTTTTGCTGTATCCATAAGATGCCCGTGAAAACGTTGTGATACGTTTTTGTGGTATACGCAGCCACGCGGATAGGCGCGCTCTGAGCGGCTCAGGAAAAAATTAGTCTTGCGGCCTGTAAGTTTAGCTACAATATCACACCAAAATATTACGTTGCTTGTATTTTCTTATTTGTTGTCGTGTAAACGCTTAGTTCTAAGTGATCTAAGAGTAAACCACCGATAGAAAAAATAATTTACAAAAATAGATAAGTACTCATATTAATATAATCGGAATTATTGTCGGCTAGAGTACAGTATTACTAGTCAACAAGTATAAAATTAATGTCCAAGACAATATCGATCGACTACGGCAGCGGTTCTCAACCTTTTTTCATTCGTGTACCCCTTGGTCTCTCACCACTGCTTTACGGACCCCCAAATATCAACTTGTTATATATTTTCACGTAAGATAGATAAGAATTTACGAAATAACTAAACCGACAAATTCGGAAATATTTATTTATTTTAACCAGTATGTGTCATACAATGTATGATGTATATGATTTAAATAATATAAAGTTAAAAATGTAATTTTAATGTGACCCTTGGGCTTTTTCACAGCGTATAAAAGATAATAATGGGTAATGGATTTAACGCTTATAATGATACTCGTATATTTCATATGAAAACAGAAAAACCTATTTACAATATTTCACAAATCACAAGAATACAAATATCAAACACACAATTTTCACTTTTTCTGCCTTTACTTTAGTTTTTCCGCGGACCCCCTAGTACCTTCTTGTGGACTTCTAAGGATCCGCGGACCCCTGGTTGAGAATCGCTGGACTATGGGAATGCCCCCCCCACTGATCATACGTTGAAAATTGTATTTTATTATAGATTATTGTAAATAATATAACAACACATTCGTACACAATAATTATTCAAATTCAAAATGTATACATACACAATATGGTGGGAGATCTATCCGCCCCCGGGTATACTACGTACGGAAAAAATGGTCAACGACCGGTTGCGTTGTGTTCGGTTTTATCTTGCCGCGTGCGCCACCCGTTATAAGTGTTATAAGTTAAAAGGTATAATAGGTATATATAATATATACTATATAAGTACGAGTATGGATGATGAACGTACAGAAAAAAAATAACGTGTGCCCCGATCTTTAACGTGAAACGAAAAAAAGTACGAGGGATTGCGTGTGGTAAATTGCGGCAGCGGCACACAATATAATAAGTATTATGATTTGCGTTCGCGACGATGGAGCAACAGCACGAGAAAAATATTCAAAACGCGCCGGGCGAAAATTGCAGCGATTTCCACCTGAATCTTTCCACGTTCATTTATATTTGTACATAAAAAAAAACATGTGATTATAATTTATAATCTTTGCAGACGCGCGCGTACCTATGTTATATTATTATGAGCCTGCAGCAGTTGCATATTTTATTACACGCGCTCCACGGCTACGGGGCCAGGAGGAGTCGGCAATATTGGGTTTTTCTCTAAGTGATAATTACACACACGATATTACATTATAATATTATCATCATTGTGCATACAGAGTGCGTACAGTGGGTGGCGTTTATTAATAACCGTACCACACGTGTGAGAACTGCTGTAAACTAATGACGTGGTTATTGTGTGTGCGTTTTTTTCCCCGCAGACGCGTTCCTCCCCGAATCAACGGTTATATATACACATGTACATATACTCGTATATATAACCCACGTGACATCATAAATTCCGCCGACATTGTTTAATAATTTAGCGACCGACCGAGTTGAACGTTTTTGTCGCGAAGCTGTTCCGTGGTATATATATCATCCGTCAACCGCCCCCACGTTTGGGATATAAATAACAATACGACCGAAGTGAAGCCTGCCCGGGACGGACGTACGATAAATCGATCGGTAATAGCCGTGTCTTCGGGGGCGCCGAAACCTATTCGTAGCGATATTGTCCTATGAACCGCGGGGTCACCCTCCCCTCCGCACAAACCGTTTTCCACGTTTTTGTCATATTCACTTTGAGACTCTTGCAACAAGGTGGGGGTCACCACTCACCGAGAATGTGGATGTGCGTTTTGTTTCGCACTACCTACAACTTCATAAATAATTTCGGCGCCACTATGGGCAGTCTTTGGTATTTTTTTTTTTTGTCCCGTTGCCGACTGCATACAAAACCAGCAGTAACCAGGGCTGTAATCTCAGCTAGTAGTATAATCTAAATATATAGAAGAAGTCTTGACTGACTGATTCTTTATCACCGTGCAGCCTAAACCATGATGGCTAGCGACTTGAACTCTTCGGTAAATGGGGTTGTATCGTGGTCTAGGCGGGCCATAAGAAAGGATTTTGAAAAAATTGATATTAAAGGGTTGAAATGGGCAACAAATAAAAAAAATTTCCATGATTTTGGAAAAAATAATACAATTTATTTTTTGACTCATGGGTTACCTTGGTAACATGGATAAAAATAAGAGAAGACATTGCAAATTTCTAAACATAACCACCCTACCTGTAATATAATAGAATAAAATAAAATTTGACGTTTCTACAACAACAATAAATTCATTGATATTTTGGACGGGAGTCAGTTACAAACATTGTATAATCATACGTTTCCATATGTTTGATGAGAATTTGAACTAAAACGGCAATACGACAATACGGACTTTTATCGATTTGCGAAATAATCATGAAACGCTGCTAGAAATTCCATGATCAATAGTTACTGATGAAATTAACGCTTGCATGAAGTCCATCGAATTTGTGGACGTACATGAAAACTCTCGAGTTGTCAACGAATATTCAAGTCGCGTTACAAAATGACGAATTGGCGGAAGTATATAAGTATATAAGTATATTCCGAGCAATTTATGGACATTGGCACCGGAAAAATTCTGTTTCACGCTTCCACTGGCATCATTTCGTTTCTACATAATTTTGGTCGATTCACATCGTCGAAAGAATAATTTTATTGATCTCGGAAGTGTTCCCGAGTATTGGTGCAAATTATAAAAAATCAAAAGATTATCATAACCGGTACCGTGGTAGCGACATACCGTTTTATTTCGATTGCGTAATAAGATTTAGTCTAGCGTTAAAACATTTTTTTTACTGTAGATTTAAATATTTTAATCTAATGTAACAACAATATATTTAAACCGACCCACCAGCGACGGGGAACTATAAATATATTCTATAATCGATTGCCGCATGTGTGCGGGATCGTCGATTTATTTTTTTGTTGTGCTCGTAACATTGTCGCAAATGTTCGTAATAATTGTTGGTCTTGGCCAAGACTGCTCCGCGCGAGCCATGGGTAACTCGGCTCGTCTAACGGTATGTTCATCATGCGGATCCGTGCGTGTCTCGCTTCGACGGTGTTTGCGCCATAAATTAATGTTGCCCACTCCCGGTGACGACGACGATATTATTTTCGTTTTCTCCGTGCCCGGCGCGCTTCTACCATGTGAAAATGTTCGTCACGCCGATCATACGCCGATCCGAAATAATAGTCAGAAGGGGCAATTTCGTGAAAAATAATTTTTTTATAAAACACATTTCAAAAGTTATAAATTAACGGTAAGGAAAAATACGGGATCAAAATACATGTCAGACTTGAAAACACGGGACAAAATAATAAACAACTGGACAATATAATTTTAAAAAATTTAAGTTAAATACCGTTATTTGTCTTTTCCTTCAATTTCATGCAGTGGGTGCGATCGTCCTGTCGTCCAAGCCACGAGCGGCACTGATTGTACAATGTATCGAAGAAACCGAACAGGGTTGGAAATGTATTGTGCAATTGCAATACACAATAATACTGTCCGTTTGAATATGTGAAATAGTAAACAATGTACCTATTGATTAATATTGGTGACTTGAAAAACTTTCAGTAAACTCTCAAACGGTTCCTTAAGTTATTTGGTCCAGTCATTTATGGGAAGTTCAATAATTTTTCATAGCAGCTGTATATCGCGCTTTTCTTTCATATCAATATTTCATCAAACGTATTTTTCTTGGGCCGAGTCGCCGAACGATACACGGAGATGCAAATCATTCCGGCGTCTTTAAGATACATTTATGAGGGAATCGATAAAATGTTAGAATAACAACTGATGTTAAATTTGCGCATGAAACATACACGCGACATGACCAGAGAACATTTTTAACTGTTGACTATATAATATATATACATAAATATATTAGATCATACTATTAAGAGGTTTAGGGAAAACGAAATATGAATACAACACAAAATATTGGCGTAATTCAATCGACTCAATATAAATTATTATTGATCGTGTCGAGCGAGTGAACATCGGGTGGAATGAATTGCAAAAGAAATCTCGTTTTGACTAAATTTTTTCTTGGAAGTAGAGGTACCAATATACTCCGAGGGCTAACGCTTAACTATTCTAACATAGTATTTCCAACAAATCTTAAGTCTTTAAGATCTTCTGATCCTTGACCAGAAACGCGTGGACGCATTTCGCATAAACCGACATGAGCGATTTAGTTTTCACCCTGGCACCCTGCGTGATTGGCCCTCCCCCTCCCCGATTATAATAGCTGACATACTTAACGCGATCGATCGTATGACGCGGATAAGAGTGTCAAAAAAAAAAAAGATTTGCATTCGATGTGTATAGTCTCACATAAAGAGATTGAATTTCCCACAGTTTTGATTTTATTACACGGAAATCCCATCAATCAAAACTAATTGAAAAGCGAAAAAGTGCGCCGTACTCAAATTTTATTGGAGCTAAAAGCGAAAAGATATGAAAACTATTTTGAAAGTCAGACAAAAAGTGTACGGCCAATCCGTAATAAGAATTTAAGGTCGGCAAGTTAGAAGTATAGAACTCGCTATGTATATGCGTTCTACGTTTGGTACACGAAAAGCCAGCAAATCACGCGATTCCAATTCCCGAGACTCCCGTGTCTGTGTACTTTAGCAAACAACGATTTACGACAAGTACAGTTACAATTTTCCGAATCTTCAGAATTGGAATTTTGTGTACATTCGACATTTCGACTCACAAATGGGTTTGCTTCACAAATCGCTTTTTACGCGACAGCAAACAAATATGCTATTGTATTATTTTTAAATAAATGTTAACACACTTCCAACAATCACAGTTGGCACACCTAAGGCCCATTTCACACGAGCCACGTTTGTGTGTCGCCACGGTAACCATGTAGTTTCCACACGGTGACCACAAATTTATTTTTCGGTACATAAGATGTTCTTACTAATTAATAATAATCAAACAGTGTATAGGCAATCACTTATGCATGTGTATTATTTAACTATATTGACTACAGCCCGTAGAAAGTTCGAGAATTTTCCATAATTGTATAAAGAGTATAGAGTGCAAAGATAAACACATTGTGACAGTTCATATTTACCTGAGAACATCTTCGTTTCTTCTGTGGTTGCGTGATAATTATCTGCAGTACTCGGTCCGTGTAAAGGTATTTATATAAATTGTGTACAACGCTTTGATATAGATAAATTTATTAATGAAGTTCAACAACGCCCAGCAATATGGGATTCCGAGTCAAATTAAAGTTAAAATAAGCAACTTAGAAATAAAGCATGGGAAGAATAATTGTGCAGTACTTTTTGTGACGACTTCCTGGATTGTGGTCCGTATGAAATTAATGTACTATTTTAATGTATTTCTGACTGTGGCGCGGTTTTTAGCGAGGACCAACCACATAAACGCGTTTGTGGTACCACAATTTCATGGCGACACAATGTGTGAAAATATTAATTACAATATATTTTTATCAGTGGCGACACACAATGTGGCTCGTGTGAGACAGGCCTAAGTCCTCATCAGCATTTTTGTTCTAAGGCGGCACAACAACACTTTAACGTACCATAAATGGATTTGCTACAGAGTTTATTTTTAGTCTACAACGCGTAGGATCACTTGATCACATGGCTGCACAATTTTAAAACATTTTTAACGCCGTAATAAATTGATTGAGTTTGAAAGGTTAGGTTAGGTTGGAGTGGTTGAAAGGCGAAAATATTGTGAAATACAAAATAGGAAAACAGAGCCATATAGTTTGGTCAACCCAAAATAAGTTGAACTCTAAGGATCAACAGCCAGTGTGCAATTTTAAAAAAATGTATAGGAGAACGGTAATAAATTAAACGGTTTATTATTTTTTTAATTATATTTTTATATACCTTTACATAGTACATTATTACACAAATGCTAAACATTACATCAATTACATCAAATTACACAGAGAACTAAAATTTATATATTACTAAGAATAATTTTTTCAATTTTTATTTATATAATATAACAAATATTATAATATTTTATAGGGTGTTTTTGTTGTGTGCATAGCATCAAATTTTTAATTTCAAAATTAACACGATAACTACAAATTCAAATGTTACACTATACCAATTGATACACAAAAAAAATAAAATAAAATAAAAATAATGTTTTTACGATTGAATATACAGGCGTTATGTATATATATTTATATAGTAGTAATATATACTAAGAGTATTTTTTTTTAACTTATGTTTTATTAAATTAATCAAATACCTCTACGATATTTCCTTAGTAAATCGAATAGGGTCTAATAAAATAATAAATGTTAATATTTAAAACCACAATGCAGTTTTTAAGTTGTTTTGAATTTCTTAAAAAAAATTAATAATTGTTTACACGTAGTGAAAGAAATTCATACACGGATCTTCATTAAAAACAAAAAAAAAACTAACAAAATGTCAATTAGAATAAAAAACCTAATAAAAATTAATAACTTTTTAACATTATTTTCATATATTTATAAATATCATTTAATGGAAATAATAATGAACAATTTTACACTGTCGAAATATCAATAAACCTTTACACATCAGTCTTGCTATGAAATATATAACTTTTTTTACGTTTTCTTTACACTGCCAATGTTTAATTGTTAATAGATAACCCCATACAAATTTACACAGGAATAATAAATTAAAATATCTAGATACGACAAAATTAAAAATTATAATATGATCATCGACTAAACAGGCTGTGTTTTTATTTAATTCATAGAAGTGTATTATTACTCAAAGAGTAAAATAAGTTTGTATGTAAATAATTTTTCATACCAAACATGTGTTCATCGAGCACATATAACGTGTACAACACCTCTACAATCTAACAATTATTTTATTAGTTATACACATACATTAAAAAATATTATGATGATAATAATAAACGAAAAAAATTATAATTAAATAAATCTAAAAAATATAAATCAAAGTAAGTTTATATAATTATATTAGTATCTACTAAACTAGTGTATGTAGACTACGAGTGGATTAAAGGGGATACTGGAACGTCCGAATATTTTTTCTCATTTACATAAATATATTTAATATTATAATTATAATAATTATGTCATACATTATAATTAATATTACACGTCTATTTAAAAGAGAAAAAATGATTATGTATTCTTTGTCTATAATTTATAGCCATTTAATAACAACTCGATATAAGACTATTTTATTTTATTTTTTTTTTAAGTTCATATACAAAGTGCACCTTCAAAATATTAGTGTCTATATGTGTTTCAGATAGATGGGGACGGTAGATCCGTACACAATTATGGCCATGTATATTTATAATAAATAAAACAATGAGGTGTATGACCTTAATAATTAAATGAAGGATGCTTTTTGGACTCGATAATATTATAGAAATATAAGTTGTGTAGTGGGTGATTAAATTTTTCGAAATATATTGAACGGGAGTTATATTCTTAAAGGAATTTATAATTTGAATAATGATTGCGTATAATTTAATGATGAATATTAACAAAAAGAATAAAATGCAAATGTATAAAACTGCAATATTTTTTTAAAAATGGAAAGTTACAAAATGAGTGATGACAATGGGGTGTTATTTAAGTTAATTTGAAATAGGCGCTGAAATAAACAATAATGTATAATCAATAAGCAAATTTATATTAGTTACGTTTGTCTGAGTCAAATGTACAGTTGTATGTTCATAGATACATTCTTTAAATTAGAAAAAAATTTAATTACACATTATACTAAAAATTAGCAGTCTTTCAATTTATTTGTTTTGTTTTTTTTTCGATGTTTTACTCCTTTTTTTAATCGGAATATAATAATAACATTTATTTTAAAACGCTTAAATTTTCCTACTCGGCAATGGATTTTATTTGTGTTATTTAGTGCTTTGTTTTAAATGTTTAATACATAAATTAAGGGAGAAAAAAAAAACAAAACGTTAATAATTTATCACTTGAAAAAAAGATTATGTTTACATTTTTTTCGTCATTATGTACATATTATCAGGAACATAATAGCCTAACTTATGCGTTTAAGAGAAACACGTTTTGAGTTAAATATAAAATAAAATTATTACGAATGACAGGATAATTTTTGTATACATATAATATATATATATGTATATATAAAAACATAAACTTATATACACATATTTATCACCAGTTTTCATTAAATACGGAAAGATTAATAACAAAAATAAAAATAATTGTGTACCTGAAACTGGTAGGATTTTAGATTACAGATTTTCATATACAACATAAACATAATGGCTTTCACAGATTTAAAAAATATGCAATTTTATACATTTATATATAATATATATAAAAAAAAAAACAAGCGTTGTAGCGATAAAATGTGTACATAATATAATTTCTTTATACAGCGAATATATAGGTATATATATTAAAAAAAAAAACATTACAGGAATGAATTACTATCAATTTATATGTATATATGCATAATATTTATATAGAGAACGAAACTTGATTTTATATTACAGAAAAACAAACAAAACTTTACTATCAAAATCTAATTTAAACCCTGTTTAAAAATTAAATGAAATACTATATAAAAAAATTATACAAAATATTATACACAATCATTTTGTTAAGTTAAAAAAATGTATTTAAAATGAGAACCATATTGACCCGATTTTATTTTTTGTACACTATAATATAATTGGAAGCAAAATATACATTAACGCTGTATAAGAAATTTGCTAAGGTCATATAAATTGGGTGCTAATTTTTTCAATGTACATACCTTGTAAACGTCACCATATTAGAACTCGTTAAAAAAAATTGTATTTGCAATACAGTATTTAAAGTGTAATTAATATTATAATATATTAAAGCCCCAAGCTAATAAGTTAATTAGTAATTATTTACTTTTTTTTTGTTTCTAACAAATAATAATAATAATAATAATAAAAAAAACATCCAAAGCCACATAACTGCTAATTAAATTTGGATACTAATATTTTTAATGCACAAAAATTAAGTTAAACCCACTAACTTTGAATAATAATAGTAATAATTTAAAAAAAATACAACTTAAATTGGATCAAAATACTAATTACGGGATACAGTGATAAAAAAAAAGTTTAGCGGAAAATGTAGAATCGTTTAAAGCACTCCGTTTGTAGGTGGACCAATAGGTCCTAATTCAGATACTGGTACCGATTGTTGATTGCTCTTCATGAAATATTTTTCCAATTTTGAAATTATGTGCTTGCCATATGTATATTTGCGTAGAGATGCAAAATGCGGACGGATTTTGTGCATGAGCACCTTGCGCTGTGAAGACTCACATACATCCAACATTTTTTGCACCACATAATTGGCGTACTGATCTTTCATCATCACGTGTAAAGCACTAAGTAATAATAACAATAAAACAATTCATTAATAATTTGAAAGTAATGCATAAAACTATTTAAGGTGGTCGTTACTTACTTATCATTGAAACCACAAACTTCTTCTATCAGCATAGATCGTTCACTACGCGTAGCATGTGTAACACATTTCTCCACAACGTTAGATGCAAATTTATGCTGAGATAATGTCAACACCTTACCACGGACTGAGCATATTAATTTAGATTTGTCCTCTTGCTTACCGTGTTCTGAAAATTAAATTATACTTGAATTATTCAGTACATTACCTGAAGTACAACCAAGAGTGCTTTTATATATTAATACAAATTGCACTTGCAAGACACCTTAAATCAGGTTTAATATGAACATACCTAATACATGTTGAATCACATAATTTCCATATTGGTCTTGAATTAATTGTTCAACATGTTGATGCATTTCATCGAGTATCGGTGCTGTTTGTTCGGATGTACAATGTTCAAGAATACGCTGAATTACTCTGCACCCATATGGATGTGTTGATAATGTTAAGACCTGGTAATTAAAAACAACAATAATGTAGTTAACTCTATTTTGTATTATTGATTTTTTATCATTATTTAAGTTTTATAACACTTACTTGTCCTTGGAAAGCATTGATGATAAATTGCAAAGCATGTGGGTCAACACATTCAATACATTTTTGGACGACATGATTACCGTTTTGGTCTTTAACACATTTAAGGACATGACCGTCTAGCTCACGTACAATTTCTACTTGTTGCTCTCCACCCACACTCTCCAGTGCTTTCTGGATAACTCTGCAGCCGTACATTTGTAATGCTAATGGTAAAACATGTCCCCTTACCTAACACATAGAAAACAAAAATTTATTAGAAGACAATATTCATATTTAGTATTAGGATAAGCAATAAAACATACTTTTTGCGCCAATGTAGATTTCTGTTCAGGCGTACCAAATTCGAAAAACTTTTGAATGACATAGTTGCCGAAAACGTCGGTCATTAAGCTGTAAGCAGCAGCCAATATCTCGGAAAACACCAATTGCTTCTCAGGTGTGGAGGCCCGTTCTAACTTCTGCTGAATAAATCTAGAGCCGTGTTGATCTTGGGAAAACTCGACGATGTGATTGGTCAGGTCTCGTAGTTGGAGACTGGGGTAACGATTGTTCCTGCCACAGTGCAGGAGAATCGGATCGATTACGATTAACCAAGCAAATAAGCCACACAGTGTTGGAGATGAGTTAACTAAACATATTGGGTTCTCAACCCCTCCCCTTCCTAACTAATCATCCATGCTCATCTCCAAACCGTAAAGCAATATTATAATATTACTAAGAAGGTAACCTACCTAAAATCTTCCAGTAGTCTGCTTCTACCAGACGGTTTCGAATCCAATGTGATGGAAGAACCTCCTAGCGAAGATGCACTACCTCGAACGCCACCCATTTTGTTGAATAAGGAACTCGAATTGTTTGGGTTAGCCGTCGTACTGAACATGGCTCCATTAGCGGCTAGACCACCCATGGCAAAATCTAATACACAATGCAATAATTATCAACAGTGTCAATCATGTTCACCAACAATAGCAGGCCGGTGACGGTGTTCGAAAGTGATATGATATTATTGATAAACAAGAACACATACCACTAGCTCTGAACTTGGACATTGCTTCAGCACCCGGTGCAGCGTTCATCAGACCTCTGTTGGCATTGTTGGCCGAGCCCATTAGGCCCAATTGTAAATTGGACGCGGAGCCCATAGCCGGAGGAGGAGTCAGAGATCCCGAAGCAAGACCCAATGGACTTTGTGACGCTGCAAAGAGACATAGTTTAAACATTAAATCGGGATCGATTAAAAAAATCAAAATGCCGGAAATATGTACCCAGTGTTCCGTACTGAGGCCACTTGTGACGGGCATAGTCCATAGACGGTGAAAAAGCGGAAGTGTTACGGTCAAAAGAATCGCGTCTGCCGCCATTTCCGGAACCAAGACCAAGACTGACGTTGACATCGTGAACGCCTGCTGTTGAAAACAAAAGGAAAAAAGCCTCGTAAATATAATGGTGCGAGGAAAAAAAGATACGTAACAATTATATAAAAGCAGTGGTGTCATTTACACTGTTTTAATTGTCAAGAGACTTTTTGGTTCACGTGCCTCTATACGCGGCTAATCTACGGTTGAAAACGAAACAATAAACTAGACGACTATTAAACTTTTATGTATATATATTTTAAGGTTAAATAATGAAAGTTTACTCATTATTAAAATATCAAATAAATATAATAACAACGATAGTAAAATATACGCATGCATATACAGGATGGGCAAAGATATTTTTCTGTTTCCCGAAGTCGTGAAATATCATGGGCCACCCTGTACATACACTTATATAGATAATAATAAAGCAACGAGTCTAATTCCACGGAAAAACAACAATTGCGCTCAAAGCATCTTGTTTTTACACTAAAATGTATGATCCAACTACTTTTTAATTTAATCGACCCCTAAGATGAGATAATAATAATATTATTAATAAATTTCACCAGTGGGGTATTGTTGCGCACGAGTGTTCCCTTTCCTTTCGCATTCCATTTCAATGTCGAAGGGATGGGTTGGAGAGGGGGGCGTAAGGTTTAACACACATCCATCTTGATCGCGTTGTCACAATATTTCCGTTTTAATTAACCCGTTCGCAGGAGATTTAAATGGCCGCGTGTATGCGGGATGATACTGCTACAGCGGCCGTTGTTGTTGTACTAATTATATACAGCCGCGGATACCGGTATAAATAACAAATCTATCAAACCGCGAACACGAGATAATTACATATATGGCAGAGGCGGGCGTTGTTCAACGGGGTAAATGTGTAATAAAAACGTACCCGCACGAAAGTACAATGACGAAAACGATACGCGTGAAATGTGGGCGGGGAAAATTTTAAATGATTTACAAGCGAGAAATTATATCGTGTCAATTCCGCAAAAACGAAATGTAGTATAATATGCAACAATACAATAGCAAAATGAGGAAAACCCCTAAGGGGAGGAGGCAGAAAAAATATACCTTATTATTTCATACTACCTGTAGTCCTACTTTCCGATTTTTTTTTTTTTTAAATAAGAACTCATCAAAAATGATACACATCCAAATATACGAGTTTTGATAAGGGTTGCTAATCAAATATATACTCATCTGTATCCAAACAAATTATTTCATTAAATAAATACGTACTAAAAAATATTAATGTAACATTTATACTAAAATTACCCTAAAATGTTTGTTTGAGAGGGAAAGGGGTGGCAAAATAACAAAATAATAACTTTTTAACCCGTTGTAAAATGAAAGTGCCACCGTTCACGTATTATAGTACACACACACTGCAAGAATATAATATGTAACGATCAATGTCTACCGTATTATTTAACCGAACGAAAAACAGTGTTTTATATTGTATAACATAATTTCACAAGTGTGAAAAAACTCGACAATTCTTTCGCTGTACATATTCACATGTAAGTGGCCTGTTCACGTTTGACCCATTGATTTATTTATTACGAATATATTCGTTCAATCGCCTAGTACATACAGTGTATATTATACACATGTGCGACTGCAAAACCAAGATTGAACAAGGTTGAACACAGAAGGATAATAAATAAATTATGTTATACATTTTTTAACAAACTATTGTTTTATGTAAATTGCAAACGGTTAGAATGTGGAAAAAAAAATTAAAAAAACGTAATAACATTTAATAAATTATACATGCTAGTTAGTAGTAGTAAGTTTGTTGGTAAATTGGTTTACATAGGCGAAAAAATATGTAATAAGAGCGTATAATTGCATAATCCAACGTACACGCTACGTGTACACGTCAATGCTATGACATCTATACACACGTCACACTTACATATATATATATATGTATGTACACAGAATTTAACTATATTTTATTTTTACAAAACCACTTGTGTGACAAATTGAATATGTAATCGCATATTAATATTAAAACGATACAATGGGGAGGAGGAGTAAAGTAAAACAATGACTTGTTTAAGCTTCACTTGCCCGCTATTATATTGAGCGTAGATGATGACAGCGAGAGGGTGGCAATGGCTAGGTAGTATTTATGGCGAAAAAGGCGGTGGTAATGGTTATTATAACTTATGCGTGTAATGTGTTAGTATATTAAACACAAATGTGAGTGCACTACTCAAACTGAGTATATACAGTATACACAGTACATGTTTGTCATCGCGTTTGAATCTCTGAAAAGAGAACTGAATAGAAAATGGTCGTGCGCGATCATACAGAAGCGTACAAAATATACAAAAAAAAAATTACATACACAATAAGGCGGCGCTAAAAATAAAATATAAGTACACGCGAATCCTAATATAAACGCTGCTGTTGCACGGTATACCGATAAGATGTTCAGTGGCGCAACCAGGATTTATTTTCAAGGGGGATTAGAAGTTTCAAAAAAAGCCTCTATTCGCCCCGTTTTTGATAAAGTACTTGAGTATTCTGAAAAACCTTTATATAACGCAGTAAATATTCGGAACCGTTAGTGATGTTTTAATTAAAACGGGTAGAATCGTGTAAGTATGCCTGTTTTTGCCCATGGTTATTACTGCTGCTGAGAAATTAAGAGGACGATTTGTTTAAGATTGACAAAAAAAATATATATAATATTTTGGCAGGATAATCATCCATTTTTTAACAAATAAATAAGTTTCCCTTTCCAGTTGCACCACTGATGATACCTATTGTTATTATAAAACGACGGAAGCGACCGCGTGTTTTACAGGTGGTGTATGCGCATGCAACAACAACAACATCAAAAACGTACCTGCGCTGACCCCCAGCGACGAAAGGCTGGATGTCAGTGAGGTCAAGTTGGTCGAATAATTGTTGGCTGCCGAACCGACCGCCTGCTGAGGCTGTGGTTGGAGTCCTGTCAAAAAATACCCCGATAAAACACCAATAACACGAAAATGGTGGTGATGGTAGCAGGATTTCAAAGCCGTTAGGTTATCAGGGGTGGCCAAACGGTAGATCGCGATCTACCAGTCGACCACGTACAACTCGAGTCGATATTGGGCATTTTATGCTATTTTTTTTGCGATATTGGTATTTTAATTTTATGTTTGTATTTTCATTCACAGGATATCACTGATGATTTTCACTGAAACTCTAGTCGACGTTCTCTGCTTAAATCGACCAATTTAAGGAAAATATTTTCTAGGTCGATCTCTACTTGAAAAAGTTTGGCCATCCCTGGGTATAATGTATATTCTCAAGGAAAGTGGAGGATAGCTAGCAGGGATCAATAATATCAGATAATAATGATGAAATAATATTTGGGATTATCAACAAACGTGATGAAATCCGACGAATTTCGTAAGTCAAGCTGAGAAAAATGAATTATTTAATTTATATAATATAAGATTTATACGATGATAACACTAACATTTCGAAAATTTATATTTTTAACGGACTTGATTGTTTGTTTAATTTAAAAAAAAGACATAAAAAATTCAGCTCCGGACCCCGCAAATCCTAAGACGGGCCTTGAGTACTCATCACGCGAGTACCTAATACGCGGAGAGTGGCTGGATTTTCTAGTCGATTTTATATATATATATATATATACCCACACACGAAAATGCATTAGCTTCGACTACGCACGCACGCACGTACACACACAAACACACCTTTTATTATTACTCGTCTCGTAAACCCCTCGGCGGCACGCGTGTCAGCAGTATTCGCGAATGACGGGTAGGTAATTACCGTTGCTGCCATCGATATCTGCTCACGGCAACGACGGAGCGAGTTTTACACGACGACGACACGGGTAATCCCGTGTTACAATAACTATATATACGTTATACTTTTGTCAGCGCATATTTATTATAAAAATACTGTTGGCGTGAACGTATTATACACACGACCGTCATAGAATAGAGGAGGAGGGTGCAGTAGTGTAATGGTGGTGCGCTTTTCTTCCGTTGTAATTAAATATTCCGGGTTGTCAAACGGGGGGGGGGGGGGGAATGAGAAAAAAAAAAATGCATTTTGTCTGACTTAGCACGCGCGTACATATGATATACAACACGAATAATAATAATAATGAAAATAATAAAGAGTTAGAAATGTACAAGTAGTAGGGGGGGAAAGAGTGGGGTGGTAGTTATGTACCTTGTTGGGCGTTGACGATGACGGACGCGGGCGACACGAGCCGTAGTTGTCCGCCGTTGCGGGTCATCACGAGCGATCCGTTTTGGTCGTAGAATGCCGGTATGACCTGGTACTGGGTGCCGTCAGCCTGGGACGGACTCATTGGCCTGCGCTGTTGCTGGGCCGTGTTGGTGCCGTTGGCCGAAGCGCCGGGTTGTCCCGCTGCACCAGCCGGCTGTATGATGCTGCCCGCAGGATACATGCCCCACGGCACGCCGTAGTATTGCGGCACCACGGTCGGACCTGAGCCCATAAAGCCTTTATTGAGACAACACACACACACGCACACACGCACGCACAGAATAGTAATAAAACAGTTGAATAGAGGCGGTACAAAATAATAACATTTTTTTTTAAAAAAAAAGAAAAAAAACATGTTTGTCACTACTATAACACGGTGACAACAATGCTTATCTATAATAGGATGGGACAGGGTTGTAGTGACGGGACAAGGAAGTAGGACTTAACATATTCACATGTAAATATTATATACACACAAAGGATGCACAATATGCAGTTTAATACATGTTCTTTGTAGAACGTAGTGTGTATAGATTAATAAACGTAAAGACTTTAGGTAAATCATATAATAAATGCTAATCACGTTGATGATGACACTTACCGGCGATCACGTATGGTTCTTGAGGGTTGATGAGGTACGGCGTGGTCGCCGCGGTTCCGGGCGGCGCGAATGTGGCTGCGGCCGCTGTCGGGGTAGCGGCTGGAGCTGACGCGGCTGCCGCCAATCCGGCGGCCGCTGCGGCCAGTTGTTGCTGTTGCTGCAGATGGAATTGCTGCTGTTGCTGTTGCTGGATGAGCTGCAGTTGTTGAGCCGCTACCGCGGCGGCGGCGGCCGGGTTGGCCGCCGCCGCAGCTGCTGCTGCCGCTGCTTGTTGGGCTTGGTGATTACGGAACAGCTGCTGAACGAAAGGCGATAAAACGAATAAGTTGACGATCGATGATGACGTACACAATATGATTTTGTGTTTGGAAAAAATAGTTTTTTTTTACCATGCCAAGGGAGTACAAAAAATTTCCATACGTCAAAAAATGTACACTTTATTTATCGTCATTATGACATCCAAACCATCATGCTGTTCTACACAATTATTTACAAGTATGTACACATACATTATTTATATCTTGTTATAAAGGCTTAGTTGAAGGTATTATAATATTATATCGCCGTCGTCGTGATAGGTTTACACGATGCGTTTTTTTTTTACTATATTAAATATAGACGTTTTAGTAATTTTTAATAATACACGATAACTTTTAATACAAGTAGTATTTAATAAACACTTCTGTAGTGAAAAAAAGAAACAGTAAAAACTTGAGCGGAAATATGTATAATATGTGATGTTCAAATAATAATCAAACATAATTGCGAATGAGTTAACATACTACATATTTCCCTGGAACGACATAGTAGGGAGACAATAAGTAATTATTAGAAAACGATACAATAAAGCTATAGATAAGTACAATAATAATAATATATTATAATATAAGACTTTCGTTTGAAAGTTTATTATTATAAGTTATAACCGAGCTGAATATCTCAATCCACGTAGATGTAATTTTTTTTTTGTCTATTCAATATCTATATCAATATCTATCTATTATGCTATCGATGATAAATTAACTTATAATTTTATTTGTTTTTAGAACAGACAAGTGAAATTGACATTTTCATTTTACGAACAAATATTTTAAGTACATTTTCAAACAGTAATTTTCACGGATTATATGATGTAGTACAAAGCGTGGTATGCCGTAAAAAGAATAAAAAGTTATTTTGATTGTATACCAAAAATTTCAAAAAACAATATGTTTTAAAATAATAACCGAACACGTGAATGAATGAAAGGTTTGAATAATATTCATATAGATGCGAAAATAATTTCCTTTTGTTTTAACCTAAACAATTTGTACACATAATTATAAAATATACATTCTAGTACTGTATACAAAATTGTAATCATCTAACCCAAGAAGGATTTTTATTTGTATTTAGAATTAGCAATCGCATTGCAAGTATTTAATTTAAAAAAAATATATATATAAATAAATAACAAAAACATAGTTAAAATATCATTGTATTTTATCAAAGGTTACAATATATATTAAACTCGTGAATAATAAATAATATTAATACAACCCGTAGCTATAAAAGGTGCTGAGTTTACTTTTTCAGTTCTTGGAAATCGGGCTCATTGATACACGTAGAATGCTATGCATTTTTTAAACTTTTTTGTATTTATAATCATATTTTCATGGCTACTTACAAAATAAATAACGAAATAAAAATGGTAATATGTTCACCTTCCCAAGTCCCAACATAACTCACACACATACTTTAATAAAACGGAAGAACTTTAAATAGTTCATGAACAATTCGTTTAAAACGTAAATGTGATCGAAATTTATAAGGGGCATGGAACATGGAAGTATGAATAGAAGGAAAAGTATAAAGAAAATAGGTAAAGAAAACATTATAAAGTGTAAGTCTTAACAAGTGTTCAAAGTAAATATAAATATATACACACACACGTATATGTGTAGTATTGTAAGAGGCATTAAATATTATTGAAATATCACACAATGCGCATGTATTATTAAAAGTTATACAAGGCCCTAATCGAAATTATATTTTTACCTACTTTATTCGGTGTGTATTATAAAGAAAATGGCTTTGCCCAAACAATAGCATCGTATTTCGGGAAATTCGATTAAAAGGCTCTAAAATGTTCGACAAACTAATAATAAATATACCACAAGTGTAACCGTCAACACACAAACAACCTCCACTATACACTTAACTATTAATACGTTTTCTCTTAATAAATTTAATTATTTAGGGACTGTAATAGGGATATACATGAAAATATACGTTAAAGGTTATTCATTACAATTGCGCGGCGGTGGCACTAAAACAACAGATTTCGTTTAAATTCAGAACGTATACTCTATACATGCATTTTTGTCTAAAAAAAAAAAAAAATAATAGCTTTTTTTCCATTTGCCGCCAAGAAGTAGATCCAACACACGAGAAGAATATATACTTGGTATCATTTTTCATTGGTTTTGTAAAAGCGAATGAAAGGAGAATAAAAAAATAAAAAGTAATAAGAATATATATATTTTTTTATCTCCGTACCAATTCGTTTCTCCTTCTAATTTTGCAATGCTGTGAATCGACGAAATGAACGTTGAAAAAAATAAGACCGGATACAGATTGAGTGGGAAGGAAGGAAGGAGAGAGAAATCGATGAGTGGTAGAGAAGACGCGGAGTTAAATGCCTGCAAAGTGGTTAACAGGAAATTCGACACGGGTATTAGCTACAGTATAGAGTATAGACTATATAGGTACTCGGTGCCGAAAAAAATAAAAATAAAAATACGCAAAGTTATGTACGTGCGTGAGAACGGACGAGTAGGACAATGACAAGCATTTTCACGGGCAATATCGAGGTATTTAGAAAAGCAATTTTGTATTCCGCCACCGCGTGCTCCGCTAGGAAGAGAGAGATACGGAATTTCGCGCACGCCTTTAGACCGGGCAAAAGCAATTGATCATTTTACCAACTATATCACCACCGCTACTACTATACCTACTATTCGTATTATACAACGACGATCGCATACCTATATATAGACGCTACCGATCCCTCTGGAGTCTAGGGAATACTATACGAGGTCGGCAATTATTATTATATAAGTTAGCAAATGCGAGGCGGAGGGGACTAGTGCTTCGTGTATACCAACTCAGTATTTTGATCAAATGCAATTTTTCTCTCAAAAACCGAAGAAGCGGTCGACAAAAATCAGCGGAATTTCATCATCAACATTACATATACTTACAGTAGCTGCACACACACACACACACACACACACACACACACACACACACACACACACACACACACACACACACACGAGATAGCATAATTATAAGGTCATCAAGGAGGGGGAGGAGATTCCTACTTGATTGGCCCGTACATTTTTAACCAAAACACGTCAGTTGGTCATTAGAATGAAACACATAGCAACGTTAATTTATTTATAACGGGTTATTATCGTTTTTCGTCCCTGTGGACATTTTTACGCTCATAAGTCATAACTCATAACAAACGCCCTTAAAATCTTTATACGACGCCTACAAAAAGTTAACATTATAAAAATTAATAGAATAATTGTCACAGTATTTATCCTCTACATATCAGTATTATATATGTATGAATTTTGCACCATCAGGAAGATAAAGTACACCTATGTTATCAAGGCAGTGCTTTTATTCGTACATTATAAACATAAGAGAAGAAAAAAAATAGAAATGTTTAATCATAATTTTTATAAGAATAATGTTTATCTTATAAAATATATAATATTAAGAAGCTCCGTACAAACATTAACTTTAAACAGTCGTATAAATTTGTTTTTTGTACAAGATGAGTGATTAAAAGAACAAGTTTAATGTTTGCGTATACAATATACATAATAAGTGACATAATAAAATTATTTTCAAGAAAAAAATATTTTTCTGCGTATGGTTTTATTATCAGTTCAAGTTATAAATGCTATAGTAGGTGTACTGAAGAAAAAATTATTACACTAAGTAAACATTTTTTTAAATCAGTAACCACGATTAGATTTCTTGGAAGACCACTCTAATAGCATTTGCTATCCTCTTATTATCGCTAATTTATCTATTAAATAAAAAAAGTTGATAGTGAAATTATGATTTTGACGATAAATACCGAAGTAGATTTTGAAATTAAAGTAATATCGTACCTACTTTGAAACAATGATCGCGTTTAGAACTCCTGTATGAAGTAATTTGACGAGCGTAATTAAATTCGCGATTGGGCGTTTTAACTTGTTATAAACTTAAAATACTTGCAGTAAGACTGGAGCTGAAGTTTTTACTTGGTTTTCGAAAAGAACAAAGAAAATATATTACTAATATATAATAGTCTCTCGACTATACTGTATAGCATACAATTCGGTCCAACGTTTAAAGTGAGTTTTTAAACTATTAAATATAAAACTATATTATACATAAGTAGGTATATTATAAATGTGAAAAAAAATTGCACGCGTTATATTTACTGGTAAATCGTAATTGGTGTATAATTCGTTGTTTTGTTTATTATATATAATAGTTACGGCATTTTAAAAATATTTAATTTTTATTAGGATGTACAAAATATTATTTTACACAAAGAACATAAATCGTTAAATTCTTGGGTAAAAACTATTTAATATTGATAATGTTTATACATTCTTGACTTGTGAACAACAATATTCCGATATGGAATATATTATATATATCGATGAATAGAAACTAAGCAACGAAACAAAGTTTTGATTAATTATAATCAGTTAAAAACACTATATTATAAAAGCTAAACAATATAATACAATAATGTATACACGTGTGTATAATAACGATAAAAAATAATAATAAACGATTCGCTAATAATATTAGACTAATATCAGGTTTATTTATACGGTGAAACGAGCATGAAGAAATTATGGCTGAATATTTCAATCGAAAAAGTTTAGTTGCTTTCGAAAATGAAAACTCGAACGCTTTTTAAGCGCTCAATACATAAAGGAAAGAAGAGATATTGACATTGGTGTTATGCTAATATATATACATGTAGTAAGTATTCGGCGTATTCGTGAATATTAAATAAAAATACACTGAATAGTGTCGAAGTAAAAACATAAAAACCGACTGTGGGTCGATATAAAAGTATATATAACCTTTAGCTTGGTGCATACATATATAATATGACGATGAGGGTGAGGTGAGTAAAAGCGTTGGAAATTAGGTAATAACGGCAAGCGAAAAGAAACAATGTGAAAAAGCAACGATTCACGGAGTGAACAAAGTTATTCCAATTCAATTAAGTCGTATTCAAGGGATATACTATGTACACTATGTATAGTGTATACATCGAACGATGACCGATGCAGAGGCATTTACAGCAGTCATTAACTCTGCGGAGTGAAATCGCCACCACACCCCGCGTACATAAGTATAGATACTACTGATGGGGAGGATGACGAGTACGAGTGTTATTGATTCACTATATCTGCCCTTATGTGCCGTCACATACGTAGCTGGTATATCAAACAATACTGCAACCGTATACGACAAAAACAAATACCGATCAATCTAGATATGCAATAATAATAATAATAATAATAATAATAATAATAATTATAATCGGTATAACAAACGGGCGATGGATGATCAACGGCAGCAGGAGGCACAGAAAGAGAATATTATAATTTAACGGGAAACTTTGTGCCGAGTAGCGCGGAAAGAAGAGTTGGTGCGGATTAATTGATTAATTAACGGCCGTGCGTGCATAACAACACCGCGGCCCCGCTTGACACGACCGACATAGACAATTACGATAATACACCCGCGGTGAGTGAAAAGAGATTGATGCGTATGCACGTGTGTGTGTGTAAACAAAGTGTAAACGGATATGATTTGACGCGGCTCTTGGTGTGGCGGAGGGGGAGGGAAAAACCTCCGAACTCGATGGAATAATACATCCGGGGGTGGGGGAGGTTTACGAAGGCCGTGAGTGAGCGCGTGCGGAAATAAGCCCCGTACAACAAAATATGCCGAACGGCGACGCGCACATCTGTGTGTAGAAGGTACTGACGTTTCAAGTCAGCTAAAAATGATTAATATACAACGGAAAATCGACGTGCAGCGTGTGAGTGCCGCCAACAGATCAGACGAGCGCGAGCATACCATACCCATACGGATGCTGCGGCGGCGGTGCGCTCGTTTTTTTTTTTTTTTAAATCTTTTTTTCGCTCAACTTGGGTGCAACGTTCCGAGTCGACGGGGATGTGTAAAAACGGTTCGTTAACCCCGTGATATTCGTCTTGGTATTATCCGCCGTCACGCGAGACGTCTGTTATTGGAGGTTAGTATGTATGTTGTGTTTACCCGGAGAAATCTACAAATCGCTGATAATAATATGTCCGTATTGTTTTTCTCGGTTTATCTCGGAAACACGTTGTCTGTTTCCGGTGCCACCGCCACGCCATGACCGAAAAAAAAATATCGGGGGTAAAATTCGTACGTGATAAGGAGCGGTGGGCGCCGCTGAGAACGAACCGGAAAAGGAAGACAAACTTACGAAATATGCAAATCGAAAAACGATTCATTTTGACGGGATCGCGTAAAAGGAAATAAGAACATTAACGAAGTCGGAGAGAATAGCGATGATGACGAGCGGGGTATACCGTTTTGTACTTTCGCTGGCCAGTTTTTTATACCCTAAATATAAATAGCTTTTACTTATTCAAGTGAATAAATCCCACCACTGAGATGGAATTTGCTACACCCAAAATAAGTGGCGAAGAAGCGACAACTCGTCTTTCTCGTTGAACGACCACCGGCTGTCATGTTCGGGAATAATTCAATTATCCTACGTATACTTCTATTACGTCATTATACTTCATATATTGATTACAATAATAATAATTAAAATGTAATTTTTTCAAGCATTATCCTTAAATAAAACCTGTTAAAAGCTACAAAATAATTCGAAAACATTCGACCATTTTTATTTGTTCACATTACGTATATCAAACAGAAATTATTATTATTTTTTTTTTAGTATACATAAATAGCATTATCTTTTTGACACAGTTTAAGCTGAGTTTAAATGAACAGTCCGTAAAATATAAAACGGTTATCTATATAAAAAAAAGTTTATTGTGTACTGTGTAGTATGCATGGATAAAAATAAAATAAAAATGTTTTGTATGGTTTTTTTAATTAGGTTTTTGTTGTTGTTATTATTCATTGTATATAGAATTAAAAATAAAATAAATGGATTTATTTAGAGTAATATGTACATTTAAGAGAAATATAGTACGAAATATGAGAATTTTATATCATTATAACCAAGGGTGACTGAATTGAAATATAGTTGTCAATGAAATGTAGTCTGTTTTATTATAATAAGATCATTATATACAAACTAAAATAAAAAATGACGATAATAAAAACAATGATGACGGTGGTTGCTTTGTTTCTGACTAATAATGAAAAATCAGTTAAAATCAAAAACCATTCAAAATATACATCAGCTAACAATCGCCGACGACATCGTCGTTGACTCTTCATTTGCATACGGTTCTTGGAATCCATTAGAATTCGCTGGATTGGAATAAATCCCATTTCCATGACTTCCTATAGTCTATATTGGGAGCAAACAGCAAGTTGTAGCGCTGGCGACAGACGGAGCTGCTCCCCTTGCCAATACCCCGAGGAAGAATCTCCCAGCTGAATAATAAGACTTATAACAATAGTCCAAAGGTTTATCTGTACATGCACAGTAATTAATCATCTAGGATATTCTCAATTTGACGAGCCGTGCAAAGACCTTAGAGATATCGAATTGCAGACAAATCGAAACGGATGACAATAACACATTCAAAATAACGAAATGATTATGTAAATATATGGACGTAAACGTATCTTTTGTAACGCATAAATTATATAAATGATAGGCAGGACAGAAAACAATTCAATTAAAAAATAAAATACTAAATAAAGAGATTTCGTTTGCTGGATGAATGTGTGATGAGAAATTAAAATAAACAGGGTTTTTTGAGCACCATTCAGTAAAACTGTATGTATAAAATATTGTATGGGGTACCTATATACAGCAGGTATGAGGGGGGTATTCACGACCGACGGCAAGTTTGTCAATTAATTTGAATTTAAGCTCGCTTTATCGTTCTCTCTCTCTCTTCCATATACGGTTCTTGTTATTCCACTCACATCCTTCTAGATAACGTTCTAAAGTTATGCACATTTTAAGATTGCCAGCTGGTATCTTAGTCCTTCGAAGTTTATATAAACCATCTGAATATAATGCTGGTTGGTCAAAGGTTTTGTAACAGGGGTAGGATTATATTATCTATGAGAGCAATCGATGGTTTGCGTAGTAAGCTACCACGAAGTTTTCTCTGTATGCCGACAGGAAGGTGTTGTATACAGACATCTCGCACTAACGATAAAATGTTACGGAGTGTTGCTCGTTTATTGTTTTGACATTAATTGGTATATTGAAATAAAACCCTCGATTAATTAGCACAGAAAGTAGGGGAAATATAAAATTGGTCCGTAAATGTATATTGTTTGATAAAATTATGGGTTCGGGCTGTGATTTTGTAAAACAGTTTGTTTATGAAATTATGTTTTGAACAAAGTAAAACTTTCGGGCACTATTAATAATGTATAAAAAATGACCAAAAATGGTTGAAACGTTTCAGCTTGGTTTTCAGTTTAAAACAATTTTGTCTCAACTCTCAACAATTAATTTTGTGGTACAGCACAATGGTAACAAGTGAAATTAAGAGTTATATTGTGTTTTAAACGTTTAATTAGGTCTAAAAAAAATAATCAAGTCTAAGTTGATTTTATTTATTAAACTATAAAATTGAGATTCTTGAAAGGGAAGACCACCACTACCACTACCACTAAAGGTATGTTGCGCTTTTTCTATGTTCAGCGTAAATAATAACCAATTATTCCAATCAAATGTGCTATGCATAAAAGAATAACATTATATTTGACACTGAAGGCTTTATAGATGTTTTCTACAGCAAAATCCACCCTTTTTCGAGAACAGAAAACAATTTTCTATCACTAACATTAAATGCATATTTTTAACCAACACTTAAATAACTTTGTACTAAATAAAACATTAAACACAATGATAATTACGTCGTAAAAAACTTAGTATTGAAATTATTTTAATAATATATAATAACTTAATAAGATTTTTAATGCTTAAATAAACATGAATAATGAACTATGGGATTGAAAATATTTGTTGGGAACTTGTTAGTTGTAAACGGTATTTAGAGCAAATTTATCATTAAAGGTATGAAATCTGACTCAGATAATTGTTTTTTTTTGTTAAGAAAACATGTTTTATTACTTATACTAAATTCAACAGATAATATTTTTTCTTGACCTTATAATAATGACGATTCATGAACAGGAGAGTATGGATAACACGTACGTTAAATATTACCGTACTTACGAGTCGGACCCGAGCAATTAATTTCAAAATTCCAACTCGTTTAGTCCGGACGTTTTGGATCAACAATAAGCGGCTTACATAACAAACAACGAGTTACGTGTCTCAGACCTCAGTGTCTCCACTAATTGGTCCAGAGAGTATGACTAGCGTTTAGGTTAGCCAATTATATTTGTATATGCAGGCTATAATATTATTTCTGCTATTCGGGGGTGGGTTACATAGAAAATATCAAAACTGCTTTAACGTGACATTTAAATGTCCTACACTGACATTTTTAAACAATAGTAGGGACGCGACCACTACGCATCGTATTATACATATGAGGGGGAGGGGATAGAATATGACCTTTGCAGAAAACCCCTTTCACGTAAATTGAAAAAAGAAAACAATGTATGCATATATGCGTGTATAATCCATTGACATTTACCCTCAACACCCCAACGTCAACATTTTATATTTATCGAAATTATTCGAAACCGTCGGAGAGAGAAATGCACTCAACGCGCGAGGGAAATGTTTACACATTCGCAATTTGGCCATTCGACAGAACACCGAAGGGTTTTCTGGTGACGGAAATACAAATATAGCATAATACACTTCAAGCACACTCGCAACGTGCTTCAGTTATCACAGCTGATTGGGACGAGAATTTTTAAACCTGATGTGGATCGTCGTGGTCTTAGGGTATGCTATTTTATAAAACAATTCAAAATTGGCAAAGCAACTAAATATTTAATATAGCATTTATTTATCCCCCCACCGTAGAGAAAATCAATTTTTAGGTGGGTCTACTAAAATGCATAATTGTAAATTATCTAATAACGGTAATAGGCTTAATTTAATTCAAGGACATTATTGACGTGCTTCACAGAAATCACAGCTTTTTAAAACCTGATGTTGATCGCCGTGGTCTTAGGCTATGCTATTTTATAAAACAATTCAAAATTGACACAGCGAAGAATTATTTAATATAGCATTTGTTTATCCCCCCACCGTAAAGAAAATACATTTTTAGGTGGGTCTACTAAAATGCATAATTGTAAATTATCTAATAACGGTAATAGGCTTAATATAATTCAAGCACATTATTAACGTGCTTCACAGAAATCACAGCTTTTTAAAACCTGATGATGATCGCCGTAGTCTTAGGGTATGCTATTTTATAAAACAATTCAAAATTGGCACAGCGACGAATTATTTAATATAGCATTTGTTTATCCCCCCACCGTAAATAAAATACATTTTTAGGTGGGTCTACTAAAATGCATAATTGTAAATTATCTTAAAACAGTAATAGGCTTAATACAACTATAATTCACGCACATTATTGACGTGCATCACAGAAATCACAGCCCTTTAAACCTGATGTTGATCGCCGTGGTCTTAGGGTATGCTATTTTATAAAACAATTCAAAATTGGCACAGCGACGAATTATTTAATATAGCATTTGTTTATCCCCCCACCGTAAATAAAATCAATTTTTAGGTGGGTCTACTAAAATGCATAATTGTAAATTTTCTTATAACAGTAATAGGCTTAATACAACTATAATTCACACACATTATTGACGTGCATCACAGAAATCACAGCCCTTTAAACCTGATGTTGATCGCCGTGGTCTTAGGGTATGCTATTTTATAAAACAATTCAAAATTGGCACAGCGACGAATTATTTAATATAGCATTTGTTTATCCCCCCACCGTAAATAAAATACATTTTTAGGTGGGTCTACTAAAATGCATGGATGATTTTATGTTATTTTATAATAAATTCTGAAAGTTTTATCGAGTTTTTTAAGATTTTATTAAAATTCTTATCACTATTATTCAATTATCTATGATAAAAACACAGAAAAAGAACTTACATTTTTATAGTTCAAATATATATCTTATGAAAAGTGTACGTTTATTTTATGAAACAAATTACATACGAGTACATTGACATAAACTATAATTTAATGAGTATATTTTGTTTTTAATTTAAGTAAAATTGTAAATATTTTATTTCTCTTTATTTGTTTAAAAAACGAAATTAAGAACATAAATTATAAGTTAATGCAAGTTTCTAAGATCCAACATATAACAGTTTATTAAACTTATCTCCTGCTCACTCATCGGTAAATATTTTTTCTAAATAGTTTTCAAAAATGGTTTTTCTTCTGTTTGAAATAATCCTATCATGTTGTGGTCGCTGTTTACACGATATATCGTGTTGCAATAAACTTCGACGATACAGAATGAAAACAGCGACTAATTGCTTTTGTTGCATTTGTTTATCCCCCCACCGGCACACTAGTGATTTTCCAGAGGGTCTACTAAAATGCTTCGGATCGCGGTTATTATTGTTTCATTATATTTTTATTTATCAAGACTAGAATTGAGAAACATGCAATCTATCTTATCGATGCGCCAAACGCGTCGGGCAAAAATCGTTCGTTTAACGTAACAAACAAAATTGTGAAACAAAGCGAGGGCATATTGAACTTTTCAGAAGTTATGACCAAGCTTTACTTATTCTGTTTTCGTTATAACAACATATTGCACGAGTCTAGAATGTTGAATTACTGGAAGAATAAAAAAAATAAGGACACAGCAAGTCCAGTTACACATTTTATAGTATGCTGCGTACTATAATATAAACACTTAGATTTACTTTATTATTTAACATTAAATATATGACCATATAGGGATATTTACGAATGTAAAAATATATATTCCAAAAAATGTAATATAAAGAAAAACTTCGGTAGATTTGATCTACGACAATTACTATTTAATAAGACTAAAGACAATAGAATTCTATTACATGCAAAGATTACAGATAGGTAGACAGTCAAAATATTAAAGAAAAAAGCCTTAAGTTTTATTTGTAGAAAAAAAGTATATAATTTCATTATGTAATGAGGAAGTATTATGTATATATATTAACTAATATATATTTACTGTTGTAATAAAATTGTATAATTAATAACTTCGTGAAAAAATAAATATGCAAAATATTAAATAAATATAATTGTTGAGATATCATGATTAAAGTATTCAGTATAACATAATAAAATATAATTAAAACCTATTTAAATAAAGAATAAATAATCAACACTATTCGATAAAATAATACATATAAAATATTATTCATAAAAAAATAAACTTGATTACATTAATTAAATATACATACAAATGTAGAATACCATTAAAAGAATCTGGAGCAGTTTAATTTTTATTGTAATAGTATGATTTTGTGTACTTTCAGAAATTATGCGTTGTCTGTTTGTTATGATTTTAAATAACATCATTGTTATTTTAAATGGTAGCAATATTTTATACATACAAATCGTTTTATTTTTTTTTTATGAAAAGTATGGATTTAATTTAAATATCAAGAAAAAAATGTATAATAATGTTTTTATAACTAAATTAATTTTAATAATAAAAGTTTTAAGTTTATGATACCAAAACGATTAATTTGTAATATTTGTTTGTAAAAAGAACTAACCACTAACGGAGATAACTTTGGTGTTTTTTTTTGTCATTAGCATCCGAAGGAATAAAAAAATATGGGATTATGATTGATCACTGTCGAAAAAACTTTTTACTCGTGTGCAAAAACTGGTCAAACACCAATTTGTCATACGTGGGGTTTCCTGTTAACTTCGCAAATGTTGATTGCCATTTAAATTTCGAACGATTCGTTTTATCGAACAAACTTAACAATTTCATAGATTAAAACTAAAATTGTTCAATAATTTACCATAACCGAGTAGGTACCTAGAGATAATTTAGAACATGCTTAATTTAAACAACATATTGAAACCCACAGTATATTGCTCTGTTACACTAAAAAAGAGAAAAGGACTCGAGGAAGCAATTTTAAGTATTCTGTGTCCTAGAGTTAAATCATTTCAACAAATAAAATAAATATTTAATACACGGGTATAACAATTAAATTGAAAATAAAAGAACGGATAAAATATAATTCTAGTATCTTGACAATATTATATTTCAAAAAATTGAAAGTTATATACTTATTTTTCTTTGATGCGTGTACTTCAAGTTAAAAGTTAAACAATTCGAACATGGGTGGCGGGGTTCTACATTATAAATTTTAATATTTCACACATAGCGAAAGTTTACGGGGGTTAGGTGGTTTTTATAAACACCGAACAACTTCACCACCCAAGACCTTTACCCACTATTACTCTCACAAGAGGTATTTCGCATTAATCAATTATGATTACAATTCGGTACATTATTTTCATTACTCAACCTCGACATAGCGTGTTTTAATGACAAATGAGCCGATTCTGGCATAGGAAAATGACTAATGGAAAATGCGTCAAAGGCGCCCAATGCTCCAACTGGGGGGAATGATTGGTACCAGTAGTGAAAACGTGCCAAAAAAAAAAAAAAACTAGCAATTGTAGCAATTGATTAATTCTGTCAGCATAACATTGTTTGCGTGACCTTTAAGCGATCCAAAAATTCCGAACATTAAAAGAAAAAGTATCTATGACAGTTGAGTCTACATTTCAACGATAAGCAAACTGCCAAAAGCAATATTTATTTTCAATACATTTATTTTTGAATAATATTTCCCCACAATGTATTTAAACAATTGAAGTAATTGATCATATTTTTAACTCAAATTTCGTACATGCCAAGTTTCAAAATATTTATACTATAGTTTCTTTATCACATTGAGGGACAACCATAAGAGCACAAGAGAAAAATAAAGAGTGCTTTAGATACAAAATGCTATAGTATGGAAATGTAGTTAAATCGAGTGCTTTTATATGGTTTCCAAAAAAGAAAAAAAAAGTACGTCGTAACCCCGAAACTAGGTCAGATGAACATGCATTTGAATTTGCCTATATTGAAAACAATATTTTTTTTGTTGATATATTTTACTTTTGTTTGGGGTGAATCATATTTTTCTGTTTAATATTTCATTGGTAGTAATATAAGCTTACATAGATAAAGTTCCTTTGCGAAAAAAGAATAACGGTATTAAGAAATGCAACAGTTGTAAATGACAAATAAATATTTTAGTACTATTTTTTATTTTAACGATGCAAATTTTTTTAACGCTTAGTTATTTTGACTTAGCATTTTCTGTAATACAAAGAATATGCATGACTATATATATAGAGTCTATATTATAGACTGCAAAAATATATTTTAAATACATTTTCGATTTTTATGATAATTATCTGTGGGTAATTGTGTTATGAGAAAATAATTGATACCGGGTATCAATATAGTACCTAAATAAAGGTTTAATATATAGTTCATTTAGGAAGGGAACAATTTATGATTGAATGAACCACGCATAATTTAATATTGTTTATTAGGAATGATGACCACACTTGTAACCTCAAAATATGTGTTAATTAATTATTATTTTTGAAAATTATACTTTAGATGAAAATTATAATTTTTCCAATTTTAAAGCAGATTCATTTACAAAAATGTTGTTAACGCATACAAATCAATTATCGATACAGGAACTTTAAAAATTCATAAGTTATAGACTTACAATTAATAACTTTCGATTTGAAATATGATATTTATACTGCATACATTTTAGATAACTACATTTGGATAAATAATCTACTTCAAAAAATGTAATTAAAAATACATGTAGCTAATTCAAAAAATTAAAAGCTATAAAATACAAATTGTTTTTCTTAAAAAATCAGTGGATTAGTGAGAATTTCAAAAATTAGAATATAAATACATTATATATAAGGTAAATAGCTACAAAAATTTACCTCTTCACCAGGTAAAAATACAAAATACTTAGATGAATTCTCAGAAAATTGGAGATGAACTTAAAGATAAAATAATATCGAATGATTTTTTAAGTGAATACACTATTTTTGAAGTTATTAAAGTAAAAATGTTTTAGTTATATTTACATGGCATACCTAGTGACAATCATTCAAATTATTATTTGCTATTTAAAAATGTATACCTATGACCGAAGTAAACAAAAGTTTGTTGAGTTTGTTCATTTTCATATTTGAATTGCATTGAAAAATAAAGAACTAACATATTCATTTTCAAATTTCGATGAACTCTTGAATCTATTGTTTTATTAAAACCCACATAAGTAATAGTTAGAACATTTCAACAGTATATTTTTATTTTATATTTGAGCCATTAAATTGCATTTAATTTTATATGAAATTAATCAATTATTTCATGTATTTTAAGTAAATATTAGTGAATTAAATTAAGGATAAACCATGGACGTTAATTGGATAAAACGATTTAATTGCCTTGTCATCAAGAGGATTGTCATCAAGACATATCTTGGTGAATTTTAACTGTCATAATTCATATGAAAATGAAATAGAAACGGTTTATAAAATAAACATGTATAATATATATGTAGTATAATATAACTGAATTAATAAGAAATATTTGATCAAAGATTGATAGCCAAATTCGTTTTGATGATATTTCTTATAAAATATATACAGTGACGCGTCACTTAACTCTTAAAATAATTTTTAAATTATTTCATGAATAACGAGAAAAGAATGATTTTCCTTTCTCTAAATATAAATACAAAAAATATTCATAATTATAGGTAGTTTACCAAAAATTATAAATTATAACATTTATAAGTATATGATAAAACATCAGAAAAGTGCGCAAAGCATATTTAGGGCAATCCAAACGGTTAGCTAAATTAATTACTTATCATATTGTATACACTAAAATATTCTTAAGTCAACAAAACTAGAGTGTCTAATTTTACGAATCTCATCACTCGTGTACTCGCTTTCTTAGCCAATAGTTATTCATCGAAACAATATTTTTAAACATTTTTTAGTATTCCAAGCTTCGAATATTAAAATAATCGTAAAGAATGTTTACGCAGTGTTATAGCACACGTGAGTACTATATGACGCATGCTTATAAACAACAATTAGATTTTTCCTTTTTTATATAACATAAACTTATATACCTGTTTAATGTGTATATCTACGATGTATCTTTACACTAGTAAAATACCCTTTAAATAGATTTATTATTTATACATTTGGGATCTAATAACTTGTATAAAATAGTTTATATGTAAGAGGATATATTGATACATATGTACGAAGTAACAAGTACTTATTTTTATTCGAAACTTTTCACTATAAAAAAAAATTTAATGAAAAGGTTTTAAACCAAGATAAAAGATTTCAAAATTTTAACAGCCCTACATAAAATTAACATATGAAAAGTAGTAGCTTTTTTATGACGATGATACATTTTTTTTAAAAGTTTTTATGTACTCACTGTTGGCGGTGTTTTAACACTTGTAATAACCCACTCACCTGAAACAAAAAACAAAAGCACCTATATATTAGTAAACAATAAATCAATGTAATGGCTTACGAGTAATATATGCAAAGAGCCTCAAGCTTGCCAGAAGCTCTACAAATACATTTAACCATATTTGTATTCATAAGATAATGTACTCATGACATTCAATAGTTTTCGTTTTCACTTATTTTTCACTTTCAATGATTATTTATTATGCAAACGACAAGGGAACGGTCGGTCACTCTTATATTAACACACACAATAAGAGACAACAAACTGAACCACTTAAAATTCAGAGCAAGAACACTCGATAACGTTAAAAAAATATTTTTCTGCATTTTGAATTACACATACATTGATACGAGTAGTATTTTCCATATTAATTATCTCTACAAAACAATTAATATACTAATTATAATGTACATAAGAAAAATGCAATCAGTAAAAGATATTTGCAAAGAGAAAGAAGTTTTAATTATTACTAAAAATATACATAAAATAAAGATATTAAAGACTTTAATAAAATTAATTTTATAGGAATAATTTAAAAACCTATGTTGATATTTGTAAGCGTCTAGAGCTTTTAGAATACAAATTAATCAAAAAACGATTAACTAAAAAAGTTTTGATAATTTAGTAAGTACCTATAGCTAAACAAGTAGCTTTACAGTCAATCTCGTTTGTTACATCCTTTTTTACTTAAATTACACGGTAAATTCTTCGAACAGTAACGAAAAGGGTGGATTAAGTCTACCATTCCCTCGGTGTTGTAAAGGTGTGTCAGTCAGTGTGAGAGACCACACCCATAAGGCTTTTAAGTTAGTGAAACTACGCCCTTTATTTACGTTAGCTCGTCAATAGTTATACAATTGATTGACAGTATAAAGGTTTGTTGTAGATTGCAGTGGCCTAAAATTAACATAATTCTGATAAGCCAAAAAAGAAAAAAAAATTTTAAATTTTTGTTTTTTTAATGAAAAACTGGTAAAAAATAAATAGGTTTAAACTCCAAATTGAGTCAAGTTTAATGTTAACATTCAAGGAGCCGATTAATAGGATATTCCAATTAGCTGGTTAGTTAATCTTACGTAAAACCTTAAGATTAAAAAAACTTAATTCCATCGTAATCATTGTTAACCACTAAACAACGTCCTTTAAATCCGAATTTAAGCTTCTTTTTTACACACACACACACACACACACACACACACGCACACGCACAGTTTAAAACAGAACGATAATTTATCAACGATTCTTCCGATGGAATAGAAAAGTAAAAATTAAAGAAAATCAAAATCAAAATCAAATCGTGGTGGTGGTTGGTACAGGAAACAGAGAAAACAAATTCAGTTGCAATTTGACGTAAACACGACAGTTTGGCAACAAACGCGAACATAGCGAACTTGAGTTATAGGAAAGGGTTAATTCATAAAAGAGTCGTTTGCCGAGACATACACACACGCTCACGCACCGGGCACGATTAAATACTAAGTTAGCGCATGCGTAGACTACAGACCGAGAATAATTTACACACCTGCGAATCCATATTATTGGGAGTTCGGGCGGTGGATTATGCATGAACCCGTTCACTTCAGCACGCACAAAAACTGAGAGGGATAAATAATATAAACGATGAGAAATTTGGAACCACCAATCTCCCCGTCCGTACAGATAAATATATATAAATAAACAAATAAGGTGGTTGAAGTTGTTTTTAGGGAGGGAGGTGGCGGACGGAGAGTGTATGGTATACACAGCAGCAATATATGCGCGGAACACATTTCTGCCTTTTGTCAATTCGCTGGTGACGGACAACTCGCACACATGTACGCACGCGTTAGTATCATTTATCAAACGTGCCGTGCACGCGTACATATAAATTCAACCACCGCCGGCGGTATGAAGCGCACGCATGTACCGAAATTGCATAACCAGAACGCCGGCGGTTATAGGAGATCCGTATCGTAGTTTTGGTGATATTACATATTTTATTATATTATTATTTCCACTTCTATTTTTATGAAATATGAATGTAGATTTTATTTCACGCAAAATCGCCTACCCCTTATCAATATACGAAGACGACAAAAACAATTTTTTTTTCTAGGTGTAACATTTTTTCGATTCCGAGTGAATGCATTGGTTAAAATGGATAAATGTCGAAAACATATTCTTCTACGAATAGCACTTTTAATGTAAGTGATGGGGGGAGTGTGCAACTTACGCAGCAAGGTCGGAGGAGCTTACTAAGACGGACCGGGGGCGATGACGGTAGTAAGAGGTTATTTTCGTATTATTAGGCTTTGGGTATATATAAAAACTACCTAGGGGCTGTGGTGGGCCATTCGTGCTGCGAGCCCATTACCGATATTAACGATTCTCGTGTTGCCAGACAATTTGAGGGCCCCGGTCAAAGTATATAATCATTAATATTGGTTACCCTTTCAGTCGACAAAGGCGAGATTCTACTTAGTTAAAAATAAAAATTTGACCACCGTGGTAGAAGATTTTTTTGACAGCTGCGCACACTACCGTTGAAATAATGAATACGAAAGGGTTGATTGTCCAGGCAATAAAATAACAATAATGAAAATACTTTCTCGGTTTTCGTTTTCGTATCGATCGTTATAAAAATATCAAAAAAAAAAAAAATTACAAAAACACCATCCGCGTGCGAGTATAATACTCGTATTTATATAGCTCACAAAATATTATTTTTCATTTCATTTTAACTTGATATAAATGACATTTAACAAGCATTTACCGGTTTTTTTTTTTTATTACACCATATATTTTTAAAATCTTCTAAAAAGGAACTATCATGGCTTATAGTATACTAACAACGAGTACTTAATTTAACCACTTAGATGATTAAAATGGAAATTTCGACAGCAGCATGAAACATTAAAAATGAAACGTTAATGTATAATTAAAATAAAAGTTTTAACTAGACGCATTATTTCAATAGTAAAATACTTTCAATCATAATAAGAAATTTAGACAATTAAAACAAAAGTCTACTATGTATTATTTCATAAAAATATTATGTTGTAGAGTTAACTCAAGACGATAGTAAACAGTACCATAAAAAGAGCTGTATCCAAATAAATTCACGGGTACCTCAAATGCTCAAGAGTATTGTTTGACAGGTCAACGGAATAGAGTAAAATAAAGGAGAAACAAAATATATTATTTTTGTTCTAGTAAAAACGTAAAATAATGCCATTAAAATTAAACCAATATTATTAAATAAATTAAGAAAAATTATATATTTTTTACGTGAAAAAAATTTGAATTTAATTTAAATTGGTATACAACGCCGAAGTATGTATTATAATTAGTTACTTAATAGTAAAAATCGTAACAATCACGTTAAGGTTAAATATAGTATGGATAATAATTATAATATAATTAATATAAATTAATTTCTATCAAAAAAAAGATAAAAAAATTTCATTAATAAATGAAAATCTAAGGTTTGTATATACTAATTAATAACATGAATATTGCAAACATTGAAGGGATTTAAAGTTTGAAACAGACTCAAAACTTTTTTGTCTTTAAAAATAATATTAATGATAATTAATACTTAGCAGTTAAAATATTTTAATTCTTAGATGGCTTTCAATTAATTTATTTAGTCCAAAGTTTATTTCTATTTTTAAGTGAAAGAGGATTAATAAGGGGTGATTCTTAATACCAAACACCAAAGGCATGTTCAAAATTATTTTCAAATCCCAAACGAAGAAAAAAAAATTCTCAAACTATAAGTATAACAAATGCATAAAATAAACATACACCATAATCTTGATCTGGGATAGCATATGAGAAACTAATAATACGTGTACGACAAGACAATACCAGAAGTTCGAATCATATCTATACATAAAAGACGCCATTCCGTTGTGTAATTTATCCATAAAGAATGAAAAGTAACACGTATCCACATAGGAAAAGACCAAAAAATTTTATTTGCACACATAAAAAAGAATTTTTTTTAATCAAATAGAGTTCACTGAGGAGCGGAAATCTGTATTATTATTAACATTGAAATCCAATGACGACTGATTTCCAATAAAGTTGATATGGTTTACGAAATAAAAAAAAAAATCAGAGATGGTCGCATCGTATACAACTACGAATTTCATTTAGTCTACAGACGTTTATTTTTTTTCTTTGTTGAATGCTATTAAATTATAATTATATATCTACAAAATAAGCAAATACATTTATACGTCTATGTCAAACAAGTATTGGTTTATAAATTAAGCTGAACTTATGACCTACCTTACATTGTAGTACGATACACCAATATTATGTTTATAAATAGGTATACTAACCAAACATATAAGCAAAAACCAAAACTATTATATTTTTGAAATAAAATACCCTTTTAGCCCTAGTGCAAATAATATCAATGTAGATAGATAATAATAGTACAAAATAGTTTTATAGCACTAAAATAAAAGTGTATGAGGAAAAATACCTGGCAAAAACGCGAGACCTAAAATAATAAATACTTCCAATAATTTATTATGCATTATAAAATTAAAAAGATATGAAATAGTAAAACATAATGGTATTGAAATTTAATATTACTGGTTTGAATCAGTATAATTTTATTTTTTATTGACCATAAATGCGCCCTATACATAATATATTGACACATTCAGTGAGCCAGAGTCGTTAATAATGCAGCAGTTACACATCTATACATGTTAGAATACAACCAATATGTGTATGCATTGAAAGTGCTAACATTTCTGAACAATGATTTTCAGTGTTTGTTTCTTAAATAAAAAATGTGTTTTGAGAGATTTGTATATATAATACAGCATTAATAAAGTACAGATGCGATATAGGTTAGGGATTTTAACACGCATTACCACGAATGTAACAATAAATTACAACACAGTACCTTATTATGAAGCCAATTAACTAGAGGTGATAGGATTAAGCACAATCTCAAAGGGCAGAGAAAATTAAGTCTTAAACTAATACATCTCAGTACTCTCTGATTCTTGTCAGCGAATGAATTTAGGTCGAAATATCAGTCACTATATAGAACTTACAGGCAACTATAGCATGTTGGGGCTACCCTAATGACGAGAAATCATTTTCGATTCCTTACATTTAAACCCCCTCCTGAATTAGATGCACAGGCGGTCTGGTACATACTCTTCGAAATAAAATCGACTTCCATTAGAGGCCCCATTTGCCATTTTGCACATGATGCCGTAATATTTTATTTTCTGGGTCATTCCAACTGAATTATTGAACCTATTTCATCACGACACTAAAATAGACATTTAAATGAATGTACAGGTTTTTCCCACAAAAGGGCAGTTCTTTCCACTGGGTTTAATATTGACCCTTTGGTAGTTTTATACGGAAGTGGCGATTTGTTTTTTTGTTTTTTATAACTTTGTTTTTTTTTAGTTCACGATTTTTTTTCTGTCTCCTGACTACTACCCGAAGAGACATGAAAAATGTATTCGCTTGTCAAACGTTTAGCATCTGCAAATCCCTCGGCAGACCTTTAACCCTATGTAACCATTAATCTTAGCCGTTGCAGTCAAGTTATCCGAATAGTAGTTGTGTTCAGCTGACAAACACTCTACTGCGTTTGTCGCATTTCCCATAGTTTTGTTGGGTAACTATTTTTTATCATCCTAAGCTTCATAAGAATGATATAGAAATATATAGTAGTTCTTTTGACACGTTCATGTATGTATGTTATAACAACTTGATATTGGATAGTAATGAGTCAATATACTAGCCAAATCTTTGAAGCGTTGGTAGAAGAATTAATATTATTCGGTTTAAGCACATGAACGTACATAAAAACTACCAATGAACAAGAGTTAGGTACTTCATATGAAGACTAAAAATTGAATGAATCTTTCATAAGAACCTCATCTAAATATAATATATCGATATAGTAAATGTATGATTTTATTTTTAATGTTAATTAACTTTAAATAACTTATAAAACGGTATAATGTTGGCACTTTAGTATATATGTGCGCGCGCTTATCTATTACAATAAATTTAATAAAATGTAGATATAAAATAAACTATAGGTATAGTTCCAAATCAAAAAAAAAAAAAAATACCAAAAATCAATATTAATGATACAACGAAACGTACACTTTATAGACAACCAAAAGTTATTAAATTGATGATTTATTTATACAACGAAAAATAATAGGTAGCAAAATATTTTAGTTAAAAATACAATCTCGTGAACAATCTACCATGGGTATTTATTTATCTAATGGAAGTATTTTTGAAGCAAATAACATCAAGTAATGAAAGTCGGGACGCTTCATTTATCAACAATTAATGATTCTATATTTTTTTTTAAGTTAAAAATGTATTTCAGTTTATTTATATATAATACAGCCCTCATAGCAATCGTTTCTACATAAAGGAAACTACGTCATTTTATTAATTTAACAATGCACTTTCTTTCAGGCTTATTTTCGAACACTTGAACATTTGCCAGTAAGAGTAATCAGATAAGATAAAAAATGAATTACTTAGTTTTTTTTTATCATACTTTCTAGGTAGTTTTAATGCAAAATTATAAAACGATGATGCGTACAGTCTGCAAGATTACACGTGCGTCAAATGTTAAATTTATTCATATATTCAATATCCATATCCAGAGACATGGCATATGATTAATATTCTTCGTTTTGTACGTATATGTTTGATATGATATATATCTAATAATACCTTTCTATTCTACTAATTATTTAAAATTGACTGCATGTATTACGATTTGCACCTTACATCGTCAACGTAGAAGTAACATATACTAGCATTATAAAGCATAATATTTCATACCTTTACAAATTCAAGTCGATCTTTTTTTAAGATTCAATAAATTTATATAAATTAAATTGAAAGATAAATTAACTCAACGTACTTTTGAACAAGAATTTCATGGAATTCATAGGCTATATACATAAATACATAATAAATAGAATCATCTATTTACGGAAAGTAATATGAACGCAATATAAAAGCAATATGAAAGCTTTAATACGAAAAAAACTGTCGGGCAAAATTGATACTCCATAAAATATTTTTTAAATAGAATAAGTTTATTCGTTATTCACAAAATTATTGATCATATAACAGAAAAACCAGTGAATAACAAAAACACATTCTATTCTGTCATTAATTATTACACAGGACATCATTGCACGGAGTACCAATGTCAAAAAACGATTGCATTTTCTTGGATATTTTAAATACTACTTCTTCTACTTCGATTTTAAAAGTTCTAAGAGTTCTATGTTTCATCAAAACGTTTCACAAAAACATTGAACAGTATGTGCAATAATCAAATGTTTGAACTAAAATTATACACTCAGAATAACAATAAATTATATAAAAATTGAAAATTAAAACCAGTATGCCAGTATTTTTATCGAATTTATATATTTTTAAACATAATAATAAAAGCAAATAATTTTAATATCAAAAGTATTTTGTTGCTATAAAAACCACAATATTTATGTATTGATTGATGTAAAGAAAAGTCCATTGATTTCGTTTAAAAAAACATAATTTATAAAATGTTGGTATATACTATACAATAATATATTATTTATGATTGAATAAATATTACTTATAAAATACTAACATACAAAGTTAAAAGTATAGTTAAGACACAAAAATAAAACGTTTCAATATAATAAATTAAACATTTTTACAATCACAGTACGATTTGTAAGAAACTAATGCATTTTTTACTTCATTGCAACACAATTTATAACAAGTTAATCACATAAATCTAAAATAAGGTAATGCGTAGGATATTAATTAGAAAATTAGTTTAAGTATTATGAATTTATTCTAACCAGTTAGAATTGATTTTTTTTAAATATCGGCAGCACAACAATCTTTTATAATGTTTTTTTTTTTTATTGACACTTTAGGCTACACTAAGATTTTGGCTAAAAATAATTATACGCAGGTGGTCGTACTTTCTGAATACGAAAATAGCTGATACTAAGACATGAAAGATATAACACTTTTTTTTCTTGTTTAGCCAACATCATTATCCAATTCTAATAATTGCTTTTAAATAATACCCTAATATTCTATATATATACACGCATACATACACAACAAATATCAACATAAAAAAGAACCAATAATATACTTAAAAATGCATTTAAATAGATTTTACAATGCTTCTCATAGTAACAAATTATTTCAGATATTCCTGAAATGTTCGCACTTCATTGAATGTAAAATCAGCCATTTACTTTTAAAAAAAAATTGAAATACCGGGAAACGTTATTTTATTAGTCTAAAAAATAAAAATTAATACTTACATTGGTTCATTACTTCATTAGTATACATTTATTTAGGTAAAAACGCTAATATTTCATGATCGTTTTCACCTGATACGGGTCATTGAATGGTGTGATTTCTATAATTTTTAACCGGTATTTTGAAAATAAATATATAGATCTTTTTATGGCAGTCTAATTAAATCATCTCTCTTGTTTGTCCGCATATATAATAGGAGCATGTTTAACATTACACAAACTACGTGCAGAGAAAGTGTTATAATTCTATCAACGTTTGAATATATTTTCACCTGTATACAATGTAAATGTAGGCTAAGTTATACTTATTGCAGAGAGGTTTTTTTCGTTTATTTCTAGATAAAAAACAACTAGTGGCATATAAATCATACAAATTTTGTCTAGAAGAAAAATGGGAGAAATCTGAGAAAACAAGACCCATTAACACAGTATTGTTAAATTGTTAAAACTTATTCGATTTTAATCGATAAATGACGTTATAATACGAGTACTTATCAGTTACCGTATACTACGATGTGGTTAAATCGCCAAATTCGAAATAATAATAAAAGAACGTAATAGCGGAGGAATTGTATACAAATTGTAGAGAATTTATCAATATATACTTAGTATAATCACTGACTATTAGACAGATATTCCGAGTATACAATAATAATAGTCTCTAAATAAAAAAAAAAAATGATCTTACCAAATACAAATCGTAATAATTGAGTTTTTTTTTTTTTACTATCAACTCTTTTTTGTTTGATGTATGTATAAGTATATACATATGAACATATAAAATATAATGTTACACTATTACTGCAACAGTAACTACGTTTTGGATATGATGTGTGTTTAAACATTCGAATGTCTAACGGGTTACATCCCCAACAAAACAGTGAAGCGAGTAGTAAAATAAAAATAAAATAATGCCGGGTACTTATTGTACGAAAATGACACGCCGGGCAACAATAATGATATTCATAGTAGAATGGCATCGTGGCGTTATTTTGGATTCCATTTTAGCACTCAAGGACTTACACACCGAAGACGTGCCCGAACATTCATTACACGCGCGAGACGCATTTTAAATTCTTCGATGGAGCGGGGAAAATGTAAACAGTTTGCATGCAGAGTTTTTATCATAATTCCCTTAGTGATATATTTTTAAAAACGAAAAATTGTTAGGATTCTTACAACTTATTTTTTTTTTTGGAAATGGGAAACGAAGAACATATTGCCATAGAAAAAGCACATCATAACAACAACAATTGTTTCCAGGAAAATACGGGGATTTCTGAAGTTTTTAATCCACCACGTGGATAATACAGTATAAACACTTAGTAATGTATTGATCTCACGAATGACCCAGCATAGTACAGTTAAAAGTAAAGTATCAAATCCTTTTTTTTTTTTGCAGAAAAAATAATAGAAAATAATTTCATATTATGTTTTATAAAAACTGAGAATATCTTTATCAATTATGTATAATTGTGTGTAATTATAAACCGCTTGAACTCGCCATGATTATACAGAAGAAAACTGTACTAAATGAATAAGTGGCAGTTCTTGAACAAGTTCATCAAAATGAAGGCAAAAAATATTTGTAAATACACTTATAGGACTTCTTGAGTGAAACTCCATGTACATACAATATTTATTCAGCAGAAAAAGTCCCAAGGGGAAGCGACCGAGCCCCCTCCACATAAAACTACTCGTGATTTGTAGTTAATTTTATATTAAGACAATAAGAAAAGAAAATTGTTTTTTCTCCGATAGGTAATAAGAAAAATAGAATAACTATCATTTCAAATAAATAGTTAACAGTATATGTATATTATTCATCATTTATAATACAAGATAAATATTTGAGATTTATTCACGCATTAATTATTATATATTATATATTATATATTATTATTAAATAACTTATTTAAAAACTGTTATAGAAGATTTTTTGTAAAATGTGCGGATTATGGCTTTAATTTATGGCCATAAATTAACTATTTTTAGAAATGTTACAATTGCTACGATTGAATTCTATACTGAAATAAAACTCTACATTGTTAAAATATATATATATATCCGATTAACATACTTTAATATTAAATAAATGTAGAACAGTGGTTATTGATAATAACAATTGAAAGGAAAGAAAATAATCGTTTTTATTCGCTGATTGGATTTTACTTTTAATGCTAACCAAACTTTTAGAATTAAATGAAAAAGCTTTATTTAATTTACACACAAATAACTACCACAATTATTGTTAAGCTAAATAGTGTTTAATTTGAACTCAAATACTGTAAACTAATTAATAAAAAAAGAAATCGCAATAATTATTATAAAAAAAAATTAATTTTACAAACTATCATATTTGTAGGTTTCATGAATAATTTATAATAATAAATAAATATTATAAATGATCAATTTTTATTTTAAGTTATACATATACGAAAAATGTCCGTCCTTGAACAACATTTAATTGGAATAAAAAACCTCTACCATGGAAAATAATAATTTAATGTGAAAATTAAATAATAAATTAGTAATTTGTTTTTTATAACTTAGAAAACTCGAATAAATGAATATTCGAGAGCAGATTAATTTGAAATGTTCTTAAATAGTAAATAATATTATCATTAAAGTAAATAGCAATTAATAACTGAAAATTAATAAATAAATGTACTCGTAGACATAATACATTCAAAGATTATTTATTTACGTGTGTATGTATATATACATACACACATACAAATTGTAATTCAAATTAGGTTAAACATACAAGTGATTAAATTTAAAATATAATATATATAATATTATGAAATATCTAAAGAAAAAAAATCAATAGTTTCCAGTTTCAATTAGGTTGATAATATATGCGGAAGTTTACGTCATAACACGTATAAAATTATCACCGACAATTTTTACTCGGGGAAAACCCTGTCCTAAATGTGTGCAACTATGAATGTATGACGTCTATGATAAACGAAGTACTGTGAAGACCACACACATACATAATATAATATTCGTCTAAATGTTGTATTCAAATAGTCAGTGTAGTACGCAGGGAATAATGTTAATAGTTCCATATAACCAACCCTTATACCCAAAGCTAAATTGCTTTTGCAAAGCAACCACCGCCATTTTCTGCCATGGTGCGCGAAAAGATTTGGTATTTGACCCAATAGCACTCACCTCTGTGCAACGGTAGATTCAAGTTATTATTAAAACGTCTTTATGCACCTACTTTCAAGCACAAGACATCTAGTGAACAGTTAACAATAAACGTAATTAAAAGAAAAAAAATTAACTTGCAGTTGTCAATACATACAATTTGAAACTAAAATATAATATCTAATTAACAAAATAAGTTTAAGAATAAATCTTTTTTTAATATGTAAACACATACAAATGCATGTTAACTATTGTTAATATATGGTCACGCGATATTTTAGTTTAACCAATAAAGGAAATGTATAGAGTACGTTAATTGATTTAACAATAAAATATTGATAGTATCTATAAAGATAAGAATAAATTCTACGAAATATTTCACCAATTTGATTCGATATGATTTAACAGACATAATATTATCATATCAATATTCCAACTGCTTACTCATCACAACAAATTATAATATAATAAATTAATTATTATAATCAACCATTTCAGGAGATAATTATAATTTAAATTCTATATTTTAGCTGAAAAAAAAACAATTAGAAATCAAAGGTAATGTATACATTTATATATTTATTATAATTAAGTCGTTTCATTCTGATAATCTTATCTCAATTGGCTATAATTAATAATAATTTATTATTTCATCTATTATCATTGAAAATATCAAATGGAAGCATAAATATGGGGCATTAAAAGAAAAATGTGAAAGGAATAATTTGTCACGTCTTTCTTACTCGTAATTCAATATATACGAAAATACCATTGAAAAAAAATAGTTTAGAATTATTAGAAAAAGTAAGCGTAAGCTCAAAATTCAATTGGCTTATATAATTATCAACTAATTAGCTATATTTTAATACTTATACGTAAAGAAATAAGTTATAACATGAATTATTTCATAAAAAATTGGTAAAATATAACAAACTCAATAATAAAAAAAAATCAAATCATTAAACTATAAGGACAATCAATGTCAAAAAATTGTGTTGAAAAATGTATGTATCAGCATATATCAAGAACTTATCCATGATAATGACTTGAAATGGGAAACCATTATCGTTACATATACTATATTAAACGTATCCTGTCAGATAAAAAAGGAATGTTCATATCATTTTATGTTACTAGCTTTGTATACTATGAACAATTTCAATTTTCATCTTTTGTATCAAAATTCGTTTTTACCATTTTGACTATATTTTAAAGGTCTAACATGCAAAATTAACACTATTATTTGAACTAATAAAATTGCTCAAAACAAATGTTGTCTTAGGAACCAAGATTCGACTTTTTTTTAACAGTTGTATTCAAGTTTTTCATCATATCTGTCAAACTTCATTCACGTTTAAAAATATCTTGAGAGAATATGCCAATTGAAAATAGAACAAACTGTATTTCCGGCAACGTCGTAAACACGGATGGAGTTCAGTGGCCGATCGGTTTACGACGAATCTCTCGCAAAACCGGTTCCTAATGTAAAAAAAAATAACGGATCTTGCCATTTTTTCTCTCTCCCGGCCTATCTTGTTCTATGTTACATTAATTAAGACCCGCCGTCGACCGACAATTACCCGGTAATGTTCATGACTGTAACATTTATAATGATCTAAGAAACAGAAGGATTAATTTATGGGGAAGGGGGAAATGAATAGATGATAAGAAAATATTATTTCCTTTTGTTACGAGACTTGAATTCATGGTTATAAAACGTCTTAAACCAGTATACGATGTTGGTTGGTCGAATACTACAATGTCCAAACTAAGTTCATACATTTCAATCAAATAAGAGCTATATAATTCGCTGAGCGTACATTGAACCGGTTGGCTGATTAATAGATAAGTTAAAAAAAAGCAACAAAATATTTTAATGCTTTGTATAAAAACTAAAGTTAACCGTACATGGATTATATTTTGTTCATATTCAGCATTATTATTTTTTAACTATTATAATAGTACTTTAACTTACAATAATGTTAAATAATTTGAAAATATTACTTTTATTAATTTAAGAATATAATAAAATATAAATAAATAAATAAACTAATAAATGAAGTATCAAATGTTCTATCTATTTTTAACCTAAAGCATTTATTAAGGCCATTTATTTATACATCGTTAGAGAATGACTATAATTATTGTTGAATATTAAAATTATTGATTTCATATGAGTAATGCTTTAATATGTATTTCCAATTACATTATTATAATTAATTATATATAAGCCATATAAATCTATTAAACGTTTATTTTGATAATAATACAGCAAGACAAGATTATTTTCATTGGTAACTGATTGACCTTTTTTTGGTCCTAAGAAGTTGTTGCTTTTTCAACTGAATAAATAATATTATGAATATATTTGTAGTTTTATTAAATATTATTCTATTTATATAAAATTATGATTGATGTAGAAATATATCTATAATATAAAGAAAAATGTTGAATATTTAAATTAAAATGAAAGAAGTATTTTAATAAGCAGCTAGCACTTGCATTACTTATGTAATACAAAGATAGTTCGCGGAGTAAAGAATTTATTAAATTTCATAATATTACTATTGTGATACTGAGCACAATTTCTATTAACAAATACAAAATGGTTTACGATGATACAGATTAAATAATTTGTTAAAGCTGGATGATTTATGGGTGGAATTTTTATACACATTAGATATAAGATTTATTTTTCGCCTGAGAACTAAAAAAATTACATTTTGTTATATCGAATGAGATTTTTTTTCTTTTATTTTATATTAAATGATAATATAATGTAATAAAAACATACATTATATTTTCTTTCGATATGTTTTCCATATGGTGATTTCAACAAAGAAAACGTTTTATTTTAAATACGTCACATTTTACTTCAATCATCTAACAGTAAGCGGAAACAGTTTTATCTACATCCGGCTACAGCGTTTCGCCAACAGCCGTATCAGTGTTCATCCGGTAATATATCCCTAGAATTCCTGTCTTTATCGTATGCGATACACACTCAGCATCTTGTGTACGAATAATTTAATCTCATAGGATTATCATCGTAAAGGATATTCCAACAAAGTAGTAAGACGACCCCATTAGCATTATTATTGAGCGATATTCGTTGTTATCGTTTTTCGATTAAACTTGTATTATTGTACCATTCATGTGCATTTATTTATATGACAAAAGACTTTTTGATTTCTGTGCCGACAATGTAAGATTACAGAATTATAGCTGCTTACTCAATAATGACATTACTCAAACGAAAGATGTTGCTATTTCAAGTATATACAGTCTAGATTTATATTGTTTTGGTAGTACAATTTATACTAACAAGTATGATAGTGACAAACAAAAACGGGAGAAAACAACATAATAATAACCGGGTCACACGGCTGGACTGTTTCATTAAAAAAAAAAAAAACAACGAGAACGAGAACAACATATCAAGTTCGATTATTTCAATGAAACAAATATATATATACTAAAAACATAAATAATGCAATCTTATTTTTCTATAAAACTACCCTCTATTGTAACATCAATACTAAGTGAATTATTCAATTGTAACAACAAAATGATAATTGATTTTCAATAGTTATAAAAATAAAAATCTAACGTGAGCGGTTTTGCCTTAATAAACAGTAAACGATTAAGAATCAACACAGCGTAAACAGAGCACAGTACTTGAATCCCACTAGAAATGGCAGGCAAATTGAAATTTAAAACTTTCAAGATGATACATAAAATAATCGACAGTCCTTAATGCGATTATAAGCCTTGAGAGGTACAACAGTGAAGCGATTTAGTTCAAAGTTATATAAAATGATCGTAATCCTATCAAAATGCAGCTGTATTAACGTTTTGCTCTTTTAACAGCATTTTGGAAGATTTTTCTCTTTGACCACTAAAACGCTTAGCACCTAACATATTTTATATATCAATGAAGTAAATATTGGCAGATAACAAAAGTAATACCAAACCACAATTGATTAACCATTATAAATGCATTAACCCATTATTATCTTAATATAGAATGACTTCACCAAAATCTCGAGACTTAACAATAATATGAAATTACAGTTTTTTAACCTTATTATACTTAAACCGTCAATTATGATATCATTAATTAATAGACTAGGTAATATAAATAATTATATAGGTACGCTATAACTACATGTATTAAGTTACCATTAATTAAATAAAAACAAGAGGAACTTATGGGCTTGAGATGTGGTTTTCTGAACACCAACAAAGGATATTACTCGAAAAACACTTTGAAATTAATTATACCTAAGTTTATTAAGAAAAATTATTTCTAGTTCAAAGTTCATCGAAATCAAGGAAATTGTTTACGACTGGTCATTAATCCCTCAGATCTAGATTTTCCCAAAATTAAGAACGGCGATTCACAGCAAAAATCGAATTACTATCCTGGGTGACCTCTTCCCACTCGAGTTACCACAATGGTATAGCTGTCGGGGATTTAATTAAATTTTTCAGTCGGATAGGGGGAACGGAAGGGATGTAATTAACACACACACACACACACACGCACACGCACACGCGTGTGTGCAAACGCTCGTGCGTGCGAATACACATAATTTCCAACCCTTCCCAGAGATACATAATTGGTTTGGTAAGTAATTTTAATTAGTTCCGGACACCGCATTGAAGTAAATTAAGTTTTACTTAAAATAGGTACGCAGATTAATATAATATCAAAACTGTTATACATAATATATTTGAATACTACTCACTGCCATCGTAGACATCGTAAAGGTTAGATTTTATCTATAAAAAAGATCACTCACCTGAAAATAAATAAAAACATATATTAGTAATGGTCTAAGCGACTAACCAATAAAATATAAAAAATTAAAAATAGTCTTAAGGTAACTTAATTAAGATTTACTTATAAATTAAAAACGTGGAATTACATCATGACTCGTGAGTGCATACATGCAAATAACATACATATTTCATAGGTTATGTATCAAGGATCCTATATTCGTCTTTAAATTAATATTTATTGCAAGAATCCTGCAATGTTTACATAAACAACATAATTTGTATCAATCAAGTATTAGTACAATTTAGGTTATTATAGAGTAAACATATTATGAATTAAGAAGTTTAAGTTGAAGTCGTATATAAAATTGAAAAAGCAAAAACAAACAATACAGTAAAAATCCCTTTCACATTTAATAATAATTGAAAAAATTTAAATCATTGAAATCCGATAAATTTTGGCAGAGATAAAATATTTTTGGAATTAATTTATGTGATAAGCTGTTTTGATATATTAATAATTAATAATCAGAGTCATCAAGAGCGTTAATTCTCTTTTTAAACCGAGTTTTTTATTCGTATATAATATTACGATAATACTTTGAAAGCAAATTTAGTACTAAGATAGAATATTTAAATAATGGAAGAATGGTTTTCCCGCTATACATAATAAGGTGAAAGTTAAGTCGATCGATTTTCTTTCAAATGGGCTCTCTTCCCTAAGATATATGACATTCGATTTGATTCACGTGTCATTATGCATTATACATAAAAAAAAAATTGTACATGTATTTTTTTTATTGTGTCGGACACAAAAGCCCCACGAAAATACCGATTTAGAACCCTGTCTGTTCTCTTTACTTTAATCAGACATAAAACATAATAAATAATACAGAAACATACTATACTGATTATAGCTATTATAATAATTTGAATAATCGAACATTTTATATTTGTAGGTCACAATAGTCACATTAGGATCACGGTCAAAAGAGATACTAAGAAATAAATTATCATCCAATAATAGTGTCAAATAATGAAGATAAGTAAAATCGATAATTAATAGTGATTATTGTTTTTGTGACGAAAGTCGATTAGCCATTTAATTATTTTAGAACATATGGCTACTGTTAATATATATTTAAGCTAAAAAACCCTATACAATTATATCTTTGAGAAATTTTTAAATTAATATTTTTTAACATACTATGTTGAATACTTGCCTATATATACAAAATAATTAATAATCAATATATACAGAGCATCACATTAAGTCACAAATTTATTTTTCAAGGAAGATTGACAAATTCTTGAACTATGTATTTAAATATAACTAAAATACCATCTAGATATTAATGACACTAGAGTAAGTTAATATAAATTAATTTTAATTAATTACTACTTTAGCTACTTTAGAAACAAATAAATTAAATAAGTTATTAGACCAATACTTCTCATTAATTCTAATTGATTGGAATAAGAAAAAAATGGTTTTATTAATTCAGATAATACAATATTTTTAGAGTAAACAATGAAAAAAATATTATCAAAGAACGATGATAAATAACTCTGCTAGTATGTAATCGAAAAATTGTAAAATGATCGGACTAACATAAAAAAGAACACGCAATGTGTCATTTTATTTAAAAAAAATTGTCAGAATAGCACAAAATAAACATTTTCATCAAAATTAATACACAATAACAATATCATATTTTGAGTTGTCGAGACTTTTTATTTAGTAAATTAATATTTTTATCATAAATAATATAAAATAAATTATAACCATTTTCCAAATATAAACCAATAAACATACCCAAAAATGTATGGTAAAATTAATTATTGTTTCAAATTGACACTTCATTTCACATCTCAAACTTGCCATGTATAATAAATAAGAGATTGAGAATATAAAATACATTTATAGGTATCACACATTCTTATGCTCATAAATAATGTTAGAAATATAATAGAGCTAAATTCGATACATTATATAATCCACAATTCTTGTACAGAAAGAAACTAATTTACATGGAAATCGTATACCATTTACTGTTGTACGATGTATGCAAATGCCAACATATGTCAGTTCCAAAATTCATAAAAAATGTCAGCAAATAGAAAAAGGATGAACATCTAATGATAATTAAAACGAAAAAAAGTTTACTCCAATAATAAGGTAAATATTTTTTCAATATTTATCAAATAGCTTTTATTTAATTATATTTTCACATAATTTTCCATTTTATTCAATACTGAATAAAAAAACAAAGTGTTTACTTTCGGTACATTCATACATTTCTCACCTTCAATGATTTAAAAGTTAAAAATCTCATTATAAGCAAATTAAAAAATAAAGTTCAATTGACACAAATGTATTTCTTTTATTCTTTCATAATTCTTTTTATACGACTTTTTTTTTTTAATTAAAAAGTCCGGAGTGCCAAGTTTTAAGGGTTTAGATGAAAACTTTTTCTTTATCACCTATACCCAACAAACAATAATAACATAATTTGCTTGCCTAATAATCTCTTTTTTTTAAATATCTATTAATAATTTATTATAGTTTTAAATATATTAAAATCAATAATAAGTGGAAAAAGGGTTCCATAATTCTAAATAATACTTTATAAAAGTTAAAAAATTAATGATCGAATAAACTAAGAAATGCCATAACTTATAGCTAATGATCGTATATGACGATACCTTTAGCTATACAGAGGAAGTTTCAAAATTAATCGCTATTGTTCTGATGTTGGAAGAGGTAAAGGTGACACCATGAGTTTTCATTCAGGACTTTTTGTTCCGGGCCCTTAAAGAAAGTTTAATTTCATTAAATTCACGGCTGATAAACGTATGGCACTTTAAATTGCACTGGATACCTTTCTGGTCCTGAACCTCATTTTTTATTACTTGCATATTTTATTTTAATAATAATAATAACCATGTTTGAGAAAATATTCCAAGTAAATAAAGAACAGAAATTACATTAAATTATAACATTTAAACCGAAAATGTTATAACTATTTCCTCAGCGAGTAAAAATAATGCACTTATATATTTATTAATGAATCAATTTTTTTTTTATTTGTATTATTAAAAATATCATGAAATTATTTAATATAAGTAATTTTACAATTTTTCTAATATGCCACAAAAAGAAACAAAAATTACCCAAACAAAAATATGGTCATAGTAAGTGATTTCAAATGTATTATTAAATTTGATAACATCAAGTGAAAAACGTTTTGAAAAGACTTATTATTCCATACAATAGTAAATCACACATCTATGTTTAAAGTAGAAGTTTAAACTAAATTCAATAAGTTCATAGTCGAGACTTCTTTAGATACGCACTATTTCTCAGTCGCTTATTGTCATAAAAACGTATTATTATTATTATTTTTTTATATAAAAGACGCAAGAGAAACCCAACATATTAAAACTATAAAAATAAGATATATTAAGACACACTGATCTCTACATTTGTACAGACAATTCTTTATGACATACGAGTTTGGGCAATGCTGATGAGGGAAACTATAATTCGGCCTAGAAAATATCGTTAGACCATCAATCTCTAGGTTCCCTCATTTTTTTTTCTCAACAAGCGTTCTGCGAAGGAATTTCATTATAATAGGATGTCGTCAGCACAGAAAGTGAGAAGAATTATATTATACGTAAATATATATTAAAGATTGTCAGGAAAAAGATATAGAAAAATGCACATACAATTTTTTTTAATAAACGATTTTCACTTAACGAAGTCTTATGAATGTATTTAATGTGAACCTTTCATGACATCAACAATTGTATCACATTCAAACATACATTTTAAGTATACGTGAAACAACGTAACACCAAAAAAGGGTTAGAAACTATCACGCATTCATAAATGACGATATAAACATTATAATACTCACAAAAAATATTATTTAACTATAGAAATATAATATTTATACTTATTAATAATTGAAACTGATTTAAAGTTTACTGATTTTAGAAGTCTTTGGCAACAAAGTGACAGGCTAGATACGAAAAGAATACAAAAACAATCTATTTATACAGTGATTTTCGAAGAGTCATGTCCCAAACTAAAAATGTTTTTTTGCTCTTAGCGCGTATTGATAACAATAAAACAATTGTTCAAAGATCACGTGTCCTTGGGTGTAACTATATTAAATAAATGGCCAATCTAACTTGTACAATCATATTCACAGTTGTTTTATTGGCAACGGCTTCTAATATGCATAATACATTTTTCAACATAGAATATCACAAGTTTTTGACAAAAGTTATTTAAATAAAGCAGTAAAAACTGTACTCAATTCCATTACTTCAGCATACTTAAATAATCAATTTTTTTTAATCTAACTAGGTATACTAAATATGAAAATTGATGTTCATTGATAAAATAATTTAAAACACATTTGAGTATTCAACACTGCTTCCATACAGTTTATGTTGAGAGTAATGTACACTTATTAATTATAATTCATCGATATAATAGTTTTTTTTTCTTGAGTACAATAAACGTTTTATATTTTGTGTTTATAAAATACTAACGAATAAGATTAAATAATGCATTTATAGGTATAAGGAACGAAAGAATACTTTTAGGAAATATAATTTATAAACTATAATAGTGTACGTCGTTGTGCATACAACTAAGATTATACTGGTAAACCTAAAAAATGTTGTGTCGAAAATTAAAATAAAAACCTTATGGAGAGAAGGGGGGTCGTTATATTCTGGTTGTAAAGAAAAACGCAAACGTAAACGTTGGGTGTTTTTTCTAATGTTGTCAATTTCTTCTTAAAAAAATTTTGTTTCTAGGGTTCTTTACGCAAAAGAATAAAAATCAGTCTGTACACTTGTATAAGTTTCACATGAATAATGCGATTTCGTGGGTAAAACTGATCTAAAATTAAGAGAACTGTATAACCCAGCGATCCGTAACCAAAACCAATGACTAAAATAGCAGTTCTGAATTTTAAATATATGATTACTTAAAACTGATTTATATATGAATAACAAAATCCGAAAGTGGTATACACATACTTACATAAGAAAACATGTGGTTATCGACTTAATTATATATATATTAACACAATTAATATATTCATAAAAATAAAGCACATATTTATGAATGGGGTCGACAATTTCAAACGATATATATATATAATATTATATATATATATATATATATATACATAAATATATCAAAAAAATATACCTAAATCATAATATACTTCACTCCCGGGTCCCTGAGGACGAGAACACACATACATGTTTTTTCCTATTAGAGAATAATTCCTTTTCTTTCGACCAAGTTTTTTCGCTTTAAATTGTGAGCAAAATACTCGGATAAATCAAATCGCTAGGTAATAAAAGAAAAAACACCGCACTACATTACAAGAAACTCGCTTTTCCTTTTTTTTTTTTTAAATGTCGTTTCGCAGGTCAGACGCGAAAACGACGTGGTATATTATTCATCCATATCAGTAAAAGAGTGCAGTGAGAGAAGGATGATACGCCTAATGGACTAACAAAAGAAAACATTTTGTCGGGGTGAATAGAGGCTGCGATGAATATCACAGTTATTATGGAAGATTGGCAATTTTCGTGATTTCCTAACCTAACAGTATATGTAAAATGTAAATAATGAGTGTGTATATATTATATAAGTATATATATTAGAACATAACGCGTTCATGTAGACAATCACCAGTCGAGAGGAAACGGAAATAAAGTAAATATATCCCAAGTTTCGTAGTAGGCATTTTATTTTGGGGTTCAGAGACGGGGATAAAAACCACCACGTACCATGGCCTCTTTGATCTGCTTGACGCCGATCGGGTTGAACCATTGGTGCATGTTGATGAACCGTTTGGGTACCATTTTCAACTGATGCCTCTGGCCAGCCACCGCAGCGGTCGTGGGTATAGGATACGTGGCGGATAGGCAGCCACCTGACGCCTGGTGGTGTTGCGGCGCCACGGCACCAGTCGTATCCACGGTCAACGGGGTGATGGCCCCAGCGTCTTGCACCAGACCAACACCGGTGGCCAGAGGATCCGGCGTCGGGTTTTCCAGCACCACCATGGTGGTGGTGGTGGTGGTGGTGGGCGGATATCAAGCGTCGCACTAAGCACACCGCCAGACTCCGACCATGGTCGGTATGAATATTTATTTATTTATTTATATGTAACTATACCACAACACAAGCATTTGAACACAGTATTGTGGTATCACAGATTTACACGACGCGGGGAGAAAAATCTCGAATAATAAATTTAGCAATTGAAAAAATCAAAAAACAAAAAAACAAAAAAAAAACCCCCCCGAACTCGAGTTACCGTCGACGCGAACGAAACACGGTCATCGAAAATCGGCCACTCGTCACACCGCGGAATCCGCTGATAAAGACAGTCGCACATACACTGATGATGTGCCTGCGCTTACGGCTTTCGGACGACCGCCGCGTGTGCGTTCCGCGGCGCGCGCGTCGTCGTCGACCGCCATGGGGATGGACGGGGGCGCGGTGGCGGTAGCGCGCGCGTGGTGGGAAGAGCGCGCACACCGGCGAGGCGGCCGCGTACGCATGCGTACACCTTGGCGGGCGGACGGCCGTCCAATCGTGACCGGCTGATTCTCCTCGCCGCAGTCGTCGGCCACGGCGGACGCTCGCGCGCCATAAAATCCTATCATTTTCGCGAAATAACTATAACAACATTACGCGCGCACGGCATCTCCTCGTACGGATGTCCGGACGGACGGTATACGCGTATCGCATTAGGTATAATATACGTGCGCGCGAATGATGATGGTACGACGTAACAACGACGGTGTAAAATATATTATTATTAAAAACCCATCGGCCGAGCGGGGCCGCCGATATACTAATAATTGTTACGACGAAGAACGACGAGGGTTCAACACACTATTTTTAATCTCATTTAATTTTCGAATAGGTGTTATTAATTTTTTTCTCTCTCTCCTACCCGGGCGCACAGAGTACGTTCGGACATGACAGCGGAATTAAAACACTAGTAATACGTAGCGTGTAGAACGTATTTCATGCTGTGTGAATATGCAAATGTGTGAAAAATAATAGCACGCCACTGACTGCTGTTCATCACCGATGACATAAAGGGGATTTTATTCGCAATTAACAGTAAAGTTGCTGTTTAGTATGCAGCTCGCAGCGATAAAAATAAAATAATTAACGTACACTAATCCCTAATTAATAAACCAAATTAAAAACTGCAATACCACAACACAGTCTTTAGTAAAATTCATCTTTTAAAAGACGGTTAAAAGATAAAACATTATAACATGTTATAAGTGTACCGCCGTTGTTATAAGTATACATTCAAATCTATCTCTTTTGATCTTGAAACGATAAGGTAACATACGTAATGAAACGGCTTCGTTAGATTAGTCGATCTCGGAAATACACTGTATGTCAGTAGTCTGCATCTTAAGACATCATTAAAAATAATCTTTAAAACAAGTCATTATGTCATAACCATAGTCATGTCTCATCGTAATTAGAGATAATACGGTTTAATGTCTTAAATAAATTACTACGATTTAATTGCATTGGTGGAGTTTCTACTAATTACGTAGTTTCAACACAAATCTGTTTTAACTACGTTGGTTAGAGTAAGTTATTATATCTGCATGTTTTCTTATTTTACTTTTTACAAAATTATTGCTAAATCTTTTCACGATGTCTATTACCAGTTTCCAGACAGCAAGTTTTTACCTCCCGGTAATCAAATTAAATCTGGGATACCGCAGTATAATATATATATTTTTAAAAGTCATCGTAAAAACGTCTTGAATACACAAAAGAAACACCCTGCACGGGTCTTAATAAGCAGGCTATAAGAGGGTTGGGCGTAAAGAAAACCCCCATTTAACAGCAGAGCCATAAAAATTTGAGATTTTACCCTCACGCCGCTTTACACAAAAGTTATTGGCCGATTTAATCATTTAATTCTTGTAATTAGGTTAGATTCATGTTACCAATGAACTTTTTTTAATTTGTTTTAACCAACAGTATTTATCGTACACGGGAATTTACAAAATCTTAATACAAGTATTTAAAATGTTTGGATTTTCGGATTGAGATTGGTAATCGTTAAAAACTATTTCCTAACGTAGTATACGTGACAAATTCGTTTTATAAATTACACAATGACAATAAATAAGTTTTACAACACCGAAAAATGACTTTTATTACATTTGTCGAGTATCACATGAGCTCTGTCAGGGGAATGGTCAATTGGGAGAACAGGACTACGCTATAAAGAAAATGTAGTTTCCTGAAATACCAATAGGGATGGCAAAATATAATTTAATTTCACACAATATCAAAATACAAGTACCACCTGCAGGTATATAGAATAAAATATTAAACGTCAAATGATTAAACAGCTAAGCTGTAAATAAATTATATTTCAATGTAAATTTATGTTCATATACGATACACATACCACCTATACAAAAGTATTTAATTTTAATCCCTAAGACGTCTCGGTGCAAGTGAAACAAGGTCGAATCCAACTCATGAAAATTGAATGAAACATTACTTCAGGGTTATATCTATAACGTCATTTAAAAATCGGGGAACGTCTAGCAGTTATGACACACCTATAATAATACAATATAAGGGTAGTAAAATCAATAGAACAACAATGTTATTGGACTTGAGCGAAAAAAGTATCAGTCAACGTCGTCTTTATTGAAGACTTAAAATGTAGTACGTTTAATCGAAAAACATTATACAGATTTGTGCGCACAACTGCTTCCCTTTATTTTCAGCGGAATGCATATCTAACAATGAGTGGTAAGATTTATTTTCAACAATTTTATTCGCCGAAAACAAATAAAAGCAAAAACTGTGCGACGGGGAACAGAATTATTATTTACGACAAAATTGTGGGATATTAATTAATAGTTTTTTTTTCTTTTTAGTTTTATGAGGATTACTACTTGAGGTCAACGGTTTGAATAAAATATCGTTTCCCAGTCACCCGTGCGAAAAGCACTTGAAGCGTTATGTCCCGGAACAACGACCAAACGCATTTATTTTTTTTCTCGCCGACGACGCCGTCGATATAATCACATCACGAACGTTTCCGAATGGAACACAAACAAATAAACGACCGTCAATGTAACGCAGTATTATGACACATTTATATATTATATTTATACAGAAAAATGGCTTGTTTTCCCGCACGGCCGAGGCACGGTAGCCAATAATAATAATATAACCTCTCCGTACCATCATCGCAACGAAATAAGATGATGCGTGGCGTACGCTATGCGAAGTATTTCCCTGCGCGCGCACCTGTGCGGAGGATTCGGGTGCATTGTATACGAGTGGATTTCACGCATGACGGCCGTCGCGTTCCCCTCCGACAACGGTTTGCCCCGAGAACGAAATTGAAAAACCACGGGCGCGAGCGTGTACGCGCGAATATCCATATCTAGCGTAAATTTCTTTAAATATTCAATCGCGGCTTAGAGATGCGAGTACGAGCGTGTACGACCGCGGCGTTTGACATGAATTGTTACGGCCGTTATTGTGTGCCGCCGCCGGTATATACCACGCACGAATTGCCAATGCTTTTGAACGTTTTTCTCTCGCCGCCCCCACCACTACTGCCCCGCTACAATCCAGGTCGTCGTCACGAACAACGTGATGTTATCCAATATATATATATATATATATATATATATATATATATATATACATACATATAAATATACTCGAAATAGATCACGTAGGTATTATACACACACACGCACACTTTACAACAACACAATGATGCTGCGGGTGATGCGAGGAGGGGAGCAAAGACTCATCGGTCTCGGCGTGTACCACCCGTTCCCCGCGGTCCGATACACGTTTTCTCCGCGCATACGTGGCGAATTTCGCCGGCTAGCTATACACGCGCGGGAAAACGGAATATCACACGGAAAACGAATCGCCGCCATCGAGTTGAGGTCGAGCGAACGAAATGTATATTGTATACACACGCGTGATATGCGCCCGCTCCGAAAACCCTAACTGAAGAACTGCAGCAGCAGCAACACACACACACTAACGTCCACCGTTAAGCCTAAAAAAGTGATAGGAACATTAATATCTGTGAAGTATAGCGAGGTCAAGTCATGATGGCGGCGGTGGCGAAAACGATGATAATAATTATATTGCTACGTTGTTTTTTTTTTTGGGTTAAGTTTTAGTAGAAAAAACGGAAAAAGAAAAAAAGAATGACTGGTGTGATGAATTTTTTAGAATTAATACATTAAGGTTCATCATGCGTTACCAAACTCCAGCACGAGTTAGGAAATATAAAGAAATGCATCAGGCCTTAGATAATTCAGACAACCAACAATCGTCATATCACTGTCAACATCCGTAGCTATAACGGTGGAAAGATTATAAGGATTCGCAGTTATTGCAGTGAACTTACGCAACTAATTTTTTTCTATTCCAATTGATATCATTTAAAAATAATCCATTGACAAGCTTTTTCTAACCTTCAATAAAATTAAATATTTGTGCATATATGTACAGATCCAAAATAAATAAAATTACACAATAAGTACATATTATAACCGATGTCTTGTAAGAAATTCAAAATGTCGTTAGACATTAATATGTTAGCAATACTCAGGTCACACATTTCAATTAATCAACTTCAACTTCCGAGACAAGTATATAAATCCATTGCAATTAGAAGAAAAATGTTTCCAGATAGAATCGTATGTTTAAGGACGAAAATAAAAAATAATCATAAAACTATTAAATTAGGATTTTATAACTTACCGGATTTCAAAATAAATATGTTCAATACATATTATATCATAATTTTAAACATAGTTTCAACATTTCTCGGCTATTAGGCATTCCATTATACAAAGGTATTTTATTTACATTCCCAACACATAGTTAAATTCCTAAAATGCTTTAAATAATCTTCCTGCAACCTCAATTAGTAGTTAACTCATAGTAGAATAAAGTTCTATATTAATGAAAATATAATAGAATATTTGAAGTACTATACAAACCTAAAAAAATGTAAGTTTAAAACACTATATATATCTTTTCAATCAAACAAAAAAATATTATATCGTACATTTTATCCTTTTTCAATCATACAGGCTTTTTATCATAATCAGGTTTTTTTTAATTTCTTTCTTATTTATAAGTAACTATTAATTATCTTGTATTTCATGTCACTTAATTGTTGAAACTAGTTGTAACACAAAGTTTAAATAAAAACAAATAAAATATAAAAAAAAACACTATATTATTTCCTGTTGTTTTGAGGAAAATATTTTGTAGAAATAGATCAAACAAAAATAAATAAAACCCATTTTATGAATACATAAATGTATATATATATATAAATTTTCCTCTCACGTGAATCTCTTTGATTTAACCTATCATTTTTAACGGAAAATAAACGAGAAAAAAGATCTTTTGTCACGTATTTTTTACCCACAGATGTCGATAAGCAAACAATGAAAAAAAATCATCATGGCCGTGAACACACGCGTCTGGAACATGTTCGCACGACTACGTAACGGGAATTCTTGCATGTATCAACAACTACTACACTGTCCGTATATTCGTAGTAATTGTAGGTAGTAACGGAATGAGACACGATCATACACACGCAATATTTAAACACATTGATCATGTAATATTATTATATTATTCAATGTTAATGCTTATTTCGGCTTTTTCATCCCTCCTAATAGAAATAACTATTTCCCAGAACATTAACCATTAAATAATAATAAAAATCCAGTAAAATAATTAACTTGGTACACATATATTGATATGACTGTCAAAATTATTTCAGTCATTTGAAATCAAACATTGTTTTAAAATAATACGCAATGTACATAATAAATACGCAGTGATTTATCAATAGAAAAAAAGCTTGTCAGGATTCCTGGAAAAAAAACTATAGTTATAGAGTTGTTTGGCTTCAATTTCTAATGATTACATTGTAATCAACCCTTAAAGATTTAATATTTTTTTTTGTAAATGATCCACCAACAGACTCATTACAATCGATGAAGTAATATGGATACAAGTGTAAATTTATTACTCGGTACACAAATAAACCAACTGTGTATACACTAAACATACATAAAGAACACCCATATAAAAGACAAATAATGGCCATTAATGGGCAGTTGTTATTGGAAAAAATATTATATAAAATCAAAGCAAGCAAAATTGTCTAACAACAACTTTTTTTTATAAATAATTCAGTAATATAGGTACACAAATATAACCATGAATTTACTTTAAACAAAAAGCTTAATATACAAAAAAAACTATGTTGTGACGTAGAATAATAAAATATGGACGAATGTTAATTAATTCACTAGTTCAGCGGTTCCCAAACTTTTTCTACCCGCGGCGCCCTTGATTAAACTGACGACCGTTTATTTTAAGATAAAAGTGAATAAAACCATAAAAAATGTTAGAAGACACCGAGCCTCACCAGGGCGCCGCGGCGCACACTTTGGGAACTGCTGCACTAGTTAAATAACTAATTAATTTTACAATGAATATTTATTATAATTTATAAAACAATATTTTTGTAATTTAATTAATTAGATACGTGTAAAAGTATGAAATATTTAACTTGTAGCCGCGCTTTTAAAAATCTTTTATGAAAATTCTATAGAGAGTAAAACTATAGCTTTCAAAGGTATAATTGTAAATAAATTACCATAAAAAGTTGATTTTAAAAATAAGTTTTTATTTGGAGATAAACAGTGTAATTTATCTACACTGAGATTTATACAGGCCACTGGACTCTTGAATATTTTATACAATACTTGGCAGAACCAAATGCTAACAAAATGGTATTAATAATTTATTGAAGAGATATAAATTAATTTAACAGAAACTATTTATTTATATTATAGCAATTTTAGATATTTTAAGATTATTCATCGTGTTCACATAATAAGGAGTCTAGTTATTAAAGACTTCTACGTTTCTAATAGTTTACGTTTGTATTATATAACTGAAAATCAATCAAAGATAAATAGCTAACGACTGAAAGATACCACAATATTTATATTAACTAGGTATCAATAAACTCATGAAGACTTCGAATTCAAATTTCGTATAACATGTCGGTACACATATTTTGTTTACATTTATTTGTAAATGGTCTACATAGGTACCTATTTAAAGAAAACATATGCCTTATTTATCGATGGCGGAAATTCACAGCTGATTTAAGTGAAAGAAAAAATAATAATTTCGAAAGCGTAAAACACCAGATTAGGAAATTCGACGGATCCGATCGAAATATGCTAACCGCGAGTTTTCACCAGGCGCGTTCGCAATTGAAACAGGCAATTTCTCACGCTCACTAAGCCGCCTGCTGCTAGTGGTGGGGGCGGTGCAATTTAGAGTGACAAAAAATCGTTCTTACTAACAAAACACAAGGTAAAAAACACGAATATGTTATAAAATTACATGTTTTATTTTATTATAAGAGATGCGGTCTACCATCGAACAAAAATTAACGCGTGAGTGTTGTACGCATTATTATTTACATACAGAAATACGGATTTGCCTGAGCTACACAGTCAAATGCAGGTAAAATTGATATGGTAATATGTATATGCGATTTAAACACTGTAATTAGCTGTTACACGCGTATGCGGTCAGTTTTATTCTTCCCCAAAATGGGAAAAAAATATTATCCACGTAAAACCATATATGGATATGCGTCCCGATGTTATTCTTCCAATATTATAAATTTAAAACAGCAACACGACGAGATTCACGAATATCGGCATTCGGCTGAATGTACAATAATTTGATTTTCAATTATCCGCAGAACTGAATGTCGCCGCCATTGCGGTTTATCATTAATACTTAACCCCGCCGCAGACTGTTCAGTCCGAAAACGCTGCAATTACACCCGAAAGATTGCCGCCGCCACCGCGGCCGTCACGGTTGCCCGACCAAAACATAGTGTAGCGGGTCGACAACCTCCAATATGGACGGACGGCGGAAGACTATTCTTCCACGGCCGCTGTGGGTCGTTGACGCGCGTGCCTATAACTACACGCACAACGGCGACGACGAGCAGCAGCGGCCGCCTGTCAACGGCGATTATTATATTATTTATTTTCTTTCGCCTAAAAATGATGCTCGAAAAATAATAATTTGACGCCTCCCTTCACAACCACCCTCGACCCCCCAACCACGGCACGTATATCGAGTTTTACTTTGTTTGCACACTTAACGAAAATCCTCCAAAGGCATATTGTTTGCGATAAAGGAAGGTGATTGTGTCTGATAGTATCAGTTTGCGCCCGCGATATCCCCAAGACGATGGTTTGCAAATAAAACATAAAAATAAAAAAAGAATCAAGCGTTTTTGCAGTTTTCTTACAAACGACTCGGTCGTCGTCATCGCCGTCGACTTCGTAATATAAAACCGGTCGGTGGTCGCCAGCGGCCAATAAACATAACGGTCGGAGGAAATTTTCAATCCTCTAGTGGGTCACTCGGATCCTCATAAAAAACCCGACAGCTTCTACTCTACTACCACATACTATACTATAACTACGAGTACTACAGACGTACGACGACAATCGCCTCACTTTAGAAACGTACACAACTATAAGCCAAAATATGTTAAGGGTGATTTCGTTGTTTTACATGTATTATTATTATAAGTATATTATATACACATTTTATTTTCAACGCAACTAAAAAATTACATTTTTTGGCACGTGAACACTAAATGCTTGAAAATAACGTCCTCAAATACAACACACTTTGACGTTTCACTACAAAAAAAAAAAAGAAAATGAAAAAAAAAATAGAAAGCTCGTTTGCGTATGAGCTTGAACCGTGAAAAACAAGCCATTTCAATTACATTGAACACACATCTAACATTGTCTATATTAAATATAAAAACTTAACATGGAAGATTATAATAATAGTTGTAGAATAAAAATTAGTAAATCACTTTTATTACGGAAATTATTTATTACGAACAATGGAATATGAGGGATAAATTATAATACGAAAATTAATTGATTGATATGTTCCTCTTTACCATAAAAACCACGAGTTAAAAGGACAGATCGACTAGCTTTAGAAATTGATTTAAAATCGAACCCGTGTCATGTAATATTTTTATAAGTAGAAAACCATTAGATGGCAACTGAATTCGGTTTAGTTTAATATAAATACCCACATTTAGAAAACAAAATTTATGTAAATGGAATTTTACAATATAAATAAATTAAACATATAACATTTCAAGTCATTTGTCTCGTCTAATTATATAGCATAACACGTCAAAGTCAACATTTTCCATTAGCTTAACGATTTTTATATGAACGCACATTGTAATTACAGGCAAAAGTGTACGCAACGTAGGATACGCACAATTCGAAGAAAGAGGTGAATGAGGGGAAGCCCAGAGTTTTTGCCAAACTACCGGAGTCTGAACGAGACAACACTCAGAGCCCACCATTATTAATGAGCTCCATATCGTTCAGTTCCGACCCTTTTCGTATATATAAGAAAATATGGGTCTTAAATTCTTAAATTATTAAAGGATGAAAACGTTTTATCTAAGAAAGGTAACAAAGAAATAATTGGTTATAAATTTAGATATTTAATATTATTTACACATATGTTGTGTATATAATATGTAATAATTAAGTAAGTTTATAGTTATTATAAACTTTAGTCTATAAAATAATAAAATATAAAATGTTTCTTTTCGATAAGACATCAATGATAAATGTATTGAAAACTGTGTACATAGTAACAAAAATACAGATTATAAATTACAAGACACTCGTTTATATTGACACATTTGAAAGCGATTCGCCAAGGACGCAAATAAACACCTGAGCGGAAACCGTCATGCAGAACCACCCTCGCGAAGCATGACTAATGATTAATGCATGGTGAGAACGAATTATTAAATGGAACGTGATCCGCAGGAAATTATTAGAAAAAAGACAAATTGAGTTCATAAAATGTAATCTAAGTAGAGAGAAATGGGAAGTTTTATTGTCGTATGAAAAGTGAAATGGCCCAAATCATAAACGGTGACAACTCGTTGGGAAATAGCCAAACCACAAAAATTGTATATAATCGTGGTTTATTAAGTACGAATTTTACTCTTACATTTTCCAACTAAAATAAATGTATACCATACACGCATAGCTATTAGAATACGATTACAATATTGATTATATAATATATGTATATATTATAAGAAAAAACATTATAATACATAAAATAATATGAATATTTCGAATTATACAGTTTACAAAAACGCAATCTAAAAAGTTATAATAATATTAAAAAGTCGGTAACAGGAAAACCAATTCGATTATAGTAAGTTTGGAATAAACAAAAATTAAAATCACCTTATTCAGAAAGATAAAAATAAAGGCATTAAGACGCATATGAAACGAATTGCTTTAACTTAAGGATTTGAAAATATTCTTTAGCTACAGATTCACAAATATTTTACAGTGTTTCATAGTTATATTGCATGGTAATTATTTTTAAATAGTCTTGTTCGGCTTGTAAATGAGCGACGAACAATTCTCTTTTGGTTTTCTCAATAACACAACGTTTCTGAGAAAAGAAAATTGACATAATAATTCATAACCCCGAGAAGTAAAATAAAAATGATTTTAACCAATGGTCCACTTCGTGCGTGCTCATACAAATGAGTTAATGTTTTAAGAAAAATGAAGCAATAAAATATGTTAAAATATTACGGTTCTAAAATTGTTTAATATACCATACTTATAAAAATAATAGTTGATAATACTAATTGATTGAAATCAAGCATAGTCGTATTTAATAGATTGCAAATAATATAGAAATTACTATCCAAATAGCCATTTGTTATCTATAAGTTACGTGTAAATAATGATAATAATTAGATATTATCAAGCAAATCGTTTCAACGTATCAAATGGATTAGCAATTAAATTAACACAAATAATATTATTGTTTGTTCTAGAGTTACAACGACGTTATATATATATATGCTATAGTTAATTAAATTGATTTTCAATTTATTAGTCAACCACAATATTGTTTTATAATAATTGAAATTATTTCTAATACCCTATAGATAACTTCAAAAGAAATAATATAACTTAAAAGTAGTTATGAAATCATAACTATCTAAAACTGAAATTTAAATTACATACAATTTACGGTACTATCGAGTATTACTAAAAAAGTAGGAAAGAAATTAAATTCATTCGTCGATTTATAAGTACGTACGCGCGAACGACGGTGTTGACACTAAAGAGGTGATGACAACTAAACATAAGCACGATTTCGTGGAAGTACAGAAACCCTACCTGGATTAAGGCAGATACGCACGAACTCGAATCTGAATTCAAAGTATTCCATACTGGTAGTTAAATGGAAAAAAACCCTAAGTCGTTGAGAATCAGTTACGACCTTTTTATCGATTAGAGTTTAGATGAATATTATATTAGTACGACTTAGTAATGCTAAGATTGATCTTCAGGTAGTGACAGCAATTCATGATTTTAGGCGTTGTGCTAACTGATTTTTTATCCTTCAATTATCGTGTCGATTTTATTGATGAGGAAAATCTGATTTTGACATATCAGAGGAACTGAATTGTATATATATATATATATATATATATATATATATATATATATATATATATATATATATATATATATATTAGTAAAATCTGTCAAGAAGTAAAGATCATCTTTAGATTTTTAAATCAACAGCTATTAAAGTTGACATATGAAATTGAAACTCTCATGATGTTGACATAATGAGACTACTCTTAGATGATAAATCCTAATGACTTAACATCATTCCATAAGATACGACCTAATTATAATGGCATCGCATTTATGTATAAACTTTCAAATGATTGTATTCATTGTCTTAAACTTCTGCAGAATAAAGTAAATTCTTGAGTGCCTAGTGCCTACCAGTATTTAATGCTGAAAATAATGTATCTCACACGCTTGTTCTATCAATATTCTACAAGATTAAATGTATACTCTTTACTTTTAATTTGGAATTGTACGTTACTGTAATTATTTCTGGTATATTTAACTGGAAGCGTGTATTTATTGTCGAGTTGCGTATTAATTTGTACACAGTGAATCGTTAGCAAAAATTAAACCCTTAAGCGGGGGCGCTGCCAGCAGTGTTTGTTCGAACAAAATAAAAATGAACTCGCCCTAACACGCGCGCGGCGGACTCGCGCACGCACATGGACATCCGACCCGACTTATCCACCCCGTGCATCGTTTTTATTGGTATTTGGGTCGACATTGATTGATCGACGTCGGCTAACGGCGTCCGATCTCGAAGATTTGTTAATATTTTTTTTCCACCTCTCGCACACGGTTTTCGTTCGGTCTTCTTCTCGCGCGCGCGCGCAACCACAAAAGCACGCACACGTTCAGCTTCTACACACCGTTTTTTTATCCTTCGCCGTGGTTTTATTATTAGTAACGCTTTTTTAAACGATGCAGAAAGGTGTGCGAGGGAAATATCTGGCCGACGGACAACAGGCCGCGGAGACAGCGCAGTCAAGGTGCGCGACGGCGGCGGCGACGTTCGCACCCCGTCCGCGCGTGCCAACTTGGAGGCGTCTATATCCTATCGCTATTAATATCCCCATCACGCACGCCGCCGCCGCCAGATTCCACATAATAAGCGACACACGCGCGCGCACCTGACGACGTGGCCAACTCGCAAGAGACGAGAGGAGTTACAGCGCGACGACGATAATAACGCGGTTGTAATGGTTATATTTATGACGGGCCGCCGTCGGCCAACGGCAAGCGTCCACGAGCGTAGCGGCGTCCCGTGCGCTCTGGAGTACTCTTACCGCGCGCGATACGCAATCGAGAAAACACCGGAGAGCGAGCGCGCGCGTGCGCGCGTGTCAACGTACTCCCGCGCGCAACCGTTGTACAACAATGGCGAGTTTACGCTACAGTGGCGGACCGGCCGCCGCCGACGGTGCGGAACAAATGTACGGCGCACGGCGAGAACATGTACACGCACAAACTCACACGCGCACCATCTAATTGGCACCGCCGATAAGTACTCGGTCCGGCCACCGCGACTCGCTCGCATCGCAGTCGCTGTGCGTACATAATATCACCGCCGCGGCCACTCCGCAATCGCTATGTTATATCATTACGCACGCCGTCATCGTCGTCAACGGTGATTAATGTGAGGCTGCGGTGAGCGAGAAAGAGGAAACGTCGTCGCCGCCGCCGCAGCGACTGCGAAAACCGATGTTCCGCGCGTGAGGAGGAGCCGCCGGTGTGTTGCTGGGAACACTGGGAAAATTCAATTACACAATAGTTTTTGAAAACCGCTAAACACAATAATTCCCCCCGTCGTAACAACCGGCCAAACGTATTACTCCCCTCGTTTGAGTTGTGATTTATCTCATTTCTCGTAAACTACTGTATGATTTAATGTGTAACAATTAAACTTTGAAAACTTACAAAACCATTAACCCGTTAAAGCAGAGCGTACAAGTAGCGAGTGTGGTCTATTTTGTCGTAGAGTGAAAACGATTTTGTGAAAAATAATTTTCCGATTAAACACATACCGTATGTAACAATCTGTGTACACCATTTTTTGGTGATTTCAAATTGAGATACGAAACAGTATTAACTATAGTACCGTTCCAACATTATGTTAAGATAAGCATACACTAAATAAACATTTTGCTATAACCAAAACAAGTTACTGTATAAACTTATAAGTTTATAACTCTTAAATTACCAAGCTGAACATGTTATATACTTTAGGATAATGAGGAGGTTAATATCTTCTTTCTAGCGCCAATAGAGGCAATACATATACATATCAGACTTACACGTCCTCAATGAGGATTTATATAATCATATACTCGCACAGCAGCATAAATACCACAACAATATTGTCTTTTTATACTGAGAGTAAACAAATCTTTCAAAATAAAATTCTTAATGGAATATTCCAAAACAATAACCTATACACGAATTAAAAAGTTCGGCATTTATATTTTATACCAAGCAATGAATATAATAAACGTGCACCATATTATTATTTGTAACTATAAAACTTAAAATGCAATAAATAGTTCCATATTTCTTCTTACTAATAACAAAATAAATTTATTGAATCATATAGATAATAATACAAATATTATACTCTACTTCAAGTATTATTAATTTTAATTAAAAAAGTTGTTCGTATTTGGCACATAAAAAAGAAACTAATAGAATTCCGAAAATATATACATTTAAGGAAAAACAGTAGTAGTAAAAAAATAAAGTAGTTATTGTAGATGAAACAGAAAATGATCGTATTAAAATAAAATATAGCCATATCGGTACAAACGAACATATTTACAATATTTATATATATATGTATATGGTTATAACTTATAATTAAGTTACTTGTTTGAGAATTGAATTTCAAATAACAAATAATAATATATCCCAACGAAATTTAAAATTAAGAACAGAATCAGTACACATACAACATATATATGTATACTTCATTAGTGATTTCTTGTGTTTGACAAGAAAAAAAAATAAGAAGTATCTACTCTTTGACCTGTAATTTTATCCATCTCAAGAGAATTAAGATCGATATCTCCATCACTTTTTGCGTGGACTATCCTAGTACTAACGGCAATTTAGAGCATCCCTTGTGAACGACAAACACTTGCGCAGACTACTGTCGGCTTAAAACATATGGGAAAAAAAATATAAATCTTCCCTAGCACACATACAACGTTTTTCTCAAATATATTTAATGTAAAAATATAAACCTATAAATTATAAGTTATAATTATGTCAAAAACATAAATTATCATCGAAAGTTAATTTACACGATAAATTCTAAGGATATATAAAACATTAAGACCAAAATATTATTAAACCATATTTACGTAAATTTAAGTAGTTACAATATTTATAATTATAATACATAATATAAATATCAAGTAAAATAAATTATTTTTAACGTCACATTTAAGTACGTTAATAATTTAAGTATACTTTCGGTGTAAAACAAAATAAACAAGATAAACCATAAATATCATTAAGTTATATTTTTTACGTATACATTTATTCAATTTTAAACTTGATAACCGAAAATAAGGAAATCTTAAATATTTTATTTCTGTACAAATATTTTTATTTATTACAATCCATTACTGAATGTGTACAACCTTCAAACTTGGTATATTCAGAATTTGGAAAATATGTTATAAATTAAAATACAGTTTAAAATCCACCGAAACAGAAATTATTTTCCGAAAAATCAAAAATCTCTTTACAAAAAACATTTAAAAATATTTCAACATTTCAGTTTCTGAAAAAAACAGATAATTCTATAGATCAGACGAGTTTTAATTACTTGTTCAGGTTAGTCCTAGAGGAGTAGTATTTCCCCTATATACCCAAGTGTTTGATGAAAAATTACAAAATTTTATGTTTAAAACTTACTAATATTCTAGTAGGAAAGAAAACATACACTGCATATTATAATATACATTATACGAAAAATGTAACCACCATTACCTGATAAAATTTGAATTGAAACATTTATAATTAAAATTTTTTTAAACAGAAATAAACACGTGAAATAAAAATAGTATAAGTACGTCAAAAAATTCCATCATTTAAAATAAAATATGTAATTGATTAATTAGTTAATACAAATCCGAACAGCAGCGATAATAATAGGTAACGACTTATTAATAGTGTACATCATACAAGTAAAATAAATAGCAATGTATATTGTATATGTAATATAATAATTTCTGACATAGAATAGCTTTAACTATAGGTAAATCAGTTTACAAAATTTTAACAAATCATAACCAAAAACTGAAATATACTGTGCATAATGTACCTAATTAAAGCACTATTAAGATTTTCACCGACCAATGTTTTGAAAAGCTATATTTACGTCCTACTATAATTCGCTATAAAGATTTTTTTTTTAGATGATATTTAATTACAAGTCTTTTTTAAAAAGTGATATCAAAGTTTAAATAAAAAGGTTCAGTTATACTGCCAGAACACAATAGATATCTCTAATAAATAAAAATAGTCTGGGTTTAGAATCTAAAATCTTAACTTTAGATAATTGTATTACCTAATTTTATTGCTACAATTATACATTATTTATTCATTTATATTATTTATAATATTTATATATTTATATTTTATAACATTATAATATACATATATTTGGAAAAATATTAAATATTAAAAAATGTGTAAGAAATAATTTTTTAATTAACATTATTTTTGAAATTTTGACAATCAGCATGAATAATCTGAACAAAAAAGGCATAATAACTCATAGTCAACCAATGAAATAACTTAATAGGTGTATCGAACAAAACAACAGTAGAACACCAACCTAATAATAATATAGTATATGCAGCCCATAAGAATAAATGTAAAACATCCTTCTATTTTTGACAGAGAGAAAATTGACCAACACATTTTCCTGTATTTCTCCCTTCCAATACACTTTACGACAAAATATTTACTACTATCCTGGCAACAGTAAGTCTGATGTCTGACATATTTATGTGCACATTGAAAATGCACATTGGCGCAATATATAATGCTTGGCACGTTTATCGAAAAAACATTAAATGCAAATGCAAAATTATTCGAAAAGGTAGGCAGATAAAGATCCAGATGTAAAAAAGCATATAAATTAAAATATGCTCAGAAAAATATTTAGATAATATAAAAATCAGAAAAATATATAAAAACGCCAAGAAAAAATAATAAAATTATTGTCATTTCAAAATTCTTCAATAAAATTAAATATTTTTTCATTGCAACAATTTAATCGAAAAAGCAATTTAATACCAAGAGTGAACAGAAAATATGGCTTTTAAAAATTTAATTTAAATCTCATATCCACTAATTCTTTCAGGCTACACAATAATTTGTTTTTCTTGAGGCAAAGGGAACTATCGAGAAAATTTGAAATCAACTATACAGACCGTTTCTATTGATGAAAAATATAACTTTTGTCGCTTTTTTATTCAAAATAGTTAAACAAAATATAGACACACTAATTAAAATTTGCTTTGCTCAGACTTTAAAAAATATTTAATTTTTACTTTAATTATTTAGAATTTTAGATATTCCTGTAATAATAATTTTGATTATAAGATTGATAATTTTCATGTTAATTAAATAAATAATTACTTTATTAACTGACTATTAGCAAAATAATATAAACTAAAATAGTAGCAGGGAATCAAAAATGTATACAGAATCAAAAATTTATACTCAAGGAAAATATGAATAAATATGTATAATGTAACCTAAATAAAACATTTTTTAATATTTTGATTAAGTTTACTAATATTGGAAGTTATTATAAAAATAAATATTTTCTTGTTATATTATTCTTCTATAAAATAGGATTTAGTATAACATTTAATGGTAGTTTTTAATTTCTATATATTCTATTGATATGAGCAGAGAGAAAATGAAGGTTACCACCAAAATAAGATTACCTCAAAATTTGAATATACTAAAGAAATAAATACATAAAAAATGTATGTCACACAAATAAAAACTTTCTAAGCATGTTTGATAAATTACTTGTTAATATTTTACGTAACAATGACTATCAATCATTGTACACATGAGATATTGTAAAAAAAAAATAATCCAAAACATGTTTATCAATATGAAATACACAATATAATTTAGATGGTAAGGATGATATAACACTGTAAGAAATGTAATATATATTATTAAAGAACATTTCTAGCACAAATGTAATGAAAATACGATATTAGTAATTAAATTAAAAAAATTTTAATATGAAATTGAGAAGAATAATTGATTTGAAAATACTACAAGGATTTTATAATAATAACATTAGAACATACAACTTAATATGAAATTATATCATACAACCTTTACATTTTTTCTATATTTTCCAATAAATTAGAATGAGGTGCACATTTATGGTTATTCATCAATTAATATAAAAAGTTTCAACAAAACCAACTTAAATCATCATAAAATATAAACAATAGAATAACACTTAAATACGGTTTTTAGAATCATTAAATAAAATAATATTTGATAATTTAATTAAAAAAATCTAATTCGGTACTTTGATTGATACATCAAATTAATACTAACTACAGTATATAATTATTGATATTATTGTAATAGACTGGTTAAAAAAAGTGTTGGACTCAAATAATATGAAATTAAACATACCTGTATATCAAATGGAGTCATAACATTTCCCTGAGAGTCAATAGCACCTTGTTGTTGCTGAGCATTGCTGGCATGGTAAGAGTTGATATCCATTTGTTGTGGATCGCCTTGCACTTGGAATTGTTGGTGTAGAGGCATAGTCATTCCATGATGGTGGTGATTCATTAATTGTCCTTGGTGTAAGGCACCATGCATATTGTCTATAACCACTACATTATTGGCACCAGCATTAGCCACTTGATTGCCGGACACCGCATTCATTGCATTTTTGTTAATTTCTTCTTCACTAGGTGATGCTTGGCGACTAAAACAACACAAACAATATATTATAATTTTATATTAATTATTTATAAGCTAAAGAAAAGTTAAAAGTTAAAATTTAAGACTTATGAAACTATTATGCTAAAAAATAATTTGATAAGGATGACTAATTAATATTTATACAAACACCAATAAATACTAATCATTATTTTTAATATACTACATGGTATCTATTTAAAAAATCTGTTATTGGTTGTACTGATGATAAGTAATTGAATACATTAGTAATATTATTATATTATATGTAATATACTATTAACTTAATGACCATTCTACCATAACATTTTAAAACTTTGACTTACTAGTATTTAACTATACTTAATATAGAATAACAAATAATAAAAATCTATATTTAACATTTATATACACCACAATTACATAACATATTATAAGAAGTTATAACAATAATATATGAATTTAACAGTAGTTATAATTTTATTAAAGGTAAACTATATTCCAAAAACAAAGAAGCTTCGACCTCATAGGTTGAATGAGCAAGGTAGCTACAATGAACCTCTTCACAGACAATAACATTATGTGATAAATAGCCAATGACCTGACCAACAGTATCTCTGGAGTTTATTTGCCAATAGTATGAAATTCATGGATAATCATAACTGAATTCCATCAACTGAACGGTTACTCAATTACAATACAGTACTGAGTACTATAACAATATCTACTTGCCGCGTAAGAAAAACTTTTTCTTTTAATACCTATCTCTTTTTAAAACAATTATCAAATAATTATAGTTATAGACAATTAAAAACAAAAGAATAAAAAGAATGTTAAAGTATGCTTTCAGTAGAGTAGTCAAAATAACTATTTAGAAAAAGTAATATCATAGAAATTAAATCAACATACTAAAATTAGTATTGTATATACAACATGAACTAAATATTTTAAAATACGAGTTCAAATTGATGAATATATTGTATTAATAACGCTTAAAAACAAAAATTGTGTTGTATATAAATTTTAAATTAATAACTATGTTAGTTTTAAAATTAACACAAAACAAGAGTTATAAAAAATATATCAAAACTAACTTATTCTTAATATAGTAGAAAAAGTAACAAGATTAAATTGTCATGCTTATAACTAACAACATAAAAACTTAATTGGTAAATATAAGTTATTAAAATTAATTATATATTTATAATTAAAGCTTTGTTGTTGTAGTAGGAAAAAATCGACAAAAATTGTCTATGTTTGGGAGACGATGGCTGCTGGATATATCTTATCATACTTTTTAATACAATAACAAGAATGATTTACCATAAAAGACTATTAAAAATATATTAAAAATTGTAAGCTTGAAATTTATGAAGAGATCTAAAACATACTTCTCAAAACATTTGAGCAGCAGAAAATAAGTTGCGAATGCAACAAAATCAAAGCCATACTTATACTTATATTAAAACTAATAATAATTGTATGCTTAATCAATAGAAAAAAAATTAGGGTAAATTATTGTAAGCATATCAAAGACAATTAATATTTTAAAAAAATTAAAAATATAAATAGCTCAAACCACTTAACAAAAAAACCTGCAGTGAAAAAAAACCAAACTGGTAATTAATTTGGTTTTTCAATACAAATAAATATATATATATATGTAAACTCCGCTAGAGTGCAGTCAGGGGAGTAATCTCTTAGGCTGCCGTCTCGAGCTGGGGAGTGTGTGATTGTTCGGCGACCCGTACGGTAGAGTAGGGGGCTTGCGTACGGACGGCCAGTAGGGCGAGTTATTGTAATGTTGATTGTAATAAATATATGTTGTTAAATAAAAGTATGATGTTTTTCAAGTTAAGTGATTGCGAAGTTAACATATATATATAGATTTTTAAGCAGACACACACTTGATAATACATTTATTTCTAACCTAATAGAATCATTAATTTTGAATTACAAATAATACTTAATAGGTTTTAAAATCAATTATTTACGATTGCGGGATTATATAACATAATTAAGTCAGTGTGTTACAATAAAAATTCAAGAATAACTATAAAAACCTATCTACAAAAAAAAAAATTAAAATAGTTATAACATTAATACCTTATACAACATTACATGTAAACGTAAACCCTTTAGGAATGTTTTGAAGTTACCATATTTTAAATTTGTAAATAATTATAAAGTTAGTTAAAATATCCTTTTGACACAAAAACTAGCAGTTAAGTCACATACTGAACCACAAATCATATATGTACTAAGTACAATCTTTTGAGAATTAAAATTAGTAAGCTTAAAATACAGCTTTACATCAAACGACACACCTGGTATTCAACCCAAAACATCTTAGTTTAAAAATCTATTTACATAGAAAATTTCTCTAAAGTAAGCTATATTTATAATTGCAAATAAAGCTACAGTAAATAAGAATAGAACATAAAAGGCTACCATTACGAAATAATGAATAAATTATAAAATGTATGTTTACAATAAATGCTTAAGTTAAAATAATCAAATATATTGGAAGGAATTTTTTTAAAAGTTACTATATATTTACAAACTACTTATTCATTCATAATATCAACTAATTTGCAGTTATTTATCAAAAACAAATAATAATTATTTATCAGTTTATGGATTGTTTTTTTTCAGTATCTCAGTATTAATTAATACTGATGACAAAGATAATTTAAAATTTGTGAATCAAAAAAAACATTTCTAACACACATATTTAAATATTACATAAAAATCTTAAGATATATTAACAAATGAAATATATATTATATATAAACATGTAAAATTCATTAAAAATATCAATTTTAATAATATTAACTAGAAATATTGAGTCAGCAAAAATAAACAGGTAGAAAGTCAGGTAAAATTTAAAAATAACTATATGGCAATTAGTTGGTCAATACAATATACCAACAGCACTAACTTGATATATTTATCTTCATCTAAGCCATTTTGTACAACTACCATTCCATTTTGTTGAACAACAGTTGAACAATTTCCATTTTCCATTTCTTTTTTGTTGCCATTTACAGGATCATAAGGAGAACCAGGTGGTTTGTCTTTTTCTTTTTTGATAGTTTCACCGTCATTAGAGCTCTGAAAATAATTCATATAAAAACATCAACAACTAAATACATAATTATATTAAAATATACATACAATAACTAAATTTCTCATTCTTGGTTCAAGCTGTTCCATTTTGTTAGGCGTACTGGCTAAGACATATTCAACCATCTTCATACCAATTCCAGACTCTGATGATCTTGGTGATAATATATTTCCAGAATCATTGCCCACTGGAAATCCAGCACCTCTTCTTGCTAAAAGATAAATAAATTTAATAATAATAAAATCATTATTTTTGAAATCATAGAACACAGAAATAACAACAAATTAATTTTATTGAACTACTACCAGCTAATATAAAATAAGTACTCTTAAACAGTAGCCATTGTCAATAATTATGATCCATTGTAATTTTTAGACTTGTTTAAAATTGATTGCATCTCAAAAAGCCCAGTCGCAGTTTAAATGGTATTTCAATAAAGCGGAGTTATATAAACATAGGTATATGAAACACATTATATACTAAAATTGTTAACCTACATTCAATATTAATATCACTCATTTTTTTGATTTTTTTAATTATTCTTTAAAATATTAACTATAGACAAAACTCCTAAGTGAAATGAGACTCCACATTCGGGCGAGATACAGGGATGGATTCTTTTAAGAAATTACCTCCTTAAAATACCAACTAAACAAAAATTTTTTCAGAAAAGTACTCGGTTTGTACACATCTGAGCAATCCTTCTGGTCGAAATTGTGTATTGAAACAAAAAAAATATCTTGCATCATGATTAAAACAAATACATTCCTAGTTTCAATCAAAATCAAATACATGTTATATTCAAGTTTTCGTTTATCAGAAAATCGAGAAAAACAGACTTATATTACATTTAAGATAATGTAGGTACTTATGTTTAATAAGAGTGAAATATAGAATAGATATGAGACTGGGTTATAGTAACAAAGTAGAATGATAAAATTTTAATATTGATATTGTGAAAACATTTTATATTAAAAGATTTTTGATGCATTAAAAATAATTAGTAATTCAAAGAAAATATTTTTCATTTATTTAATTGCATGTAAATTTCCTTAAATATAATATAAAACCAAAATTAAGACTTTAATAACAATTAGAGCAATATCAATTAAAAAGAACTACTTATTTATATTCAAGGTTATAAGAATAATTCAAGAATTATCAATGTTAATTATTTCATATAATTTTATACACCACCAATTAAAACTGCTTTCTATATTTTTTAATTTACATTTGGCAATATAAAAATATTTAAATAAAAAATATAAAAAGATTACAAAACTAATAAATATAATGTGCAATAACATTATGTATTCTAAATACTTTAAGTATGAATTGAAGGTAAGACTGGTTCTGTTTTTGAATCACATTTTATAATATAATAAAAAATTATTAGCCAGGTAACTGGTTTTTTCTTATAATTCAGGTACATTATATGATACATTATGCCATTGAACTTCATTTATTAATTATACATATATCATCCCCATGTTCTATACAATCTAATTTCCATAACACCTTAATATTATAACTATAATATAATAAGGTAATATAAGGAAATCATACATAATAAATAAAATATATATTAAGAATAAAAATCTCTAGGTAAAAAGAAAATTAATCATTATATTATGTTCTTGTATTAAGTCAACAAATATAATTTAAGATATACAATTTAATTTATTAATAATTAAAATTAAGGATGGGTTCTTGAACACTTGGAACTCTAAGTCCCGTTTTTCAATCAATCAATAAATAAATAAATAAATAAATAAATAAATAAATAAATAAATAATCATATTTGAAATTAAGTGGTTCAGTAGATTATTTATTTTTTATTTCGTCTACATACTGTTTGAAAAACCTCTAAGTCTTGTTAATTGTAATTATAACAAAGTCTGATTAAGTATCAATAATATTTTTTTTCTTTTTAGTTTGTAATTTTGTATTATTAATTTTTAATATTAAGCTAATTTTCAATTTTTTATTGACGTGTTTGTACATGTTATAAATTTTAAATTTTAAAGATTTGATTAGTTAAAATGTCCCAAAAATACTTGTTACATAAGTACTCAAATCATAATTATTAAATAATAAATAAATATTTAGTTATTTAATAGTTAGTTCATTTTTATAAAATTTTGATTAAAATGTTTCAACAAGCTATAAGATAAGTCTGAAAAAAAAATTTGGTTGAAAACTTAAGTCATGACCCTTCATTAAAGTCAAATTTAAAAATTTTAAGATTTAATAATAATACCCTATAATTTTGATACATATCTGCTATTTAAATATTATTGACAAATAAATAAATGTTTTTAGCATTGTTAGCATTGGCTTTTTAAATAAAAAATGTAGTTTAATAAAGCACCTTTTAGACCTATATGAACATTATCAACTTGTATAATAATGTTATTTATTAAGGATGTAAAATTTTGAAGTAGAAATTGTATACTTACTATTAGAACTCCAAGTGGAATCTCTCCACATTTGATGATGATGGTCATTCAAATTAAGCATTCCTTTAGGTCCATCTTCTTTACCTTCTTCGACTCCCCATAATTTCTTGGTTGACGATGCAATCTACAATCAAATCAAATTGTGATTTAAGTATATTGTTGATATAGACCAGCGGTTCCCAACCTAGGGGTATTTACCACCCAAGGGGTAAAACACGATTTTTTTTAGGGGTAAAGACTTAACTAATCTTTTTTTAATTTGATGTACTTTGTACCCATCATTATTAACTCTATAACAGTCATGTATACTATAGTTGTAATTGTAATAATATAATTGTTACACCAGGTGCTTCAGAAAAATACATTTAATCTCAGTTTGCAAGGGAATATGAAGAATATTTCAACTGCTCAAGATATGGTTGCCAGTTTTCTTTGTAAATTGCAACTTTACTAACGCCGAGCTCAAGTTGAGGACATTTTAATGTTCCTAGAACTAACAATAGTGCCTGATGTCAGAAATGAAAAATGCTCATTCATAGACAAAATAACTTCTCCACTTATTACCAGTAATCAATTCAATTGGTAAATATTTTCCTGGTTTGAAAAATCGTCAAGAAAATGCTTGGGTGTTAAGACCTTTTTCAGTGGATGCTAGTGTATTACCAAATATTGAAATTGAAGCTCAAGTACAATTTTTAGGACTTTGTGAAGACAACACACAGAAAAAAGATTTGAAAACACACAACTAGAAACATTTTGGCGAAAAATTGGTAGTGAGTATCCATTTTTATCAAAAAAAGCCTTGAAAATACTGATTCCTTTTTCCACTGTACAGGTGTGAAAGTGAATTTTCAACAATGGTAAGAATGAAAACAAAAGCAAAAAACCAATTAAACTTGGAACAGACATAAGATGTGCATTGGCTTAAACTTAGATTTAATAAAAAAAATTGTCAGAAATGAGCAAAAGCAACCGTCTCAATGACTAACATTACGATTTTTCATTGGTTATAAATTATAATAAAAACTATTTTGTTTTCTTCGTTTCTGTTTTTGTTTTTTTTTAACTCAACTTTTTTTTAGTTGAGGGGGGGGGGGGTATTTGTTAATATCGAACTTGATAATAGGTAATAGTCTCAAAAAGGTTGGGAACCGCTGATATAGACCATAAAGACAATTCGGTATATCCCTAAATAATTATAATTTTTAGCTATAAAATATCTTCATTGTAAAAATAATAATTTAATCAGTAAAATCGAATTTAATAAAAAATCTGGTGTAAACTAATTGAAAATGTTAAGATGCTATTAGAGTATAAAATAATTAATTTAAGTTAGTCAAATATAAACAGTACGATTCAAATAGTGCAAATAAGTATTTTCCCGGTTATTCACAATAACTTAATTAATTTTTATTGTAACAAATAAAGTAATAAGGTAATGATGACCTATCTTAATTGTGTTTTATTAAACTACATTTATTGTTATTTGTTTTAAATAAATCTATTTTCAACATTTAAATTTAAATTAACAAGTGTATCTACGTTAAAAATAATTAAATGGCAAAAAACAAAAGACAAACTGAAAACTGTATCCTTAAAACTATAACTTTTATCAAATAAGTATAAACCCAAGACCAAAATTTCAAAAAGTAAATAAAAATATTGAAATAATAATAGAAGTTGGGACTGCTGAAATCTATATTTTTTACTAAAAATAATAGCTCAATAAATATTAAGTTCAAGAATAATTTACAACTATCACTAAATTCAAACAAAACAATTTTAATATAAAATAAGAAGTCAAGTTTCACTTCTAATATATCTATATATGGTTTGATAAAAACGAAACTGTTTCAATAAATATCAAATAATATTTATTGATTCTAACATCCAACAACGCAAAATATAATTATTTAAATTAATATATATATATCATATAGTATATTTTCATAAGTTCACTTTTTCCTAGCATTCGAAAACATTCATAGGGTGTTTACGAATTATTGTATCATTAAATACATGGCAATTATTATCATAAGTATTTTATTATCACAAGCATTTGCGGAGTCATGATTATATGTACGCACAATGATTCGGATTCAAATTTGGATAAGTCGATGATAATTTGAAGTTGAAAAATTATTGGAGACGGCGGGTCCTTAGACACCACGGTTTATCACACGAAACCCGACCCAAAAATGATATATGGTCAGCAGCAAATATCCGATATTTTAACAACATTTTGCCGGACGATTAAAAAAAAACTTGATGATGCAGTAGAATAATGATATTCAGAGTGGTGGTGGAAAAATATCCGCCAGTTGTTGGCGAATCTACCGAACACATAATAATATAATAATGATGACGACGACGACGACGACGACGAACTAACCGGTTTAACAGCAACGCAGACACACTACTAGGCATAAAAGAAAAGACTCACAGGGACCGCCCGTTCACCAACCAATACTATAAGTGTACACACATCCACAACAACAGTGTAAACCAGGGGTGTTCAACCTTTTGGAAGAATTAGGCCACATTAAGCGAGTGGACATTTCGTAGGCTACATACATTTTACTTATAATTTTAGCATAGCGAATACCTTAGTGAGAAGAAATATTTATACAATATTACCCACGTTTGTTTATAATTTAAAGGAAATAATTTTAAAATAACAATAACGTTTATACCAAACTATTCAATTAATTTAAAGTTTATTTTATTTTTGATATTACGCAGTTTTATATTCATAAAATATATCTTTATTTTTATATCATATTAATCGACAGTTTGGAGCTTAGTATTAGTAATAAGGCCGCGTTAAAATCTACCGAGGACCGAATGTGATCCCCAAGCCACGGGTTGAACACTCCTGGCATAGCCATCACGAGCTTGCTGCTACACATAGTGCCGGCGCTACGGACGACGTGTGAGTGCGTGCGTGCGCGCACGAAAGAAAATACGCCGCCCGTAGGTAGCGTCCGAATCGGCGGGCAGCGGGGGCTCTGGAAGAGTTAAGGTGACCTTGATGATAAAGGACAACGTCCGCGCCAAGGTTTCAGCGGCAGTCGTCGTCGACGCTACTCCGCCGTGAACGCACTCGCACGCAGCATTACGGCGTGTGCGCGCGTTTACACACAACACACGCCCGCGCGCAACTCCTACATGCAACGAGACAAAAACACTTCGGTGACCTGTGCGCACACAACAACGTACACATACACACACGCGATGGAGTGTTATAGACGAGTTTTTTCCTTGTTCTTCGTTTCGTAACACACACACAAACGGGGGGTCTACGCGTGCAGTTGCACATCCTGCGAGCGCGGAACCTAACGCCGAACGAACGAAGTTTAAATAAATACGTACGAAATACAGGGGGTATGCGACAATGTGGTTTAGATTGTTTAGAACATCATCGCAATAATTTCTACTAACTACTAACACCACCGATTGTATGAAAATAATTCTCATGTAATAATCTGTGCTACTACCACTATGATATTGCAGGAACCTATTTCAAATCAACGTACGGATAAGATAATTTATAAATCACATAATTATTGTTGCACAAAACCTGGTGGATAGTTTATTCAGTATTTACAAGATAATACAGTTATATTTACTTTATCATCAAGTTCACAATTGAGAACATTATAAACGTAATTATTACCTTAAAATACAATATTCTAAGCTTTGAGAAAGTAGTTTGAGATAAAATCTCGACTCAAAAGTAAACAATTTTAATTCTGCACACATCAGGCAACTAATAGATAAATTGATTTTTTTATTGAATCCAATGAGAGTACAAATAAATTATAAATAAGATGAAATTAAGGGGTGTGGGTCTGTTGGAGAGTGGAGTTTAGCAAACCCTGGAGATAAGATCTGAATCCGTCCACGGGTAACATATTTCGACAAAACTACAATTCAGTATCGTTTCGAGTTATATGAACCTATATACGATTACGAAGAGGGTTAGATCATCACCATGAGAAATTAAAAAAAGACCACGAGGAGGGATGTGTCCCCAGCACGATCGGCACCCTATATTGCTACCGACTAACCCCTCCACGTTGAGGCCGCGAAGACCGCGCGCCAGTATACTCGATCACAACCGGCTGTTGTCGCAGGGTCTAGAACTCTAGACGATTACGTCATCTAAGGGCCCTTTCACACGCAGCCACTCGGCAGCGCTACTGAGAAGCTCTGCTGTTGGAAAAACATTAGTTTATATAGATGGTTTCACACACGACCACGGCCACTGATTTGAAGCGCCACAGACGGTGTCAGTAGTTGACTTCGCCGCAGAACGCAGCGTCTAAAAGTTTCGCTTCTCGTAATAGAACATATTTTTAGATTGGGGGTTTCACACGTGACTGCAATCGTGCGACTATTTTTGCAGCTCGTTGGTAGCGCGTTAGTAGCGCGATTAATCAGTGTTTGATAAAACGATATTATCTACTGTCATATCTACTGATATATTATATTGTCTACCGATACACTTTCGCAGCACCACTAACGCACTTTTAAAAACATTAGCAGCGCCACTGACGTGCTTCTAAGGCTACACCTACATTGGATCCGTATTTCTCCCGATCCGATCCGATCCGATCCGACGTCGTCCGATGGTCGGTATCCGACGACGTCAGACGTGAGTGCCTACAATGGTCCCGACTCCCGACGTGATCCGTTATCCGATTCTTATCTAATCTAATCGTTCTACGGCAGTCTGCTGTAGAACCGACTACAGCAAACACTATGAGTGATTCGGAAGATTTTTTGTGCTGGATTTTGCTAGATAGTAACGTCCAATTAAAAAAACGCAAAAGTAAAAAATGGGTTGATGAATTTAATAAAGATAGGTATACAGGAGAGTTTTTTACTACTTGTTTACCATTGCGGAATCATCCTACAAAATTTAACGAATACCACCGTATGTCAATCGCAACATTCGATTACATTCTCGAGGGGATAAAAAGTGAAATAACTGGCCAATTTAATTTCAGGGTATGTGTTAGCCCAGAAGAGAAACTAACCATCACAATACGGTAAATAAACCTTCATTATTCATTAAATATATAAAATTATTTGAATACAAACTCCCAAAGACGTGGTTCCTCTCTCACAAGTTCTATTAGTAAGCCTTTGTCGATTTTTCCAGACATTTTTTGTTATAACTGTTAAAATTGCACGAGCAAAACTAACCGTCGGATTGGAAAATCGGAATGGAAACAAACATGATTGATCGGACGTCAAATCGGATAGTGTCGGGAGTCGTCGGGAATCGAGAAATCGGGAGCTCCGTTTCCAGTGTAGGCACTAACATTAAGATAAGGATGTTTGTTTTTCTTCCGACGTCGGATCGGGAGAAATACGAATGCAATGTAGGTGTAGCCTAAGTAACGCTGTAGAGTGGCTGCGTGTGAAAGGGCCCAAAAATATTCAACGCTACTGACACGCTGCTAAGAAACGCTGTAGAGTGGCTGCGTGTGAAAGGGCCCTAAAGCTTCAGCAAGACGAAGCGGCCACCACTCATCACACACACTACCATAATACTTTACGGAGTCCAATGAACCACATAATATAATAATATATTATAACTATATAAGGTACATATTTAAGACGATTAAGTATTTAAAAGTATAATTTGCTTTAAGTACCAATGTGATTAAAAACGATATTATATGCTATCATTTAATTACATTTATTAAATTAATAAACTCTTACTTAATAATATGTGTAGTGAATTCATAATCATGTAGTGCGATGTCAAATATGTATTATAGAAGAGAATACTTTTAATACGTTTTTTTTAGTTGTTATTCAACTCTTTAAAATACTAGGTATATATATTATACAAGTGTAGAATTCTATAAAGTACATTTTTATTGTAAACTGTCACAGTTTATTTAAACATCTTTGTTTCCATATGTGGAAAGTGGGGTAGATAATGACTTACGAGTTTTATGAAAATGTTAATTTAAAAAAAAATTTTTATCAGAATTTGTTTGTAAACATTAACGTCACTATAATTATGTTAAAATAAAAACTACGTACCTGAGTAACAGGTTGATGCAAATCAAAAAACTAATGAAAATATTAAATACATAGACAAAAAATAGAATCGTTGTATATGTGACATGACTACACAAGACCTAAAAAATGCATATAATGAGATGATTTCAGTGAAAACTTTTAACGATTTAAAAAGTATAAAGTAAATCAAGAACTACTGTAAAATGCTAGTATGAGTAATGCTAGTAATGCTAGTATGAATTACGCTTTTTTCTTAAGATATAATTGTGTCTATTTATTCACTACACCAATCAATAATTTTTTTGTTTATTTTTCGATTTATTTTGGTACAAAACAATGCATTAATGAGTACGATTCAGCTTGAATTTAACGTAATTAATTTTTTTTTTTTAAATTCAGGTTATTATAGAAATTATGAAATTATTGCACTTTGTTTACCATTTGTTATACGGATAAAAATTCAATAATGATCAAATCCAAAAATAAAATTTAAACAAAGATGTCTTTATATTACCTGTATATATTAGTGATATCGATTTACATATTATATACAAATGCATTAAGATACAAACTACACTATTACCTCTTTTTAAATCCATCATAATTTCATAAATTAGTAAACCAATCCATAACATTACGCATTTTGAGTCATACATCATTATCAAATGAAATAATAACTTTGACAATTATTTACTTATAGTCATTAATGCTTAAAATAAAATAAAAAATGTGTTACAATATATATAGCATCTCATTGCTAAAAAAAAATCTGTAATAGCAAAATTCATTATAACCATCGAAATGTTACCATGACCTCATATTAATTATATCCGCATTTATTGTTTGGTAAACCAAACGTACTTTGATACATTTTAATCATTGGTGGTCATCAACTATAAAAAACGAATACCTAAATAAATATTGAAAACTAAAATTATTTGAATATGGACGGTTGTAGTATCGTAAAAAATACTTAAATAATAGTTCCTCATAATTAAATTATCCGCATATTTATCTTTGGTAAACCAATCCGTAACTTCAATATTTTTTTTATCATAGGAAGTTATTAGATATCAGAGAAAAAAAATATTCAATTCTTTAAATACTGCGATGAAGATTTTTCAATATGTCTAATTTTATTTCAATACACTGTGGAGTTATAAATACAATTCTTTATAAGTTGAGTTAATTTGGACGATTGTAGTATGGTAAAAAAATACTTAAATAATAGTTCCTCATAATTAAGTTATCCGCATATTTATCTTTGGTAAACCAATCCGTAACTTCAATATTTTTTTTAATCATAGGAGGTTAATAGATATCGGAGAAAAAAAAATAATCAATTCTTAATAATAATCAATACTTCGATGAAGATTTTTCAATATACTGTGGAGTTATAAATACAGTTCTTCATAAGTTGAGTTTCGACATTTTCAAATTTGGAAACCAAACGTACTTATTTGTTTTAATCATAAGAGGTCATTAACTATAAAAATAACGCGTACCTTAGTAAATATTCAAAACTAAAATTATTTGAATATGGACGATTGTAGTATGGTAAAAAAATACTTAAATAATAGTTCCTCATAATTAATTTATCCGCATATTTATCTTTGGTAAACCAATCCGTAACTTCAATATTTTTTTTAATCATAGGAGGTTATTTGATATCAGAAAACGAATAAATATTCAATTATTTAAATACTTCGATGAAGATTTTTCAATATGCCTAATTTTATTTCAATACATTATGGATTTATAAGTACAGATCCTCATAATTAAGCTATCCGCATACTTATCTTTGGTAAACCAATCCGTAACTTCAATTTTTTTTTAATCATAGGATCTTATTAGATATCAAAAAACGATAAATTATTCAAAAGATCAATTCATTTTGCATCATTTTGCATCAATTCATTTTAATACTTAAATAATAGTTCCTCATAATTAAATTATCCGCATATTTATCTTTGGTAAACCAATCCGTAACTTCTATATTTTTTTTAATCATAGGAGGTTATTAGATATCAAAAAACGATAAATTATTCAAAAGATCAATTCATTTTGCATCATTTTGCACAAAACGATACTTATTTATTATTTTAATTCATAATGCAGTTCTAATCTGTAATACTTAAGGCCTATTACATCATGATATAGTAATCCACATTATCATTTTAGTTAAGCCAATCCGCAACTTTAATTTTTTTTTAATTCATATGATTTTATTGATTATTAAAAAACAAACAATTATTCAAAACTTAATACCAATTGATATTGCTTTTGCACAGAACTAATTCTGTTTTAATACATAATTGAGTTATAATTTAAGTACAGTTCCTCATTCGTTAAGTTTTCAGCAATTTTATTTTTGGTAAACCTAACGTACTTGTACTTCAATTTGTTTTAATCATAGGTGGTCATTAACTATCAAAAAATAACGCGTACCATAGTAAATATTCAAAACTAAAATTATTTTAATTTGGACGATTGTAGTATGGTGAAAAAATACTTAAATAATAGTTCCTCATAATTAAGTTATCCGCATATTTATCTTTGGTAAACCAATCCGTAACTTCAATATTTTTTTTAATCATAAGAAGTTAATAAATATTGGAAAAAAAAATCAATTCTTTAAATACTTCGATGAAGATTTTTCAATATATCTAATTTTATTTCAATATACTGCGGAGTTATAAATACAGTTCTTCATAAGTTGAGTTTCGACATTTTCAAATTTGGAAACCAAACGTACTTATTTGTTTTAATCATAAGAGGTCATTAACTATAAAAATAACGCGTACCTTAGTAAATATTCAAAATTAAAATTATTTGAATATGGACGATTGTAGTATGGTAAAAAAATACTTAAATAATAGTTCCTCATAATTAAGTTATCCGCATATTTATCTTTGGTAAACCAATCCGTAACTTCAATATTTTTTTTAATCATAGGAGGTTATTTGATATCGGAAAACGAATAAATATTCAATTATTTAAATACTTCGATGAAGATTTTTCAATATGCCTAATTTTATTTCAATACATTATGGATTTATAAGTACAGATCCTCATAATTAAGCTATCCGCATACTTATCTTTGGTAAACCAATCCGTAACTTCAATTTTTTTTTAATCATAGGATCTTATAGGCTATCAAAAAACGAACTATTATTTAAAATGTAATATAATCAATGTAGATTTTTCAAAAAAACTTATTTTATTTTTATACATATGCGACTATAATTAAAATAAAGTTCTTCATACTTAAGTTTTCCGCGTTTTTATTTTTGGTAAACCAAACGTTACTTCAATTTTTTTTTTTTAATCAGGTGGTTATTAGTTTTTTTAAAAAAAAAGTTTTCAAATTGTAATATACATACATCGATATTTGTATTATAACTTATTTTATTTATACCTACGAAGGAGAGTAATAATTAATGTTCATTTTTCATATATTATTTAAGTAATCTGCAATGTTGTTAGGTAAACCAGCCTATATCATATACTCGTATATTATATATATATGTAGAAATATGTTAAATCATAGGCAATTAAAAGTAAACCAAAACGTAAAATTAAACATACCTAATCTAATATAAAGAATAAAAAGTAACAACTAACATTCCTATAATACTGAAATCATATACTAAGCTTAACATGCAATTCCCTCATATTAATGTGTTCCTCAATGTGTATGTAGTAAAATGTTATCGTTAATAAATAATAAATATGTAAATCATTGACGGGTTAATACTTCTATTTCTTATTTGTTTTTATGTATTAGAATAAAAAGTAAATATTTATATATGAGTCATAAAAACGGAGCACCAACACTACATTAACGTAATTGTAACAAAAGAGGTTTACTGTTAAGTGACGTACTGAAAAACAATGATTTTAGTCCCACTTAAAAATGAGTAATGAACAGTAATATATTATTTGATACAAAATACAAAACTACCAAATTCAAAATAATTATTTTCACCTTATACAAAGTGTCCCGCTAGTATTTACACAGGGCGATATTTTGTTATTTTAGATAATCAAACTCTGTTTTTTATAAGACTTGTGGGGCTAAATATATATAGTTGACATTTTAAATAATAATAAAACTAACATTAACATTAATACAGGATTTATAATAGGAAGAATGACGAGGTGACAATAATTTACACTATTTCTTGGTAAAATGTTATCATTATATAAAGTCATGAATCTAACGGAAACTGAAAGTTAGATAGAAAGTTCGATTAAACCATCGTCATTTTTAGAAAAAGAATCTATAAAATGGTCATCTTCCTTAAAAAGTTAATTTTTTAACTTCTAAATAATAGGTACTTATATTTACAGAATTATTATCAACAAAATTACTTTTTCCCAGAGATTTGATTATCTCTAATAACACAGGAGATCGCACTTTGTGCAAATCCCGGCGGGACACCCTGTATATTACGTCTCTATAGTCTACAGTATATTTCTTTGATCAATTTCACTGCACTCAAAAAATAAAAATAAAACGCTTGTTGATAATTCATGAACCAATTTTGCTTTATAAATACGAAACTGATAGTAAGTATGGCGTGTGTTTAACACATGTCATATTCTTCTTATAATACGTACGGGGACGGTAATGAACCATATAAACAGAGATATAGACTTAAAAGGTTGTGTTTAATTCACTCATAAATATACTACATCCTGACGAAAATTGGATAAAGTTGAATATTTTATAAAGGCATACTAAAAACGAAACGATAAAAATAAATAAAATAACCAATAGCACAATTTAATCCAGTAATCGTATGCCTTTAATATACCTATTATTATGTACGTTACAACATTTTTCTTTTTACCATGTAAGTTTAATTATATATTTACGACTGGATTTTTCTTAATATTTCAAAATTCTTACATTAAATTTTTTAAAAATCCTAGTATGGAATTCACTAAATAAAGAGTACAAAGTAAAATTACTGAAGAGTAGGTTCTAGAGTTTAATAATAAATTATATTGAATATATATTTATCTAATAATAAACTACAAATTTATATTAATGGCTGATAGTTTATATACATATTGATAGGTATTAGGCCTAGAATTAAGTTATTTACAAATTAATCTACATAATATATGTATCAAAACAAAAACTTTTATATTTATAGTTCAATTAATTATTTTTTAAAAACGATGATGAAAAACTTGCTTGCGGATAAGGATTACTACATAAACAATTAATTGCTAACATTATCGTATTCTGTAATCGAGAAAAATTGTAATTAAACACTACGTTCATTAGTAATCTTTAAAATTTGGTAAAATTAATATTTTCAAAATTCGTCATAAAAAATAAAAAAAATGTATAATAATAAATTGCTTCGTAATAATAAGAATCTTGAAATTTTAAAAGAATAAATAAATTCGATGAATAAAGAATTTATTATACCAGTGACGATAAATTATAACATATTCTTGTAAAGACGTATTCAATTAAATGTTATTTATACATTTAAATATATAAGATCATTTGTATGAATCATTTATTTTAATTTGTTTTTTTGCCGTATTCTGAGCTACATTCCAAACATAAACTTAAATACAGGTAACAAACTAGTTCGTATTATAAGACACGTTTCTTTAATTTAGTACACATTTTCGTCTCTTACACTCAACAGAAAATTATCAAATTATATTTTAAATAACAACTAAATGATTTTATAGTATTAATAGAATTTCACCAAGGATTTTTTTAATTCTTAAATATGATTTAAATGTATTTAATAAGTGTTTACAATACAGAGTACGGAAAACGTTGCATCCGTTTTATCGATTATAAGCGTTGTTGGGGGTAGCAAAGGGTAGTGCCATTTCTACCCCAAATTTTTATGTGGTAGCAGTTATGATTTTACTATCCAGGGGGAAAAATGCCATTTAAGTATACAGCAATGATAATATCGAAACAGAAATTTCCAACAGTTATGAAATGATATCATCAATATAAGATATAAATATATTAAATATTATAAAATCATTGTTAATTTATTATAAAAATATAACAAGAGGATATCAATATTAATTATATAAGAAACGTAACGTAAATAAACATTCAGTTAAATGTTCACTAGTAATACTACATCAATGTAATAATCACTAAGTTAACATGATACTGTTAAAAATGAATTATAATTGCATAATATATAAAATTTAATAAAATTGTAATTATATCTATTATCCTAATAGTTGTAGACAATTCGGATTTTAATCGTACAAAAACTAAATTAGTATTGGTATTCAACCTCGCATTTAATTTTTATCAGTAAGTTTTCGTATCTTTAAATTATTCTTTTAACTATAATTACAACTTTATACTAAACCAAAATAAAATTCATCATAACCGTGTAGCTTACACTGCAAAGCTTAATATAATTGTTGACAAAAAAAAATATTATGGTTAATTACATAAATGTCATTAGATTTTGCCATTAGGTAAACTATGTATTTATAGGGTGAAACCAAGAAGCCTTCCAAAAACAGTTTTTGGAAACTTGAGGGTGCTGCTCAGTAGGTATATTGCGTAACTATTTTATCAAAAACATTCAGAAAACACTAATGAAAATATGCAGAAGAATAACTTTATGGGTATACTATTGAAAATTAAACGAAAAATTACACAGTAACAATAACATGACAATAACAATAATCTAAACAAAACTTTCTTTTTCACATTAATACAAGAATAACAACATATACAACGATAACGGAGTTAAAAAGATAAAGATGTTTAAACGTAAAAATACGTGAGGGACAAAGTAAATGCTACGGCAGATAGATACCCCGCGATTTATTGATCAGGCGTACCCAGTAAGGTTTCTAACCAACTCCGACGGAAAACCCACGTGTTGCTGCCTCGCTCCCCGTCGTTCAAACGTTATTCGTCGACGGCAGTCCCCTCCACGCCCGAACAACATAATATATGACATACCTCATATAATCGTATGGAAGGAAAGGGGTCTAGAAATAACCACACGGGTCGCGCGCACTCACAGGTAACCATTATCGTGCACGCACTTTAATCCCAGGTTAACAGATAGGCCGACTTAGGTCGATTGTCATTTATTCATCAATGGCAGAGATCCAAAAACTAAGTAAACCGTGCTCTAAACCATTTTTTCATCAATTTTTAAAACAATAGGCAGATTAGAATCTCAAATTATCAAATAATTAATTTTCGGCTTGATTCGAAGTTAGGTTACAATTATTCTATGCAAATAAAGACCAATAATTTTCCAGATATTCCGAACAATAAATTAATACTAATAAGTAATAACTACCAAAACCAAGTAGTTATTTCAATTAGTTTTCATTTGAATATTTGTTTTTAAAATTGATGTTGGCGAGGTTTAACACGGACATTTGACCCATGAATACCTGCATGAAATATATCTCAACATTATTAATATTTATCAGTTTATCACAAAATACATATATACACAAAATAAAACAATCGTATAATTTAGGTACCTGGTACTTAGTCTTATAATACCGTCTTTTACTTTGAATATAAATACATTTAAGAATATATACCTTTATTTATTACTACATACATAATATACTGTGTATTTATAATATATGTACACAATATCTTTGGTCTTGGTAGTAAAAACAAATGATACAATTTAAAGTATCCAACAAAACTCGTAATTTATTAATTGTTTAAATAGATATATAGAAGCAGCAATTTATAAAAAAAATAACTGTGACACCACAGTATGAAAATTTACAATATTTATGAATTAACGAACATTACCTAACATTACCGAACTTTCTCTGTATGTTAAATGAAAACATAATTGGATATTCATTTTTTTTTAAACTTTTTAAATTTTATATAAATATTGTCTTGAAGAACATGAGTTATTAAATACATATTATTATAATACGCAAAACAAGATTTAACGTAAAGCCAATTTTAAGAATAAACAATTCATGTTTAGTAGTTTTAATACCTTGTAATAGTGCTCAATTGGCTTTGGCTATTAAAATATCATGCGATAAAAAGTAAAAACTATTTTAGATCAATCAGATTTTAAAATAGAATAAAAAATATAAAATAATAAACATTGTATCTGCGCACTCGTTTCAAAATAATCAAATTATTTATAAAATCGTATGTAAATAGCTACTATTATCTGTTACATAGAATTGTTTATCCTCTTGAAATTATAAAAACTATGGCGTAATTAAAACAATAATAAATTATATTTTTAAATTTATCACATGGCAAGTCCATACCCAGATTAAATTAAAAGGGAAAGGAACAATTTTGCAATTTTGATATGAGGCCAGTACGAATTGGCCATACTATCATCACACAATAATAAAACATCACCGATGTAGTAGTGTGTGCATAATATGAGAAAATAATGAAGTCGCAGAACAAATTTTATTCCGTGCATTACGGAAAATAAACAACCAATGCGACAATACCAACTCAAGATTCCACGTACATAATAGATCGGTATTTTCTAATAATTGCACAAGCATCAAAAACCAAGCGGTAAACTGACGATAAATATTTTAATTACTTTCCCTTGTCAAATTCGTTAGTAAATGATTTTACACTCGAACAAACCGCAATACATATTGATTTCACACGACTTAAGCGACCGTTCATAACGGCACAGCATAAAAACATCCAATAATTTACACCAGTCACAAAATTGGCCAGTCAAGAGAGATGATACACACATACAGGACGAGAGATAGAACAAGACGGAGGAGGTTCGAGGAACTGATGGCCGTATACGCCGATCAGCTGTAACAGTCGCTTCGATACGAGAAACTCGAACCACCTCGACACCTGCACCGAGCAGACGGTATACGACACAATCCTGCCGGCGGCCGGCCAGGCCTCCTTACACACATGCACGAGGAGGCCGGACCGAAAAAAAAAAACCCCTAAGAAAAAGGTGCTCACCACACCGCGCTACTTCTAGGCTCTAGCCCGTCTAGGCGAACACTCGGAGCCGAGCGCCGTAACACAACAATGAAATCATAACCTCAAAAAACACGGAGCATATCATGTGTGATTATGCGCACACCCGTACGAGTGTAGCCGAGAATGTTGTCACGGAACGAATACGACTATAGATTACGTAGCTCGTACGCGCACGAGATATGCGCCGACGCATATATTTTGTGAACATACGTGATTTACGAGTATTTTTCCGTGGAAAATAGTACGACGTATTATTACCGTACACGGCGAGAGGTGCGTGCGCGTAACTCCGGGATCGAGAGCGTCAGCTAAAACGAACTCGCAGGCGCGTCTTTGTTCGAATAATAATAACGCGCGCTACGGGGGCCGGCGGGCGATATTAGCACACATATTCTGGGCCAAACCTTGTGGCGCGCGCGCGCACACACAATGCTGATTCGCCGCTTCCTAACCTTGAAAATCGGTCTAGAACGCGCGCGCATGCAACATACACAAATGACGGCCGTATGGAACCGTTCTAGGCGTCGGTTACGCGGCGCGCGCCAATAACAAAAGCGACCGGCCGGTCGGCGACCAGACAACAACCCGTCGGAAGCGGCGCGCACGCACATTGTATTAATAACGCACGCATGTATATATAGAAGCGCGATGCCGCCCGGACGCGGACCCATCCGCCGCCGCCACCACCGCAACACACTCCTACGACTATACTTCTGATGCAGTTACTAGTGGTTACTGCCCTGTGGTAGTAACTATAACTGCAGCTGCGACGTTACCGATAATAGTGTACGCGGTGTAACTCACCATATCCGTGCCCATGTCTTTCATCGTATTTCGATTCGAACCTCTGCGACTCGGGGATAAAAGAAATCTCCGTCTGGGCGCGACTTTGTTTTTGTTCGCTATCTGTTTGGCGACGCGCTACTGTTGCCGAGGAGTGTCTCGGTACTATAGTGGTCAATGCGGATCATGCACACGCGACAGATTCGACGACACGAACGACTGACAAGGGATGTATAAAAATAATTTAGTACACTATTTACACACGAAGGGACGATACAATTATCGGCGGCGGTACGATCGAGATGTTTTACGCGTACGAAATGTGTCCGGTCAATCGATAACAGGTAGAATAATAACAAACAAATTGCAACGAAATCGTTGTTTGGTTAACGGACATGCCTATACGGCAACATTTTGCACGCGAACACGGACACACACTGACGCGGTGGCTGCGGCTGCCGCCTGCCGGTCGCCCCGCCGCCCGCGCGCCGACCAACTAGCGCTCCTCACGCCGGCACCGCGGAATATTATTTATTCCTCCAAACACGGTACACGCAAGCCCCGACACCGACTACAATCTCACCCGTCTTTGAAAATTCGGATATCACGCGCGCCGTGGCTCTCAAACAGCCCTTCTCTCGCGCGTGTATGCGTATGTGTGCATCCCTGATAGGCTAAATATAAGAAAAAAAAACATACGGTGGCCACGAGTGGCGAATCAGCTTCAAGTTTATGATGTGTTTTACTCTCAATATTTATTAGAACCCTTGTCTTTTCTTTATAGTTACGTTTACGATATTTTCACAAATATTTGACCACAGAGTAGCGACCGCTTGAGGACGACCGGGATAATATTATGATTTATGACGTTCCGGTACAACAGGTAACCAAACCGACGTGCATTTGCTCACGTCCGGACTAGGAGGAACTCGATGACCGTAGTAGCGGCATTAGTGACGAGAATGCAATGGGGCGGTAGATAAATTGGCCACAGAACCCAAAAATATAATTACTACCAAATGTAAGAGTGAAGGACAGTAAAAATTGGAAACTCAACTCGGGATGAAAAAAAACCCGATAAACGTAAATTGAGACCGTTTCGAGTGTAATCACATGTCGAACTACACGGCTCGATAACTACCATAACACAGAAAATACGGTTTTAACTTTTAACACGTCGAAAATTTAAACTATTCCTGATAATCGGCCTAATCTCCACAACAGCATACGTAACGGTAAAAAATAAATCTTACCACATAACTAAACAAGACCAATCGGAAATCTCTTTAAGTCTCAACTATATTATTATAGGATTATTTCCTTTATTTATAAGAAAAACAAATTAAACGTTTTAAAATATTCATCACGAGCAAATTACGCCTCATTCTGTAACCACGGTAACCGTAAATAATAACGCTCTATGACGTCATTCGTGGGACAATCGCTACGTACATAAAAGTCATAATATATTAATATTATTGAGACTTGAATCTTTTTTACGTTTAATAATAACACATTACTACTCGTATATACCAACAACGTGCATAGTATAAATGATATAAAATATGAACTTGAGCTACTTTCAATTGTTTCAAAGTACACATAATGATAATAATATATGTAGTATGTGTAATGTATACTTTATGGATATCTTATACGTAAAAATCATTTTATTAAATGAATGGCGTGTCTTACATCATACGTTATCTTATCTTCAAATGAATATATAAACAAATATTTTCTAAATTAACCAATTATTCTGTCCAAAGTGATATGATAAATAAATTATATCTAAATTAATAAAAAAAATATTGAAATTGTTAAGAAAATAAGAAATATAAATTACAATTCTCGTAAAACTATGAAAGTAACACTTCAAAT